>OY728158.1:1905077619-1907577619 GCA_963277665.1 Viscum album
TTAATCTAAAAAAATAACTAGAATGTTATCGATACTAACTATAACAACTGTGGCTTTTTCAATATATTATTACAAGATTTTATGCATAATTAAGAATCAAATACAAACCAAAGATCATAAGGACTAGTTTCTTTGAAGGATTAGGTTTATAAAACTGAAAACACGGAAATAGAATAAATTTTTTTTATATTATTCATCCATAATGAGTTCCTAACTCCCTTTGTGCTCAAATATTTTCATAGGATAACCTGGGGAATACATAGACAAAAGGGTTGAGATAAAAATCCCAGTAAATAAAGAAACATATAAATAAAGCATAACACATGGGTCTGAAGGCATAATAATGATGTCATAAAAGGAATGGAACATGAATAATCATATTGAAGAATAATATATAGAACATGGGATCATTTAATCATGGAAAAATAAGAATTTTTAAGCAACATATAAAATGACTTAATCATTAATCATGGATAATTGACAATACTATATCACATAGTGGACACAATCCCATAATGGAATGAGGTGTACTACCTATCCAAACATGATGTATCATGATAATAAACATTACCCAATGAATTGGAGTAATATATTATCACACAGATTATACTACTTTCGGAAATATGTGGTTACAATGAAGAATCCAACATAAGGAATAAACATAAGGGTTACCCATGAAAATAAATGGGTATCATAATCGTGTCATAACGCATAACCAAGGGTAGTATCATAATTGTGTAAAATAAATAATAGATTTATATCATACATGGACATTAATAAGATAAAATAGGTAAATATCAGGATAAATTATCCCCTACTAAAGTGAAAACGTGTAAAAATGGTGTCTAAGAAATTTTAGAAATGATCCACTTTAATATGGTTTAATGGGAAATATAAAAGATTTTTTAAAGAGGATAGAGGAATAATTGTTTTCATTAAACCATAATGAACTAAGATATTTTTTATTGATAAAATTAAAAATTTTATAAAAAATAATGGTGGATTAAAATATATTATATATGGTACTTTAAATTGGGTAAAAAATTGAGAAGTTCCCTTTAATCGAGCTTAATTATTAAGATAAACTAAGATGGGAACCTTATAAAACATGTATTTTACCATAAAAAATGACTAATCGATATAGGTACATATATTTGGTAAAA
The DNA here is from genome assembly GCA_963277665.1 of Viscum album. Taxonomy (NCBI): domain Eukaryota; kingdom Viridiplantae; phylum Streptophyta; class Magnoliopsida; order Santalales; family Viscaceae; genus Viscum; species Viscum album. The sequence goes on from OY728158.1 coordinate 1,905,078,783, forward strand.
AAAATAATTTATGATTATTACATACTAATAGTTAATAATTAAATTAGGTAAAATAGAGGGAAAGCATAACCTGAAGAAAAAAAACAATGGTTCGGAGAGAATCCCTTACCTTATGTCAGAAAGTGTTCTGCACATGTTCTTAATGAATTGTATAATCAAATTAAATAAATAAATTAGTTAATTTAGAAAATAATATAAATGTATTCTATTTATTATAATTTATTTAATCCCATTTATGACTCTTTTTATGATTTATAAGATTCATTTTCATTGTTTTGTGAGTGTTTGTTTCATGATTTAATGATCGGTTCCCTCGAGTTTAATTATGGGACTTATTTTAAAATAGAAGAAAAACTCATGAAGTGGAATTAAATTGTAATAATAAAATTACATTATTTAAAATGTTTCTGTATATAATCTTTTTCAGATACGATAATAATTTATTTGATTAAATCTTAATGATAAATGATTTGTTTATTTTGATGTTTTTTATCAACATGATCTAGTTTCATTTTTTTATTTAATTTTATGTATATATATTAGTTACTAAACATGAATAAAGATATAAAATACTTGTTTAAATATTTTTTATCCTTAATAATTATTTTATTATCATCCTTGAAGGTGATAATATAAAATGAAAATCATCATCGAAAAAGGCGGTGAATCAACACCTCACGAATGATGTTTTCATTTTTAGAATAAAAGGAGACGAGAAAGGATTTGATGATAGATATTTTATTAACAATATTAAATTATATTATAAATATGATACTAAATTAATCATGTAAATTTTGATTGTTTAGGGAAGGATGATGTAGAATAAATAATGAATTAAAAATAGAAAGGTGGGTGATTTTACCTCTAGTATGACATCTCCATGAGAACCTCATTAAGGTACTAGGGTTTGGTATTTTATTGAGACCAAGAGATAATGGATGTGGGAAAGAGTATTGTGAATGAAATTGGGAAGAATATAGAAAATATTCAAGGCTTTGGAGGTGTTATGAGAAGGGGTGGTATTTATTGTGGGAGGAGTGGGGTGTTTTTGATTATTTTTTTCATTTGTTTAATATTTTGGATCATGATTATAAATAGTGTTGATAGAAATGAATTAATAAAGAAAATATTTTCGTAGATTTTGATACAATGGGTTATTACCTCATCCATTCATCTACCATGACTCAAAATTTTATATAATTTTTAAATACCACAAATTACCATATTACACTACTAACTAAAAATTCAACTATTTTAGAAAAAATCAAAAAGATCACCCTAGAAATTTTTTTATTTGTATATTTATAAAATGGACTTCCTTTTGTGTATATAAATTTATCAATATGATAAAATTAGTTTTTAATTGAATTCTTGGTTTATTAAAAAAAATACCAATTTTAAAATTATAACAGATTTTATGACACTTTGATCAATTAATTATGCGATCATAAAATTATCTTATAATAATAAGAAAATAAAATATAAATTTATAAATAAATTTTCTAAAAATATTTTTTCATTTAAATCATTATATTTATTATAAAATTGTAAATAAATATATACATTTCTGAAAAATACCAACACTTAATTTATTATTCTTAAAAAATATATTTAGCTATTCCATGATATAAATATAATATATTTTCATTTATAAGACATATAAATTTTATTTATACTTTTATAGGTGACTTTACTATTTTGTTGGTCAGTTTATTATATCAAATGGAAACATTACTATTCCAACGGTCAAGTTACTATTCCATTGGTATAGGTTCCTTAATTTATAAAAAAAATTATTTTATTATTCATTTAGAAGAATAATGACTTCTATATTATGTATGTGTTTTATACTTTATTGAATAACTATAAGATGAGAAATTACATTAAGGGAATTTTGTGTTGCTAAACATTTCCTCTATAAAAGGGAGTCCCATGTGAGGATTTTGTTATATTTTTTGATTAATTAGTACTGATAATTACAAATAAAAACAATATTTTAAATACTATTTAATTATATATATATATATAAATAATTTTTTTTGAAAAAATTATATAAAAAATATTATTTTAAATACCATTTAGAATTTATATATATATATATATATATATATATGATTTTATGGGGATTTCCAAGTGGAAAACACCCTATTTTCTTATATCGGAAACCTTGGTTCAAATATTGGTGAGGGAGTATTTTGGATGTTACTATAGGATGTACTATAGTGGCGTTGTAGTATTATAACTACTCATCAGAATTTGGATTTCGGGAAACATATTTGGGTTATGGGCCATAGGGCCTTCAGAACATCAATTTACTATGAGATACCACTAGGCCTTTGGGACATAGGGCCTTCGGGACACCTTTTTTGGTCAACAGGTGACATGAGAGGCCTAGAAAATATGGTTGATGCATCAAGAAGGAGGTTTAGGATGGAGACACACATTTTTCGCCGGGAAGAAAATTTTGAAAAAGGGTTGGACATTCTAGCACCTATCAAACAACCACATGTCCCCACAAATTTACAATTTGGGATGTGTGGGTGCCTTTCCAATGACTGTCAGGTAGTAGGACTGGTCAGATGACATAATATGATAGACATTTGATGCAATGGGGAACCACACAATGCATCATTTGGAGGATGAATTGAACGAGAGATGAGTGTGATGAAACTTATCATCCAACCATCTTCCCAAATGGTTTTGTAGTTTGAGGGGTGTCATTCCATAGTTCATTAGAGGGAATCATGATGCATTTATTCTAGGTAGGGGATGAAAATGAATTTTGACATGTGACATGGTTCAATGGCTAAGGGAAGAGGGAGATAAGGAGTTCAATAGGTGACATGACAAGATGTTGGATTCTCCATTGGGCCTCTGGGATACATATTTATGTCCTTTTATAATATTAATTTATATAAAACCTAATACCCTAATTTGGTGTTAAATTATAGAATAATTTTATTTTTTGAGTTTGGTGGATGAGTCATATTGAAAAATGAGTATCATATTGATATTATGAGAGTTGGAGCATCCCAGGTTGACGTTTTTTAATTTTGGTTGAGTCCCAAGCAATGCCTTGGGTACTTGGGAGAGTTTCAAGAGCATTAGTTTGAAATTTGTTATTTTTTGAGGTTTTTTCCTTAGGTACATGGTTTAGGAAAAACCATGAAGCAATCTAATCTTGTGGAGTTTTCCAGTTAAACATGTACATCACATGGTTATCACACATAGGTAGCACATGGTGAAGGTAAAACCTTATGAATCTCTTAGTAATTTTTTTGAAGTGGATTGGACGTGGGGCTTAGTGAATAGTTTCTGCATGGTTGTGGAGAAAACTTATGAAATATTATTGACTGAGAGTGTTCTAATTTTCTTGGTTGGTGCATGGTTTAATAAACGATTCATCCCAACCATGAAAATGGTGTTTTAATATGTAGTTCCTACCGCATTTTTAGAACATGATTTGGAAAACCATTTCGGATAAACCTTGTGAAATTAATATTTCTATAAAAAATTGTGAATTTATATCCATTCCCCTGTAGGATTTTAGTCGCAAACCCCCTTTCTTATCCGCATTATGCATCCCATGTTTTAGAGGTTCTACTCCCATATTTCTATTTTATTAAATTTGATATAGGGTGACTCTTGTTGTTTTTTTTGGAATTCAATGATAAAAAAATATTTATCCTCCTTTTATTATTCTTCTGCCTTAATTAACTTTTATTTTTTTTATCACCTTTTTAGGGTTCACAATGATTTCCATTGGAGAATGGTGGAAATTATCCCACCTTTTAGGGGATTCATACATTGATCATAGAGGATTTATAGAGAGGATGTGACTAATATGTTGTTTATCCTTACTGTTGAGGTATGCTAAAACACAGATTTATTTATGGATTTATCTTTAAAGTAAATAAATATGGTTATTAAATCAATTATTTTAGAAATGTGCCCATAAACAAGTGGTAAGGGATCCTTCTTTTCATCCAAGAGACCCTGGTTCTAAATTGGGTGGGAGAAAATTTCTAGGATACTATAACAATACTATAGTTGGTATTGTTTGGTAATATAGTTGATATAACTATTCATCCTATTTTGGGCCTTCAGTCCAACGAATTGGGTCTATGGGTCATAGGGACTACAAGACACCAAAGGCCACCGGGCTATAGGGCCTTGAGGCCACAAAGGGCCATCAGGCAATCGGGATTTTGGGCCACCAATAGCCTAATGGGCATAGGGATTTCGGGACATGGAGACCAAGAAGTAAGATTTTGGGCCATGAAGATGAAGAATTTCTCTGGCTAGAGCACACAAAAGTAGAACTAGAAGGGGATTCAAGAGAAAAGTATCAACCCCTAAGAAGAGCTATCCATATTAGAAGAATGAGAGGGTATGACAACTGCCATCGGTACTAGGCACTGTGCAGTTCTGCATGACAGAATACTAGATGATCATCAATGCGAGTTGGAGAGTTGGGAAACTTCAATTTGTAGTTATTGGGGAGGGGCTGTTTCGTGTGTTTTAGGTATGGGACTTTAATAATCATGTATTGGGAATTATGCCTTGGCGCCATCAGGTCATATATAGGGCTTCTGCCTTGGGCCTATGGGTCATGATAGGGTACACCTCAAAACATAAAAATGGTATGATCCAAAAATCAATAAACATATAAGGCCATAGATCTTTCGGTGTAAATCAATTATTTTTTTATGGATTTCTCCCAATATGGTGTCAGGACTATGAAATGTGATCTCCATGAGTTGTTGGTCTCTATTTTTATTATGATGAGGTTTCCTATAGAGTGATTCAAGAATTATACCTAATTGGTTTAAATTTTGAGTTACATATTAAATGCAATATTTTTTTAAATTTATCTCAATAATTAATTAAAAAAAATTATAATTAATTATTTTTTATGTGAGGATTGGGATAGGATACTATGTTTACATTACATCTTGGATGAGATAGCGGTATAAATTAGAAGGTGTTCTTTAATGATATGATCTCTATGGTTGTGGTGGGTGGATTATAAGTTATCCCACAATTCATTCACCATTTTATTGAGGTATTCAATATGCATTCACACAGACATTACCATATTTTCAACATAATTTTTATAATTTAAATGTTTTTATCCCTAAATCATGGAATGAAACCACTCAATAGTCCACGAATAGCCCGTTGGCGAGTATAATGTGACTCGTATCCACCAATGGGGTGTTTGTAACCTTCATAAGTGGCCTGGAATGTTAAATAGGTGAGCATAGTGAACCCTCACACTTAATATGTGTTTTTATTAGTGTGAAAAACACTTTTTCCACCACTTTAACTATGATTGAGTTGAGAATAATTTGGTTAATTAATGCAGTGACCCTCTTGTTGCTTAAAATTAAAATATGACCATGGGTGAGTTACCATTGATTCCTAGGATATGATCTAGTATTGAATGTCTATTTTTATTTGGTGAGGATAAATATAAAAAAAGTAATGGATGCATGAGTGATTCACCCATGGTTATCGACTTAATTAAATGAAATGAAAAATGAAATGTTTGACCTCAAATTTGACCAAGGATTAAATTTGATATGTATAAATTAAATTAATTAATTTATGATTTTATAGTAAGCTTGGTTCATTATAGATGTTTGGAACACTAAGGGTGATACCCCATTGGTTTGTTAATGAAGCCTAATAAATTGGAATGCTAAGGGTGATACACCTTGGGTTTATTGGGGTCACATAATCCTATAGACCTACATGGGTGATGAACCTTGGGGTTGACGATGACACCCAACACATTAAAAGTCCATCGGTGATTTAACTTAGGTTCAATGATAACACTTGATACATTAAAAGGGAATTTGTCATTCCCAATATCTTCAATACTGACTCCCAATTCATTTGAATCCCATGAGTGATTCTCCTTTCATTCAGCATTGACACGCGATACTTTAGGATTCCATGGGTGTTTTTTCCTTCAGTTTGATGATGACACCAGATTACTTAAAAGGTCTTAGGTGATCTCTTCGTGTTAAAAAATCTTTCTTTATTACTTTGAATTCATAGGATCATCCTCTTATTAATCAATAGTATTTCCCAATGACATATTATAGAAATAGACATCCAGCCAACGATGAAGAAGGTACGGTCGATCCAAGGTGTCGCTTGGGAACCTAAGGATCAATCATTATTTTATTTGCTTGTGTTGTTTATTTATTTATTATTCACAATAGAATTCTCCTTATTGCTTATACTAGTATGAATATGGACACCATTAGTGGTGGTCTACTGAGTTGTACTCACACCCTACGTAGGCTATCATATGGTACCCGAGAAGACCTTATGTTTTCATGGTAGGATAAGGGAAATTTCCCCATAATTGATGCTTTATTGGATAACTAGGTTATGTCATTTAATTTTAGTGACTATCTAGGGATCACGACCACTTTTATAGAATTTTCCTAGCTTTATCATTTCATCTTTTAGGTTTTGATTTATATTGTACACTTTTGATGTATGACTGCTTGACATGTATTTTTCAGTCTTATTTTGATATGGCATGGGTTATGGTTATTATTTATCGACACATTAATGGATATGTTTTTATTGATTTTTATCTAGATTTACTTGATATTTATTATTTCTACTATTATTATACTCTGATATTAGATTATATTCTGACCACTACACCACTATAGACTGATGTTTCTACTTAAAAACATCTGGTATAAGGGGAGGTGCACCGGAGGTAAAGTGGTGACCTGATTCTATTACTATTTAGAGTGAACTTGGGCAGGGATGTTACAAAGTGGTATCACAACCCTTTCTTTCTTTTATCTGACCATTTGGGTATGGTATAAAAGTGTTGTGGTGTTTCTGGAACATGGTATGAAATATGTGCATTGTAGTGGACACCCCACATATGAGAGAAGTTCATGTTTCTAGGGACGAAATTATTGTTCTTTTTTCAATTTTACTCTTGACTTTTTTCACATTTAGAGATACACATGATTATGAGGATATTGATTTAGTAGATTTTATCTCTTGATAATTAGGGAAATAGTGCATGTATTTATGTATCATATTATTCACGTAATATGCAGATGAAATTTTCATGGATACATACAATTTCCACTCAAACTATGACACAGTTCTGTTATTTAATTCTTCCACAACCATTTATATGAAATTTTCTTGTTTAATTGTATGGTAGAATATTACTTAACCGATTATATAAATGGATGAAATCATGTTATGTGACCATTTAATTTAATTATTAATAGGCATCATCTGAATTAAATTCCAATTACAACTTATTAAGAGATTCCTCTATAACTTTGAAATCGAAATTTCATTTTATTGAGACTTAGTTGGGAAATGTCCTAGTTAATGTAAAATGTTAAAAATGAATTATAAGATCATGTATCATGATTTTTATACAGAGGCAACTAAAAAAACCCAATTGAATCTTAAAAATCATTTTCCTATAAAACACATGATTAAAGTTTTATTTAACTAATACCTTGATATGAAAATCATAGTCAATGAAATAAAATTGGTAAGGTATGATTCTGTGAATCCTATATATATATTACATGGACCCTTTGTGTAGATGATGATTGAAATTGTGTATGGGTGGTAAGGGATGTTGAGAGTTCCTGGGTTTTGAGATCCATATGATGTGAGTTGTAGGAAATAACGAGGTTTTGTGCCTGTTATGACTTTCCTTAAACTATGATACTGAGAATTTAAAGGGAATTGTGTTCTGATGTGGGTCATTATGTGCATGATCAATTATTGAGAATGGTTAATTGGGGATATAGACAGAGATATATTGATATTTTAGACCTTTATGAAATGGTATGTATAGGATAACATGATGTTCTGTCTATTATAACTTTGTTTTTAATGATGAATTTGAAAATTGTGATATGTCATAACTATCTACAAACCTTGTAGGTGTGTTCCTGACTTGATATTGGGTAGGGTAGGATAGAATCATACCTATTTAGAGGAAACCAATGTTGTAGTGCTGGAGTGAGGAAACAAGACATGTTTCCTGTAATTTTTTCCTCCATTGAGTAATAAAATGAGTAGTGAATAGAGATCATAGTTTGATTATATATGGGATACTAAATTTACATATGTGTATGTGAACAAAATACTTGGTTCACTAATTTATGAGTTTCCATGTGATGTTGAAATGTGTGTTAGGATATTAGTGAGCCAATTGTTTTGTCTGAGGAGAATAAACATTTCATATTATTATTGGAGATAATTTCAATATTTGAGGGTGACATAAGAGAGGGGTTAGACCAAATATTCAGATGGATCATAGTTTAGTTTCATAGTATAATATTTATACCAATATTTATACATGGAAATTGATAATAAGTTCCTCAAATAGGCATTTAAATGATTTTTGGGATATGAATGTAGATTATCGACCTTGATGTGGTGAGTGGTATCTATAATTTGAAGGAAAAGATCAGTTAGATTCCTGACCATATTTGTGAGGTGATCCAAGATGGTTGAATCCACAATGGGTAGATCACAGGTAGATAATTATGATTTTACAGTAATGCTCAAGGTGGCTAGTGATCATGTAGTGGACCAATCATGAGTGAGGTTCCCTATGAATATTGGAAGAAATATCTGTGTGAAATTGTTTCATATAGATGAGTTGATATGTAGTGAGCAAGGTTAGTTGGTCTATTAGGTTCATGAGCCTAGGATAGATAGGGTATGACTCGGGATGGTCATGTTAGATCATATAGTAGGGAGAAACTGAGATGTATTCATTCTTGGTATAACTGGTTTCCACATGGGATACTATGAACCATTACATAAGCTTAAACAATATACACCTCTAATTTGTACAATGCGAGGAAAATGTTTTCTTAACATGCTTTATATGTGGGTTAGTTTAATCTAATATTACAATTATGGAGGAAATATTGGTTCTAAGTTTAGTTGGATTACTTTGAATGGAATATGAGACATGTCTATGTGTTGTTTTGAGATATCTCTGAGATGCATATCTTGAGATGATAATGATATTTGACTCTTGAGACAAGGTCATGATAATAGATAAAAATTCATGGAGGTTTCTTTTTTGTGTTCCTAGTGTGTGGATTGGCCATTTTGGGATGAATTTTTTTGGTCCCTAGAGAAACATTGGGGTTTAGACCTTATGAGGTGCTAATGTGTTTTGTTGAGTTCTAGAACTCCTTAGTTTTCTAGGACCCCGTGAAATAATATTTTGGGTTACTGATGAGATTTTATGATGGTCCACTATGATATGATTCTGAAAAAGGCATGAAACACCTTAATTCAGTGAGAAAAAGAAGTGGATGTAGAACGTTGAGGTTATGATGTACATATGATAGAGAAAGAGCTTCCCCTGGTTATGACCAAGTTTACTTTATCTTGGGGGTGGATGCATTAGGGAGTGACCAGTGCATGAGACAAGGCATCTATTAGTGTTAACAAAATGATCATGAGGTCATAAATACTTCATTGGTTTAGATATGGTTGACTCATATGGATAATGAGTTATGAACTTTTATTAAAAGTGAGTTACTGTGTGATGATTTTTGGGAATTGTAAAATGATAAAGGGTTGAGTGACTTATTATAATAAATAATGGATTGGGATGTTCCCCAACTATAGTGAGTTAGTCACATATGTGGATATGATTTTTTTTATTAGTCTCTGTAGGCCTAATTATTGTATTTAATGTGAGAGCTGAGTGGTGATGAAAAATGTAACGCCCCGACCCGAGTTACATAGAGTCGGTGCCTTTTTACAGAACATCGACATGATACAAGGAATCATGTCTCGAAATACAGATCAGTTTACTATCCTTCGAAGTACTAGATACATACATAAGTATTACATTATAATGAGTAGAAAAAAACCAAAACATTTTTCCACTTTAAACACACTTATATCCCTTTGCTAATCCCTACAGGTCAACTATAAAATACTTTTTAACATCCTTAGAAAAATAAAACATAGAAAGGGGTGAGCTCAATTGTTTTGTAAGGATAACAATATAGTGGAAACTTTAATAAATAAGAAGAAACATTTATGTCAAGGCATAAGTCTAAAACATAAGCCTTTTAAATTTAAAACATCAGCATAATATGGAAAATATAAATTAATTAATGCCATTTTCAAATTCATATGGATGTTTTACTATTCTAATAATCACATAAAATATCAATAACCAATTTTATAATTATGTAATTCATAATGTGAGACTTAATAAACACATATTCAAGGCCTCGTTCCAAGAATACAAATAAGATTTTGTCAAGGTCTCATGCCAATACACTAGTTTTTCTCATGATACCTACTGATACATCAAGGAGTTATAGAGGGTTCCACCCGTAACTTACTAAGTTCTATGCATTCCTCATAGGAAATGGTTAAAACATAACATAAACATTCGTATTAAATAATCATATGAAATGTAAATAATTAATCAATAAAACATGAATTGTATAAAAATAACACATCCACAGTCAAAAATATCACACAACCTTCAATACAATATGGATGATTTGTATCATAATATGTCAACTAGAAACAAGTTTAAAATCCATCAAAGGATGTTGACATAGATATAATGAAACTATTTGAATGAAATAACTATTTATATTTTGAAACCATATAAAAGGAACATAATTATAAATAAAAAGATTTATTTTTGATATATTCTTATAATAATTTAAAGGATTCTTTAAAGGTGTTATAATGGTGAAAAATAGATGCACCCACTGTTTATGTTAAAAAACATTCTTTCCTTATTTTTGTCAAAATGGTCATAAATGACCCTATTTTGAAAATGATGGAATGATTCCTTTATAAACATCTAATAAAAATTCAAAAATGGGTATAAATGACCTTAACCTATAGTCTATGAAATAATAAAAATGTTTTGAAATACATTTATAAGAAACACGGATGTGGATGATAAAGAGGTCCTAGTAGATACTCACATATAAACAAGCTCGAATAATGAAGAGATTGTAGAATTAACCCCTACATTGTACTTTTACTTGGTATAGGGTATATTAATATTTTGTAAAATAGTTATATAATTTCTATTAAATTATACAGGAACCACATATATAAATATGATATCATATATGACCTTATAATATTGCTTTGTTAATAATATTTCAGTAGAATCATCGTTTCAGGTGTTAACTGATTCATTTTATATGCTTGGTTATGTAAGTCATATTTGTTATGGATAAGATGTATTTGATTCATATCCAGAATTATATTAATTTTTTAAAAATTATTTTTAAATTATAAAATGAAATTTATTCTTGAATGGTTACGATGGGAATGAATCACATTGCGTTCTTGGAGACGGTAATCGGTACGTACGCACGAGTGACAATAAAATTCTATTGATGGTGAAATAGTGTGTAGTTGAATAGTATATCATATATACAGAATCCTTAACATGTTATATTCATTATTTTCATTAGTTATACTCATTATTATACCCATCCAAACAATGAAGTGTTTGAATAACAAATTACACCACAACGTGGAGATGATAAGTCGTACGTACGTACGTCTGGGGATTTTTCATTCATAGGATGGATAAAATAAAGAATATTGTTGTAAACTATTTATAATAACATCACAATATGTATAAGTTACCAATTTTTTTATTTTGGTATGGAAACAACAAAGAAACCTGATGTGGAGGAAGAAATGAACTTTGAAATAGGTGGTGAAATTATTACCTCTTTTTCGGGAGTTTCCTTTTTATTTGATCAAAAGGGATCCATAGAATGGATTTATGATCAAAGTAAGGCCTGTAGGTCGAATGTATTGTAGCTGGGAGGATATTTGGGCTGGGTTAGGCCGAGCCAAAAGGATTTGGAGGGGTGATTTTGAGAGAAGGGGAAATATATTTTTTATAATAGAGGTGAGGGTCACTTTAGAATAAATATGAAATATTATTTTATTATACAATAATATTTGGTTTATAATGGATCCAAAATAATTTATTTGTAGGATAATGTGGGGATGGGTCGAAAAACTCTCAACCAACAGGTTTTAGACATGTTTAGGTCACCATATTAACCTTATCTTTTAGATTTAACTCTTATTTAAATAATTTAACTTTTACTATGTATTCTTGAATTATTATAATATATAATTAATAATCTTACTATAAAATGCCACGCTAACCCCATGTGGTTAATTAATGATATATGTATTATTATATATGTCTGTTGGACAAACCTTAGATTTATAATACTATTATATCATTTAATAATATAGTATTTGTTTTAGAAACTCAATTCTATCAATTTTAACAGTATTTAGTAATTGATTTTTGTGAAAGTCATAAAAGCATGATTAATTCAAAAAAAAATCATTAAATAAACCATAACATGTCATATTAATCTATAAAATAAGTTTAATTCATTAAAAGTCTCAACTAACATTTATTTGGATATTTATAATATCAATTATTTAAACATTTTCATTAAAAATGTAATTAATGCATCATCATTTTGTCATAAATAAATTTAAATATTTATTTTATAAAAATTATAAATAAAATACAATTTTGTAGGAAATATTATTATACTTATAAATAATTTTAATTTCGATATTTTCTTATGTATAACCCTATTTTAAAAATGTTTAGTTATGAAAATTTAAATTTAGTACATTTAACTCTTCTTTAAATAAAATAATAATAAATTTCCTAATCAAATTCAAGTGGGAAAAAGGATCATAGTTAATTACTAAGGTTGATTTTAGCTGAAATACACTTATCCAATAGAATTAGGGCATGTTTTAGGGTAATTATATTATCATTTTTACCTTTAATTACCCTATATACTTTTAACTGTGGTAAATAAAAGTCCAAAGTTACAAATCACCAAAAAAATATTTTAATCTGGTTGAACCAAATTTTACTAACTGATGTTAATCGGGTCACCCAAAGTTTTTAAATTAAATTCACATAAGCGGTAAAATTAAGTTTTATGAAAATTTGAAAATGCCCCTAAAAGGTGGGTAAAAGATTGTAAAAATTTCAATAAAATTTTATATATCTAATATTATTATAAAATGAGTCCAATGAATTACATTGAACCTATATAAGTATTATGTATCTATTATTAACAAATATAAATTTAAGTAAAATTACTAATTATTTAAATAAAAAGGTAATTTTAAACAAGAACACAATGTTTGTCACTATTCATCATAAATTGAATGGTTTCAAAAAAAGTACAAAAAATTCACCCTAAGATAAATTTTAATATTCCGTATGAAAAAATGAATTCCATTTTTAAAAATAATTTTTTTAAAATTTAAAAAAGTGGGTATTAATATTCAAAATAGCTAGTTTGATTGGTCATGGTATGTTAAAACTCCATGTTGTGTACAATGCAAGCTAATTTATTATTCAAAGGGAAACATACTGTATAAGATTGGGGGGGTTAAATTCTTCCCTCCTCCAAATAATTTTGTTCATGAAATTTCTAGAATAATACTTTACAAAATTATTTGAGTGGTTCTTCATCATAAGATCCTTAGGTTCCAACATTGACTCTTCCTTTTTATTGTTTCTCCATAGAACATTCACCAGACGAGTCGTCTGGTTTCTCAATACTTGTTCTCTGGTATAAATAATTTTGATAGGCTCTTAGGAGTAAGACTGGTTGGGTTCCTATTCTATTTCCTCATAGTGAGTACATGCATTGAGTCAGACATATATTTTCTTGATAGTGATACATGGAAAACATAATGAAAAATTGGGAGACTTTGAAGAATTTCAAAATGATAAGATACAACTCCAATTAGTTCTAGAATTCCAAAAGGTTGGATGTACCTGGGACTCAATTTACCCTTTTTACCAAAACTTATAACACTCTTCCATAGATATACCTTCAAGAAAACAAGATCTCCTACATGAAATTTCAAATCCCTCACTCGGTTATCGACATATCTCTTTCGCATACTTTGAGATGGTTTGATGTGGGTTTGGATAACCTCTACCTTTTCCATGGTTTCTCAACAAGTTTTGGTCCTACGAGTTTTCTTTCACCAATGTCATCCCATGAAGATTGTGTGCGACATCTCTTTCCATATAATAATTCATATGGTTCAATCTGAATACATGAATAGAAGCTATTGTTATAGGAAAATTATACGAGAGGTAAATATTGATCCCACATAACTTGATAGTCAGGTGATCAAGATCTCAGCATGTCTTCTAAGGTTTGAATAATCCATTCTAATTCTCCATCAGTTTGAGGGTGTTAGGAAGTGCTCAAACTATGTTCATTATCCAAGGCCTTCTGAATACTTTTTCAGATTCTTGATGTAAAATGGGGATCATGATCACAAACAATCGATAAGGCTACTCCATAAAGTCTTAAAAAATCATTAATATATAGTATTTCTAGACGTTCAAGTGGTAAATAATGTCTTATAGCAAGAAAATGTGCTCAATTGGTAAAATGATCAACAATGAACCATTTGGAATCATTATTTCTAGGAGACATTGGTATCCCCATGACAAAGTCCATCATAATATTATCCCATTTCAACTCTAGTATGGGAAGAGGTTTCATGACTCCTCTATATGTTGACTGCCAACTATCACTTGTTGACAAACCATACATATGTACACATATTCTGCAATCTCCCTCTTCATGTTGTCCCACCAAAAATGTTCCTTAAAATACCTATATTTCTTAGTGCTACCAGGGTGTATAGAGAAATTGGATCTATGAGTATCATCCAAAAATTCTCTTTTTAGATCATGTATATCAGGAACAGAATGTCTCTTCCTGAATTTCAAAATTCTATATTCATAGATGATGTCATTCAATCTCCCACCAATCGTAGCATTAATCTTCTTTTAAAACTTTTCACCATCAGTCTGAGATCTCTTAATCCTTTATAGTAAATATGGTTTGGTAAACATTTGAAAAAGTATTGATTCTTCACATTCCATGGTTATTCCTATATCCATCTTTACTAGATTCATGAAAATATGATCCCTTTCAACTCACATCTTCTTGAAAACTCCATGATCCTTTCTGCTCAAAGCATCAACCACCTTATTTTCTGTCCCCGGGAGGTAGTGTATAGTGAAATCATAATCAATAAATAGTTCAAGCCATCGTCTTAGCCTCATGTAGAATTCTTTTTGTGGGAAAATATACTTCAAACTCTTATGATCAGTATAAATATCACATTTTTTACCATATAAATTGTGAATCCATATTTTCAATGAAAATATTATAACTTCTAACTCATGATAATGAGTGGGATAGTTTTTCTCATGAATTTTTATCTATCGTGATGCATAGACAATAACCCTATCACTCTTCATAAGGACACAACCAAGTTCTTTTTTTGATGCATCACTATAAATAACAAACCCATCAATCCTTGATTGTTGAGTCAAGATATGGCCATTGAATAATATTCTCTTCAGTTCTCCAATAAAAAATGCACACTCTTTTTTACAAAAAAATTTAACCCCTTTAAGTGTGAGCTTGGTTAATTTTTTTTCCAATCTGGAAAAATTGTGGACAAAATGTAGATAATAAACTACTAAAACAAAAAAAATATGTACCTCAGTTATACTCATCAGTGCTGGCCATTCATGGATTTCCGTGGTCTTTGAAAGATCGATATAGATTCCATCCTTAGTGATAATATGGCCAAGAAAAGAAATTTTCTGAAGCCATAATTCACACTTGCTAAAAATCTCCTATAATTATTTTCTTATGGGGGTTTTCATAGTTTCACACAAGTTATTTTCATGATCATCATAGATTTTCGAGTATACTAAGATATCAACAGTAAATACCACTGCAAATTGGTCATGATATTCCATGAAAACTCTATTCATTAGAACCATGAAAATAGAGAGTTCATTAGTAAGTCCAAAAGACATTACTGTAAACTCGTATTGCCCTTACCTAGTTTGAAATGATGTTTTCAAAATTTCCTCCTTCTGAACACAAAATTGATGATATCCAGATAGATGGTCAATTTTTTTAAAATATTGAGCTCCATGAAGATGATCGAATAAATCATCAATGCGACGTATGGGATACTTGTTCATTATTATTAAAGCATTGATCTCCATGTAGTCAATGTACAAACTCGTAGATCCATCTTTCATCTTAACAAAAAGAAAAGGGGCTCTCCATGGAGAAAAACTAGGGAGAATAAATAATTTATTTCTCAATTTATATAGTTGTTTCTTTAGTTCCACTAATTCCATAGTGTCCATTATAAAATGGATCATCAATATTTTACTTGAACCAAGAATTATATCAATGGGAAACTCAATTTCTCGTTCTGGAGGATGTTTATGTAAATCCTCTAGAAACACCTCAACATATTCTTGCACAATAGGTATGTGCTCTATTTGAACATTCATTTCCCAGTCCATAGTTATTTATTCTCTTCCATCCCAATAATTGAATTTAGTAGAGCTACTGGGGGTGGATCTAGATAAGAATCAGGAGGGGACATTTCTACTCTAAATATAAGGTACTCTTTATCATCATTGAAAATAGTAACCTCATTCTTCATAAAATATATTTTTTCATAGTAGTCGAAAATACAATCCCAACTAAGGATTACATCAAATTCAATCATTTGTATAATAATGATAGAAGTAGATAAAGAACATTTATAATCCCTAATGGGGATTTATTCAAAAAACATTGTTGCAATGATACTTCTCTTAAGAGTTTTTATTGACCACTGCCTTGTTATTTCAAATTGTAAATATCTAATTTTCATAGAAAACTAGGATGATATGAATCAATGCGATGATCCAGAATCAAATAAATCATTGGCTAAAATTGAGGAAACCATTAAATTACCTGCCACCACATCCTTCGGAGCATAAAACTCAGTAGTTGTGATCGCATAATAATGTCTTTGATCCCTTGGACACTTCTGAGGTATGTTTCTTTGGTTCGTAGGATATTTGTTTTCATAATTCCCCTTTTCTATAAATTTTTATCATTCAAAATTGACAGTGTCTTTCTTTCACTAACAATCACAAGCTTTCCGGCCTTTTTCACCGCACTTGTAACAAATTCCCATTCCCTTCAGGTAAGTATTGGGATGTTTCTTCCCACATTTAACACATGATGGATATTCAACTTTTTATTTCTTCCCATTATTTCCATTAGCAGAGTGTTCAATAGATCTCTTCTTCTCGTTCTTTTCATTCAAGCCATAAGAATTAGAGAATTCATTTTTTGTCTCGATATCACATGAGAAAAAATATTCGTATGATTTGAAGGATTGTGAGACTAATTCCCGATAGAGAAATGGGTTTAACCCATTAAATAATCGATGAATCTTACTCCTTGGTTTACATATATAATCTACTGCATTCCTTACAAATCATGTAATGTTAGTCTCATACTATGTGACATTCTCATCATCCTTTTGTCTTAGACTCAGAAATTTTCTTCGATAGCTGCTAAATGGTCATGAGAAAACTATTTGTCTACGAAAATCTATTTAATCTCCCTTAATTTAATATTTGATAGTTATTAATACTCATTTTTGGTTTGAATTAATGACCACCATTGATCTGCAGCTCCCATGAGTTGATAAAATTCCATGAAAACTTTTTCCCTTTCGTGACTCCCCAAAGCATGAAATATTTTCTCTATGGTACATATCCATTTCTCATCTACAAGTGGATTGGTAGTCATATTAAATGTTGGTGGTTTTTACCTCATGAAGTGGTCTGACAATTATCTTGCACGTTGTGGATCAGGGTTCCTCTTACGGGTATGGTTATTATTTATAACCTAAGTGAGTTGTCCTAGTATGGTGATAAGCTGATCAGCACTAGTTTAATCACTAGATCTACTATAATTATCTTTAGTAGGAGGGAAATACCTATATGGATAGCATGTATTTATACGGTTTCCATTCCTTCCACTAAGTTCTATATCTAAAAAATTGAATACACTATATTAGTTTATGAATCACAATACATAATTCTAAACTTGTAAAACATTTAACATAAACTGAACAGTTTTAGGGAATAATCCATAATCATACCAATATTTTCATTGAGGAGGTATATACTAATAAATCTTTAATAATGGTTTCTAAATAAAATTTGAATTATCCTAAGCATATCCCTCAAGAGTGTCGTAACCGAGAGTGCAACAATTCACCTTTTCATGTACCAGGATACCCCGGGTCAAGCCCGACACTCCTTGTCAAATTTTCCAGTCAAAGGTACATCATTTCAAGAGCTGCCTCTAGCTACTCATATCCTGACAGTGATGTATTTCTTAGAAAATACACACAATTTCTACATTAACAATATTATAGGATGTTCTTCTATAATAATCCTCAATGTCTATTTTAGAATAATGTTCTCTAATCTGGTTTGTTTTCTAAATCTGGCTTCCAAGGTTTGTACTAATCTTTCATTCATACCAACTATAATTCCATGACCCCAGTTATCTAGATTCAGTGCATTATTACAAAACATTGGCATGATATAAGGAATCATGTATCGCAAGACCGATCAGTCTAGTAGCCTTGGAAGTACTATATTTATACTTATGTTTTACATTATACCATGAGATAAAAACAACAAAAACATTTCTCCCATTTGAACACACTAATATACCTTATCCAATCCCTATAGTTCAACCAAAAAATACTTCTTCTCATCTGTGGAAATATAAAACATAGAAAGGGGTGAGATCAGATGTTCAGTAAGTATAACAATATAGCGTAAAATTTCATAAAAAACATAAACATTTAAGGAAATTTATAAGACCAAAACATAATCCATTAAAATTAAAAACATTATCATAATATGGAAAATATAAATCAATTAATCCCATTTACATATTCACATTGATATTCTACTAGTCTAATAATCAAGTGAAATATCGATAACCATTTTCATAATGAAGGAATGCATAATGCCAGACTTCCTAACCACATAGTCAAGGCCATGTGACAAGACTACAAAAAATATTTTGTGAAGGACTTGTGCCAGGACACAAGTTTGTATCATTAGACCTATCAATGCATCAAGGAGCTAGAGTGGGCTCTGCCCGTCACTTACTAATTCCAATGCATTACTCATATGAAAAGGATTAAACAAAACATAAACATTCTTATTAAAACCAGCATACAAAATGTCACTACATTATCCATAAACCGTGAATGGTGTTAAAATAACACGTCCATATTCAATCATATCACAAAATCATTAATACAATATGGATGATTTTTATCATAATATGTCAACATCAAACAAGTTTAAAATCCATCAAAGGATGTGGACATATATGAAGTAAAAACTTTTTGAAAGAAATATTCCTTTCCATTTTGAAACCACATAAAAGTCACATATTCAAAAAGAAAGAATTTATTTTGAAAATATTCTTATAATCTTTTAAGTGATCTTTCCAAGGTGTTATAAATGCAGAAAATAGCCACACCCATCGTATAAGTTAAAAAAACATTCTTTCCTTAATTTTCTTGAA
This sequence comes from Viscum album, assembly GCA_963277665.1. Classification (NCBI taxonomy): domain Eukaryota; kingdom Viridiplantae; phylum Streptophyta; class Magnoliopsida; order Santalales; family Viscaceae; genus Viscum; species Viscum album. The sequence continues at coordinate 1,905,098,348 of OY728158.1, forward strand.
AAGGTCGTAAAGGATCTTGTTTAGAAAAGGATGGAAATATTCCTTTATAAACATATCCAAAAAATTAAAACAAGGGTATAACAGAATTTAAACCATAGTTTATGAAAAATTAAAAAAAGTTTGAAATAAATTTTTATGAAACGCTGATGTGGATGATAAAAAGATAACTATAGATACTAACGTACAAACTAATTCGAATAATGAAGAAATTCTAGAATTAACCCTTACCTGGTACTTTTACAGGGTCTAGGTTATGTTAACTACTTGTATAATAGTTAAATAATTGTTATTAAATTATACCAAAAATTCATACATTAATATGATTTCATATATGATCTTATAATATTTCTTTGTTAATAATATTTTAGTAGTATCATCATTTCGGGTGTTAACTGATTCATTTTATATTTTTTATTACGTAATTCATTTTTTTATGGATAAGAAGTATTTTATTCATATCCAGAATTATAAGTTCTCAAACATTATTATTTTAATCCTAAAATGAAATATATTCTGGAAAGGTTTTGATGGAAAATAAATCTCATCGTGTTTGTGGAGACGATAATCCGTACGTACACACAAACAATAATACCATCCTATTGATGTTGAAATCGAATATAGTTGGATGGTATATAATATATAAATAATACTTAACATTTTATATTTATTATTTACATCAGTTAATCTCATTATTATACCCATCCAAAAAATGAAGTGTTTGAATAAAAAATTACACCACGACATGGAGACGGTAAGACGTACGTACGCACATATGGTGTTTTTTCAATCATAGGATGGATAGAATAATATATATGGTTCTAAACTATTTATAACAACATCAAGGTAGGTATAAGTTACTAGAGTTATTATTTTGGTATGGAAAAAACAAAGAAAGAGGAAGTGGAAGAAGAAGAGAACTTTGAAAGAGGTGGTGAAATTATTACATATTCTTCAGGTGTTTCTATTAGATTTGACCAAAAGGGATACATAGGTTGACATTAAGATCCATATAATACCTCTAGGTAGAACGGAGGGTGTTTGGGAGGATATTTGGGTAGGGTTTGGATGATCCAAATGGCTTTGGAGGTGTGATTGTGAGTGAAGTGGAAGTACCATTTTATAAGAGAGGTGAGGGTCACTTTAGGAAAAGCCTTAAATATTATTTTATTATACAATCATATTTGGTTTATAATTTCTCCAAAATTTTTTATTTTGAAGCTAAGGTGGCGATGGGTCGAAAAAATTTCATCTAATATGTTTTATATAGGTTTAGGGAACCATATTAACCATATCTTTTAGATTTAACTCTTAGTTAAATATTTTAACTTTAACCACGTATTAATGTATTATTATATTATATGGTTAATAATATTAGTATAAATTGAAAATATTTCCCCACGTGATTCATTAATGATATATATATTAATATATAATTCCTTTGGAAGAACCTTATATTTTTAGACTATTATATCATTTAATATTATCGTATTTGTTTTAAAACCTCATTTATGTCAATTTGGAAACTATTTATTAATTGATTTTTTTGGAAGTCATAACAACATTATTACATAGAAAAATATTCATTTAATAAACCCTAACATGTTATATTAATTTATAAAATTAGTGGAATTAATAAAAAGTCTCAATTTACATTTATTTGGATATTTATAACATCAATTATTGTAGCCTTTCATTAAAAATGTAATTATTGCATCATCATTGTGTCATAAATAAATTTAATTATTTAATGTATAACAGTTATAAATAAAATATAATTGTGTAGGAAATATTTCTATGTTCCTAATTAATATTTATAGTATAATTATTCATATGTATAACTATATATTAAATATGTTTTAGTTATGAAAATTTTAATTTAACACTTTTAACTCTTCTTTTAAAAAATTATAATAAATGTACTAATCTAATCCATGTGGACCAAAAGGATCATATTTTATTTATAAGGTTGATTTTTTACAAAATACACATATTAAATAGAATTAAGATACATGATAGGGTTATTATAATATCATTTTTACGTTCAATTACTCTATTTACTTTTAACCGTGGTAAATAAAATTCAAAAGTTATAATTCACCAAAAATTACATTCACCATATTGAACCACATATTACTTACTGATTTCAACCGGGTCTCTCGGAATATTTAAATTTAATTCATAGAAGTGGTAAAATTATGTTTTATGAAAATTTGAAAATGCGCATAGAAGGTGGGTAAAATATGGTAAAACGTTCAAAAAAATTATATATATATATATATAATTATTATAAAATGAATACAATAAATTACATTGAATATCTATATGTATTATGTGTCTGTTTTTACCTAATATAAATTTGAATAAAATGACAAAATATTTAAATAAAAGCCGGTTTTAAACAATAATGCAGTGTTTTTCACTATTCATCAAAAATGAAAGTTTTTAGAAAAATACCAAAAATTTACCCTAAGTTTATTTTGATATTCTGAATTAAAAAATGATGTCTATTTTGAAAAATAAAATTTATAAAATTTGAAAAAGTGGTTATTACTTTTCATAACGGCTAATTTGATTTGTCTTGGTGTGTTAAAATTCCAAGTTGCATACAACACAAGCTATTGTATTTTCAAAGGGAATCGTATCATAGAAGCTTGGGGTGTTACAAGAAAGGCTATATAGATTGATTGGGATATATCATGAATGGGGGTACGATGGAGGTTTCTCGATATAATTGGGATGTTATTTCATGTAGAACTGTAATGTTAATAAAATCTTGACCAATCTTGGAGTTAAAGAATTATTCCATTGAAAAAAGTGGGGATTAAGGATAAAAATGTTTGGATGATGATGGATATTAGGTGGTGTTGTTCTTGTTTATCATTATTGAAGAGGTACTATGGTGGGGAATACACCATGGATAGTTTGAGTGCATGGTAATCATTTTAGGTTATTTATAGTAAATAATGGAATTGGGTTTTTGATAAGTCTAACCCAATGGTGTTTGAGGTTTTGTTACATCATTTTGGTTACAACAGGCTTAGTTATGTTGTAGAAAATATAAGAAACTCAAGTATAATTGTTGTATATGGAATGTTTTGTGATGTTAGTATGATCAATATTTGATAATCGTTTGATACACGTTAATGCTCAATTGGTATGATTGAGTGGGATTATAAATGAGAAATTTGGTAAGGAGATAAGGTCTTTGAGACATAAGTTCTCATGAGAAATCAGTCAACATTTATTATGAGGTGAGGCATTGTGTTATAAAAAGTCTCAAGAGTGAGACTTTGGGTTCACATGATACATCCAAGTGTTAAATGAACTAGTTTAAACTAGTGTCATCCACAAACAAGGAGTGATGTAGTGTTTTGGGAGTTTATTAATACCACCATATGTGGTGTCCTATCTCATAGGTATGATCAGGTCCAAACGTATGAGACCAAAAGTAAGATATTGAGTTTTAGGATGAAACATACTTGGAGTATCATATGGTTTTTATGAGTTGATAGTAATGAAGATAATCTTCAGAGAAAGGCTATTCTTCTGGTTCATGTGTAAGGGAAACATGGATGTATCCAAGAGGTGATATGGAATTTCAAATAGGTATTATGGGTTTAGTGTTCATTGTTCATTTCGTCTGGGGCTCAGTGTTTTATTATAGATAATATAGAGGAAAAAGTTCTTTATGGTGGGGAATTTATAAAACCCTATATCATTATTAGGTGTAAAATCTTGGGTGAATCTTAATTTTTTGGTTTAGTAGAAGGTACACTTTTATAACAGAGATTAAGATCGATATTCGTAGAGCTATAGGGTCCCAATTAGAATTTTTTAGATATTGGTTGAGTCTCAAGAGGTGACTTAGGTTCTTGTGTATCTCTTGGTATCTTTGTGTTGAATTTTGGGAATCTTTGGAGGTTTTTAACCTGGGTTCATGGTTTTGTTTACACAATTTAGGGGAAATAATGAATAAAATTAATCTTTAGAATGTTTCTAGTTAAAATAATTTATATTGTGGTTATAAAAGATGCTTAATGCATAGTTAACGTGAAAACATGTGGATCTCATAGGAAACCATGTGATTCTACTCTTACTTGAGGCTTGGAACATGGTTGTCGGGTGGTTATAGAGAAATCATGTGAAATATGGTAAATTGGGATAGTTCTAGTTCTTAGTTAGCACATGGTTTGGTAAACCATGTGGCCTAACTATGTGAAGATGTTTTTCAAAGATAGTGTGTTTCACATTTTTCGTAAAACCATGTGGACAAATCACAGGACCTACTTTTTTTTGTTAACAAGTGGTAATTTATATTTTTCACCTATGGGTTTTTAGACCAAATCCCCATTCTCTTCTCCCTTGTGAACATGATGAACCATAGAATATTCTACCTCCTTCATATTATAACCCTTCAATTTTGGATGATTATTGATGGTTTATTCGACATTATAAGGTAAAAATACCCCCTCATTTCTTTATTCCATAACCTCACTTTCCTTTTGATTTTTGTTTTCACTGATTTAGAGTTTGCGATAATTTCCACAGAATATTGGAAGATATATTCATGCCTTATAAGGGTTTCATATATGCCTCTTATAAGAGTTTTAGAAGGTACATGATTAATTCCCCATTCATCATTACACTTTTTTTATGTTTCATTTCATATTTATTTAAGCTTTTGTTAATTTGATTTTTTATTAAATAAATTTTGATTATTAGTTATTTTTCATTTAATGGTCTTGGGTGTGTGTCACAAGCCTTTATAAAGTGGCTAACCTCAGTTTTAGTGTGACGAGGCTTCCATATAAGTGATTTGGTAATTATTCCTATTTATCTTAAATTGAGAGTTAATTACTAGACATTATAATTGGTAAATTTAATTTATTATTTCATTGTAAAATGTTATAATTAATTTTTAATGATAAGAGGGTTGGGATAGGATCTAATGTTGACATTAGTGTTTGGGTGATCTTGTGAAATGATGGTCAATTTGTTCATTAAAGGGAATAACTCTATGGTTGAGATAGATAGTTTATAAGGAATCCCAAAATTCTAGCACCGTTTTATTGATATATGTGTGTTGTGGTGAATTTAACCTCATTTTTATATTTTTATCCATAAAACACATAATAGAACCTCTCAATGGTCCACAATTAGTCTGTTGGAGATTTTATTGTGAGTTTTTCCCACCCACGGGGTGTTCCTAAAATTTGGAAGGAAAATGGAAAATTTAATAGGTGATAATAGGTGTTCCCATGACATAACATGTGACTGTATGTGTGTGACTAAGACATTAACAAACACCTTAGGTGCTCTTGACTTGATATTAATTTGGGTAATTAAGTAGGCGACCCTCATGATACATAGATCTTGAAATATTCTAACGGGTGATTGATGAAGGATTCTTATGAAGTGATCTAGTATCTAATGAATATGATTATATTATGAGGAAATATATAATTGAAGTAATAGATGTATTATTACATTTTACTTGGACTAGGAATTGGGTTAATTAAATAAAAAATGAAATTAGTGACCCTAGGGGTGATCGAGGATGAGACCTAGTGTGTATTAAAATATATGAATTTATTTATGAGTTTCTAATGTGCTTGGAATGTTATGAATGTTTTGAATTCCAAGGATGACACCCCTTGGGTTTTTTGAGGATCCAGATACATTTTAATTCCAAGGGTGATACCACTCGGGTTTTATAATGATTCTGAATACTTTTTAATGCCAATGGAGATACCCCTTGCGTTTGACGATGAAACACAACAATAATTCTAAATGAAAAATGATATATTATAACCTTTAAAACCATGTTGTCATATTGATGATAATTAATAAGATTAACCACATTATGAAATATATATAGAACTTTTTCCTTAATTTTAATTTATTGATTAATTTTTAAGAAATAACAATTAATTTTTTAATAAAATCATGTGATGATTAAAATAACTATTCTCCAAGGAAATTTGTTTATACATATGTTTTGTAATGATTAGGAATGAAGATAAAATCATTTGAAGGTAAGAAGAGTTAATTTTTCATTAGGAAACTATTTTTATGTGAGTAATTCGTTTGTTTTCATAATAAATTAAATAAATAATTATTTATGAATGATTATAATTAAAAATGTATATTTTTAATTCAATAAAAAATATTGTATTCTTATTTTAATTGATTTTATAAGGTATGGGATTAATGTAAATTCAGTTTTATGCATAAAAATGCATTTTTTAAAAATAGGTTTTGTTACGTTTTGTGAAGTTATTTTTAAAGATAGTTTTTCTAAACTAATTGAAATAGTATTTTATAAAATGGATTCAATTTTTTGAATGAGAATGTCCAATTAATTTAACGGGTCCACCTTTATTTTTGGTCATAATTAATAGTATAAAAGTAAAAATTTGTTACCATAGTCAGGTTTATAACTGGTTAACGGAGGGGTTAAACTAAGAGATAAGGTTAAATATTCCACATCGAATTATTTGAATAATATTTATTAAATTGATTATATCTTATTTTGTCTTATTGTTTTAATCTTTTTCCACTTTTTCCACATTAATAAAAGAATGTCTTAATATTATTTAAATGTTATATGTAGTTCCATGTGTTTTTGTCCTCTCACATATAAAAAAGTACCTCTTCTCAAAATTTATTCACAAAATTTGATCCATATATATCATCCAATACCTTGCAAAAAACATTCCGAAATTCCCTCCTTTAATTATTGACCTTGTTTGCATCTCCTAAGACCATCCTAATAGGGATTAATGTTTATTCCAGAGGAGGTCTCTCAATGAATATGTAATCATCTTACAAGAATCTTGAAAAGGTTATTTCTTATTATAATTACTATAAATATATTTTATCCATACTAATATAAAAAATACAATATCATAAATATTATTAGTTGTTATTATGATTACGGGAAAACCCTATCTCTCCTTCATTCCATTAATTGGTAAATGAATGTATAACATGTGTATACATGTGGACTACCACCTCCACATAGTGATATGATTCATTTTCCATCACCACAAAATATTAATGGGCAGAATTATGTAATTAATATATATATATATGATATTAATATAATTATATAATTATGAAATATTATTTATTTTATTTCCTTCATTTTTTAGAAAATCAAAACAGAGTTTATGTGTACATATGTACTATTGTCTTCATAAACAATGTAATTAATTTTTCAATATTTGAATTTTATGGATGGTTATAGATATGTGTATAATAAATAAAAATGATATTTATATCATGCTTAACATCCTATAGATGGTGGAACCATGAACATGGTGGAAGAACCAAAACAAATGAAACAAAACATGCATGAAAAATGAAACTGTTATCATATAGAATAATGATTTTAATGAAAAAAAATTAGTTAATGGATGATAAGATATAATAAGTAAATAAAATGTGATATTACAAGTATGAATATGTTTATATTTTAAAAATATATTAAAATTTAATTTATTATATAAGAGGTTAAATGTAATTATGAATGAAGTCAGACTTGAGGTATGGGTCTTATGTCCCAATCTCACTTTTTACAGGGATTTTTTTTGTTCAAATTTCCTATGATGAAATTATATAATATCTATATCATTTATATAATGTATTTTATTCTCTAATATTTATTCATATATATTACTATTAGGCTAGATACGGTGATAAACGATTGTCTAGTGGGGGGGATAATAGATTCTATTAAAAATTTAAATGTATTGATTCATTATATAAATTAATCATTAATAATAATTAAGAGAGTTAATTTATATTTTAAAAATACAATAATGAAAAAAAAAAATGCTTATTTTTTATTGTAGTTCAGTCCAAATCGGACCTTCTCTACTCTTGTACCTCTCTATTCAGTGAGAGATAGGTTGTGCACTAATATTTTTTTAATGGGGAATCATAATGTAATTATAGCGTACTCTTTGTAATGTATGTACAACCCAAAGATACCTAACATTTTTATGGTGAGTAACAACCTATTTATAACCCTGAATGTAGATATTTGGAGTCACAACCCGAACAATCTGAAAATTATAACCCTATTGTCAAAACCTGAAGATAGATTAAGATTTTTTATGAAAATGTATAAAGAGAAAGTGATAGCTTATGAGAGATGATCAAAAGTTTTATAGACTAAAGTAAATAGAATGAAAAATATAGAAAAATATTAAAACCCATGTGCTAGTTCTTGAGTGTTTGATCAACATCATTATATCATCAATTTAGTAGAACAAGTCATAAAAGGTTTTGTTTAGACCTTAATAGATCTTCAAATAGTAGTGAGAAATGGTCACCACATCCCTAATCCTCTTTTCTTTATAGTATCACCACCACCACACTCTTTAGAACGTATTACTTGAAAATATGAAAGATATCACTGAAAAATATAATATTATAATTCTATCATTTATAAACACACTAAATTAAATATAAATTAAATTTTAAAATGAAACAACTTAACACCACCATGAAATGGTTATAAAATTTAAAATTAGAATGTATAATACATAATTATTAGAGAGTGAGATAGAGAGATAATGATATCATCATTGCATAATAATAGATCAAATCACATATAGTATTAAAAAATAATGAATAATTCAAAACAATTATAAATAATTCGAATAAATAGTTTTATTTACTTCAATAATAATAGGTTAAGAAGAAATCCCCTAAAAATAAAGAGTCTCTATTTGAAATTCAAAATTCAAAAATATTCATTTTTTAAAACAAGAAGTAAACATGTAGAGGATATAGAAATAAATAATAATTCATTAAAAATATTAAAACATGTTTTAATGAGTTTAATAAGAACTGATATTAATTTAGAGACAACAAAATCAAATAAAAAAATAATAAGAAGAATTTTTTGAGTTTCAAGATGCAAGTTTCAAGTATAAAAATAAAAAACCCTTTGGTGATTATAAATGCGTGTATAAAACATTAAAAAAACTTCACATTGTTTCTAAATAATTAATATGAATTTATAAATTAATTATAAATATATAAATATTTTAAATTAATATTAAGTAAATAAAATTATGAAACATTACATAAAACAGAGAAAATTCTCAGATTTTAGAACAAAATCTAGTGTTTAACTTAACCATGTAAGTAAATTAATGTCGGTGTTTTTTCTTGTAGATTATTTCTATATGTAGATGAAATATCATAACATAATAAAATTATATATAGGAATATTTATATAAGAAAATCACATAGGGGAATTCATGTTAAAGAATCTATGGAAAGGATTCTTGTGGCTGAATTTAAATATCCCAAATTTCAAAATATGTAAATATATTGAATTATAAAATTTTATACCCAAAACAAACCTTGAAAAATGAAGAATAATCTTTCAGTCTATTTTAATTATATTTAGGTAATTCCACAATCCTTACACATAATTAAGAATAACTTTAATTGGATTTATATAGATCATTTTATGATTAAAAAGAAGTAGAAAAATAGTTCTGAATGAATATAAAATCGAGACTAAAAACCTCTAGTGAATTATAACCTAATATTTGAAATGATAGACATCAATTTAGAATACTATGTCTTCTAATTAAAAGTATATAAATTATTTTATCCTTCCAACATAACAAAAATTATTCATTTTTTAGTTTTTCATCCCATGTTATGGTTGAAATATAAAAGGTAACAGAATATGTAAAATCTACTACGTGGTTCAAAAATCAACTATATGGGAATTATAACACTCATGTAAAAATAATATTTCAAGGTCTAAAATTAATTATTTATCCTAGTAACACATTCTAAAACATATATAACATGTTATTCATAATAAAAACATGAAATCTATAATATTTTAAGTAAATAAATATTATTACATAGTCAAAGTTAATCATATGAAAGATAACACTTAATAAAACAATAAAAAATTGTAATCACATAAAATAATAGTTAATAATATATAATTATAAATAAAAATATTATTTTAAAATATATATATATATATATATATATAATTGTGAGGAATTTTTTAACATTCAAAATATAAAAGATTAAAACTATAAAATTAGAAAAAAAACATTCATGTTCCAACACACACCCTTTTTCTTTGAAATTACAAGATTGAACTGTATTTTTCCAAAATTATTTCCCCTTTTAAAATTTATCAAAAATAAATATAGGAAGAGTTTTACCCCCACCCCTTAAATAAAATAAAAAATAATTTTTGAACTAAATTTACAACATTTCAATTTCAAAATTTATTTTCGAAAATATAGAAAATGAAATGGTTTAGTAAAACAATGTTCGAGTTTATTTTCACTTGGAACATATTCTAAAATAATATATCCTTTATTAAAATAATATCAAATTAACTAAAATGACATTTCAATATGATTAGTTCATGAATGTTGTAATGGTTTTTTCAAAATAAAAATAGTAGAAGAATTATCAAAATGAATTGAAATCGTTTCAAATGTAAAACCATAGTAAAAAAATATTTTTTATTAAATAATGATTAAAAACAGTAAGATGTAAATGGGATATATTCACCTCAATTGTAGATAATTTTTTTTTTCAGAAACTCCAAGAAACAAAATTTTAATCATGAAATTGACACATAACAGAGGTATTTATCTATCAGGTTTCCATCCTAAAAAATTAGAGTCAGAGTAAATAATTAAATCAATAACATTTTTTCTAGAATAAAATAGAAAAGTTCAAATTTTTTCATTAATGTATCTTATAATATGTTTAACAACCTTTATGTGATATTAATTAGGATCATATTAAAATCTCAAACATCAACAATCATTAAAAATTATATCAGGTCTAGAAGCTATTAATTTGAAAAATTATAACTCTAAATAATTTAGAATATATAGATTTCTATATAAATCATAATTTAATTTACAACTATTAATCAAAGGTGTTTTAAAATTATAAAAGATTCAAGACAAAAAAAAACTTAACCAAATATTTGGAATATTTTGATTTATTCAGGAAAGTAACATCATTTATTTGATTAATTTGGAGACATAAAATGAATTTATATTCACCCACAAGACTCATATCAAATTAATTATACATCAATTTATAAAATTCATTACAAATAAAATGATTTGAGACTCTAAAAATAATATCATCAACATAAATTTAATAAATAAAAATATAATTTGAAATTATTTTAATAAACAAATTAGGATATACATTACCTTTAACAAACCCATTTTTTAAAAAAGTAATTCTATCATACAAATATTGAGGATCTTTTTAAGACTATATAATGATATTGATAATTTAAAAACCTGATTAGGATGTTTTTCATTTTACAACCCATGGGGTTTAGAAAAACAATCTTTTTCCAAAATAAAACCATTATCATATTCACTTTTAACATCCATTTTAAATAACATAAAACCTTGAAAAATAAAAAAATCAATGAAAATGTTAATTGATTTATTATAAGATAAAGTTATAAAAGATTCATCAAAATCTACACATTCTCAATGACAATAAACATGAGCATCAAGTCAAGATTTATTTATGGAAATTTTACCAGATTCATCCATTTTAATTTTAAAAATATATTTAGTTCTCGAAATATTCTTTTCTAAAGGACATTCAACTGTTGTCCAAAATTTATTTCTATAAAACTGATTAAGTGAATCTGGTATAGTATTAATCGAATTATCATTATTCGAAACATATAAAATATCCTTAGGCACACAATTCGAAAAAAAATTAGAATTAGGAAAGAATTTTATAGTAGATATTATTGTTTGGATACTAGAACAAACATTACCTATAAAATTATTAATAGGATAATATTTATGAAGTATACAATATCTCGGATCAGATTGAGAAACATTTTACTTCCCATTAACATAATAATTATCTAGGGGTTAATATTCACCAAAATTGTAATCCCTGAAATCGTCTTCAATATTTTTCATAATAGATTCAAGAACATCATAATATTTAGCAAATTTTATATGAAAATATTCTTCATCAATTATGGTATTCTTATTATAAAGTTTATAAGACATACTATAATAATAATAACCATCAAATACGCCTTTAACATGTTTATCATAAAACATACCAACATTATGTTTCATATTCAATATGTAAAGTTTATAAAAAAACATTAAAATAAAAAACCTTTGGTTTTCTACCATTAAAAAATTAATAAGGAGTTTTCTTTAGAAAAATATATAACCTAATCTATATTGAAAACACTTCAAGTAGTATTAATAGATTTAGATGAAAAATATTTTGGAAATCTATATTCATTAAGAATAGTTTGATCCATTAAACGAATAACATTATTTTTCAATTACAAAACAAAATTCTATTATGGTTTTTAAGGATCATAAAAATTATGAGCATTTCCATTTTCTTCAAAAAAGTATGTGAAATAATAAATAAAAAACACACCACCATTATAACTTCTAATAGAAACAAATAAACCTAATTTTGTATTTTAAATTAGCTTAAAAAAATGAAAAAATATAGCTAATGTTTATTTCTTATGAAGCATAAAATAAACCCATGTAAATATACTAAAATCATCATCAATAACAAAAAAATATTTACTTCCACCAAAAATAAAAGTTATTTGAAAATAAATAAATCAAGATGAACTCATTTAAGAGGTATAGAATTAGAAAAATGATTGATATATTTGAATGATTCGTTTTTATGCTTACCTTTTATGCATGAATCACAAAACATCCTTTTCTTACCTTTAAATGGGGTAAATATAGAACATGTATATAAATTGTTAATGTTTCTATCATTCAAAAATGAAGACTTCTATGGCATTTATGCAATAAGAATATCATTTTTTCTATGGCATTGAGACAATTAAAATTTTTATTAGATAGATCCTAGAAATTAATTGAATAGATATTATCTTTTATATTAGAAAAAAACAAAACATTTTCATTTTTAAAAAAAATAAATATTTAACATTTTTAAATTTTATATACATACCATAATTGTATAATGATGAAGTACTATTTATGTTATGTTTCAAATCATCAAGGTATAATGATATATAAATTAAAGAAAATTTAGAAATACCAACTTCACCAAATTCCTTAACCATTACTTTCATGTTATATCTAAAAGTTATTGAGACTCCACTACATTTTTTAGAAGATGGAAAATTTGATAAGTCACCATTCATGTTTTGGGAATAACCATTCTCCATGTACCATGTATCCTTTGGATTCTAAAAGTGGTTATCCTAAAAAGAAAAATTGTGCAGAAAATATTTATGGTACACATGCTATTTTGGGTCCAACTGGGTTAATAATATAATTATTAGGCACCAAAATTGATTTAAAACACTTATTATAAGGTACTCTAACTGATAAACCAATATAAATAAACTCTCTAGTATAACGAAGAGATTGAGGAAGTCTAAGAGAAAATTCATTAGAATAGTGTCCCTGAATACAACATTTAAAGTATGTAACATATGATACATTTCCCTCAGAAGTTTTAACAAAAGTATTCATGTATAACCAAGGAATGTACGGATTATATCACAACCAATTTTATCATTATTATGTTTCATCACAGTGACTATCTTTTCATATTTTTCTTTTCATTGGACAAGAGTTGATAAAATATTTATTCTTACAACTTCCTTTATAATATTATATATCTCCTTCTTAACAGACTCAACTTCATCATAGATATTACCTTTAGAATATGAAGAGGAATGTTTTATTTATTCCTTGATATAATAATTCTCCTTGTTTAATTTCTTACTTTTCATGATAAGACTTGTATATTAATATTTTATTTCTATATATAATTTAGTAACTCTAATTTTTTTAAGGTTTTAATTTTCTTCATACTAATCATCAAATATATAATCCTCACTATTAAAATAATAATTAGAATTAAAATCATTACTATCCTTATTTTTATATTTTCGACCAAACATAGATTGGTTAATTATTTTTCACATCTATATTCATCACTTGAATAAGATTATTTTGTGTGAATCTATTCATTATATTAAGTATGTTTCAATTATTTCTAATATTTTTTATCACTCCTTTCTTGATTTAGAATTAGAAAGTCAGGTTTTGATATTTCCCTTCTTTCTGTATTTATAACAGGTTAGATTGGGTATATATATTGAAACCTTATTTATTTATCATTCTTTTGATATTTACTTTTTCACTTATTGAACTTTTCCATTAACATCATCAAATTATAAATAAATTTTCTTATATTTTTGAATTATATTCTTTCACTTTCTTGGGCCTCAGATTTATTGGTGTTATGATAAAAATTTAATTGATATTTGAAATAAATTCCTTTGTAATTTTTAGTATATTCTAAAATATTATTGAACTCAGTTTTGTATTGAAGAATTAATCTAATGAGTTTGTCTAGTGGGTATTATTCGAAATTATTACATTCACTGATCACAATTGTTTTTTGAATCCATTTATTAGGTATAGATTTTATTACTATTTCAAAAAGTGCAGGGTTCTCAAAAGTTTGTCAAAGGGAATTTATTATATTAACAAAGATTTTTAATCAGTGTACCATTTGATTGATACTTTTTTATTCACCCAAATTGAAATCTTGGTACTCTTCTCGAAACATTTCATGTTGGTACTAATCATATTATCCAATCCAAAGTTAGTAACTTGTAGAGTCGTCTAGATATCATGATTTATCTTATTTGTAGACATGTGAATAAAAAAACCTATTTTAATACCACATTATAATATATTTACTAATTTTTATATTAAAAAATATTTAGCAGAATCTTTTCCAAGTAGAGTATTGATGAAAAATTATAGATGATTGTAAGGTTATTTCATGATCTACCAGTGTTCTATACTTAGCTGTTTGAGGTATGTCTCCATTCTATATTACTAGAAACCATAGTTGCTTCCATAAAATAGAGGTGATTTATGAGTATTCAATTGATAATTTTCATTCATTCATTCATACTTATAGATATTTTCCTTAGACTGTTTGGTATGTGACAATTTACCACAATAAAATAAAAATAATGGACTCTATAGAAGGATTAACTAAATTTCAGAGATAAAAACCTCTAATACCAATTAATAGATCCAATAAAGTGATGAAATATCATATATTGTGGGGTGAATAGACCACATTAATTTATTTTTTAATGATATGGATAAATTATATAAATAAATTATTTATGATAAATAAGAGAGACAATTTGCGGTGGAAAAAATAAAAGAAATAAAAAAAACTAGGATGTTTTTTATATTATTTCATTCTAAAGTGGACCTAGTCTACTCTTATAACAATTTACTTGTCATGATATAATCTATGAACTAATTTGGGTTTTTAAGGGGAATCATAAATAGATTACAACCTACTTATTATATTGTATGTATAACCAAAAGACACTTGACTTTTGTCTGTGGATTAACAATCCAATTACAACCATGAAAATAGATATGGAGTCATAACCCTAACAGTCTTGAATTTAGAATATGAGAGTCCCAAACCAAATATAGATATAATTTTTTATTGAAAATCATAAATATAAGTCTAATGATTGTGAGAAATTGGAACAAGTGATATAGACTCAAGAGACCCTAATAAAGTATATAGAAGAAAAATAAAACATAGGTTCTGGTTCATGAGGCTTTGATCAACTATATTCTCATTTCAAGGTAGTAGAAAAATTCATAAAAGATTTTGTTCATCCCTTGATAGATATTTATACAACAGTTATGAATGTTTATTAAAGGTAGAATCTACAACACTTTACAGTATTGACACCACATCACTCCTGGCATGGTATCACTTGAAAACATGAAATATCTCATAAAAAAGTATCATATATGAATTTTATCACTTTTCCACAGAAATAATAAAATCTAAATTCCATTTTAAAACAAAACAAATTAACATAACAGATCAATGGTTAGGCAATTCATAATTCAAAAAGAATAATACTAGATTATCTGAGTGAAAGACGAAGATTGAAGAATGTCAAAATTTCATAATAATCACTTAACCCAAGCCCAGTATTAAAAACAATAATGAATAATTCAAACCATTTCGTAATCATTTATCAAATATTTTAAAAGAATTTCTTAATTTTAGTTCAAATGGAAATACCATGAAAATTTTTAGTCTCTATTTGAAATTCAAAATTCAAAAACATTATATTTTACAAACAAGCAGTAAAAATGACCAATAATTGACATAGGGAAATTCACATTGGAAAATATATATAAGCAATTAATGTTGCCGAATTCACATATCCGAATTTTTAAAATTTGTAAATAGATTGACATATCAAATTTTAGACTTAAAATAGAACTTGTAAAAGGTTGAATCATATTTCGATCCATTTGACATATATTTATATAATTTCATTATATTTATAAGTATTCCACAATTATCATAATCATACCTTTTCATATTATGTTATTATTAAATAATATTTGTAAAATAGTTCTGGAAAACATTAAAATTTAGACTAAAAACATTTAGTTATTTCTAACATAATTTCAATCATTATAGAAATTGATTTAGAATTTCATGTCTTCGAATTAAAATTTTGTCATTTTCTTATCATTCCAACACAATAATAATTTCTAAAATTGGATTTCTATATCCCATGCTATTTTCGAAACATATAAGGTAACTGAATATAGAAAATCAACTTTATGGTTCACAAATCAACTATTTAGTCATAGTAAAAATCAATGAAAAATAATATTTAATGTCCCAAATGAAATATGTTTCCTAGTAACACTTCATGAAACTCTTATAACATCTTATAAACATTAAAAATATAAAATCAAAAGATATTTTATGAAAATAAATATTATGAAATAGTCAAATTTAAACATACTATAGAAAACACTAAATAATCATATGAGATATTATAACTATATAAAATAATAGATAATAAAATAAAAACGTAACTAAAAATATTATTTTAAACCAAAGTCATATATATAAATAAAATAATGTGATGAATTTTTAATATTAAAAACCCAAAATATTGAGACTCCAGATTTGAAAAAAAACATCCAAGTTCTAATAATTATAAATTTTCCTTTCATCTTCCACTCTCTAAGTATAAAGAAGTTTAAAAGAATAGTTTTACGGGAAACTGTATTTATTTCACCCTTAGGCTTATAATTTTTTCCTATCATGTAAAAACAATATTTTAAATATTTTCAAGAATTTTTTATCATTCTACAATGATTGATTAAACTTATTTTTACAAAAGGTTTAATTTCTTGAAAAAAGATTGAAATGAAATTTCTTGTCTTTTTATGGACATGGTACTTTTTACCAAAGGTGTGAATAAAATATTTTTTAAAATACCTAAAAAAAACTAATTTTCCACCATGATGACTAATATTATATTTTAGTATTAATTTAAAATATTTGATGCTTCTTTTCAAAGAAAATATTTTTCCTAATATTCTTGAAATTTTTAGATTGTAAATAATAAATTTCCAATTGGGAAGTGTATTTTACTAAAGAAATGTTCTAATTAAATTTAAATAATATTTTCATATATGAAAAAAATCATTTGATGTAACTTATGTTCCAATGAAAATATAATTTAATGACACCATCCATATTTTATATCTGGATGGTTATTGATTTTGATGATGAAATATTCATTAAATATATAATATTTTCTACATGTTTTGTTATAATTAAATTATAAATGTTTTCATGATATAGTGGCAGACATATGAATGGATTATGATTATTTCGTGGGTGGTTTTATTACATCACTCTACTGAATTGTGTAATGGTTAATGGTTTTTGGTCTCAAAGGGTAGATAGGTGATCAGCCTAAGACCAACAATGGTACATGAGAGGTTATTCTAAGCCCAAAGCAGGTACACTGGTGGTTTTCCCAGGAAAAATAAATGATGGATATATTGGTGGGAATCCTTTAAATAATATATACATGATTATGATTATGTAACAATTTTTATGCCTTATAAATTACATGTTCTTATATTTATGATATGATTTTAACTCATGATATTTGAATATTCAATAATTCCTATTTTATAAAATGCCAAATCCTTATGCCATGTTTTTGATCAATGATTTTTTTGTTATGGTTTTAAAATTTTAATCTTGTTTTATCAGAACCTTATAATCACGTTATTCTTATAGAAGATCATTGACTATTATATCCCAATTTACCCTTACTATGCCTCTAAGCTCACCCTCTCTATTGTTTCCTTTCCCCAGGATATGAAAAAATATTTTAAGTAGATCATGATTAATATGTGTAAAATGTGAGAAGAAATATTTGGTAGATATTGAATATCTTTTATAAAATAAGATGATTATGTATCAAATCTCCAAAGACACTAATCCTTTTTTCATTTGGGGATTGTTTTATTAATAGATATATTGAATATTCATGGATAATCATGTAATATTTCTGTATGTAATGTTGGGGTTGCTTTAGTTTGTATCAAATCAATGTTAAGTTATTTTTGGAAACAAGGATGAGAAATATTTAGCATGAACAGTTAGGATAAGCCTAATTATATGAGAAAAATATATGTTATGGTAATGAAAAGAGTGTGATTTTCGTTAAAAATACATCCTTACCTAGATACTGGATAAAAGATATGATTTTTCATTGATGCACCGAGAGGTAATAACTATCAAAGGGGATAATTAAATTTTAACGCTAGTATCACCAATGTAGGATGACTGGGCCTAAAACTGCACAACTATCGTGACACTCTTGAGGGATATGCTTTTTTAATTCAAATATTTTTTATGAACCACTATAAAGGATTTAAATATATAATTTCCATGGATGAACTAGGTTAAACATAAAGGGTTATACAGTAAAAATAAAGTGTCATTATTTAGATATCCTATGAATTATTTTTCAAGATCATAAGATTTCTCAATATTATTATTGTTGAACACACAATTCTTAATAGTTTTATTCAATGAATTTTACCAAGAGGAATCATGTTAATGTTTAATGGGATTCATAATGCAATTGTTATTATCATGAGAAAATGAAGGTTACAGGAGATGGAATTTTTTTATATGATTAAAAAACATTCTAAAGATGTGAATCAGTTTGAGCTTTCTAATGAGAAAAGAAGGGAACAACATACTATTTAGTCCTTCATGAGGAAACATACACATATTTTAATGGGTCCACCTATCCACAAATTTCAATGAAATGTATTTTTACCAATGAAAATGTATTTTAAATTCTCTAAATCTCAAAATATGAAACACTTTTTTTAGTTTTAGATTATTTATAAGTTGAATCAGATAAATTTTTGACACTTATCATAAACACAATAAAATATGATGAAATTAACTCTATGAAGTGAAATGAATTTAATAGGTTATTTTCTAATAAACAGTTTCTATTTATTCATTCTATGAAAATATAGAAGTAATTATTTGAGATAAATCAGAAGAATGATGAATCAATTAATGTATATGAGGAAAATTTTACAAGAATTTCAAGGTACTATTTTGGAATTATCTTCCAACCTCAATGTATGATTGATAAATTATTTTATGGATTTAATCAAAGTCTCTGAAGGGTGTTAGAAAAAATAGGCATTAGTAAAAATAAATAAATCATTCAATGTGTTATCAAGGTAGAAATGATGATTTGCTTCACCCATAAAGATCATGGTTTTGATTAGAAAATAAATATAGAATTCAATGTAAATTATAATAATAAAAACCCCATAGTGAAGAAGAAGTTTCATACATTAATCCAAAAGTGTGGAAATAGACATGGATGATTTTTTTTTTATTCGGGACAGAAAAATATTTATGTGTGTAAAGGATGTATATTAGTAGTTTTATTGTACAAGTGATGGGAAAAAGTTATAAAATGATTTAAATTGAATGAAACCTTCATATAATTTTCCACCCACACTCCAAAGTTTTAAATTTTAGGAGTATAGGCATTATGCTAAATAGTGATCAAATCTGAGGGTTAATGATGATTATTGATGCTAATATCCTCAAGCATAGAGACAAATGGAAATATCATTCTATTACCACTTTTTATGAAGGTTGAAATAATAAAGTGGTGAAATGTATACTTATCATTCATGCTATAACTTCTAAAGTCATATTTTAATTTGGTTATAACATGTATTTTAAATCTGAAAACTTTTCTAAGGGTATCTCATTACCACCTCAATAATTATATGATAAATTAATTTTGAAAACACATAATGGTATGATGATAACATCTAATGTTTATAATTCCTCAATTATTTTTATTTATAGGAATATAGTTCCTAATTTTTTTTATTCTCTCTTTAGATGAATTTAATGTGATTTTGGGCATGTTTTGGATCCCCTTTTATAGATTTCATATCAATTTCCAAGAATGTGTAGTCAAATTCATATAAGAAATGAAATAGTCATCATTTCTAGATTTCAGGATTAAAAAAATATTCTAATGGAAATTATGTCCATTTTATTGGTTTTGATTCCAATTCATATGGGATACTCATCATATATGGTTGGGGAGAAACACAACATCAAATATCATTCTTTTGTATAGGATTATGATGATAAATTTTTGAAGAGTTTTTTTGTCTTCCTCTGAATTATGATGTTGAGTTTTCAAGAGAACTCATACCTGGTTCTATAACTATTTCAAAGAGTCTATATCGAATTATCATGATTGAGTTAAAAGATTTTAAGAATAAACTTCAGGAGAATCTTGATAAGGTAATAATTCGGCCATGTGCATCACCATGGGGTTAACCAATCCTATTTATTATTAATAATGATAGATCAACGTGAATCTAAATTTATTATCAAGAAAATAACAAGATCATTATCAATAATATGTATCCTTTGCTCTATATTGATGATTTATTTGATAAATTATGAGTAGAGAAATACATTTCCATGATTCGAATTTATTTGCAATACTATCATTGAGGGTAAAAACTGAAGACATACTTAAGAAAAACTTCTACACAATGTATAAAAACCATGAATTTATACATATCCCATTCAGACTTATTAATTCCCCCACTATCTTCATGGATTTAACGAATAAAGTCTTTAGATATTAAATCAATAAATTTTTTCTAGCAATAATAGATTATATTCTCATATACATCTAGATAATGTAAGATAATTAATATCACTTGATAATTATGTTGAAGATCTTGAGGAAGGAGACACTATTTTCAAAATTTACAAAGATTGAATTCTAGTTATAGAAATTATCATTTTTTGGGACACATGATAATAATTGATGGTATATCAGTAGATCCTTCAATGATGATAAAAATTGAACATTGTACTAGATTAACCACTTTGACTTAGGTATATATTTTTCTTAGATTTTCTTGATATTATTAATTCTCCTTTAAGAATTTCCCCTGAATTTATAGTAAAATCATCAACTTAACATGGATGGTATTCAATTTCCTTCGGATTTAATAATGTGAAAAAAATAGTACATAATGATAAGGTTGTTTACTACACCCATACATGCACTACCCTATAGTAGATTAGGGTTTGTAATATATAGTGATTCATCTAAGAAGGGTTTGGGATGTGTTCTTATTCAAAATGACATGGTGATAGCTTATGCCTCCCATCAATTAAAGGTCCATGAGAAAAATTATCCAACCCATGAATTGGAGTTAACAATGATAATATATATATTAAATATATGAATGAATTATCATTTTGGAAAAATGTGTGAAATATATAGTGATAATAAAAGTTTAATTATATATTCTCCCAAAAAGAGTTGAATATGCACCATAAAATATGGTTATAGTTGATTAAGGATTGTGACTTCTTAATACACTACTACACCAGTAATGTGAACAAGGTGGATGATGCTTTGATTCAAAATGACCATACTAGATTCTCTATAATGACAATCACAAAATATCAAATATTTATTGATTTAAAAAGGAAGCACCACGATTTTTTTGAAGGGGATAAATTGTAACATTATTAAATAAATGTCTAACCATCTATCCATGTTAACATTAAAGTGGTATAAAAGGAAGATATATAGAATTAAATTTAGGTTAGAAATATTCTTATGTATAACCTTAATTAAGATGGAATGGTATGATTCATGAACAAATTATATGTTCTTGTTATACCAGAATTTAAAAAGGAGATATTTTTTGGACCTCACAAATCATCATTCTCTATTCATTATTAAAGTATGAATATGTTTATTGGACTTATGAAGAGTTTATGTTGGGATTATATAAATAGGTATATTTTGAAGCATGTATCATAGTACTTGTTATGCCAAAAATTAAAGGATGAGCAACATAACTATAAGGGGTTGTTTCAACCATTACCCATACAAATATAAAAATGGGAAATCATCACCAATTATTTTGTTATAGTACTCACTAATATATATAAATGGAATAATTCTATTTGGGTTATATTCAGTCGCCTTATGAATTCAACACATTTAATTTCCATCAAATAATGTTTCTCTATTAATCATCCTTCCCAGATATAGATTAAAAATGTGTTATGGTTGCATTGAGATCCAAATTATTTTTCATGTAATATAGATTTTATGTTTACCTTGAAGTTTAAAATAAGTCTTTAGTATGATTTATGTATGGTGTTCTATTTTAGTATTTCCAATCATCCCTAGACGTATGGTCAGTTTGAGAGGACCATCCAAACCGTAAAATATTAGATAAGATATGATTTATAGATTTAAATGTTGGTTGAGATCATTACCTTTTTTTGAGTTTTTATATAACAATAGCTTTCACCCAATCATTCATATGGCTCCTTATGAATAGCTATATGAGAATATGTGCAGAACATTGACATGATATGTTGGCCATAATATGTTGGCCTCTTTGAGATTATTGATTATGTAGGGATTGTATCTTATCACATAAAGTTTACACCAAACCTCTCTCAAGTTCATGATGGGTTATATATATCTCTTTTGATGAATTATGTACATGCTCCTTAATATGTTCTGAACTCAATGGAGGTACCAAAAAATTAAGATCTTTTCTATGAAAAATAATTGGTAGATATCTTGGATCGTAGTTATAACGATATAAGGAATAATACTACTCACCTTGTTATATCTATTTGGAGGAATCATAAACTCTAGGAAGCTACTTAGGAACCCGAGGATGTGATTAAGTAGAAGTATCACCATTTTTTTGCATCAGAGTGAAATAATTTCAAGGGAGAAATTAATATTAATGTCGGTAGAATACAACACCCAAATGTTTTATACATTCCATTAAAAGAAATTTTAAGTATTTTATAGCTTTATTTAACACAACCCCAAGTCTAATTGAAACATGATATATTATAATAATTATAACTTAGTTTTTTAATTGATGAGCATGAATAAGATTAACCTCATTATGTAATGAATATAGAAATGTTTTCTTTGATTCAAATGTATTTATTAATGAATAATAAATAATAATTAAATTTTTGATAAATAAATATTGATTAAAATACCTATTTTCCAAATAAATTTATTCTTGAATTATTTATCTAATGATCAGGAATGATGATGAAACCATTTGAAGGTAAAAATATATTTTCCAAAATATTCATTTATATTTGCAATGTGTTTTTGTATAAATAAATTAAATAAATATAATTTTTTTAATTATAATAATTAAATAAATATATTATATTTTCAATAAAATATGTTAACATTCATATAATAGTTTTTACGTTGAAAGGAATGAAATTTAAAATAGTTTTTTGCTTAAAAATTCATTTTTATAAAAGTAGTTTTCATTGTATTTCACATAGTTATTTTTAAATTTAATTTATACCAATTATTGAAATTTATTTTATAAAAATGAATTCCGTATTTGGAAATATCATTCCAAGTTTTTTTAATTATACAACTTGCATTTTTGTTTTAAGGAATAGTAAATATAGTAAAATTTTGCTACCATGGTTAGGGTTTAAAGGGATTAATGAAAGGGGTTTAATCTAAGAGATAAGGGTAAATATAACACTTAATATTATATAAATAATATTTTATTATTATATTTAGACCTTATAATATTTTACCTTAGACTTATTGGCCATTTGGATCCACATGCACAAAATATGACTTTATATTATTAAATCTTTGAAGTAATTCTATGTGTGTCCCATCCCTAACTTATAAAAGGGAACACCTTATCCTCTATTATTCAAAAACTCTAACCCATATATCTTGAATAATACATACAAAAAAACATCCTATAATCTTTACGTTTATTCATGAGCTAATTGTCTTCTCCTAAGACCATCCAAATAAGTCTTAAGGTGTATGCTAATAGAGGTCTCTAAAAGCACATGTAACCATTTTAACCGACTCTTTCAAAATTCACTTCTAATTATACATACTATAAATTAGTTGATTCCATAATTTTATAATGAATCCAATATCATAAATATATATATTTTTATTATTATTATGAATCAACTAATTTTCATCTCTCCCAATCAAATGGGAAATTAATATATCACTCGTGTGTATGTGTGGACTACCACCTCTACACATTAATATGATTCATTTTCCATCACCACCTAACATTTATGGATATAATAATGAACCAAATAAATATATAATATCTTATAATTATAATTCATAAATTTTAAACTATTATTTATCTTTTTTTTATTCTTTTTCTAAGAAAATAATAACAATGATTACACGTACGTATGAACTACCATCTCTTTGAATGGTGTAATTCATTTTTAATCACTTAATTTTATAGATAATTATAAATACATATATAATGAATTTATATAATATTTATATCATTATTAAATTTATTTATACTCTTTAGATATGATCTATTATTAAAGACTAGAAATGAAAAAATGAGACATGCATGAACACTGAAATAGTTATTAACTAAAATAATCATTTTAAGAAAGGATTATTAATAAATGGGTGATAATATGATGTAAGTGACTCATATATGATATTATAAGTATAAATAAATTTATTTTAAATAATATTAAATAATTTAAATCTATTATGTAGGAGGTTAAAATAACATATGAAGCAATTCATACTCAAGGTAAGTATTTTCTGTTATAATCAAATATTTTATCAAGATTGTCTATGCTTAAATTTTTTATAAATAAATTATATAATATA
The DNA here is from genome assembly GCA_963277665.1 of Viscum album. Taxonomy (NCBI): domain Eukaryota; kingdom Viridiplantae; phylum Streptophyta; class Magnoliopsida; order Santalales; family Viscaceae; genus Viscum; species Viscum album. Next base: position 1,905,123,546 of record OY728158.1, read on the forward strand.
TAACCCCAAAATATTTTGGTTTTTCTTATCATTTGGATATTTATATATATTTCACATTTCCTTTTCATTTTTATCTCTTTATGTACTCAAAAGTCTAAAAGAATATTTTTAAGGAAAATCGACTTTATTTCTCTCTTTGACAGAGAATATTTTTTCTTCCATTTATGTGTTTTATTTAAAATGTTTTCAATAATGTTTTTAATATACTAAAATGATTTATTATATAAAATTATATCAATTTTTTGTTGGTTATAATTTTTTAAAAAATGAATTTTATTATCATTTTCGAACAAAGTACTTTTTACCAAAGATTTGATTGAAATAATTATTTTAATGTATACCACACGAAAAATATTTACAACTATAATGACTACTATTTTCTCATAAGATTACATTAAACATTTCAATGGTTATTTTAAAATTATATAACATTCCTAATATTTTATAAATTTTTATATTTTAATATAAGATTTCAAAAGGAAATAGGTATTTTCCTCAAGAAATTTCCAAGAGATTTCTAGTTGTATTTTCATCTATGATAACATCCAGTGAGGTTAATTATGATTCACTCGGAATATGATCTAATATAAAAATAATTATTATTTATATTTATTTTAATTTATTAAGATGATGATATCTTAATGCAACCAATTTTATGTTCTATAGGTTAATCAATGATTAACTTATAAATGTTTTCCTGATCTTATGGAATAAGTATAAATGAATTAAAATTATGTGATGGTTGGGTATGTTATATATATATATAATGAAATGAGTTCTGATTAATGTTTTATGTGATAAAAGTCTACATAAAAAGTTCTAAAAATACTAAATAGGGTATACTAGTGGTTATTCCAAGCCTAACAAGGATACATGTGTTGTTATCCCTATCCCAAAGCAGACACATGGTTGGTTATCCCAGTCCTAACATGTGGTGAATGTCCTGGTGGGTAGTTGTGACATAATTTTTATATTATTATTTTTATTCTATATTTTCTATGGAAATCACTATGCCATATTATTATTCTTATGATACGATCACATGGATATCGATATTTTATTCTTCTAAGATTAATTCCTTATAAAATTCTAAAGATTCATTATATTATTATGATCTATGAATTAAGGCATATGATTTTTAATTTTATGTTCAAATTCTCATACCACAATTCTCATGTTATGATTACATATGATCATTCAATGATACCATTTCATATTTTTTCATCACCAATGTTTTAAATAACAGATTTAATTAGGGTATAACTAAAAAGTGTACTATATGAGAAGAAATTTATGGGTGACATTAAATATATTTTATGAAATAATATAATTATTTATATAGTCTCTAAAGACACTAAATAATTATAATTTTGGGGTGTGTATTGTTAAGATATTTTTTGAATATTAATTTAAAATGATGTAATATTTATGTATGTAATTTTTGGGTCCCCTCACCTAATATTATAGAACACCTTGAGTGATTCCCCATAGGATGAGTGATGATGTCTTCTATATTAAAACTATATAGGTTATTCCCCTCAAGTTAGATGATAAAACATGAAACATTACAATTCCATTGATTATTCACCTTTATTTCATTGAAGATTCCAGATGCATTAGAATTACATTAGTGCTTCCTAACACACACATTTTTTATGAATATTTTTGATAAATATTCAAAAAAATTAAATGGACTTTTTATCCAAATTCCCATGAAATTATTTGTTTTATAAAGTTATGATGAATTGATATTAAAACATTGAAATTAATTAACAAATATTAAAATTATTGATTTTGAATTTCTATTTTTAATTGGACTTAAGTGATTCATATTTTAAACATTGTTTAATTTTCAAATGTTTTAAAAAAGAAGTCCATACTAAAGATATCGCTTAATCAGGCAAGCCCACCACATATCCATCCCACTAGGTGGGATGGATGGCTAAGATGACATTAGGAGGGCCATCTCATGCACCAGTTGGGGCATGAGGCTGCATGGTGGCACTGGGCATATGGAGAGTATTACTAGGAAGAATTCCATATGATCACTAGTGTCTGGTAGTAAATCCCACATAGTGATGGGAGGAGGGTCTCAGAGGGATGGGGTGGCCAATGATGGTGGTGGGGGACCTTGGAAACTCGTCTAACTTCAATTACAATTGATATTCACAAATTGATATTTACGAAATCACCCAATGGTATCTCCCTTCTTATAGCGAACAATGTTTTAAATGGGTACTATTCATTTTAAATGGAATGAACCGGTCCCACTCACCCGTACATTCACCCTACTTATACACTGAATCTTCCACCACCCTCATCATCCCTTCTTCCCGACATCAAGACACCACCACAGTGACACACTAGAGACCTCCATGGACACCCCAGGGAAGCTTGATCTTGAGAGCCCTACTACTGCCTCAACTGAAAGCCACCATGGATCACATTCTCCACCATATATGACCACCATGATTAATTTTTAACATTACTATGGACATTTTCTCCTTTGAAACTACCACTATGAAGGTTCGGTTTTACACCATGAGATATGCTACCCAAACATGATCCACTTTCATCACTATGAAGGACATGCTACCATATCCAGTATAAGATGTGATCGGTAGGTGTTCTAATAAAATATGTGATCAACATATTTATAATAATAGATATTATCTACCATTGAGACAATGGTAGATGTGATATACCATTGATCCTATTTTAGATGTGATCTACCGTTTATCCAATGGTAGATTTGGAGGATTCCCCCACTAATTTCACCATTATATGCTTCCTTCCAGCACTCATCAATAACTTTTCTCATTGCAATCCACTGTGGTAGATACCATGGAATCCCTATTAAAGCTCTTTTGTACTACATAATTCCACCGATGAATATGAATGACTCCCTTCACATTCTAGAGCTCCCTCCAGCTACTATAAAGGTCATAGGTCTTGTTAAAGATGTATTTAATACTGATTCACCTAAAAACAAAACTACCACACCCCCATGAAACCCATTAAAATCATGCATGAAATATATGTAATCGTGCGTTCATCTAAAAGGAGGATGAAGTGTGGTTATCATACAAAAGCAGCTGAAGATACTACTATTATATGAGAAGTGTAATATAATAAAATACACTTCCCAAAGGAGAATTAATTTTTTTTGATATCATCCACTAGATGATACACTGATAGATGAACGACCAATGGTAGATTCCCTATGGTAGATTCCACTACAACCACTATGGTTTGAATCACAGTGATGGAATTTTGAAACACTGGGAAATTAAGCGGATTCAATACAGAATTTATTTAAAATTACATATTTAATGTTTTTTAAGATATATAAATATAAAAAGGTGTGAAAAAATGGCTCTCCTCTATATATAAATACAATGATATTGTTAAAAAAATTATCGGAGGATTCAATGCGAATTACTACAAGATGCACTATTTTGGTTCTTTTTGTTTTTCTTCTATAATTTAGTTTATTTTTGTAAATTCATTCATTCTCTTTTAATTTAAGGTGATTTTCTCTCTCTTTTATATAATTTAGATATTTCCAACCATAATGGACATCAACCTCAATTTTGTTCCATTATTTAAATTATATCCCTCCCTTCCTTTGAAACAAATCTGGTCACTTGATAATGTTGAGTCATTCAAATGAAGAAACATCATATGATGGATGAGAGTCTTGGAAGTATTCAAACACATAATTAAGGAGTTTTGTCAAACATGATTATTATAGAGGTTGTATAATGTTTTCTTATGCATTAAAAGTTTCATAATCACTAAATATTATAATAGTAATCCAAGGGTGATATTTCATAATTGAATAATCAGGCTAAACTTAATCAACCAGCATGAATAATGTAAGGGATTATAATCCAAACCCTGAAGGTCAATTTATTTCATAATTCTATATTACATTTAATGTTTGAATTTTTTTTTATTTTTTCAATTTATTTATGTTTTCCATAAACCCAAAATAAATTTCAATATTTTAAAAAAATAATAAAAACAACAAAAACAAATAGTTTAAGTGAATTAAATTATGGAAGTGAATCAAATGTGAAGCTCCAAAATTTATCCAACCCTAGTTTACATTATAATACACTATAAAAAACAAAAAAATATAGAATTTTTCAAGTCTCATGATAGGTATGGGTCAAAACTGGTGTTGTTTTTGGGGATCCAATCAATAGTTCACTTTACCGTTCCTATTCTCACAGCTTAAAAAGATTATTGATATTTTATTTAATAAAAAAACCAAAAAAACTAGTTTTACATGATGTATCAAAACTTACCATATCATTGTGCACCAAATAATTACTTATGGGGGCAGGACCAAGAGAATGTTTTTCAGGATGCTGAGGGGGCCCTCTAAAAATGAGTAAGAAATATTACTTACATGCTCAAGTAGATGATTAATGATAAAGAGACTGAATTTTAACTTCATGAATTAATGGACATAGCCAATGAAGGAAAAACTAATTATCAATGATTAAATGCTACAATGGAGGAATCACTAGATCTCCCTACGTTTTTATGACATTAATGAAGTTGAGACCATAATTCAAGAATATCAACCACTGAACCACATAAATAACAAAATACCAGATATGTTTATGAGCTAGAGTGGATTCATGATGAATAAGACAAGATTACTAGAGATGGAGGGGCCTAAACCCCATCCTATATCCAGTGAGGCTCACTTTCAGGATTCCCTTACCACTATGAAATAGATTGATCCAGAAATAAGATATGGAGATAATAATAATTTTAGAACTTTATTTTCTACTTTTATTCAATCTAAATTGAGTATCATTCTAAAATATTTTGAATATTCATATTTCAAAAATCCTTGTTATGACTTTGAGAATGATAAAGAAGCAATACCATCACAAACTAAGGAACAAATGGACCTCCTTGATTTTCATGAACATGCATGTGAAAAATCCCATTAAGAATTACCAATGGAAGATCCTGAGGGAAATGAGATAGAGGATTACCAATTTTAAAGGGATAATTTTTATATTAATAATTCATATTCAAATTTTAATCTATTAAAATTTCATACTCACTTTTCTTTTAAAAATTTTATTCATGCAGACCACATTGAGCAAGTAATGGGAAAAAAGAGGTACTTACAAAAGTAGTAACCAAGAAGAAGGATGGTAGATAATTCATCCTATCCCTCCATTAACTCTATACCAAATTGTGAAGGTTATGTATCTATTATACTATATCAAAGGACCATTTCTCACCACCAAAAAATAAGTAGAGGAAGGGAAAAGCCAAATGTGGTGGTTAAAATAGGAGAAAATACACTGAATATCAGACCATGGATGACAGCAGGTACATACCCATTGAGGTAGTAAAAATAAAGTTCCCACATAGTGTATCATAATAATATATAATTTTACAATCTTTCTTTAAATTTCAATTACATTATTAAAATAATTTTTTCATGCATCTCACTCCGCTATCATTTTTTGAGTTTTAATTAATTTTTTCTTATGATTATATGATTACCTATATTTTATAAGTCCATGTTAGAATAAGGTATAACCTAATAAAAATTTGAATGTGGAATAAGTATTAATGAGAAAAGTTAGTTAAATTTTTTGATTATATTTTAAACTTTCTTAATTTTATTGAGTTTATGATATTAGAATTATACTAAAAAATTGATTTCCCATGACTGAAATTCTGCTTTACTTGACTTAACCTAAAGATATAAGATTCATAAGAATAATGTTATTCGATGTTTTAGTTTTCAATGTTAATTAGATTTAATGAGTAAAATGGATAATTTTTTGAATAGAGTGAAGCATGGATATTGAAATGAGGGCTCAATATTTTAGGGAATATGTTGATTTATATAAATGAAATTTTTCCTTCATTTTTCATGCATTGAATTTTTAAAATTCAAGTATATTGATTTTTTAATTATTCAATTAGTGATTTTACAATAATAAATTTCACATTGTTGAGATTATTTATAGACAAAGTATTTTCTATTTTATCTTGATCATATTTCGTGAGTGATCTTGGCAAATGAAACCTACCCGAACAAGAATAGAAACCTTTCAAAACAATGACTATGGAAAAAATATTTAAAATGATCGAGACATATTACGATAAGACCTTATCCTTAATACCACCTTAATATTTTATACTTTCTTATCCTATAGAGATTGTAAATGACCTGGTTAGGAATGATCCATGTTTCAAGCCATTTTTATCTATTCCAACCTTTATCTTAGTTTATTCATGATACTATAATTTTGTATTTGTATGGGTTAGGGATGTCATGGTAAAATTAATGAAATGAATTTTTAGTAAAATAGCAAAGGGTGACACATTGGGTAATGAGAAAAGTTTTTTGATTCATACACTATAATTTCATTTTTTTTCCGTTCTTGAGAAAAGAATAAAAAATGGAAAAAACAAATGAATGTATATATATATATACGAATGTGTAGTAATATGAATTATACAAAATAATCATCACTATACTGATTATTTTTATAAAATTTGGTTAGGTGGTGGGTGTGAGATTTATTCTCATTATAAATTATGAAAAAGTGATTTCAATAAAATTAAAAAAGTAGGGAAAATTGAATAAGGTACACATCATTCCTTATGTTTTCATTATTTATGACCATATTTTCAACTTGGTAATTGCTATTAGACACAATCTAATGGGGATAAATTTATTATGATTTAGATTTAGATATAGTTATATTTAATTTAAGAGATAATATTCTTATTTTTAGCCTTAATGTTTTATATCAATTTCTACCAACCATAAGCCTCATAATTATTTTAACCATAACATAAAATCCATTATAAATTTATGTACTTGTTGTCATTAAAAAGTGTATAAAGTAGTAATTTTATAAGACTATGTATAAGGAGAATGTTATTATGATATGATCATAACTGTACTTGAATATTATCATGAGTGATGAGAGAAAAGATTCAAAGTTGTGGTAAATCATGATTTGTAATGTTTGATAATAATAAATTAAGGAGCTTAAATGAATGAAAGAAGATGTTCCATCATTTTCAATTGGAAAAAAGTAAAATTATTGGTTTGATTAATATTTTGAAAAGTTTGAAATTAAATTTATATATTATGTGAATTTTTAATGTTTGATTTCAAACTAATAAACATTTTATTTAATTTTTTGAGATTTAAATAATTCTAACATCGGTGCCCTATGATTTTAATGTATATATTTTATGATTTAGAAGAATTATAGTTAATGTGTGGTGGTATTTGAAACACTGATTTTTCTTGCAAACTTTTAAGAAAATTTCAATAATTTTAAATTAATTTTTAATAAAAATTCACATGAAATTAATTATTTTATCAAATTATGATGAATTTCAATTAAAATTTTGAAATCTATTTAAATGGATAAAAAACAATGATTTGGAATTTAGTATTTTAGTTAGTCTTCATAGATTATTATTTAATATATTGGGTCGTTTTTAAATGATTTAAAAAATATGGCTCGGCTAAATCTATCCATGAACATGGTAAACCCACCATATAGCTAGCCCACTATGTGGGTCGGCCGGCCAAACTAGTACCAAGGGGGCCTAATCAAGCACCGATTGGGGAATGTGACTACACAGGGGAACCAGGCCCATGAAAATTATTATTGGGACAAGTCACATGTGTATGCTAGTGTGTGGTGGTCAAGACCACATAGTGACGAGAGGAGGGTCTCATCAGGATGGGGAAGTCCACATTAGGAATGGGGCTCCTACAACACTTATATAACATCACCTGTGAGTGAAAACAGTGAAAAAAATATTTAAGAAATCTCCAATAGAAGTATACATTCTAATGTGGGACATCATTATAAATATATATTGTTTATTTTAAATTGAATAATTCCATCTCAACCACCTTCACATTTTCATGCCGCATACAACCAAGACACCACCATCCTCTCCATATCCGCCACTCAACACCGGTCTGCCAGCATTGAGATGCACCAAAAACCTCCATTGATGCCCTCAGTGAAGATCATGCTTAAGATTCCAGCTATTTCTACCTATCCAAGCAACCATAGATCTCTTCATCCACCACGGGCGAAGACCAGGATGACTTTTAAAAATTAATGAGGCCATTTTCATCATTTTCATCACCACTATAAAGGGATGGTGTACAATAATGAGATATGCAGTCTGAATAGGAGGAGCTATTATCTCTGATAAAAATGTGCTACCATTTCCCGTAGTAGATGTGATATTCTTTTGTTTCGTTGGTAGATGTGATCTACTATTTTTCAAGTAGTAGAAATGATATAATTTTGTTCCAATAGTAGATATTATATACATTTGAGCCAGTGGTAGATGTGATCTACCACTGATGTTATTATATATCTGGATGATAACTTCACCAATAATGCCACTCTCCACCGTCATACACCACTCATTTACATTTTTTTCATTAGGATTCAGCATGAGATCCTTCATAGAAGATATTTTTGAGATATTTTTAACTAAAAAAACTCACTCATAAAGAGGAATGACACCCTATTCATGATGGAACTCCCTCCAGACACTATGAAGGTTGGAGGGATTTATGTGTAACTCTTTACCACTAATTTACCTCAAAAAACACTACAACATACCCTATGAAACCCACGAACACTATGTATGAATGATCTTTGGATATGTGTTCATATAAGAAGTAGTCCCAGACATAATTTCCTTGCATAATTTGATGAAGATAATACCATTTTTTGAGAATTTGAAGATAAAATAGTTCACTTATAAAAATATTATGAGGTATTGTTTGATATCTACCTCTAGATGATACACTAATTGATGAAGTACCAATGGTATATCCCCAATAGAAGATGTAACTACTTCTAATGTTAATTACATCTCAAAACGTGAATTTATAAACACCCATGAATTTAGTAGGTTCAACAAAAATTATCATAAAAATTATATTCAATGTTTCAAAAGATATAGAAGGATACAAATGAGTTATATAAGGAGGTTATGTCAATATATAAATACAAGGATGATGTCCCATGAAAAAAAGGATCGGAGGATCAGGAGAATACTACTATTGGATGCTCTATTTTATTACCAATTTTTCGTATATAATTTATTTTATTTTATATAATTATTTTTGTCTCTTTTGATTCAAGGTTCTCTATTCACTATTTTCTACTACTATCTCACTTTATTTATTATTTTTTCGCATTCTATTATTCTCATATCTCCCACCCTGACCTCTTACACTTGGCAATGATTAACCAAATCACGGCTTTCCTTTAGGGTGGGTTGGGAATAATTGATTTTTTTCTTCAAACCCTAAGTTTTTTTATGGCTAGAATGATTGAAGTGTATGAGTGTGGAGATTTACCACCATGACATGGTACTCAAACTCACTTATGTTCATTTATTTAACATTTTACCTTATTTTTTTGAACATAATCTCTTCACATGATAATGTTGAGCTATTTAAAGGAAGAAATGGCATACAATGGATCTTGGTCCTAGAAGGTGTCACACTATCAATTAAGGTGTTCCATCAACATTGACTATAGAAACAGGTGGAATATAGTTGTCTTAGGAATTCAAGGTTTCATAATCAATATATAAAATAATAGTAATCCAAGATTGATGTTTCATAATTAGATTATAAAACTAAATTTAATCAACTAGCATTAATAATAAAAGGAACCTGAATCCAAACACAAAATGCCGAGTTATTTCTTCATTCATTCGTTCATTTCATGTCAGTATATTTTTAGTTTTTCACTTCCTTAATGTATTCCATACAACATAACTAAATTTAATTTTTATAATAATAAGAAACAACAATAAAAAAATAATATAAGTGAATTAGATTAATAAGTGAATCAATTGTGAAGCTTTGTAAGTGAAACAACCACATCCATCCATTGTACTGCACTAGGAAAACATAGAAATTCCTTTCTTCCATGCACCATGATAGGCAAGAATCAATTCCCCTTTTCTTTGGAAATGACTCTTGATACTTTATAACACCGTAGAGACATCCATTACAAGAAAATGTAGTTATAGTCGATAGTAGGTGTTACTTGGTAACCCATGGTTATAAAGTGGTTTATTTATTTATTTTTTTCCTTTCTTCATTATACATAATGATGTTCAGCTTATTTTTGAGACTGGTTGATCATATAGATGTTGTTTTTGGTGACCAAATGAGTCATTGTCACACCTTTCTGAAGTTTCTATGTGGTAGTCGAGTGTACCTTATAATTGTAATTAAGAAAAGGGAATGATACCTTTGGAAGATGCTTTTTTGAACAACTAGGAGTGATGGGAGTTTGGGGCCTTTTTGGGGATCGCATGCACTATTGGAAAAAATTTCAAGTTTCATCTTTTTATATTTTGGGGTTTGATTTATATATTATACTATTGATCTATGAATTTAGGGCATGTATTTTAAATTATCTTTTAGATATGGCATAGGTTATGGTAGATTATTTATCATAACTATCCCCAATTTCTATTTAGGACTTTTTTATTTGGATGTATAAAAATGTTATTATTTTCATGGTTATTTTACTCTAATATGTGGTTATGGTCTCCCCACTATAATTCCATATAAAAACTATACTTTTCGGTAACCTCTTGTGTATGTATAGGAACACTTGGGGTATAATAGAGACTTGGTATAGTTAATATTTGTACTGCATTAGGTGATTATTTTATAATTTATAATTATTCTATATTTGTGTTGTAGTTAGTTTTTATCTACTTTCAAAATCAGGTGTGAGTATTCTTGGTTATCTTGAACTGGTTTCACAATATTGGGGTTGTTATTAATTATTCTCACAAATTTCCCCATTCCTAGATCATATAGGGTACTAGAATAAATGTTTAATTATTCACTACATTGTTATAATTTCATTCCATGGTAGTTCTTGTAATGAACCTTACAGATAAAATTGACGATGTGCAAGATTTTGTGAATGGACATCGATATCTTAAATAACAAGTTTAATATTAGTTTTCCCATTATAGAATCAAAATAAAATAATTATTTACATATTAATATCATATATTATCATTAATTAATTTCTCATAATCATCCATGATATTATATTATGTCATTGTTGATGTTGGTGGTCAGACCGACCCAAACATGAACATACCATATTTAATGGATGAATATGAAGTGATTTGTCCATAATATCATTATTCCAAATATATAGTGATATTATTTAAATTGTATTAATGTAATGAATAATATGTGAATATAATATAATGAATAATATACCATCTAATTGAAGATATGGTGAAAATGGAAGGTATTGCTTCAAGAAGGTGGTAGTTTGCACAAACACAGTAATAATGTTTTCATTTTGAAAGGAAAAAGGGAAATGTAGATAATGATTTGAACCTTAGAATAATAAAATTTTATAAAAATAATAACAATTTCATTATATTGGAATATTAGAAGTATATTTAGAAAAGTATGTTAGAAAAAAATAGGAAGCAATTAGTACATAAATTGAGGACATGAGCTTTCCCGCGGAGGAATATTTACAAAGGGAGTATGTAGACAAAAATATTTTGTCGAGAAGCTCATATAAGTGAGAGAAGATTTTAGTGGAAGGAAAGAGGGTAGAGTTTCAAGAGGAAACCCAAATTTGGGTGTGGTCTTGAAGTGGTTGTGGGAGGACGACTTTATAATTGTTGATAATTGAATCTTTGTAAATATTTTAACTTAATATAAAGGGATCACATGTTTTACTTATAAAGAAGACTCTAAAATGGAAAATAATTCAATAAAGATATTTCTTTTCCAATACACACCTCAAACAATCTATTCTAATCATGTTTTAACATGTCAGTTCGTTTTTCACTTTGGTTAACCCTTTTTACCATTTTGTTTTTTTCATGGTAACAAGTTTTCTACCTAAGAAATTCATTTTTCCTTAAACAATTATTGCTATATTCTCACCTTTTTAACACAAAAATAATCTTCAAATTACATTGAGTCAGTACCTTGGGTGCTTATTCACACATTTTTGAAACATGGGAAATTGAATATTATTTCCTTCATCATTGTTGTCACCCAAACATCTAGAAGACTCCATCAGTATATTCTTTAGTTTATTGAGGAATTAAAATATGTTCACATTATTAACCATGATTTATGATTGATTTTTTGGAAAAATCATAAGATTTATCACCCTGGGTCATATCCCCTTATGTTACATATTGGGAAAATATTCTCATTGTTAGTGACATCGATTATTATCATTGGTTCTCCTTACTCCAGCCATTTATTAAATACACAAAATTTAGAGAAAATAATAATTAATCCAAAACAGAAATAGAATAAATCATGGATGAAATATGTGACCAAAATTATATTTTTAGGATTAAATATGGGTTTATTTATGTGTAATTTGATCATATTACTTATCTAAATACATTAATATAATAATACTTTCATAATGGTTTATAAATAGAATGTGATTAACCAAATAATATACCCTAGGAGTGTCTATCTAGTTTTATATCCATATGCCTACTCACTGTGAAATAGGTGTAAAATCTATTTGACACTCAAATATCCTTTTTAGGATGATTATCCCTAAGTATATTATTTTATAACCATATTCAATTTCACGTATTCAATAAAGGATGTGATTTCTCAGAGAACCACACAATATCCACTTAATTGAAACTTCATAATGTTATAATTTACTTAGACTCATCCCAAAGAATTTTACATAGGGTTGTGATTAATGTTTTTTATCCTAATCCATAAAATATTCAACATCACCACAACTAAACGAAAGGTTTATCTATACATATGAGATTATAATCACTATTAACTTATAACGCTTTATGAAATTTAGATCCTCTACCAATAATATTCTAATCTCTAAAGATATAAAAATGGTACTCTAAAAATAAATATGAAATCCTAATCCTAAACATTTCATAATTACATAACATAAAGGAAATTCTTAATTACAATATCTTCTAATGATCTTTTATGTTTATAGTTTTAGATAATTAGGATAAAACATTAGGTAACAAAACCCAAGTATTTTAAAACCAATGTATACTTTTCCAACAATATATTATCCTTAATAATCTATAATATGACATAATAATCTCCCAAAAATAATCCATATAATATAATCATTGAGGAACATCATGAATTTGGGCTATTAAACAGGTGGTAAGGACTCCCCATAATCATTCAATAGACCTAAGTTCGAATCTGAGTGGTGGAAAGGTTTTGATGGTCCTGTAGTATTGTAAAAATATAGGTACTATATAAAGTATGATAATAATGAACTATAGAAGTATAACTATTCACCCTAAATGGTATTTTGGGCTATATAAATGGTCCTTCTGAACACATAGACTTTTGGAAATCACAAGACTATAGGCCATAAGGACTCCAATCCATAGAACAGATTAAGTTCTCTTATAATAGAGCAAACCAAATATGATGGATCAAAGAAGAGAGAAGTCATCAAGAGGAGATAAATATATACATTATTGATGGAGGGATATGTAGTAAACATCCTTGTATCATGAAACTCTACATAGGGAACAACAATATGATTATAATGTTAGGTGGCGAGATGCGCACAAATTCATAGATGAGCTGAATAAGGGTTGTTTCAATATTGCTAGGCCATAATAAAATTATAAGCTATTTGGGTCTATGGTCATATGAGACATGTTATTTTTAGTCCACTATTCCTATGGGATAGTAGGTCATGTAAGGGTTCCCTCTTAAACCAGTTATAAATCGTGCTTGTCAAAAATAAAAAATATGTAATTTATAGTTAGGAATGAAAACATTAGAAAGGTGTGAGCATAAACACTCAGTATGGATAAACATAAATGATAATAATCACAGATCATAAGTGATAACAATATGAGAATATGGTAATGATAATGTAATCAATGTATAATAAAATATAATAGATAAATCATACCTAATGAAACAAGGTCCATAATCCAAAAACAATGAAATGGATATTTTAACATAAGGGAATATTTATCATAGGATATTTGAATCAATATACTGAAACCACTGAGTAATATATGACCTCATAAGGGTATCAAAAAATATCACCTCTAAGGTATTTTAAAAATCATATAAAAAATTAATTTTACCAAGGTATCAACAAATATTACCAATATATACTACCAAGTTATAATAAACATTACACATATAGAGATTAATTATCTACCCAATAATTTAGAGCACTATTAGGTAACACCCTTCCATACATTAGATGTAATATATATATATATATGTGTGTGTGTGTCTCATTAAATCATTAATATTAATATAACAAATAAACCATGGTAATAGAATGGGATTAATATAACTTTCAAATGGAATCAAGTGAGGAAAATATTAAAAATTATATCAATAGACCAGATATACACATGGAATATAACTAGGTATCCAATTATACTAAATAACATTCTAGATAGATACCATTCAATGAAGTGTTTAGTATTTACAACATATAGATAAAGGGTATATTATTTTTACAATCAATTGATGTATAACATCTAATTGAACACCCATCAGTAAAATAAATTGAATATAGTGTATTCAAAAAGAAAAAGAATTGGATGAAAAGTTATGTCTATTTATAATGGATTATTAAGAAAGAAAATAAATTTATAGATCACTCATCTGATTGAGAATTACATTTCATAATACATCTTCTGAAAATAGGTGGATGTTAATATATAAAGAATATCCTTGATCGAGCATAGAATATTTCAAATATGTTTATGTATGTAAGGAAAAAAAATTAGGATCATTCAAAAAATCACTTAAAAATAATGAATTTACATGAACTTCTAAACTATTTATTTACAAATGAAAAATATTATAAAATATGGGGGATTCTAATTTCTTTTATAAAAAAAGAAAGTGTAGAGATGATGTTTTTTAGGAAAAAATAAAATGGTGTAAAGAGGTGTTCACATAGAAAATGTTAAAAATAGATTCTTTTACAGTTGGATGAAAATGGACATGTAAAATTGAAGTTCAAAAAATGGACTGAATCAATTATTGTTGCATAGATTTTGAAATTCAAAAAATCATCCAATGAATACAGACATGTAAAATGGAGTTTCCAATCTAAACATAAGCGGAGGGGTCATTTTATCTTATAAGACACACATCATGTAAAATACTAGTCAATGGGAAGATAAATTTTTAGGGAAATTGTAAAACCTGATGAATTAAATGTAAATGGTAAAATACATTCATTATGAATTAATGACACCATAAAAAAGAAATCTTTGGTGCATAATATGATATATGTTTCTAGAAATTAAATTTGAGACAACAAAAAAAACCTTAATTATTGAATTCCATTGAAGTAATTGAATCTCCATATAAAAAATATTTATATCCTAATCACATATTTCATAAAATTGTTCAAATCTATAACTTCTAATAAAGTTTATTTATAATTATTATCTCTATGTAAATTAGTTATTATATATTTTCAATATCGAGTTTGAGTAATCTCGATCATATTGAACTAGCTTTGTAATAACGGTATTATTATTCATTATTATCCAAAATTTTATCATTAAAATATCATAAACGGTACTAGAATTTAAGTTTTATAATTTTTTTATTTTTATAATTTCATTCTATGAGATATTTAGTTATGATACTTAACGATGAAATTGACAATGAATATGTTTCAGTGTTTTTAATGAACCAACAATGGTGTATTGATTAATGTTTTTAATATTAATGTTACCATTAATAAAAAATATATTTAATTATATATACCATATATTATTATTAATTATATTTAATTATTTATATCATATATTATTATTAATTATGTTCTCATAGTCATCCATGATAATATT
Source organism: Viscum album (assembly GCA_963277665.1). Classification (NCBI taxonomy): domain Eukaryota; kingdom Viridiplantae; phylum Streptophyta; class Magnoliopsida; order Santalales; family Viscaceae; genus Viscum; species Viscum album. Next base: position 1,905,139,476 of record OY728158.1, read on the forward strand.
CTGTAGAATGTTTCAAGTAGGTGGTTAGACCAAGCCAAACATGAACGTACTGTAATTAGTGGATGATTATAAAGTGTTTTAGTTGTATTATAATTATTTTATAGGTATTATGTAACACCCAGATAATTTAAAAGAACAATACATTTTATGGCATATAAAACATGCAACACCATACATAAACGCACCATGAAATTTTATAATTTTATAAACATTATAACATAGATGATGAATTAGAAGATATTAATAGAAGTAAATATATTATAAAAAATATATAAATTTAATAATAAAAAATATTATATTTTTAAATAATTAAGAAATAAAATGTAATCAATTTTTAGTAAAGTCAATTTTTTATTCAAAATAAGTTTTCATCAAAAATGGTTTTTATTAATTTTTTAAACCTAATATTATAATTTTTTTTGTAAATTTTAAAAACATTATATGATAAAAATAATTTTTAAATAATGATAACAAAATTATCATAGTTTTATTTTTTTTATTTTTCTGAAATTATTGATTTTTTAGTAAATAGTAAAAAATTCTATGTTTTATTGAAAAATCTATTTTTGTTTCAATCATTCAAAAAGTTAATTTTTATAAAATGGTTTTAAAGTATAATTAGTTATATTATATTATTAATAATATAATTAAGATCCTAAAAATAAATTTTATGGTTTCATTTGGTATAAAAAAAATTTATCCATAAAAGGCATTTTTCTGGAAAAGAGTTTGTTATTTCATTTTACATTTTATCTTAAGTTAGTTTCTTCCACTTCTATAAATTTAATCCTATAAAATGGATTTTATATTTTTAATTATAAGTTTCAAATTTGGTAAAAATGTACCTCATATTTTCATTAATTATGAATTCTAACCATAGTAATTATTATTACCTTGGTAAAGGGAAAAAAGGTTAATTCGGGTTAAAACTAATCTGATAAGGCATAAAATACATTAAAAACGGTAATTTATTTAATTTTATGATTATATCTCAACAATAATATAAAAAAAATAAATATAAGACTCTTTCACTACTAGAAAATCCACCTATACCCATGTTTTAAAACTGTGGGTATAACCCCTTCAACCGTGGGTATAGGCTAAACCAATGGTTTTCAAAACCATGGTCTGTTTAGCCGTTAGTATAGTTATGATCTATACTCATAGTTTGATAATTACAAAACCCATAGTTATGAAACATGGGAATATGTGTATTCTAAACATTCATTTACATTATACCCACAGTTTCAAAACCATGGGTGTAAGGTTGAATAAATTTCCTGTTGCAGGTTTCGATCCCTGGACCAACTATATAAGATACACGCACCTAACCAATAAAACAAATTTTATTATAGGTATATATATATATATATATATATATTCAAAACCATGGATATATTTGGAAGAACATGACAATAGGTGTTCACATGAAATTTTGTTTTAATCTAGCGAAATTATTTTTTCCCACCTTAACACTAGAAAACTATACCCATGGTTTTCCAAAACCATGGGTATAATCCTGACCTATACCCATATTGTTTGGAGAACCATGGGTATAAGTTTTTAGAAAAACCCTATACCCATATGTTTTGAAAAATATATCGGTATAGGTCTTGAAAAAAACTCTATACCCACGGTTTTTGGAAACCTAGGGTATAGGCGGTAATTTCCAACCCCTACCCATGGTTCTCCAAAACCATGGGTATCGGTTTCCATCCAATCCCAATACCCATTATATTTATAAAATAGTTGGTATAAGGTCACTTTCCAGTATTTTTTCTTCCATTTAACTTTCATTTTTTACCTTTATAATGTTTAAGTTAAAGATAAAGTAAAAAAATTTCACTTTAATGATTTTAATATCTTAAATATTTTATGACATGGATTAAATTAAATTTTTTGTTTATAAAATTTTTTTAAAAAAATTAGAATGAGTTTTTTTGTTATGGTAAATTATTTTTTTAATTTTTATTGAAGAAGTTTTTATTTTAAATGTTTATGAAACACCAACACAATTCTTCTAAAAGTGGTAAAAAAAAGAATATAAATTACATGAAAAACATTAAATTTAATATTTTATGAGTAATTTATTGTTTTCAAAATATTTTAAAGACATCTGTAACATATGAGATATGTTTTAAATGTTTACATTTTAATTTATTTCTTTCATGTTATTTTCAAAGATAAATTATATGACTAGTTCATAAAATGACATTAATAATATTTTATGTTAAATATATTTTAATATATTATTTAAAAATCCTAAAATATTTAAAAATAACAATTAGGATGATATAGTTTCTAAAATTCCATCCCTTGGACATTTATGAGACTATTTTTACCAAATATATAATATTATAACCCTTTAATATTGAAGAAGTCATTACTACAGTTTTTGTTAAAATTTGATAAACAAGGGGTTAAACTAAAGGATAATGTTTAAAATGATATCTAAACATATAAAAATTTTCTTTTATGATTATATTTGGACCATATATGACTTATATTATAATACATGTCATTTTGGAACCATTCTACATGGGTTAGTCACATATTATAATATAATATTTCAGGTATTTTCAAAAATGATACTAATGATATTTTATAATAAACAATAATTTCTTAAATTATGTAAAATTAATAAAATCCTATATTCATAAAATATAATTGTTTGGGGTTTTAAATAAAAATAGAAGTCAATTTATGGGTAAATTTTCATTTTATAGAAACTTTATTGACCCCAAACAGTAAAAATATTTTATATCACAATGGTTTCCAAAATGATTAATAGGTGGTAAAAACTAAGTGGTAAGGGTGAAAAAAACATAAATATTTTAAATTATATATTAATATAGTAGATAGAATCATTTTGTATGAATGTGGATACTTTTTTACATGAAAATTAATTTATATTAATTTAATACTTTAAGTAATTTGAAGAGTTCCCCTCCACTAACTTATATAAGAACACCTAATATTGTTCTAGATCAACCAAAACATAAATTAATATCATAATATAATCCAAAAAATCACCATATATTACATGTTCAATATAACATAAAATCCTTTCAAGGCTTAAAGAGTAATCTAAAAGCAGTTTCCCAATAGAGAGGCACAACTCTAAAATACATGCTTTCAATTTTATTTCATATTCTATCACTAAAATTTATAGTATCGATTATTAATTACGAGTTAAGTATCTAAAATATACTTGTTTTTTATTATTATAATGTAAAAATCATTTTCCACCATGTTTCAATCATATAGGAAGAGGATGCATCACTCATATCTACGTGTGGACTACCACCTCCATGAAGCGATGTGTTTCGTTTTTCATCATCAATTCACATTGATGGTCATAATGGTGGAATTATTGAATATATATGATATATATAATATTATTATGTTTCTTTAAAGGTGAAATATTATTTACCATTCAATCACTCCATCTATCAAAAAGTGAAAACAGTGTTTATACATATTTATGTCTTACCGTCTCCATGAACGGTGTAAATAATTTTTATATATATTCCTTTTATATATAAATATACTCATATATAATTAACATATATGATAATAAGTTCTGATTAAATAATAGATTTTATTTAACAATGGTCAATTTTCAAGGAACAAACTCTTTGGAAAAACAAAAAACTTTTAACACTCGCGAATGATAATTCTAATAAGGAATTATTCAGAAATGTTTGTTTAAATGTTTTAAAAGGATAATATATGATATTATAAGAATATATGTGATTCTTTTATATAATTATAATAAATGTAAATTTATTATAGAAGGGTTTTGAGGGATTTTTAAGGAATTTATGCTTGAGGGAATGATATATCATCTCAAATTATCATCTATGGTATATATATTATCTTATGCACTGATATTATTTAATGAGGTGTATATACATAAAATTTGGAAACTTATATAGTGAATATTCATATAATAATTATGTTTAATGTTTCATTTTATTTTTTTCTTTCATGGGACTTATGTTTCAGAAGTTACTAAAATAAAAAAGGTTTTATGTTATAATCTCATTGTTTATGATTATGTTTATGATGACGTAATTTCATGATGTACCTCTCAAGAACCAAATTTATTTTCTGATAATATATTTATTTCAATATATTTCATATTTTTCTTTCATTATCCACTGTTTAAGTACTTAATTGATCAAAAGAAAATATTTAATTGTCCATGTAATCTAAAAATCGTTTCTAGAATGTTTTTGACTATTATTCAATGGTTTTTAAATTCATGTTTACCCATGTTTGAATTTTTCTTTAAAAATGGTTTAAAAAATAATCTTCTTGTCATTTTTTTAATGTGGAACATTTTACTAAAGATGTGAATAGAATCTTTACTTTAGAGATTGTTTCAATAATGGAATTACCAATTTTTATGGCATCCTAATGTTTTGAAGATTCCTTTAAATGTTTCCTTGGTGGTTTTCAATGAAATTTTTTTCCTTGTTTTTTTAAAAATAAAATTGGATTTTCAATATTTGATTTCAAAATTAAAGTGTATTTTATTCAACAAATAGTCCATAGATATTTTATAGAATCTTTTTATATATGATAACATCCTTAGATGTTAATAATAATTTACTAAGGATATGATCCAATGATACCCTCTTTATTATTTTTCAAGATGTTTTATTATTATTTTAATGTAATTTTTATGAAACAAATTTATCTTTCATGGGTTTTACATGATAAAATGTTCAAATTTTTATGAAACACATTTACCTTCCAGGGATTATTATATGATGAATATTTTATGATCTTGTGGCACACATATATATGATTTTCATTATGTGATGGGAAGACATAAAATTATATAGACCAACAATTCATTATGTAAAGATGTATATCAGATGAGATAATAAACACTAGAATGGGGAGTGAACCCACTATAGTAGGGGTCTTTTTCTGCTATGATAGTCATGGGAGTTTTAGAGCCCCAATTAGTCATGAATGGACACATTGGGGGGGTTAATCAGTGTACCCAAATTTTACCAGATTTTATTTTATTTAAATTAAACCCTCTACTCATGATCCTCTTCAACAATTAAAATGAATGGATCATTTGAGTGAATTTAATTAACACATAAATATGAAATGTAGATAATAATAGAGTCAACCGAACACAAGGATATTTACAAGGTTTGGTACAAAGACCTACACCTTGTTGTGATCCACCTATGGTTGATTCAGAGATTCAATAATCTATATAATTTTAAGTGATTAAAAATTCATAGAATCAGAATACAATATTTAAGAATGAAGTAAAATGTATTCCTGATTGAATGGTGTTATTTATACAAGTTCCACATATCTTCAATGGTGTTGTTTATATTGGCTCACATAGTTCATGAAAGATGATCAAAAACATACACGGAATAACATCTCTCTATTGAACAGGATGAATTTGAATCAACTAAATAATCATGTACTTTAACTGTAGGTCTTTTACTATCCCTGGATATACAATTTGATATGCGTGTCAACCTATTATTCCTGAACGAGTGAAAATGCATCTTCCACAACTTCTTACTATTTTATCAGAATGATCAACTACTAAATTTTTCAATACACTACAATTTGTATTCTTCTTATCTTTATGTGATGACACATTTTAAGTACAAAAATTTTATGATGGTTGAAAAGTGATATCCCTCACATGTCCCACATCGATAATTGCACCGAACGCCACTCCAGTATATTACTCAAGTGATGACCACTATTTCTTCTATCTAGAACTAAGGTAGGCACCCAGATAACACTACCCTTGCATTCCCAAACAAGCCATGAAATGTGTTATCCATTGGCTATGTGGGATTTATTCCCAACCTAACTTTTCATGACCTCAATTAAGCCCACCATGGTCCTTACACAAGGTCCCAAACTCCTATATCGCCTTCTTATATGCCCCGATTTCCCATGGATGTGGTTGACCCTTGGGTCACACATTCTCCTTGGTTGTGGTTGTCTTGAGTTATAAACGTGGTGGTAAAATATTTTTTAATATACCCATATCAAAATAATTACTAAAATATTTGTATAAAATATACATCAAACCATAATCTATGTAAATCCCATCCCAAAATTCTAAGCCTCCGTAGGTTCATTCACGTCATCTTTTCATCATAAAAATCAATATTTTCATGGTATCCACCAACTGAAAACAAATAATGTAATAAAATTAATATTTAGTGGCCTTCATTTATGTTCCTCATGAAATGAAAAAAATTTACATGGAAACATCAATTATTCTTTAACACCATCTTCAAATCATCATGCAATAATATTTCAATTACACGACATTCAAATAATTTTGCATTGGAATCATTATATCGTCACGAAATATGTAAATTATTTTCATATGAAGTATTCAAATATTATCTCACAGATAAATCCACCAGGGAAATGAATATTTTCATGGTCTTGACGTTATCAAATGTTGCAAACAATTTTCACTCTCATTTTACAATAACCACATGTCTTTGAACATAAGAATAGTTCAAATATATTCATATTCAATGACATGGTGAATTGTTCAAGAGTGACATCCAATGCTTTGAATCCATAAAATTTTTCTAGATATCGTAAAAAATCATGAATAATTATCTTACAAAATGAAAACCAAAGAGTGAATAACAATTATCCAAGCATCATAACCACAGTAATAGTGAATTGAATTAGTAAATTAGATCCAAGAAATTCATAACAATTCTCCAAGTATCATTATCAGAATTCTTGGATATTTATCATACTATTTCTATAATTTTCAATCTGTTATTAATAACTAATAATTGGGGAATTCATCATAAATTGAGTTTTGATTCCATCATATTTATTAGAAACAAATACAAAAATACACATCACCCATCCACATGATCTTTTTAATATCCACTTTTATATTTTTTTCAACACCATTTCCTTAAATTTAATTTCCCTTCTCCCCCTTATTTACAAACAATGAAAAGGGTTATCTTCTACCCTTCTATTAATTTAAACAATAAATTATCCATTTTTAAGAAAAAATGATGGAACTACATGGATCACATAGAAAAGATCCTTTATTTGGTTTAATCTAAGTCTATATGGTCTAACCCAAAGTAGAAAACAATATAGATACAACCATGGTTGTCTATTCAATCCATTAACATCCATTCATGTGATATCCTATTGAGACTGGGATTTTTCCTTGTATGAAATTGAAATATTTATATTTATATTTCTAGAGTTAGGAACTGAGATGGTGAGAGATTATTAGGCTTAGTTTGATTGAAATTAATTTTATAAAAATATTGAATATATTTTATGTTTTGAACATGCATCTTGTTAAAGAAAATTGGATAACTCTTAAACATTTCATCAGATTAAAAATCTATGACCATGGTTGAGTATGGAACCTTATTTCTACCCTAGGAACTACATAAAATGATTCAGTGTGGGATGTTTGGACCCTTGGACTGTTTGTGGTGCATTAATTGAATGAATGAATGAATTAATTAATTAATTAGTTATTTTCAGCACAATAGATAATTATTTAAGAGCAATGCTATACCAATTTCTTGAAGGTTATCTTCACAATTCTTGAATCATGAGGAATAGATATCTTCCCCCTTCCTAGGGTCATTCACCTCAAATGATGATAAATCTATGGATCAAATCAGATTGGGATGCAACAAACACAATGACTTCCTTTTCATCACTAGAGAACACTTTCTTCATCATCGTTCAATCTATAATTGAATTATGACAAATTATATGTGGTTTTATACCCTTATAATTAAATTTAAGGAGTATATCATTTGTTTTTATTCGATCTACACCCTATTATTTCCGTTTCATGAGCCTATGTAACAAATATTAATTTGATTTCAATTATAATATATTGGAATCCCCATTATTGATCGATTGGCCAAGAAAACATGGCCTTAATCAATTTAAATTTATTCTTGTGCCATTATCTCCATTTTTCTACACTTTCTGTGCTTTCTGGATCCCCTTGGACCTAGATATACTTTAGTGGGTGGCACCAAAGCCCAATCGGATACCCAAATTCACGGTGGATTGAAAAAACATGAATGGTTCGATGAGAATGGAATAGATCTCAGATAATTATGAGGTCAGTATGACCATTTCAATGATTGGTGAATGAATCATGGTTAAATTGATGTTTGGAGGTGTCTAAAATGGTTGGAGAAACCCTCGACCACTTTTAGTGGCTGGTTTCTGGAAAACAACGACTAAGATCCACAAGCTATTGAAAGATACAATGTTGTTGGATAGATTAAAGGTAAAATAAAAATTAGTTTTGATAGATTCCAGAACAAGATCTGATCTGTTATTTCTATAAAAATATCATATATACACTGTGTTCAATAAATAACACATGACATGTAGCTCCTTTCCATGACAACAACTAGGGTTTGAGAAAATTAAGGATGAAACAGTGTAAAACCCTACTCAAATGCCCAATTAATCTGGTATATAGACACAGTGAGTAGCAGACAACCCTGGTCCCGATTAGCTAGGACACGAAGTTTAGTTCTCTTATATGATGTGTATTGCTAAATAGATATGAAAATGTTTGCCAACATGGGACATTCACAAGATGAGAAGTGGGGACACACACCGTCTGGGGCCCCACACCCATCATGTTCCCTTCAATACCTTTTCAGGAAAATTAAACCTTTTGTATCTCCTTTGTTAAAAGATGAATTTTGGCTCGCGAGTATCCTATACCATGTTTTTTATAACATAGATTGTGATGGTTCTTTTGGTTGTATCTTTGGAGAAGCGATACGAAATGTTCTAGGCATGAATCCTTTTGAGGTGATGCTCAATGATGGAAATGGTCAGGAAAAATCACAAGAAACCGATTTCAGAGTGGATCCCTCCAGCTGAGATGGGCTTGGGTTTTCAATGAATTTTAGAGTATAAACATCTAGTTGGTATGAGAATGGTTCATATACTAACTTTTAGATTGGGACCCCCTAGCCAAGATAGACATGGGTCCTTGTATTTTCGAGTGGAACCCTCTGACAGGGCATGGTATGGGTCATCAACGATTTAGAATGGAACCCTCCAACTGGGTTGGGCATGGGTCCTAGACCCCCAAAGCAGAACCCTCTAGTTTAACCAGGGAATGGGTGATCTTCCTAGAAATTGCGGCCTCTCGACTATGGGAATAGTGACTATACATGGATTGACATAGATTTGGAATCATGAGGAAGAGTAATTCTTTAACCACAGAGACTCATTTTTGAGATGTTACCAGAACCATGCTAAAGAGTCAGTTTCGCCCAATGTTGATAATTTCAAGGTGTGGTGAATGAGTCCCTTATACTTTTGTGTTTAGGTGATGAGAATTGGATTCTGTGAATCATTGTTTGAATTGTTGAACTATTTGGGTACTCGTCATTCAAGGCTATGTTGTGAGATGGATATCCCCTTAATCTATCATTTGAGAATCTTTTTTTAGAGAATATATATATATATATATTCTTCTTCTATATCCACTCCTTTGATTTGGTAACTCTCACAATAGGAGAGGCGAAGATGCCTAGGGTATTCCATATGATTTTCATGTTTAGAGTCTCATTTTTGGATGAGTATACTCTCCTTTTATTGGTGTTGAACACTCGATAAGTAGTTCATCTACTCACCATGTTTCGCCCCTTGGGCTTGAATGAGATTACCTTTAATCTTTACTGGGTTTAGTTGTACTCAATCTTTATACCTTGTGATATATACTAATTTTCTCTTCTATTATATCCCTTATTTTTCCTCATCATATTTTTGGGAGTCTTATTTGGTATTCTAATACATATGCCTGAATGGGATATTCCCACACATGTTGTGTCTAGTGCAGAGGATGGATATGTCGACCATGACTATAGATGTGCTTAGGGATACTATGTTCTTGGACACTGTACAGTTGTTATTGCTTGGGATTCAAGAGCATGTCACTCTTATATGTTTATAATTTCTAGTTTTCTATCAGGTTGGGATATATTTCTGATTGGGCATATATTTTTCCCCTTTCCTTTTTAGTTTACACTATAGTAGTTTTGTAATATCTAAAGGTTTAGGGATGTTTGGATTAACTTATTGAAGTGTTTCATCATTTATTCATTCCCTATTCGATTTTTTATTTAGTTGGATATGTGTGTCTGTATAGTTTTTTATTAAAAGGCCTCTATGATTTAGTAATTCCTTAGTGATTTTCCCCTCCCACGGACCTATAGAGGTGGCCATGGGGTAGTTGTGGCTCAAGCCTCTGCTAAGGTCAGGTAATGAAAAATCGGTATCATAGAAAGATCATTACTTGGATGTTTTTCAGACATATCCCCTTAAATAAGATTGTATGGGTTTAGGTAAAAAATTTCAAAATGTGTCAAGTGCATCAATTAGGAAATGGAATCTAGTGATAGTGTAGTGACTAATGTAGCTATTCACTAGGACCTTAACAACATGCTACTTGAGTTTTCATGTCGAGAAATTTAGTTTTAGGATAATGGTACATGGATCATATAGTATTGAGTCTTTAACTATCCTTATTGAGTCATCTACCCATTTTTAATGATATATATATATATATATATGTGTGTGTGTGTGTGTGTGTGTGTGTGTTCTCATATGAATTTAGTACTCGCTGCTAAATTTTAGGATTCTTCTGTAATGAAATCCATCCCGAATACCATCTATGGTTTGTGATAATGATTTGATGAGAGGTGAGGAATCAATTCAGGGTCCATCCTGAGACCCCCTAACTCCAGGTTGGAAGGTGGAAGTGGTACCCAATATCAACAAGTAGATCATCTGAGCAAAGCAGGTTTAGGATGCATGAAGGCATAAAATGATTCACGAGTTCTAGTGTGAGAGGAAGATAAGGATCCACTATAAAGAAGATCCTCAAGAAGATGATGATTGGATAGAGTCAGTGGTCCATATATTTTGTCTTATTATAAACCTTATGGATCTTATGATTTCACTAACATATAGACTTATCTGTAAAACAATTGTTAATTGGTAGATCCTTGTTACGCAAATGCACGATGAGTCAACACTCTCATAGAATAACAACAAACAAATGTTTTTTAAGGAGTTCTATACGTACTCCTTGTGATCAATCCAGATCTAGGAGCTTCTAGATTAGTAGTAGGGAGGGATGACAGTGGATGAGTTTTTCGTGAGGTTTACATAAGTTGCTCGAAAATCTTTTTACATGATCCATGATGGCAACTTATGAGAAAAAAAGTTTGGTAATGGACCCTGTAGACATATCCAACCAAGTGTTGTTCCATTGAGCATCTTCAACTATTCCGAGGTTTTGGAGAGGGAACTAATGATAGAAAGATTCATGCCGCAGGGATGTCGTAGAACTAGTGTTGACAGTGGATTCCATATAGATGAGTTGTTGGAAATAGTTATCAGACGTCGTGGGACAATATCTCATCACAGGAGATCCTTCTATGATAATTCTCAGGTATGAGGTCAGTGGTAACATAGAGGACTAGAGAAACATAGGTAAGTATGGTTCATTAATTGTGATGGGAGTGTTTTCATGGTGTGAGACTTCATGACTATATTTATAGAGAAAGCCCAAATGTATAGCCAATGGGCCTTCATGGTAGAGGCAGTTCCATGATAAGGGATCTTCTAGGCATGTATAGGGTGGTCCCCAGGGGGAGAAGAAGAAAGAGGAGGATGAGGAGTTGTATCTAGTGCAAACTGTTATGAGGTCCTTCCAACACCACCACTAGCTGGCCCACATCAACATTAGGGTGCTGGTAGATGGGGCTGTAGACATATATAGGCATTGGAGGTTTGTGATCACATAATTAAAAAGATGATTCATGGTACGATCTATGTTTATTATACTCTTACATTATCACTACTAGAGATAGGTTAAATTTATTCCTATATCTCTATACTTTTAATGCAAGACCTGGGGCTCACGATTGAGGCACCAACACAACAATATCATCTTGAGGTTCTTACAAGGAATGCTTATTCTGTATCTTTCATCTATCGGTAGGGAGAGATAGCACTTGTTGGAGATAGGTTCATGTGGGACCTTTCAATAATCATGACATAACCCAATGAAATCATCAAGGGTCTAGATTTACTATTCATGTTCTCAACCCATATTGACTATCACTGCAGATAAGTCAGGTGCCTAAGTGCTGATGGGACAATATTCTCCTTTTCTAGTGAGGTTGATCTCATGGTAGGGCAAGTGACTTCTGTGAACAGGACACTACAGCCCATTACCCATCAATTAGTGAGTATAGACCTATGTGTAGCAGGATCTTCAGACATTTGGGTTCCTTCATTTGTGGAGGATTATATGGACGTCTTCCCTGATGATGGTCTGGGACTACCTCTGAGGTGGGAGATGGAGTTTTCATCGACTTGCATCTTGGGACCACTCCTATATATTTTTTGGAATATCTGATGGCCCCTACTTCTCTTTGGGATTTATGGTTGTAGCTATAAGACCTTCATGAGAATGTTTTCCATAGAACTAGTGTGTCCCCTGGCCAGCTCTAGTCATGTCCACGAAAATTTTGGATGAGAGATTATGAATTTTTATGGAATATAATTTCCTAAACTGTGCCATGATAATAAACAAGTACCCCATAATGAGGATTAATGACCTCTCTGACCAGTTTCAAGGGGTGAGATGGATTTATATGATTGATCTTAGGTCCAGCTACCACCATTTAAGGGTTCTCAAGACTGATATTTGAAATTTGGAATTCTAATGTCGCTATAGACAATATGAGTTCCTCGTTATTTCCTTTTGTGTGAATAATTCCCCACCATGTTTATGGATTTGATGAAATATGTATTGCAGTTGTTCATGGACTAGTTTTTTATTATCTTCATCTATGAAATACTCATCTAATCTGCACCCGAGGAGGAGTATGTAGAGCCTTTTAAGGATGGTCCTATAATTTATTTGAGAGCACCAACATTATTGAAAGATCAAGAAGTTATAGTTTTAGAAATATGAGGTTCAATTTCTTGGGAATGTCATTACAAACCAAATTTTTGTTGTGGATCCAGTGAAGATAAAAACAGTGATTTCATGGGATCCAGACAAGAGAATGTTATAGGAGAACATATTTACATGAATGCAAGGATACTAAAGAAGGTTTGTAGTAGTCTTCTCTAAAATACCAACCCATTTAACTTCCATGATGTGGAATGGGTAGAAATTTACTAGGTCCGAACAGTTTCATAGGGCCTTTTGGGATTTTAGATAGAGGCTGATAAGTTCTCTATTTTTTAGGCTATTATTGGAAGGTTGGGTTTTCATAGTTTATTTTGATGCCTCAGGAGAGGGGTTTGGTTACGAGTTGATTTAGAAATAGTTAGTTATCGCATACGAGTCGTGGTATTTGACTTTCCATGAGAAGAATTATGAAAATCATGACTAGAGATATTAGTGGTAGTATTATCTATGAGGATGTGGAGAAACTAACTTTTGGGAGTATGCTTTGTGGTTTAATCATATTACTAGAGTGTTAGGTACTTTTTCACTTAGAGAAACTTGAACCTGAGACAAAAATACTAGATGGAGTTCCTATATGACTATGAATTTGAGATAGTATATACTTTAGGGAAGGAATGTTTTTTGGTATATGCCCTTAGTAGGAAGTCCCTAACTAGCTTAGTACAGAAATTATCAGAGATGTTAGCTTCCCCAAAGTTGACCCTAGTAGGCTAGGAGGGAACAACTTTTCTTCAGTTGATGGTGTTGGCTATATAGCTTCTTGGGAATGTGAGATATTCCTAGATGGTAGACATAAACTGTGAGGTATTACATGATTACATATCCATAGTTTACTTGTAGTTGGGGTTTGGCTTAGTGGTAAGCACCCTATAGTACTACATGGAAAATTGGGGTTCAAAACCCATGGGGCGCAGGTTACTATAGCAGTAATGTAGCAGTGCTGTAGTGGAGGAAGGGAACTATAGCGGCGACGATACTGTGCGGTACTATAGTAGTAGGTTATATTCACAGAATGTGAATTGGCCTTAGAATTTGGGTCTATGGGCTATGTAATGGAATACAAGACCACTGGGCCTTCGGGCTATGTAATGGGATTCCCTCTACCCAGTTAAAAAGGGGTCTTTGCTTTGATTTAATAATAAAAATGAGGCTTCGTCCCAAAACATTTAAAAAAATAACCATAGTTTACTCAAAGATGGATATTATGAAGGAGGTAAAAAAATTTCTTATCCTAGGGGTGAATAGTTGTTCCAGTCACATTGTAGGAGGAGGTCATATGGGAGTTACACACCACTCCCCTAGATGTACATCCAGATATGGGGTAGATATAAAGTGACCTTTAGCAGTGGGGTTGGTAGTCGGACATGAAACAAAGTGTATCTAATTTTCTCTCTCGGTGCCTCACCTATCCGCAGGTTAAGGCTAAGCACCTTGTTTCGATAGGTTTGTCGTGTTCCCTTGAGATCCTGGAGTGAAAGTGGGTCAATATATCCAAGGAATTTTTCATAGGGATTCCATGCATAGTGAAGATTCATGATGCCATCTAAGTGATAGTTTTCCAGAAAATGAAGTCAATACACTTTCCATCTATTAAGGAGTAGAGTTAAATTGAGACTTTGAGTCAACTCTACTCACGATGGATCATTCACCATTACAGGGTGCCCAAAATTATTGTCTTCGATCATGATGTGAGGTTTATTTCACGATTATGGAGAGGCATGCATGAGGAATTTGGGACCCCAATGAGGATGAGTACAACCATTATCCCCAATACCAATGGGTAGACCAAGCACACTATCTAGGTGCTAGAGGATATGGTGAGGGCTTGCGTGTTAGATGTCATCCGTAGTTGGAAGGATCACCTTCCCATGGTAGATATTGTATACAAAAATAAATACCAATCTACAATCATCTTGAAAACTTTTTATGCATTATCTGGGAGACCTTACAGGTAACCCTTGTGCAGGACAGATATTGATGAACCATCTTTTGTGGGGCTATATATGGTATAGGTAAAGTTAGAGAAAGTTTTGGTAATCCATGAATGGATGAGGATGACCCAGAGTAGACATAAATATTAGGTAAATCACCATAGTAGGCCCATGGAGTTTTCTATGAGAGACCACGTTTTCTTTAGAGTCTCCCCATGACATTGATTTCGAAGGTTTAGTTAGGGATGCAAGCAATCGTTAAGGTTCATTGGTCCATTCTAGATCTTATAGAGGGTTGACGAGGTTGTTTACAACCCTTCCCAACCCCCATCGATAAAATGGGTGAATGATGTCTTCCATGTGTTGTGGTTGATGAGATATGTACATGACCTTATGCACGTCATTGATTGGCATGAGTTGGAAATCGTGGATGGAGCCACCTTTACGGAGCACCCAGGGGCATTCAAGGATAAAAATAGAGGATCCTATGTGGATAGACCAAACCTCTAGTTTTCATGTTGTGGTTGCACAAAAATATATAGAAGAGTTCCTAGGAGTGGTAGAGCCAAGTGAAAGCTCGGTATCCAATGTTTTTTTCCATGTTTTTATTATCATGGATGAATATCATGAAGGAGGGATGGATGTAGAGTCATGGTTTTTACCTTATAAAACATTGAAATATTTCTATATATATTTCCAAAGCAAGGTAGGGAGACAAAGAGTGATTCCAAGGCCTAGTGTTCCAATGATTAATTTTATAAAAAATATTGAATATATTTTATGTTACACATGCACAGATTATTATGAAAACGTGACAACTATTAAATGGTTTATTAGATTAAAAATTCAAGACCACAATTGATTCCAAAACATGGTGTTTACCCTAGGCAAAACATAAAATGTTTCAGTGTGGGATGTTCATACCCCTCACTCATTGGCGGTGTGTTTAATGAATTAAATAAATAATTATTTATATAATTAGATTATTTTATTGAAACATATAAATCATTAAGAGTTATTCTAGGCCAATTACTCCATAGTTGGCCTCATAATTCAATAATCGCTGGAGAGAGCTCTCTTCCTCAGTCCTCAAGAAAATCACCTCGAACGATAAAAAATATCAAGATCAGATTACATCAGGATGCAATTAACATAAAACATACATTTAATTGTTGGTGAACACCTTCTTCATCAGTTATTTTTCTGAAATTGGTGTAGGACTCATTATATGTGGTTTTATACCATTATAATTAAATTTATTGAGTAGATCATTATTCATTATTCGATATGTGCCATGTTATGGACATTGAATGATCCTATATACTAGATTTTAATTTGAATAATTTTTTTTTACTAATCTAGACTCTACATTCTTAATCTATTGTCCAAAAAATTATGTCCCCAATCAACTAAAATTTTCTCTTATGCACTGAACCCCATTACTTCACGTGTTTCTCGTGTTGGATCCTCGCAACCATGGATTGAATTGTTTTCGAGTCATTAAGCCCATTGGACACTTATATTCATGGAGGGCTGATAAAACATGAATATTTTGTTGATAAAGGAATATATTTGAGATCATTTATAGGTGAGTATGACTTTTTCAATGATTGGAGGATGAATCATGGTTAAATAGAGGTGCAACGGTGTGCAGAGCGAGTGGTGAAACCCTCGATGACTTTCGGTGGCTATTTTATGGAAATCAACGACTAGGAACTGCAATCTATAGCCAAATCCAATGTTTTAGAATTGATTCATGTTGAAATCTCATGTTGTTTGGATATATTCTTCTGCGGGATCAGATTTGGGATTTCTGAAGTGCCCAGATCAGTGTGAATCACTGAGAGGGGGAGGGGGTGAATCAGTGATCCTTTAAAACTTTTTACTAATTGACTCTTAATCAATTAAACCTCTATGGCTGGTTAAAGCCTCGATCCACTCTTCTTGTATCTCTCACCTTTCCACGAATGATGCAGTAAATGTAAAGGCACTGGAAACAAGGATTTACAAGGTTCGGCACCAAAGGCCTACGTCCTTTCCATGTTGGTTATACGCCCCAACATGGTTTCTCCATTATAATCGGTTAGTATTACAATGGTCGATACAGAGTCCCACTGTATCTCTCCTGAGTCCCACAGGAGGGTCTTTATACTGCGTCCCACAGTGTTACCAGAGTCCCACTGGCCTGCTCAAGAATCCCACTGAAGACTTCTTCTCCCTAAGTCCCACAGGGTCTTCTCCAGGCTCCTCGAGTCACACGAGTAGCTCTTCTTCAATTTAAGCTTCTTCAAGTATCTTCAGCAGTCTGGGATAAAGACTGCAGGCCTTGCTCTGTACCTCTGATCACTTGTGATGATCAGGTCTTCTCGTCTTGCTCAGGCTTTATCTCCTTCTTCTCAGGATGACCTGGCTTCTCTCTTCAACTACTGAATACTCAGACAACTGATATCTTTAACTTCAGTCTGGTCCAGTCTCACAGCAATTCAACTCCATGCATTGAATGCATGGCAACTCTGAATCCTCATGCACTGACTGCATGGCCTTCTCAATTCTCTTCAAGAACTTCCGGTCTTGGTCAACTCAGATGCACACAACCAGATTTGTCTTTGTTCACGTGTGCATGTGCATACATGCATGCATGCACTCTCCTCTTTCTCCTCTTGGTGCAGTAAACCCTCAAAGGGTGTAGTCACTTTAAGCACACACCTTCTTCTTGTCCTTCACACATTTTGTTCCTTTTGATTACACACTTAAATGTATGTTATACTTTGTGTGAGTCTTCTACTTCTTCTAAGTGTGTTCACACCACTTAGTGCACACACATAGGTTCGGCCAACTTGTTTCTTGTTTGCACACACACACTCAAGGTGTGTTCTTCAATTTTCATACACAAGGTTCTCCACTTTTCACACAACTAGGTGTGGTCATTGGCCTTATTCACTTGCACACACTTGGCTATGGCCTATTCCACTTGCACACACTTCCTCTCGGCCTTTTTCACTTCACACACAATGTGTGGACTTCTTAGCACTTGGCACACACTTAAATGGCCATAGGGTGTTCTTCTTCTTCAAAATGTGCACCCACATAAGGCAACAACCTTCACTTGTTATTTTGCACAACCACCAAAGGCTACGGCCTTCACTCCACTAAGCACACACAAGGCAAACTCAAAGGAGTCGCGCAAGGGGTGCGCCCCTATTCTTCTCTTCACAGCCGTGCATGTGCTACTGGCCGTGGGTCGCGCAAGCCACAGGTGCAAAGCACTGCGGGTGCGCAAGTGCAAACCGCGCAGGGGGCAGCGGTGCACAGAGGCGGCGCACAAGTTCGTGCTGCCCAACCCTCTCTTCTTGTCGCGCAAAGAGGTTGCGTGCAAGGAACTTCATCCGCACAAGATACTTGCGCGAGGCTTCAAAACTTCGCGAGGCAGAGCACTCCGTGGGACTTCGGGTTTTCAACAGAACTTCAGCAAGCCACATCGAGAGCATAGGCTCTCCTTTTATAGGCAGAGAATCCTCAAAACATCCGCGTGGGATAAATCTCAAATCCCCGAAATATTCGGATCTTCAAGATTTTTTCAAATCTTGAATTTTCTCCTCGGTTCACCGCGGGTTCTTCTCTTTTTATTTTGCATCACATTTATGTGTTTTTGAACGCGTGCATGCCTCTGTTAATACCTGTCCATGCAGATCAACAACCCCGAATCGCCTCGCACCTTCAGTTGCTTCGGCCGATCATCAAATTCTCCTCTCATTGCAAGCAAGCCAATTTTTAGGCATGGATCTGTTCAGTAGGTCCAGACGAGCTCAATGGAGCCTTCGGCTTCGGAAATGGTATCCGGGAACTCAAAAACCGTGCTCGGGTTGCTCCTGGTTCAACGGAGGCACGCGGGGAGGCTCGGGCAAGCTCGAGGTAGTGGACGACTCCTCAACCGTCGGATCCGGAGTTTGAAATACATCGGACGGCTGGATTAGATCGCGGTGCGTGGCAGATGAATCGTGCGGCGCAAATCAAGCGCGAGATCGCTCGGACGGCTGAGATTTGCTCCCGGGGATTTTTCCGCGTCCCACATCGAAACGGCGAGCGGTTTTGCCGCGGTTTATCACCCAGCCGCTGCCTCTCAACGCTCAGTTGCACTTCTCCCCTCCCGGTGCCGCCCCACACCGGGTTCTCTCTGCGGGCGCGCTCTTGCGCCCACTATGCACCTTCGGGCACGCCACAGGCGCCCACTATGCACACTGATACTCTTGGTACGCCCCTGCCGCGCTCCTTCGGGCGTGCCCCTGACGCCCATGCGGTGTCTTTGGGTGCGTCCTGCCGCCCTGGGCTCGCCCCACGGGTTCCCCCATGTGTGTGGTGCCTAGCGCCCATGCCTTGGGGTTGAACCCTCAAGGTGTCCATGGTTGGCCATATTTTTTGGCAAAGGATAGAGAGTGCTTTGTATAAAAACAAAGTAACCACATACATAATGTGAAATGCCAAATGCCACTTCAAGCCATCTTCCTCTTCATTTCTTCTTAAGAATTCCACAAATTTCCTCAACATTTAATCATTACTTAGGAATGGAATTCCCGAAGGTTCTCCTTCTTCAACCGAACTCCTGAATCACTTAAATTCTTCAATGTGCTTCATTGATCTAATCAGAGATCAAGTTGGATCACTTCCAATTCACATGCACTAAGAGTTAGTACATGGACTTCTTTAATTCACTTCACCCACATAGAAGTTGTGGATGGATCTCTTTGCTTCTCCTCATGCATTTTCAATACAATGCATGGTCTTAAAACATTGTTGGGACTTTTTATCATCAGCATACATGTTCTATGAACTTAAAGATCATCTCAACAATCGTCTGATTTACATAGAGAATGTTTGAACCACAACATCCTATGTTACTTAGTGAATCTCCTAAGTGACATGCCTCTAAGTACCATGGCCATTCTCCATTCATCAACATCACCATCACAACCTTTGTCATACACATATTGAAACTCCTTGACATCCATCCATTCATTCCTTTACAACAACATACCTCATTGACAACAAATGCAAAACTGTGCACTTCAATCTCCTCCTTTGTATTTGTTGGCAATACACTAGAGCACATATGAATGGGTCAATATGTGTGCCAATATTTCTCCCCCTTATTGGCAATCAAATGCAAAGGTGTGGTGTGGTTTTCTTTCAAAAATCTCTTCCTCCCTTATAAAAGCATTTTCTTGAAAAACACTGAGAGAGGGATGATGTCACATGTTCTCTTTAGCAAAGAACCTTTAGTAAATCAGCTCTAAGTCTACTTGGGCTAACCCGGTGTAGAAAACAAGAGTGATATGACCAAGGAATTCAAAGCTGTCCATAATTCTCTACACATGTGAGATCATGCTTAAGGGGTTTGAAATTTTCAGATATTCAATGAATTTCTAAATCCTGCACAACTTCACAAAACTCATTAGAAAGTTCAGGTGCACAGATAAAGCTCCCCCTTTCATTCATTTGCCTTCAATCAATACTCCCCCTTAATTGACATGATGAATTCAATTAAGAAACAAGGGATGAAAGTATGATTGGAATTCCTTCACTTTTCTCAAGATGGTATTGATCTAAGAATCCCATCTTCTTCAGATTGGCTCCCCCTCAAGGGGTGCACTCCATTCTGTCAAAACAATCCTCCAGATGAGAATGGTCATCATCTTCAATTCCCTGCAATGTTAGCACATGTAAATATAAGTGATTAGGGAATAAGATGGAACCTCCTTGGTTCATCAATGTGAACAACAAGGTTGAGAAGATTCTCTCAACCGAGATGTCCCATTTTCACCATTCTTCACACTTGCACATTTGATCTTCAATGATGTTTGTGCTGGTGTAGATCTCAACATATCTTCATGTGAAATCTTCTTCTTCCCTTTTGCCTTAGCAATTGCCAGAACTTCATCTTCAGCTCTTTGTAGATCTTTGGCAAGTTGCAACTGATTTGGCCATATGACTAACAAATCGCTTGGAAGTGTGGCCTCAGTTCTGGAAGTTCCACATGGGTTTTTGATGCTGTCAAGCTACCTTTCTTAGGCAACTTGTTTTCAATCAATCCTTTCTGCTTCTTCTGGATTGATTGTCTGTTTGATTCCAGTCTACCTCTATTGAATTTCATGGCTTGTTTACAAATAACCATGATATGTCCTTTCTTTCCACAGTAGAAGCATTTCTTCTTGGTGGCTCTTCTTGATGCATCACCCTTCTTGGATTTGAATTCCAAGGACTTCTCTTCCTTTTTCATAATCTTCTTGGGAGCATCTTCCAATTTCTTATGCTTGCTTCCCAAGGATTCTTTCTGAGCCAAGTTCTGTGATCTTTTCTTCTTTTGAGCTCTAGATACAGTTGTAGATTGACATGTATCTCTTTGAACACTTTTGCACACATCCCAGATGTTATCAAGCAATCCGAATCTATTAGCAGTAAACAGATGTCTCTGGACCTGTGGATGCTGTAGCTTTTCTTCTGGCTTGCTCCCCCTTGGCATGGGATTCCTTTGTGCTTTGACATTCAGTGGATTGTACCAACAATCCTTTGCACAGTGCCCATACTGATTACAACACCAGCACTGACCCACAAATCTTGATCTCTTCAGTCCTTCTAATTGTTGGGTACTTTTCTTGACTTGCTGTGTTGTTTCAGGAGAGCATTCTTTCTTCACTGTCTTCATCCATACTTGTTTGGATTCATTCTTCCATCCTGCACTTTTAGTAGAAACACTTTTAGAAGCATGAGTACAAGATGGTATGGATGGTACCTTCTTTTTAGAAGATGTTGCCCTTTCATTAGAGGATGTCTTTCTTTTAGAATCATCCTTCTCAAAGTTCACTTGAGTAGCAACATTTATTCTTTCAGCTGACTGGGAGGCTTCAACTTTGGGTGATTGCAGATTTTTCAATATCACCTCCAATTCTAAGCATTTCATATTAAGGGAGTTCTTCTCATCCTCAACAGTTCTTAGCCTTCCTTCCCAATTTTCTTTCAGCTGTTCCATCTGGTCATCATGCACCTTCTTTATTTCATGCAATGAGTTGTCAAGCTCCTTCACCGTTTTGACTTTGTCTTCAAGTTGAGCATCTCTGACATTCATTGAAACTTTGTGCCTCATTTCCAGTGCATGGAAAACATCTTTGATTACAGTCTTAAAGAATTCTTTCTCAGAAAGTCTTCTTTGCAATTCTTCAGTAGTGTCTTCATATCTTTTATTGCAAAGAGATACTGTTTCATCTTTAGCCTTCACCATCTTTCTGAGAGTGTTGGTTATGCCAACCCTTTTTGCCATTTGATCTTCCATTGCATTGGCTTCTTCTTCTAACTGTGATTTTTCTTCTTGAAGATCAAGGATGCCTGTAGCTATACATATTGCCACTTCCTTGGGGACTGTCTTCTGAAGATATTCGATTGCATTTTGAAGATCATTCATTATTCCAACTTCATCACAGCTAGGACAGGCTTTCTTCATTTTCTTGGCCTGTTTCTTCTTTCTATTTTTCTAAGTCTTGGCAGATATCTCCATTTGAGGCTGGTCGCTCATTTCCTCAAATCATCACTTCATAAAGACTCCCTTGGATCTTTTAGATGTAACCTTCGCTCTGATACCAAATGAAGTGCCCAGATCAGTGTGAATCACTGAGAGGGGGAGGGGGTGAATCAGTGATCCTTTAAAACTTTTTATTAATTGATTCTTAATCAATTAAACCTCTATGGCTGGTTAAAGCCTCGATCCACTCTTCTTGTATCTCTCACCTTTCCACAAATGATGCAGTAAATGTAAAGGCACTGGACACAAGGATTTACAAGGTTCGGCACCAAAGGCCTACGTCCTTGCCATGTTGGTTATATGCACCAACATGGTTTCTCCATTATAATCGGTTAGTATTACAATGGTCGATATAGAGTCCCACTGTATCTCTCCTGAGTCCCACAGGAGGGTCTTTATACTGCGTCCCACAGTGTTACCAGAGTCCCACTGGACTGCTCCAGAATCCCACTGAAGACTTCTTCTCCCTGAGTCCCACAGGGTCTTCTCCTGGCTCCTCGAGTCACACGAGTAGCTCTTCTTCACTTTAAGCTTCTTCAAGTATCTACAACAGTCTAGGATAAAGACTGCTGGCCTTGCTCTGTACCTCTGATCACTTGTGATGATCAGGTCTTCTCTTCTTGCTCAGGCTTTATCTCCTTCTTCTCAGGATGACCTGGCTTCTCTCTTCAACTACTGAATACTCAGACAACTGATATCTTTAACTTCAGTCTGGTCCAGTCTCACAGCAATTCAACATCATGCAGTGAATTCATGGCAACTCTGAATCCTCATGCACTGACTGCATGGCCTTCTCAATTCTCTTCAAGAACTTCCGGTCTTGGTCAACTCAGATGCACATAACCAGATTTCTCTTTGTTCACGTGTGCATGTGCATACATGCACGCATGCACTCTCCACTTTCTCCTCTTGGTGCAATAAACCCTCAAAGGGTGTAGTCACTATAAGCACACACCTTCTTCTTATCCTTCACACATTTTGTTCCTTTTGATTACACACTTAAATGTATGTTATACTTTGTGTGAGTCATCTACTTCTTCTAAGTGTGTTCACACCACTTAGTGCACACACATAGGTTCGGCCAACTTGTTTCTTGTTTGCACACACACACTCAAGGTGTGTTCTTCAATTTTCATACACAAGGTTCTCCACTTTTCACACAACTATGTGTGGTCTTTGGCCTTATTCACTTGCACACACTTGGCTACGGCCTATTCCACTTGCACACACTTCCTCTCGGCCTTTTTCACTTCACACACAATGTGTGGTCTTCTTAGCACTTGGAACACACTTAAATGGCCATAGGGTGTTCTTGTTCTTCAAAATGTGCACCCACATAAGGCAACGACCTTCACTTGTTATTTTGCACAACCACCAAAGGCTACGGCCTTCACTCCACTAAGCACACACAAGGCAAACTCAAAGGAGTCGCGCAAGGGGTGCGCCCCTGTTCTTCTCTTCACAGCCGTGCATGTGCCACTGGCCGTGGGTCGCGCAAGCCACAGGTGCAAAGCACTGCGGGCGTGCAAGTGCAAACCGCACAGGGGGCAGCGGTGCACAGAGGCGGCGCACAAGTTCGTGCTGCCCAACCCTCTCTTCTTGTCGCGCAAAGAGGTTTCGCGAAAGGAACTTCAGCAGCACAAGATACCTGCGCGGGGCTTCAAAACTTCGCGAGGCAGAGCACTCCGCGGGACTTCGGGTTTTCAACAGAACTTCAGCAAGCCACACCGAGAGCATAGGCTCTCCTTTTATAGGCAGAGAATCCTCAAAACATCCGCGTGGGATAAATCTCAAATCCCCGAAATATTCGGAGCTTCAAGATTTTTTCAAATCATGAATTTTCTCCTCGGTTCACCGCGGGTTCTTCTCTTTTTATTTTGCTTTACATTTATGCGTTTTTGAACGCGTGCATGCTTCTGTTAATACCTGTCCATGCAGATCAACAACACCGAATGGCCTCACACCTTCAGTTTCTTCGGCCGATCATCGAATTCTCCTCTCATTGCATGCAAGCCAATTTTTAGGCATGGATCTGTTCAGTAGGTCCAGACGAGCTCAATGGAGCCTTCGGCTTCGTAAATGGTAGCCGGGAACCCAAAAACCATGCTCGGGTTGCTCCTGGTTCGACGGAGGCACGCAGGGAGGCTCGAGCAAGCTCGAGGTAGTGGACGACTCCTCAACCGTCGGATCCAGAGTTTGAAATACATCGGACGGCTGGATTAGATCGCGGCGCGCGGCAGATGAATCTAGCGGCGCAGATCAAGCGCGAGATCGCTCGGACGGCTGAGATTTGCTCCCGGGGATTTTTCCGCGTCCCACATCGAAACGGCGAGTGGTTTTGCCACGGTTTATCACCCAGCCGCTGCCTCTCAATGCTCAGTTGCACTTCTCCCCTCCCGGTGCCGCCCCGCACCGGGTTCTCTCTGCGGGCGCGCTCTTGCGCCCACTATGCACCTTCGGGCGCGCCACAGGCGCCCACTATGCACACTGATACTCTTGGTACGCCCCTTCCGCGCTCCTTCGGGCGTGCCCCTGACGCCCATGCGGTGTCTTTGGGTGCGTCATGCCACCCTGGGCTCGCCCCACGGGTTCCCCCATGTGTGTGGTGCCTAGCGCCCATGCCTTGGGGTTGAACCCTCAAGGTGTCCATGGCTGGCCATATTTTTTGGCAAAGGATAGAGAGTACTTTGTATAAAAACAAAGTAACCACATACATAATGTGAAATGCCAAATTCCACTTCAAGCCATCTTCCTCTTCATTTCTTCTTAAGAATTCCACAAATGTCCTCAACATTTAATCATTACTTAGGAATGGAATTCCCGAAGGTTCTCCTTCTTCAACCGAACTCCTGAATCACTTAAATTCTTCAATGTGCTTCATTGATCTAATCAGAGATCAAGTTGGATCACTTCCAATTCACATGCACTAAGAGTTAGTACATGGACTTCTTTAATCCACTTCACCCACTTAGAAGTTGTGGATGGATCTCTCTTGCTTCTCCTCATGCATTTTCAATACAATGCATGGTCTTAAAACATTGTTGTGACTTTGTATCATCAGGATACAAGTTCTATGAACATAAAGATCAGCTCAACAATCGTCTGATTTACATAGAGAATGTTTCAACCACAACATCCTATGTTACTTAGTGAATCTCCTAAGTGACATGCCTCTAAGTACCATGGACATTCTCCATTCATCACCATCACCATCACAACCTTTGTGAAACTCCTTGACATCCATCCATTCATTCCTTGACAACAACATACCTCATTGACAGCAAATGCAACACAGTGCACTTCAATTTCTATGAAAATCCTGACAACACATTGTGTTCAATGACGAAAACACGATTTGTAGCCTCTTTACATGGTGGAAACTTGGGGATGAGAAAGTTAAGGAGGAAACAATGTGTAGTACCAATAAAAAATAGTGTATCCATGTTCTGGTTAGAAAACACATGAGAAAATTCCCATGGAGTAAAACCCATGTGGAGGTACATAGGGGCAAGTACATGCCCATGCACTCTAGTACACTACCATTGTGACTAGCACACAGACCCGGTCCCGGTTATCCAAGACATGCTATGTAGTCCACCTACATGACGTGTACTACTAAATGGGTTGTAAATGGGGTGCCTACTAGGGGAATGTCTAGGCTGTGAATTGGGGCCACACACCGTGTGACCTTTATTCCATTTTCATGAAACATCATACATCTTTATCTCATTCTTTTGAAATCAGATTTTGGCACACATGTAGTCTATATTGATTGTTTTCTTACGTAAATCATGATTGTTCCATTGGGATTGGATTTGGGGATTTTGTTTAATTTCTTCTGATAATGTATCCTTTTGAGGTGATTCTTGAGGATGACTTTGGTCGGGAAGGATCACCAGAGACACTTCTGAGTAGAACACTCTAGCTGTGCTGGGCATGGATCCTTGATGATTTTTAGAATGGGCACATCTATATGGGTTTTGAATGGGTCTTATATAGTCATCCATAGTGAAAACCTCCATCAAAGCCAAGCATGGGTCCTTGTCTTTCTGAGTGGAACCCTCTTGCAGGGTAGGGCATTGGCCCTCGATGATTGAGAGTAGAACCCTACAAACTGGCTGGGCATGGGTCCTCAACCTCTAGAGTGGAACCCTCTTATTGTACTAGATCATGGGTCCTCTACATAGAAATTGTGGACCCTTGAATATATAAAAATGAATAGATGTGGTTTTACATAGCTTCACAGTAACAAGGAAGAGTAATGCTTTCTCCACCAAAATGTGTTTTTTAGATGCGATGAAAATGAAACAAGTGAGTCAGTTCCACCCAAAGTGGACAGTATCATAGTTTGGTGAATGAGTCACTTAGAATTGCATGTTTAGGTAAATAATATAGGATTATGTGAATAATTTTTATACTTTTGGAACTATTTGGATACTCTATATCCTGGGATGAACTGTGAGAAGGAGATCCCCTTACTATCTCATTTGGTCTTATTTTGAATGAGAATATATATATATATATATATACTTCTTCTATATCCACTCCTTGGATTTTTTTTACTGTCATTCTAGGAGAGGTTAAGACATGTGGGGTATGCCACATGATAATTGTTGTTAGTTTCTCATGGTTAGAAAAATAAACTTTCCTACTATGGGTGGTGAAGATTCAATGGTTAGTTCATTTACTCACTATGTTTTTCCCTTATGTTTAGATGATCTAATAATAACTCTATGTTGGGTTGAGTTGAAAGATTTCACTATAACTTGTTATATTTACTATTTTTCACTTTTATTGTATCCCTTACTTACCCCTACATATTTTAGGGTGTTTTACTGGGTATGCTTGTACTCCCCCCAACATTGGATATTCCCACACATCTTGTGTCTTGTGAAGACATCAGCCTGGTACACCAAGACTATAAAAGAGCATAGGGATACTGGGTTCTTGGGCCACATACAATGGATATAACTTTGGATTCAAGAGATGGGATGTCTCATCTATTTACTATTTCCAATTTTATGCTAGTTAGGGGCATATTTATGGTTGGACATGTATTTTTCCCCATTACATTTCAATTTAGTCGACTTTAATATTTTACTATCTGGAGGTTTATACATGCTTAGCTTACTTTATAGAGGTGTTTCATATTTTATTCTTACCCTATGCACTTTTTCATTGAGTTGGTTTTTTGTGTGGGTGTGTGTAGGTTTTTAGGAAAAGGACACCTTGAGTTAGTTATGCCTTCGATGCTTGTCACCACCCCTGGCCTATGGAGGCAAGCTTTAGGTAGTTGCGGCTTGAGCCCCAGATTGGGTCACACTATGACATAACTTGCTAATATTTATTTATCAACTATGGGGGCGTGTTTTTTTAACAGATTTATCATGTAATATATTCCTCTATTCACTTCAGAAATCACAACAAAAATTTCAAGTGAATGTATATTTTACTCCCCCTTTCAATGATCTTACTAATTAACCAATACTCCCCTTGGTGTACATGTTTTATATAATAAAGAAAAGGGAAATAAGTGTAATTGGGTTACCTCTATTTTTATCTTCTATTTGGATGACATGAATTTCTAAATATTTATTAAATAATCCTTGATATTATCTCCTTAATTTTTTATCCCCCTAACGGTGTGGACTTTTTTCTGTTTGAATTGTTGAAAAATTTCATCAGATAGTATTCTATATATTCATGTCGTTCATCCACCATTGTAGAACAATTCGGGTTTCTATAAAATCTTGAATAATCATTCCAACTTGTTGTGTTCTAATTTTTTCACTCATTTCCCATGTTGACAATTATGTTCACCTTAAATTTCCTACAATTTAAACAAAAATACTATATAAGAATAAGGGAATAATATGGAACACATGTGAGTTTATTAATTAGTGCAATAGGGTTGATAATTTCTTCTCATCCCAAATACTCATTTTATTGTAGCTCTAAAGTGTCTAATAACCTTCATGCTTGTGTATCATTTACATTGGACATTTCATTCTTTCTTCTATAGCATGGATAATTTACATACATTTTCCTTCATCTTGTGTGTATTTTTTATTCCTACTTTATACAATAATGTTGTAGCTTTCCCTAGTTCTTATTTTTCTATTATAAACATCTTCTTTTGAAACTGTAAAATAGTTATATAATTATTTGCATTGTGTCCAGCTAACTTTTACCTTCCTCATAATTTGTATGAGACTCTTAAGTTTTTATGTTCTTACTACCTCTCATGAAATTCAAAATCATCATATGCGAAAATATATTTTCCCTTTGACTTTACTTTTTCTAGGGTTTCATCCTCAACTTTCTCTATTTCAATAACAACATGAAATTGATAAGGAAATATGATTAAGAACTCATTATTAACGTATTCTATATTGGATTTCCAACATTAATGATTCAATTCTATTTAGTCACATTTATTAGGTAATATATAACATTCATCTTCAGGAATATCTTCAATCAATCTTATCTTCTGGTTTCTCTACCAAATTAATTCAATCATTAATTTAATCCTGATTCCATTCATTTCAATGGACTATTTTTAGAGATCCATGGTATTAATTATATTTCTAAATTAGTAGTATTTTTGATTTATTAAAATGAAATTTTTAGAATACAACTTATCATTCTTCTTGGGAGTTTCTTGCTTCACTATTTTCTTGACTTCCTTCTTTTGGATATTCCCCAAGGAATATATTTATTCTTTTGTTTTTTTGCTTCTATAATCATTGTGGTATTTTCATCTCATCCACATATGAGTATTTCATGGTTGAAATATTCAAAAAATCCTCATAATTGTGACAAATTATGTTTTAATAATCACATAATATGTCAAGATAAAAAATATTATTGATAGAAAGATTATTCTTTATCATTTTGTTTCAGTTTTGCATTTTTATTCACTTCTTCCTATATAATTTTCTTGAATGCAGACCTGGTACAATTTTCACATGCTAACACATTATGCCAAAAATCAATGCCCTGATTCCCTAATTTCAAGTATCACTAACAGTACTGATCAAATATCCTTCATTTACATGCAGTACAAAAATGTATTGATTTAATGCCTATTTGTTTCTCAATTTGCCTTTCCTTATTCAGAAAATCATTTTGAGATTAATTTTTCATAATAGTTATAATATCAACCCTTTATTCATTAGTGTATTTTTGATCATTTATACTAAACCACATTTTCCCTGATTTTGGATTTGAACTGAAACTTGAATATGATACAACATTAGTAGAATCTAAATTAAATGGATTATGAGTTACCTTCTTCAATGTGATTGTAGAAGGTTGATCACAATATGATTTTATTTATTCTCTCCACCAATATAATTCACTTTTTTTATATGAGCCTCATAAATATTTTATGTAGCAACATCGCTTCTAGAATTTGAATCTCTTCTTATGTTTAGGTGGAATAATTCATCTTCTCAACAACTTGAGAATTTCTAGAACATGTCTCCTTTAAATTTATCAATCCAAGAACAAGATAAAGACACATTATTTAAAAGGAAAACATCCCTTTTTCAAATGATGTCATGATTCCTTCCCAATTAAATTTCAGTTTAATAATATGAACTTGATGATATTTACTACCTTCAATCATATAGTTGTTGAGGACATGAATTATTCTAGATTTATATTTCAATAGGTATTCCATGACACTTATATTATATTTAGGATATTCTTGGAGAGAGATGATCTTATGTATAAAATAATCATGAAACATTGTATTTTATTACACTAATATTTAACGATTTTGAACTTATAAGTTTTTGTCTTCAAGTTTAGAATCTCCGATATTCATGGAAATATTTAACAATATCTCAAGTGTATGGATTTCTTCTCCAAAAACAAGCTTACTTCCAGTGATTTCATAAGAATTGTATTTCAATTATTCTTTGATTATAGAAATAGTTTTATTGAAAATAGTCACATATTCGTCCTTTACATCAACTAGGTTTGTTAGAACATTTCTCCTCTTGAATTTAATTCCAAGTAAATCTTTTGATTTCTTGATTTATTCTTCAAACTGCAATCTTTCATAAAAAAATATACATAAAAAACAAAGTATATATGAAATCAGTTCTTTAGAAACATTATTCATTTATATTTCAAATTTATTGTAGAAATATTCCAACATTTTGATATATTCAACTTCATTATACTCTCCACATCATAAACTAGTTCCTTTATATGAAACATTATCATCTGATATTATAAGAGAACATTGATCCTTCCCTTATTTATTTTATATTTTTTCAATCTATTTATTTCCATATTCTTACTATTTTTAGAGACTGGGAAGAAACCTACATGTTTTATTCAACCAGAGTGGATATTAAATTTTCATCTTGAGGTGCTTTTGAATCAAATTCAAATATTCACAGAATATAAATCTTATTAAAAAAAATAGGAAAATCCATTGATCCAATTAGAGGTAGACATATTCTCTAATACCATATTTATATCCCATATGGATCATGTAAATACACTATGTGGATTGGGGTGGTTGAATCAGTGTACAAAAATTTTTACAAGATTTTACATTATTTCATTTAACCCCTCTATTCTTGATTCTCTGCACTAGTTAAGAGGAATGGATCAGTTGTGTGATTTTAATAATCAAATAAAGATGAAATGAAGATAATCAAATAGAAAAAACATAATTATTTCTATAAGTTTCAGTACTAAAAGATACACCTTTCCCTGATCAACCTATGGTTGATTCACATAATCTCTTATCACTATAACATTAAGTGAAAACAATTCCCAGAACTGGTATAAAATTTTCCAGTTAGATGTACAAAATATTCCCAAGTCTGTTGTGTTTTTATAATGGTTACACCAGTGTTTAACGACGTTGTTTATAAGAGAGAAACCATTTCTTTTAAATATATTAAATAAACTCACTAAACTAGATATATCAATTATAATGGATGACATTGAATCAAATGAATAATATTTTCCTTCAACTGTAGGTATTTTAGTGATACTAAATCAATAAGATAATATTCTTGATGGACTATTACTCGTTAATGAGTGAAGGATTCCACATCCACTACTACACACCGTTCAATTGGAATGATAAAGTAATGATTTTTTTCACACTTTATAAATTGTATAATTTCATTGTTTATCAAATTTTCGGTTAGATAGTTCTTATATGATAAATTTCCTAGCCTCAATTAAGTTTTCAAGTGGTGAACACACTCTTCTTAAATATTCTACACAATAACAATACTTTCACAACTTCAAATCAATTCCACTATAGGAATGTTTTCATAGAATCAAAAAACCTAGCACAATGTTTTATGCCTTATTATAATTATATTTTATTATCCACTGTTTTATGTCATGCTCTACTTTTACTTATAATGAAGTATGGTTTGTGTATCCCAGTGGTTTAAGAGTGAATGTATACATACACTGGATTCTTCACACATCCATTTTTCCTCATCTTGTTTCTTTTCACACACACATGGTCTACCTTAATTTTTATTTTTAAATGTTCATAATAATGCACAGACAATTCTTATTGCATTATAACCCAAATGGGTGAATTATCTTCATGTGCACAAACCCTTATTCAGGAGAAATAGTTATGTATACACCATCTTATGATATTTTCAAACCCTTTTCATAATAGTGTAGGTGACACTATCTTCACAGAAACATGAAATCATGTATTTTGATTGCAGATTGTACTTTGCACAAACCAGGAAGGAAACACATATGTGTATCATGTACCTTCGAATGGATTCATGGAATATGTTCTTCATGAAGCATGATTAGGGGTTTTTAACACTAATAACATGTCCATAGACTTCTTTTGTGAAGTGCACAGAACTTCTTCACAAAACCAGTGAGGTTTGCAGTTACATATCTTCATGAAACAAGGTTTCATGGACTAACTATTTTTTAGAAAATAGGATCTATCTCACGACTAATGGAAAATTTTCATCCTCAATAAATATCTATTTATAGGCCGATTATCACAACATTTGGTTTGTTCAATCAATGACTCAAATCCCAAAAACATTTCTATGTAAATCAACTTTTAAAATGATCAAAGATCTTGTCTTTTAAATCTTCAAACATGTGTTAAAATGATATTTACTATTATTTTGTTTTTCATATATGATATTTTATTATCATTTATAGTGATATCAATACTATGTTCTCACATGAAGCAATGGGGATTCCATGATCCTCATTTACCCAAAATCATGAACTCCTTTAATGAAATATGCCCAAAGTCCTTCTATAAATTCATTTTAAATCATTTGAGGATCATATTTGATTTATTATCATGAATGTAAGAAGGATATTTCATGCATGTATTTCATTTGGTTCAATAAATACCTTCCAAATTATATGATCATTATAGATGGTTATCGGTATTCCTGTGCTCGATCAGAGCTTGCTTCCTGAGGAGATCATCATCAAAATCCATGGGAGGTTGGAGATGATTGAAAACCTGATTGAATGATTGAAACTAATCTTATACAATAGTGAACATTATATCTGTATTTTTAAATAACGATGAACAATGAAGACCCTCTCACATCCCACATCGATACTTTAACCGAATGCCACGCTTGTATAATATTCAAGTGATGACCATTGCTGATTCGAGCCAACAGTGGGGCGGGTATAATTTTAACAGTTCACCTTCATGACCAAATGATACATGAAACACTCGGTGCATGAATTTTTTTTGGATTAATTCTTAACTGATTTCTGGGCTAATCCATTGCCTACATGTGCCTTACACACAGGACCGAACTCCTTTTCCACCTACTTGGTGGCCCAAGTTGACCTCCTATTGGCATGGATGACTCTTACATTTGACAAAAACATTGGTTGAGGATGTATTGGGTACTAAGTGTGGTTGTAATATATTTTTTAATATTCCCCTATAAAAATACATAGAAAATAAAATGTATAAAATATACATCCAATGTCATGATAATTTAGTCCAATCATCAAATTTTAAGCTTCCTTAAGTTCCACATCCTAATATTTTCATCAACGAAATCAATATTTTCAGTTTCTTCCTCAATTATAAACTCCTCTTGTAATAACATTAACATTACATGGATTTCTTTTATATTTATAATGCAATATATAATTTATTCAATCATGTACGAATCAATTATTCTTTTAAACCATCTTCAAATCATATTGAAATAATATTTCAATTTAATCTCCTTTAAATAATTTTTCATGGAACTCGTTATATCATCATACAATATAAAAGATCATTGCATATAAAAATTTTAAAATATTCTAAATAATAAATGCACCATGAAATTGAATATTTTCAGGTTCTTGACCTTATCAAATGTTAAAGTCAATATGCACTCTGTTAGTATAATAAAGAAATGTCTTTGAACATAAGGACATTTTGACAATCATTAGAATTAACAACATGGATAATTGTTTAAGAGTGTGATCAAATTCTTTGAATCCATAATAATTCTCCAAGAATCATCATTGATCATGATGTATTTTCTTACCAAATTAAAACAAATGTGTTCATAACAATTCTAGAAGCATCATCAACACAAGCGCGTGTAATTTTCATAGTAAATTAGTTCCAAGAAATTGAAAAAAATTATCCCAAAATAATCATTATCCTTGTTGGATAATTTTTAAAATCATTCCTTATTTATCAATCCATGATTAATTACTAATCATATAAGACATCATCATACATTGATTTTTGATTCCTTCTTATGTATTAACATAAAAATCAACAATACTCATCACCCATCCACATAGGATTTTTAGTAGTAAACCTTGACTAAGGATATGATAGAATAGGGAGTGAAAACAAATTCATCTATGATAGTATTGATAGTGAGAATTATCTATGGAAATTATTTTTTATCATTATGTATATAGTACAAACTTATTTCTTACGCCAATGTTTTTCCCTCATGGATCATATTCTTTGATTTCGTTTTGATTGATATCTTATAAACATCCAAAATTTATTCAATGATTTCAGATTGGTGATCTAGGATATCATAGGAATGTATTTTCAAAATTTAATCTTATTTTAACATTCCCTTATTCTAATATTATATTAAATTTTCCATTTATATCTCACTTGTTTACCCTTACATGGAATATATGTCACCATTTTTTTATATTACATTCACCAGGCTATGAGAGATGGTTTTATGTATGGTATGTTTAATTAGAGTACTTCATGATAAGATACTGTTGTAAATTTTTGAACATATTTCTTGTAATAAGAATATTTTCTATCTAGACATCAAAGACACTAAACCTTAATGCTTATGGTGTGGATTCTGTGTTATATGTTTAATATTCATTTAAAATGATATTATATTTTTGTATTAAATGTTTAGGTTTCTAAGAATAATGATATTATTAATATGTTATTAGTTTGTTAAATTATATTATAATATATTTTAATTTATAAGAAATAAACTAGATTAAAAATGAGACACATTACTTCAGGGAGATTGTAGTCTGCAAAAATGAAAAAAATGCAAAAATGACGTTTTTTATTAATGAATGGTAGGGGATGAATAGAGATTATATTGTTTCATCTAATCAGAAACATATTATATATGACACATTTAGTCCTAAATTCCATCCTTATAACCAGATAATATATAAGGTAGTGAAAAATGGAAGACCTCACATTGGGGAGACAGTAGTCCGTGCAAATACCAGATTGAAATTTTGATTTTTATTAATATTAATGTGAAAAATTGGTTAATTATTGTTACCATAGACTAATAATTTTATATATACAAAATAACTTATGTAATTATATAAGAATGATAAAATTATATTTGAATGAGTAAGCAATAAAAATGGAAATATTAGTACTTATATTTAGAACTTGAGTTTTATCTTGGAGTACTACTAGGGAAGGGGGGATATAGGCTAATGTATCACGTCCAAACCCATAGAGAAGTGAGATAGTATTATATGGGAATGAATTAGGGTATATTTTTAGTATAAATCAAAATTTTTTTATTGGTTTTGAAGGGGTTATGAGAGGCCCATTTTCTATGTGGTTAGATTGATATATTTGTAAATATTTAAAATTAATATAGATATAGCACATGTTTCCCATGTTAGGAAGACTAGATAATAGTAAATAATAGTGTAGATAATTTTTGGATGATAAAATCCTAAAACAATCCATTTCAAACATATTTTTAACATGTTAGTCTTTTTACCCCTTTGTTAACCCTTTTTATCATTTTGACTTTTATCGTGGAAACTAATTTTTACCTAAGTAATTCATTTTTTGTACCTAGAAATAAATCATCCCTATTATATAATATGAATATTTTAATTCCATATTCTAAATCCATTTCATTATATTCACATTATAAAATTTATAAAAATTAATTTTAAATAAGTAATGTATAAGGTATTAAAATAGTTTTAGAGAATATTGTAACTTAGGTTGTAAAATATTTAAAAACATTTTCAATAATTATTTTTAAACATAAAACATATCATATAAAATATTTGTCTTTTTATCAAAATATTTCATAAATTTAGAAGTCACAATTATATATTAACAATTTCATAAAATTCTCAGTATTTGTAAAAACAATATTTTTCCCAATTCACCAAAAAATAATTTTTTTTAAATCAATAAAAAATCATCTTAAATTAATATTTTCATGTCGAATAAAAAATTTATTTATATTTTATTAAATTATTGTTATAATATTTAGGAAATTAATCTTTAAATAAAATTATAAAATATAATGAAAATCTATTTTTATTGGAAAATAATTTTTTAAATTACTATTTATTCTAATTCTTAATATCTACAAAACACCAATAAAATTAGATATAGTAAATAAATAATATATTTTATTAAAATCATTGTTTATCAATAATAATTTTTTTCTTTAATAAAATTTACAACACACAAAAATAAAACTTTTAGTAAAATAAAATTTTAAACACAAAATAAACTATGTATATGTTTATAAAATGACCATATATATATATATATTATATTTCATTTTCTCCTATTAATACCTAATAATTTTATGAAAAGGTTTGAATAGTAATATTTAATCAAAATAAAATATATCTTTGTTTACTTTTATCTTTGGGTAACACGTAAATGTCATTATTCAATATATTTTTTATTTAAGGAGAACATATATTAAAATATCATCTCATCACATACAACCCCCTTAAATAAATCACATCGTTGTTATTTTAATCATTAATTACTAATAAAATTAGTTAAAGGTGTCTAAAATATATCCATAACTCTAGATATAATTTCAAATGAGGTGTCTACCTTAATATCTTACATATGAATATGAAACACATATTTTACCATCATCGTGTTAAACGATTAGTTTATTTTATCTCAAAACACTATTTCTTTATTCCCTCTATATCCACAAGAAATGGATACACAGTTTTTTTGAGACTTCCTCTGGGATATTCTTTACTCATTTTGGAACTTCATAAATTCAATTTACTTTTCTTCTTCACCATTATCACCCAAACTTATAGGAGACTCTACCGTTATCATCTTTATTTTTAAAGAATTATACTATATTCACATTATTAATCATGATTTGTGATATATTATTTAACATAATCACAATAATTTTCAATCCCACTAGCATTTTTATTGGGTAATTTTTTTTATTGTTTATGAAATCCATTATTAAACTAGTTTCTCCTTGGTTTAACCATTTCTTAAGTAATGAAAAGTTAAATATAATAATACTTAATCTAAGACAGAAAAGTGACAAATCATAAATAACATATGTACCTCAACTTATAAATATATAGTTTTGAATTTATGTTTTTTATATTTTGTTCTCTTATATAACATAACCTAACTCGTTAACATAATAAATCCTTCATAATGAATTGTAATGGGAATCTGGTTAAACAAAATATATCACTAGGGAGTGTCTAGATTGGTGTGATGTCTAGGGTCCACTCAACATACATCAGAGTGAAGATTGAGTTGATACTCGACCAGCCTTTTCCAGGGTGATTACCCCTAGTCTCATCCATGCCACAACTTTATCATCTTTCCAATAACCTTATAGGGATGTAATTTTTAAGAGAACGAGGAAACCTATATGTTACCTAAACTTTAGGATGTTTTCATATACTCAGAGTAATCTATTAAAATTATCCCAAAGGGTTTTTACTACGTTTCTCTTATAATAATCCTTAAAATTTTAAATATTACCTCAACTAATATAAAGGGTTATCTATACCATTGAAATCATGATAAACTTTAACTTATAACCCCTTAAAGAAATTTGCATCCTAAACTAATAATATCTAATCTCTAGTTTTATCTAAACACAAATCTAACAGAAAATATGATAGCTCTAACATAAATGTCTCATAATTACATGATTTTATGAAAATATTGCATTTTAATACATTCCCATTATGTTTTTGGATTATAGGTTTATATTTTTTTTCAAAAAATTAACTAATAAAACCCATATATTTGTCAACTAGTAAACATTTTTCTACTATATAATGATCTTTTTGATCCATAATAAGACTTCAATATCTCTTAAAAATCTTACAAAAAAAACTATTCTAGTCACATCATACCAATTTATTTTATTCATAATTTTTGGGAATGGAATCATAAGAAAGGGGTTATAAAAAACAATCAATAAGGGTAAACATGAGATATAACAATCATAGATCACATGTGAACATAAGATGAGCATATGGGTATGATAATTTAACAATGGTAAAAGAAGACATAATATAGAAATAATTCCCAATAAAACATGTATCATAATACATGAATCATCAAATGTTGCTTTTATCATATGGTAATAACTATAATAGGATATTGGCATCAAAATATTGTGACTACAACAATTTATGTTAAAATAATTCACCAAAGTTCTTCATCAAGGTTTTATAGAATCATGTAACCAACATTTTTCACCCAGGTATCATAAAACATTACTAAGTAATGCTACCTTAGTATCATAAATATTCCATCTATATATATTATTTCTTTATCCAATGGATTTTCGTGCTATAAGGGTACACCTTTCCATACATGACATGTAAATATTATATGTGTAGGATCCAATCATTTTTCTAGGTATATTCCCCACTATGTTTTTAATTACATTTTATTTCATTTCTATTTTCATCATGAATTTCTATCTTTTGAATAAACATAGTCCTAGGATGTGAGGAAACATGATAAAAAATGGAAAGGATCTGTATTTAGTGCCTTGTTTGATAAAACAAATTAATTTTCAACGATGTATTCTTTTTTAAAATAATGGAGTCTAAATATAAATGGTTCTAGAGTTAAAATGAGTTCTGGGTATGTTAAGAAACATTAATGGGGGTTTGGGCTATTTATAATGAAAAACGGATGTAAAAGCATCTGTAGGACATTTAAACACTATGTAAATGAATTACACCTCATTTAATGTTAATGAATTTTCTATAAAATAATCAATGGAGATAGGTTTCTCGGTATATTCCATTAAAAAAATAACATGAAGTGTAACTACCTTATATGTCATGTAATCCCCCAAGATACTATTTTAAATTATAATGTGTGAATGGATTTTCAATATATTATGCTAAAATATTATCATCTCTATCATAGAGCATATTCTTGGAGAATTTTGAGTTCCAACCTCCATTTTAGAGAAATCATTTACACGATAAATCCCTAGTATATATTTTCTCTTGGGGTTTTTCCTTCTCTCCCTTATTCTACTACATTTGTGGTCAAATCCTATGATATTGTACGTTATTGGATTTAATCATGATCTATTTTGATATAGGATTCCTTTAGAGATCATCATAATATTCTTCATGGTGGTTTTTTTTATGTTGGATGTTTTTTTAGGACTGCCAGTTAATGATAGGTTTTCCAAATCATAACCCTATGGATTAATAATAGCCATGTTTATGCAATATTATGATTACATCAGCATAAATAGGTCCCAAATAAACTAAGAGAAGAATTATATAATTCCTTAGAGTCCCTTATTTTCATTTGGATTCTAACATGTATTACAACTACCAATTGGGTTAGTGGACCATGAATAAAATTGAATTGGATAATGGTTTAAAGTGTGTTTAGCATGACAAGAGACCTTAGGAGATTTCTTGATATAGAATCCCTATGTTTTGGATTATTTATTATTGTTTTGAATACTAATAAATTATGATTACATTGAAAGTGGTATATTAAAGATAAATGATTATTCACATAATTTACCATTGATATTTAGGATGTGATTTTGTGATATCCATGTTGTATTATAAGAATTTATTTAAATTCTATAATTTTTGTATATCAGGATCGACCCTAGAACATGTACGCATATATCCTGTAACGCTAATACTGATAGGTATGTTCCTATTACAATTTTGTAACACATATAAATAATAGGATCTTCCTAGTCCCATGCTGTAATTCTTAATGGGATTCGACTCAGATGTTGTAATGCTTATAAGACTTCGATTGAGATTATTGGGACTATAACACGATTATATGGTGGTGGCATTCATGTTTGTAATACATGCTCAATGATATTATGTCATGGAATATAAGAAGGATATTTTACCATAGTTATATGGTTTTGGTTAGAATGGTTGTAAGACATTCTTAGAGATAATCCATCACGGAGCTAAAGCTCGTTGTTGTTGTATTTTGTTAATTTTTGAATTAATTAATACACATGTATATCTCTTTATTTCACACACTTCTTATCAATATAGTTATTTTATACATGGTGGTGTTGACCTATTGAGTTATATTCACACCCTATTCTAGATATCATTTGGTACTAGAGCAGATTTTGAGGATGCAAAAAATGAAATTTAAAAGGAATGCTAATATTTATCAACAAGGTTTATAGTGGAGAATCCATTGATTTGAGGACGAGAGGCATCAGACATATCAATAGTTTGTCTTCTTTTTCATGGTCACTATACTTGTTTTCCTCTTCAATCTCTACTAGTCTAATCTATTTACACCTCATTCTTATACTGTTACTTTTTAATTTAAAAAAAATTTGGGGCATGGATTGGATGTCCAATTCATGTCACCACTTTTATTAAAAAACTGCATTATTTCCATATTAGTTGTTAGATTATTCAGATAGATCTTATTGTTGTTTTCATCTATGTCTATACTTTGATTTCAATCATTTATATGGTTTATTTTATACTTATATGACACTTTATATCAGGGGTTATTGTCTTTACAGTATACATTTTACACCCCCACTACTAGTCGTCTCCCTTTGGAATATTTGGAGGTTCACATGAGGTGTCATAACTAACCCTTTTTCCACGTGAGAGAGTTCCAGATTTGGGGAAGCTACCAAGTGGTATCAAAGGTGAGTGTTTTCTTTTATTTTTATTTACTCTTTGGGAAAGGTAGAAGGTAGAATAAGATGTATCATGTCATAGTAATGAGATTGTTCATGGAGGTAGATAATTTATGTATGGGTGGAAAAACGGGTGCCCATGGATGGGATTGTTGTTTGTTCCATGTGCTTGTTACAGTTGATGTTATTTTAATGTGTGTGATTCAAATGTTGTGTGAGGTTATTTTCAAATGATGTTACTATTTCATGGGACTTGTACTCATGCACTGTTATTTGGAAAAATGATAATACATGCATCCTAATCATAATATAAGAATATATTACCACACATGATCATGATGGGAGAATATTTAATTTTCCATGTGATATTCACTTTCTTGTTGAACTGTGATATGAGGTATCTATTTCACTGGATAAATGAAATGAGTAGATGTGTTATGCTAAAAATATATAAATCCATGTTTAGGGATATCATGAGTTAATGGTTCTCTATTGTATTCACATTTTTAGATTTCCCTTGTTACTCTCCACTCCCCTAATGTGTTTATTTGTATTTAGAGAAAACGAATACTCATCGTATTCAACTTGAGTTTCAGAAGATTGGAAAACATAAAAACTTATACCACAGCTGAACTAAATCTTCCTGTAGTTCCTAATGATATGATGGATGTGCAGATTCATGACAACTTCTGTAGGGTTATGAAATCCATGTAAAGGGAGAATTTCCATACCGTTACATCGATGTCAGAGATAACAAGAGAATTTCCTATGCAATATCTACCAATTTTTACTAGGGACGGAGGATGCGAAGATGTTGAGTTTTGTATCAAGCCAGTTCAAATGATCATAAATCCTCTTGAGAAACTCATAGATAGAAGGGTGAATCTTACTAAATATATGCTATGTGGACCCACCAATCAATTTTGGGATACTCTAAAGGAATATAGGTAGCACGATGATTTATCATTGATTGGCTTCATGAAAAAGATCTCATTACATTTATATCCTTATAGGTTCATTCATCTGACATAGGAGGGATTGTCAATGATGGACTATGATAGATTTTTCCATGACATATAGTGCATTGCAGAGTATTTGTTAGATGATGATATCTCTAGGGTGATACATTTTTGCGATGGTCATTACTATGAGATTTGGTTTTTGGTAAAAGTATTCCATTTGAACAACTTCAAGGATGTGACAAATCAGGCCTTCATCCTGAAATGGAATCTAAGAGTGTCCCCAAGTAGTGGCTGGGATTGTTCAGTACGGTGGTCTGGGAGCACTTCTTCGAGTGGAAAGAAGCACAACTATGAAAGTTTCTTCCATGTAAGTTGTGGTAAGTGTTTTTAGGGTAGTGGATATCCATCTCCAGAC
Organism: Viscum album; assembly: GCA_963277665.1. Classification (NCBI taxonomy): domain Eukaryota; kingdom Viridiplantae; phylum Streptophyta; class Magnoliopsida; order Santalales; family Viscaceae; genus Viscum; species Viscum album. The sequence continues at coordinate 1,905,181,818 of OY728158.1, forward strand.
CATGTTCTATTCTAGTGCTATTAGTTTGGAATGTTTGGTCACAACAGTCGTATTATCCTTACCCTAAAATTGAGTGTTTTATTTGAGGTAGGTTGGGTCATCATTAGAGAATTTGTGTAATTTTTCCAAATAAAACTAGTGATAGGGGATCGGTATAGGCACTTGAGTTGAGTAGGAGTTCAACTACCTCATAGTAGGCTGGTAGCTGGAGTTCCACTTTCTATTAAGGTCACGGTATGGGATGTGGTATCCTAGGGCATGATAAGCAGCACAATGAAAGGTAAATATCTTAGTTTAGTCAGACTAGATCCCTTGATATAAGGAAAAATTCAGATTCACGTTATACAGACTACTCCATATTCTGTTGAAGTTGGACAGTCTACCATAAAAGGTATTATTCTTGTGTCATATGCCTTAATATGTGTTAAGTTTGTTACATGATCATCACATTATTTTCTATCATCTATTTTTTTAAAATGGTTTAGGATTGTAGGTGTAAATCCAGGATGGTTCTTTGACAATAGACACACCATTTGTATTGTGGATAGAGTATATAAAACATTTCAAGGAGTTTTCTTTAGAGTTTTTTTGTTACTGTTAATTTTGGGAACCTTTCAGGATAGAAATGATAGGATTTTACATGATTCTAAATATGGATTGGCTAGTTATATACCAAGTTCATATTTACAATTATAGGAGATGATTTACCATTCTATCTCTAGAAGCTGGCATCTATTTTCACTAGGGTGAGTGGGATCTTGAGACTTGTTATACAAGACTAATTTAGTGCAGATTGGATTTTTTAATGACTTAAATAGATAGTATTACTCTAGATGATAGTGGAATTCTTCTTGATTAATTTACAATTATGGAAGACCATTTATATGATGTTTTACAGGAAGAGTTCTATGAATTATCTCTAGAACAAGAGATCGAGTCAAAGATCAAGTTGGTATTGAGAGTATAGCCAGTTTCAATCTTGACTTACAGAAGGGAACCACCAAATCATTGACAGTCAAAAGTTCAGTTGGAAGATCTAGAATCTAATGGATTCATACAACCTAGTTCTTCTCCTTGGTTTTATCTGGTTCTCATCTCCAAGAAGGCTAATGGTTCTTTTCTCTTATGTGTGGTTTATCAGATGTTGAACCACAAGAAGGTCAAGAGCTGGTATCCTATTCTATATAATGGTGATATTTTTGATCAGTTGTGAGGTGATAGGATATTCTATAAGTATTATTAGAAATCAGGTTACCACCAGTTGAGGGTGATACCATCAGGCATACCTTAGACTTTATTTAGGATAAGGAAGCACTTTTATAAATTTTTAGTGATGTCTTTGGATTGAATAATGCACCAACAACATTCGGGGCCTTGATGAATATGATCTTTCATACTTTTCCAGACCAGTTTTTGTGGTTTTTTTCAATGATATCTTAGTGTACCCCCAATCAGTAGATGATCAAGCCAAACATATTTACATCAACATGAGTACATTGATCGAGAATTAGATTTATTCCCAGCTAACCAAATGAAATATCTAGATTAATAAAGTGCAGATTGTGGTCCATGTCATCATAGAGGTGTGAGTGTCAGTGGATCCAAATAAATTCACAACTATGGTATCTTGGGAATAACCAAATAATTTCTTCAAGATTCATATATTTCTGGGTTTAATATTTTATTAATGACACTATATATGGGATTTATCCCATTTGGAATCCCCAACTTATGGGATGACAAAGAAATGGGTGATGTTTGTTTTGTATGTTGCTTAAGAGGGTGATTTTTAGGAGTTATAAGGCAGACTGACCTCAAAACCTATCATCAATTTACCGGTTATTGGAAAAGCCTATATCGTGTACTATGATGCATCCATAGATAGACATCGATCAGTTCTAATACAGCAGTATCGATTGGTTTCATGTGTGTCTCGGAAGCTAAGACCGCATGATTGGAATTACTCTACTCACGATCTAGAATTAATATCAGTGGTTCATTCAATAAGTTGTTTGAGAAACAATCTCATGGGTGAGAGTTTTATGGTATACATTGACTAGGATATTCTCAGGTACATCTTTTCTTAGCCAGACATGAACTTTTAGTAGAGGAGGTGATTCGGGATTCTGTAATATTTCAACATTGAATTGGATTACACACTAGGAAAGGGATGTGTCATTGGTGATATTTTGAGATGAAATTTATAGAAAGAGGATGTATGGGGGTCTTGGGATGTTTGGTGATTAATGGACCATTTTATAAACATGAATCTTGAAGTTCAAGAGTCTCAGGGATGAATTGATTAGACTTTAAAATCTGTTATACCTATACATTTGGACTGGATGAAGACTAAGTAGTTGTCTAATACTGATGGATCAGTTCATAGAGAAACATTATATGTTGCTGAGAAAACATTAGGATATTCTCTCAGTAGTGGAAATTCTCTTCTTTTCTGTGGTATAGTATGGGTTCATATAGGCTTATTCTTGGAGATGATGAGGGAGTTTCATGCTTCTATATGGCAGATGCATCCTTGTTTAATAAATATGTATCGTGATCTCTGTAGAAAGTACTACTGGTTTGGAATGAATAAGGTAGTGGTAGGCTTCGTGGATGGATGTTTAACATGTCTGCATGTGAAATCTCAGAATCAGTGGAAACCTAGAATTTTGAAGCCTTTTCCTATTATAGAGTTGAAATGGGATGATGTTGCAATGGATTTTATGGCAGGATTACCCAGTTCAACCCCTATAAAAGATATTATATTTTTGATTTTTGATCAAATGATTAAGGTATCCCACTAATTACCGATTAGAAAAATCCTCATAGTTGATGATCTGTGTAGTCATTACATGCAAGTAGAGGTTCAGTTTCATGATGTTCCTAGGAGTGTAGTTTCAGACATAGACCATTCTTTCAAATCAAGTTTCTAGTAGGGTCTTTATAAGGCTCTTGGATTATAGGTTATTTTGGGAAAAAACTACTATCGACAAACTAATGGTCAATGTATTTTTAATATTTAGGTTGTGGAGAATATTTTACAAGCCTATGTTTTGAATTTTTGTGGTTCACACGACCATCATATGGAAATCATAGAGTTTGTATAAAATTATAGCATCCATGCATTGATCCAAATGACCCCATTTTAGGATTTGTATGGACGGTCATTCTTTTCTTCTCTTTTTTGTCAGAAGGTAGGTGATTCCATACCTTTTGGGACTAGTCTCATGCAGGATACATCTGAGTTGGTTCAAATGATTATAAAATGGTTGGTGACTGCATAGAGCATGCATAAATCATATGCTGACTATTGAAGACAGCTTCTATAATTCAAGTTTGGTAATCATGTTTTTCTTTAGGTGTCACAATGGATGGGTAAATTCCATATTAAGAAATAAAAAAGGCTAACAACTAGGTTTGTTGGGTCATTTGAGATAATGATAAGGGTCGGTCCACTAAGAAACTATTTATTTCTTCCACTGTGTTATAAGTCTGTTAAATATGAGTTCCATGTGTCGTAACTACGTAGAAATCACTTATACCATTTATATGTGATATAAATAGAAGATGTCAAGATTTGTACTCATGCGTCTTTTGAGGAATATTTGATACTGGTTGTGGGTAGTAGTGAAAAATATCTTCAGGGTAGGACAATACCGTTTGTTCAAGTGCCTTGGCAGAAAGGAGGAGTTTAGGAGGAGACTCAGGACCCTGAATTTGAAATGAAAACATAGTGTCAAGATATGTTCATTGAGACCTCACAGTGAAAAATTTATTTTCTTAGGGATGAGCTATTATATGGTGGGTAGGATATAAGATTCCATATTTTTTCGGGTTTTTCTCTCTATGAGCATTAATTAAATTTTATTTTGTTTGTGTTTTCATCATGGATTTATGTCATTTGAGTAAACATAGTCTTGGTTTTCAAGGAAACTTGAGAAAAATCTAAAATGATAATTGTGTAGATAATTGTTGTTGAAAAAGGATTATTGTTCAGGGATTTTTCCTATTTTATTTAATGGATTTGTGGTATAAATGGGATAAGAGTAACCTCATGTAGTTGGTAATTTGAGAAGCTTTAATCAAGGTTTGGGATATTTATAAAACAATTTATCTAAAAACTATCATCCAAATATTTACGCATTTTATAAATGTATTACATGTCGTGTAATGTTTTGTGTTTTTATTAATATATTCTGAGGTGATGGTTTTTTTCAGTGTATTCCATAAAAAACATTACAATTACATATAACTACATTAATCAAAATGTAATTCCCCAACCTACTATTTTAAAGTATAATGTGATGTTGAGTTTTAATTCAATTCTACTACAGACTTCTCCTCTTCACGTTAGAGAAACATACATGTTAATTTAGAGATAAAAACTCTCTTTTGGATACCTTGTTTCTGTGATCAATCCATAGTATGTAATTTTAGTCATGGTTTTACTTTCTCTCTCTTCTTCTCTAATCGTTTCATTGAAATCCTTTTACCGTTTAAATTTTTTTTATCATGATTAGTTTTGATCTAGGGTTCACTTGGTGATCGTCCACACTTTTTTCCTCATGGGTGTTTTCTATGGTAAGCATTGTTGGACCATCAGTTAAAGGTAGGGTGTCTAAATCTTAATCCTATGATTTAATAATTTTCAATTTTATTCAATATTGTGATTGTTCCAACATATCATGCACCCAGATCAATTATGAGATGAATGGTATTATTTCATGGAGCCCATTTTTTTCATTTTTCTTCTAACATAGCTTATGTATACCCATTGGGAGAGAATACAATTAATATAATTAAATTGGAAAATGGTTTAAAGAATATTTAGCATGAAATGAGACCATAAGTGATTACTAGATATAAAATCTCTAAGTTGTGGATTATTGATTATTATGTTTACTGTTAGTCAATTTATATTAAATTGAATGTTTTATATGAAAGATAAATGGAAATTCAGATAATAAACTATTGAGATTTTAGATGTGATATTGTGATATACATGCTATATGAAGGGACTTGTGTTCCATGATGAAAGTATTATATATGAGGCTCATCCCAATAACACACAACCTTTTATGCTATAATGATGATATTGAGAGGTCTTGGCCCAACCTTATGCTGTAATGATCATAGAGACTGGGCTATTCCTAGTCCCATGCTATAATGATTATACGGCATTATCCTAGATATTGTAATCTTAATGGACTATGACTATGATTATTTTTACTATACCATGGTTATCTAGTGGTGATTTGCATGGTTTTCATAAATGCTTAGAAATATTCTTGAATGGAACTGAATCAGGTTCTTTTATAACGGTTATATGGTTGTGGTTGGCATGGTTGTAAAACATGATCATAGATATTCTAGCATGTATTCGAAGTGGGTTGTCATTTTTTTATTAATTTTTCAATTAAATAATATACCTATTTATCACTTTATTTAATACACTTCTTATCAGAATAGTTAGTTTATACGTGGTGATGTTGATCTAGAAATTTATACTAGCCCCATATTTGGTTCATCAATTGGTACCTGAGAAGATTATTTGTATACATGTTTGGAAAAGTTAAAAAGTCCTTTCAATTGATTGTTCTCTTGATTGATTGGACGAAGTTTGGATGGGGAACATCACAAGGTTTAGGACTAGGCACTTTGAAGTATTTATTTGAGTCTTTTAGACTTTTACTTCCGTTGTTTCCATCGTGAAATTTAGTTACATTCCAGAACATCATTATATTATTCCATTATTATTTATAAGATTATTCAGTTGGAAGTTATTGTTGATTTCCTCTTTGAATATACTTTTATTTCATTAATTTATATGGTTTATCTTTTACTATTATAAAACATCATACTAGGGGTATAATATTCCCACTATACATTTCACACCCCTACTACTTCTCATTTACCTCTAGCATGTTGGGAGGTGAACTTGAGGTCTCATAACCAATATTTTTTGGTGATGTGAGACTGTACTGAATCTAGGGATGTTAAAATATTTTTGTCACATAAAATCTGTCAACATAAATATTAAAAAACCCATAAAAAGTGATTGGGGTTCCCATCCATGTATAATGGAATCATGTATGAATACATTCTTAATTTCATAAATAATAATTACAATTCCATGAAATATAAATAAGTACTCAATGATATAAAATAAATCTTTAGGAATATACCATTTAATGAATTATATGGTATTTACACTATATTGGTATAGGGTAAATGCCTTAGTCAATAATTCATCCAATCAATTGATGTATAAAATCTAGGTGATCACCCTTCAATTAAAGAAATGGAAAATAATGTACTCATAATTGAAAGGAAATAGAATAAACGTTTTACTTATTCATAGTGGATGGTTAAGAAAGATAAAGGAGGTGATGGTACACTCCTCTTAAAGAGAAAACAATTCACAATCCATCCATAAAAAAATAGTCAGTGGAAGAATTTGAAAAATAACATTAATCAAGCATAAAATATTTCAAAATATGATGATGTAGGTAAGGAACACTTCTTAGGAGCAATAAAAATAACTATAGAAATATGTAATATCCTTAAACATTTAAGAATATTTTTATTTAATAAAGAAATATTGTATAAAACATATCGTATTATAATCTTTTTGTAACAATGAATGTGTAGAAAATTTAATCCATAAGATATGATATAATTTTTGAATTTTAAGTTCACATTGAAAACCATAAAAAGTGATTCATTGTACCCAAATGAATAAAATCATATATAAAATGTTAAAAAATTTATTTTAATATTTTTTATAATATTAATATTAGTAAATATGAGTTTAATCTATTTTTTGGGATTGGTAAGGAAATTTATTAAAACATATGATGATCACAGACATGGAAAAGAGAGGTTACTAGTAAAAAAGAAGAGGCGAGATCAATTTCACTAATAAGAAACACCTCGGGTAAAATATGGGTCAAGGGGAAATGAAAACATGAGGGAACATATAAGTCCTTATAAATTACGTCAATATGGTAAAATAGATTAATTTCATAGTAATCACACCATATTTAATAAATCATGGTGAAAAATATCAAATATGACTCTCGATATTAAATTTGAGTTAATGAAACCCTTACATAAATTCCTGAAATCCACTAAATCATTTGAATATCCTGTATGACAAAAATAACTCTCTTGATCACATATTTTAGATACTTTTTATATTTATAACTATTTATAAAATTCATTTTAATTATTATATCTATTTTTATTAGATATTTATTATCTCATTTCAATATCGTGTGTGTGTAACCTTGTCACACCCTATGTTTTTATATGTATTTACTATAAAATAAAATGTTAAGTATTCTATATCTTGTATTACATGTAACCTTTAGTCTATATGAACGATGATAGAGTTAACCACTCTAAGATGACTTTTTAATTATAAGGTATGAAAAGAAATAAAAACATTATAAAAATAGATATAAATTATTCTATTATGGAAAATCAATTAATTCATTCATAATAAATAAGTACTCAATTTTCATTAAAGTCATTATACGCTTCAACAATACATTTTCATAAAAAAATGGGTTTTATCGACATTTCCATGTGAAATTTATAAATAATTTCGACTATTTATAGAAATTTTATTTTTTTAATTAATATAAATTTTAATATAATAATCTCATATTATAATAGGTCAATTTTTAGTAATACTTTTTTGAAAAGATTTAATTTTCAATGAATTGTAAAAAATACCATTTTTTGTAAAAAAATGCAAAATTTTAAAGTAAATATCTATTATGTTTTAAATTTTTTATTAAATTAATATAATTATCCTTTGATTATAAATTATATAATTAATTTCCTAGTAATCATCATAATAATTTATTTTGGTATAAGTTATTTTTTATGCTTAAACGAATTTCTGTAAAAAAGGTTTTTATGAGTGTAATGTGTATTTTTATAAATAAATAAATTTTATATTTATATATATATATTTTAATGAAATGTATATATTATAAATAAAATAAAATATTTAAAATTTATTTTATTGATTCTTAAATGTCAATAAATGGAAGTAAATTTTGTTTTATGGTTAAAAATTCATTTTTCGAAAATGGGTTTTCATTGAAATTTATCAACATAATTAAAATTAAATTCTATCACTTATAGTAATTGAATATATTAAATGATATTACATGTTTATAATAATTGTAATTAAAATAATTTAATAGACTTAACTTAATTTTTTTCATAGTCAATAGTAAAATAAGTAAAATCTTGTTACCATGATTAAGTTTAAAACCAGAATAGTGGGGGGTGTAAAATATATGATAAGGGTAGGATCACCACCCAAACCTCTAATATTATTATTGGGTGGATTTATTTAAACCTTATCATATTCTACATTCGATTCCTTTCACACATAGATCCACATTTCTATGAAATTGACCTTAAATCATTCAAATCTTTTAATACATTCCTTGTGTGTCCCTCCCCACTCTTACAAAAGGGAACCTATTATCTTCAATTATATACATCATTTGAGCCTTATATTTTGAAGACTACATTGTAAAAAACTTCCTATATTCCTTCAAATCATCCAATAGCTTCTTGTCTTATTCAAAGACCAATCCTTCATGGATCATGGAGTAATCCAAATGAGGTCTCTCAAAAAAAGGTATGGATCCTAACCAAGATCTTTCATATTTTTTTATTCATATATTTATTATAAAAAAATTATTCATAAAAAAAATTATATCTACAACATCATAAAAATACAGATATATTATTAGGATAATGACACAACAATTTACTATATCTTCTCAATCCAATGGGATATGAAAGTATTGCTCATATATATGTGTGGACAACAAACTCCACATAGTGACATGACTCATTTTACACCACCATCATTCATTGTTGTTTGTTATGATATATTTAGTTTTTCATATGATATTTATTTTAAAATGATTATTCTATAAATATTAATTAATATTTACCTCTCTTTAGTACTATCATAAAAAAATGGATATGTTTCTCATGAGTATGTATGGACCACCATCTCTACATAATGATATAATTAATTTATCATCACCAATTTATATGAATTATTGTAAATATCTTTATTATGAATATTTATTATATTATATAATTATTAAAATTATTTAGATAGAGGATCATAGATTAAATTTTGAGGACCATCACCGCTGAACCAAGACAAACATGAAAAAATGAAAACATTAACCCTCAAAATGATGATGATAATGATATATTTTTAATGAACAGGTAAATTAATTTTATTGGTAAAAAATTAATATTATTTTAGGTATTTTCATGGTTATTTTTTTGAATTATAATAAATTTAGTTTTATTATAAAATAGGAAATATAACTTATGAAGAAAAAAATCAGTAGGGTAACAGTTTTGTCTCAATTTCTATTCAGTGAGACATATTTTTAGTTTATTCACCAATTTATTTTTTATATTTTGTAAATTCTACCCAAAATGAATTTTTGAATAATATATCATTTAATTTATGGTATTTATATAACCATAAGATTTTCAAGCTTCAAATAATTTTTTTTCAATAATTACTAAAGAAACAAGGGCTCTTTATATCAATTTTGATTCATTGGTAGATGTTTGATGGTATACAACTATCTTATTTTATCAATTGTATCTACTAAATCATTGATATTATATATAATTAATATCCTTATTTTCATGGTATTTAAAATTTTATTTAAATTATTTTCGTTCATGGTGGTTACTATTCAAATATTACTACAACGATAATGGTTTTATGTCACAATCACATTTATTCAAAAAAAAATTATTCTTCAATTTTACTATGATGGCATTATTTGATAAATATCTACCATATATAATTTATTTTATTATTATATTTTTCTTTCTATATATTTCATGTTTTCATTTCATTTTCAAATATTTAGGTACTCAAGATACCGAATGAATGTTTTTAAGGAAAATCGACATTGTTATTCCCTTCAGATGGGAATCATTTCTACCATGTTTATATTTTATTTTAAATATTTTTAAGAATTTCATTAATATTATTAAAAAATGATATATTAATTTTTTATAATATATTACTTTAATTATAAAAATTTAAAATTAATCACCTTATCTTTTTACAAATGTGGATCTTTTGAGGTTTTACCAAAAAATATAGAATGATTTTTTGTTTTAACAAACACAATATGAATAATATGCCCTCCATTATGAAGACAATTTTATTTAAAAATTAATTTTTTTTCTATTATTAATTTTAATGTTAATTATTTCTTTAATATTTTATAAATTTTTATATTATAAAAAAGTGATTTCAAATAAAATGTGTATTTTCTTTAAGAAATGTCATAGTAATCTTTGAAATATATTTGGATCTATAACAATTTCCTTATATTCATCTTAGGATTTACTAAGGGTGGGATCCAATGATACTATATTTATTGTAGAGAACTTAATATTGACGTACATGGACATACATTACTTTTGCGGAATACTTAGTACATAACAAAAACACACACACAAGGACCGTAATAGTTTAGTGTCTTTGGAAACTCGGAATATAATCTTCTAATCGTGGTGAAAGATCTTCAACATCTCCCATAAAGATCTTCCTTTTTTTACCTAAAACCTTTCTTTATATCCTGTGGAATGGAAAACATAAAAGGGTGAGCTCAAATGCTCAGTAATGGTAATCAAAAGAAATATCAATCACATCATATTCATAAGAACATAATATTTTAGAAATCTTAACCTGCAAAAGAGATCATAACATCATAACATGGGATAAATCATAGTAGTGAAATGTAATCCCAATAATCATAAATTAAAAAATGAAACATTGTGTCATACACAAATAATCATAGTGATTCATTTCTTATTAGTGAAGACTCATTACCAAGACTATCTTAGTTGACAAAGTCCATTTCTGAACCGAGTTCACTCCTCGTTTTAGTCCTATTTCACTGAACCGGTTTAACCTTCCTTTCCAGCCATGTCTATCTCATGAGATATAAAATCTTTACCCAATGCATTGGAGGGAGATATAGGTCCCGCCCATCTCATAATGAAATCATTCTTATGTGTGCCACAAAATCATAAATCATACATAATTGTATAGCCCATGTAATAAAAATGGGATTCTTAAACATCATGACATCATAAAACTATTCATATACGATTAAGGAATTAATAAAAATAATTCCATCACAACATGTGAAAATCAATGTAATAATAGGAATATAAACAGAACCCTATATTATATTAGAGGGAAAATAATTTTGATAAAACACATGAACTCCATTTTTTGGAAAATATCCTTTCTACTTCAAAAACATTTTCCTTTCTTAACATGTCATTAAATTTAAAACTAAAAGAAGTTGATTAAAAATAATTTTGAAAACTTGTAAAGGAATATTCTTGGAAATAATGTTTTAAAAATCCATTCATGACTTATAAGTTAAAAAAACATTCTTCTCGTACTTTTGTCGGAAAAGTCAAAAAGTACCTCGTATGAAAAATGACAAAAGATTCCTTTCATATCTTTTACTAAAAACTCAATGAAGGGTAAATTGGATTTAAAAAATTTTAGGTGGATGGAAGAAATATTACATATAGAGGAAACAAGGATGTGGATGATAAAATACACCTCAATAAATACCAAAGTATAACCAATCTCGGATAAAAATGAGATTGTGATATTTTCCATTACCTTAGGTCTGATTTGCTTCATAAGTGTCTGAACCTCTTGTATAATGATTTACATAATGTCATTGACTAATTACAGAATCATATTCATTGTTATGATATCATATATGGTTCACTTATGACTTTACATTACCCATTCTTTTGTAAATTCCATGTTAAAGAGCGTTTTTGGTAAAATCGTTTCATTTGTCATCTGTGTTTTGACTTTTAATTATTCATATGATTACTTAGATCATGATTACTTAATTCCAGAATATAAACCATGATTTATATATAATATATATTCGTAATATACATATATATAATAGATCAGTAAATGGAAAGAAATACACCGTTCATGGAGATGCTAGGCCGTACGTATGCATGAACACTGTTTTCGTTTCCTTATTGAGTTGAATAGAATTAAGTAGATGAAAAACATATATATACACATAAATGCATTATAATTATTATTTCATATATTTCGTGATTACTTATTATATATATATTATAATCAGTCATGAATGGTTAACGTGGAGAATGAATCTCATCGCGTCGTGGAGACGGCAGTCCGTATGTACGCACGAGCGATGATATCGTTCTCATGATTGTGAAATTGTATTGGAGTGTATGTATACTATTTTAGAATCAATATCAATTTACAATAACCATATATAGTTATTATTGACACCATTATACCCATCCAAGTAAGGTGGTGGTGGAAAATATGTTACACCACGCCGTGGAGACGGTATTCCGTACGTACACACGCGTGGTTATTTCGTTTTCCGTAGGATGGATAGATGGTGAAATAGGGTTGTTTCATACTTATAATAACATATTAGTATATGAGTGATACTAATGTTATTACTTCATAATGAAACAACTAAATAAAATGAAGTGTAAGAAGAAATAAAGTTGAAAGAATCGGTAACGGACATTACCTCTTCTTTGAAGAGCCTCTTTGAGTCCTCCTCTTAGGGCACTAAAATTGGCTTTTGAAGAAGACCAGGACCTCTAGGATGTTTCTAGGGAAGTGTAGAAGTGAATTTGACAGTGTTTGTCCGAGCTTGACGGCTCAAAGTGGTGTGAGGAATAGAGGGAGGAGGTGCCCTTTTATAAGGGTGGAGAGGGGCACCTTTGGAATAACTAAAAATATTATTTTATTATAAAGTCATATTCGGTTTTAAATAGATCCAAATTGATTTATTTCGAAGATAAGGTGGGTATGGGTCGAAATAATCTCATCCAATAGAATTTAGACAAGTTTAGTTTCCTATTTTATCCTTTTCATTTATATTTATCTTTATGTTAGATAATTTTACTTTTATCGTGTCTTTTTGTGTTTATACACTATAAGGTTAATAAACATACAATAACAAGAAAAAATAACCCCAAGTTGTTTAGTATTAATATATATAACCTTACCTAAGTCATTTGGCCGAACCTTAGATTTTTAAGAATAAAATAACAATTAATAATATAATATTTGTTTTAAAAACTATTTTATGTCAATTTTGACACTATTTAGTAATTGATGTTTGTGAAATTAATAACAGAATGATTAGTTCGACAAAAGTTAATTAAATCAGTAATAACATGTCATATTAACCTAGAAAATTAGTGTAATTCATAAAAAGTCTCAAATTACACTTATTTGGGTATTTATAACATCAATTATGTCAATATTTCATTAATAAGATAATTACTGCATCATCTTTGTGTCATAAATAAATTAACTTATTTGAAGTCTAAAAATTACAAATAAAATATCCTTATGTATTAAATCTTTTTATCTTTCTAATGAATATTTATAGTCGAATTTATCTTATGTATAACTCAATATACAAAATGATATACTTATTAAACTTTGATTTTAACTATTTTAACCCTTCTTCAAATAAATTAATAATAAATGTCCTAATCTAATCCATGTGGGCATAAATGTTCATATTTTATTCCAAAGGTTGTTTGTGGTCGAATTAAAATTATCCAATAGACATAGGACATGTGTTAGGGTAATAATAAAATCATTTTTACCATTAATTACCCTATTTACTTTTAACCGTGGTAAAAAAATAAAAAGTTACTATTCACCAAAAATGATTTTCATCTCATTGAACAACATTTTACTTACTGACATCAACCGTGTCTCTTGGATTTTTGAAATTCCACTCTCAAAAGAGGTAAAATTTTGTTTTATGAAAAATTCATTTTTTTAACTACCACTTACTTGTTTCACTATTCATCAAAAAATGAAAGTTTCTAGAAAAATACAAAAAATTTGGCCTAAGATATATTTGATATTATGAACTCAAAAATGATGTATATTTAAACAAATTAAAAAAATATCAGTTTCATTAATTAATTTAAAATTTAATTTCCATCGTCAAAACAAATAGTTTGTTTTTAAGAGATAATAAATACCAAAAGATTGACACTTGTTTATATCTTGTTTAAATGTGAAATTACATGCAATGAAAAACATTGTATTAAATTGTAAAAATATATTCTAAATATACTTTAAAACCACTCAAATTAATATTTTTTCACTATTAATTATTTCGATTAAAAGGTTTATTTTAATTAAAATTTAGTAATTTTCACTATTCATCAAAAAATAAAGGTTATCCGAAAAGTACAAAATATTCACCCTAAGATAATTTCAATATTCCGAATCCAAAAATGAAGTACATTTTGAAAAATAAAATTTCAAAAATTTCAAAAAGTTGTTATTACTATTCATAACGACTAGTTTTAATAATATTTTAATAGCATATTGTTGTTTAGTGAATCTCGTTATTGCGTACTACACACGCTATCGAGGAAGGTCATGATTGCGTGTAATGCAAGGAAATTCAAGGATGTGTGTTGTGCAAGATCCTTTTTGAGTAGCGTACAACAAAAGACATTAATGAAATTAAAAAGAATATTTTTCATAAAATCTCGGGGTGTTACATTCTACCCCCCTTAAAATGAATTTCACCCTCGAAATTCGTCGGGGTTATAAATGGTTTACTACTCTAAAGTTTCTTTAATAGAAACCCACTTCGTAAAAAGGATTACCAAAACCAATCTTTAAAAACAAAAGTATGAAACGTAAGAGTAACCCAAATAAACTAATCACTGGGTTTCCACATAGGTGAAAATATGGATATGGAAGAGAAATCTAACCATCATGTTCTGATGGAGAGTCGTAGAGAACATGGGTATGGAAAATCCAGTAATCACAAATCCATAAATTTGTGACGATATAAGGTACCATCTGATTCATCAGATATAAGATCACTAGGACAACATTTTTGGTTTTCAGGATCATTTCCCTAAAGTTGGTGAAATTTGAATTGGAATAAATACTTTCGTGATATTGGTATAGTCTCACTGTTAGTCATTCTTTGGACAATTTCCACTTCATCTCTTAAAGAAATTAAGTTGAATTTGTCATTCGTGATGTGTTAGCAGTTCATGTGATAGAATGAGGGGTCATTCCATCTATCTCAAACAAAATGTTAGAAAAGTTATCAAAAAAATACGTAAGTCCATCTATAATGAGATTAATCATATATGGTTCCTAAAATGGACTTATACTTCATATATCATATTGCTTAATATAATAAAACAATTTTATACTAAATAGGGACTTCCTTTAGTCCAGTGGTAGGCGATAAAGGCCAGTCACACTTCGGTTGTGGGTTTGATTCCCACAGCCTTGTCCGACGCGATGGGTTGTCGCCCGTCCTGCAGGTTGTCCTTTTTCAAAAGCTATATTACTATAACATCCCATCAATAATATCGAAAAAAATTCTATCCTTAAACAATAATAACTTATGTCCAACATAATCCCTTCTAATATTTAGGCTTATCTAAAATACTTCGGTCCAAGCTCATAGTATAAAGAAAATGATTACTTGAAATGTCACATAACAATCAAGTGAATGTCATCATTTATCCCCAATATATCATAAGATATATCTTGTTGGTCAAATTACAAACTTGGGAATACCTTAATAATGTATTCTCTTAAAAAATGAATACCCATTGAACCTTAGTGAAAACATGAATACAGTTAAAAGGTAACACTTTCCACAAACCAAAATCTTCAAAATTCTTTATACTCAAACCATGATATCACTTAGTCCTTATATCAATCATGAGCTCATGAATACAATCAAACATCTCATTATCTTTTTATCACTTCATTATGCTCATATCATCTGCTTACCAAAAATATCTCAATCACTTCCCTTGGATACCGGTACCACAAAATTATTGAAAACCACAATAGACCAATACATAAATATTCCAATATTCCATGATACTATATACAACATTATTTTGGAATCCCATTACATAAACACTTAATCATTCCACCACATCATTGTCATATTCAACATTGCCAATAGTGATCGCATGTGACTTCCCTTTGTCCTTTTCCTTAAGTGGATGCTCATGTCGATCATCCCTAACCCTTGGATTAGGGCATTTATTAGCATAATTCCCCATTTCCTTGCACATGAAGCATTGAAGTGTTGTTGGGGCATTATCTATAGTATTTTAATTATTCACATCATTAGAAACCCTTTTTCCATTACTTCGACACTCAGCTGCTCGATGACCATCTTTTCCACACTTAAAACATATTCTAGTCCCTTTAAGACAATCTCTACCATGATTCTTTCCTCAGTTTGAGAATAAGGAAACATTCATCTTCTTTTCACCATTATCCTGAGATTTCTCCATGAAATCCATCTTTCGTTTCTTGTCAAAACAATGAGATGGATAAGTAACACCAACTCCCATTTCTACCTTGATATCACAGTGCACAATTTCTTCATAGCTACTGATGTCTGTTATAGCTAATGCCCTTTGAAGATTTGGTTTTAAGCCACTGAAGAATAGATCAACTTTACTTTCAAGTTGGAAGATAAATCCAGATGCATACCTTGCAAGCCTTGTAAAATTCGTTTCGTATATACCAACAGATTCATCATCCTTTTGCTTTAGTTCAAGAAACTCCTTCTCCATATTTGTTCGAATAATACGAGGGAAGTACTTAGTGAAAAATATTTTCTTGAACTCATCCCATTCCATGGACTCAATTTCATCTCTTGGCCTGGTATTCTTGATAAGACTCAACCATTGATCAGAATCACCTTCCAAATGATACACTGCTAAGATGACATTATCATGTTCAGAACATTGAAGAACTGAAAATATCTTTTCAGTAGTACTAATCCATTGTTTAGCAACTAATGGATCAGTAGACCCACTAAATGAGGGTGGACGCTACCTCTTGAAGGACTTAATAGAATATTGTTCCCTTCTCTGCTCATTTGGAAGTCCAGAATGATTCATAGCTTGTGTAAGTATAACAATAAGATTTTTCACTCCATCTGCCATAACATTTGTTTGTTTAGGAGGACAATCATTGAATTGTCCATTACATTTATCAACATGGTTCCTTCGGGTTCTATCCATCATCTAAAACCCAAAAAGAATAGTGTGAGAGGAAAAAATCACGCTAGGGAAAACAACATAATAAAGGGGGAGTACCTTCAATATCTAACATCTTAGGTTACCGTAATTCTAGTACTATAACCTATACTTATACTTAACCATAGTTACTCTCCTATACATACCTTAGAAATATCTATAGGGATCTCACTAAAGTTCTCGCATCCTAGTTTCCAAAGGTTGACTAAACCTTTCCTCTGATACCAACTATAGAGACCCTAAGCTTGACGTACATGGATATTACATTACTTTTGCGGAATACTTAGTACAAAACAAAAACACACACACAAGGACCATAATAGTTTAGTGTCTTTGTAAACTCAGAATATAATATTCTTATCGTGGTGAAAGATCATCAACATCTCCCATAAAGATCTTCCTATTTTTTACCTAAAACATTTCTTTATATCCTGGGGAAAAGAAAACATAAAATGGTGAGCTCAAATTCTGAGTAAGCGTAAACAAAAGAAATATCAATCACATCATATTCATAAGAACATAACATTCTGGAAATCTTATCCTGCAAAAGAGATCATAACATCATAACATGGGATAAATCATATTAGTGAAATGTAATCCCAATAATCATAACATAAAACATGAAACATTGTGGCATACACACATAATCATAGAGAAACATTTCTTATTAGTCAAGACTCATTTCCAAGACTATCTTAGTGGAAAAAGTCAATTTCTAAACTGAGTTCACTCCTCGTTTCAGTCCTGTTTCATTGAACCAGTTTAACCTGCCGTTCCAGCCATGTCTATCTCATGAGATATAAAATCTTTACCCAATGAATTGGAGGGAGATATAGGTCCCACCCATCTCCTAATGATACCATTATTATGTGTGCCACAAAATCATAAATCATACATCATTGCATAACCCATGTTATAAAAATGGGATTCTTAAACATCATGACATCATAAAACAATTCATATAAGATAAATGATTTCATTAAAATAATTCCATCACAAAATATTCAAATAAATGTAATAATATGGATAGAAACAGAACCCTATATTATCTTAGATGGAAAATAATTTTGATAAAACACTTAAACTCCATTTTTGAGGAAAATATCCTTTCTACTTCAAAAACATTTTTTTTTCTTAACATGTCATACAATTTAAAACTAAAATAAGTTGATTAAAAATAAACATGAAAACTTTTAAAGGATGCTTCTTGTAAATAATGTTTTAAAAATCCATTCATGTCGTATAAGTTTATAAAACATTCTTCTCTTACTTTTTTCGGAAAAGAGAAAAAGTAGCTCGTACGAAAAACGAAAAAAGATTAATTTCATATATTTTACTAAAAACTCCCCGAAGGGTAAAATTGGATTTAAAAAATTGTAGGTGGATGGAAAAAATATTTCATATAGAGGAAACATGGATTTGGATGATAAAATACACCCCAGTAAATACCAAAGTATAAACAATCTCTGATAAAAATGAGATTGTGATATTTTCCCTTACCTTATGTCTGATTTGCTTCGTAAGTGTCTGAACCTCCTGTACAATGATTTAAATAATTTCATTGACTTATTACAGAATCATACTCATTTTTATGATATCATATATGGTTCACTTATGACATTATAATACCCGTTATTTTGTAAATTCCATGTCAAAGAGCGTTTTGGGTAAAATCGTTTCATTTGTCATCCGTGTTTTGACTTGTAATTATTCATATGATTACTTAGATAATGATTACTTAATTACAGAATATAAAACATGATTTATATATAATATATATTCAGAATATACATATATATATTAAATCAGTAAATGAAATGAAATACACCGTTCATGGAGACGTTAGGTCGTACGTACGCATGAACGTTGTTTTCGTTTCCTTATTGATTTGAAAGGAATTAAGTAGATGACATACATATATATACACATAAATCTAGTATCATTATTATGTCATATATTTCAGGATTACTTATTATATATACATTATAATCATTCATGAATGGTAAACGTGGAAAATGAATCTCATTGCGTCGTGGAGACGGTAGTCCGTACGTACGCACGAGCGATGATATCGTTCTCATGATCATGGAATTGTATTGGAGTATATGTATACTATTTTATAATCAATATAAATTTACAATAATCATATATAGTTATTATGTACACCATTATACCCATCCAAGTAAGGTGGTGGTGGAAAATATATTACACCACGGCGTTGAGATGATATTCCGTACGTACGCACGCACGATGATTTTGTTTTCCATAGGATGGATAGATGGCGAAATAGGATTGTTTCATACTTATAATAACATATTAGTATATGAGTGATACATATGTTATTACTTCATAATGAAACAACTAATGAAGAAGAATTGGAAGAAGAAATAAAGTTGAATGAATCGGTAACAGGCATTACCTATTCTTTGAAGCGCCTCTTTGAGTCCTCCTATTAGGGAACTAAACTTGGTCTTTTAAGAATACCAAAACCTCTAGGATGTTTCTAGGGAAGTGTAGAAGAGAATTTGGTAGGGTTTGGCCGAGATTGAAGGCTCAATGTGGTGTGAGGAAGAGACGGAGGAGGTGCCCTTTTATAAGGGAGGAGAGGGGCACCTTTGGAATAAATAAAAATTCTATTTTATTATAAAGTCATATTCCATTTTTAAATATATCCAAATTGATTTAATTCGAATCAAAGGTGAGGATGGGTAGAAATACTCTCATCCGATAGAATTTAGACAAGTTTAGGTTCCTATTTTAACCTTATCATTTATATTTAACTTTAAGTTAGATAATTTTACTTTTACCGTGTCTTTTTGTGTTCTTACACTATATGGTTAATACAATTACTATAATAAGCCAAAAAACCCCAAATTGTATATTATTAATATATAAAACCTTATCTGAGTCATTTGGCTGAACCATAGATTTTTAGGAATAACATAACAATTAATAATATAATATTTGTTTTAAAAACTATTTTATGTCAATTTTGACACTATTTAGTAATTGATTTTTGTGAAAATTATAACAGAATGATTAGTTAGAAAATAGTTAATTAAATAAATAATAATATGTATTATTAACCTAGAAATTATTGGAAGTCATAAAAAGGCTCAAATTACATTTATTTGGGTATTTATAACATCAATTATGTCAATATTTCATTAATAAGATAATTACTGCGTCATCTTTGTGTCGTAAATAAATTAACTTATTTAAAGTATAAATATTATAAATAAAATATCATTATATAGGAAATATTTTTAGCTTTCTAATTAATATTTATAGTCGAATTTATCTTATGTATAACCCTATATTAAAAATGATATACTTATTAAACTTTGATTTTAACTATTTTAACCCTTCTTTAAATAAATTAATAATAAATGTCCTAATCTAATCCAAGTGGGGCTAAATGGTCATATTTTATTCATAAGGTTGGTTTTAGTCTAATTACACATATCAAATAGAATTAGGACTTCTGTTAGGGTAATAATAATATCATTTTTACCCTTAATTATCCAATTTACTTTTAACCGTGGTAAAAAAAGTAAAAAGTTACTATTCACCAAAAATTATTTTCATTTAATTGAACCATATTTTACTTACAGATATCAACCATGTCTCTTGGATTTTTGAAATTCCACTCACAGAAGAGGTAAACGTATGTTTTATGAAAAATTCATTTTTTTAACTACCACTTAGTGGTTTCACTATTCATCAAAAAATGAAAGTTTCCAGAAAAATACCAAAAAATAGGCCTAAGCTATATTTGATATTACGAACTCAAAAATGATTTCTATTTTACCAAATTCAAAAAATATCAGTTGCATTAATTAATTTAAAATTTAATTCCCGTCGTCAAAACAAATAGTGTGTTCTTAAGAGATAATAACTATCAAAAGATTGACACTTGTTTATGTCTTGTTTAAATGTGAAATTACATCCAATGACCAAAATTGTATTAAATTGTAAAAATATATTCTAAATATACTTTAAGACCACTCAAATTAATAATTTATCACTATTAATTATTTCTATTAAAAAGGATGTTTTTAATTAAAATTTAGTAATTTTCACTATTCATCGGAAAATGAAAGTTATCCGAAAAGTACCAAAATTTCACCCTAAGCTAATTTTGATATTCCGAATCCAAAAATGAAGTCCATTTTGAAAAATAAAATTTAAAAAATTTCAAAAAGTGGTTATTACTATTCATAATGGCTAGTTTTAATAATATTTTAATAGCATATTATTGTATAGTGGAACTTGTTATTGTGTACTACACATGCTATCGAGGAAGGTCGCGATTACGTGTAATGCAAGGAAAGTCAAGGATGCGTGTTGTGAACGCTCCTTTTTGTGTAACTTACATCACAAGAAATTAATTAAATTAAAAAGAATATTTTTCATAAAATCTCGTGGAGTTACATCTATTCTTTCTCTGGATGGTTTATTATGATGATGATGAAATGTTAATGAGACCCGTATCCTTTCAACAGGTTATGATTTGATGATATGATGATTTTTTAATGATCTTGTGGCCCACATATCTATGGATTTTATTATGTGATTGGTGAGCCCAAAATCTTATACCCCTCCAATGAATTCGGTAAATATCTATATATCATGAAATAAAAAATAACTCAAATAAGGATATAACCCATATAAGTAATAGAATTTTTCTAATTTGATGGTCTTCGGAGAGAATCCTGACTAATGAAATGATGGAATGTGGCTTGAACCCAATAAACTATTATAGTCTTTGAAGTGATCCTTGACTAAGGAAATGATTTTAATTTCTTATGTTCATGAGAAAAATATATGTCAATACTTATTATATGTTTTCAAGGATCGTGACTAATTATTGGTGATTCCACACTATTATGCCTTATTTAATTTGTTTGGAAAAACCATAAACCATGATTCATGATTAAATATCTTTCAATGATTGGGTGTTACTATTGTAAATCTTGATCATGTTATCATACCATTCAGATTATTTTATAATAACTTCTGATAATTGATTATTATATCTTACATTTACCATTAACGATCATTTGAACTCACCATTTTTATGTTTCTCTTCTACGTATTATGAAGAATGGTTTAACGATTTATATGTCTTAGAATATTCCTAGTTATAATGAACTTAATTGAAAATGATGTAGATATTGTATGTACCATTTTTTCACATATCTATGTTTATCATGACACAAAATCACTAAGTTCCTCAAGGGTGTATTATTATCAAATGGATTGAATTTTACTCTAAAATGATATAATATTCAATACAATAATAGAGGCATTTAACAATGCTAGCAAAAAGTGCTGATAAAGAACACCTTTATCAATTCTAAAAATGATGATAAATGGAACATTTTATGAGTGGTTTTTTTAGCACTGATAAAGGGTAACCTTTGTCAGTGCTTTATTTTTAGTATGGATAAAGGCCGAGAATAAAATGAAATAATTATACAAATAAAAATAATAAAATTTTTATTAATTTTATTAATTCAATAATTATTTTTAAAAATAAATAAATGGAATATACATGTATATAAATTATAAAATTTTTCTAAATAGTATATTATATATATATATATAGATATATAAAATAACTAAAATGAAATAATTAGACATATAAAAAATAAAAGTGATTAAATTAAAAAAATGATAAACATTTTATTAAATAAATAATTCTTAATAAAATGAAAAATTTTAATATACATATATATAGATTATAAATATTAATAAATAGTATATATTAAATATTTATATATAAAACTAATAAATTTTAATTATTAAAAAAATGAATAAATTACCAAAAAAATTAAAATTTTAATTAATGAAACAATTATTAATAAGAATAAATAAGTACAATTTTTATATTAATTATACTTAATAATATTTAATATATAATAAATTTAAATATATAGAAAATGAATACAATGTAATAAATAAAAACATATAAATGTCTTATTTATTTTTCAATTTAACATATATCAGATGTCATGTGTTACATTGATTTCACATTCATATATGTAATTAATGAGTTTTTATATACAACACGCACATACAAATATTTACGAAATTAATGAAATCTTATATATAAACACATACACATAATATTTATGTAATTTATAAAAATTTTAATATATCTTCGAATTTCATTATAATGTGATACATTTGATATATTTTGTTTTTAATCAATAAATTTTATTTTTTTTATTTTTAATAATATTCCATTTATGAATTATATATTCATTTTTAATATATTTTTATTTTTAATTATTGATTTTATTTTTGAATTTGATTAATTATGTTATTTATTTATTTATATTTATTAACAATGTTTTAGTATTTCTTTTATGTATTCATCTACACTTCAATATATATATGCACATTTTTTAATATTTTGTATCTAATTAATAAAATATATCCATTTTTATTATTTTTAATGTGTACTCATTTTGAAATAGTAAATTTCAATAATTTTTCAAATACATGTATTGAAGATTATATATCCATTAATTATGTGAAATATATATTTTTTAACAAATATATTTATAAATATATATTTACAATTTTTATAAATTTATATATTTAAAATTATTATAAAAAAATATTATATTTTTAATAAGTTTTTATATAATTAAAAATAAATAATTATAAAATTATAAGAAATTTATTTAAATAATACACTGAACGAGACTTGAGCTCGAGACCTTGCCAATACACTCATGGAAAACTACCACTGAGTTGCACTTTAGGAATTATAAATATCATTATATAATTATATAAATAAAAAATATATAAATATATAAATATATAAATATATAAATATATAAATATTGTTTATTTTAATTCTTTTTCAAATATTTATAAATAAATTATAATATATTAAAATAATTGTAAAATTAGAATAAATATATTTTAATAATGAATATTTTTATATTTATTTATATTTATTAAATATATGTCTAATTATATTAATATATATAATGCTATAAATGAATTTATAATGTTAAATTATAATAAACATGTCAAAATTATGAATATATTTACTATATTTATATATATATATATATTATATATATATATATATAAATATTTCAATATATATAATGATATAAATATATTTATAATTGTAAATAAATTACTATAAAGGCATTTATATGTGTATATTTACTATATTTATAAAATTATACATTCATAATTATAAATTAAATTATATGGGTTTGTAAAAGTATTAATGTAATTATAAATAAATAATTATATATTTAAAAAATATAAAATTAAAATTGACAAATATTTAATTGTATAAATAATTTTTCAAAAATTTTCATTAAAGATTATAATTAAAAATAATTTATTAGCGCTAAATTTTTTGCCCTGAGAAAGGTTAATTATATCAGGGCATTTCTGCGCTGATGAAGATGTCTTTTATCTATGTTTATCAATTGAGCTCTGATAAAAGAGATCTTTATTAGCGCTTTTTTAAAACCATTCATAAAAGTGTCGTTGATATATTTAAAATGACTTTAACCCTGACTCATTCATCAAAGATTATGAAGCCCCTCTGGAACTCCCTTAGTGCTAGCGCTATTCTTCTATGTTCTCTCGGACGAATCAAGGCTTGAATCCAATGTATATTATTTTCTCCATTTCCTCTCTCATTATTTGATTTTTTGGGTTCTGTGGTTTTCATTTCTTTAATGTTCATAACCATGATGATCCCTACATCTCATGTCTCTCTCTCTCGCTCTCACTCACTTGTACCTACGCCATGGTAACCCTACTCTGTAAACTCATTCAAGTTTCATACAAAATTACTGCGAACTGCATCCCCATCCGTTGTTGTAACCGATGGTGATTTTTTGAATATTTCAGTAATATTATTTCTTGTTACATTTGTAGATATCATGGTTTTTCATTTTTTGAACCATTTTCCCCCAACATTACATGCACATGAAGATGAAAAAAATTTTAACATTATATTGGACAAATTTTAGAGGGAATGTTATTCGATATGAATAATATAATGTGAGTTAAATACCTATTGTTTTAATTTGAATGAGTTAATATAATCCAGGGAACTACAGGCTAAATTTTCTAGTTTAAATTGGTTAACATTATCAATATGTTATATATATATATATATAATTTAATAAGAGTAAATCTGTTTAAATTTTCATTAAAATCAAAATAATCTCACTTTTTCAATTTTTTATTTTATCCAAACTCTAATGTTGTAATGTATTATCAATAATAGGTGCATTTATAGTTGTTTGATTGGTTTACAATATTAGTACATTTTCAGAAAAATATATTCACTAAAACATTAAATTTATGAGAGAAGGTGATATTTAATGGCAGAGGGAAATTGTTAAAGGAGATACCACTTATTTCGATTAACAATTAATGGTTTCAAATAATTTCCCATGTCCTTTTAGTTTATAATTAGTTAAAATGATATTTGATTTTTTCAATATAATTCAAATATATTTTATGAATTTATTGTATATTACATTTATAAATTAAATCATGTCATAGCACAACACACCAGATCAGATTACAGTAAAAGAGTTTCCATATGTGGAAACATCTAGAGAAAATGATATATGTGGGTTTACTCTTCCATAAAATAAGTTTATAAATTAATACCACTCCAAGAATTAAGTGATTTTTTATTAAGTGACATAGTTTAAGAAAATTTATTTTCATTATTTGTGTGTGCATGTGTTATCTTGTTAATAAATTTCCCTTTTATAAAATTATAACATCACAATATGGTCCAACTATCCAGAACCTAACCTGAGCTCAATCCAAAGGATACCCAACCCTTGGATCCATCAACCAACTTCCAAAGTTGTTATAATAACCTCATAGCATTCAACATTATCCATGATGAATTGTTTAAAAACCCAAATCACATGACTAGTGAACCTCTATAAAATAGTAATCAACAGAATCCCATGAATATAAATTCCTACAAGAATAAACAATAACAATTTGATTACTTCTATGTAAAAATAAAACCCTATATGAATAACCAACCAAACATGGATGACACAAAATTTACAGGTCTCTATTAGATATCATTTCAAACCTTATACCTTATATTAAATAATCAAATGTTACAACCATAATCCCAAGGAAACACCAGCTACATGTGCACCAAGATTCATATAAAGTGGTTAAGTAATGTGAGTAGAGATTTTTTCTCAAATTATTTTCCTTGGCCATTATCAATATAAAAACCATTTTTATCATTTTTATTTTAGGAAAATATTAATAAATTATTACAATTGAAGGAACCATATAACAAATAATATTTGTAAGAAACATAAATAAATTTTCATAAAAAAGGACAGTGAGTTTCACAAATAATGTGTGTAAATAATGATATATTTTGGTAAGATAAATATACAATAAAATACACTTCATGCATAAATAGACACATTTTCATGCATGTTTCATGAAAATTGTTACTATCTTGAACAGAGTTATAATACTTCAATACTCCTATAGAACTAACCTTCACTACATATATTAAATCCATCCTCAGATGCTTGATTTCCTTCCATATCTTGATGATGGATTACAATCCCACATTCAAACTAGCATTACTCCCATAATTTTTGTTCCAAAGTTTCTTAATGACATAACTCCCCTCAGATTGTATTCATTAATCTCTATCAAAGACGCTGCCACAACTTTCAACACCATATCCCCACAATTCATTTTTAAACTCCTTTAATATTGCATCCTCCTCATTTACTGCTTCATGAGAACACAAAAAATGACACCAAAAAAATAATCAAAATGTAATGAAAGAGTTTTTCTGATATATGACTTGATCTGTTAAATTTTTAAACATGTCATAAAAAAATTACTTTTAATCTTGGAGTAGTCACATTGGATCATATTATAAGTCCCTGGTTAAGAATCCTTGGAAGAGAATACTTCTTCGATGGGTGACCTATTGAAAATACTAAATGATACACATTTTTTTGTTGAAAGAACAGTCCAAACACACATTTTTATTCTCTTACCCTTCAATGATGGAAATTTTAAAAGGGTTACAATCTGAATCTTGAAAAAATTCTTCTCACAATTAGTAGAGTTCCAAATCCATGATTTTAACTTTATCTTCAAGATTCATTCTCTTGGAAATATGGAGGAATGGTTTGTTTTCACGCTCTCCTATCTGCATGATACCAATACCACTCCATGTTTTTATATCTAATATGTCTTTAAAGATAGATAAACATTTAAAGGGAAGAGGGAAATATTAAATTTTAATGATAGGAAGTAAATGAATACAATTGGAAGTCATGTGGATTTGAATGTTCATTCCTTCATTTATGAAATGTAATATGATATAATACATAATTAATATTGAATTTAAGTTATTTTATAACCTTTGTTGATATACCTATCTTTATTTGTCATACAGGTGAGTGAAATGGACTTGTAATATAGGTAAGAGTCGGTGCAACTCTATGGGGAGGTGTTGGTGTTCTCATTGTAGTGTCAGTGACCTTTAATATCCCAAATAATTTTTAATGTCTATTGTTTCTTGAGACTCATACATCATATCTTTTATGTTTTTTGAACTACTCTGAGGAGTAGTCACCCACAATGGTCACCAGCACCTGGTATGGGATGACTTTTGGTTGGATTAGTTTAAGAAAAATATGTGGAAGTCAAAAAAATATGGGGGATGGGTATCAAGTATCAAAATGAAATAATAACTATTTGGGAGGTATATCATTAAGAAACATTGGAACCACAATGATGGGAGGAACACTAGTTTGATATAGGGAGTCCAATCGATTATCAAGAGATGGAAGGAAATCAAGGATATTATAATGTATTAAATTAAGGTAGTGGATGTTAGGTGTACTTTATTATTGAAGTATTATATCTCTATTCAAGATAGTAACAATTTTCATACAAGATTATTGTAAATTTTTACTTTTATGCATGGAGTGTATTTTAATTTTTTTATTCAAGAAAAATTAAATGTTTTACTACTCATGTCAATAATGTATTCGGTACATGATGATGTTTTCAATCTTGAGAAAGAATATAATGTTGATGATTAATATATGGAATTATTAGTGGATCAAAATATTGTTGATGAAAAAACAACAACGACACAACATTATAGTGTTGAATAAAATCATTAAGGTAATAATTATGGGTATAAAATTTGGGGTTGGTGGGAATCAACACAGAAAACCTATTTACCCCAAAAATTCATTGTTAGTTAGATATATGTAGGTCACAATGTGGATGAATGTCATTATTTATATTAATTCAGGGAATCATGTCCAACCAGTTATAATGTAAATCCTTTTAAATACATACTGATAATGTAACGATATACTTTCCCTATTTTACTGAAAAACTACATGACAAATCATTGATTTTATTTTCATTATTTCTTGCAGATTTCTTTTCTTTTAGAATATTTCCATTTTAAATTTGACTTAATGGACACTATAAAATCCCATTGAGGATTTTAGACTCCTCTAATGAAATTTCACCTAAGGGATGTTGAGAGGAAAGTAAAGCCCCACCCACCAGTTAGTTATGAACACATTATAAAGTAGGAAACATGGAATAATTTTATAAGTCGTCGCAATTAGAAATCATTTTTAGTGAATTGAATTTGATAATATCTTATATAAAATTATTTATTTTATCTAGCATGATAAAAAATTATTTATTTATGAAAGATGAAAATAGTGTTGAAAACAAATAAATTGCATGAAAACTAATTAACCCCTATCATAAAGCAAGGATGGGGTATGATTTAATAGATAATAAATTGGTATGTATTTTAAATCAGTAATAAAAGTTTAATTATTTGATCTGAAACAACATTTGTTCTTTTGTTTATATACAGAAAGAAGAATCAAAATCTGACGCCACTTACTTCCCATATCACGCACTATAGATGGAGGATCGTGTAAATAACGATGGTAAATTGGTTGATTAAAACACAAAAAAATGGTAGACATGTGTAAGTATGACATAATTGTAAATATTTATAATTTATAACAATAATATATAAAAATATATATTTAGAGTCATATTATTTATATGGTTTAAACCAAATAATCGACAATGACTTTCCAAGAATAAAATCTAATTTCAGTAGCTTTGAAGTGTCAAATACCATATGGTTATTTTATAGTATTAGGATTCATCAAACATATTCTGAGAATATAATACCCCATGAAGATACATATAATATAGTGAGATGATTGTAGACACAAATAGACTCACTGTAAGATATTATTGTTTGTTATGGTTTGAGAGACCAATGTATGAGAAAGTATCAATGTGGACCAACAATGGAGCAAAGATCTGCACATGAACCAAATTATCTAAATAGATTTGAGTCTAGTAATTCCCCCAACTACATACATTACTCATGGTAATCATTTTTTTCATTACTCATTCTCCTAAATGTGAATATAACAACTTCTGATAACATTATATTACTATAATTATACAGGTTAAAACTATATGTGATTTGTATCTATCAGCACCTATGCACCACCGTGTTGCGATGTGTACACTGTATAATATATTAGGATACCAGATAAACCATCATGAACTAACGAAAGATAACATGAGAGTGGTGATTGAGGTAGCTCATGATCTGACTATTGAGTTGCATGTTCTACTTGATGGTCCAGATATTACAAAGGACAATGATTCTATTGGAGTTTTTTATAGCATTGTCATTTAATATTATAAAGATACATGAAGTATATCTTTCAATAAATTCAAATGAAAACCCTATAATAGTTGATTATAAATGTTTTGAAGTGAGATATGATATTATATATAGATAAAGTGGTGGGGAAATGGAAGGTAGAATCATGAAAATCTTGTGAGTCGACCGAGAAAACAAAATGACCTTCTGATAGTACGTCCTCCGCACCATTTACAGAGAATCATTTTTTACCATTTCAACTTCATTCATACACCACATTTAATGATAAAACTATATATTACATTGAATATGAAGAAGTAATATATAGAAATTCATTGACAACCAGAATTGGTCTTGGGACGTTAAATATTATTTGAAAACATTAATGATTCGGTGTCTCAATTGAGAATACATAAAAAGGTACATTTTCATAATTCATATTTACAAATAGTGATTTAATATATTTATTAAAGTCAATAACTATTCATATTTTATACATGCATTTGTATTATAACTATATACAGTGAAAATCATGCAAAACATGATTTTTTATTCTTTAATACCTATATCATTGCTATGAAAAAAAATACTTTGGGTGATGAAGAAATTAAGAATAAAAAATATGAATTAATCAATGATTTTAATATAAAAGTAGCCGAAGACATTCTATATCTTATTACTACAATGAAAAGGTAAAACGTTATAATCTAGTCACATTAATATATATTTATAATTATTTCATTACATAATTTTTTTTGTTTTTTAGGTTGCACTGGATGATGATCATAGTAAATCTGTACTCCCAAAATATTTATTTTTTGGGTCCAATGCATGGATATCAAACCAAGTGACCACACATGATGCGTATTGTGAACTTGTAACACACTATAATCAAAATTTTATAGATAGAGAATGAAAATACAAGCATCCCCAAACATGTAATTTTCGAAGGTAATTACAATTTCATTAAGTATATTTTATAATCATTTCTTTTTCTATAATTTCTCAGTACTCTCAATATTTCTGAAACTCATGTCACCCAAGAGAAGAAATAAATTTGTTTATAGATGAGTTAATAGTAAACTTTTTAGTAGAATGTATGCTAACAAAAAATTTAGATGATTACATACTATGTTTATGACCTAGTGTTATTTAAAACATTAGAAATAAATTTTGGGTGTGAAGAATTTGTGTTATAATTATTATATTACATTTGATCTTTTTCTTAAAGAGATGTATAATGGATTAAATATTTTTTTTAGAATCACAAACCTATAAATTGTTTTTGGGATACAGCGGAGCTGGAGGTGGAGGCGAAGGTGGAGGAAGAGGCAGAGTTAGAGTTAGAGTTGAAGGCTGACGTGGAGGAGGATCAAGAGGTGGATACTGAGGTAGAGACAATGGTGGGGGAGGATACAAATAATTGGCTTGAAAATAATAAAATGATTGTGTAATGATGTATAATTAGGATTATACAAAGATTGTTTTGTAGAATAATTGTTTAGAAGTGAACACAAAACTTTTTACTTATGATAAGATCCATATTTCATGTGTTTTAGGTGGCTTATTAAAATAATATTTTCACCACATGTTTATGTGATTTTATATTGGATACTAATCAACCTATAAAATCATTCTGTGTTAGAAGATTCAATTTATCTTCTAGTGTTATTGATGCAACATCTGTACAACACCCATTAATATAACATGAATATAATCTAACTTAAATGTTTGAATAAATATGCGTGTAATAAACCAAAGAATTCATAAGGTGTATGATATAAATATTATAGAAAAACCTACGTTGATACATCATGCTCATTGAGGAGGGATGATTTCCAAGTGTTTATTACTAGTTAAAAATTGAAATTTTAATATAAAAAATTATCACTCACAAAAAACCAATAAATCATGCTCATATTGTATTGATAATTATGGATAATGATCCATAATTCATTTTTTATGTGTTGGAATAAATCTCATGTGAAACCCACACATGATATGACTTGTTTGACTCAAAGTGTGTGTTTCAATTTTGAAATGAAATTTTTGTAAAAAACCCATGATGCATACTATAAACTATGGAAATGAATCCATATTGTTTTTATAATTTCATATAATGATACAAATGTCATTTGGGTCATTTAGGAATCATGCTCACCTCAATATGATGCACGGTGTGATCAGCATGACTCAAAGTGGATCTTTTTATTCAAAATTGACAATAATTTTATTGAAAAAACATCTGACACACTCGAAAAATGAGAAAAAGTTTTTTTATTGTTTTTGTACATTAGGAAAATTATACATAATTAATTTTTGAAATGTAGGATTTATCCACATCTTAATCTGATACACGATGTTCTTGATATGACACAATGTGTATCATATTAGTTTAAAATTGATATTTTAATACTATAAAATTTCACCCACTAAAAACTGAGAAAACACACATAGATTGACTTGATAATTTAGGAAAATGATTTATAATTAATTTTTGATTTATAAGAATCAGCCTCATGTAAAACCCACATAGGATGCAACCTCTTTGACATAAAGTACATGTTTCTAGTTTGACACATTTAAAAAAAAGGAATGAGTGGAATACTCAAATCTAAAGAAGAACATTATGATTATTTTAATGATTTATTAAAATTATCAATATTTCATTTAAGACTTATCTGCATTGGACTCACCTCAATCTGACACGTAGTTGGACCTATATGACTCCATGTGCATCGTTTTATTGAATGTTGACATTAATTTTTGTGGAAAAAACTGCTAAGATAATGAAAAATAAGAAAATGAATTAGGATTGTTTTGATACTTTCGGATAATGATCTATAATTCATTTTGGATGTGTATAAATAATTCACACCTCAATATGATATATGATGTTCCCAGTATGAATCAAAGTGCATGTTTCTAGTTTAAAATGACATTTTAGAATAAAAATAAAAGTGGCATGCCCAAAACCATGTAAACACATGTATATTATTTTGATACATTATTAAAATGATTCACATTTCATTTAGGATGTGTAGGAATCATCCTCACCACGATCAGATACATGGTGTGACCGATATGACTCGAAGTGTGTATTTTTATTAAAAATTGACATTAATTTTAGTTAAAAAAGCAACTGATATTCTCAAAACAATGAAAACAATTCATATTGATTTGTTACTTTAAGAAAATGATCCATAAGTTACTTTGGATGTGTAGTAATCATATTCATCTTAATCCAACTCCCCATGTGAATGGTTTGTCTCAAATTGTTCGTTATCAGTTTAAAATTGACAGTATAATACGAAAATTGTCACTCACATAAAATTTATAAAACACACCCAGATTGTATTGATAATTTTTAAAAATGATTTATAATACATTTATTACACGTATGAATCATTCTCATGTAAAACCCACACACAAAGAAACCTGTATAAATCAATGTGTCCATTGACATTTTAAAATGACATTTTAGTAAAAAAACATAAGTGGCATACTCAAAACTTATGAAACACTATTATATTGTTTTGATACGTTAGGAAAACGATCCATATATCATTAGGGAAATTTATGAATCAACCACACCTCATTCTGATGCACAGTGTGACCAGTATGACTCAAAGTGTGTCTTTTTATTCAAAATTGACATTAATTTTAATAAAAAAATCTAACATGCTAAAAACTAAGAAAAAAAATTATATTATTTCAGTACTTTATGAAAATGATCCATTTATCATTTTTGATGTGTAGGAATCAGACGCACCACAATCCAACTCACGGTGTGACTAGTATGACCCCCCATTGGGCTTTTTAGTAAAAAAAGAGTTCACATACTGCATAATAGTTTTCATCTTGATTTATGTTGTAATTTTTATTTTATTTAAATTATATAATTATATAAGATTTTTATAATTTCTTCATCAATTTTTGGTGATGCAGTGTGTTGTTACAACACAACACAAGATCTATTTCTGGTGCTGCAGTAAGCTATACCATCACACTGCAGTATTCGCCTTTATTATCGCTGTTAAATATGCTAATAAATAGTCCCTTTATCTATAGCGACATCACCCCACAAATCCCAGATCTCATATATAATTCCATTACATTGGCATGATTACAACGAATAAAAAACACGAAGGGAAAGAGTTTAGTAGTTTTGGTAAACTGATTGACTAAAAATTCCTTTTTACTTTGTTTTTAAAAGCTGCTTTTAAGGCTGTGCAGAAACCTGTAATAGGTAGGAACCAAAAAAAGGATTCCCACCATCCTAGAAGGTCACATTGAATATTTAGTGCATCACCAAAACACGTCACAATCTATCCTTACCATAGGTCACATCAGCATCCATCATCAAGAGTCATCACTATCACCTAAACCGTCCAAGAATGAACATCGACACTGCCTTCCAAACACCATACCACTCTCCAGTGAAAATAATTATGTAATGGTAAATAACTGAAAAAATATACCATGAAATCAAAAAACAAATAAATTAGTGCATAACAAATATGGAAAGGTAATATCTAGAAATACATTCCATTCAAATAACTTAATAAGGAAATATTAGTTGGGAAAGTTATGAAACTAAAAGACATTACATTTAATCAATGAACTAAAAATAAAATGTACCCATTGATATATCAACACAAAATCTCATGGATTAATTATAACTGAAACTAAATTAGTGAAATTTTTAATTATTGGACACCATGTTTCCTAGGTAGATGAAATTATTAATATCTAGAACTTTAACCAGAAGGTTTATCATATCGGGTAAAAAAAATCAAATTTTTTTAATTAATTCATAACACAAGTCTACTGGTGCATCGAGGGGATATCTGTAACTGGGTTGCAACTATGTTTTACCTATCCTAATCATCCCTCATATTTCAATTAATCGTTTAATAATGTGCCTTATCATAAATCCATAAGGAGTTGAAGGAATATATTTATCAATATTGACACAAATAATCCAATAAATTTCAATGTGAATACGTTATGGAAAATGGTATATGGTTTTGGTAATAATAATAACCATAAAAAATGATATGGATACATAGGGGGAATTCAATGTCAAATGATCATATGAAATTATATATGTCAAGGGGACTAAAAGGAATCAAATAAGTGAAGGTCAATATTATCCTTGGCCCAAAAAATTAGAAACCATCAAGTGTAATAATAAGGATAGTATCAATACAACATATCCCATGTGTATTAAAAATAAAGAGTTGTTATAATTGATGAATATGAATAATATAAAAATAAATTATTAAAAACATTCTTGTGGATACAATACATTTGTTTTGAAAAACATTTTCTTTGAAAATTTTAGGTTTCAGGTATAGTGGAAGCTTTCAATGGGTGGTTCGAACATTGATTATTATCATGTTCAATGATCAATATAATAAATACAAAATGATAAATGCCATGTTCAACATAATATAATCAAATAATACAGTTGACATGAATCACGCTAGAGAATTCATAATTATATAATAATTACATTTATGGAATTATTTCTTTGTTGAAGGATATGGTAATAGATCAACGATTCACCATCATTGAATTGTAGGAATCAAGTGAATATTCCCTCTAGCTGTGATCCACATATGTTCCACGAATCTCCAAACATCATGGAAAGAAACTCTGGGTGTTATTATGGTATATCCTTACTCGTTCATCATATTCCTTTGATCACTATGAGATTTTCTTCAAAATAAATTTCTTTGATCTCGTGGAGGAAGATTTCTCTCCATTGTTAGGAGTGATCTTGGCGATGATAAATCTGAAGTGGTTTAGAGAATTCTTTAATTCCATTGTGCATAACCCAAACAAAATAAATATTGAGAAAAATAAATAACTAGGTTTATATATCGCCAGGGTTAAAATAAATTAATCCCACAAGTGACCTTAATTATTTATTTAATCCTATTGAAAACCCATGTCAAATATTGATAATAATAATATTATTTCCCAACAAACAGATAACTTGAAAAATTAAATTTGCATATCATATAATCAAATAATATTCAATATTTATTATTTTTTCACTAAATGTAAATTCCCAATCATTCATTCATTCATAATATTTATAAGACCTTGATTATTTTATATTTACTTGTTAAATATAAATCACTGAATTATTTTCCAATAAAAACTAAATAATATATTTAAAAAATAAAATATAAAAATTTATATGCGATCAATAACACATGAAAAATTATTAAATCATGTGCGAGAATTATATTTATTCAACTTGTTGAATAATAAATTATAATATTTTGTTTAATTGAGATTCTACATTCACATAGTGTGTGACCCTCTAGGCCTATTTCACAATGAAATTAGGCGAAGCAACCAAAAGTACAAGTTTAACATCTAACAACACACAAAGACACCAATAGAGAAAGAAGATATTATCGAAATGATATTTTACCTTATACATACACTTACTGTTTAATATAATCCCTTTATCATGATATCTTTAATCATGAAGGTTGTATACTGGTGCCATTAACCAATGTTTTTGATTCTCATTAATTGATTTCCTAGAAAATGAAATTTCTTATTGAACACCATTCCCATGAATTTATTTAGGCTATATAACTTCCATCAAAGGGATTGAGATATCAACTTCTATTAAAATAGAAGGGAAAACGTTTTTCTCTCATTATTATTGAATGCATTATTACATGGGACGCACCCAACGAATCCTACCTCACCACGAACATATTTCATAATGGTTTTCATCAATATATAAAATTAAGCATCTTATAGTATTCATTAGTAATAATTTTAATGTATATGTGTTAATACACATGCGCACAAATAGGAATATCTAATGACACATTGATCTATAATTTTCCAACTTACAGGTTTCATTCTCATAATATCCTACTGGATATTACCATGTCCGTACACCATAAGAAGGTGCTTATAATTCTTATGATTCTTCAACCCTGATAGAATGTTTCATTTTGTCACTCAAATGATATCATCTAGCTATAGAACATATATTCAAGAATAGTGTTGTATCCCTTCCATGTTCTCATCATAGCAGGGTACTACTATGACCATTTAGCGTGAAAGCTACTCTTAGGACATTATAATATACTATGTCACAT
Organism: Viscum album; assembly: GCA_963277665.1. Taxonomy (NCBI): domain Eukaryota; kingdom Viridiplantae; phylum Streptophyta; class Magnoliopsida; order Santalales; family Viscaceae; genus Viscum; species Viscum album. The sequence continues at coordinate 1,905,218,895 of OY728158.1, forward strand.
AAAAGAACAATATTGATAGGATAAGTATTTTATTAATATTAAAAATATTGAATAAATGTAATCATAAAGTAAATATAAGATTATTCCATGGAACCAAATGCAAAAAAATAAACTTTGATAACATTTTATTTAAAACTTATCCTTTTAAACAAGCAAGGAAGATTCATGGAAATGACATTGGGATTTAATAAAAACATTTCTATTACATATTAAGTATCCAAATATATAAAACGGTAATATTAATTGTAAAAATGTTATGAATAATCAAAAAAGACGAAAAAGAAAGGGTCTATTATACAATGTTTAAATAATTACCTATGGTGTAAATTCAAGTGTAAACAATCCCAAAAAATGATATTGTGACGTAGGCCTTTAAAAATACCATAAAATTGATGTGAGTATCAATCAATGAATAGATTATGTGTATCGACTATAAATCCACATAAGATAAGTGGAAATAAATCAATATAAAATCAAAGTCATTATACACATAATCATAGAATATTAACGACAACTAGGAAGTAATATAACCCAATTAAAAAAAATTGGGTTAGAATTTTTTTCCACTCACTAACTTTTAACTCAAAAACCCTAGATGAAATAATTCAAGTTGAAACTAAAAATATCATGAAGAATGATGGAGTCATGATATTATATGAAAATGTTGTAGTGTGTACACTATATGTTTGAAATTTGGCACAAAACGATAAATGGATTGTTTCACAGGATTTTTCTCAATCCAAAAATGATGTGAGATTGAAAATATAATTATTAAAAACATTCATGAGGAGAATAATATTTAAACATTACAATTTTTCCCATACCACTTTGAAACATTTAAATCATAATACACATAAAGGAGTAAAACTATATGATTCTTAAAATATAATGATAATAAAGAGATTCATTATATAATTTTTCAATTGTACGTATACCCCATTTAAAAGAAACTTGGCGTGTAACAAAAAATAAGTCTCAATGGAATGTAAATTGGGATGATATCCATTACATGGCATTACCTTTTTTGTGAACATATTTTACAATCCATTATAATGGTTTTGAACATTTAACTGACAAATAAAATAACCATACAAATATTTATAATGTCATATATTAATTTCATATAATATATTATTACCTGTTTGTTAGTGAACATTCATTATTTTCACTATTTCATGTGTCAATTGCCTAGTTTTTTTATGTATGTTTTGACTTGTTACTTATTGTTCTTCTTCTTATATCGATCATGGTTTAATCATCTAAAAAATTTAAACAAAGATGTAATTTGAATATATATTCAACATATTTTTATATGAAAAATCTATAATATTTTGAGATAATAAATGAAATGCATCAATCATGATGATGGTATGTCGTATCCACGCATGAATGCTACTTTATTTTTTTCATATTAATAGATTGAAAATAAAATGATATATATGTATATGTATATTATAATTGAAGTATTATATATATATTCAATATATGTTACATAGTTTTATTGAAACTATCATTTATACATTCCATGTATAGCATGAACAAATCACATCTCTTTAAGGATGCAGTTGTCCACACTTCCCCAAATTATGTCATTATATCTAAAAAAATTTAAAGCCTAAGGGTATGTGTTATAAAAGAACAAGGGAAGTATAAATAAATTATAAATATCATATATTAAATATATAAACAGAGCATCTATCATAATTCTCAACCATGAATGGAGGTAAAGGAAACATAAAGGACGCCATTTTGTGAGGTGGAAGTTAATCATACACACAAACGGTAAGATCATTACCCATTAGAATGAAGTGTGTGTAATTTCATTTAAATTATTTAATATAAAAACATAAAATTATATTTTAGATACTAGTGTTATTGTATAATAATTTAATAAGAAGAGTTGTTTGGGTGGTTAATGGAAATAAAACTAATGATCTTAAGGAAAAATGTTACCTCTTAATCGGGTAACACATTTTGGTTTCAACCAAATGGATTTATTGTATTGAACTATGAACAAGGTGAGGGTTCTATTTTGAGGTGAGGGATGTTTAGTATCTATTTTGGTAGATCGTTTCTTAACCAAATTTTCTTGAGAGATGTAAAAAAGTGAGAGTCTTTAGTGCCTTTTTATAGTGGATGAGGAGTGACACTCTTGTAAATTTTGGAAAAGGGAATTCCACCCACATTTCCCCTTGAAAGTAGATCACATAATGCTTCAATTTATTTTAAAGGAACTAAAAAGTCAAAATATTACTATAAAACTAATTTTGGACAAGTTTTTATGCCATTTTGTTCCTTACATTAATGGATTAGTGCATTCTTAAGATTAATTTCACATTAATTGTTGTAATTAATTTTAAATACTTTTACTAATAATTTTCGTAAAAAAACTAAGTTGAAATTATTATAAATTATAAATTACTTTTATTAAAAATATCAAATCCATATTTTCAAATTCTAAAAACATATTTGGAATAAATTAATTTAAATATAATCCCATATACAGGATGATAATGCAAATTTTAAAAGTAAAAATGTTCAAAAGTTTGCTAAGTTTTTATATCAATTTTTAAAATGAAATTTATTCCAATAACCTGGATTGGATTAATTAATAGAAAATTTACCATATTAATTATTGAATATATAAAATAATATAATTTTACCATATAAATAAATTAGACAAAAAAGTAGTTTTGAGTAAAAATTCAGTATTTTTCACTATTCATCAAAAAAATGAAACATGACAAAAAAATACCGACAATTCACAATAACCTAATATTTTTTTGTATGATTTCAAATGATAATTTTTTTGACATATTATATTTATAATAGTAAAATAATTGGATTTAAAATAAATTCCCCATTAAAATTTTGTTAAACTACATTTATAAAAATTTAGTATTGTATGTGTAATTTTGGGTTTCCTTTAGTCTTATTACTATAAAATATATTTGATGAATATATAAAACATTTAATTTAATATATAATATATATATATATTACATTAAAAATATTCACTAATTTTAATCAATTTAATTTATTATTTTGAAACAAATTTTTGAGCATAACAATAGTTTTGCATAAAATCATTCCCTTTATATTCAATTGGTTCTTATATTCATTTATAATTAATTATTAAAAAATAAATTAATTTAATATTTTTCTAAAAAAATATATTTTAATAAGTTAGTTAATCATATTCCTAATCTCTATTTTAACATCTAGGTTATTTCTTATTATGTTAAATAACAATATATTAATATTATATTATTCTTCAATAAAACTCAATCTTTCATGTAATGCAAGACATTGAAGATACTAGTTTTCGCATAAGAAATTTGATAAAATAGTGTCAAATGCATTGCATGATATAACTTATATTGAATTTATTTAAAATAGGAATTATTTTATTAATTCTCATGATATTATATTCCTTCACATGCTTGGGTTTACATTTCATAAATTCTATCAAATATATTGTTCAATTTTAATATTTTTGGGGTGTTACATTCTCTCCACCTGAACAAAATTGTGTCCTCAAAATTTAAACTTTATATTAGTGATACAATGTTTTATATTTCCTATGTTTCAAATACCACATCTCGATAAGGGTTTATAAGAAATACAATAAAAAGAGAGGATTAGAATAAAAAAGTTCATGCAGAATACAAACAAACAAGTCTCTAGGTAAGAGAATATTATTTGAAAGTAAAGATATGTACATGAAGGAAAAATATAAATATTTATAGGTAGTGATTAAGGTCATCAATCACAATCATGTTAATGTTCAATATAATGTTTAGGTCCTCAAATCTATATATTTCTAATGATTTAGAAGAACATCAGTTCAAAATGAATTAAGGTAATTGGATTTTTTAACATCCTTTTCCTCATGTTGAGAAATTTCATTACTAGCTAATAATATATAGAAATATACATAATTGATAGGTTTAAATTTTATAGGAATAATTTCATAATTCTATTTATCCTTAGTAAAATTCAAATTCATCCCTTACTTAATGAAATTGATATCCAAAAATTAACATTGATCCTTGAAGCACTAAAATAAAAATTTAACGACTCATAAGGCCCATAAAAGAGTGAAAAGTATTTAAATTTAGCTCTAATTCTTATCCAAAGAAAATATGGTAGGGACATTAATATCTAATCCTAAAAAAGTAACACAACTGGTTCATTATTAATATCTATTAATTAAATTGTTCAACTAAAAAATTTCATATCTACCAGAACATTTTGTTGGTCTGTGGTTGGAGATAAACCGTTATCGTCCTTCAGTAATGGGTTCATGACTCATGGCCTTTCCAAATTTGATGGGTTGTTACCCAACATATATTTTTTCCTTTTTTAAAACCATGTTAATTTAATTTCCAAAATAACTCTGATGTATATCCTTAAAAAATGTTAAATCCCTAAACAGCCTTTTAACTATCATTTTCAGTATAACCAAAATACATAAATACTTCACCCATTTATTTCTATATAGGTTCTTCCTTGTATTAGGGTTTATCCTATAGAGGGTTTCATTTCCTAAAACAAAAGACAATAGTGTGCACATCAATTATCATATTTTAAAAATCATATAATCATTTTTAGGGTATCTAAATCCTAACACATTAATTTCAATATATAAAACATTAGGTTTAACCTTGGATATTAATTTTAAAAATCCTTTATAATGGTTTTTAAAGAAAATGTGAATTATCCAAATAATAACTCTATAGAGTGTCAAATGAGGTGCATAGTAAATCCCATTATCATGTACCAGGTTATTCTGAGTCATGCCTGATAGACCATGTTAGAGTTATTACTCCTAGGTACTTCTATGCCAGAACTATGTCCATTTATAATATCTTGAGAGGGATGTATTTCTTGTATGACCGACATAATATCTATCTTAGTAAAATTCTACAATTTTCTTCTATACATATCATTAATGTATACCTTCGGGATATTTTCACTAATCTATGTTTTACTAACCCTAGTTCCCAATGTGTCTATTAAACATCCTCTGATTCCTACTATAGTGACCTGACCCCTGAGAGCCTGGAGATGGTGTATACTATAATCACATTGGAATTATTATAAGGAATCAAATCCCAAAGGAAATATGATTTTAGTATTCATGGTAAACCATATACATACAAGATTCTTTTATACAAGAATTACAATATAATGTTTTTTCTTTTGAGTATAACTTAATTCAATCTAGTATATCCGTGTATATATTTTATAATATGATTTTTGGATTCCTGTAAAAAGGAAACCAAATAAGGGTGAACTCAAATACTCAGTAAGGGTAAAATATAGTGGAAAAAATAATGATTCAATAAGAATAATAATTATGGAATGATAAATAACTAAACACACATACCCTGAAATCAAAAAACTGATATTGAAGTGCATAAAATACATGGAAAACTAATATCTAGAAACATATTCCATTCAAATAACGTTATAAAGAAAAATCAGTATGGAAAGTTAAGAAACTGAAATACATTCCATTTAATCAATGAAATAATAATAAAATGTTTCCATAGATATATCGACACAAAATATCATTTATGAATAATAATTAATGATAAGTGTGGGAAAGGATTTATTATTGGATAACATGTTTCCTCATTTCATTGACCAATACCATCAAGAAGTTTCACAGGATAGTTTAGTGTATTGGGGAAAAACCCATCTAATTGATACAACTAATTCATCACATAATACTATTTATGAATCAATGGGATATCTATAATAAGGATCCACCCATGTCATAATTTTCCAACAAATTCCTCATATATCGAATAATTGATTAAAAATGTGCCTTATCAAATATCCATATGGAGAATAAGGTTAAGATTTATCAATATTTCATGAAATAATCAAATATCTTTCAAGGTGAACACCGTATTATAAATGGAATAAAATTTAGGCAATACTCATATCAATGAAAAATGATATGGATACATTGGGGTAATTATATATCTAATTATCGTAGGATGTTGAATATTTCAATGGGACTAAAAGGAATCAGGGAAGTGAATTTCCATACAATACATAGCCAAATAAATCATAAACCATCTAGAGGAAGAATTAGTATGGTATAAATACAACATATCCCAAGTGGATTAACAATAATGGTTTTTTGGCATTGACAAATAGAAATAATATAAAATCATATTTTAAAAAAAATCTTGTTGAAAAAATATATTTTAAACATTTTCATTAAAAATCACTTTTAAAACCATTTTCTTTAAAAACTATCATTTAAAACATGGAATCAAAGCTTCAAAGAAATGATGTCATGTTTTCTTAAAAAAATTATAAAACTTTTTATGTAGTTATAGGTGTCTTAAAACTTTTCAAATGGAAATTAAATACATCCATAATTTTTTGGGAAAGGAAGGAAAACAAATTTGATGAAGGATTTAGGGAAAATTGTTGAAAAATCAAAATTTAGTGAAGAAATATAATCCTCTAGGTACTAAATAACATGAATGGTTTGAAAAAGGCATCACCTATGAACTGATTAGTACTTGGATTTAAGAAAATAGCATCAACTACCGTGAATTTAGTCATTGGTGGAATGAAGTTGATTAATTTCAACACGGCATAGGACGCCAGCTGAAAACCATGTCATTGGAGAAATAGAGGTCGACATTCTGCCCCTCGTATACCATCCTTACAAACTATATAGTTCACATATGGTATAAGTCAGCAGTGCTCCAAAAACAAGATAAATCCATTTATGGGATTGATGTGGTGGTTTTCACCTCTAAAAACCAAAAATATTTATGGACCGAGTCAACCACGGGTCGTGTTATTTTTTGTTGGATTTTAAAAATTGTGTCCTGTGATTCATAGATCCAAATTCACCAACAATATATAAATGGACCTCATGGGGAATTGGGAAGTGGACCAGAATTGAGAGGATTGAGTGTAATTTTGGGACAGATTTCTGAAGAGATTGATCGACGAGGCAAAGACCTCTTCAAAAAGAATTCCCGCAGGTATAGTCTCTCCACATAGAGAAAAAAATAAACATAACATTTGGTAGATCATGAAACATATCTCCATCACCAATGAAATTTCCACAAGGCACTAAACTCATACACCTTATCCACTCTGGAGGCCTTTATAGCATCATGCTGTTTTGGTAGAACCCTACACCATGTAATAGCACACTACACAAATGAAACTCGGTGTTGTGTATCATCATGCTACGTGGCTAGAACCTAGCCCCAAATAGCAAAGCACTATGTGGACCATATATAGGTTTGGGTACCATCAATGTTGATTAATGGTTAAACCACCCACATAGAGACACTCTGCATGGGGAGACCTACATATCTCATGAAGAAATGTTTTGCAGAATGTGGTACCGTTAGATGTTCCATGATCCAGCTTTGATCATCTCTTTCCTTTTCAATCACTTAATCCATAACCCCTTCACAAAAATATCCAAAAAAATCATGAAAAAGTCACATCAAAAGTCATCAGACCCATATGATAATACAACTGGTCACATTAGAACTCCCTTTTGAGTTTATATACCCATGTTAAGAGAAGTCACATGATTAATCCCAGTAATAGTGAGAAACCCCAGAATGTACATAAGTTTACATTCCCATGGTAACCCGGGGTCCAACCATGGGATACTAACATGATCCTCTATATTCATGGGATAAATGGTAATCAATAGCCTTTCAATTTGATTAGTTCCAGTGATATCATTGGGAAATGATTCTCTCTTTCCCCTTTTAAAAAAGCAACATTCCTCCCCTTTCCCAGAACCAATTTCAGGGTAGTCCCATTGAGGCAAGACCCTTTCTTTTCTTATAGAAGGTTGCATCTGGTCTTTTATTTGCCTCCACTTAGGGTGTACCTGGATCACTTAATCTAACTCTCTAGGGTATGAAAATAAGGGGATATTGGCATGTTTAAAGCCCTCCCCCCTCTCCCTTTAGGTTCCAGAACATTCTAACATCAGATGATGTGGGACATGTGAATTATGATCAACTAATTCCTCTTATTTCTCACACTGAGCATTAACCACATGGGCGTAGTGGTTGGTGGTGATCATGAAATATGCATAACTCCAAAGCACGATCTTATTCCTTGGTGTAAGAACCAAATATAATAAACTACAAGATCGTTGATTCCTACCCTAATGAGGATATGTAGATTCATGCCTATGTCCTACGATCAAGGGAAATTATCCATAGACGTTAGTCCTAAAAAATACAACCAAAATCAATATGTAATCCTCTTCATGTGTAATACCTAACCTATTTCCCTCAAATGGGAGACTCCCATGTGTAAGACTAAACATGCCCTCTCAGACAGGGACTCCTATACAGTATACTCCCCAACTCAAACCGAACTACGAGGGATTTGATTCAAAACTAATTGGGATACGTAGGAATTCTCTTGGAGGTCAAAACTAGAAACCCAAATCACCATAATGTTATATAGGCCATATCCTTGATATGATCATTTCCACTTAGGAGACCACATTTCTTTTGGTCATCTTGGGCTACTTTGGCATAACTACCACATGAAATCTTGACTAGGAGTCTTATACAAGATGTCCTCATCATATGACATTAAATTTTATGTATGGGTCTTTATCACATGACCTTAAAAGGTGATGTTTCTAGTAAAGAAATACTGAACTACATGGAATCTGATTCCTCTCATGAGGATATGAATGAAGTCCAAATTATGGATTCAATCCGAATATCAAAATGATCTCTGCCACCCCTAGATGATGATAAATGACATAGAACCTCATTACATAGATTAAATCAGGGTTTTCATGTTAAAAGACCAAATAATCATTATTTTTTTCATAAATGGGTAACATTGATCAGGAAACATAGATACACACAAATGTTTTCATTAGTAGATAACCTCAAATACATAAAAATGATTCTGAACCCATGCATATTGATGATTGATCTTTTTTCCTAGAGGTAATCTGTAGACACATTCTTGGGAATGAACTTAGGATTGATGAACAAATAAAAATTGCTTAAATCTATAAGAGAGTACCTAAATTTGCAATAATTCCCCCAAAAATGGTGTGATTTGGCCGACCTCCCATCATCTCGACCAATGGATTCCTTATGTGTCCTTGGCCAAATCATCCAATGAGCACCAACCATGGAAAATAAGGTTCATGAATCATGGATAAAAGGTTTTTTGGGTGTTATTGGATCTGTAAATAAACCCATTAGGGACCATTTGAATACATCATACCCGACGTGATCTGATTGAACATACATTGAACCCCCTAAAATCAACTACTAAGACAACTAAACTATAGAAACTACTACATAATACAAGAATTATATGATGCCCAGTCCTGGTGCGACAATCTCTCCCACCAAAAAAGGGTAAAAACCTTAATCGATTTGAAATAAATGGTGAATTTAACATGAAACTCTATATAACCACAAGAGATTCATTATTATTGATCGGCCCATTTTTTTCGCTCCCACAAACGCACCTCAAGTCAAAAAAATGGTGAACCGAAAATGAAACTCTCTCTAAAATTAGGAAATTAGATTTTATCCTTTAGTACGTTTTTTCGATCACACACACACACCTTGGGTCGAAACAAAAATGATGAACCTGATGTGAATGCTTAACCAAGTTGTCTGGTTGCCCCACCTCAAGCATGTTTTTCATCCATAAGAAAGAGGGAAAATAAAAATAATTAATTATACATGTGATAAAGAGATTCTATTGTTCATGGGTTCTTTGTTTCTATTCTTGTTACAGATATTGCAAGTCTCCAGAGAAACCTTCAATCCAATGGCATCCTCAAAGTTCTCATGAACACACATGATGATCGATGCGCTAGAAGAGTCCTCTTCAAGGTAGATGACTCCATCACCTACCCAGTGTCATAAAATCTGGGTCTCAAACACATTTATTCGAGAATAACATTATAAGGTTACTCTACCAAAGATGGAGGCTATAAGAGAGGCCCACTAATCGGTAAAAGCTCGCCAACCTCCTCTTCAGCCGCGACTGGCTTCCAAACACATGGAATCCCCAAAGGCCATCTTCAGTCACTTTGGGAGCATGTCCTTGTAGCATGATAAAATTACCTCCATAACCTTAGGATGGAAGATGAATATGTTGCCAAAAACATCATCCTGGTTGTACTGGAGCCCCTCTCAAGGGCCCCTACTAGAGAATGTTGTCATCAGTGCCACACAATCCAATATCCTCGCTCTGAATAAGAAGTCATACCTAGGGCTATTGAGGAATTCTTATTCACACACACCCCTCATATTGACCATTGAGGGTGAAAAATTCTTCACCAAGAATAGGTCATCATCCTTGTTCCCAAGGAGGAGATTCTCCAAAAAAACACTATGGCGGGCTACAGACAAGCATATATCCTTGTCCATTATTCTGAAGCTTTCCATAGAAATATGGTTGCAACTTATGTGTGCAAAGATATCCCGGATCCCTCTTATGAATCAATCCATGGAAACAAGGTGTCACATTATGAGAAAATACATATTTCTACTATCTCTCTCTAGTCTTATTGCACAATCAGGGCCACCAATGTTTTGTAATTAAAAATATATGTCGACATACAAGAATCTCGCCATCCAAATAGTGTTGCAACCAACTACATGAAGGTGAAAATTCCTACTAAATCATACCATGCACACCATCTAAATAGGAATGAATATTATGGGTAGTCATACAACACTTCCACTTTAGATAAAGCCCACAAGTCAAATACGTTGAAAATCAATAGGTATAAGCAAATTATTTCCTACAAATATCAAGACCACTAGTCAAATATAGTCACCCGAAAATATAAACAGAGTAAAATTATTGAGGATTAACATAAATCTCAGGAGAAAAATACTGTCCAAAATGAGAAAACGAAAATTTATACTCACAAATATAAATCCCACCAGTCAAATAAAGTGGAAACTGGCGAATGTAGCCAGTGTATCCTGACTAGAAGTCAGGGGCAGACTAATTCCTATACCCTAGCACAAGAGAACTACCAATACCCATTGGAATCACATAGAGGACCTAAGAGGACACAAACTCTTTCTCCAACATCAAAATGGGAATTTATACCCATTCCATCCAAAGATTCTTCTCATCACATCCTGTCAATGTTGGAGGATCAAATAATGATTCTAGACCATATCCTCCAAACATGTCAAGATATCATCGCGTATGATGCAAAAGTGAGGAGTCAGGCCCCTAATCCCATATCCCTGGGTGGTGTGATTAATCCAAAAAATAAGATGTTTACTCTAGAGTATACTTGCATCCATAATCTAGTCCAGGAGGTCCAACTACTATATTTTGAGACATAAGGAAATCCATATTAGGAAAAAACACTCATTCCAGATGGGGGACACTGGTACAATGTGGTGGGCACTCCAAGGAAGGAAAATATCAATTCTATAAATCAATATTCTCATAGGTGTATCCCGGTGAAATTTTGGGAACCAAACAATTATGTCCCATATAAGAATTTATTTAACAATAGTAGGCGGCCCCATTTTCCAATGAGAGATCACAAAAAATGTAAGGCGCCCAAGGCAGCTAGAAAATGAAGAGCACATTCATGATTCTCCTCTACTATAAGCTAGAGGTCATCATTCCACAAGAAAAATATCAATAAATTATTAAGATCCAATCGATCCACTACCAAAATATAGTAGTAGCATTTGTGAAGTTCATCCCAATAGTGTTTCTACTAACAGGTTTGATGGTCCTCCTTAGATCCCCCAAAGGGGCTTACTCCGTGGGCCAGAAACGATCGATTGTGAGAGCATATATCCTGATATGTTTCAATGTAGCCCTACCCCTGAACAAAATATCCAATGATAAAAAGGTACACCACTTCCCTTTTTCCTCCCTGACGGTCATCTCAAAGGTATAAGCTGATCATATTATTCTCCCTATAGTTGGATGTTAACCTTTGATGGTAGTCCTAAGCATGATAGCAGTCGTTGTGAAGGCCCTCCCCACAGTGACATAGATTAATGAGAAGGACCTCCCCTCATTGCAGTACATCCTAATGATCCTCCCCATAATTTATAACACATATATTCTCCCAGAATCTGAGCATCAAACCATAATGGTTGGCTTGTCCATGATAGTAGTCGTTTCAAAGGTCATCCATGCGGTAACGAAAAATAACAAGAATGTCTTCCTATTTACTATGGTCTGCCTTCAATGTCCTCCCCTGGGTACATGCCATGTAAAATCTCGCTATCATCGGATACTAATCTATGATATTAGTCCTCACGACTGCAGCCTTGGATACAAAGTTCCTCCGCACAACCCAAATTCACACTGGAAAGATGGTCCTCCCCCCAAAATTACAAAATACGAGAAGACCCTCATATTCTAAGGTGCTTATAAAAACATGGTTAGAAACACTTGAAACACTACAAATGAAAAGTGACAAATTTTCATAGCCAGGAGACAACCCTGGGCTATGCTCATCCTCTAAGCCACCCTCACACCATTCAAGCATCAATAGATTCCCTACTAACCCCGTTTCATAGGATGAAATAACAAAAAAGAATCCAAGTTGGTAACAACAAGTAGAGGAAGCACTAAAAAATAACAACATTTCATGCTTCTTGTGAAAAGATAGCGAGATAGGGATGACATATCAGTTATATTCTATCCCGTAACCACTTCACAGTTCATAATTACAAAAGAGTTACCATAATATTTTATGCACAACATTCACCTTTATGTATGGAAAACTCTCTTCCAGTTGAATATGAAATTTATACCCTATAATAGGTATGAAGACCATGTCAGTATATTGGGGGATTTTTTTGCAAAATTAACATATAATCCCTTCATTCTTCATTATATCCCCAATAATGATGGAAAAAAGAAAAAAAGTTAATTGAGTTACGTCCACATGTAGAAAAATTGTGTGGCCTTTTTGGTGACTCCCCATTTGGTGTTCACCTATAATGGTGGGGTAAAAATAGATATCTACATTTCATCCAAACTATTATCTAGTAGAACCCACCAGAAATGAATTCCTATAATTTCATCATCCCGTGATGGTATCCAAATGAAGTTATTATTCAAGAAAAGTGGCATACTCGACAAGAACTGTCCTTGAGTAAGTCTCAAAAGAGTTAGGCCTGAAAAGATAGAGCCATTGAGAAGATCCTAAAAAATCCACCATGAACATTCATCAAGCATATTACCTAAGAGAATCCTAGAAACGAGCACTGATAATTTCCTTGGAAGAAAATAATTCACCTATATATCTATACCCATATCGATCTCATGCCCACGTTGGAATGCATGAGATCAAGAAGGGGGTGATAACAGAGTAATCGCCAAAGTATGGGAGGAACCCCTGCCTGCAGGTATGGGGTAATTTTTAACACAAATTGACCCCATTAGAACAACAAATCTAGGTAAAGACACATCAATGAGAGAACGAGAGATACCCTATCCTCTAGGGCTGGTGAAATTTTTACCTTGACCACCCACCCAGTGGAAGTCACTCTTTTCCCACATAGGGAGAACAAAAAATAGAGAGGATGAACATTCTATCCTATCTTTTAACTCATTTCCCCTAAGGTTAAGGTGTACAATCAGGTTAGTTCAAGGCTCCCTTTGAGTCACTCTTCTCCAATAAACATGAAGATGGTCTTAGAATGGATGGAGAGATTTGATAAGGGATGCATGATTCCCTCCTACCATTCAGTACCCAGTACGCCACCCCCAATTTGGTATGTATCAGTGAGTGTCCTAGATGTAAATCCCACAGAAATTACTAAAGATAATACAAATGAGGAGGAGGCAATAAAAGATTGTTCCCTTCCAGAGGAGGTCTACCCCAAGCGTGAAGGTGTGCACACCAATGACTAAAGAGCTTCCCTAAATTTGGGTCCCCCCTTAGCTAATATTTCATTAATTCCCTTTTGAATCCCCCAAAAGTAGAACACTATGAACAAGGTAGCATAAAAGCCAACACATCCTCCTAATGAAAATGTGTCTTTGATGCTCAAGGATAGATTCACTAGGCATGAAGAATAATTAAAGGACCTATGGTGAATCAATGCGGAGTAGCTACAAGAAAACCATCCTACCAAACATGTTCCTCGGGTATAGCGTCAATACACACTTATAACAGAGGTTCTTCTACCACTAGGGCTCATTCTGACAGATGAAGCAAGGCTGAAAAGACCATTTAAGGAATCAATGGGACCATCAGTCTACCTAAAACCAGTCCCAACAGGATATCAATATTTCTGTCCATTGGAGAAGCAACTAGAATAGATTCATCAAAATCCACAAAAGATTCCCCTGTATGGGTATCAGCCTCATGTTCTAACTATGTCGACACATCCAATCATGCCCCTGCTACACCTTCACATTCTCATGTTCAACAGGACATGCATTAAGGGCTCATGAATACAATAAATTCATTAAGGGCTTGATTATAAACAATAAAAGGATGACACACTCTGATATAGCCGGAACAAAAAACATATACTGACAGGGTAAAAAACATTCTACCACCGCCAAATTTCATAAAAACCATGTTACTAGTGTTCAATGGATTAGGTAACCAAAAGAAACACTTGATAAAGTTCTCATATGACCATGATAAAATGATGGGAACACCAAATAATCAAGATGTTGTGAATCTCATATGCTTTGTGTGAACTCTTGAATATTCATCCCTTGTGTGGGACACCATTTTTTCAGCTAACTCAATAATAGGATCAGGGGATCTCTGTCGCCAGTTCCTATTCTAGTTCATCTCGATGTTTCCAAAAAAAAAACAGTTAGTTCTATTTTGAACAGAAATAATGAGATAACGAGGTAGTTTAATACTTCATTTCTATATGGAATGTCCTGACATAAACCATGATCCAGCCACTCCCCCTAGATGAGATGTTTTCCATGTGAATCGACAACCTCTATGATGAGTTATGAAAACTTATTCTAGTTAAATATATAATTGACTTCTAGGATGGCTCCACCACCATTCAAAGGATATAATATTCCTTACAATTGACTAGTCTCATGTCCCAAGCATACCAAGAAAACACAACTTGAAAATGAACCCACTAGCATGGACCTATCACCTGGGTTTTAAAATCACGGCTATAGGTGGATATAACAATGGTTCTATGTACTATCGCCAAAGTTTTAAAACTGTGGATATAGGCCTATTTTCTATGGCCTATAGCCATATTTGAATGGCCCATGGAAAAGGTTTTCAAAACAGTGGCTATAAGCCAATTTTTTCAAAGTCCTAGAGCCATGGTTCTCCAAAACCGTGGCTATAGGGTTCCCGCACTTCCGTGAGAAAATAAATTGCCACAAAAATATGGAGGGAAGACCTACTGTAATAGTTTTCAGGCTATTAATATTTTTTTATTAATACATATATCATAATATATACATACACACACACAAATCGTCGTACGATGTTGTTGAAAGTTTGCTAGAACACAAATTGGTGGTGTCGGGATCGACACACACCAGTGAAATTTTTTATTTAAGATATTTCCACGGGATTATCTATGTAAATAAAAACCTATATCCATGGTTTAAACCGTGGCTAAAGGTCAACTGCAAAAATGTCCAATTTTGAGATATATTTCCATGATTTTCAAAACCGTGTAAATATTCCAGGACTTACTGCTATGACGATAGTGGACACGATTGGCCAAAACCGTGGACATAGCCTATGAACCTTATTTTGGGGCCTATTTCCACGATATGAACAATGGAAGTAGGTCTTTTTTCTAGTTGTGAAAAAGAGAAGGAAAAGATAAAGATGATTCATTCAGGCTTAAGCCGCCTCCTATGCTGGATTCAGCTCCCAGGCCCGCACTAAATCGTGAGGGGCCCCCAGGACATCAGAAGCCAGACCCAAATCATCAAGATGAGTGAAATGGAACTAGGATAAATCAATTCGAGGAATGAAACTATAATGTTTACTCATTCCAGGATAACCCACTCAATGGATACTTTATATCTTCCATGAATTACAAAATGTTATGATATACTGATCAAAATATTGTTGGTGAAGTAGGTCTTCATGAAAAGAAAAAATTAATTTACCTCCCATCGAATATTGGAACACAACATCTAATAGTGAATTTTCATAAAGGATCTCCTGCAATGAATGATAGATTATGAAAAAGTCAAAATGGGACCACCGCTATTGAAAGTGTAATATGTTTCCACTACTTACCCGAATAAAGAATGGGAGTGAAAAGAAGTAATAAAAATGGGGAAAAAGTTCAATAGTTTTATGAATCAAAAACCAATCATCTAAGCACACAGTATCCTCTAATCATAGTCAAATCAACCAATTGTGCCTCCAACAACACCTGATGCAACGCAACCAATATACAAATCCATAAGATCCTTCAAGGGTCGAGATAATAAAGTGAAAGAAGAATAATATTCACCATGTTTAAAGTTTTATTTGACACTATCATATTTTATGTCACTAGATCTGGAAATATGGGAACCACCCCACGAAATGGAACCACCCGAGGCAGATGATGAAGTAGAGTAATCATTAGAAGTGGAGTTGATTTTGGCTCCAACAATGTTATCTACTTAATGGATCCCTTATTCCATGATGAATATGGTTTTCTACTAGACTTACACACACAATTGGGGGTTGGAGGAAGAATCCACAAAAGCTAGGGATATTAAGGGAGATGCATCCTGGGCAGAAATAATGCCTATGGCCACAACCTCGCTCAAACCATTAGTGTTGTAGAAACACACTAAAGGACCCTCCTTCAGATACAACATGGATAAGAAAATTATCTTTCACCCACAAGAAGACACCCATGTCCAATATTTCTGGAATATTCATCAGAGGAATAACATATGTCTAATTTCTCTTGGTAGGAGAAATGTCCTACTTGGACCAATCCAAAAATGAAGGAAGATCATTCGGCTCTAATCCTTGTGTCCGGCTCGTTATCATAAAATTCTCAATCCTTTAAATTATTTGTGAAAATGAATCCCTAAGCTAGGAATCATTGAAAATTCAATTAGAAATATGATATTATGGAGTTCTTATCTTCGGTACCATCCAAGAACCCAATCTTGGATGCACTGAATATATTAATATATCTCATGGAAGCACTCATCTATGCATTGCTATGTCCGAAAAAATATGATGCAGAGGTAAAAGTCACTGAAGTCTACCAGAGAGACCAATACTATATAATTCCACACAGTTATCTTCTTCATGGATCAAGATAGTGATTCCATCATGTAGGGATCCATCAAACCCTTATATGTGTCTGGCATGATAAATGGCATCGATATATGAAATGTCTTCAGTGAAAATGGATCTAGAGTTAATCTCCATCCACTGAAAACACTTCATCGGTTGGGATCTAATGATGATGATCTGACACCCTACACCATGAATCTGTTGGACTATGAAAAAAGCGAGAAGAATCTGTTAGGAAAAATTAATATCGAAACCCAATTCGGTGACATCATAGCTCACCTGAAATATATGGTGGTCTGAAATAATACATACTTCAACGTCCCTCTAGGAAGGCCCTGGCAGCATAAATAGGCATAAATCCCCACCTCTTACCATAAGTGTCTCAAATAATGCATTAATAGACAGAGTAGGTCACTAAATTCTGATAAGGCCCCATTCTTGCTCTGTGAATCACACTATATTGATATAGGGTTCTATGAACCGAAGGGGAAGCAACTTTTGGTCAATGGAGTTGAATGAATTGCAATCCCAAAGGATTTTTTAATAGTTCCCACAGATCCCCTAAAGAAGATTAGGGATTGATATGTACTACACATATATTATATCGAGTGAACAAGTTCAAATATAGATATGTCTTCTGAATTCCTCATGATATTGGTCACGACCAATGAGCTTGATAATGTTGAAAATCCCACTGACTCCTCAGACAATTGTTAGGGTTTAGATAAAAATTCACTCAAACCATCATTAAAACTCTAGAAAATACCTAACTCAACCACTATGGTTGGAGGAAGTGTATCTTCACTCAAAGAATATAAGGAAACTATTTTACACCTCACTGTATCTTCTTAGGAGAAGCACCAACCAACAAATATGGAAGAAGTGGCGGCTTCAACTCCCAGCCACTAAAATTATAACTCTTCCATAAATTGTGGAACCATCATCTCAATAATAGTTTCACTGTCAGAAGATGAATAGGATGATGATGAGGAAGAAGAATACCTAAGGGATACCCCTCCAACTTTTGAAGAAGGTGTCTCTACCATTATGGATGAGCTCAAGAAAATAAACTTCGGTACTGATGAAGTCCAGTGACCCAAACTCATTAGTTCGATCATGCCTTCCGAAGATCAATAGGTATACACCTATTTCCTAAATTAGAATCAAGATGTTTTCCCCTAGAATTATATTGAAATTCTAGGCCTTGATCAATAGCTAGCCACTACCCATGTGGGACTGCCAGAAGACCGTCGTGGTTACAAGCAAGCTGCCAGAAGGATACACCTGACATATTCTACCAAAATAGAGGTCGAAGTTGACAAGATCATCTGAGCCAAATTCATTTCAAATGTCCATTATTATATATATCTAGTGAATATTGTCCACATAAAAATGAAAAATTTGTAGATTAGAGTCTGCATCGATTTTAAGGATCGTAATTGGCACTACCAAAAAGACGAATTCCTAGTCCCAATGACAAAAATTTTTGATCGATGAAACTACCAAATATGAGGCTCTCTCTTTTAGGGATAGATATTCAGGATATAACTAATTTTGAAAGACCAGATAAGATGAAGAATACACTACCTTCAAGGACCACAATGAGTATTCTGTTATATAGTAATTCCTTTTAGTTTGAAAAATTCCTACTCCACCTATCAATGCGTCCGACACATCATCTTCAAACCATTCTTGGGAAATTTTGTCGAATTCTATGTTGATGATTTGGTAGTTATGTCATGACTGTTCTTGGATCAACTATCATATTTAGAAATAGTTTTCAACATACTAAGTCTATATAGTCATAAAATGAATGCCCTGAAATGTGCCTTTGGTGTCAACTTAGGAAAATTCCTCGGCTTCTTCATATGTCATCATGGCATCATAGTCTACCCTGAGAAGACAAAGGAAATCCATGGAATGTCACATCCTCATTACGTAATTGTGATTAGATATCTCCAAGGACACTCTGCATACATTCAAAACAACCTATCCAACCTTGTAGGAAAATAATTTCCCTTCACCAAGTTGAGGAAAAAGGGGTAGAATATCAAAACACTGATCTATGTTAGGATTCATTCGAAAACGAACAAGGGATATATCTTAATTTCACCAGTGATAATGTTTCCTTTTGAAGGAATACCACACATTCTATATGTGACCACATTATATTGATCCCTAGGAACATTCCTTACATAGAAGAGTGGTGTTGGTAGTGAGAATGGTCTCTATTACCACAACATAACCATGATCGGTACTGAGACTCACTATTCGAATATCGAGAAGAGATTCCTTGTGTTAATATTTGTGGTCCAGAAGCTGAGGCATTACATTCAGCACCATGAGTTCCATTTGCTCTCATGTAGAATCATGCTCAAGTATATTATCATTTGTCCATTGTTAGCTGGATTCCTATCCTTAGGGGTAGTCATCCAACTAGAGCTTGATATATGGTTCATACCCTAGAAATCCGTCAAATGCCACACATTAGAATATTTCTGGGAAGAGCATCCCTCAATAGAGGTATACCCATTAGATGCTATGCAACCTGATGAGGAAGTGTTCTCTATTCAAGATAAATCACAGAATTTAGAGACGTATTTCAATGGTTCATCCATAAGATCAATAGAAAAATGGATGGAAGACCCCATAATCAACAAAGTGGGCCTATGATTCATACTCATATCCCTAGAAAAGGCAGTTCTACCCTATTATATACTTCTTCTAGAGTTGTGCACAGACAATGAAGTAAAATATCAGGTCTTTATCATAGGCATAGTGTTATAACTCAATGTTTATGTTGAACAACTGATGATTGAAGTAGATTCATAACAGCTCATATAGAAAGTAAATGTTGACTATCCTATCAAGAAAGAGGATATTATCCCTTTGGTGAATGATGTTCGAGATCTGAAGGTAGATTTTTTATAAAATTCAACATTAACTTATGTCCCCTAGTCGAAAAATGAAAAAGAAGATGCAGTGAAAAATGAACCCATGTCTCTAGCTAACCCAAATCACTATGAAATGGTCATTAGTATTTCCCACCGACATATAGTCTTACTATTAATTTAGGACAACATAGAAGAATTAAATGAAATCAGTCGCATATCTGTGCCCGATGTTCCTACCACTAGCAAAATGACTCCCATTGCAGATTAACTTCTACGGTGAGAGCTCCCACTAGATAGAGATGGAAGGGAATAGATCCAAAGATGGGAAACTAACTTCCTCTTATATGATAGTGCAAAACAACCAAAGGATCTCAATAAAAGACGTCTCAATGGAATCCTTACTAGGTGCTCTAATGGAGAAGAGACTGTTGTTGTCATGAAAGATGTGCATGCCAGAGTTCGTCGAGTGCATCAATCAGTGTCCAAACATTCATAATAGATTTGAAGGCTTGGGTATTATTGTCTCACAATGATGCAACATTGCACACATTCACCAAGAAGTTCCATTTATTCCTAGTTCATTAACATTTCATCCACCAGGACCCAGAGATACTTCACACATCCAAGTACTTATGGACATTTTCTATATGGGGAATGGACATCGTTGGACAATACCTTCTCTTTGTGACCATACAATTCAAATATATTCTCATAGAAACTGACTTCTTTTCCAAATGGGAAAAATTTGTACACCATAAAGTGGTCAGGAAAATAAGTATTATCTTCTTTGTAAAATCCCACATTGTCACAAGATTTGATGTCATTCATACCAAATTTAGGGACATTGGCACCAATTTATTCTCTGTTGAATCAGACAACATATATTACGAGTTTGACATCAAGGCCAACAATTCATCCTACTACTATTCTGCAGCCATTGTGAAGATAGAGGTCTTCAATAAGACCCTATCCAATATACTCTAGAATATTGTAGACAAGGACATGAAATCAGGGCTAGACATTATCCTCTAGGATCTATGGGATTACAAGAACACAACTCACACTGCAACTCAATCCATCCCATACTCATTAGTATACAGGATGTAGGTAGTTCTACCCATTGAAGTTTAATTACAATCACTCTGTGTCACCTTCTATGATCAAATGTCAATAGATGAACAATACTTGAAACGATTCAAAATTTTGGAGAAAATGGATGGGGAAATATTTCATACCATTCACCATTTTTGAATATTACTAGAATCGAATCGCACAAGACTTCAACAAAAAGTCTATCCATTGATCTTTTTTTTAAGGAGAGATGGTGTTGGTCCTCATAACTCTAATGATACTTGAAAATAAACCTATGAAATTGGATCCAAAATGAGAAGGACCATATATCATACAAAAGGCCTACTCCAACAAAGAATATTATTTAATTTCAATGGATGGACAACTCACCAAAGCGCCCACCAATATGTTGTTCTTGAATAAATAATTTGTGCAATTATACAATTCTTTTCATATCTACAGGAAGTTAAAATTCATAGCACCATCTACGTCCATGCTCCCTGATGTTAATATATTTGGAAATAATCCAAATTTCACGACATTAAACTTCTCGGCACCTATGTTCTAACTACACAATGTTAAACGGAATGACCAAATTCTCCTAACCACATAACATTAATCTTTATTGTGGTCATTGTTTTATAAATATTGATTCCTCACACATGAGTAAAATTCATCAAAGGGAAAGATAAAAATTTCCCCATCTTATGTATGGTCCATACCGACACATGGACTACATCAAAGAACTATGTGTAGCTTGATTCCCATTCGTTAATGGTAAACATAGTGACACTTGGATCCTACATCCTGGTCCAGCCACCAACATAAAAAAATTGATGACATTCTTCCCTGTGCGCTAGTCAAACCGATATAGGTAACATGTTTTTAAGAACTATGTGTGGTTTGATCCCCACCTTTACAGGATATGTAGTGATGTATGGATCCTACATCCTAGTCTAGCCACCAAAAAAAATGACCCTCCATGGTTATGACCCGAGCCTATACAGGGAGGGATTTCTAATGAACTACGTACATGTTGATTCCAATTCATCAATGAGATATTTAGAGACACCTCAACCCTATATCTTATCCCATCCATCACATGACATGAAATGCCTCTATTATTTCCAATGTTTCACCTACACATTAGCGGAAATCCTTATTGCTGTTTATTTCTCACACCGAGTATAACTCAAGTGAGATCTGGAATGGTAGTAAGGATTTCCCTGCTTCGACAATGTAAGATACCAAGCATCCACTGTACATTTCTCTTTTAATAGTATAATAGTTTTTATTTTATGCAACTTTGAGTTCAAACACACCACAACCAATCAAACTAGATGTTATAAATAGTAATACCAACATTTTAAAATTTAAAAAAATTTATCATTCAAAATGGACTTTATTTTTGTATTCGAAATATCGAAATTCGTTTAGGAAGAATTTTGGGTATTTTACTGATAACTTACAATTTTTGATGAATAGTGAAAAATACTGTGTTATTTGTTAAAACCAATTTTTTATTTAAATAATTACTTATTTTAATTTAATTTATTTTACATTAAAATGGCCACATAATACCTATATAGGTTCATTGTAATTAATTGGAGTAATTTTTTAATATTTTTAGATATATGAAATTTTATCGAACTTTGTACCGTCTTTTACACACCTCCTAGGAGCATTTCCGAATTTGTATAAAACATAATTTTACCGCTTTTGGGAGTTGAATTTTAAAAATTATATAGACACAATTAATATCAGTAAGAAAAATGTGGGTCAATAATATGAAAATAATTTTTGATGAATAGTAACTTTTGATTTTTACTTACCATAGTTAAAAGTAATTAGGTTAATTAAGGGTAAACATGAAATCATAATTACCCTAACACATGTCCTAATTCTATTGGATTGGTATAATTAGAAAAAAAACCCCATTGAAATAAATTATGATCCCCTTTGTTCTACATTGGTTAGATTAATACATTTATTATTATTTTATTTAAAGAAGAGTTAAAAGAGTTAAAATAAGTGTTTGATAAATATCAATTTTTATATAGGGTTATACATAAGATAAATTCAACTATAAATATTAATTAGAAATATAATAATATTTCCTATATAATGGAATTTTATTTATAATTTTTAGACATTAAATAAATAAATTAAATTATGACAAAATGAAGATGAAGTAATTATCTTATTAATGAAAAAATAAAATAATAGATATTATAAATTTCCAAATAAATATAATTTGACACTTTTAATGAATTCCACTAATTTTCAAGGTTAATATGACATTCTAGGTTTGATTAAATATATTTTTTTCGAAGTAATAATGTTGTAATTAATTATAACAAACAAAATACCCAATAGTGTCACTAGTGACATAAAAGAGTTTTTAAAACAAATATTATATTATTAATTGATATTCTATTCTTAAAAATATATATTTCTGCCAATAGTCTTAAATAATATCATATATTTCATTAATGAACCACTATAGATTCTATAAGAAGTTTATAGTAAGTTTATTATCCATATAATATAAAAATACAAAGAGACATGGTAAATGTCAAACTATTTATCTAAGAGTTAAATATAAACGATAATGTTAGTATAGTGACCCATACCGGTCTAATACCTTTTGGTAGAGTGGTTTTAAAACCATCCCCACCTAGGCCTTGACCGAAATCAATTTGGAGCCATTATAAACTGAAAATTAATTTTTTTATAAAATTATATTTCAAGTTTTTCCTAAAGTGACCCTCACCACTCTTATAAATGGGAACTTCCTCTTCTCTCAAATTCACACCTCCAAAGCCATTTGGCTCTGCCAACCCCTCCCAAAATATCCTCTCAACAGTCCTCCCTTCATCCTAGAGGCATTTCTTTTGTTAGAAAGCCAACCTAAGGAGCTATTTCACTACTAAAAAAATGGGAAATGGAAACTCTACACTTTTATCAGCACAAAAAAAGCATTGATAAGGGGGGCATTTATTAGTTAATTTTTCTAGTTCTGATATAGTGGACCCCTTTAGCAGTGCTTCTTTTAGTATAGATGATAAAGGGGATATTTATCTGCTCTTTTCCTACCGGTGATAAAATTTTTGTTTCTAAAAAAATCATGAAAAATAAAATATTGTTATATAATTATATTTATATAGATATGAATATAATATATAATATTCAAATATGTTTTCGATAAGTATATGTAGACTATTACATTTAATATATAATAAATGTAGTGAAAATGGCTTTATAACATTTTAAAAAAATTAATTAATTAATAATTTTCTAATTATTATTGATTAAAAATCATTTCATATCAATTTAAAGTCCCAAAAAATCAAAAATAAATTAATAAAATATCAAAAATATGTTTAAAATGAAACTCAAACTTCAAATGTCCATAACTTTTGATCTGAGTCTTTTTTTGATCTCTACAACACATCAAATCAAATCCTGCGGTGAGCTCTATGTGCTAGTGACGCAAGAAAAGATTATGTAACATTTTTTAAGGACAAAAATGGCCAATGAGGCCTCCAAAACTGAGATTTTAGTCGGGATACCCAATATTTTGACATTCAAACAAGAATAACTTTTGATCCGGATGTCTGTTAGGCCTGTTCCACACATCATATCGAATATTGATTCATTTTCATCGAATATTCTGGTTTCGGAGTTGAAATGGACTTCTGTATTATATGTTATGGTCATTTTAAAATTCTATGGCATTTCAAATATACATATATATGTATTTATTCATAAATATATATGGGTCTGTGTGTGTGTGTCTGTGTGTCTGTGTGTGTGTGTATGTGTCGGTGTGTGCGTGTGCGTGTGTGTGTCGTAAATATGTATGTATGTATTTATTTATTTATTTATAAGCACACATAAAACACATATTCGATAAATTTATTTAAAACTAATTTTATAAGTATATATTAATGTAAAAAAATATAAGAATAAAAAATTATAACTAAATATAAATATATATATATTAATATATATTAATATATATTAATATATGAATGAATATATATATATATACTAATATATGAATAAATATATTTATATTAATATGAATCTATATCAATATACAAATAAATATAACTATATATATATATATCACTAAATAAGGAAAAAATGGATTAGGGGTAAAGGTGCAGTCACGAAAGGGGGGAGGTTGCGTGTTCGAGTTCGGGTGCAAGAAAAGGGGTGTGCGCGGGAGACTGTGGGGGGGGGGGGGGGGGTGAGGGTCCGCCTATCACTTATTAAGGGGGGGTGGGGGGTCAAGCACTGTTAAAAGATCTCACCACATTATATAATTATTTTTTATTTTTTAATTTTTTTTACATTTATCATTACTTTTTAAAAACTCTGATAAAGACCCCATTTATCAGCTCTAAAAAAAGCGCTTATAAAGGGGCCCCCTATATCAGTGTGGAGATTTATTGTACCTTTTTAGCACTTTTAGAGACCATTTAGAGCGCTGATAAAGCCCATTTTTGTAGTAGTGTTTGATCAAATTAATATGAAGAACCTGAAGGAGAGGTTAATATTGTATCACAACTTTCATGTTCTTTTCTTCATCCACATCAACTTTCTTTGTCGTTTCCATTCTAAAATAATAACTCATGTATATTTTATATAATTTTATGTTATTATAAAAATGGTACAACCCTATTCATTATTTTATCCATCTCAAAAATGACCAAGGCACCGTACGTTCATACATATAGATTATCGTCTCCACGTCATGGTGTAGTTTGTTATTCAAACACTTTATCATTTGGATGGGTATAATAATGTGTATAAATTATGTAAATAATAAACACTAAATAATAATGATTCTATATATATTATATAACGTCCTATTATATACGATTTTAGATCAAAATAATGATATTGCTCCTCGTGCATACGTACGGAATACCATCTCCATGTAGGTGAAGAGACTCAATCCCCATCGTATCCATTAAAGAATAATTTTCATTTTATTAATAAAAAAATTAAAGTCTTAATATAATTCTGAATATTAATAAGATACATCCTATCCATAACAAACATTACTTGTGCAATGAAGCATATAAAGGAAAATGAATCAGTTAACACCCGAAACGATGATACTTCTAAAATATCATTAACAAATCAATATTAGAAGATAATATAAGATATCATACTAATTTATATGGTTCTTGTATAATTTAATAAAAATTATTTCACCGTTTTATATGAGGTTAACCTACCCTCGACCAAGGAATAGTACAAGGGTTGGGTTAGTTTCATAATATCATTACTATCGGAGCTTGTTTTCGCGTAAGTTTCTACCAGGACCTCTTTATCATCCACATTTGTGTTTTCATAAAAATGTATTTCGAAACATTTTTTTACTCTTTAATTGACAATGGGTTAATTTCAATTACACCCTTATTTGACCTTATATGTTTTTGAATGAAATCTTTCCCTCGTTTTCCAAAAAATGGACTTTATGAAATTTTTGCCAAAATTAAGTTAGGAATTTTTTTAACTTATACGGCGGTTGTGGCTATTTTCTACCGTTATAACATCTTCAAAGATTCTCTTACAATAATATTATAATATTTTCAAAATAAATGTTTTCTTTATAATTATATGAATTTTAAATCATTTTAATTTATAAGGAGATATTTCTCTAAAAAAAGTTTTGATTTCATCTATGTCAACATCCTTTGATGGATTTTAAGCTACATTGATGTTTATTTATTATGATACAAAAAATTCATATTGTATTGAAGATTTTGTGATATGTTTGACTGTGGATGTTTTATTTTTACACCATTCATGGTTTATTGATAATGTATCAACATTTTTTATGCTTGTTTTAATACGAATGTTTATGTTATGTTTAATATTTTTAATAGGAGAAGGCATTGGACTTAGTAAGGGACGGGTGGAGCACGCTATAGGTCCTCGATGTGTCGGTAGATACCATGAGACAAACTAGTGTCTTGGAATAAGGCCTCGAAAAAATCATATTTTTTGTCTTGGAATATGGCCTTGTCTATGTGGTTATGATGTCTGACATTATGCAATCCATCATGATGAAACTGGATTTTGATATTTCTTGTGTTTATTCGATGTGTAGAATATCCATGGAAATAAGTAAATGTAATTATTTGATTTTAGCTTTTCTATATTATGCTGAAGTTTAAGTTTAAAAGGATTTTTTTACTCTAATACATTGCCATAAATTTTTATGAATATATATGAATGTTTCCACTATATTCTTATCCTTATTGTGCATATGATGTAACACCCGAGATTTTTATTAGAATTTTTTTTTCTGTTATCATAAATGGAATCTTTCACTACACACAACACTATCATGCCCTGCTTTACACGAAATCGCGACCTTCCTTGGTAGCTTTGGTTGTACGCAATACCATGTTTCACTAAACAACGATATGCTATTAAAATATTATTAAATCTAGCAGTTATGAATAGTAATACCCACTTTTTGAAACTGATAAATTTTATCTTTCAAAATGGACCTCATTATTGGATTCGGAATATTGAAATTATCCTAGGATGAATTTTCTATATTTTTCTGAAAATTTTGAATTTTTGTTGAATAGTGAAAACACTAGGTTACTATTTAAAAACCCTATTTTTATTTAAATAATTATTTATTTTATTTAAATTTATTTTAGTTCAAAATTGATACATAATACATATATATGTTCAAAGGAATTAAATGGAGTCATTTTATAATAATTTTAGATATATAAAAAATTTATTGAACTTATCACCGTCTTTTAACCACCTCCTGGGAGAGTTTGAAAAATTACATAAAACATAATTTTACTGTTTCTGTGATTGAAATTTTAAAAATCTGAGAGAAAAGGTTAATATCAAAGATTAAAATGTTGTTCAATAAGATAAAAATAATTTTTTTTGAATAGTAACTTTTTATTTTTATTTACCATGGATAAAAGTAAATAGGGTAATTATGGGTAAAAATGGTATTATTATAACCCTAAAAATTGTCCAAATTATTTTGGATAAGTTTAATTCGACTAAAAACAACCTTAGAAATAAAATATGACCATTTAGGTCCACTTGGATTAGATTAGGACATTTAATATTATTTTATTTAAAGAATAGTTAAAATAGTTAAATTCAATGATTAATAACTAAAACATTTTTAATATGGTGTTATAAATAAGCGATATTCAACTATAAAAATTAATTATAAATATAAAAATATTTCCAACATAATGGTATTTTATTTAAAATTTTTATACTTTAAATAATTTAATTTATTTATGACACAATGATGATGCAGTAATTACCTTATTAAGGAAATATTAACATAATTGATATTATAAATACCCAACTAAATGTAATTTGAGGATTTTCATTAATTAAACTAATTTTATAGCTTACTATGAAATATTAGTATTGATTTAATTATCTTTTTTCGAACTAATCATGATTTTATGATTTTGAAAAAAATCAATTACCAAATAGTGTCAAAATTGACATAAAATAGTTTTTTTAAAAAAATATTATATTTTTAATTTTTATTTTACTCCTAAAAATATAAGGTTCGTCCAAATGTCTTAGATAAGGTTATATATATTAATAATGAACAACTTGGGGTTCTATTGTCTTGTTATAGTAAGTTTATTAACCATATCGTGTAATAAAACAAGAAGGCACGGTAAAAGTTAAATTATTTAACATAGAGTTAAATATAAATTATATGGTTAAAATAGTAACATAAACTTGTCTAAAATATATTTGTTGATAGGATTTAGACCCATCCTCACCTTAGCTTTGAAATAAATCAGTTTGGAGCTATTAAAAACTGAATATGACTTCATTATAAAATAATATTTTAAGTTTTTTCTAAAGTGCCCCTCTCCTCCCTTATAAAAGGGAACCTCCCCCCTCTCCTCCTCATACTACTTTGAGCCTTCATGCTAGGCCAAACCCTTCCTATTTATATTCTCCACTCCCCTAGAAACATCCTAGAGGTCCTGGTCTTCTTCAAATACCATCTTTAGTTCCCTAAGAGAATGTTAAGAAGGGGCGCTTCAAGGAAGAGGTAATGTTCGTTACTGATTCTTTCAACTTTATTTCTTATTATAATTCCACTTATTTAGTTGTTTTATATTGAATTGATAATATAAGAATCAATAATATACTGATATGTTATTATAAATATGAAACATCCCTATTTCACCTTCTATCCATCCTACAGAAAATGAAATCACCGCGCGTGCGTACGTACGGAATACTGTCTCCACGTCGTGGTGTAATCTATTTTCCACCACCACCTTACATGGATGGGTATAATGGTGTAAATAATAACTACATATGATTAATTTAAAGTGATATGGATTATGAAATTTCATACATACACTTCAATACAATTACACGACCATGGGAACGATATCATCGCTCGTGCGTACATACGGCCTACCGTCTCCACGAAGTGATGCGACTGATTCTACATGATCATCAATGCATAATGATTATATATATGAATTGAATGAATAAATATAATATATGTTACACTAATACCATTATGGAATGGAGGTATCTATAACCTAAAAAGAAGAATAATAATTTATTCGACAAAACACGCATAAGAACAAAAAGCAATAAACATCTGAATAACAAGTAACAATGAAATATTAATAATTTGATGCTAAAAATATGACCATATATGATATCATAACAATGAGTACGATTTTGGAATAATTTAATAAAATTATTTAAATCATGATACAGAATATTCAGACAGGTACGAAGTAAATCAGACCTATGTTAAGGGAAAATCTCACAATCTCATTTTATCCGATATTGTTTATACTTCATAATTTACTGGGGAATATTTATCATCCACATACATGTTCCCTCAATATGTAATATTATTTATATCCTCCAACTATTTTTTAAAATCCAATTTTACCCATTGGTGAGTTTTTAGTAAATGATATGAAAGGAATCTGTTTTCATTTTTAGTACGAGGTACTTTTTGACTTTTCCGGCCAAAGTTCGAGAAGAATGTTTTTTTATATTATTTAGCATGAATGGATTTTTATGATTTCATAGAACATTATTTTCATGAATAATCCTTTACATGTTTTCATGTTTATTTTTAATCAACTTCTTTTAGTTTAAAATATGATGAAATGTTAAGAAAGGAATAATGTTTTTGAAATAGAAAGGATATTTTCCTCAAGAATGGAGTTCAAGCATTTTATCAAAATTATTTACCATATAAGATAATATAGGGTTCTATTTATATCCATATTTTTACATTGATTTTATTATTTTATGATGGAATTATTTTTATGATTTACTTTTTTCT
The DNA here is from genome assembly GCA_963277665.1 of Viscum album. Lineage (NCBI taxonomy): Eukaryota > Viridiplantae > Streptophyta > Magnoliopsida > Santalales > Viscaceae > Viscum > Viscum album. The sequence goes on from OY728158.1 coordinate 1,905,249,499, forward strand.
TATAAGGATTATGTTATGATGTCATGATATTTAAGAATCCCATTTTTGTTGCATGGGTTATGCTATGATTTATGATTTTGTGGCACACATAAGAATAGTTTCATTATTAGATGGGTGGGACCTATATCTCCCTCCAATGAATTGGGTAATGATTTATATCTCATGAGATTGACATTGCTGGAATGACAGGTTAATCCAGTTTAGTGATACAACACTGAAACGAGGAGTAAACTCGGTTCAGAAATCGACTTTGTCTGATAAGATATTCTTGGAAACAAGTCATGACTACTAAGAAATGACTCTCTATGATTATGTATATATGCCACAAATTTTCATGTTTTATGTTATGATTATTGGGATTACATTTCACTATAGTGATTTATCCCAGGTTATGAAATTATGATCTCCTTTGCAGGTTAAGATTTCCAAAATGTTATGTTCTTGTGAATATGATGTGATTGATATTTCATTTGTTTACCCTTACTGAGCATTTGAGATCACCCATTTGTATGATTTCTTTTCCCCAGGTCATGAAGAATGGTATTAAGTAAGATATACCAAAAAGGGATTCTAGATATGATGAAATAAATGGGAGACAATGTAGATTCTTTATGAACTAGTTATTTATGTTTCCCAGTTTCTAAAGACACTATACCTATACGGTCCTATTGTGGTTTTGTTATATGTTGTAATAATTATGATTCAATTATGAAGTAATAACAATGTTTGTATAGTATGGGTCCTTATAGTTGGTGTTAGAGGAAATGTATAGTCAACCTTTGGAAACTAGGATGTGAAAGCCGTAGTAAAAACCCTAAGGATAAGTCAAAACCTAGAACACAATATTAGTGTTTTAGAAATGGCCATGTATAACCTATGATAAGACCTTAAGTTTGAACTTTTATTCTTTATTATGTGGTTTACTATTATGATTAGTGTTCCTCACACTATGATTATTGGTTTTATTCAATGACTGGATCCCGAAGGAACAGTGTTAATGTTGAATGTGATGGGCAATGCAATGATTGTCCCCCTGAGTAACCAAACATTATGGGAGCTTGAATGAAAAATCTTGTATCCATGGTCACACAACTTTGTCAAGATATAACTCATGAAGGACTTCCAAATGAGAAAAGGAAGGATCAACATTCTGTTGAATCCTTCATGAGGTAGCGTCCACCTTCATTTAGTGGGTCTATTGATCCATTAGTGGCTGAACAATGCACCAGTACCACTGAAAAGATATTTTCAGTTCATCAATGTTATTAACATGATAAAGTCATCTTAGCAGTATATCTTTTGGAAGGTGAAGCTGATCAATGGTGGAATCTTATCAAGAATATGAGGAAAATGGATGAAATTGAATCCATGTAGTGGGACTAGTTCAAGAATATATTTTTCAATAAGTACTTCCCTCGTATTCTTTGAACAACGATGGAGAAGGAGTTTCTTGGAATGAAGTAAAAGGATGATGAATATGTTGGTACCTACGAAGCAAATTTTTCAAGCATTTCAAGGTACACTTCTGGGATTATTATCCAACCTGAAAGTAAGATCGATCAATTATTTAGTGGCTTAAAACCAAGTCTTCGAAGGGCGTTAGCCATAAGGTACATCAATAGCCATGAGGAAATCGTTCGATGTGATGTCAAGGTTGAGATGGAGATTGGAGTAACCCATCAGTAATATGTGTTTGATAAGAAGCGGAAAACGGAATTCAATGGGAAATCTAATGACCACACTGAAAAGATGATGAGTTTTCCATTATGCTCATTGTGTGGAATGAATCATGGAGGTAGTTGTCTTAAAGGGACAAGTAAATGTTTCAAATGTGGAAATGAAGCTCATTAGGCATTAGAATGCAGCAATGATGGGAAGAAGAAGTCTAATGATGTGAATAAGGAAAAGGCTACACAGAGTGAAACTCCAACACATTAATATTATAAGTTCAAGGAAATGTGTCATTATGTCAATCAATGCCCCAATATAAGGGTTGTTGATGATTATGGATGTCAATAAACTCTTATGTCTAAAGACAAAGCAAAGTCACATGCAATTTCTATCGGCGATGAGGAGTACGATAATGAAGTGGTAAAAGGTACACTTACCATCCACTCTAAAGTAGAAAATGTTTATTTTTATTATGGATCCACCCACTCCTTTATTTCTAAAGAATATTCTAAGGGTATCACCATATTACCTCAGCAGTTAGATATTGAGTTAGTTGTGACAACCCCTAATGGCACAAAAGTCGCATAAGAAGTTTACAATTATTCTCTGATTGAAGTTTGAAGGAAAGTGCTTCCTGAAAATCATTTGATCCTTCATATTGTGGAATTTTATCTGAGTCTTTCCATGGATTGGATTTCTTTATATGGAGCTCATATCAATTGGCAGTGAAGGGAGGTCACATTTCATATTCCTGATCAATCTATGATTGTCTATTGATGCAAGGATGAACATAACCATACAGTGGAAATTTCTTCCATATTATGGGTCTTGATTCCACTAAATGAAGGTTATTTATCACAAATGGTTGGAGAGAAACAAACGATTAAGAATATTCCCATCATACGAGATTTTGAAAAGGTATTTCCTAGTCTTCCACCAAATCATGATGTTGTGCTTTCAATAGAACTCGTACTGGGTGCTTTACCAATTTTAAAGAAACCTTATAGAGTGGCACCAATTGTGTTGCATGAATTTGAGAAGTAACTCCAAGAGAATATTGAAAAGGGATTCACATGCCCAAGTTCATCACCTTGGAGAGAACCTATTCTATTTGTTAATAAGACAGATGGATCAATGAGACCCTTCATTGATTATCAAGAACATAACAAGATCACTATCAAGAACAAATATCCTCTCCCATGCATTGATGACTTATTTGACCAACTACGCGAAGCTCAATACTTTTCGAAGAATGATCTATCTTCTGGGTATCATCAATTAATGGTCAAAAAGGAGGATATTCCAAAGATGGCTCTCCGTACAATGTATGGACACTATGAATTTATAGTGATGCCATTTGTTATTACTAATGCCCCAGCTATCTTAATGGATCTAATGAATAGAGTCTTTAGGGACTATCTTGATAAGTTTGTGGTAGTCTTTATAGACGATATTATTGTCTATTCAAAGAGTAAGTAAGAACTTGAAGATCACTTGATAATTGTATTGAAGACCCTAATAAAGGAGAATATTTATGCCAAATTTACCAAGTGTGAATATTTTCTTCAAAAAGATGCATTTTTGGGTCACATAATCTCAAAAGAGGGGATATCTGTGGATCCAGCGAAAACAGAGGTTATTGAAAGATGGTCGAGACCAACAACAGTAACTGAGATCCAATGTTTTCTTGGTTAGGAAGGATATTATCGACATTTTGTGAATGATTTTTCACAATTATCTAATCCACTCAACTGTTTGACTTTAAAAAGAGTTAAGTTTTCTTGGATATAGGAGTGTGAAGAGAATTTCAAGGAGTTAAAAAGAAGGTTATCCAGTGCACATGTGCTCACACTGCATTATAGTGGATAAAGGTTTGTGATCTATAGTGATTCATCCAAGAAGGGATTGGGGTGTCTTCTCATGAAAAATGATATTGTTATAGCTTATTCCTCACGACAGTTGAAAATCCATGAGAAAAATTACCCAGCTCATGATTTGGAGTTAGTTGCGGTAACCATTTCATTAAAAATATGAAGGCATTATCATTATGGTGAAAGGTGTGATATTTATACTGTTCATAAAAGTTTAAAGTATATTTTCACACAAAAGGAGCTGAATATGAACCAAAAAAGATGGTTGGAGCTAATTAAGTATTACGACTGCTCAATTCATTATCTCCCTAGGAAGGAAAACAAGGTGGTAGTTGAATTAAGTCGAAAAGACCATGCTAGCTTATCCATGATGAGAATCACAAAAGATCCAGTATTTTTGGATTTATAAAGGATGGATCTTGGAATTTTAATGGAAGGGAAAAAATATTATCTTTCTCAAATGAATGTTCAACCATCTATACATGTGATGATTAAAGATGCACAAAAGAAGATGTAGAGTTTCAAAAGAAGGTGAGAAATGTTCCTGAATTCAACCTTGATTGTGATGGGATAATAATGTTCAAGAATCGGGTTTGTGTTCCTCCCATCCCAGAATTAAAGAAGAAGCTGCTGGATGGGGCTCATAGTTCTTCATTCTCTATTCATCCTGGAAGCACGAAGATGTATAGGGACCTCAAAGAGTACCTTTGGTGGGATGGCATGAAAAGAGATGTTGCTGAATATGTCTCTCGATGCTTGGTTTGTTAGCAAGTTAAATCTGAGAGATGGAAGTCTAAGGGGATGTTACAACCATTACCCATACCCAAATGGGAATGGGAAAACATCACTATGTACTTTGTCACCAGACTTCCTAAAACATCCAAAGGCAATAATTCTATTTGTGTCATAGTTGATCGTCTTAAAATGTCGGCGCACTTAATTCCTATTAGAGAGGATTTATCTCTTGATCATATTTCTAGGATATATGTGATGGAAGTGGTAAAATTTCATGGAGTACCACCTTACATTATATCTGATCCGGATATGAGGTTTGCCTCATACTTTTGGAGAAGTCTTTAGCATACTCCGGATACATAGTTGAGTTTCAGCACTGCTTATCATCCTCAGATAGACGGTCATTCTGAGAGGACAATTCAAACTCTAGAAGATATGTTAAGTGCTTTTTCTATGGATTTCAAAGGTGGTTGGGGTCAATACCTACCTTTGGTAGATTTTTTTTATAATAATAGCTTTCACTCTAGTATTCAGATGGATCCTTATGAAGCTCTCTATAGAAAAAAATGCAGGATCCCAACTTGTTGGGATGAAGATGGGGAAAGAAATCTATTTGGACCTGATCTTGTTGATGAGATGGTAGAAAAGGTCATATCTATTCAAAAATACAATAGAGAAGCTCAGTGTCGACAAAAAAGTTATGTCGATAACCGAAGAAAAGACTTAGAGTTTGAAGTGAGTGATAAAGTGTTCTTACGAATATCTCATTGGAAGAGAGTAATGAGATTTGGAATGAAGGGAAAGCTGAGCCCTAGGTATATTCGTCCTTTCGAAATACTGGATCATGTGGGGAATTTTTCTTACCGATTGGTGCTTCCACTGAATATCTCTCAAGTTCACGATGAGTTCCATTTATCTCTCCTGAGAAACTACATACCCGACCCTTCACATGTACTCAGCTCAGAAGTTGTACCGCTGGAGCAAAATCATTCTAATGGAGAACAGCCGATATAGATTTTGGATCATAGAGAAAAATCCATACGGAATAAGACCACTCGCTTGGTGAATGTTTTATGGAAGAACAACCAATTATAAGAAGTTACATGGGAGCTTGAGGATATGATGAGGGAGAGGTATCCTCATCTATTTGTTAAAAAGTGACAAATTTCGAGGGAGAAATTGATTTTAAGGGGGGTAGAATGTAACACCCAATATTTTTATGAGAAATATTTTGTTTTTAGGTTATCATCAACGGAATCTTTCATTACACACAACACTAGCTTTGTATTCATTATAGGGAATCACAACCTTCCGTGATAGCTTGCGTTGTACGCAATAACGAGTTTCACTAAACAATGATATGTTATTAAAATATTATTAAACTAGCCTTTATGAATAGTAATTCAAACTTTTTGAAATCTTATAAATTTTACCTTTCAAAATGAACTTCATTTTTGGATTTGGTATATCGAAATTATCATATGGTGAATTTTCGGTATTTTTCTGAAAACATTCAATTTTTTAGGAATAGTGAAAACACTAGGTTACTCTTTAAAAACCGACTTTTCAGTTAAATAATTAGTTGTTTTATTTAAACTTACTTTTTGTCAAAATTTGTACATAATACATATATAAGTTCAAATTAATTCATTGGAGTCATTTCATAATACTTTTAGATATATAAAAAGTTTATTAAACATTACACCGTCTTTTAACAACCTCATAGGAGAGTTTGAAAATTTTCTTAAAACATAATATTACTGCTTCTGTGAGTGGAATTTAAAAAATCTGAGAGACGCAATTAATATCAAGGAGTAAAATTAGGTTCATTAAGATAAAAATATTTTTTCTGAATAGTAAAGTTTTACTTTTATTTACCACGGTTAAAAGTAAATAGGGTAATTAATGGAAAAAATGGTATTATTATTACCATAAAAAATGTGATAAATCTATTGGATAAGTTTAATTCGACCCAAAACAACCTTAGGAATAAAATATGACCATTTAGGTCGACTTGGATTAGATTAGGACATTTAATATTACTTTATTTAAAGAAGAGTTAAAATATTAAAAAACAAAGTTTAATAACTAAAACATTTTTAATACAGGGTTATAAATATGATAAATTTGACTATAAAGATTCATTAGAAAGATAAAAAAATTTCCTACATAATGGTATTTTATTTATAATTTTTAGACTTTAAATAAAGGAATTTATTTATGACACAATGATGACATAGTAATTACCTTATATCGGAAATATTAACATAATTGATATTATAAATACCCAAATAAATGTAATTTGAGACTTATCATGGATTAAAATAAGTGTATAGGTTAATATGACATATTATTATTGATTTATTTAACTTTTTTCTAACTAATCATGCTGTTATGATTTTCACAAAAATCAATTACCAAATAGTATCAAAATTGACATAAAATAGTTTTTAAAACAAATTTTATATTATTAATTGTTATTTTATTCCAAAAAATCCAAGGTTCATCAAAATGACTTATATAAGGTTATATATATTAAAAATGAACCACTTTGGGTTATTTTTACTTTTTATTGTAATTTTATTAACCATATATTATAATAAAATAAGAAAACACGGTAAAAGATAAATTATTGAACTTAGAGTTAAATCTAAATGATAATGTTAAAATAGTAACCTAAACTTGTCTGAAATTTATTTTTTGAGAGGAGTTCTACGCATACCCACCTTATCTTCAAAATAAATCATTTTGGAGCTATCAAAAACAGAATATGACTTTATAATAAAATAATATTTTAATTTTTTTCTAAAGTGCCCCTCTCCTCCCTTATAAAAGCGCACCTCCTCCCTCTCCTCCTCACCAAACATTGAGCATTCAAGCCCGGAAAACCCCTAAAAATTTATCTTCTACGCTTCCCTAGAAACAACCTATTGGTCCTGAACTTCTTTAAAGACCATATTTAGTGCACTAAGAAGAGGTTAATAAGAGGCATTTCAAAGAAGATGTAATGTATGTTACCGATTATTTCAACTTTATTTCTTATTCTACAGCCTCTTATTTAGTTGTTTCATTATGATGTAATAACATTAATATCACTAATATATTTATATTTTATTATAAATATGAAACAACCCTATTTCACTTTCTATCCATCCTATGAAAAACGAAATCACCGCGTGTGCGTACGTACGGAATACCGTCTCCACGCCGTGGTGTAATTTGTTTTCCACCACCACCATTCTTTGATGGGTATAATGGTGTAAAGAAAAACTATATATGATTATTTTAAATTTATATGGATTCTTAAAAAGAATTAATACACTTCAATACAATTCCACGATCATGGGAATGATATCATCGCTCGTGCGTTCGTACGGCCTTCCGTCTCCACGATGTGATGCGACTCATTCTACATGATTTTCAATTCATAATGATTATATGAATTAATTGAATGAATAAATATGATATATGTTACACTAATAACATTATGGAAATGAGGTATATAAAATAAAAATAATAATAAGAATTTATTCGACAAAACACGCATAAGAACAAAAAGCAATAAACACCCGAATAAGAAGTAGCAATGAAATATTACTAATACAAAGATAATAATATGACTATATATGATATAATAACAATGAGTACGATTATATAACAAGTAAATAACATAATTTAAATCATTATATAGGAGGTTGGGACACGTACGAAGAAAATCGTACTAAATGTAAGGGAAAATCTCACAATATCATTTTATCCGAGATTGTTTATACTTCAGAATTTAATGGGGAATATTTATCATCCACATCCATGTTCCATAAATATGTAATATTATTGATATCCTCCTACAATTGTTTAAATTCAAATTTACCCATTGGTGAGTTTTTAGTAAAAGATATGAAAGGAATCTTTTTTCATTTTTAGTACGAGGAACTTTTTGAATTTTCCGGCCAACGTATGAGATGAATATTTTTTTAACTTATAGAGCATGAATGGAATTTTATGATTTCATAGAACATTATTTCCATGAATATTCATTTACAAGTTTTCAGGTTTATTTTTAATCAACTTCTTTTAGTTTAAAATAGTATGACAAGTTAAGAAAGTATAAATGTTTTTGAAGTAGAAAGGATATTTTCGTCAAGAACGGTGGTCAAGAATTTTATCAAATGTATTTTCTATCTACGATAATATAGTGTTTTGTTTCTATCCCTATTTTTAGCGTGATTTTGTTATGTTATTATGGAATTATTTTTGTGATGTCCTTTTATCTTATATGGATTATGTTATGATGGCATTATGTTTAAAAATCCGATTTTTATTACATGGGTTGTTCTATGATTTGTGATTTTTTGGTACTCATAAGAATGGTTTCATTATGAGATGGGTGAGACCTATATATCCCTCAAATTCATTGCATAAAGATTTATATCTCAAGAGATATACATGGATGGAATGACAGGTTAATCCGGTTCAGTGATACAAGACTGAAACGAGGAGTGAACTCGGTTCAGAAATGGACTTTGTCCGCTAAGATATTCTTGGAAATGAGTCTTGACTACTAAGAAATGATTCTATATGATTATGTGTGTATGCCACAAAGTTTCAGGTTTTATGATATGATTATTGGGATTACATTCCACTACTATGATTTATCCCATGTTATGAAATTATGATCTCATTTAGAGGATAATATTTCCAAAATGTTATGTTCTTGTGAATATGATGTGATCTATCTTTCTTTTATTTACCCTTATTGAGCATTTGAGCTCAACCTTTTGTATGATTTCTTTTCCCTTGGTCAGGAAGAAGATTATTAAGTAGGATATTCCAAAAAGGTATTCTAGATATTATGAAATAAATGGGAGACAATTTAGATTCTTTATGAACCAGTTGTTTATGTTTCCCAATTTCTAAAGACACTATAACTATACGGTCCTATTGTGGTATTGTTATATGTTGTAATAAGTATGATTTAGTTATGAAATAATTTCAATGTTTCTAAAGTATGGGTCATTATATGTGAGCTCACCCCTTTCTATGATTTATTTTTCCCAGGATGTGAAGATTTATTTTATGGCAGATCTACATGGATAGGATAAGGATATAAGTGTGTCAAAATGGTGACAAAATGTTGTTGATGTTTTTATTTGATGATGTAATGTAAAACTTATGAATGTATCTAGTACATTAAGGATAATAAACTGATATTTATTTTAGGACATGATTTCTTATAACATTCCAATGTTATTTAATAATGCACTGACTCAGGGTAACTGGGGTCGGGGCGTTATAGTTGGTATCAGAGGGAGTTTAGTAAAAACAATGGAAACTATATTTATAAAAACCCTAAACAGAGAATACTACCCAATGATAGACATTGATGAATAGTATATAAGGAATTCATAGAATTTTGGTACTATAGAGATTTTGTGAGTATTCTAAACAATACATCCCTTTCTGGGAATTAGCAGGTAGAGGCGGATCTGGCACATATGTACCTAGGGGTAAAACCAAAAAACACCGCTTTAAGCTAGACTCGAACGAGAACTGTAGCACAAAAACAAGACATGCTACACTCTTCGTTATGACACTCTCAGTGGACATTCTTAAGATAATTCTCATTTTTCTTAACAAACATTATGAAGGGTTTAGGAGTATATAGATCCTCAATGAATTTTTTTATGATTATGGATTATATCCATAAACCATTAAATTTCCCTTAAGTGTTTTATAAGATTATAATTATGTATTGCGATTCATAAACTAATCTACTATTTTCCATTGTTTAGAAATGGCGTCTAGTGGATGGAATGTAAATTTTATCAAGAAAAATAATACATTTAGGTATTTCCCTCTTACTCAAGATAATTATAGTGGAGTTGGTTATACAACTGGTACTGATCAGCTTATCACCATACTGGGACAACTGACTCGGGTTATGAATAATAACCTTACCTGTATGTAGCACCCTTATCCACTACGTAGATGATCAAGGTTAGATCGCTTAATGAGCTAAAAAACACCAAAATTCAGTGGGACTACAAATCCATTAGAATTTAAGCAATTGATAAATTCCGTACAGAAAATATTAAACACATTGGGGAGTAGTGAAAGAAAAAATGTTGGCAAGGATGTTTATCACCTCATGGGAGATGATGATAAATGGTGTTCATTGATTCGAAACAAAAAATAAGATGATGAAGTATAAAATATATAATGGAGGGAGTATAAAGAGATTTTATTAGAAGAAAACTTTCCTCATGACCATCGACCGTATATGGAAAGACAATTTCTTGAGTTTGAGGCAAAAGGGGGATGAGAATGTTTCAAAATATGAGGATGACATTACAAGGTTTTAAAGGCAAGCAGTTGATTTTAAACATATCCCATGAAGTAATATAGATTGTTTCTTTGATTGGTTAAAACTATTTCTTTATCTCAAATTAGTCTCAAAATCTTCTCATCGTATGAATATATTTTTTCATGTGCTATCAAGGGAGAAAAGTAATTCTCTAACTATTAAGACTTTAAATCAAATAAAGAGAAGAAGAGATCTGATGAACACTCTGGAAATTGAAAAAAGAGGAAGAAGCGAAATGTTGAATATCCATCCTGTAGTAAATGTGGGAAGAAAAACCCAGGTACATTCCTAAAGGGAATGGGAGTCTTTTACAAGTGTGGTTAAAAAGACCACCATGCTCGTGATTAGAAGGGAAAGAAAGTGGTTGCAAATGTTGAATTCTATTATTGTCGAGAAAGGGGGAATTATGAAAATGAATTTCCTAAGCGCCAAGTAAACATACCTCAGAAAAGTCCAAGGGATAAAGGCCAAGCTTATTCTTATCACTACTGCTCAGGTTGAAGTTCCAATAGATGTGGTGACAGGTAATTTAATGGTTTCCTCATTTTCAGAAAATGCTTTATTTGATTCTGGATCCTCGCATTGTTTCATATCTTCCATGTTTTCTAAGAAAATTAGATATTTATAATTTGATTTCATAAGAGAGTTTTCAATAAAAACATCAAAGGGAAGTATCATGACAACAATGTTTTGTGGATCAGTTCCCATTAAGGCATATAAACGTTATTTAACTACTCATCTCATCATCATAAAAATGATTTAATTTGATATAATCCTCAGTATGGATTGGATTTCAGACCATGATGTGAAAATTTATTGTAGGATGAATGAGGTTACAATTCTCAATGATGATAAAGTGTACCTTATTTTTAGAGAAGAAATATCACCATCTAATTCTTATCGAGATCCACCCCCACTAGCTCAACTAAATTCAATTATTGGGGTGGAATAGAATTAAATAAATTTGGGTGAGGAAAGGAATGTTCAAATAGGGGACATATATATTGTTTAAGAATATGTTTTTGTGTTTCTATAAGATTTACCTAGACATCCTCCATAATGAGAAATTTAATTTTACATTGATTTAATTCTGGGTTTGAGGCTCATAACGAAGACCCTATATAGAATGGCCACTGTGGAATTAGTGGAACTAAAGAAAAAATTATAGGAATTGGATAACAATTGATTTATTTTCCCTAGTGGTTCCCCATGTGGAGCCCCAAAAATTTTTGTTTAAAAAAAGACGGATCAATGAGGCTGTGCATTCACTACTGGGAGATCAATGCTATAACAATAAAAAAATTACCCCTACCTCGCAATGATGATTTATTTGACCAACTTCGAGGAGCTCAATATTTTTCAAAGATTGACCTTCAATATGGATATCATCAGTTGTGTGTGAAGAAATAAGACATTCCAAAAATATCATTTCAATCCAGGTATGAGCATTATGATTTTACAGTAATGCCTTTTGTGATGACTAAGGCACCCTCTATTTTCATAGATCTAATTAAAAGGGTTCTTAACGAATATCATAATGAATTTTAAGTTGTATTTATTTATGATATCCTGGTATACTCCAAAAGCATTGATGATCATGATAATAACTTACGTAGAATTCTAAAAACCCTCAGAAGAATTGAATTATACGGGAAGATTAGCAAGTGTGAATTCAGGATTCATGAGATTTCTTTTCTTGGCAATATTTTCTTTAAGTATGGAATCTCTGTTGATCCTTATAAAAAAAGAGCAATCCTAGAATGTCCAGAAACAAATAGTATAACTGAGGATGGTAGTTTTATTGGTTTAGCAGGACATTATCGACATTTCTTCTAGAATTCTACCCGATTGGCTAACCCATTAACCAAGCTCACATGTAAAGGGGTTAAATTTGTTTGGAAAAAAGAGTTTGAATAATGATTTGAATAATTGAAGCTAATATTAGTCAATGATCCTATCTTGACTATACTATCGGTTAATGATGGGAATGTTATTTATAGTTATGTATCAAATAACGGACTTGGTTTTATTAAGGGTTGGTGTCCTGAGAACCAACTATTTTGTACTTTGATTACATGGAAGTTTACTTATTATATATTGTTCATGATTCTGCATGACTATAATATAATAATGTCATGGAAGATTTTTTTCATTGATAAGGTCATGGAAGATCCCCACTATGATGAGAACCTAGAAAAGATATAACAATATTCATAAATGAAGTTCTACATTTGGATGATATACTATGATAGGAAACATGGTATACAGACCTTCATGTGCGAGTACTCGTAAAAATATGAGACTCTATCTCATGGAGTTCGCACTTGGTAATCTCCAAGATGGGAGATTATGAGAACAGACCCACCAGTAGCAATTCTGCATGTCTTGGTGTCATCAGACATTTCTATCTACGAGCGTGTGTAATGGTCCTTAGACTATAAGATTATCATTAACTCATATCATGAATCGTGCACTAATATTTACTGATGAAAACCGTCACATAGACAGTTGGCGGGAAGTAGGTTATGTTGGGTGTGTCATGAGTGACATGTTGTTAATGGATAAGTCAAGGAAGGATATGTCCCTTCCATTTACGGAAGTTGATATCTCTAACCTTTGATTGAAACAGAACTGTCACATTAAATTCAATGTTGATGGTGTAAACGACGAGTTTATTTCATGTAGTCAAAGATTGACGGATCAAGAATATAAGTTTATGACACTTCCCTGAAACCTAATCGATGAGATATCAAGACAAAGGGATTAAATTACACAGTAAGAGTTCATATGAGGTGATACATCAATGCGGTGTCAACTTCTTTCTCTTGGGTTCCTTGACCCGTTGCTAGACAGTAATCTTGGACTATAGGAAAGCTCACCTAATCCCAACGAGAAAGAGGCCTAGAGGGTCACACACTAAGTGTATTCAAGTATCTCATGTAGAATAAATATTATTTTCGTACATGGTTTAATAATTATTCAAGGAAGCCTAAATCATTTTAATGTTGGAGGAAGAATAAAATAAAAGAATTACACGTCATGTATCAATGATAACACACTATGTTGTTTTATTTTGAAAACAAGTACATTCTATGTATTATTAAATGTACACATCGTGTAGTTTTCATTTTTGTAAAAGAAAGGAATAAATGAAAACAAGATATACATGCTGTGAATTTTTCAATGAAAAACAAGTACACGACATGTAATTATTAATACACGCCGTGTAGTTTTTCCAGTTATGATTTTGAGGAAATATCATTTCATTAAAAAATATGTATTATAATCAGTGTGGACGCATGACAAAGAATTAATGACTTGACTTGGGGTTTCCAAAATGGAGTTAATGAAATAAATAAAACGTGTAATGCATTTATATATTGTCAAAACTCTACAACCTCAAACCCGATTATAAATATCCTCACTACCCCATCTATTTTCCTTTCACAAGTGAATCATTGTTCACAACAACTATAGAGAATTCTTTCAGGGCCAAAAGAACCTCTTCCTCCAATAATTCTCTCAAGACCAAGAGAGATCATCATCCATCATATCAAGAAGATCCATGGTGGACAACGCAAGAAAATGTTTCTCCACGCTAGCTCCCTAAGAATCCTTTAGCGACGTCCTGAGATACGAGGTGCACATGTCGATCACAGCTTGAGTAAGTTTGTAACACCCCGACCCCAGTTACCTAGAGTTGGTGCATTATTACATAACATTGGCATGATAAAAAGAAAGATCAAGTCTATAAAGACCAATTAGTTTAGTAGCCTTGGAATCACTAGATATATTCATAAGTCTTACATTACATCATAAATATGAAAACTACAACAACATATTTTCTTCATAGTCCACACTCATATCCCCACATACTATCTCAGAAGGTCATTCATAGATTACGTCTTCACATCCTGGGAAAAATAAAACATAGAAAAGGGTTGAGCTCAAATTCCCAGTAAGGATAACAATATAGCGAAAACATCGATAAATAAGAATAAACATTTAAAGCAATGTATAACTAAGAAAAAAGCCTTTTAAACATGAAATTCAACATAGTATGGAAATAATAAAATGAAATAATGCCATTTACTTATTAACATGGATATTCTACTAATCGAATAATCACATGCAATATCAATTACCACATTCATAATGATGGAATGCATAATGCCAGACTATCATAACCACATAACCAAGGCCACATGCCAAGACTACAAATAATATTTTGTCATGGACTTGTTCCAAGACACTAGTTTCTCTCATTAGACCTACCAATGCATCAAGGAGATTTAGAGGGATCCACCCGTCACATATTAAGTCGAATGCATTCCTCATATGAACAGGTTTAAAAATAACAAAACATTCGTATTAAAACTAGCATAAGAAATGTAAATACTTTATCCATAAACCATGAATGGTATAAAAATAGCACATCTAGAGTCAAACATATCACAAAACCTTTAATACAATATATACGTTTTGTATCATAATAAATCAACTTTAAATAAGCGTAAAATCCATGAAAGGATGTTGACATAGATAAAATCAAAACTCTTTTTAGAGTAATATCTCTTTTTATTTTGAAATCATTTAAGAGTCATATATTTATAAAATATAACATTTTCATTGAAAATATTCTTATAATCTTGTAAGGGAAGCTTCGATGATTTTATAACGGCGGAAAATAGCCGCACTCGCGGTATAAGTTAAAAAAACATTCTTACCGTAATTCTATCGAAAGGGTTAAAAAGGACCTTGTTTGGAAAATGACAGAAAGATTCCTTTATAAACCACTTATAAAAGTCAACAAGGGTATAAATGACTTTAACCCATATTCTAGTAAATAGTAAAAATGTTTTGAAATACATTTTTAAGAAACATGGATGTGGATGATAAATAAGCCCCAGTAAATTTTTACGTATAGATAACCTCGGATAACGAAGAGATTGAGAAATAAACCCTTACATTGTACTTTTCCTTGGTTGAGGGTAGGTTAACCTCTAGTATAATGGTGAAATAATTGTTATTAAATTATTCATGAATCATAT
Source organism: Viscum album (assembly GCA_963277665.1). NCBI lineage: Eukaryota > Viridiplantae > Streptophyta > Magnoliopsida > Santalales > Viscaceae > Viscum > Viscum album. Next base: position 1,905,265,191 of record OY728158.1, read on the forward strand.
ACATTAATATTATATCATATATTATCTTTTAACATTGCTTTGTTAATAATATCTTAGAAATGTCATCGTTTCAGGTGTTAACTGACTCATTTTCATTGATATGTTTTGTTATGTAAGCCATGTTTTTCATGGATAGGGTGTATCTTATTCATATCCAGAATGATATCAAGTCCTTAAACGTTATTTTTAAATAATCAAATGATAATTATACTTGAATGGATACGAGGGAGAATGAATCTCATCACGTTCGTGGAGACGGTAGTCTGTACGTACGCACGAGCGACAATATCATTTTTTGATATTAAAATAATATTTAATTGGATGCTATATCTTATATAAATAATCATTATCATGATATATTTATTATTTACATGAATTACACATTATTATTATACCCATACACATAATAATAATATATTGAATAACAATTACACCACGACGTGGAGACAGTAAGCCCTACGTACACACGTATGGTGACATGTCATTCAAAGGATGGATAGAATACTGAATATGGTTGTACAATATTTATAATAATATTACAATATATAAGAGATATTGGATTAATTATTTAAGAATGATAATAAAAAATAAAGAAGAAGTTGAAGAAGAAATGAATTTCAAAGAGGGTGGTGAAAACATTTCCTCTTCTTCGGGTTCTTCCTTTTGATTTGATCAAAAGGGCTCCATAGGTTGGCTTTCTGACTAAAGGAAGGCCTCTAGGATTAAGTGATGGAAGTTTAGAGAGTATTTGGTAAGATTTTGGCCGAACCAAAAGGCTTTGAAGGTGTGGGTTCTTGAGAAGGGAGAGTGCCCTTTTATAAGAGGGGTGAGAGGCACCTTTGGAAAACCTAGAAATATTATATTATAATAAATTCATATTCGGTTTATAATGGCTCCAAAGTATATTATTTAAAGGTTAAGGTAGGTATGGGTCGAAAACCTCTGAAACAATAGAATTTAGACAGGTTTGGGTTATTATATTAACCTTATATTTAATTATTAACTCTTAGTTAATTAGTTTCACTTTTACAATGTCTCATTGTATTTTTATATTATATGGTTAATAAACATATTATATACATTCAAGCGACCCCCAAGTGGTCCATTAATGATAAATATATCATTATATAAGTCTTTGGGACGAATCCTAAATTTTTAGGAATTTAATATCAACTTATAATATAATATATGTTTTCAACACTCTTTTATGTCACTTTTGACACTATTCAATAATTGATTTGTTTAAAAATCATAACAGACGAATTACTTCGAAAAACGATAATTAAGTAAATCCTAACATGTCATATTAACTTATAAAATCCGTTTAATTCATAAAAAGTCTCAAATTATATTTATTCGGGTATTTATAATATCAATTATTATAATATTTTCACTATTATGGTAATTACTCTATCATCATTGTGTCATAAATAACAAAATTTATTTAATGTCTAAAAATTATAAATAAAATATAATTATTTAGAAAATCATTTTATCTTTCTAATGAATATTTACAATCGAATTTAACTTATGCATAACCCTATATTAAAAATGTTTTAGTAAATATACTTTGATTTTAAATCTTTTAACTCTTCTTTGAATTAAATAATAATAAATGTCCAAATCTAATCCAAGTGGACCTAAATGATAATATTTTATTCCTATGGTTTTTTTGGTCGAGATAATCTTGTCAAATAGAATTAGGAGATGTTTTAGGGTAATATTAATATCATTTGTACCCTTAGTTACCCTATTTACTTTTAACCATGGTAAATAAAAGTAAGAAGTTACTATTCACCAAAAATTATTTTCATCTCATTGAACCAAATTTTATTCCTTGATATTAACCGTGTCTCTCAGATTTTATAAATTCCAATCACAAAAGTGGTAAAATTATGTTTTATGAAAAATTCAGTTTTTTAACTACCACTTAGTAGTTTCACTATTCATCAAAAATTGATGTTTTTCAGAACAATGCCAAAATTTCACCCTAAGCTATAATTGATATTCCAAATTAAAAAATGATGTATATTCTACAAAATTCAAAACATATAAGTTGCATTAATTAATTTTATAATTAATTCCTGCTGTCACAACAAATAGCGTGTTTTTAAGAAACAATATATATCAAAATAATGACAATTTTTTATGTCCAATTTCAAACTGAAATTAAATATAATGAACAACATTGGATTACATGGTAAAAATATATTCTAATTATAATTTAAACCCACTAAATAGTATAATTTATCACTATAAATTATTTTTATTTAAAAAGTTGTTTTTAAGTATTTTTCAGTATTCATAAAAATTGGAAGTTCTCAGAAAAATACCAAAAATTCAACTTAAGATAATATAGATATTCCGAATCCAAAAATGAAGTCCATTTTGAAATATATAATATATATAATTTAAAAAATTAGGTATTACTATTCATAACGGCTAGTTTAATTGGTTATGGTGTGTTAGAACTTGATGTTGCGTACCACACACGCTATCACATTATCCAAAGAGAAGCGTACCGTAGAAGCTTGGGGTGTTACATTCTCCCCTCCTTCAAATATGTTCATCCTCAAAATTTCTAGAATACTCCCACATGAAAAGACTCGGGTGGTTCTTCATCATAGGTCCCTCGGGATCCCACGTTGCATCTTCTATCGTATGGTTTCTCCACTAAACATTTACCAAACACATCGTCTGATTTCTCAGCACTTGTTCTCCCGTATCAAGAATCTTGACAAGCTCTTCACAATAAGACAGATCGGGTTACAGTTCTAATTCCTCGTAGGTGAGTACATGCGTTGGGTCAGGCATGTATTTTCTCAATAGAGATACGTGGAACACATCGTGAACTTTGGAGATACATGGCATCATTGCCAATCTGTAAGCTACAGCCCCAATTCGTTCTAGAATTTCGAAAGGTCAGATGTACCTAGGACTCAATTTACCTTTCTTACCAAAACGTATGACTCCCTTCCATGGAGATACATTCAGGAAAACATGATCAGCGACTTGAAATTACAAATCCTTCCTTCGATTATCGGCATAGCTCTTCTTCCTACTTTGAGCTGCTTTGATGTGATTTTGGATTACCTTCACCTTTTCCATCGTTTCTTCCACCAGTTCTGGACCTACAAGTTTTCTTTCACCAACGTCATCCCAACAGGTTGGTGTGTGACATCTCTTTTCGTATAACGCTTCATATGGTGCCATCAGAATACTCGAATGAAAGCTATTGTTATATAAAAATTCTACCAAAGGTAAATATTTATCCTACATACCCTGAAAGTCATGTGACCATGATCTCAACATGCATTCTACGGTTTGAATAGTCCGTTCTGATTGTCTGTCTGTCTGAGGGTGGTAGACAGTGCTCAAATGAAGTTCAGTATCCAGGGATTTCTGAAGACTCTTCCAGAATCTTGAAGCAAAATGGGGATCATGATCAGAAACAATCGATAGGTGTACTGCATAAAGTATCACAACATCATTAATATATAGTATTTCTAGACGTTCCAGTGGTTGATCTTCTCTTATAGCAAGAAAATGTGATGACTTGGTAAGATGATCAATAATAACCCATATTGCATCGTTCCTTCTAGGAGTCTTTGGTAGCCCTATGAAAAAGTCCATCGTAATATTGTCCCATTTCCACTCAGGTATGGGAAGAGGCCAAAATACTCCACCAGGCTGTTGCCTTCCAGCTTTCACTTATTGATAAACCATACATCTTGACACAAAATCTACAATCTCCGTCTTCATATTGTACCACCAAAAATGTTCCATCAAATATCTATACATTTTGGTGCTCCCAGGGTGTATAGAGAAATTGGAACTGTGATCATCATCCAGCAATTACCTTTTTAGATCAGGTATATCAGGAACACAGAGTCTCTTCCCAAATTTCAAAATTCCTTCTTCATACACAAAGTCTCTCAATCTCCCATCATTCAGAGCTGTAATCTTCTTATGAAATTCTTCATCATCGGTCTGAGAACTCTTAATCCTTTCTAGTAAAGATGGTTTGGCAACCATTTGAAAAAGTATTAATGTTTCTCCTTCCCTGGTTATTCCCAAGTACATCTTCACTAGATACATGAAAATTGGATCCCTTTAAATTCTCATATTGTTCAAAACTCCATGATCTTTTCTTCTCAACGAATCTTCCACTTTGTTTTCTTTTCCCGGGTGGTAGTGTATCGTACAATCATAATCCATGAGTAATTAAAACCATCTAATTTTCCTCAGGTTGAGTTCTTTTTTGTGATAAAATGTACATTAAACTCTTGTGATCAGTATAAATCGCACATTTTTCACCATAGAGGTAGTGCCTCCATATCTTCAAAGAAAAGATCATAGCTGCTAACTTGAGATCATGAGTAGGATAGTTTTTTTCATGAGTTTTCAACTATCATGATGCATAGGAAATAACCCTATCATTTTGAATAAGGACACAACCAGGTCCTTCCTTCGATGCATCACTATAAATAACGAACCCATCATTCCACGAGGGTAGAGTCAAAATAGGAGCATTGAATAATCTTCTCTTTAGATCTTCGAAACATTCTTCACACTATTTTCTCCAAACAAATTTAACCCCTTTACGTGTGAGATTTGTTAATGGGTTATGAAATTGGGAAAAATTCTGGACGAAACGTCGATAATAACCTGCTAAACCAATAAAACTGCATACCTCAGTTATACTCGTATGTGATGGTCATTCTTGGATTTCCTTGGTCTTAGAAGGATAAACAGCGATTCCATATTTAGAGACAATATGGCCAAGAAAAGAAATCTCCTGAAGCCAGAATTCACACTTGCTAAACGTCCCATATAATTAATGTCGTCTCAGAGTCTTCAGGATAATGCGCAAGTGATTTTCATGATCTTCGTAGCTTTTGGAGTATACCAAGATATCATCAATAAATACCACCAAAAATTCATCGAGATATTCCTTGAAAACTCTATTCATTAGATCCATGAATATAGAGGGTGTGTTAGTCAATCCAAAAGGCATTACAGTAAACTCGTAATGCCTGTACCTGGTTCGAAATGCTGTCTTCGGAATGTCTTCCTTCTTCACACACAACTGATGGTATCTAAATCGAAGGTCAATCTTTGAAAAGTATTGAGCTCCATGAAGTTGGTCAAATAAATCATCAATGCGGGGTAGGGGATACTTGTTCTTTATTGTTATATCATTGATCTCCCTGTAGTCGATACATAACCTCATAGATCCATATTTCTTTTTTACAAAAAGAACAGGGGCGCCCCATGGAGAAACACTATGGCGAATAAATCCCTTATTACTAAATTCCTCTAGTTGTTTCTTTAGTTCGACTAATTCCACAGTGACCATTCTATAAGGGGTCTTCGATATAGGCCTTGATCCAGGAATTAAATCAATGGAAAACTCAACTTCTCGTTCTGAATGATGTCTAGGTAAATATTCTGGAAATACATCTACATATTATTTCACAATAGGTACATCCTCTATTTGAACATTCTTTCCTCACCCATAGTAATTACATTCTCTTCCTCCCCAATAATTGAATATAGTTGAGCTACTGGGGGTGGATCTAGATAATAATTAGGTGGTGACAATTCTTCTCTAAAGATAAGGTGTTCCTTATCATCATCATCAAAATTCTTAACCTCCTTCTTCTTACAATAAATCTTTGCATCATAGTCTGAAATCCAATCCATACCGAGGATTATATCAAACTCAATCATAGGTATGACGATGAGATCAACAGATAAAGAACATTTATGTGCTCTAATGGGGACTGATTCACAAAACTTTAATGCAACGATACTTCCCTTATGAGTTTTAACTGGAAACTCCCTTGTTAAATCAAATTGGAAATATCCATGTTTCTTAGAAAAATAGGAAGATATGAAACAATGCGATGATCCAGAATCAAATAATGCATTTTCGAAACTTGAGGAAACCATTAAATTACCTGCACCAACGTCTTTCGGAGCTTCTACCTCAGCAGTAGTGATAGCATAAGCTTGGCCTTGATCCCTTTGACTTTTTTGAGGTATGTTCCCCTGACGCTTAGAAAATTCATTTGAATAATTCCCCATCTCCCTGCAATTATAGCACTGAACATTGGTAGCTTCCTTATTCCCTTTGCAATCCCGAGCTTGGTGGCCTTTTTCACCACACTTGTAACAGACACCCATTCCCTTCAATAAAGTACCGTGGTGTTTCTTCCCACATTTACCACAGGATGGATATTCAACCTTCCCCTTCCTCCCCTTATTTCCATTCCCATATTGATCAGTAGATCTCTTCTTCTGTTGCTTTTCTTTAAAGTCATAAGACTTTGAGAATTCTTTCTCTGTCTTGATAGCACATGAGACAATGTCTTCATATGATGAAAAGGATTTTGGGACTAATGCTCGATGGAGAAATGGTTTTAACCCATCAAAGAAACGATCAATATTACTTCTTGGGTTGCGTATATAATCTCCAGCATACCTTGATAACCTTGTAAAGTTAGCCTCATTCTTTGTGACATTCTCATCCTCCTTTTGTCTCAGACCCAGAAATTGCCTTTCCATATCTACACGATGGTTATGAGGAATGTATATTTCTAAAAACAGATCATTGAACTCCCTCCATTCCATATTTGATACTTAATTACCTTCCTTCGTGTTTGGAATCAATGATCACCATTGATCAGCATCTCCAGTGAGGCGGTAAACTGCCATGATAACTTTTTCCCTTTCACTACTCCCCAAAGCCTGAAATATTTTCTCAAGGGAATTTATCCATTGCTCAGCTACTAAGGGATTTGTACTCCCATTGAACATTGGTGGTTGTTGCCTCATGAATCGATCTAACATTGATCCTCCACGCTGCGTATCAGGGTGCTCCATACGGGTAAGGTTATTATTCATAAACTGACTGAGTTGTCCCAGTATGGTGATTAGCTGATCGGCAGCAGTTGCATCACTAGCTCCACTATAATTATCTTAAGCAGGATGGAAATCACTACATGGACTGCGTGCATTGATACAGTCTCCTTTTCTTCCACTAGGCGCCATGTCTAAACAATGGAATAAACAAGATCAGTTTATGAATCAAAATACATAATCACATACTTATAAAACACTTAACATAAATTGAACTATTTATGGATATAATCCATAATCATAAAAATGTTTTCTTTGATGAATTATATACTCATAAACCCTTCATAATTATTTGTAATGAAAATGAGAGTCATCCTAAGCATATCCCTTAGGAGTGTCGTAACCATGAGTGCAGCAAGGCCCATTGTCGTGCACCAGTTCCCGTTCAAGTCTAGCTCAAAGCGGTGTTTTCGGGTTTTACCCCTAGGTACATCTGTGCCAGAGCCGCCTCTACCTGCTCGTATCTAGACAGAGATGTATTTCTCCGAAATCTCACAAAATATCTACAATACAAAAATTCTAGGAAGTTCTTCTATACTAATCCTCAAAGTCCATCTTAATTCTACGTGCTCTAATCAGAGTTTATCTAAATCTTGCTTCCAAGGTTTATACTAAACTTTCTCTGATACCAACTGTATCACCCCGACCCCAGTTACCCAGAATAGGTGCATTATTACATAACATTGGCATGATCACAAGAAAGATCAAGTCTCAAAAGACCGATTAGTTTAGTATCCTTGGAAACAGTAGATATATTCATAAGTCTTATATTACAACATAAAAATGAAAACTACAACAAAATATTTTCTTCATAGTCCACACTCATATCCCCACATACTATCCCTGCATGTCATTCATAAATTATTTCTTCACATCCTGTGAAAAATAAAACATAGAAAAGGGGTGAGCTCAAATGCCCAGTAAGGATAACAATATAGAAGAAACTTCCATAAATAAAAATAAAAAATTAAGCCTATTTATAACTAAGAAAAAAGACATTTAAACATGAACTTCAACATAGTATGGAAAAAATAAAATTGAATAATGCCATTTACTTATTCACATGGATATTCTACTAATGTAAAAATCACATGCAATATCAATAACCACTTTCATAATGATAGAACGCATAATGCCAGACTATCATAACCACATAGCCAAGTCCTCGTTCCAAGACTACAAATAATATTTTTTCAAGGCCTTGTGCCAAGACACTAGTTTCTCTCATGAGACCTACCGATTCATCGAGGAGCTATATCGGGCTCCACCCGTCACATATTTAGTCCAATGCATTCCTCATATGAACTGGATTAAACATAACATAAACATTCGTATTAAAACTAGCATACGAAATGTAAATACCTCATCCATAAACAATGAATGGTATAAAAATAGCACATCTATAGTCAAACATATCACAAAACCTTCAATACAGTATAGAAGTTTTTTATCATAATAAATCAACTTCAAATAAGCGTAAAATCCATCAAAGGATGTTGACATAGATAAAATCAAAACTCTTCTTATAGTAATATCTCTTTTTATTTTGAAATTATTTAAGAGTCATATATTTATAAAATATAACATTTTCTTTGAAAATAGTCTTATAATATTTTAAGGGAAGCTTCAAAGATTTTATAACAATGGAAAATAGCCGCACCCACCGTATAAGTTAAAAAAACATTCTTACCTTAATTCTGTCGAAAAAGTTAAAAAGGACCTTATTTGGAAAATGACAGAAAGATTCCTTTATAAACCACTTATAAATGCCAACAAGGGTATAAATGACTTTAACCCATATTCTAGTAAATAGTAAAAATGTTTTGAAATGCATTTTAAAGAAACATGGATGTGTATGATAAAGAAGTCCCAGTAGATTATTACGTATAGAGAACCGCAGATAATGAAGAGATTGAGAAATAAACCCTTACCTTGTACTTTTCCTTGGTTGAGGGTAGGTTAACCTCCAGTATAATGGTGAAATAATTTTTTTTAAATTATTCCAGAATCATATACATTAATATGATATCATATATGATCTTTTAACATTGCTTTGTTAATAATATCTTAGTATTATCGTCGTTTCGAGTGTTAACTTACTCGTTTTCTTTGATATGTTTTGTTACGTAAGACATGTTTGTCATAAGTAGGATGTATCTTATTCATATCCAGAATGATATCAAGTACTTAAAAATTATTTTTAAATCATCAAATGATAATTATACTTGAATGGATACGATGGAGAATGAATCTCATCGCGTTCGTGGAGAAGGTAGTCCATACATACGCACAAGCGACAATATCATTCTTTTGATATTAAAATTATATTTAATTGGATGGTATATCTTATATACAGAATAATTATCATGTTATATTTATTAATTACATGAATTACACATCATTATTATACCCATCCACATAATAATAATATATTGAATAACAATTACCCCACGACGTGGAGACGGTAAGCCGTACGTACGCACGTATGGTGACATGTCATTCAAAGGATGGATAAAATAAAAAATATGGTTGTACCATATTTATAATAATATTAAAGTATATAGGAGATAATGGATTCGTTATTTTAGAATGATAATAACAAATAAAGAAGAAGATGAAGACGAAATGAATTTGAAAAAGGGTGGTGAAAAAATTACCTATTCTTCGGGTTCTTCCTTTTGATTTGATCAAAAGGGCTCCTTAGGATGTCTTTATGACTATACGATGGCCTCTAGGATGAATTAAGGGATTTTGAGAGAGTATTTGGGTATAGGCTGGCCGAACCAAAAGGCATTTAATGTGTGAGCTAATGAGAAGGGAGAGTGCCCTTTTATAAGAGGGGTGAGGGGCACCTTTGGAAAAGCTAGAAATATTATTTTATAATAAATTCATATTCAGTTTCTAATGGCTCCAAAGTGGATTATTTAAAGTTTAAAGTGGTTATGGGTCGAGAACCACTCAACCAATATAATTTAGACAGGTCTGGATCATTATATTAACCTTATCTTTTTAGTATTAACTCTTAGTTAATTAGTTTCACTTTTCCAATCTCTCTTTGAATTTTTGTAATATATGTTTAACAAACTTACTATATACATTCATGAGACCCCAAAGTGGTCCATTAGTAATAAACATATAATGATATAAGTCTCTTGGCCAAACCTTAGGTTTTTTAGAATTTAATATAAATTAATAATATAATATTAGTTTTGAAAACTCTTTTATGTCAATTTTGACACTATTCAACAATTGATTTTTTGTAAAAATCATAACAGAATGATTACATCGAACAATGTTAATTAAGTAAATACTAACATGTCATATTAACCTAGAAAATTATTTTAATTCATAAAAAGTCTCATATTATATTTATTTGTTTATTTATAATATAAATTATTTTAATTTTTTCACTATTATTGTAATTACTACATCATCATTGTGTCATAAATAAATTAAATTATTTAATTTCTAGAAATTATAAATAAAATATAATTATATAGTGAATCATTTTAGATTTGTAATGAATATTTATAATCGAATTTATCTTATGTATAACACTATATTAAAAATGTTTTAGTAAATAAACGTTGATTTTAACTCTTTTAACTCTTCTTTGAATTAAATAATAATAAATGTCTTAATCAAATCCAAGTGGACTTAAATGAAAATATTTTACTCCTAAGGTTGGTTTTGGTCGAGATACACTTTTCCAATAGAATTAGGACATGTGTTAGGGTAATATTAATATCATTGTTACCCTTAATTACACTATTTACTTTTAACCGTGGTAAATAAAAGTAAAAAGTTACTATTCACCAAAAATTGTTTTCATCTCATTGAACCAAATTTTATTCCTTGATATTAACCGTGTCTCTATGATTTTCGAAATTCCAATCACAGAAGTGGAAAAATTATGTTTTACGAAAAATTCAGTTTTTTAACTACCACTTAGTAGTTTCACTATTCATCAATAATTGATGTTTTTCAGAACAATGCCAAAATTTCACCCTAAGCTATAATTGATATTCCAAATTCAAAAATGATGTCTATTTTACAAAATTACAAACATATATGTTTCATTAATTAATTTTATAATTAATTCTCATTGTCACAACAAATAGCGTGTTTTTAAGAAACAATATATATCAAATGATTGACAATTGTTTATGTGCAATTTCAAAGTGAAATTTATAATAACGAACACCATTGGATAAAATGGTAAAAATATATTATAATTATACTTTAAAACCACTCAATAGTATAATTTATCACTATAAATTATTTAGATTAAAAAAGTTGTTTTTAAGTATTTTTCACAATTCAAAAAAAATGGAAGTTCTCAAAAAAATACCAAAAATTCAACTTAGGATAATTTCGATATTACGAATCCAAAAATGAAGTACATTTTGAAATATATAATATATATAATTTCAAAAAGTAGGTATTACTATTCATAACGGCTAGTTTGATTGGTTGTGGTGTGTTAGAAATCGATGTTGCGTACAACACACGCTATCACATTATTCAAAGAGAAGTGTACCGTAGAAGCTTGGGGTGTTACAAAGTCTACACATGGCAACTGCGACGCAATGACGAACCACATCGGAATGTGATCAAGAACATTAAAAAAGAAAAAACACCCAAAAGGAATTTCTTATAAATTTGATTAAATATATTATAATAAACCTGTAAAGATCCTAATTTGTGGTTCTAGGAATTTCATTTTCTATTCCATTTCATTGATTCGATTTATGGAGACTGGCATTTATCATCATATTGATCCCATATTGATCATTATTAATGACAAAAAACCAAGTGGAAATATCCACCCACGCGCTCCCAATGCGCCCAGAACCTTCAAATGGTATCAGAGGGAGGCTACAACTTTGATTATAGTTAGTTAATTTTCATTGATAATTTATGCATTTATATTTGATTCAATTTAAAATAAATAGTCCTATAAATCTGAATAAATGAGATCTATTCTTCCTCCTTTATTTATCGATTCATATAAAAGAAACAAACTTTTAATTTAAATTTTGATTAAAATAAAAACGAGGATCTCATCTAGAGGAGCCTCACTTTCTGTCTTTACAACATGGGAATACACGGTGTGTAATGAAAATTACACGTCCTGTACTTAGGTTCAATGAACCGGTACTAGTCCGCCAAACCAAGTCGTTTGAATTGATTAAACCTAAGTATTTAACAACATGTGTAGACCAGAATTAAACAGCATGTGGGAACTGGAATACACGACGTGTATGTTGGAGCAAGACGTCCTGTAGTCCGATCCGACCTAAGTGAAATCATGAAAAAGGAGAATCCATGTACCACGTACACGGAATTGCCTGGCTGATTATCACCTAACAAGTAAGTACACGCCGTGTATGATTTATCTACACGCAGTGCACTCCAAAATTTCCAAAGTACAAAGAACACGCCACATCCCCCGGTGTGTACTTTGGTTAAAATGTGAAAAGAAATACATGCTGTGTAAATATAAACTATACACCGTGTACTTTCCAGAAATTTCAGTAGGTTTCCTCAAAAAGTACAAAGACCTGTACAAGGGATGTGGATGGGAATAATCTCAAGGATATTCAGAAAGGAATTTAGGTTAAAAAATTAATTAAATATAAGATCATAATTAATTTAATTATAGTGCAACATATCTTGAATAATAGAACGATTAAAATAATTTGAATTATAAATATGTGTAAATGTCATTTCATGCTATGGTTGATCATGAGATAGATCAAAGACCCTTTGAATGTGTGTATGGTTTCATTTAAATTTGTTTGATTTAAATTCTTTGGCATGTGAGCCATCGTCCAATAAAATGTAGTGCCTGCATGCCCATGGATTCTATAATGAAAACCCTATGTAATGGAGGATCTCCGAAGCAAGAGGAGACGGTTCGAAACCCATCACTTTGGCGAAACCAACCCAAGATGATACTAAGGTGGATAGGTGAGAGCTGCAAAACACAAACCATCGGTTCAAGGTGTTTTCCCTAGGCCAGGTTTAGCTAATCAATCCGCTATATAAGCTACCCAATAAAAGATCATGATCATGCCATCTTATTTTATTTCTGTCTGATTGGATGATTTATACATTATGTATGTGTTGTCACGATCACATAGTTAATAAAATAAACAATCATGCAAATGTGGAATAAAATAAAAACATGACTATGTATAAACATTATCGGAACATGGTTAATCACTTAAGCAAGCATCACATAATATTAACAAGAATGTGATAATGTGAAACTATGCATAAAGGATTAAAATCCCTCAATACCATATTAAGTCAGGCCAAGCCTTCTGTTACTTGATTAAGGGAAAGACTCAATAAAACTATGTGTTTGAACAACCATTGTTGGGACACTTACATTTATAATGGAAGCTCTTATTAAAGGTTTCCAGTTGACTTAACCATATTACATCAAGAGAAGTAGCCCTTGCTAGACATGATGTAATATTGGAGGCAGGAGTTTAGGAAATACACATCAGGATTTCAGGATTGGGGAGTCTACTCAACAGATCAAGGAACTGTAAGCTCACATTTGGCAAAAACCTGCCTACCTAAATACCTTCAAATAGCTTGACCAACCGTTGTTGGGGTTATGCGAAGGGGAATATGGATCCTCACCACTAATTTTCAAAGCATCTAGACATTCCAACTTCAATGGGGAGGGCCATTGGGACTTGATAAAATATTGGGAGAATTAATAAATTCATTTATTGTTTCTCATAAAAATTTAATCCCGAAAGAACTGATAAATCTGCTCTTTTAATTTGTAGAATCGAAATGACAAACTTGTCAATTCCATTTTCTCTGCAATCAATTCTGGATAAAGACAATATCCTCACTGGTAGAAACATTTAGTTATGGTTTATGCGCCTTTGGGTTATCCTACACCATGAATGAATGTTTTACGTGATGGAGTCCTCACTTCCTGATCTGCCTGCCCGAGGGGAGAGTGATGAAGATTTCCTAGTCTATGATCAATATTTGAGCGATGCACTTGATGTTCAATGTTTGATGCAGTACTCAATGTCTTTTGAGCTCATGAAGTATCATGAATACATGGATGCCTACAACATGCTCGATCACCTCCATGTTCTATAAAAATAGAGATCAAGATATGAATGGTTCGAAATATCCAAGGCTCTATTTCAGAGAAATCTTGGAGAGGGTGCCCCAGCCCGACCTCATGTAGTCAAGCTCATTGGCTACATTGAGTGCTTGGAGGTTCTAGGGTTTAAACTCCCCGAAGAACTGGGTACTGATCTCATTCTTGCATCACTTTCCTAGAGCATCTCAAACATTTTTGTGAACAACAACATGAACAACATTGAGATGTCTCTGTCTGATCTTCTTATCCTCATTCTCCAAGTGGATAATGACATGAAGAATGAAAAAGCTTCTATCCATATGGTGAATAAAAGGAAAGGGAAGGAGAAGAACTTTAATCCCAAAGCTTCTTCAAGGGATTCCATGAAAAGGAAGATCAAAGGGGAGTAAAGGGAACAAGAAGCTGTTCGATTCGCATGTGGCAAGAAGGGCCACTGGATAAAAAACTGCACCTAGCCAATGAAGCAAGGGGAAGCTTTAGGTGTGTTTTTCATCGAATGAAATCTATTTGTTTCTAAAAATTGGGTATTAGATACATCTTGTGGTGCTCACATCTGTATCCAAATATTGGAACCATGTAGATTCAATAAGATTGATCGGGGGAGGTAGATCTACAAGCAGCCAATGGAGCCAGACATGCTGTTGTAGCTATCAAAGACGACCACCTCACATTGTCAATTGAAATGATATTGGAGTTAAAAGGTTGTTATTATGTGCCTTCTTTAACCAAAAACATTATTTCAGTATCCAGATTAGATACTGATGGATTCATCTTCATGTTTGGAAGTGGATGTTGCTACTTTTATAAAGATAGCATTTGTTTTGGTAGGGCACATTTATATAACTGCCTTTATGTGTTAGAATACACAAACGAATTAATGGAAATCGATGACAAAGTAAATTCACATGACTCATACGAAACCCAACTTTGGCATCACTGGCAAGGTCATGTCAATGAGAAACGTTTGACAAAATTACATCAAGATGGGTATTTAGATTCATTCAAACTAAAACCACTTAGTGTATGTCAGGCATGTCTTCAAGGTAAAATGTCCAATGCCCCATTTAGTTGGAATGGTGAAAGATCTAAAGAGCGTCTAGAATTAGTTCACAAATATGTGTGTGGAACATTTCTAGATGAAGCAAGGGGTGGGTTCTCATACTTCATAACTTTTACTGATGATTTTAGTAGATATGGATATATCTACATAATGAGGTTTAAGTCAGATTCTTTTGATCTGTTCAAAGAATAAAATACTGAAGTTGAGAACCATCTTGGTAAGAAGATTAAGAAACTCCACTCAGACATAAAAGGAGAATATGTTAACTAGGACTTCATTGATTTCTTATGGGAGTTTGGGATTCTATCTCAACTCACTTCTCCTTACGCACCTAAGTGGAATGGTGGAAGTGAAAGGAAGAACTGAACCCTTTGGGACATGGTGAGATCTATGATGAGTCATGCAAGTCATCCATTATCATTTTAGGGATATGCTTTACAAACAGAAGCACACATACTAAACCAAGTACCAACTAAATCAGTAAATGGTATTCTATATGAGTTATGGAGTGGACGCAAAGCCATGTTATAAAATTTACATGTGTCGGGTAGCGAAGAATTTGTTAAGGCCTCTTCAGGTAGAAAACATGCACCCCGAGGCACAAAGTTTATCTTTATAGGATATCCCATGTAAACAAGGGTATATTACCAATACGACCCCTCAGACAAAAAGGTTATAGTGGAAAAACATGCCATATTCCTTGAGAGGGAGAACATCTCCAAAAGAGATAGTGGGAGCGAGATATACTTTGATGAAGTCGAGGCTCAAGATACACAGGAGTTGGTACAAGAATAGAATCAACAAAGCGCCGTGGAAGAACAATCTATTCCAGAGACACAAGAACTGCGTAGGAGAACAATAGAGGTGAGAGCACCAGAATGATATCATTTTCTTTTCACCGAGGATGGCGACTCATTTTTGGTTTACAATGATGATCCTCTTACCTACAAGGAAGCATTTTAAGGCACAAACGTTTCCAAGTGGCAAGAAGCCATGAATTCTGAAATGAATTTCATATACCAAAACCATGTCTGGATTTTGGTAGATCCTCCAGTTGATGTAAAGCCTATTGGTAATAAATGGGTATTCAAGAAGAAACTGGACATGGAGGGGAAAGTCAACACCTATAAGGAAAGACTGGTTGCAAAAGTTTTTAGACATCATCATGGAATTGACTATAATGAGACCTTTTCACCGGTTATGATGCTGAAATCCATCAGAATCCTATTGGCCAATGTATCTTACCATGACTTTGAAATTTGGAAAATGGATGTCAAAACAGAATTCCTTATCGAGAACCTCCAGGAAGATATCTACATGACACAACCTGAAGGGTTTGTGACTCCAAAGGATACAAACAAGGTATGCAAGTTACAGAAATCCATTTATGGATTAATGAAAGCATCAAGGTCATCGATCATTCGTTTTGATGAAGCTGTAACAGAATTTGGTTTTTTAAGAATGAATGTGAGGCTTGTGTCTACAAGAGGTTTAGTGGAAGTGCAACCATTTTCCAAATAGTATTTGTTGATCACATATTACTAATTGGAAACGAATTACCTGTCTTATAGTCAGTTAAGGCGTGGTTGCATAAATTCTTCTCAATGAAAGTCTTGGGTGAGGTAGTATATATTCTTGGGATCAATAGCCATCATGATAGATCCAAGAAAATGTTGGGCCTGAGTCAAAGTACATAAATTAACAAGATATTGATGACATTAAGTATTGAACAGTCCAAGAGAGTATTATTGCTAGTGTCACATGGAATTCATCTTTCCAAGAAAATGTGTCCTTAGACACATGAGGAAAGAAATAGAATGGAAAGGATGCCTTACGCATCTTTGATTGGGTCAGTCATGTATGTTATGCTATGTACGAGGCTAGATATTGATTATGCATGAGATGTTGTAGGTAGATATCAAGCTAATCCAAGAGACCACCATTAGATGGCAGTCAAGACTATCCTTAAGTATCTGAGGCATACTATGGATATGTTCCTGTTTTATGGAGGAGATAAGGAACTAGTCATCATAGGACATGTAGATGCTATTTTCTAGACTGATCAAGATGACATGTAGTCACATACTTGATACATCCTCAATTTGAATTGAGGTGTAGTAAGCTGGAAGAGCTCAAAGAAAAGTGTTGTGGATGATTCTACAGCAGAGTCCGAGTATATCGCAGCTTCTGAGGTAGCTAATGAAGTAGTATGGATGCGTATCTTTGTCCAAGAGTTGGATGTATTACTAAGCAGAAAAGATTATATCACACTCTATTGTGATAATACTACAGCGGTGGAACTTTCAAAAGAGCCAAGGTCACATCAGTGAAAAAACCACATACATCAGAAGTATAATCTCTTGGGGGATTTTTCTCAGGGAGGTGAAGTTGCAGTGAGCAATATTTCCACGGAAAAAAATGGCGGACCCCTTGACTAAAGCCTTGACTTAGTAGAAACATGATCATCATGTGAGGTTTAGCAGACTAAAAGACGTAGGCAGTTGGCTCTAGTCCAAGTGGGAGTTTGTAAGGGTTGGGTTTCTAAGAACCAACTATTTCATACATTGATTACATGAATGTTCACAAATTATATATTGTTCATTGTTCTGCAAGAATATAATATTATAATGTCCTGGAATATTTGTTTCATTGTTATGGTCATGGCAGATCCTCGTTAGGATGAGAACCTTGAAATGCAATAAAAATATTCTTAAATAATGTTCTACGGTTGGATGACATACTATGATAAGAAATATAGTATACAGACCATCTTCTGTGAGTACTCGTAAGAATATGAGACTCTCTCTCATGGGGTACGCACTTGGTACTATCTAAGATTAGAGATTATGAGAACAGACCATCCAGTAGCAATTCTTCATGTCTTGGTGTCATCAGACATTTCTATCTATGAGTGTGTTTAATGGTCCTTAGACTGGAAGATTATCATTTACTCATGTCATGACTCACGTACTTAGATTTACTGAAGAAATCCGTCATGCAGACAGTTGGTGGGAAGTAGGGTACGTTGATTGCATCACAAGTGACATGTTGTTAATGGATAAGTCAAGGAAGGATTTTTCCCTTCCATTTATTAAAGATTATATCTCGGACCTTGGATTGAAATAGAACTGTCGCCTTAAATTCCATGGCCATGGTGTAAATGACGAGTTTATTTCGGGTAGTCAAATAATGACTGATCAAGCATATAGGTTTACGACAATTCCATGAAACCTTTTTAATGAGATATAGAGACAAAGGTATTAAATTACACAGTAAGAATTTGTATCAGGTGATACGTCAATGCAACGTCAACTTATTTCCCTTGGGTTCCTTGACCCGTTTCTAGACAATAATCTTGGACTTTAGGCAAGCCTGCCAAATGCTAACGAGAAAGAGGCCTAGAGGGTCACACACTAAGTGTATTCAAGTATCTCAGGTAGAATAAAGATTATTCCCGTACATGGTTTAATAATTCTTCAAGGAATCCTAAATCTTTTTAATGATGGATGAAGAATAAAATAAAACAAGTATAGGTCATGTATCAATGATAACACGCCGAGTAGTTTTATTTTGAATACAAGTACACGCCGTGTATTATTAAATGTACATGCCATGTCATTTTCATTTTGGATAGTAAATGAATAAATTAAAACAAGATATACATGTTGTGTACATTGAATGTACACACCGTGTAATTTGCAATGAAAAACATGTACACTCTGTGTATTTATTAATACACGCTGTGTAGTTTTTTAAGTCGGGATTTTGAGGAAATAAAATTTCATTAAATGATATTTATTATAATCAGTGTGGGTTCATATCAAGGAATAAGTGACTCGACATGGGGTTTTCAAAAGGTAGTTATTGAAATAAATAAAATGTGTAATGCGTTTATTTATTGTCATAACTCTACCTCCTAGAACCCAATTATAAATATACTCAAAACCCAAACTCTTTTCCTTAAACAAGAGAATCATTGGGCACAACAACTCTGGAGAATTATTTCAAGGCTGTAAGAACCTCTTCCTCCAATAACTCTCTCAAGACAGAGATAGATCATCTTCTTTTGGATCAAGACAGTCTAAGGCGGATAACTCAAGAAAGGATTCTCTATTCTAGCACCTGAAGACTCCTTTGGCGACATCCCGAGATACGAGGTACACGTGTGGATCAACGCTAGAGGAATTCTACAGTTGGCTTATGTGACGCAATGACAAATCACACTGGAACGTGATCAAGAACATCAATGATGAAAGAACACCAAAAATTTATTTCTATTAAATTTGATTAAATTAATTATAATCAACCAGTAACGATCCAACATTGTGGTTCCAGGAAATTCCTTTTCTTTGTGAATTTCTGTGATTCAATTCATCAAGACTGGAATTTATCATTGTATTGATCCCAGATTGATCATCGTTAATGAAAAAAAGCCATGTGGTCATATCCACCAACACACTTCCACTGCGCCCAGAGACTTCAGTTGTGTCTTTATGCAGAATGATAGAGTAATTTCTTATGCATAATGATAGAAAAAATCTAATGAGCTAAAGTGTCCTACTCATGAACTTGAGTTAGAATCTATAATGTTTGCATTCAATATTTGGATACATAATCTTTATGGTGAAAATTGTGTGATATATACCTATCATAAGAGTTTGAAGTATATTTTCTCATAGAATGAAATCAACATGAGGAAGAGGAGATGACATTAACTACCCAAGGATTATGATTACACAATACACTACCACCCTGGGATGGAAAATAATAGGGAAAATGATTTTATCAGAAAGGATCACAGGGTTTTGAACAAGATGAGAGTTGAAAATGATCTTATATATACATGGATCTAATAAATATGGATATGGGATAAATCATGGAAGGCGAGACATCAATGCTTCTTGAAATATTTTCCAAACCATATTTACTAGAAATGATAAAAAGTTCTCAAACTGAGGATGAATAATTTTAATAGAAAATTATAGCTTTGAATGATGGTAGATTGATCGACATCATATATAAAGATGGAATTTTGAAATTTGGGAAGAGATATTTTCTTCCTAACACAAATGATCTAAAAAGGGAATTGTGTAATGATTCTCATAGCTCCAATTTATCTATACACCTTCAAATCCCCACGATGTATATAGATTTTAAGGAACAGTTTTGGTGGGACAACATGAAGAGGGATATTGGTGATTTTTTGCCATGATTTTTGGTTTTCATCAAGTGAAAGTTGGAAGGAAACTACCTGGAGGAGTGATGAAATGTATTCCCAAACCTGAGTGGAAATGGGATAATATTACGATGGAAATTATCATGGGACTACCAAAGTCTAGTAGAATGAAGGATGCAATATTGGTCATTGTTGATCGTCTTAACAAGTCATCACATTTTGTTTCAAAAAGAGAATATTTAACACTTTAGAATTTAGAAATACTATATATTATAGATATTGTAAGACTTCATGGAGTACCTATATCGATTTTTTCTGATCGTGGTCTCCATTTTACATGAAGATTCTGGAAAAATTTTCAGAAGGCCCTGGATTCGATTGAGAACTGCCTGCCACCCTCAAACAGATGGACAATCAGAACAGACTATTCAAACATTAAACGAAATGTTGATATCTTCCTCACTCGAATTTCAAGGTATGTCGGATCAATATTTACCTCTGATAGAATTTTCATATAATAATAGTGTCCATTACGGTATTCATATGGCACAATATGAAGAGTTATACTGAAATAGATGTCACACATAAACTTGTTGAGATGATGTTGGTGAAAAAAATTCGTAGGCCCATAACTTGTTGAGGAAATGATGGAAAATGTGAAGGTTATCCAAACCCACATCAATGCAACTCAGTGTAAGAAGAAGAGCTTTGCCGATAACCGAAGGAAAAACATGGAATTTCAGGTAGGAGATCATGTTTTCTTGAAGGTATCTCCATGGGAGGGAGTTGTACAATTTGGTAAGAAGGGTAAATTATGTCTCAAGTACATCATACCTTTCAAAATTCTAGAACTAATTGGATTTGTAGCTTATAATTTGTCAATGCCGCCATGTATTCCCAAAGTTCATGATGTGTTCCACGTGTCACAATTGAGAAAATACATGTTTGACCCAATGCATGTACTCACCTATGAGGAAATTGAACTGGAACCTAATCTGTCTTATTGTGAAGAGCATGTAAAAATTCTTGATACAAGATAAAAAGTGCTGAGAAACTAGATGACCCATCTACTAAATGTTCTATGGAGAGACCATACGATGGAAGATTCAACGTGGAAACCAGAGGATCTTATGATAAAGAACCATCAAAATCTTTTTTTGGGGTACTATTATAAAACTTTTGAGAAAAATATTATTTGAAAGAGGGGAGAATGTGAAACTACAAGCTTACCTGGTACTTTTCCCTTTGAATAATACAATTTCTTGTGTTGTACGCAACTTCGAGTTCAAACACACCACAAACAATAAAACTATCAATTATGAATAGTAATACCCAATTTTTTGAATTTTATAAATTTTATCATTCAAAATGGACTTTATTTTTGGATTTGGAATATCGATATTAGCATAGGGTGAATTTTTGGTATTTTTATGAAAATTTTCAATTTTTGATGAATAGTGAAATAACACTATTATTGGTTAAAACCGTGTTTTTATTTAAAGAATTAGTTATTTTATTTTCATTTATTTTAGGTCAAAATTGTTACATAATACCAATATATTTTCAACATAATTCATTGTAGTTATTTTATAATAATATTAGATGTATAAAAGTTTATCGATCTTTTTACCGTCTTTTACCCACCCCATAAGAGCATTTCCAAATTTGTATAACACATAATTTTACTGCTTCTGTGAGTTGAATTTAAAAATATCAAGAGACACAATTTATATCATTAAGTAATATGTGGTTCAATAAGATGTAAATAATTTTTTGTGAATAGAATCTTTTGACTTTTATTTACCACAGTTAAAAGTTAATAGGGTAATTAAGGGTAAAAATGATATCATATTTAACGTAAAACTTATCCTAATTATAATGGATAAGTATAATTAGACCAAAAAAACCCATAGGAATAAATTATGTTCCCATTTGTTCCATATGGATTAGATTAAGACTTTTATTATTATTTTATTTAAAGAATAGTTAAAACAGTTAAAATAAAAGTTTATGAATTAAACCATTTTTTATATAGGGATATACATAAGATAAATTAAACTATAGATATTCATTAGAAATATAAAAATATATCCAACATAATTGTATTTTATTTATAATTTTTAGACATTAAATAATTAAATTTATTTTTGAAACAATGATGATGCATTAATTACATTATTAATGAAATATTAAAATAATTGATATTATAAATATCCAAATAAATATAGTTTGTGACTTTTAATGCATTCCACTAATTTTATAGGTTAATATGAAATGTTAGAGTTTATTAAAGGATTTTTTTTATGTAATAATGCTGTTATGAATTTAACAAAAAAAAATTTACCAAATAGTGTCAAAATTGACATAAAAGAGTTTTTAAAAAACATATTATATTAATAATTGGTATTCTATTCCTAAAAATCTACGGTTCAGAAAAAGGGCATAATTAATATTTTATATGTCATTAATGAGACACATGAGGTTTTCATTGAATTTTATTATATGTTTATTAACAATATAATTTCAAAAAACCAAGGGATGTGGTAAAAGCCAAAATATTAAACTAAGAGTTAAATATATATGATAAGGTTAATATAGTGACTGAAACCTATCTAAAAGCCATTGGTTGAGTGATTTTTAACCCATACCAACCTTATCCTAGAAATAAATCTTTTTTGATCCATTAGAAACTGAAAAAGAGTTAATAATAAAATTACATTTCAAGGTTTTCATAAAGTGACCCTCACCTCTCTTATAAAAGGGAACTTCCCCTTCTCTCCAATTCACATCTTCAAAGCAATTTGTCTCATACAAACCCTACCCTAATAGTGTCTCAATTATCCTCCCTTTATCCTAGATGGATTTAGTTAGTTATAAGGACAACCTATAGAGCGCTTTTGATCAAATCAAAAGGAAGAACCAGAAGAAGAGGTAAATATTTCATCACCTCTTTCAAGTTATTTTCTTCTTCCACATCCTCTTTCTTTATTATTTCCATTATAAAATAATACCACCAGTATCTTCTATATATTGTGATGTTATTATAAAAATTTTAAATCCCTATTCATTTTTCTATCCATCCTATAAATGACAAAGTCCCCATACGTGTGTATGTACATATTATCGTCTCTACGTCGTGGTGTAGTTTGTTATTCAAAAACATCATCATTTGGGTAGGTATAATAATTAGTATAAATGATATAAATAATAAATATAACAGGATAATGATTTGGAATATATTATATACCATCCAATTGTATATGATATTAATATCAAAAGAATGATATTTTCGCCCGTGCGTACATACGTATTACCGTCTCCACGAACACGGTGAGATTTATTCCCCATCATATCCATTCAAGAATAATTTTCATCTGATGATTACAATTAATGTTTAAAGACAAAATATATTTCTGAATATAAATATGATACATCAAATCCATAAATAACATAACTTATTTAACAAATCATATAATTAAAAATGAATCAGTAAACACCCAAAACGATGATACTAGTGAAATATCATTAACAACTCAATATTAGAAGATCAAATATGATATCATATTAATGTATATGGTTCATTTATAATTTAATAACAATGATTTATCCATTATACAGGTTGTTAACCTACCCTCAACCTAGGAAAAGTACAAGGTAATGGTTAATTTCACAATCTTTTTACTATCCGAGGTTGTTTTTATGTAAGTATATTTTGAGACCTCTATATCATCAACAACCATGTTTTCTTAAAAATGTATTTGATTTTTTTTTTAAAATTTAATAGATAGTGGTTTAAATTCATTTATTCCCTTATTTGACCTTATATGTTTTTGAAAATAATATTTCTGTCATTTTCCGGACAATGTACTTTATGAGATTTTTAACAAAATTAAGATAAGATTGTTTTTTAACATATACAGTTGGTGCAACTATTTTCTACCCTTATAACATCATCGATGTTTCCCTTACATGACTATAAGAATATTTTTAAAATAATTTTTTTTCTTTTATAATTAAATTACTTTTAAATTAATTTTAAATAGGAAGTGATATTTCTCTTAAAAAAGTTTTAATTTCAACTACGTCAACATCCTTTGATTAATTTTAAGCTTCTTTGATGTAGGTTTCTTATGATAAAAAAATTCCCTATTGTACTGAAGGTTTTGGGATTTGTTTGACTGTTGATGTGTTTTTTATATCATTTCTGGTTTATGGATAATGTATTGACATTTAGAATGCTAGTTTTATTACGAATGATTAGGTTATGTTTAAAACATTTCATATGAGGATTGCATTGGACTCAATAAGTGAAGGGTGGAGCCCTCAATAGCTCCTCGAGGCATCAGTAGGTCTCATGATACAAACTAGTGTCTTGGCACCAGGCCTTGGCAAAATCTTATTTGTAGTCATGGAACAATGCCTTGACAATGGGGTTATAATGTCTGACATTATGCAATCCATAATTATGAAAGCAGATATTGATATTTCATGTGATTATTAGACTATTATAATATCAATGAGAATTAGTAAATGACATTACATGATTTTACCTTTTAAATATAATGCTCAATTTTTTGTTTAAAAATCATTTGTTTTAGTCTAATACATTAACTTAAATGTTGATTCTTATTTTCGTATGTATATACTATAATGTTATACTTACTGAGCATCTGAGATCAACCCTTTATATATTTTATTTTTCGCAGGATGTGAAGAACTATTTTATGGTTGACGTGCAGGGATAGACTAAGTGTTTGAACGGAGAGTGATGGCAAGAGGGGGGGGGGTGAATTGCCTTTTAAAAAATAATTAACAATTTAAAAACAAAGTTAAAAGTGCAGCGGAAATAAAAGAGGCAATGCACAAAACTTAATAACGGAGTTCGGCTTAAACCAAGGCCTACGTCTCCGCTCCCAACTCAACCATTGAGAGATTTACTACCGCTTGATTTTTAATGGTTTTAGCAAGAAACCCACTAGACTTTAAGGTAGTCTAGAACCTATTACAGCTTGCTTTTAATAGTTGAGCAAGAACCCACTAGCCTTCTTACAGGTGAAGGCTAGCTCACCTATGACTCAAGACTTTTAAAGGGAAGGCTTGACTAACCTCTTCACACCTTGAAGGTGGTGTCAAAACCCAAACAATGGAGGATGAGAGAAAGAGGGGTTTGTAGGCACAAACCCAAATTGATGCTCAAAATAATAAAACAAGAAAAATCGTAAGAAGAGAAGCCTTGGGCGCCGAAGGATTGATGAAGTTGATGCAGAGTGCTCCCAATCTTCTTTGATGGTGCTCCTTGGATGTGGAAGTGGGTTGGAGCAATTGAGGTTCCTTGAAGGAATCCGCCGGAGGTTTTCCAAATGATGAAAAATGTGTCTGTTGGATTCCGTTGGCTTTCGTTGGCTTGGTTATTGTTTCACTATGTTTCGGGGCTTCCTAGTCCTTTATTTATAGAGGGGGAACCCTCATATGGACGTTCGGGGACTTCGGAGCTGTTGGAAAAGTCTTCGGAGCTGTTGGGAGCAGGCTGGTCAAAGCCCAACGGCTAGTTTGACTGGATCCACCGGCTGACCGGTGCTTGGCCACCGGTTGGCCGGTGCTTTGGATAATGGAGAGGCCTTCTGCCCAGGCACCACCGGCTGGCCGGTGAGGAGGCCACCGGTTGGTCGGTGGTGAGACACTAGGTGTCCCTTCTGTCTGGGTTCCACCGGCTGGCCGGTGATGGGACACCGGTTGGCCGGTGGTCTGGACAGAGGGGATGCCTTCTGTCAAGATTCCACCGGCTGGCCGGTGGTCATCCACCGGTTGTCCGGTGGACTGAAATCAGTCCACTTTTGCCTTCTGGCTTTCTTGGCCCAATTCCTTGGCAACCTGAAATCATTCCTATCATCCAAAAACACTTAAAACAAGATTAGATAAATAAGAGTGTGATTGTGATCATGAAAATTAAACCACGAGGGGTACGAGAGGTACAACAATCTCCCCCTATTTTGATGATCACAATCACCAAAACAAGCAATGTAAAAGACTGAAATGAAAGGCATGCTTTAAAGGATAAAGAAAAGCATGAGAGAAAGATTTGTCCCCCAATCAACCAAGAATTTCTCCCCCTTTGTGATTATCAAAATAGCACGGGGCATAAAACTTGATTGATGGAAAGGTTGAAAAACAAGATAGAGTTCTTAAACCAATTGAAATTCTTGAGATTTGAATTGAAAGTTTTGAATTGAAAGTTTTGAATTGAAGGTTTTCAATTGAAAGTTTTGAATATAAAGAAAAAAGGCTTAAACGATCCTAACTCCCCCTAAATAAAAACAACAAATCACCGGGGAGAGGATTTTAGAACCGAGACAAATTTTGGTCCGGTGAGACTCGCTAAAAGGGATTTTCAATCTAATCTTGTCTAGTGGCGGGTCTTCTCCTATGAAATTCATCATTAAAGGAAATGGTTTTGGGCCTTCCATACAGGGAATTTTTGCAATCTCACTCATAAATTAAGTGCCCGGGTTTTTGACAATAGTTGCAAAATTTATATTGGGAGCTCCCCCTTACAAAAATAGTAGGAGCATGGAAAGAGGAAGCTTTCTTGGAATATCCAAGCCCTTGGGTGGTTCTAGATATGCATTGGGAACCATGGAGCTACGAGAGGTTATTTTCACCTTCGGTGAACTTAGATAGGGATTTCCTTAAATCCTTGATTGTTGATTCCATAGAATCAACATCGGGAAGGTTTTGGATCTTGAGAGACAACTCCTCCTTTTCATTGAGAAGTTGTTCCTTTTCGGAAGAAATTTTTTTGAAATTCGTTTTTAAAGCATTAAATTTGGATGAAAGTTTGTGAAAGCCTTCCTCCAATTGATCTCTAGCATGTTGGAGATCCTCATAAGATAAATGATTTAAATAATTTGAAGAACTAGAGGATGAGGAGTCGGAAGAGGATACCTCATGAAATGCCATTAGGCATTTTTTACCGTTGTCACTTGAGGAGGAGGAGGAGGAGGATGTGGAGCTATCACTCCATGTGGCCTTGAATGCCTTCTTCTTTTCCTTTTTCTTGGCCTTTTTCTTGTTGAGTGGACAATCGGGCTTGTAATGGCCTTTCTTGCCACACCCGTAACATGTTACCTCGGGCTCGGATTTGTCGTTGGGTTGAGCCTTACGGGATTTCTTCTTCTTGTGCTTCTTCATGAATTTGTGCATTTTGCGGGAAAGATTGTCCATTTCTGAATCGCCGCTTGAAGAGGAAGATGATGAGGAGGAGGAGCTTTCTTCTTTTTGAACTTTGAAGGAAATGTTCTTTGGAACTTTGATCGGTTTGCCTTTCTTTTCAGCTTGCCTCCTCATGGTGATCTCGTAGGTCATGAGGGATCCAATGAGATCTTCGACCGGCATGTTCTTGATGTCTTTTGCTTCTTGGATTACCGTGACATTCGGTGCCCATGTGCTTGGTAAGATCCAAAGGATCTTCTTGACCATCGTTTCTGCAGA
Source organism: Viscum album (assembly GCA_963277665.1). NCBI lineage: Eukaryota > Viridiplantae > Streptophyta > Magnoliopsida > Santalales > Viscaceae > Viscum > Viscum album. The sequence continues at coordinate 1,905,292,983 of OY728158.1, forward strand.
CACATCATCACCAAGGGACTTTCTCCCATTGCAAACATCAGTAAAACGTGTAAACATTTCAGTTATATTTTTAGATGGATGCATGGTAAAAGACTCAAAATCTTGACGGTACATATCCAATCGAGTATCCTTAACTTTGTTGGTCCCCTCATGGGTAACCTCCAATAGTTTCCAGATTTCATGAGATGAAGTGCATGTGGAAACTCGATTGAATTCATTTCGATCAAGGCCGCAATGAAGAGCATTCATGGCTTTTCCATCAAGCTCGAAATTTTTAATATCGGCTTGAGTCCATTTGGATTCATCGGGAGAAGAGAGAGAGTAACCATGCATGACAATTCTATAAATAGGATAACCAATACTTCTAAGAAAATTAGTCATGCGGGTTTTCCAATAAGTGTAGTCGATTCCATCAAAAAAAGGAGCACGACCCAATGAATATCTTTCGGGGGCGAAAGAAGATGAAGCCATCACAATGGATCTTGAATTTGAAACCGGTGAAGGTATTACTCAAGTTTCCCTCTGATACCAATTGTTGGAACGGAGAGTGATGGCAAGAGGGGGGGGGTGAATTGCCTTTTAAAAAATAATTAACAATTTAAAAAAAATGTTAAAAGTGCAGCGAAAATAAAAGAGGCAAGACACAAAACTTGATAACGGAGTTCGGCTTAAACCAAGGCCTACGTCTCCGCTCCAAACTCAACCGTTGAGAGATTTACTACCGCTTGATTTTTAATGGTTTTAGTAAGAAACCCACTAGACTTTAAGGTAGTCGAGAACCTATTACAGCTTGCTTTTAATGGTTGAGCAAGAACCCAGTAGCCTTCTTACAGGTGAAGTCTAGCTCACCTATGACTCAATCCTTCTAAAGGGAAGGCTTGACTAACATCTTCACACCTTGAAGGTGGTGTGAAAACCTAAACAAAGGAGGATGAGAGAAAGAGGGGTTTGTAGGCACAAACCCAAATTGATGCTCAAAATAATAAAACAAGAAAACCCATAAGAGGAGAAGCCTTGGGCGCTGAAGGATTGATGAAGTTGATGAAGAGCGCTCCCATGCTTCTTTTATGGTGCTCCTTGGATGTGGAAGTGGGTTGGAGCAATTGAGGTTCCTTGAAAGAATCCGCCGGAGGTTTTCCAAATGATGAAAAATGTGTCTGTTGGCTTCCGTTGGCTTTCGTTGGCTTGGTTATTGTTTCACTATGTTCCGGGGCTTCCTAGATCTTTATTTATAGAGGGGGAACCCTCATATGGTCGTTTGGGGTCTTCGGATCCGTTGGAAAAGTCTTCGGAGCCGTTGGGAGCAGGCTGGTCAAAGCCCAACGGCTAGTTTAACTAGCTCCACCGGCTGACCGGTGCCTGGCCACCGGTTAGCCGGTTCTTTGGAAAATGGAGAGGCCTTCTGCCCAGGCACCACCGGCTGGCCGGTGAGGAGGCCACCGGTTGGCCGGTGGTGAGACAGTAGGTGTCCCTTCTGTCTGGGTTCCACCGGCTGGCCGGTGGTCTGGACAGAGGGGATGCCTTCTGTCAAGATTCCACCAGCTGGCCGGTGGTCATCCACCGGTTGGCCAGTGGACTGAAATCAGTCCACTTTTGCCTTCTGGCTTTCTTGGCCTAATTCCTTGGAAACTTGAAATCATGCCTATCATCCAAAAACACTTAAAACAAAATTAGATAAATAAGGGAGTGATTGTGATCATGAAAATTAAACCACGAGGGGTACGAGAGGTACAACACTAAGGGTATAAGTTTTTTCAAAAGGAGAAAAAATGATGTTGATGTTTTTATATCATGATGTAATGTAAAACTTATGAATCTATCAAGCACTTCCAGGGCTAATAAACTGGTCGGTCTTTTAGGACATGATTCCTTATGTCATACCAATGATATGTAATAAAGCACTGACTCTAGGTAACTGGGTTTGGGGCATTATAGACAAATAATAGAGGAATATGATAATCCCATCATCTTGAAAAAAGGGAATAAAATGACCCCTCCATATGCATGAGTCTGACCAGTATAGGTAACCTCAGAACTACGTACGAATTTATTACCATTCCTTAATGGGAAACGTAGTGATGCTTGGATCCTAAATCCTAGTCCTTCCCCTAGTCAAAGTCAAGAATTCCACATTCCCTACACATAGATCTGACATGTGAAGAGGAATCCATGAAAATCCCAAACCGTATGATTATAAATTGAATGGTACCTTGAGAACTATGTATGTCTTGATTCCTAGCCGCAAAGGATACATATAGTCACCTTGACCCTAAGTCTTCGTACAACCACCACATGATACAAATTCCCCCACTCTATATGAATAGTTTAGACTGGAACAAAGAGTCATCAAGAACTACATATGGTTTGATTCCTTACTTCACAGGATACACAGAGATTCCCAAATTCTTCATCCTAGTCCATCCTCCATTTTAAAAAAAAGTCTACCTCCCTCTACATGGGCCAGACCTGTATAAGAACCATATTGTCAGAACTATTGGACATTGATTCCAAAATAACTAGGGTATGTATGAATCCTCAATGATTTTCAATCCCTACACTTCACCCACCTCATCATTTTCATGTTGGTTCGCTTTTGTCCTTACCGTATGACGTTAAACATCATGGGATACGAGAACTACGTGTTTCTTGATTCTTAAATTTGTGGGATACATAGTGGCACCAGGATCCCATATACTAGTCCATACACCATAAAAAAGACCCTCTACCTACTTATGGGATAGACTTGCGAAGATAAATTCATGAGTCCTAGGCACACTGCATTAAACCTCAAGGACAAATAATTCTTAACTGCATGATGTTAAACTTTAAGGTATTAAAGAACTACATGTGGATTGATTATTGGTATGAAATGATAGATAATGACACCAGGTCCTTCCCGAGTTAAGCCACATGAAAAAATAAATCCCTCTATTTCCTGCACGAGAATGTATATCTGTGTAGAAGATTCCAAACCATGATTTCTGCAATAAGGACTAGTCAAAAGATCATGCATGCCCCCTTACAGATGAATCAGATCTATGTAGATGGTCACATGACTCATAACTAATCATGGATTTGATATTTCTCATGTACCGAGATGTCTTGTTTTCATCCATCAAACTCTATGCCCATAGAAATCTCGAATCCCCATAAAATCCTCATAGCTATAGAAAATGGACGGTCAGTGTCCTGTGGACACCTTTGTTTGGCTATGCACAGAATGGCATGGTGACTCTACATAAACTGGTCAAAAAAATGGAATCTCAAACAATGGTAAATTTTCCAATTGTAGAGGATTTTTCAACTTCATTAAACCCATTGGCTCATAAGCCTCACATCATCTCTCCTACTTCGATTGATTTTGAAATCATGATTTACACTTCCTTCCCACACTCACCTCCAAGGAATGCTAGGGATATCCCAACATGATTAGACCATATTTACCTATGATTGCTTTGAAATTTCATCTCTGAAACATGAAACTAAACTATGTTTTCAACATCCTTTCCCCAATACTATAAACAACATAGACCCAAAAAATCTATCTCGTTTATGCTGAGTGTCCCACATCCTCACCACATGATGTTCAACTGTATTGCCTAAAAATTCTCCCTTAATTGATCCTTCCATCCCTAGGTGTTATAGTAAAACCCTTTCTACCCCTTGTTTATCACACAGAGCATTTCTCACATGGTCTTAGGAATTTCAGCAAGGGATTCCCCACAGAGCATTGGAAAATGAATCTATAATGAATGATCCTATTGGAACGAATTTAAAAGGCATATTAGAGTCTTCCCCTATATTTTTGGAATCCTAATGTCCTAAATGTATAACATTAAAATTAATGTTCCCCCAAATATAGAAACAATTCCATACTATCTGCACATGGGACATACCTATGTAGGGATCCTAATTTTGGGGCACCAGGATCATCAAAATCGGCCCCCGTAGCAGAAAGGGAATCAAAATTCCCCACCCTATGTGCGAGCTATATCTATGTAGGACAGTCCCTAACTCTACGGGTGATTAAAACCTAAACGTTTCTAACATATAAAGAGACATATTTTTTATCTATCAAACTCAATAGATTGAGAGATTTTTTATCCTCTTATACCTCCCTTACCAATGAATATGGGAGGGATGTGTCTTATGGACACCTTTTTTTGACTATGTGTACAATTCCCTGATATTTCTACACAAGTTTCCCAAAAAAATAGTATATCATCCAAAGGAAAATTCAACCTCAGGAGAGGATTTTATTATTCTAGTATTCTCAAGGGCTTATAAGCCTTATATCATCATTCCTGATCCAAGATCCCTTAAAACCATGACTTACACTTTCTTCTCTATCAATGTCTTAAACATGTGGGAAAACATTGTCCTGACCACCCTCACATTAATTTGGTCTTATACATCAATGTCCTAATCAAATGTCATTAAAAATGTATGATGCTCCATGATCAATTTTCATAATTTGTCCCCGACATAACAAATAATTTCCTCCCCTTGTGTTTCTATGCTTGAAAAGATTCCCCATAGGAATTGTCAATGTGTGTCTCACTTTATTTTTATCCCCTTGCACAAAAAGGGCCCCATTCATAGGCATGAACTAGATCCAAAATAAACCTTAAAAGAAATTTTTATGACTGTACTTATATCAAGATAATATACATAGTTAAACTTTGGTCTCCTATTTTGAGTCCATCTAGGAAACACAATTTTTCCATTCATTCCCATGAAAGGGTCATACCTATGTGGGGAACCTACTCACACCTGTTTGGGAAGAATGTAACCACCTATTACCAGAATACTTCGGCTTTAAATTCACCCTTTTCAAGTTCCATAACACCTCTTCACAAAACATACTATGTGTCCAAAATTTTATGAATCCCCATAACCATCCATGGCCATTAGAAATGGATGGCTTGTGTCCTGTAGAAACCTTTGATTGACTATGAGAAAAATTATTCGGAAACTCTGCATATGTTTTCATCAATATAGCCTATTAACCAAAGGAAAATTTTTCCCCATGAGATAATTATCCTCCCTCCATACTACCCTATGACATTTACGTCTCACCTTATTCCTCAGTTTTAGAATACCCCTAGATTATAGTTTACATCTTCTCTCCATTCTCATGCCTAAAGGTGATAGAACATTTCTGGTCAACCAACCATGAGAAAGGAATATTGTTTATCCCCTAGTGAAAGTAAATAAAATTCAAATCATATGTATCAAATGTCTCTTTTAAACAATTCTAAACTACATCGTGCTCCATCCCTCCTTTACAAAATCCAAATTCATGTGGTAGTGGTTTCTATACCATAAAAATATAAATTCCCCTATTATATATAGAAATTGTTCCCTCAACATGACAACCATAGTGGAATTCAATAAAAAACTAATACAAACTTACATAAAATGTTTTGGCCATCGAATATAGGAGTCCAATGTCTTAGGGAATCTTTTTTTCACTAATTGGCACAATTCTACAGCAGTTTTGTATAAATGGACCATAAAAATGTCCTATTAAAAGAATGTAAATTCATCCTTAGGAGAGGCTTTCCATATTTACATATGACCAATAGATTCCATGACCCATATCATGTTCCATGTCATAGAACAATAATGTCAGGGTCATGAAAAATCCATAATCGATGTTTGAAAGCTATTGGGACCTTCTTGGTTAAAGAGTCATAGATTGGGGCCCTTTCTTTACAAATCATTGTTAAAATGTTCGAAATAAAACATCAGTCTTAGTCTATGTTTTCTGACCTAAAAATTCAATAATGATATTTCAGTTATAAAGTCTTTAAAACACCCATGAAGTAGAAATCACTCACTAAAATTATAACCCACCAAGGGAATCTTGGAAAAAATGGGTACATGCTCGCCCAACCTATGTATAATATGGTTTAGGAAAAATATTGAGCGAAAAAAATATTAACAAAAATCTAGAGAACCAAATCTTATTAGGTTGAAAACCTGCAATGGGAAACCTAGTTATACCTACTAAGCCCTCACCAGATAGGGGTTAGGTAAAAACATGGGATATAATAAAAAAGCATAATGGTTGTGTTTTTTTCCATGAGACCCTAGTAATAGTCGAAATATTCTCCCTAGGACTATAGGTTCAGGAATAAAATTAGATCAAGATTTGATTATTTCCTTTATCCTAGATTTTGAGTCCAATTGAGTCCTGGTTGAAATTATGGTTTAAAATATATTTGATTAGGATCAATTGTCATTTCAGGGAGAAAAAGAAGGAGAAGAATAGGAGAAACAACCTTCCTCGTTCCATTATATGATGATAAGGGGGACATCCACAAACTGATGTATCTCCTTGATATGAAGGAAAATGAAACAATAGTACAAGATAATTCAAAGGATTAAAATGATGTATGATGATCTCTTTATAGTAAATTAAAAATTTTATTATAGGGTAAATCAAGAGGTTTTTCTAAAGTAGTCCTTTGGGAAGCTTTAGCTTCAATCGGTGGGTGCATGTGTTTCATAATGGATTTGAGATCTCACCCCTTCCGCATAATACTTCCAAACAAGAAGTTTTTGATACTAGTTGTTCCTTCATCTTGGCTAAATGAGCTTTGCAATCTCATAGATCATATATTGATATAATCACTTGGAAATGAACATTTTCCTTCTTAGTTGTTAGTTGGTGAAACTCTTCAGTATGATCCCAAAAGTTCATTTTTTGGTGGTGTGATGCATTGAACAGAACAAGGCTATCTTCACGAGTGGATAGATCCTCTTGAGTTATGATAATATGGTATGAAAGTCAGTGTAGATGGATATATTTGAAGAATCTAGAACCCATGTTGGTAAATAGCTGCCAAAGGGTGTCCACCTCATCAGCAAGATCTTGTAGAGGAGTGTCGAGAACAATATTACAGATTTAAAGGCTCATCCATCTCCACATAGTTTGATGTCTTTTTAATGTATTTTAACCCAGAATCAATTCCTTTTCCATAATAGGAATGTACTTAGTAAATGTTACCACGATAGATGAAGCCTCCCTAGGCTGTGTTAACCAAGCGGGGGAGCCGTCTCACTTTTTTGGTAGTTTGATACATGGAACAATGTTCAGGGGGTTGACTGTGACTTTAGGGGTACTCAATGATGTTCCACATAGTCCCTATTTGGTATGACCGCAAACCTTCCCACCATTAGATGGGGGTTTGAGTCTCTCTCTACAAATATTTTTTGTGGAAAGGAATTACCCTCCAAACGCATGCGATAGCAAAAATAGCACCTTCGGGTAATAGGAATAGAGGGAGATGGCCTGGATGGCACTGGTAAAATGGGACTGGAAGTAGTTAAGGGTCTTTTAACCCATCAGACAAGCCTGGCCAATATGTCATCAAGATTGAACATTACCCACTATTGGTAATACTCCAATGGTAAGTATGTAATGGCCTCTATTGGAGGATTAAAGAAGTGCATGCCAGAGTCCCCTTGTATCATCATCAACCATAGTTGTTGAAATATTATCGAGCGAGATTCCCTATAAACCAGGTTAGCTCGGAGGAATTAAACTCACTACAGAAATAAAAAATTTATAGAAAACCGTTAGGGCGCATAGGGTTTTTACACGGTCATCCTATCTATACAAGCAGTTGAGATTCTATCCAGAATTGTGATGAGGAATGAACATTCTTTCGAAGATCCCCTCCCATCATCTACTATTATTCTATAAGGCATGAGGTAAGGAGAAAAAGTAAAATACGAAAGATCACTTAGGAAGTCACTGATGCTGTCAACACTCAGAGACATGGGACCAATAATGAAAATGTTATGTAATTCCGGACAGAAGTAAAAATAACAGACCATCGCAGTGTTCCAAAACACGTACATGGTAAATTGCTCTAATACCAAACCATATAAATGATTAAACGGTCAAATGAGATGATTTTTATTCCTCCCATCCTGTATTTTCCCCATAAATCATAAATTTTTGTAAGGGTGGGGACAGCTAAATTGAGGGGCTGCCACTCTACCAACGTTGCTTCAATTATTAGGAAGAAAACCCTGACACCAGTATAAATATCATAGGAAGGAAAAATCCACTAACTCAAGAACATGGAAAAGAAACCTTAATGTCTAAGCATAAGAGATACGTCTATTTGGACCTCCTAACCCTAGGGGGTGTAATGACCATCATGGAGGGTAGCATAGTAAGAGCTATGAATGAGTTGTGACTGTTGGTTCGGATGTGTTCAGCTATGGAGAACTCTCGGACAAGGCCCATTCAACTACAAGAATAGTCTAGTCTAATCCTCAAATGAAATAAGTGAGAAAGCATGAAGAGGTTGAACAAGTATCCTCTCTATTATAGTTATCAATTCCCCCAACAATGGGGATACTTTCTCAATGTTCCTCCAGGCATTGACCATTTGTAAAACTTCATCACACATGTCACCAACGATAGGAAGTCCCGCTATCTAGTAGACATCCCATAAAAGAATCCACACATAATTAAGGGATAAGTGAATGTTATTGGGGATTTAAAACTAGTAGCTGAGACGCTTAGGCATTATCTCCCCCTGCCAATAGATAATGAATTGGAAGCCCCGCACTACTTGGTATAAGTTGACGGATTCTAGTAGAATAGTGGATTCCAAAAAGTTCAGATGAACCCAGAACTCCCAGTCCAACTCATCAAATAAGAACCCTCCAGATTAGAGATCCCATTTAGAGCTCCACACTCTATTGGGGTATATTTGTGACAAGGTAACAACAACTGGGTAGTCCTGAATGAATATTTTAGAAGATGTAGTATAGAAACATTGATTTCTCTACATCCTCATTGGTCCATTTAGAAAGAAAATATTTCTTCTTGGAGGGAAGTAGTCTTGATATCCCCTGTGGAAAGAATATATGTCTATTCGTACTCTCAAGATGTATCAAGATTAATAGTGAAGATGCTCTGGTGAACTCATGGGAATGTGGCATCATCCTAGAGACTAAAGCTATATAGTGGTTACCAATTGGGTATGGGGTAGGATATGACCTCTGATGATTGAAGGTCCCTCATAATACCCTCCAAATGAATTACATTAGACCGTATTGTGTATTCAACATTTTCAACTATATTATCCCTTTATTTGTTTTCATACACCAATGATAGGGGAAGATCCATTATTGTTATTACATGAAAAGGCCATTCAAAAAGGCCATTAAAATTTTTTTGGCAAAGGAATCATTGTTTCTTGATTAATGAATTCTAAAAATGGTACACAATAGGCATTGGATATGAATTAATAGATCATGACAACCAGCAAGGGACTAGTCCCTATAGCATTAGACAACAAACCAAACAGTTCAATGAATAAGAGAGACTCACACCAACCATCGCTACTTGGAAATCTGATTTCACAGTTTGGAAATTTGAAGTTAAGTTCAAGAATTAAAAATTAATTTTTCTAATGGAGGTGACCCTGTTACAACCCTCACTATATGGAATCTTGAAATCACCATTCGGAGTTTCAATGTTCGGTTCATAGAATGTAGAGGTAGTTCGGGGGTGAAGACGATTGTGAAGAATACGGTTCGCAGAAGCATGTGAGAAATAGAAAATAGAGAGTGCTATATTTTTGTGAAAAGTGGTAAAAGACAAAGTACAAGGCCCCCTATATATATTCATTCCCCCATACATGTCTTCATTTCTACCACAAACCCCTACAAGTTAAGACCACATTATACATTGGAATATCTCTCTCTTCATCCTGATCGGAACCCATTCTGATGGGGGTATTTGTAGGCTCCAAAAAACATTCAACGGGAATGTAAATACTCCCATAATTTTTCTCTAAAAGGAATGAAACCAAATCTGATAAAGGATTTAGAGAAATTTTTTGAACAATCCAAATTTGGAAAAGGAAAATAATCCATCAGCATAATGAATCCTATGAATGTTTTTTCAAAGGCATCACCTACGAACCGAGTATTATGTGGAATGAAGATAATGATGTCAGACACTCGGAACCGTGTTGCTTCCAAGAATCCAGGCCGAGAATTTAACCCCTGAATACGACGCCCTCCATGGGCTGTGTCATTAGAAAAATAGATGAATAGAATTCAGCCTCCGCGTACCATCCCCAAGAACTCAATAGTTCATTAATGTCTCAAATATAAAAGTACCCTAGAAATATGACAAAATCATTCATGGGACTGAGGTAGTGATTTTCACCACTTCAAATCGCATCCATTTGTTGACTGAGTCATCTGTGGGTGGGTGATTTCCTAGGGGATTCAGAAATAGGATTCATGATATCGAAAGATCTAGCTTCCCCTATACTCAATAAAAGGACCCTAAGGGGAGCTGAGAAGAGGACAAGACATGAGAGAATTGGATAGAATTCTGAGATATATTTCTGAAGAGATTGATCGACAGGGTACAGACCTGTTCAAACGTATTCTTGCAGTTATAAACACATCACATAAAGAAAAAAAATAAAGGAGAAAACATAATAATTGGTAGAACGCAAACCATATATCCTCGATGGATGAAATTCCTGCTCGTCACTGAACCAATTCCCTTCTTTACTTTGACGTCACTGCACTACATAGCACCACACTACACATATAGAACATGGAGCCATGTAGCATCATGATACACAGTCAAAACCTAACACAACATAGCAAAGAACTATGCAGACCGTATATAGGTCCACATACCATCATGGTACACGAACAATCCCTCCACCCATGTAACAAAATTCTATAGAGGGAGGGACCCATCCTGTATGAAGAAACAATACACTAAATCGGGTACCATTGAATGTTCCACACTCCAGCTTTGATCATCTTCTTTTATTTCTGGCACCTCATCCATAGCCCCTCTATGAAATAGTCCAATGAATTTAGGCGAAATCATCATCAAAATCCATTAGAACCATATGATAAAATCACTGGTAAAATTAGCACACCTTTATGATTTTAAATTCCCATGGTAAGCCGAGTCACGTGGGTAATCCCCACAATGTTTCATACCCTTAGAATGTCGATAAGATTACATTCCCATGGTAACCCAGGGTCCAACCATGGGATACTAACATAATCCTCCCCATAATAGGTATCATGGGTAATCACAATACATTCTCTTTGATGATGTTTAGTGATATCAGATTAGAACCACACTTTTGTTCCCCTTAGACAATAAGAAACATTCTTCCTCTTTCCCAAAACCAATTTCAGCGCACTCCCACTGAGGTTTTCACTTAGAATATCATGCAAGAGGTATCATTAGTGCTCCTTTTTCCTCTAACAAACTAATACCTAGATAGGATAATCTAGCTATATAGGATATGAAAACAAGGTGGGGTATTTTCATGTTAAAATCCCTTTCTCTCACATTTGGGATCTAGTACCATCTATCAGCAGATGATGTGGGATGTGCATTCTTCATATTAATTGGATACTCTTGTTTGTCACACTAATCATGAATCATGTGGTCATAGAGGTTGGTGGAGATCATAACATATCCATAACCAAAAAGAGTGTGCCTAATTTTAGGTCTATGCCCCAAATAGAATGAACTAAGAGAAATCTAATTCCTCCAATGCTTAGGATACATAGGTCGCCTACCTAAGGCCCGAGCTCAAGGGATATTCTCCTTAGAAGTCTGTCCTCAAAAAATTCACCCAAAATCACTAGGTAATCCACTTATGGAGAATGAACCAACTTATTTATCTAAAATGGGAAGTTCCGATTTGTAATCCCCAATCACACCCTCTCAAATAGGGCCTCCTCTATGTTATAATCCCCAACTCAAAGCAAATTATGAGGGCATTGATTCCTAACTAAATGGGATACGTAGGAAGCCTGTTTGAGGTCCTAAGCTGACACCCAAATCTCCCTAATTTTCTCCACGCCATATCCCTATTAGGGTCATATCCAACCAGGGGACCACATCTCTTTTTGGGATTCTTGGGCCACTTTTGTGTAAATTCGACATGATATCTTGTCTAGGAATCTTCCTGCTTGACGACTTCACTGTATGACATTAAACTTCATGGATCGGTCATTGTAACCTAAAATTGAGTTTTGATGTTTCCTGTAATGTGACACTGAACTATATGGAATATGATTCCTCTCACGAGGAAACATAGGAATAATTTCTTGTGTGTTCGATATTGACATCAAAATTAACTCCATCCCCCCTGGATGAAGGTAAACTCTAGAGAACCTCATCACATAGCATAAATCGTTTTTTTCTGAGTAAAATACTATGGAATCATTAATGTATCCGTAAAAGGGTCACATTGATAAAGAAAATCAAATTTAGAAAAATTTATTAATTAGTAGTGAACATCAGATATAAATAGATGATTTAGAATCCTTGAATATTTCTGATTGATCTTGTGACCTAGGGGTAATCCATGGACACATTCATGAAAATAAAAAAGGATTCATAAACAAATGGACATTTCTTAAATCGATAATAGAGTCTCAGAGTAGGAAACAATTCACCCAAAAAGGGTGTGATGAGCCTAACCTTCCATATTCTCAAACAATGGAGTCCTTATGTGTCATTGTCCAAATAAACCAATGAGCACCTTCCATTGGAATGAAGGTCCATGAATCATGGATAAAAGGACCGTTGGTTTTTTTAGATCCCTGAATAAACCCACCAGAGACCATCCACAGACATCATACCAGACATGGGCTAATTTTAGACACACTAAACCCCCTAAAATCACCCACTAGGACCACTAAACCATGGAACATACTTCATAACATAAGAAGGATATAATACCGAGTCCTAATGTGATAATCTATTCCACCAAAAATGTTCTGTTATGAAAATCAGGTCGAAACAGAAATGGTGAATCTAACATGAAACTCTCAATCACAACAAGCGATTAGTTTTTATCCATCAGCCCATTATGTTCTTTTACACACACGGTCCTCTGGTCAAAACAAAAATGGTGAACCTGACGTGAAACTCTCTATAACAGTAGGCAATTAGATGTTTTATGTTGGGCTGTTTTTTTGCTCCCACAGACATGGGCACTTTTGTTTTCTCCCACACACACACCTTGGGTAGAAATAGTACCAATGAATGGGAAATGGTACTATTACTAGAATAGTCATTAAAAACAATAAGAGAATTTAGTGAAAGGATTTGTTATAAAATGATAAAATAATTTCTTATAAGGTAAATCCAAGTGTAAACAATCCTGAACAAAAATTAGATTGTGACGTAAACCCTTGAAAAGATCATAACATTGAAGTGAGAAACAATCAACAAATAGATTATGTGTATCAATTGTAAATCCACATAATAGATATGGAAATACATCAATATATAGTCAAATTAATTATATATATAATTGTATAATATTAATGACAATGAAGAAGTAATATAACCCAATAAAAATAAATTGGGTTATGAAATTATTTTCCACTTGGTAAATTTTAACTCGAATACCATTAGATAATATAATTCAAATTGAAAGTCAATATATCCTAAAAAATGAATGAATCATGATATTGTATGAAAAATAGTAAGTATGTACACTTTATATATGAAATCAGGTTTAGAAAACAGAGCGAGTGTTTCAAGATAAAGTTAATAATCACGAAATGATTTCATATTGCAAAGATAATCCTTAAACATTTTGTCAAGGAGAATAATATTTAAACATTACAAAGTGTCCCAGACCAATTAGAATCACTTAAATCATAATATCCATAAAGGAATAAAATTAAATTAAACTTATAATATCATTATAAAAAATATAATCATGTTATAACAAGTCAAAGGGATGTATATACACAACATATAAAAACATGGTTCCTAACCAAAAATAAGTCTCGATGTAATGTAAATTGAGAGGAAATCCATAACCATGTGTTTACTTATTGGGTAAACATCCTTTAAAATCGTTTATAATTGATTTAAATATTCCAATAACCAATAAAATAACCATACCAATATTTACAATATCATATATTAACATCCTTATAATATTTTATTACCCGTTGTTTATAAAACATTCATTATTTTAACTATTTCATGTTTTAATTGCCTAGTTTTTCATGTATGTTTTGACGTGTTACTTATTGTTCTAATTATTTTGATCATGATTTCCTAATATCCAAAATTTAATCCATGATTTAATTATCATATATATGTGTATTTATAATAATATATAATATTTTGAGATATAAAATTAAATTCATTGTTCATAGAGATGGTATGTCGTACATATGCATTAACACTATTTTCATTTCTTTATTATATTAAAAGTATGAAAAAATGATATATAGGTATATATAAATTATAAATCCAGTATCATATATATGTAATATATGTTACATAGGTTTAATAAAACCATACATTATATATTCCATGTATAGAATGAACAAATAATATCGCTTTGAGGAGGTATTAGTCCACACTTCCCCAAATGATGTTATCGTATTTACACAAAATTTAATGAATAGTTTTATATGTTATAGAAGAATTATAGAAGTATTAATACATTATATATATCAAATATAAGATATATAAACAACTTTTCTATCATAATTCCCATCCATTAATGGTGGTATAGGAAAAATGAACGACGTTGTTTCGGTAGGCGGTAGTTCGCAGTATATATAAACTATAAGATCAATACCCATTAAATGGAAGTGTATGTATGGGTAGGTAAAAAAATAATATAAAAATATATAATTATACTAATGATATTTGTATTATTATATAATAATTTAATATGGAGAGTTTAGGGTGTGGTGAATGGAAATAAAACTAAATAGATTGAGGAAATAAGTTACCTATTAATCAGGTAACTACTTTTTGTTTGAACCAAAGGGCCAACATGGATAGAATTATTCCCAAGGTGAGTATTATAGGTTGATAAGATAGGTTATTAGGAAATATTTTGATTGATTTATGTCGGCTCAATGTGTCTTGAGAGGTGTGAATAAGTGAGAGGCTGGAGTTCCTTTTTATAGTGGAGGAGGCACGTCACTTGTAAATTTTGGGAAATGGAATTACAAACATGTTATTCCAATTAAAAGTGGATAAAATAACGGTAACAATTATATAATATGGTGTGTTTGGTATAATTATTAACATAAAATGACTTCTGGACAAGTTTAGATCATTTTGGACCTTAAGTTTATGGGTTAGTCCCTTGTTATGTTTAATTCCCACTTAATTGTTTTAATTAATTTTAATTACATTCACTAATATTTCTGACCAAAAACTAAGTAGAAATAATAATATATATAAATTATTTTTTTTCTGGATATGTAATATATTTTTCAAATTCTAATCACAGAAGTGGATGAAATTAATTAAATTTAATCCCACAGATGAGATAACAATGTGGGTTTTAATGAAAAAAGATTCAAATGCTTGCAATGTTTTTATATCCAATTTCTATGTAAAATTTATTATTATGACCAAAATAGTGAAATTTTATAATGAATAAAACGTATTATTTATCTGTATAAATAAATTAGAAAATAAAATAGATTTGAGTTAAAATTTAGTATTTTTTACTATTCATAAAAAATGAAACTTCACAGAAAAATACCAAATAATCACCATAATCTAATTTTTTGTTCCATTTTAAATAAATAAGTTTATTTTGATTTATTAGATTAATAAATTTGCCAAAATTGTATTTGAAATTTGTTCTTTATTCAAATGTTGCCAAATTTGTTTTATAAAAATATAATATTTTATGCATAAAATTGGTTTTCTTTTTTTCTTATGCCTATCAAATATATTGGATGAATATAAAAAATATATTATTACATATTTAGAATATATAAGAAATTAATATCACTCAATAATTTTAAGTAATTTAATATATTTGTATAAAATATCTTTTTGATTATAATAATAGTTTTCAATAAAAACATTCCCTTTATATTCAATTTGTTCTTATATTATTATATAATTAAATGTTAACCAATGAATTCTTTTCATATTTGTGTAAGAAATATATTTTCATTAGTTAGTAAATAATATTCATAACCTCTAATTTAACATCTAGGTTAAATCATATTATATTCAATAATAATAATTTAATAATATTTTATTATTTGGTAAAGCTCGGTCATGCATGTTTCACAAGCCATTGAAAAAACTCGTTGTTGCAAGCATCATACGTTAAATCATTGTCACATGAATGAATTCTATAAATTATTTTGTATTTATTTAAAATAGTATGTATATTATAAATTGTCATGTTATTATATTCCCTTATGTGTTTTGTGTTTCATTGCACACATGTTATCAAATACAATGTTCTAGCTTTATATTTTCAAGATGTTACATTATCATTCCCTATAAATGAAATGATAAATGAGCCCTTTATTGGAACTTATAAAAGAACTAATAAAGGTTTTAATTATCAACACTTTTAAAATCACTAATAAAGAGTACCTTTATCAGTGCTAACTAAATGCAATGAAAAATGGTTTCTTTTATCAACGCTTCTAAAAGAAACGATTAAAGTGTGATTTAACAACATTTTTTGTGCTAATAAAGAACCCATTCATCATCATTTTTTGATGCTGATAAAATCCTTGTACTTATAATGATGATGCGGTATTCATCACTTTTTTTAGTGCTGATATAGGTCTATTCTATCGCTAATAAAGGCCTCTTTTTCAGTATTGACTTATGTGTGAAAATTCACGGTGTCTATAGTTTGTATTAGAGGAATGGTTTAGAAAATTTTGGAAACATGGATGATGAAAAATTAGTGAGATAATTTAGTATTATCTAATTATATGAAAAAATCCTATGTTATAATAAATATAGGAGTGTAGTTTACCTAAGAGAACTTATCCCTATCTAGATACTATTAGTGGACATGGTTTTTTTCTAAATGCATATAGGAGTAATAAACTTTAAAAGAGTTAGTCAAGTATATCTGTTGACACCCAATTTCATCAAAAAATCTAAAAACATGTAAAAGTGAATCAATTAGAAAGAAAAATGGGGAAATAAATAATGAAAAGTCCATATTTTCCAAGGCATGAGTTTTTGGACGCCTTTGTCTAGCTTAAACTCTGTCAGCTTGTAGCCTACTTGTGCGCAACAATATGGGCATGAAACCCACTTGCGCACCCCCTTATGTCGCGCAGCCTATATCTGTGCCCATATTTTCACCCAGGGTCTAATATTTACCTATAAATAGTCCCTTGTGGCTGTTATTTGTACGAATGAATTTACACGATGCTCAATTACTACTCTTGTCTCCCTAGTACTTCTCCCCAATCTTCTAAATATTTCAATGTAGTTCTTCAATACCTTCAGTGGAGGATTTGAGAGAGGATCATTGGACATAAGTATCATTAGTGTTTGAAAACAATAACCATTTTGGGCCTAATGGGAACAACCTCACCAAATCATAAATACTTGTGTGCAGCCCATTTCACCCACAGGAACTTTAGTGCCCCTCTTCTGGGATCACCTATGAATACTCTTGATGGATTGAGTAAGGTCTAGACCATGTATTATTATACAGGTTGTTCATCACTTAGGTGAACATCCGGTCACCCAAGTGTAATTTCACACCCATACTTGGGTGCCCTTACCTACTTGGGCCCCCTCTTTGATTCACTTATTATCTTGTGTTTAAAAGCCACCAAACCTTACTCAATTCCATTCATGGAAAGGCTTCTTTTTCATTGTCTCCCCTATCTGAAAGTGATTTTGTTGAGACCTCCAAAAAAATATCATGACTTATCAAACATTTTGGAATGGAACATCAGCGTGTCTCCTATTTGGGGTTGTATTTCCGCAGTCAGAGGTTTTTCCCATTTGTTACACAATGGGGTTATGATTCATGGGGTGTCTATGGGTTTATATATCCACAGTCACATAGAAATTTATCCTAGAAATAGTGTTGAAAATCTCTCGGTTTGGTGGAGGGTGGGGTCATGGCCTCTCCCTTCTCGAAGAGATGACCTGGAACATCAGTTCTCCGGTAAGGTAAGATACATAGATAGATAATTTTCCTTTTAAAAATAATGGATAAGTCTCCCTCCCCTACTGGGATCAATTTTTGGGAAACCAACCTTGTGTAACCCCATATATTTACTTATAGAAGGTGGGATCATTTCTCCATCTCTCTTATTCGATGCCAAAGTCTAGAGGAGAGATGGGCACAGGGATTTTGTTACCCTTTCCCTCTCCCCATGGGATTTGTGACAATGGATAGCCATCCTAGTGTAAGACACTAACCTTCATCCCATCCCCCTTACATTGTACCCTTGTCCAATGTAAATAGAACAGTGGGAAGGCTCATCGCCTTGCCCTCTTCCAAGGTCGCCTCAACCTCGCCAACCCTCACCGCCATAGCTGCGGCCTATTCCACCAGTGGAGGAGGAAAAAGTAGATAGTGTGAATCCATTTTTTTATTCATTGATATCATCTTGTTTCTCACAACGAGAATGACTCACATGGGCTTCAAGATTTTTCAAGGTCACAACATTTTCACAATCGATGGAACTACGAGAACTCTGATTCCTGTTCAAACAAGGATATGTCGGAAGCCCTTTCAGGGCCCGAGCTCATTGGACATCCTCTTTAAGAATCCAACCCAAACTCCATTAATCTGGTCATCCTCCTTAGGATAATCCCCAAATTAAACCATTAAGTCTCCAAGGAATCATTTTCATGAAGTAATCCCAAACTCCTTTCACTCAAAGGACTATACTCTCCTATGAGACTAATCGAACAATGTGGGATTTGATTTTACATCCATATGGAATACGTAGGAAGCTTCCTTGAGTTTCATACTGAATACCCTAAATCAACCCCATTAACCTTGATATATATTCCCAACAATGTCTGATCCTACTAGGAAAGCCATATTCGTTCTCATGTTTATTGGTAAACTTCTATATAAGTCCCTATTGACACTCTATTCCTTTATTGAGTCTAATAAAATGATGAAGGGAATCCATTAGAAATAAAAGAGTGAATACATAAATAAATTTCAATGATTTTAAACGGCATATGTTTTTGGTCACCCTAGTTTAGTCAAAATGCATTTGGTGCGCAACTCACTTGCACTCCCTGGTATGTCGCGCAGCCCACTTATGCACCACCATGCTGGAGACGAATAAATGTATAATTTTGGATACGTCCTAATGGTGTTTCCCTAGTATATCCAAGACATCGTTGGTGTTCAAGGTACAAGAGCATCCCTATATGGCATGAAAGTCCCTCGCACGCCCCACATTATTTTTTCCAAGGTCACATATTTTCCTATAAATATACCCTTGGGTGCCCCATTTGTGAGAATGAATTTTCATGAAGCCCAATTTCTTCTATGGTCACCCTAGTACTTTTCCCCTATCTTCTAAAACATTCAATGTAGTTCTTCGACGCCTTGAGCATAATATTTAATGGAGGATCATTAGATTTTTAAGTCCTTTTAGTGTTTGAAAACCAAAACACTTGCATTCCTAAAGTTCCCAAACCTCCCCAAGTCATAAATGCTTGTGCGCCACCTATTCCTTTCATATGAACTTGAGCGCACAACTTCTTGGAAAACATTTGATTACTATTGAAGGCTTGAGCAAGGTCTCTCCTATGTATTACAATACAGGTTGTTCATCACCTAAGTGAACATCAGGTTTCCCAAGCTTAATTGTTTTCACGTACTTTCACACCCATACCTACTTGCATGACACTATTGATTGACTTAATTTCATCACTATCTTCAGTCTAAAATTCAACAAGCCTTCATCAAAGCCATTCAAGGAGAGGATTCTTCTTCCTTGGATCTCTTGTCTGAAAGGGATTCAATTGAGACCTCCACTAAAACCTCCTGACATATCAATCCTTTTGGAAAGGCATATCAGTGGGTCTCTTACTTGGGTTTGTATTTCCAAAATCAGAGGTTTCCCACATTGTTTTTAAAATGGGGTTATGATTCATGGAGTGTTTTTGGGTTGGTATATCCATAGTCACATAGACCATTCTCCCAAAATAGTGTAGGGAAGTTCCAGGTTTTGAGGAGGGTTGGGTCATGGCCTCTCACTTTTCTAAGAGACAACCCAGAACCTCAGGTCTCTAGTAGGGGATGATAAGGTTCATACCTACTTTTCCATTTAAAAATAACGGATAATTCTCCCTCCCCTAACAGGATTAATTTTAGGGAAACCATATTGGCATAAGACCCTATCTTTTCTGGACGGAGGTTGCATCATTTCTCTTACTCCCTTCTTTGGTGCCGAAGACCAAAGGGGAGATGGGCATAAAGAGTATTGTTACCCTTTAACTCTCCCAGTTCACATTTTCACTATGGGTATCCATCCTACTGTAAGCCTCTAACCTTCACCTCTTCCTCCTTACATTGGACCCTAGTCCAATGTCAATATAACAGAGGGAAGGCTCATCGCCTCTCCCTCATCCATGGTCGCCTCAACCTCATTCACCTTGGACACCATAGGTGTGCCATCCTCCACAGTGGAGGGGGGAAATTCTTAAAGTTTTTATTCCTTTGTTGAATATTTTACATCATCTTGTTTCTTACACCAAGCATGACTCGTGTGGGAATAGAGATATTTCCTCGTCACAAAATTTTCACTATTTAATGAACTAAGAGAACATTGATTCTTGTTCAAACCATGATACATAGTAATCCCTTTTAGGGCCTGAGATCACTAGATATCCTCCTCCTGAATCCAACCCTAATTCCCTTAATCTGAGCATCATCCTCATTAATAAGCCCCAAATGAAACCCTTAATCGTCATGGAACCTTTTTAGAATGTACGCCCAGAATATTCTATCTGAAAATACCATACTCTCTTATGAGAGGTATTGAACTATGTGTGATTTTATACTCATCCATATGGAATATGTACAAAGACTCATTGAGGTACAAACCCAACACTTCAAATTAACCATGTTCCCCTTGGGATATTTCACAATAGAGTCTGATCTTTCTTGGAAACCCATATCCTTTCCATGTTCCTTGGGCTGCTTTTTTATAAGTCCAACAATATGTTTTGACCAAGAACCATTTGCTTAGTGGTCCTTATCACATGGCCTTAAAAGGTATGATGTGTCATATTAAGTGGCACTGAACTACAAGGGTTATGAATCCTTTCATAAGGATATGTAGGTATCCCATTTTACAGGCACAATCCCAATATCCAAACAAACCTTCTTCTCCATGGATGACAATAAATTCCAGAGTGCCCCCACTGAGTGGCTTAAAAACTAGTATCATCACAATGATGATTAAAATAATATTTAATAATTATATTAGAGGATACCATTGATGGAAAACCTCGAATACTAAGAGATATTTACATTAATTAAGAACAATGAATGAATACTAATGATTCAAAATTTTACACATTTTAATAAGTGATTGTAAATTACAAGGGATACTTTTGACATACTTGGTGAATTAATAAGGATTCATGAAAATATCTTATATTTATAAAGAGAGTCCCATAGTAGGCAATAATTCCCCCAAAAATGGTGTGATTAGTCTGACCTCCCATCCTCTCAACCAATGCACATTCTTATGTGTCGTAAAGTTCAAACTCAATGAACACTTGCCTTTGGAATTCATTTACCATTTGGATAAATAAATTATTGATGTTTCTAGTTCCATAAATAAATCCAACAGAAACCACCTAGAAATGGTGATTCTTAAAATTTGAACACGCATTTCAAGGAACTACGAAACCAAAATTGTTAACCCGACGTAAATACTTAACCAAGTTAATAATGTTACCCACCTATTAGGCCCCAATCAATTGATAATGGAAGGCCAGAAAAAGGAATAAATAATGCATGTATCCATATAAAAGATATTCCTTTAATGGAGTTTGTTTTTCTTTCATGTTTTTCTTCTCAGAATTCCCTTCATTCAAAAAATGTATTTCTGCAAGACAATATCTGTGAACTTTGCAACCGCAGATCATGCTAGATCTCTATCCACGAGAAGGACGTCATCACCAAACTAGCATCTCCAACACAGAGTCTCTAATGTGGTGGTAATGAAATATATCTAACATGGTACAATCTCGATTTTGGAGACTGCTCGATAGGCCCTCTAGGTCAATAAAAATGCTCGATCATCTGGCCAATGAAGACCAATGATCAAGATGCAAATAGTGACAACCCCCATCTGCATCCAATTCAAGTTTTTATCTTCGAATTCAACAATAAATCCCTATTTTTCTATAGGTAGGTCGATCAAGAAGTAACTCAATGAATCAATTAAAGAATGAAGGAGTCCTTCCTGAGGCCTCTCAATAGTAGTCTCTGCCAGAATTTTACGGTATTGTGCCCCAACATGATTGGGGTGTTTCCTCTAGAAGTTTGACTGAGGTCTCTTAGACCCGGGCACGCAAGACGAACCACAAAGGACAACGTTTGATCAGTAGGGAGTAGGTTCCCACCTCTACTTCCTCTGCAGAAGTCCATCAATTTAACTTTATGGGAAACAACGAACAGGCACATACACCCATCCTTCTTAATTTTGCAGCTCAGTAGAATTTACTGAAAGTAACACACAAATCGCACCAGATGAACCCGTTGGAGTACCGTTAATAGGCAAATAAAACTACTTACATGTTATCAGTAAGTCAGTAGGCTCATCTGACTGTATTTAAAAAAGACCCCCAATCTACTGTGGTGGTAGCTGTTAAATTGGAACATAAGCCTTTTTAAATTTACCAATTTTGTTAGCAGTCTCTTTTTCCAGTATTTAAGGAAGACTTTCAACCATACTTTTTTGGAAATATCCAGAAGGTACATATAGCTTCCAATGTTCATCAACTCTACCAACAGTCTTGTTTGGTTTCACTTAGAGAAGTCAGTCGGAAAGATTTGATGACAAATTTGGGTCAAACCCAACTCTTTTCCCCCACATATGAGTAATTTCAATACCCATTGACAGGAAAAGGAGGACAGGATCAGGAACATACACCTACTTGAGATACATAATGGATGTATATTCCCATTCTGCCCGCTTAAGTCACCAAATTTTTTTTATCAATGGTGAAAGGGAACATGCAAATCCCTACCAATATTCTATAAGAATGCTAGAATATTTTAACCTCTACTTCAGCAGTATCAATGGAACAAACACATAAATCTATCCTCAAACATGGGATGACCCATCGACATGCTATCCTGTGGTAGATACACACTTATGTTCTAGTCCAGTAGGGTCATGGGGCATACTCCCTCATATCATACAGAAAACATTATTGGAAACATTTACACTTTCCAATTGGAGGTAATCGGTCTATTCCGGTAACCAATCCAAGGAAGGCACAAATAGCTACCCATAAAAACCAATTTTCCCAACAAGTGGACCCAAATAAGTATAAGATAACATCCAAGAAGAAGTCTCACCATGCACTATTGGAGAATCAAGAGTCAAGCTCCAATTTGGATCCACTTAATGCTAGAGTTCTTAAAGAACTTAAGAATTTACCTATTGATTCTCAAGATACTATCCTATCATTACCAAATTTTGAGAGTGGTAGTTGTAATTCTTATGTTTCTCATTAGACTATTCATCATGAAGGATTTCTTCATGAATTTTTGGTCAATACAGAGTGCCTGTCTCCGAATGAGAGCCACAAAAACCCTCAGTGTGGCCAAAAGATCATGGAGTAATATGATTTATCCCTTGTTGTAATCCATCATGGTGATCCACCCCATGATTTCGTTCGATGCAAAATTCCCCTCTGCATTAGCATTTCACATTGTGAAGACAATTTCATAATTATCAATTTTGATACAAGAATGCCCTCTTATCTCGAGGCACTAGCAAACACAAGGCCAGTCATGTCTGATTCCTTATCATTTACAAGTGAAACTATTTCTCAAACAGAAAACAACTTAAGGGAATGATCATTCTCTAAACCTCCCTTGGGTCATTTTTCTTCTAATACAGAGCATCCACTTTGGTCAGACCAAGGGGAGAAACCTCTAGTGAAAGATGATGATGATGTGTTAAACATGAGGAAAAAATTAGCTAAAGGAGAAATACCAGTCATGTTCTGGCCATCGAAACATTCACATTATAATATTCCAGATTTGATGAAAAAAGATTGAATTCATGACATATGCTTCAACTTATAGAAAACTCTACATCATTTGAAAACCAAAGTATTATCATATGATGAATATCAAAATCATGAAATTGTAGTATAAGGGTTGCAAAAAAATTGGCATGGCCTCTCTCTCAGTTTCCCAACATCTAAAGATTCGAAAAACATCAAAGAACCCTTTAATGTTCATGTATCAATTCTCTAAAGTGATTACACCCGTTAATTTCTGATTCCCTATCTAGTGTTCGTATTCGAGGAAGGGGTGCATATGGAGAATTTCATTTCACTACACTACAAATTCAGAAAATTCTTCCATAAGTGGTCACATGAAATGTTATTAACCATTTATGGCCACAATCAATAGATTTTGTATGTAATTGAATGTATGCTCAAGAGCAGGCCTCAACCAGTTCCTATCAGAATCAGGCCCAAAGAAAAGAAGTTATTGAGTTACATTTATATCAAGAATATGAGAATATTGAGCAGGCTTCCCGCTTATAGGATGTCAAGTTTCAGAGAATGAAAATGTAAGAAATAGCACATCGATCTTCTGAAATTGGTGATTGGAGTTATTGTTGGATAATGCACTCAACTAATGTCCGAACCAAAATCCGTAAAATCGGATGAGTAGTTGCACCAATTTCTAACATAGTATATCATGTATCACCCCATATTTCAATTCTAGGGGATCATTTAATTAAAACATCAAGTTCATTCAACAATGTTCAAGGATTTGAAGAAGAATAACATGAATATCCCCAGCCTGTAGGGCTGGGGGATTTTTCACATCATCAATCCCCTCCTTAATAGAAGTCAGTTTTCTCCCGATTAGGGAAGAATCCACAAGGATAGTGTAAATTTAAACTATCTGAGGATTCCATTTGGGTTATTATACACCAAACAATCCAGGGAATTCATCATATAGGAGAAGGAAGTCTCATAAAAGATACAATGGAAGATGATCTTGAAAAAATATTAATAGAATTCCATTGATGCATTACGCATCTGTAAATGTCATTTACATCGATGTAGATGGTCCTCCAAATAATGTGTCCAATTTAGAAGAATCAGAAGATTATTTTCTTTTCCATAATATGGTACACACTGAGGAAAATGGATTAGGTGTGCACATCTGAAATCAGAGGTTTACCGAGAATCTAGTTAAGCCTTCAAATAACCGACTCCCCACTCATAGAAATGTATTTAACAAGGGGAAAGGAAAAAAATCAGATTAAATCTCATATTTTCACTGGAGAAGGAAAATCTCTTTCACTTGAAGAGAGATTTTCACAGCAAGAGGAGGAAATTAAGGTGTTGAAAATACTCAATACAGAGTTAATTTGAAACAGCATTTCCTGTAGACGTAGTTCCAAGATAGGTCCCCAAATTGAAAACCCTATAGTATCTCATCAGAATAGTGGATTTGTAGTAACTAAAGATGTGGATAACTAATTCCCTCCACTCGGTACATAATCAAGGAAGGACAATACACATCTTGATAGGCCTGTTCTAGTGGGTTATCCAAGGCAGATATCAGCCCCACCATCAGGATTTTTTCTGGTCGTTGCACCAGCTCATGCTCCAGTTAATATACAAGCACAAGTTCCAGCTCATCAAGATGTTCCCAAAATTCTTCTGAAAACAATTGATGCATTAAATACATGATTGAATGCTTTGGAAGAACGAAATGCACTAGCTCAACTGGAAAGGGCAGCTTACCCTGAATTGGTGGATGCAATTCCTCCCCCACAAAATTTTTTGAATAATACATTCTCAATATTTAATGGTTTTTGAGATCTGGAGCAACAAATAACACATTTAGTTTCTCATTGCGATCCCGTTATGGGAACTTCCTAATAGAAATACGTAGTTATGCTTAGGTGTTTTGTTCCGTCATTACAATGACCAACTTTGTTCTGGTATACACCTTTATAATCTCTATCAATTACTAGATGGGAAGTTCTCCATCAGAAATTCCTTCATCAATTTAGTTCAAATCTAACAAAGATGACAGTTTTTTATCTTACTAATTTTAAATAAATGGAAAATAAATGATTTTTATATTTCATTGCTCGATAGAAAAGATTAACTTATTCCTTAAGTCTAGAACTCCCCCAAGAAGAGTTGTTGTCAATTTGTGTAGAAAATCTGGGTGATGAGCTACGCACACCATTGAACCATGTGAAATACAGAGGAGGGTTTCAAGACATTACTTCAATCGCTCACCAGATAGAACACTCTATTATAGAAACTAAAGCTAAAACTTGTGTAATTCCATCAGCTCAATGGAGGAGGATAGGAAAGGCAGAAGCTTCTATAGTCACAATCAAGTAGGCACCTGTATCTGCTTCTACATAAAGACCTTCATCATATCGAAGGGATCTTCCTCATGAGCATCAGAAGCAACAAATTCCTCATTAATATTATCAATGAGATAATAGGTGGAAATAGATTTAGGAATTAAAGAAAAATGTTTATTCATTTAGGAATGAATAGGTTCCTTGTTACTTCATCTCAGCCTTAGAAAAAAATTTGGTTTAGTTGGCATGGATGAAGAAGCCTAATAAAGATGAAGATAAAGATCTTACAAATTATAGTCCCTTTCGCCAGATGTTGGGACACCCCATTCAAGAGTGTTTTGTTTTCTATGACCTTCTGAAAATTATGGTAGAATCTAGACATGTAAAAATGAAAAGTTTTTCAGCTCAAGTAGCATGTGATACTGCTACTGATCCAGAAGAAGAAGATGAATGGCAAGAGGTCTAAGGTAAAATATGTGAAGAAATATGTTGATTGGATGATCGGGAAAATGATCAACCAAACTAATGATATTTTATGAGCACAGTTGAAACAACCGATTGTGTTTTTTTGAACTCCTGCCACAACAAAAACACCTTCAACAAAAGGTCATTCCTCAATAAGGTGAAGTGATTATAAGGAAAAAGAGAATTCAGAAGAAGATGAACTCGTGTCAAGGACAAATTTTTCCATGACCCTGGAAGATTTTATGCCATCTGTTTCAAATGCATGGGCACTACCCCACCAAAAGGAACAACCAGAATTAACCCGTCAACAAGAATATTTGTCAAATGAAGAATTAATCTTTGATTATTATAATGTTATCCATTTAATGGATCCTTATTCCAATGATGGTTCTTATTATAATGAGCCAGAATTCCTTGTACCTATTTTTAGAACAATAGGAAGAGGCCAATGTCAAGGATACAGGGGAAGACATGGGAATTCAAGAAACCACCATTATATCTCTACCCATTCTCGAACCATATATGTAGTAGAAACTCATAGAAGATCCCTTATAGTGGTTCAAAAAGATCAAGGAGTTTCTACCATGAATGATAGGTTCAGTTATAACACAATTATTTTGGAAGACCGATTAGAAGTAACACCATCTTCTTCCCAAAAAATGAATATACCTAGTCAGTCAAATTTACCAAAGAAAGAAGAATTTACAGCTTCTTCTCTAATACAGAGTATTTCTTCATCAGAATCATCAACATCCAAAGAACATGAAAAACCACATCTCCATGCTGGGAAACACATGCCTTTTGACCAAAAGTATGATTTCATGAAACAATTAGCCCATTTACTAGACTAGTTATCGATTCTGGATGTTTTGAATCTGTCAAAACATATTTGGGAGGCACTCATTGAGTATTTGTCAAGTCCACAAGAGTTTGAAACCGAAGTTGTTGCTACTGAGGTTTACCGTGTAGAGAATGATTCTATAGAATTTCATGAATTAATATCGTTTACAGATGATGATGAGAATGATGTGGTGAATGGGAAAATTAGACCCTTGTACTTTTATGGAAAGGTCAATGACATATACATATGATGATCCATTATTGATAATGGATCTGGAGTCAACCTCATTATTATTCGTACACATCGTCGATTGGGCCTGACTGAATCTGACTTATCTTCATCAACTTTAATTTTGAAATATTATGATATGAATGAACAAGAATCATTGGGAAAGATTACACTCAGAACAGAATTTGGAGATCTTGTGTCTAATTCAGATTTTTTGGTTGTTCGTCAGGACACAACCTTTAATATTCTACATGGAAGGCCTCTGCAGCATCAACATGCAGCCATACCATCATCATACCACCAATGTCTTATGTAATGTTTCAATGGTCAAATCAATAAATTGTATGGTGGAAATGCTCCATTTAAATCATGTGAATCTCAATACACTGAGGAATATTTTTATCACAAAAAAATGAATGAAGGCCATGGATAAGGAAATAAATAGATTTAATAATCCAAATGGTCTAGAAAATATCCCAAAAAATCCATTTATGCATTTCAGTACAGATTATGTGTTACCCATATATCAAATTTAAAGGGAAAACCCAAATCTGGGAACTCATCCTGTAACTTCCATAATGTCAATTACGACAATTGAGTCTGACAAAAGGGAAGAAACTGTTGATCCCCCATGAAATGATTAATGCCTAAATGGAGATGTTTTCATTTCTCCCACTGAACTGCATCAAGCCTCTACTTTGTCAACCAGAGTAGATGAGATTGTAGTAATTCTATATGAAGACAAAATATTGATTCTCAATCCATCAATACCTCTTTATTACCAAAGTAAGACCCTTCTTTATCAGTAGGTTCAGATATGGTTGCCTCTTCTTTGGGATGTTCAAATTAGGATTTCCCCTCTAACACTGGGATTTTTGCCTCTTCATCTATTATGAAAATGAAAACAGAATAGGTAATGCATAATGAAGAAGTAGAGGATGATCTTAGGGATACTCCACTAGCATTTGAGGATGGTGTCTCTACCACTGTAGATGAGATCAGAGAAATAAATCTGGGTATATAAGAAAATCCACACCCGACACTAATTAGTGAGGCCATAACCACTGAAGAGAAATAGGTGTATACTTAATTTCTAAAGCAACATTGAGATATATTTTCTTAGAATTATACATAAATTTGTAGTCTTAGTCTTGTTGTAGCCACCGATCATTTTCTTTTTCTAGAAGAACATCATGGATTCAATCAGGCAGCAAGAAGAACACACCCAACTTATGCCTATAAAATTGAAGCTGATGTTGATATTCTCATAAAGGATAACTTTGTCAGGGATGTTTCATATCCCAAATGGATGGACAATATTGTCCTAGTGAAAAAAATAGAATGATAAAATTAGAGCGTTCATTGATTTCATAGATCTTAATCAGCATTATCCTAAAGAATATTTTCCATTTCCAATTACATAGGTTCTTATTGATGAAACTACTAGCTATGAAGCTCTTTCCTTCATGGATGGATACTCTGGGTATAATAAAGTCCATATGGCCCCAGTGGATGTATAATCTATATCCTTCAGAGCCCCTCAAGGTGTGTTCTTCTATTTGGTAATTCCTTTGGCTTAAAGAATGTAGGTGAAAGATACCAACGTTCCATTAACCATATCTTCAAACCTTTCTTAGGGAAATTTTCTGAATGTCATGTGGATGATTTGGTGGTGAAATATAAACAATGTTCCAGTCACTTGGCTGATTTGGGAACCATATTCCACAAACATAGGCAAAACATTTTGAAGGTGAACTCATTGAAATGATCTTTCGGGGTAACCACAAGAATATTCCTTGGCATCTTTGTATTCCATCGTTGTATCAAATTTGGTCCTGAGAAAAACAACCAATCCTTGGTATGTCACCTCCTCAAAAATTTTATTAATTAATAGGACTCCGAGAAAATGTGGCCTGTATTCGGCGCTTTATCGCCAATTAGACAGGAAATTGTTTTCCATTCACCTGATTAAGGAATAAGGGAGTCACCTACCAATGGATCAAAGACTGAAAAGAATAATTTGAAACCCTCAAGAATATCTCTTGAGTCTACCAGTATTAATTCTACCTATTGAAGGAATACCACTTATTCTCTACGTGACAAGTTTAGAGTGATCACTAGGTGACTTCCTCACCAAATGAATGCTGCTGGGAATGAATTTTTTTTTAATATCCCAGTGGAACTATAAATGATGAGGAAAATAGATTTTCAATTATTGAAAAGTGTTTCCTGACATTAATCTTGGCAGTGCAGAAATTGAGGCACTACCTCCAACATCATGAGGTTCAATTGGTATCCCGCAACAACCTGCACAAATTTATCTTCAGTTTACCTACACTCTTAGGGAATCTGGCATGGCGGGTAGTTATTTTGAAACATTTTTATATTCACTTTGTGCCTTAAAACGAAACAAAAGGCCATTCTCTGGCTGATTTTCTTTCCGAGCATCCATCTATGGAAGATACATCGTTTAATATTGAACTCCCTGATGAAGAGGTCTTATCTATTCAAGATAATTCTCAAACATGGGAAATATAATTTGATGGTGATTCCAGAATTCCAATAGGGAAGAGAATGGAAAAACCTAAACTCAATATATTTGGGTAATAAATTGTCTTTATCTCCCAAAAAAGGCAGTATTACCTTATTCATTCTTGTTGATAGAAGGTGGTACCAACAACGAGGCGGAATATCAAACAATCATCGTAGGTTTGGAATTGGTCTTTCCAGTGAAAATGGATCATTTTATAGTTAAAGGTGATTCAGAACTGGTAATCAAACTAATTGATGGGGAATATTTTATTATAATACAATAATTAATCCCTTTGTGGGATTACGTCAGAGGGTTAATGTCTTAATTTCCCTCAGAGCCGACAATGTCTTATGTCCTGTGATCTCATAATGCCCAAGAATATGAACTCACTAATGTAGATATAGCCTTGGTAGATCCATATCCGGATGAGATAGTCATTAGAATAGCTCATCATCGTCTGGTATAACATTTTGTATAAACCAGAATAGAGTAAATTAATGAAATTAACCTTATTTCTAAACCTTATGGTCATACCATGGGATGGAGGACCTTCATCATGAAATATCTTCAAAATGGGATAATTCCTCTAGATAGGGATGAAAATGAACAGATCTGATGATGTGCATCTAATTTCACTCTTTATGATAGTCCAAACCACCAAAAGATCCTCTATAAGCGAGTATTTGATGGAATTATCTGTAGATGTATTGATCAGGAAGCGACACAAGGTGGCATGAAATAAGTACATTCATGAGTTTGTGGTGCCCACCAGTCTGGGCATAGACACTCTGATCAGATATGAAATCATGGATACTTTTGGCCTTTAGTGATGCATGATTGTAAAGATTTCAATAAAAATATCATCCCTGCAATGTGCATGAAAACTTGATTCATCAACCCCTAGTGTTGTTATATACATCTAAATACACTTGGCCATTTTCCACATGGGGGATAGATGTAGTTGGGCCTTATCTCACATCCATGGTTAAGAAGTTCAAGTATGTTCTCAATGCTACTGACTTCATCTAAAAATGGGATGTGGAAATATCTATCTAGGAAGTCGGAGAAAAAATCATTGTTAGTTTTTTCAAAAATAATATCATCACTATATTTGGTGTCCCTCAACCTATTTTGATGGACTATGGCATCGATTTTTTTTGATGA
The DNA here is from genome assembly GCA_963277665.1 of Viscum album. Classification (NCBI taxonomy): domain Eukaryota; kingdom Viridiplantae; phylum Streptophyta; class Magnoliopsida; order Santalales; family Viscaceae; genus Viscum; species Viscum album. The sequence goes on from OY728158.1 coordinate 1,905,324,602, forward strand.
GGTAAAAATGATATATCAGGAACATAATATCAAATCCAACCATTCATCTCGCTATCATGCAGTGAATGATGGAAAAATAGAGGCCTTCAACAAGACCCTGTCAAATATAATCCAGAATATGGGGGATAAAGATAAGAAATCAGGTCCTGATAAACTTTTTAATGATTTATGGGATTATCTGACAACTACCCGTACTGCAACTAAAGAAACCCTTTATTCAATGGTATATGTAACTGATGTAGTTTTTCCAATTCAAATGAAATTTCCTTCACTAAGAGTTGACATCTGTTATTATTCGTCTATAAATGAGAGGTCTCAGAAACAGTTCAATGATTTGTAATGACTAGAGGAGAAATGAATTTATACATTTCATCATTTAGAAGTCTATGAGAATATAATAACATAAGCTTTTAACACGGAAGTTCACCTCCATTCATTTCATCGGGGAGAATTTGTATTGGTGCTTAGGTATCAATTGATACCCGAAATGAAACATCCAAAGCCTGAACCGAAGTGGGAAGGACCTTATTACATACATAAGGACTATTCCAACAGAAATTATTACTTAATTTTAATGGTTTAAGATCTAATTAGAACTCCAACCAACGCCAGATTCTTGAATAAATACTTTGTGTGGTTGTGAACATTCATCCTCACTACAAGACTTTAAACTTCATATTAAAACATCCTCATGGAATGACTTTAAACTGCACAGTACCATGTCCTTGCTGTAAAACATAAAACTGCACAGCCCCTATGTCCCAGTTAAAAGACATTAAACTGCATAACAACCATAAGCATCCACACTGCAAGAGAATAATCTTCACAGTACCATGTCCTTATTTGCAGACTTAAATCTAAAAATCCACCATTTCCTAGTTGCAAGACATTAAATTATATAACAACCATAAGTGTCCATGCTTCACGACGGTAATATGAAAAGCATCTTCATCCTTGTCCAATGACATTAAACTGCATGAGCTCATTTGTACAACTTAAGTATTCTCTGTTTTGACTTTTGAGGCTTCGATAAGAAAATATAATTGACATCATCACTAATCCTTAGTAGTATAAAATTCCTTCTCTTTCCTATGTCTGAGTCATATCTTCATAGAGACCTTGTTTTGATAACTACATATGGCTTGATTCTCATTTTCCAATAAGTCACATATAAATGCCTAAATATATAATTTTGGGCCTAGTCACAATCACAAAATATTCTTATTTTATTTTCAACTCTAGTATATGAATCAGATATATAAAAACTGTTTCCTTAAGATATATGATTCAGTTCGTATACCATTTTATGTCTTAAGATATACAATTTTCTCAGAATGTTTTAAAAATCCCCTGTTCTTCATGTCAAACTAAATTGTCATGAGAAATGATTGTTTCAAGAACTACATATGGCTCGATTCTCATTTTACAATGAGATACATAGTGACCCCTAGATCTCCAATCTTGGGGCTAGTCACAATAAAAAACCCTTTATTTCTTATATAAGAATCAAATCAACATAGATAATGTTTTAAGAACTATGTATGACTTGATTAATTCCCCAATAAGACATATAGCGACACTTTTGTTTTATCCCTTAATCAAGCTACAATATTCCTTTTCCATTCACATAGGTTCATCTTCATCCATACCCCTTGACGTTACACTGTATGGAAATATAGAATCCCTATTATTCACTTGCTTCACGTTTTCACTATAAAAAAACCGTTACTTCTCCTCGTTTCTCACATTTAGAATAGCTCACGTGGGCTTAGAAATTAGTTAAATGGCTTCTTTATATAAATATGGTGTGTCAGTTTATTATGGGATTATTAATGTGTCACTGCATGACATAAAACTACATATTATAATGTCCTCGTTGCATTAATTTAAACAGAACGTCATACTATTAATTCATAGGAAACAAAGAGAGTCTCCCTTTTACATATGAGTCAGATCTTTGTAAAAAATGCCAAACTCATGGGCAATATTAGTTAAAATATTTATCATATGCATTGAAGATAAACTCTTTCCATATTTGATACTCTTAATCATGAATATTTATAGATCCTTATAATCCTTATTACAGTTCCTGGTGATAGAGTTTCTGATACCTGAGAGCTCTTTTTCCTAACTATGCAGCACATGTCCTTAGGTAGCCTTGCATATGTTGCCTATATAATAGGCCTATCTGTCAAAAGATTCCACTAGTTAGCTATACAACATATGCCCGAATTGGGCCTACATAATACATCCCACCATAACAGGTTTGTCAAATAATGGTAGCTTCGTTCTTAGTATTGGTATCTATGTCCCCTTTAATCACTGATGACAGTATACAAGAATCTTTATTTTAAAAAAGTCATTCAAGTATACCTATCCCATTATCTTCCTAACAATATAAATGCCTTAAAGAACATATTTTACACATTTCCATCACCATGTGTTCATTACAATATGAAATAACCTTGAAATTACTTGGACACATATTATATACTGTATCCATTTCTGGTCCTAGCTGGATGACCTTAAACTACAAACACCATACCTCTTACGTTAGGGTAATACCTTCATAAAAGTCATATTCCTTTGATTATTTGGACATCTTGGGTGGAAATACCCTTTCCATACTCAGGTACCTTTCTCGAAAAACCAATCTCTATGCTTAAGAAAATATGAATCTCCATAAACATTCTTCAAATTTTAGCAATAGAATGTCAAACTTTTGAGAGCACTTTCTCCTAAATATGCATCACGTTCCCTTAGGTGGCCTTGCATAAGTTTTCTACATAATAGGCATGTTAGTCAAAAGATGCCACTATTTGGATATGCATCATCTTCCCTAGTTGGACCTACATAATACAACCCCTATAACAGGTTTGTAAAATAATAGTAAATTTGTTCTTGGAAAAGACAACCTCTAATGATTTTAACCCTTTTTCCCATATCATTCCTCATCTCCAAAAATTCCCAAATCACTATTTACAATTTTCCCATCCATGATTGAATATGATAGTATATTTCTAAACAAATTATCTAGAAATAGGGAGAGTATTATACCTTTGGTCAGATCTAAAGACATTAAATTAAAGGCACCCAATGTCCTCACTGCATGACATAAAACTGCACAATACAATGTCCTCACTGCATGTCTAAAAACTACAAAGTACAATATCCCCACTGTATTACATAAAACTGCATAGTACCAATGTCCTCAAACAAGACATAAAACTACACAATATGATTTTAGAAATTCCTTTTTATGATAATTTTTAACCATTAATCACACACCAAATTTTTATAGAAATGGTTTTCTTATTCATGACTTAGTCGGTCTAAATTATCCCTTTTTCATTCATAAAATTAATTTCATGGGAAAAACCACCCACTGTGTTATTTAATCACCCAAATATTATCTTCCTATATCTATCGACAGTAAAATATTAAACATCAAAGGGATCTTTTGTTTGACTATGCAACACGTTCCCTTAGGTGACCTTTCATATGTTTCCTACATAATAGGCTTGTCAATCAAATGATTCTACTACTTATCTACGTATCATATTCCTCAGTTGGCCCTACAGAGCACATCCCCAATAACGGGTTTCTCAAATAATGGAAATTTTGTTCTTGGAAAATACCCCCTTATTTTTATGGAATAATATGATTTAGGGACCTATTATGTGTCCCATTCATAATATACTTCAATATGGAAGTACTAGAAAAACCTTATATATTTTAATTATCTATTAAACATGGATATATGAAAATGTATAGATATCTAAAAGAGTATTTTATGGGAAAACAAGAAGAGGTATATTGTGGAATAACTATATCCATTCCTGAAATTTCATTATTCTTTGTATAAGAGACATAAATTTAAGGGAATGTTACAACCGTTACTCCACCCAGAATAAAACTGGGAAAGCATCCCCATATATTTTTTCATCTGAATCCCCAAAACAGATAGAGTATATAATGAAATTTGTGTTTTATTAGACCACCTTATAAAGTTAATAAACACCATTACTATGAGATAAATTTGTCTCTTGATTATATTTCCAAGATATATATTAAGGAAATAGTAAGGTTTCATGGAGTACCACATTATATCATATCAAATTATGATCCGAGATTCACCTTAAATAATTGGAGAAGTAATTAGTATGATCTAGATACAAAGTTTTATTTCAGTACTTATTATCATCAAATGAAATATAGTCAGTATTAGATGACCATACAAAACCTAGAAGAAATATTGAGATAATTCTCTCTAGATTTGAATGGTAGTTGGGATCAACAACTTCCTCTATTTGAGTTTTTTTACAACAATATATTTCACTCGATCATTCTGATGGACCATTATGATACATTCTATTAAAAGAAGTCTATAAATTCTTCATACTAGGATGAGTTTGAAATAATTATATTAGGACATTGTCTAGATATATAAAATATAAAATATGGTTAGATATATCTAAAACATATCAATACATCACTGAGTTGATAGAAGATTTTTGATGACAATCGTTGGAGAGATCTAGAATTCACAGTTAGTGAGATGTTTTTCCTATAGATTTATCTATTGAAAAAGGTTATGAGTTATTGAAATAATGGAACATTTATCCAATATTATATTTTTTGTGTCGATATTTTTTATTGAGTTGGGATTGTAGCTTATAAATTGGCACTCTCAATAAAACATCCTCAAATTATCGATTTGTTTCATGCATCTCTCATGTGGAAGTTCAAAAATGATGTTTTAAATGAACAAATATAGAGATTATACTGATATATCATGATCATTCCTAAAAATAAAAAGTCAAGTATAAATATTTCATAATAGATATAGAGTTTTATGAACAACACTACTCACCTAGTTAAAGTATTTTATAGGAATTATAAATTTGAGGAAGCTACATGCGAACCCAATGATATGATGAAGTGGAGATATCATCATTTATTTATACCATAGTGATATAATTTTGAATTAGAAATTATTTTTATGGTTTGTATAATATAATTCTATAATATTTTTTTATATATTTACTTTGAAATAATACATTTTGTATTCGATAACTTTCCTTACATTAAACCTCAATTCTATATGAACCATGATATAATAAATTGTTATTACCTTGACATTAAATTTGAAGATACAAATAGTAATAATAAATTTAAGAAATATATGTATACGTGTTTTATTAATTAAAATTTATTTATTAATTCTTAAAAAATAAGTGTTCAATTATAATTAAAGTCATTTTATGCTTCAAAAATAGGTTTTCTTCAAAAATGGTTTTTTATCACAATTCTTCACAAGAAAATTATAATTAAATTCCAATATTTTTAGAAATTATTTTCAGAAAAATAATATATAATTTTTAATTTCATCATTTATATATTAAAATAGGGATATTATTTAAGATTTTTCTAAAAAAAAATTATTTTTCAGTGATTAATAAACATTACTAATTTCTGATAAAATTGAAATTTATTTTCATGTAAATGTACCATTATGTTTTTAAGTATATATTAATATCACATAATTATCATTTAATTATAAATATTATAATTAATTACATAGATATCATCATTATACATAATTTGGGTAAAGTTAATTTTTGGACTTAAAAACATATTTTTTCTAAAAAAGTTTTTTTATACATGAAATAATTGTTTATATTAATAAATTAGTTTAAATCTATATTTATTTTTGTTTTTAATTAATTTTATTAATTATATATTAAATAAAATATTTTAACATTCATATGATAGTTTTTATAAGGCAAGGAATCAAATAAAAATTATGTATTATGCTTAAAAATTCATTTTTCAAAAATGGTTTCACATTGCGGTTTACATGCTTAATTAAATTTAAATCCTTCAAATTATTGAAATTGAACCATTAAAAATGGATTCTATATTTATAATCAGAATATTTAATATAATTTAATAGGTTTAACTTATTTTTTGGTTATATTGATAGTAAAAATAGTAAAATTTTGTAACCACAGTTATGGTTAAAACCGGTTTACTAGGGAAGGTAAACCATGAGATAAAGGATGTATTAAAAAAATCCAATAAAATTACTATTTTTAAAGGTATTTCGACATTTTATTATTCTACCATTTTATACCTTTCCATTTGAATCCAAATTCTTTTGAAAGTACCCTTAAATCATTGAATTTTTTAAGGAATTCAATGTGTGTCCCTCCCTTAAATTGGGTAAATAGACTGTTTATATATATATATATGGAATCAAAATTTATTATTGGATTATTAATGTTTCACTGCATATCTTAAAACGGCACAGTATAATTTCCTCATTGCATGAATTCAAACTGCATGTCATAATATTAATTTAGAGGAAACAAAGATAGTCTCCATTTTACATATGAGTCAGATCTATGTCAAAAACTCGTTCAAATAATTATCATATGAATTAGACATAAACCCTTTCCATATTTTATACTCTTAATCTTGAATATTTCTATATCCTCATAATCCTTCTTATGGTTCCTGGTGATAGAGTTTCCAATACTTGAGAGCTCTTTTTCCTAACTACAAAGAACATGTCCTTAGGTAGCCTTGCATAAGTTGCCCACATAATAGGCTTGTCAGTCAAAAGATGCTACTATTAACTATATATCATATTCCCCAGTTGGGCTTGAACAATACAGCCCCCCATAATTGGGTGTTCAACTAAGGGTAACTTCATTCTTGGTTATGGTATCTTTGTCCCCTTTAATATTTCATGACAATATAAAAGAATATATAATTTAAAACAGTCATTCAAGTATACCTATCCCATTAACATTATAACAATCTAAAAGACTTTAACACCATGTTTTACACATTTCATTCATTATTACTTCAATACAACATGAAATAACCTTGAAATCACATGGCCATATATTATATATTGTTTCCATTTCTAGTCCTAGTTGTATGACCTAAAAATACAAACACCATACCTCTTACGTTTAGGTTACACCTTCATAAACATCATATTACTCTAATTCTTTGGAAATATTAGGTGGAAATAACCTTTCCATATTCAGGTACCTTTCTCCATAAACCAAACTTTGTTCTTCACAAAATATGAATATCCATAAACATTCATCATCTTTTTGCAAAAGAACGTCAAACTTCTGAGAGCTCTTTTGTCTGACAATGCAGCACATGACCTTAGGTGGCCTTGAATTAGTTGTCAACATAACAGGCATGTCAGTTAAAAGATGCCACTATTTGGATATGCAGTATATTCCCCAGTAGACCCTTCATAATACAACACCTATAACGGGGTTTCAAATAATGGTAACATCATTCTTGTAAAAGACTACCTCTAATGATTTTATCCCTTATTCCTATATCATTCCTTAGTTCCAGAACTTCCCCAATCATAGTTTACAATTTTACCATCCAAAACTGAATATGATAGTTTGTTTCTAAACAAATTATCACGAAATTGGGAGAGTTTCGTACCTTTGGTCAGAGCTAAATACCTTAAATTAAAGCCACCCAATGTCCTCATTGTTTGACTTAAAGCTGCACAGTAAAATTTCCTCACTACATGACTTAAAACTACATAGTACAATGTATACACTGCATGACTTAAAACTACACAGTACCAATGTCCTTACAACATGACTTAAAACTGAACAATATGATTTTATAAATCCCCCTTTCTGATAAATTTTAACCATTACTCATTCACCATATTTTTTTAGAAATGGTTTTCCTAATCATGACATAGTTGGTATAAAAAAAATCCTTTTTTCATTCATAAAATTCCATTCCATGGAAGATCCCACAACTGTGTTCTTGAGTCACTGAAATCTTATTTTCCTCTATCTATCGAGAGTAAAATGTTAGACATCAAAGATAACTTTTTTGCACTATGCAGCACGTGCCCTAAGGCGGCCATGAAAAAGTTTACTTCATAAAAGGCATGTCAGTCATAAGATTCCACTATTTGGCTATGTAGCATATGCCCTAGTTGGCCTTACATAACGCAGCCCCCATAACATGTTGGTCAAATAATGGTAATTTGGTTCATGGAAAATAAGACCCTAATGTTGACATGGGTTTTAATATTGGTGACCATAAAAATCCAGGCTCATGATTCCCATTGGAAATATTTAAAGAATATTAAAGCAATTCTTAGCTGCAGAGTATTGTTTGGTATCTAATTTCAATATTTATGGTCCAAGATATTCAACCTTAAATACTATCCCTTTATGTTCCAACATGCATGACACTAAACATCCAAAAACAAAATACTTGGTACTCATTAGATTGGGACCTGCAAAAGGAACTCTAAAAAAAAGTCGAGTCTCAGCTCACTAAATATGCATTTATTATGGTTTAGTTAATATTGATAAATAAAAATTCATGTGATATAAAGTTTGTGGGGTTTCCCATATAACCCTAACAAAAATAAAACTATGCTTATTAGGCTGAATGGCCTAGGTATAACAGTAGCAGTTAACAAAAGTTAAAAAAAATGATATAAGAAAGAATACTTTTAATTTATGGAGAAAATTTTCACAGAGGGTAATCCAAAAATTTGAGTCACTCTCTCAGAATTTCCAAAAGTATTTCTAAATATTTACCCATTTGATTGATAGCCTCTTGAGTCCCATCAACTACTTGTTGAAGTTTGTCTATTTGACTAGCCTCTCTCTGTTCTGCACAATGAAGTGCTTCTCTAGAATCAGTAATGGCCTTTTCACCATCCTTTTGGAATTCTATTAATAAGATATGAAGCTGGTCAAGATCCACTATAATAATATCTATCTCATGTCAATGGCGCAGTTGCTGAACAGTCTTTTGTTTAATTGTCTTCTTCAATCCTTTTATCTTTTCATTATGGTTAGCCTCAGCTTGGGACAATGAAGATTGGAACTCTTAAATATTTATTGATAGTTTGGATTTTGTTAAGTCATGTCGAAGCATTTTCTCTTTCTCCCTCCACCAGATAATCTCTTTTATCGTAGTCTAAATTTCGTGATATTCAATGTTTCCAAATCCTATCATGATGATCCGCGATGAAAGTCGTGGAATTATTGAAGGCAATTCTTCTAGGGTCATCTCAAATAATATCAGTCAGATGTTTTTCCCTGGATTTGGATGTGAAATATGAAGAGCCTTTTGAAATTATAGTTCTGATTCAGAATCACTGTCATAAGGGGGGGTATATTCAAGGACTAATCCACATAAAACATGCCCTGTTATGTTCCTTCTTGAACAATATTTTCTCTACCTTCCTATTTTGTTTGGGAGGATGCAGAGGATTCACCTCCAAACCTGACCTTCGAAGTTGATAGCCCTATATGGTAAACTATGAATTATGTTTATGATTTTATTCATGAGATAACCAAGGTGATTTCAATCACAATATCATTATCTCTTACCTAACAATAGGTCAACAAATTGAGAAGAATCCTCCCCAATGTTTTCAGTTTCAGTAATTTTGGTTGATGTCTCTGGATGAGGAGTGTTATCTGTAATATGTTCAGGATTTTCAGATTGAATCTCATGAATACCTTTTATTTTAATATCCAACTGAGCCAATGTCTCTACAATGGTGGGGTTGACGTTAATATCAGCACTTCCTTCTAGTACCATTTCAACAGCAGTTTGTTTAGATGGAACAACATATTTCAATTAATAATGGTTAGGAGGTTAATTATAAGAAGATTAAAAGGAGGAATAATGAGAACACCCGTCCAGTTGATTCTACACAAGGAACTCCAAAATCATCTAAAGAATTTGATATATTAACATGTTCTAATAGTTTTTAAAAATAAATTCCAAGGTTCATCATTTCATCCAATGATAGCTCAGATCCCAGGTTTGTCTCACCCGTGGGAGAATTAGTCGTATTTGTGTCACAACCTTCATCTGGAAACCTTTGACCCCAAGTAGTTTCTTCAGCAACAATTATGGGGTTAATGTCTGTGTTTCCAGATGTTCTGTTGCATGTGATGAACCTAAAAGTATAACCTAATGGAAGTTATCTATTGTTTCATTTGATTTTTTATGAATTATTATTGATTTACCAAAAGGTTCTTATCCTATGATAGTAGGAATCAAAGAAGTGATGGGAACAGATGTTGGTTACATTGGCTTCAATTCCTCTTCAGGACCACTGGATTTGCAATAATTTTCGTCTGATCCACAACACCTTCTACAGCTCCTTCAATATTCTAAGTAGTTTCTTTCTAGGACGAATCATAAGAAGACCTTTTAATTATAAAAAGATTAAATACATTTTCATTAATAAAGACTAAAATTAATGAATATCAGGGAGACTTAATACAACTAAGAAAGCGCTTAACCATGGTTTTCTTTCTTCAGATCTTTTTCTTCTTTTTCTTTTGGGGAGGTCTTGTGTCATCATCTTTAAAGACAGGTATCATAGATTCTAGTACCCTCTCTATTTCCACTTCCTTGGACAGTTGTCTTGGAGATATTTCTCCCGATTCACATGGTGACCCAATACCTCCAAGAGTACTGCGTCCGGGGCTATCCTATGGTGAAGGAACATCCATTGTTTTTCCTTTACCCAACTATAATTTAAGATAATATTTATCATAATTAAAAATGTTTTTACTATATTTCAAGATGAAAAATGGAAGAGAATGTGATATAAAGGAAACAAACATCCTAAAGATCTACAAATTCATGCTGCTCTTCATATAATTAATGAATTGTGTACTCAGTGGTACCACAATCTATCATTTCCTTTACCCAATTTTTATTAGGAATTGATTAATCAGTGGAGTATATGATCATTTACAGCTATTGAATATTGGTCCTTATATTATTGGGATTGTCCTTAAAATTAAATGTCATAAGATTCCAGCAAATCCCATACTCCTGGAATATGCAGTCCTTAGCACAGATCCATCCACATGGTTTCAACATCAAAATATAGTTGATTCCATGTTCAAATATTCTGCAGTCATATATATTCAGAATTTATATCTGAGGGTTGTGAGGAGGATCCTACAACCTTGGACTTGAGTTTCATTGAAGCACTCACAGTCACAGATGGAGGATTAGAAAATGGGACTTGTTTCTCTTCATAATGATGGTGACCACATCGCCTTGATTCATCTTCCATTGGGATTGATGTATTGGCACTCTTAATTCTCATAGGAGGGTTATGTCTGGCACAAGGTCTCTTTGGTGAATTTAAAACACAGTCACATCCACCATCCAGTTCTTGCATGTCATCCCCTGATGATGATGAATTATCTTCCAAATGATAAGGTTCCTTCCTGATACTTCTCTTTATCCCCACTCATGGGACAACATGATACCCCTTCTGGGTAAGATGCTACCCAGATTTCAGCATACCATATGATCAATATTCTTACTGCATTAGTGATTGGTAAATTAAATACTACCACAGTCTTTTCTGTAGATGTCGACAACCATAGATGTCGGGAAACCACTAGGTGTTGCTCTAATCAGACATGCACGGGAGGGGATACAAAATTATATTCTAGATATTTGAATTGACACACAAATATATAAGGCACATGGGCCTCACATAAGATTTCTCCGTTTATTTTGGTGGCCAACACACCATCTCTGCAAGCTAGTATATATGCCCTAAATTCCAAACTGGCAGTACCATCATCAACGAATCACTCAGTAGGACGTTTCCCTTAAGGAATGAAATGGAAATGATTCTTCATTCTCATTCTATACTTGATGTCATAAGAATTCAAGGACAAGGGTGGAATACCAGAAAAGGCATAAATAGACGGTCAGAAAGAAAATCCAAAAATATGCACTCCACATTGTATAGCATACATTATATAGTGAGTATAAATATTTCCCCAGCACACTTGGTATGATCCCTCCATTATAAAGGGAGAATTCCCTTTGTAAACATGAAGAAAAATCCTATGGATCATGGACAAAACAAGAGTATCCAACCCTACCATCCTTTTCTCTGCCATCTTAGCTGCAATAACAATGGTTCACGGCCTCACGCATCCTTTGGAGTCTCGTACTAGTAATAAATACACATAGTTTTCCATGGATAAGAAACCTTCTAGACGTGTATTTGTAGGATTATTTGGGTCGATTTCATATCCCCATGTATCAAATTATTCTTTCTCTAATGTTGGACAAAAGGGGTCAAGAATGCCTCTCTTCTCTACCCTTGGACATCTAGTTGGAAGGGTGTAACTGTTACCCTTTTCCTTCTTCTTTATTAAAAATATTTCCATCCATTCCTCTGGATGAATATCCCTCCCTGTGCGAGTTTTTGTGGTGATTGAATTATTAAGTTTGTTAAATATTTTCATCAACTCACGAACCAAATATGGTGTCTTCTCCGAGTCGATCCATGTCGCCCTCATAGGAATAAACACATCATACATATCTATAAGGATTGGAGCTACAGAAATATTGTAAACATACTTCTAGCTGATACCTATCTCTCCATGTGTTATAAAGGGAATTAGTCTCTAGGCTATATCTACTTAATAATTATGGCATGAAAACATCATTACTATACACATAGGTTTTTCCAACCCAGACTGCCTCATAAATCTAGAAAATTCTCAAATTGTCTGAAAATTATACACATGCCTTTCACACCCAGTATGCCCACATCCATGCTGGTTTTACACCTCCTTCTGGGTAGATGTCCCAAATTTTCTTCCAACCCTTGTACTGATCTGTCGGAGAATCTAGAAAGATGGATGAGTAATAGTGTGGCTACAGATCGGGTGTGTGTGCCTTAAAATCTAGAGCACACGAGCTATGATGTATAATATGAGATTTCACTACTATCCCTGCATTAGAAAGTGAGCGCCCAATAGAAATATTGATCGATGAGAAGTTGGTATAATCCAGAATCCAATAATGTGGGACATTATTCTTTGGATATGGAATGTTAGCATACTGTACGTGGTCATAGATATAGAAAGGTAGATAGGTTCTTTGTGGAATATTGAAATGATATTTCTTCCAAAATTATGATATATATGGAAGGGTGGTTTCACAGACATCAAAATAATCATGACCAATTACTTTCATCATTCCATCAATCCTCTTGCTGGCGAGCTCATCAATGGTTCCAATTATTTTGGGAGAAATTGAACCAGCAAAAAGATATAGATAATCTTTTAAAAGTAAGTTCATTTATTTTGGTGTTTTACTAAAAAATGGAAAATTCAGTAAGGCTCCCAATTAGGGTACCAAACTTATAGCGTGCAACTAAAAAATCTACCGAAGATGTGCGGTGAAATAGAAGTTCTTGAATAAAATAAGACTTGAACACTGAGAAATAAAAATTGGGAAGTTGTGATAATTGTCATGGAAGTGAAGCCAATATATTTAAGTGATGCGTGTCACCCTAGGTGCCATAAATCTTACGTGTATCAATAATACATTCCCCAGTCCCCTTGAGCACCAACAATTGTGCACACCATTGCTCTTTTCATTCTCCTTCATTTCATTACCTCATTATAGGAAGCTCTTTTCATATTCAGATCCTATTCTGAGGGGGGGGGGGGTGATTTTGTAGAAACTCTATTCCATTAAAGATTATAAAAATCACAATGAAGGGTATCCATTAGAATGAAAAGTTGGAATACATAAAGAATTTTCATATATTTTCAAAGAAATAAGCATTTGGCCACCTTAGTTTATCCAAAACTCATTTGGTGCACAACCTACTTGTGCGCCGCTATATGTCACGTAGCCCACTTATGAACCACCATGTTGGAGAATAATGAAATTATAATTTTGGCTCTACCCTAAAGGTGTCTCCCTAGTCTATCCGAGACACCGTCAACGTGAAAGGTACTTGCGCATCCCAATTTGGTAGGCAATCCACCTGTGTGCCCCATGTTATTTCTCCCAAGGTCACTTATTTTCCTGTAAATATCCCCTTGGTTCCCCCATTTGTACGGATGAATTTTCTTGAAGCCCAATTGCATGTCTGGTCCCCCTAGTACTTTACCCTACTCTTCTAAATTTTCAAGGTAATTCTTCAACACCTTGAGTGGTGGATTTAAGGGTGGATCATTGGGATTAATTCCATTTAGTGTTTTAAAACCATTACACTTGCACTCCTAAAGCTTTCCAAACCTACCCAAGTCAAAAATACATGTTCGCCACCTATTCCTTTCATATGGACATCAGTGCACTACTTCTTGGAGCACCTGTGAAAACTCTTGAAGGCTTGAGCATGGTCTCAACAAATTTTTACCGTACATGTTTTTCATCTCCTAAGTGAACATCAGGTCGCCCAAGCTTACTTGTGCGCCATTACATGCACACCCTTACCTAATTGTGTGCCCCTCCTTGATTCATTTAATTTCTTCACTATCTTCAGTCAAAAAGTCATCAAGACTTCGTTAAAGCCAATCATGGAAAGGCTTCTTCTTCTTTGGCTCCCTTGTCTGAAATGGATTTTGTTGAGACCTCTACCAATACCTCCAGACTTATCAAACCTTTGGGAATGGCACATCAGTGTGTATCCTATTTGGGTTTGTATTACCACAATCAGAGTTTTCCATCATTTTTTTCTCAATGGAGTTAGGATTCATGGTGTGTTTGTGGGTTTGTATATCCATAGTCACATGAACCTTTCTCCCAGAAACAGTCTTGGTAAGTTCTCGGGTTTATAGGAGGGTTGAGTCCATGTCTCTCCCTTCTTGAAGAGATGACCCGGAACCACAAGTCTCTGGTAGGGGAATATAGGGTTCATACCAACATTTCCATTTAAAAATAATATAGAAGTCTACCTCCCCTAAAAAGATCAATTTTAGGGAAACCATCGTTGCATAATCCCCTAGATTGTTTTTGAAGGAGGTGGCATCATTACTCCTCCTCTCTTCTTCAGTGCCAAAGTCCAAAGGGGATATGGGAACAAGGACACTTGTTACCTTTTACCTCTCATGTTTCACTTTGTCACCATGGGAAACAATCCTGGTTTAATCCCAAAACCTTCATCCCTTCCTCGTCACATTAGACCCTTGTCTAATATAAATAGAACAGATGAAAGTCTCATCGCCTTTCCCTCTTCCACGGTCACCTCAAACTCATTCACCATGGACACCATAAGCTCACCGTCTTCTAATAGAAAAGGAGGAATAATTTTAATGTGTAAATGAATTTGTTTAATCTTTGATATCCTATTGTTTCTCACATCAAGGATGACTGAAGTGGGCTTAGAGATTTGTTAAGGTCACCATATTTTCACAATGGAATGAACTATGAGAACTCTGATTCCTGTTCAATCTAGGATACATAGGATTCCATTTCAGGGACCGAGCTCACTGGATATCCTCCTAACGAATCCAACATTAATTCCCTTAATCTAGGAATCCTCATTAAGAATAGCCCCCATATTTAACCACAAATCATCATGGAATACTTTTGAGGAAGTAATCCCAAACTCATATCTCTCAAGGGACCATACTCTCCTATGAGTCTTATCAAACTACGTTGGCTTTGATTCTCATCCATATGGGATACGTAGGAAGCCTCCTTTATTTCCAATCCCAAGACATAAAATTATCCCTGTTCTCCTTGGGTTATATTCCCAACAGGGTATAATATTACTTGGAAACCCATATCCTTTCCATGTTCCCTAGGCTGCTACAACATAAATCCAACACTATGTTTTGACCAAGAACCTTTCTCTTAGAGGACCATATCACATGACCTTAAAAGTTATGATGTGTCCTATTAAGCAGCACCGAACAAAAAGGGTTCAAATTCCTTTCACAAAGATACGTCGGTAGCCCATTTTATGAGCATGATCCAAAAATCAAAACTAACCTTCATCTTTATGGATGAGAATAAATTCAAGAGTGCCCCACTGAGTAGCATAAAAACATGTATCATCACAATGACGATTAAATGAATCTCTAATCAGAATATTAGAGGATACCATTGATGG
The DNA here is from genome assembly GCA_963277665.1 of Viscum album. Taxonomy (NCBI): domain Eukaryota; kingdom Viridiplantae; phylum Streptophyta; class Magnoliopsida; order Santalales; family Viscaceae; genus Viscum; species Viscum album. Next base: position 1,905,340,542 of record OY728158.1, read on the forward strand.
AAAACCGCGAATACATATGTATATTTTCATTAATGAAGATCCTTGAATACATACTGATGATTCTTAATTTTAAAAAATTTAATAAGTGATTATAAATTCTAAATATTACTTATGATATACGTGGTGAATTAATAAGGATTAATGAAAATATATTAAATATACAAATATATTCCAAAAATAGATAATAATTCCCTCCAAAGGGGAGTGATGAATCCAACCTCCCAAACTCTCCACCACTGCATGTTCTTATGTATCGTAATGTTGAAACTCAACGAACACCTACCTCTTGAAAAGAGGTCCCCTTTGGAGAAATAAATGCTAAATGTTTCTTGTTCCATAAATAAATCCAATGGAAACTCCTTGGAAACAATGATTCATAAAATTAGAACACACATTTCAATGAACTATGAAGCAGTCCCACATTATGTTTTGATTATGAACCATCCGTTTATATTTACATACCACATGACATTAAACTGTATGGCTAGGTCGTTATCACATGACATTAAAAGGTATGATGTGTCCCATTAAGTGGCATCGAAATACAGGGGTTATAATTCTTTTTACAAGGATATGTAGGTATCCCATTTTATGGGAACAATCCCAAAATAAAACCAAATCCTTGCCTACATGTATGAAAATACATTCTAGAGTGCCCCAATGAGTGGATTTAAAACCAGTATCATTACAACGATGATTAAAATAATATCTGAACAGAATATTATAGGATAACATTGATGGAAAACCTCAAATATAAGTGGATATTTCCATTAATGAAGAACCTTGAATGCATACTAATTATTCTAAATTTTAGACATGTTAATAAGTGATTGTAAATTCCAAGGGAAACTTATGTTATGCTTGGTGAATAAATAAGGATTCATGAAAATATCTTAAATTTACAAAGAGAGTTACAAAGTAGATAATAATTCCACCCAAAAGGGTGTGATGTGTCCGACCTCCCATCCTCTCGACCAATACACATTATTATGTATCGTAAAGATCAAACATAACGAATTCATTCTTTTTGGAAAGTAGGTCGCCTTTAGATATAGAACTATTAGAGGTTTCTTGATCCATAAATAAATCTAATGGAAACTTCCTGGAAATAATGATTCCTAAAACTAGAACACATGTTTCATGGTACTACACAACAATGTATCAACCATCATTACTATGCATGGAAAATGGACCCTTACTACGCACCTAGTTTGAACGTATTGGGGGGATATTTTCATGTAACTTCATATATTATTTAGGATTCATTATGAAGTATTTGAATAAATAGTGACCACAGATGACATAGGATGTACCAAAGGAGTCATATAAATCAAGATTTAGAAATTCTATTTATGTAATTTAATAATGAATCTTTGAAATTAATTATTCTTGGTGGTTATTCTAACAAATTTGGTTTTTTTAAGTGATTGAAGATAGAATTAGGATGTCAATGTGGTTATAGGTATGCTGAAATATTAGTGTTTCTTATTAGAACATATCCATGTGAATTAATTTATGTCATGAAAATTCTCAGTTAATATTAATTCAATCCTTAATGACTAGATAATGAAATAGTTGTAAAAATTACTAATGGTATGATGATTTCATATCAAATTTATTAATCTTCCCCATTTAATGTTTATGGGAATGTGATTCCATAAAATATTATTATACTTCCTATAGTTGAATTTGATGTGATTTTGGGAATGGATTGGATTTATATATATAAATTCCATATCATTTTCTAATTGTAGTAACTCCCATTTGATATTCCTAGCAAACCTATGATTGTTTATAGTTTTGAGGATAAATGTTTACATCCAATGGAAATTAAATCCATTTCATGACTATTTATTCCTAATCAAATTGGATGTTTGACTAAAATGGTTGGGGAGAAAATCTAAATCAACAATATGATGATTGCCTAGGAGATTGTTGATTTTATTATATGAAGTTTCCCAATATTTCTCAAAATAAAGAAGATTATTCTTCAATATAACTCATACCTTGTGCTATACATATTTCATTGAAACTATATAGAATGAACCTAGTTGAGTTTCATGAATTAAAGAAGAAACCCAAAAATAATCTTGATAAGGGATTCATTCATCCAAGTGAATATTTATAGGGTGAACCTGGACTATTTATTAAGAAGAAATATGTATTAATTGAACACTGAATTAATTATTTAGAACTTTACATGATCATGATTAATAATAAGAATCCTCTTCCATTTATTGATTATTTGTTTTATCAATTACTAAGAGTTAACTATTTTTCCCCTATTGATATTTGATCTGGATATTATTAGTTAAAGGAAAATAGTGAAGGAATACCATATATATATATATATTGAAGGTATGAAAACTATGAATTTATAGTGATTTCATTTGATCTTACTAATGACCGCTCTATCATCAAGGATTTAATAGATTTTTTTATTACCATGATCAGGTTTTCAATTTATTTATATATGATATCATTATATATTCCAAGGGTAATTAAGGGCAGGAATATCACTTAATGATGTCACTAAATACCCTAAGTATAAGATTCATGAAAAATTACCAAGTGTGAATTTTGGAAATAAAAATTTATTTCTGGGTTATATAATCAAAATCTAGGGTATATAGATGGATTTTATAAATACAGAAGTTATTGACCATTCACCTAGACTAACCAATATTTTTGATATCCATATCATTCATGGATTTGATTCATATTATCAATGATTTTTTATTGATTTACCATTAATATAAAATCCACTCAACATGTTAACTCAAATGGGAGATAATTTCCTATGGACTGATGAATGTGAATAAAATTTCAAGGAACTGAAGAGAAGGTTTGTTAGTAAACTTGTAATTAAACTACCCAACATTGAAGAAGGGTGTTTTATATAGAATGATACATTTAAAAAAGGTGATATTTTGTGTTCTTATATTCAATTATATGGTGATATCTTATGCTTTATACTAATTTAAGGTTAACGATAAAAATTACCTAAATCTTGATTTGGAGTTAGCAATTAAAATCATCACATTAAATATCTAGAGGCATTAACTTTTTGAAGAAAGGTGATACATATATATAGATCACAAAATTTTAAATTATATATTCTTAAAAAAAATATTTGAATATGTGCTAAAGAAGATAGTTGGGGTTGATTAATATTTATGATAGCTCAATACACCACCACATTGAGAAAGAAAACAAGGTGGATTATGCATTGAGATTAAAGGATAATAATAGATTTTATATGATAAGTGTCACAAAAGGTAAAATATTTATGTATATACAAAATATTTGTAACACCCCGAGTTTCCATGATACACTTCTCTTTCAATAATGCAATAGCTTGCATTGTACGCAAGTTAGAGATTCTAACACACCGCGACCAATCAAAATAGCCATTATGAATAGTAATACCTACTTTTTGAAATTATATATATTTTATATTTAAAAATGGACTTCATTTTTGGATTTGGAATATCGAAAGTAGACTATGTTGAATTTTTGGTATTTTTCTAAGAACTTCCAATTTTTTATGAATAGTGAAAAATACTTAAAAAGAATTTTTTTAGTCAAAATAATTTATAGTGATAAATTGTAATATTGAGTGGTTTTAAAGAATAATTAGAATATATTTTTACCTTTTTATCCAATGGTGTTCATTATAATTAATTTCACTTTGAAATTGGACATAAAAAATTGTTAATCTTTTGATATATATTTTGTTTCTTAAAAACACGCTATTTGTTGTGACAACGGAAATTAATTATAAAATTAATTAATGAAACTTATATGTTTGGAATTTTTTAAAATATACATCATTTTTGAATTCAGAATATCAATTATAGATTATGGTGAAATTTTGGGATTGTTCTGGAAAACATCAATTTTTGATGAATAGTGAAACCACTAAGTGGTAGTTAAAAAACTGATTTTTTCATTTAAATCACACATTGCCACTTCTGTGATTTGATTTTCAAAAATCCAAGAAAAATGGTTGTAATTAGGAAGTAAAATGTGGTTCAATGGGATTAAAATAATTTTTTGGTAAATAGTAACTTTTAAGTTTAATTAATCTTGATTAAAGGTAATTAGTCAAATTTAAGGTAAAAATGATACTATAAAAATATGAAAATACCCTTACACTTGTCATACCCTTATTGGATGAGTCATGGCCGACAGAAACAATCCATGGGTCAACTTGGGGACCCCATGGAGCCACTTGGGTAAGAAAATGACATTAATAACTTTTTATTTGAGGTTAAAATAAAATTGTCACAAACATGTGTTGTTTTACAAAAATAATTATTACATGGCATTATATAAGTCAAATTTTTTACTATAAATATTAATTGGAAATATAAATCCATTTTCGACATCATGATATTTTTTTTATAATTTTTAGACATCATATAAATTAAATTGTTTATGATACAATGATGATGCAGCAATTACATCATTAAATAACGATTTAAATAAAATGAAAAGATAATGTAAAATATAAGGCGTACACTTTTCAAAAACCTATTGGATGAGAATATTTCGAACCCTTATCACCTTACCCTCTAAAGATATCATTTTGGGACCTTTATAATCCGAAAATCATTTCATAATAATGTAACATTTCAATCTTTCCAAGAGTGCCCCTCCTATCTTCTTATAAAAGGCCCCCACCAATACCATCTTATTCACATCTTCCAAGACATTTGACTTGGCCAAAATATTCCCAAATACTATCCAAGATTCCTTCTCTTACTCCTAGAAGCATCACTTTGGGAAGAAGTCTTCCCAAGGAATCCTTTGTCTCAAATCAAAAAGAGTTACCCGATTTTAAGGTAATGTCTTTTCTTATGTTATTTTGATTTATTTTGCTTCTCCACCACCTTAAACTATTCTTATTAATTTATTTTGTAACAAAACCAGTATCTAAAATATACTATTATTTTTTTAGGAGAATTATTTGATTTAAACTTACACACACCTTTTTCTAATGGTTAACGAACACACTGTTTCTGTGGTTGGCGAATTTCTGCCTGACGAAACGATGATTCTACAATCTTCTTTTAACACATCTCATGGTGGCCATTAATATGTCACTATATTAATATATGATATATATAATGTTTATGTTTTTATTATTCTTCTTTATTTCTCATTTATGTCATACCTTTATGATTTCCATTTGGGTAAACATGATAATTTCATTTTAAGAAGTGCGGACTACCGCCCCCTCAAAGTGATTTGAATCGTTAATGCCATATGTGGGATGTATAAAGGATGGAGTCAATGATATTATATATGATATTATACTGTAATTATAATATACCTTAATATCCTTATTATTTCATAACATTAAATACTAAATAGAAATGAAAGTAGCATTCATGTGTACGTAAGGCTTACCATCTCCATGAACAGTGCATTTCATTTCTTACCTCTAAATGTTACGTAATATTATGAATGAATGTATATACTGGATATATATGATATATATGATATCTATATCATGAATATAATTCTGGAGATAATAGATATTCTACCACATAAACAACGTGTAATTATAAGAAGTTATTGTTGACTCAGTTACCAAAGATCGACAAAACGACCGTTATTAACTTAAATTACAACATAATTTTTGTAACATGGTAATAAGTGATATAAAAGGGATAATGAACGTGAAATAGGTTCTTAAGATAGTAGATATTAACTGTAGTTTATTATTTAGGAGGTTGAAGAACGATCGAGTCAAGTCGGACACGAGGTAAGGGAACTTTTTAACCCAATTTCCATTCTTTGGGTTAATATCATACATTCAAATTATGTCATGATATTATTATGTCCTATCTTGTATTTGAACTTTATCTATGTTTAATTATATTGAATACACATAACAGATCTATTTTATTAAAAAAATGTTCTTTGTAAGAAAATACGTCTATATCTCCTTCCATTGAGGCATATTTTGTTTTATACACAACTTTCTTTTATACAGTGTATAAACCTCTTTGACTTTTACATTTATTGAAAAGGAATATTTTTATACTAATAATTGTACTAAACAACAAAAGGGAATGTTTTTTTCGTACGTATTCAGCGACAGTGACTTCTCCGCCACCGTGACCATTATTTCAGTTTCGGATTCCTCTACAAGCCATAAATTATTTTAAATGAAAAATAAATAACAAGTTTTAATTTTCTTTTAATTTGGTATTGAAAATGGTTTTGATAATGTTATTATTATATAAATGTATTGTATTGATATCTTGTGATTGAAATGTGGAAATGTAATGTTTCCTTTATGCATGTTTTATGTGATACGATTATGTTATGGTTTCTGTTATGTTTAAACTTGTTCATATAAGGAATGCATTAGACTTAATAAGTGATGAGTGGAGCCTACTATAGCTCCTCGATGCATCGGCAGGTCTCATGAGACCAACTAGTGTCTTTGCACGAGGCCTTGAAAAAATATTATTTGTAGTCTTGGCATGAGGCCTTGGCTACGGGGTTACGATAGTCTGGCGTTATGAATTCTATCAATATGAAAGTGGTTATTGATATTTCATGTGATTATGCGACTAGTAGAATATCCATGTGAATAAGTAAATGGAATTATCTCATTTTATATTTTCCATAATATGTTGATGTTGAACTGTAAAGGGATTTTGTTTTGGTTATACATTTCCTTAAATGTTTATGTTTATGTATGAAAGCATCCGCTATATTGTTATCCTTACTGAGCATCTGAGCTCACCCCTTTAAATGATTTATTTTTCCCATGATGTGAAGAAATATTTTATGACTGACCTACAGGGATCGTCTGAAGGGGATAGAAGTGTGGACTATGGAGACTATGTTATTGTGATTTTTTAATTTATGATGTAATGTAACATTTATGAATGTATCTAGTGTTTCTAAGGCTACTAAAGTAATCGGTCTTTCGAGACTTGATCTTTTCTGATCATGCCAATTTTACGCAATAATGCATCGACTCTAGGTTGCTGGGGTTGAGGAATTACAGTTGGTATCAGAGGCGGTTTATTACTAACCATGGAAGCTAAATTTAGATAAACTCATATTATAGAACATAGCCCTAAGATAAACTTTGAGGATTAGTATAGAAGAACATCCTAGAAATTTGGTATTATAGAGATTTTGTGAGTTTTCCGAGCAATACATCCTTGTCTGGATACGAGCAGGTATGGGCGGCTCTGGAATAAATGTACCTAGGGGTTAAACCCGAAAACACCACTTTGAGCTAGACTAGAATGGGTACTGGTACACGACAACGGGTCTTGCTGCACTCTTGGTTACGACACTCCCGTGGGATATTCTTAGGATAATTCTCATTTCCATTACAAACCACTATGAAGGTTTATGAGTATATACTTCTCAAAGAAAACATTTTTATGATTATGGATTACATCCATAAACCGTTCAATTTACGTTAAGTATTTTACCAGTTTGTAATTATTCATTACAATTCATAAACTAACCTAGTTTATTCCATTGTATAGAAATAGTTCCCAGTAGAAGGGATTTGAACTCCAGCAATACATATGATCCAAAGAGTAAGAAGGGTCGTATCTTCCACGGTATTAAGCCAACATTTAGAAGGGAAATAGTCTCCCATGTGTTCTCATCATATGGAGAAATAGTATCATGTGTTAATATGATAAGTAAAGATTTATTTGAGTCCTATGGATTTGAAGCGAAACAAGAGAAGAAAAGGATGGAAGAGAGAATGATGGATAAAGGGATGAGGGAAAAGAAGAATTTTCCAATATGTGATAACTGTGGGAAGAAACACCTTGGAACTTACCTGAAGACAATGGGAGTTTGTTATAAGTGTGGAGAAAAAATGACACCAAGTGCATGACTGCAAGGGTATGGAAAAGGTTTCAAATGTATAATGCTTTATCTACAAAGAGTGGGGACACTATGAAAACCAATGTCAAAATCATCAGAGTATGCCCCAAATGATGTTTTTGGATAATAATCAAGTTATGATACTACCACAGATGAGGAGGAATGATTAGAGTTCTTTCATTTGAGTGTTTTATCAATGATGTACTGGTTATAATAATTATAGAGTATATAAGGATTGTACTGCAGTACTATTTCATCAAGGACTTGAGATTGTGTGGAACATAGAATAGTGACTCAATAGAAGGTTAAATATTTGTAAAATATATGGTGGGGAGAAAGATAAACCATAATATGGTTCTGATACCGAGATAGTGATTTTGGAATTATACAAGATTGATTTTGATAAATTATATTGGATATTCTTGACTTCCTTGAAACTGATTAATGATTTGCATAGATTTTTGGATAGAACGATTATATCTAGTATTCTATAAGAAATAAGGGATCATGAATGTAATCAAAAAGGATTTATGGTAATTCAGGATGTTGCAGTATTTTAAAAGAATACATGATGAAGGTGTTCAGATGTTGTTACACGGAAAAATAATCTTCATTGTGTTTACATTCCTTATAAAATTTGGACTGTGAGTTTGGATAGAAGTATTTTTGAAAATTATAAAGGTTGGAATGGATTAAGATGAACTTTGGATAGTATTATTTACGGTTAAAACATTTATAATGATTATTTTTGTGATATTAAAATTCTATAGTTTTATCAAAAGAACAACCTGTAGGTTGGGGGACAACCTGTCACGTCGGACAGAGCTACAGGAATCGAACCCACAACCATAGTGCGACAGGCCTTTATTACATAACAATAGCCTAGAGGAAGTCCCTGGTTATTTCAAAATAGTTTTCCTAATCTAAATTGTATGTGTTAATATTTTTAACCTTGTACGATTAGGATAAATATAATATTTTTTTGTTCTATTATATTTGTGATTGAAAGATGAGTTTGTGGAAGAAATTAGTTGAAGTTTGAAACTATACTTGTCAATCATAAATCAATATATACCTATCTCTTATTCTATGAATAAATTAATTATTAAACATGAGTAAAGGGATATTAAAACAAAAAATGTGTTATCCTAATACCTTATGTCTTGTTGAACTGATAATATTTTAAATCAACATAGATTGAAGGCTTTGAGGCCCTCAATTTTACACTTGTTTTTGATTGATGACCTCAATCACTCCCTACAAATATTTACGTTTTCCCTCCAATTATATGTCTCTAATTTCAACCAATGTTCTCCTTATCGAGATCATAATTTGTTGGTGACTTTTTCATTTCCCTTTCCCTCTTATTAATGCTAAATTTTATTAACCTTATTTCCGATGTGGGTTTTCCACAAAGGTATTTTCTATTTTTAACATTTTATTTTCAAAGAAAAATTTCAAATTTCAAGGATTCAATTTATTGAAGGAGGGGAGAATGTGACACCCTGAGTTTCCATGATACGATTCTCTTTTAATAATGCAATAGCTTGCATTGTACCCAAGTTCGAGATTTTAACACACCGCTACCAATCAAAATAGCCATTATGAATAGTAATTCCCATTTTTTCAAATTATATATATTTTATATTTCAAAATGGACTTCATTCGTGGATTCGGAATATCGAAAGTAGCCTATGTTTAATTTTTTGTATTTTTCTGAGAACTTCCAATTTTTTACAAATAGTGAAAAATACTTATAAACAACTTTTTTAATAAAAATAATTTATATTGATAAATTATAATATTGAGTGGTTTTAAATTATAATTAGAATATATTTTTACATTTTTTTTTCAAATGGTGGTCATTATAATTAATTTAACTTTGAAATTGGACATAAACAATTGTCAATCTTTTGATATATATTTTTTCTTAAAAACACGCTATTTTTTTGTGACAGCAGGAATTGATAATAAAATTAATTAATGTAACTTATATGTTTGTAATTTTGTAAAATATACATCATTTTTGAATTCATAAGATCAATTATAGCTTACGGTGAAATTTTGGCATTGATCTGGAAAAATTCAATTTTTAATGAATACTGAAACCACTAAGTGGTAGTTAAAAAATTGATTTGTCATTTAAATGAAACCTTACCACATCTGTGATTTGATTTTCGAAAATAATACAAATATGGTTGTCATTAGGAAGTAAAATGTGGTTCAATGGGATTAAAATAATTTTTTTGGTGAATAGTATCTTTTAAGATTAATTAATCGCGATCAAAGGTAATTAGTGAAATTTAAGGTAAAAATGATATCATAAAAATATTAAAATACACTTAAAATTGTCCTACCCTTATTGGATGAGTCATGTACGACCCATAAAATCCATGGGTCGACTTGGGGACCCCATGTAGCCACTTGGATAAGAAAATGACATTAATAACTTTTTATTTAATGTAAAAATAAAATTGTCACAAACATGTGTTGTTTTACTAAAACACTTATTACATGGGGTTATATAAGTTAAATCTTTGACTATAAATATTAATTGGAAATATAAAACGATTCCATAAATCATGATATCTTTTTTATAATTTTTATACATTAAATAAATTAATTTTTTTAATGACACATTGATGATGTAGTGATTACCTCATTAATTTACGATTTAAATAAAATGAAAAGATAATGTAAAATCTAAGGCTTAAACTTGTCAAAAACCTATTTTATGAGACTATTTAGAACCCTTATCACCTTATCCTATAATTATATCATTTTGGGACTTTTATAATCCTAAAATCATTTCATCATAAAGTAACATTTCAATCTTTCCAAGAGTTCCCCTCCTCTCCTCTTATAAAAGACCCCCACCACTACAACTTTATTCACACCTTCCAAGCCATTTGGCTCGGCCAAAATCTGAAAGAATACATTCCCAACTTTCTTACATCACTCCTAGAAGCCTCACATTAGGAAGATGTCTTCCCAAGGAAGCCTTTGGCTCAAATCAAAAAGAGTTACCCGATTTTAAGGTAATGTCTTCTCTTATGTTATTTTGTTTTATTTTGCTTCTCCAACCACTTAAAATATTTTTATTCCTTTATTTTGTAAAAAAACCAGTATATTAAATATACAATGATGTTGGTATTAGATGTATTTGATTTACACTTACACACACCATCGTCCAATGGTTAAAGAACATACTGTTTTTGTGGTTGGCGAATTTCTGCCTCACGAAACGATGATTGTTCAATCTTATTTTAACACCTCTCATGGTGGAAATTAGGATGTCACTATATTTATATAAGATATGTATTATATTTATGTTTTTATTATGCTTCTTTATTTCTCATTTATGTCATACCATTATGATTTACATTATGGGTAAACGCGATAATTTCATTTTAGGAAGTGCAGACTACCACCCCCTCAAAGTGATTTGAATCGTTAATGCCATATGTGGGATGTATAATGGATGGATTAAATGATATTATATATGATATTATACTGGAATTATAATATAATTTTATATAATTATTATTTCATTCCATTAAATATGAAATAGAAATGAAAGTAGCATTCATGCGTACGTACGGCTTACCGTCTCCATGAATGGTGCATTTCATTTCTTACCACTAAATGTTACGTAATATTATGAATGAATGTATATAATGGATATATATGATATATATGATATCTACATCATGAATATAATTCTTGTGATAATGGATATTCTACCACATAAACAACTTCTAATTATAAGAAGTTATTGTTGACCCAAGTACCAAAGATCGACAAAACGACCTTTATAAACTTAAATGACTACATAAATTTCTTAACACGGTAATAAGTGATATAAAAGATATAATTAACATGAAAACAGTTCTTAAGAAAGTAGATATAAACTCCAGTTTATTATTCATGAGGTTAAAGAATGATTGAGTCAATACAGACACAAGGTAAGGGAACTTCTTAACCCAATTTCCATTCTTTGGGTTAATCTCCTAATTTCAAATTATGTCATGATATTATTATGTCATATCTTGTATTTTTACTTTATCTATGTGTAATTATAGTTAATACACATAACAGATATATTTTATGAAAAAAAATGTTCTTTGTAAGGAACTACGTCTCAATCTCCTTCCATTGAGGCATATTTTGTTTTATACACAACTTTCTTTTATACGGTGTATAAACCCCTTTGACTTTCACATTTATTCAAAAGGAATCTTTTTATACAAAGCATTTTACTAAAAGACAAAAGGGAATGTTTTTTGTCGTACGTATGTGGTGACAATGACTTCTTCGCCGTTGTGACCATTATTTGAGTTTTGGCTTCCTCTACAAGCTATAATTTTTTTAAATGAAAAATAAAAACCATGTTTTAATTTTTCTTTTATTTTGGTATTGAAAATAGTTTTGATAATTTTTTTATTATATCAATTTTTTATATTGATATCTTGTGATAGAAATGTGGATATGTTATGTTTCCCTTATGCATGTTTTATGTGATATGATTATGTTATGGTTTATGATATGTTTAAACCTGTTCATATGAGGAATGCATTAGACTTAATATGTGACGGGTGGAGCCCACTATAGCTCCTTGATGCATCGAAAGGTCTCATGAGACAAACTAGTGTCTTGGCATGAGGCCTTGACAAAATATTATTTATAGTCTTGGCATGAGGCCTTGGCTACGGGCTTACGATATTCTGGCATTATGCATTCCATCATTATGAAAGTGGTTATTGATATTGCATGTGATTATTCAATCAATATAATATACATGTGAATAAGTAAATGGAATTATCTCATTTTAATTTTTCCATATTATGTTGAATTTCAAGTTTAAAAGGCTTTTGTTTTTTTTATACATTGCCTTAAATGTTTATGTTTATTTAAGAATTATTCTGCTATATTGTTATCCTTACTGAGCATCTGAGCTCACCCTTTTCAATGTTTTATTTTTCCAAGGATGTGAAGAAATATTTTATGACTGACCTACAGGGATAGTCTGAAGGGGATAGAAGTGTGAACTATGGAGACTATGTTATTGTGATTTTTCACTTTATGATGTAATGTAACATTTATGAATTAATCTAGTGTTTCCAAGGCTACTAAACTAATCGGTCTTTCGAGAATTGATCTTTTGTGATCATGCCAATGTTACGCAATAATGAATAGACTCTGGGTAACTGGGGTCAGGGTGTTACAATATTGACAATGAAATCATTAATTAACGGGATAAATATTATCTTTCTCAAATGAGTATTCAACAATCTATCCATGAAAATATTAAAAAGTTAAAAATAAGGATGTAAAGCTGCATGGGATGGTAAGAAATGTTCCTAATTTAAAATTTTATTTTTATGGAATGATATGTTTTAGGAACCTATTATGTGTCCCATTAATACTATACTTCAATAATGAACTACTAGAAAAACCTTTTATCTTTTAATTATCTATTCAATATAGATTCATGAAAATGTATAGAGATATAAAATAGTTTTATCCATGGGAAACCATGAAGAGGTATATTGTGGAAAATGTATATAAATTCCTAATATGACTACATATTATGTATGAGAGACATAAATTAAATGTATTGTTTCAACCATTACCCATACCGGAATAAAACTGGGAAAGTATCAATATAAATTTTTTCATCAGACTCCCCAAAACATATAAAGGATATAATGATATTTGTGTTGTAGTTAACCACCTTAGAAAGTCAGAAAACTTCATTACTATTAGATAAAATTTCTCTCTTGATTATAATTCCAAGATATATATTAAGGAAGTAGTAAGGTTTCATGGAGTTACATGTTATGTCATATCTAATTATGATTCGAGAATCACGTCACAGAATTCGAGAAGTATTCAGTATGATCTAGATACAATGATTTGTTTCAGTACAACTTATCATACAAATAAATATAGTCAGTATTAGATGACCATTAAAACCATAGAGGTTATATTGAGATAATTTTCTCTAGATTTGAATGATAATTGGGATCAAAACATTCCACTATTAGCGTTTTCTAACAATAATAGATTTCCCTCGATCATTCTGATGGACCATTATGATACCATCTATAAAAATAAGTGTATAACATATTCATTCTAGGATGATGTTTAAAAAATATATTATGACTTATTCAAGATATGTAAATAGAAAATATTGTTAGATCTATAAAAAACATATCAATACATCTCCAAGTTGATAGAAGAGTTATGATAACAATTGTTGGTGAGATCTGGAATTCAAAGTTAGTGAGATTTTTTTCCAATAAATTTATCTATGGGAAAAGGTTATGAAATTTATAAATAAGGGAATCTTTATCTCCTATTATATTTTTCCCTTCTATATTATTGATTTATTCGGGAATTTATCTTATCAATTGACACTCTCACTAAACCTTTCTCAAGATCCTGATTTGTTTCATGCATCTATCCTAAAGAAGTTCAAAGAAAGTATTTTAAATGTACCAAATATCAAGGTTATACTGATAGATTACGATCATTCCTAAAACTAAAAAACAAGTATAAATATTTCATAATAGATATAGAGTTTTATGAATAAGACTAATCACTTAGTTAGATTCCTTTATAGGAATTAGAAATTTGAGGAAGCTATAGGTGAACCCAAACATATAATGAAGTTGAGATATCATCATTTATTTATACCATATTGATATAATTTTTAATTAGAAATTATTTTTATGGTTTTTATAATATAATTCCCTAATATTTTATATATATTTCTATTGAAATAAAACATGTTCTATTCTATTACTTACCTTAAATGAAACCTCAATTCTATATGAACTATGATATAATAAATTTTTTTACCTAGACATTAAATTGGAAGGTACAAATAGTAATAACCAATTTATGATAAATATGTATACATGTTTTATTATTTCAAATTAAATTATTAATTATTAATAAATATGTGTTCAATTTGCATTAAAGTCATTTTATGCTTCAAAAATATGTTTTCTTCAAAAAACAGTTTTTGTCACAATTTTTCACACGAAGATTATAATTATTTTCCACTATTTTTAGAATTCTTTTTGGTAAAATTTATATAAATTTTAATATCATCATTTTAATATTATAATAGGGATATTATTACGATTTTTCTAAAAATATTTAATTTTCAGTGAATACCGAAAGATACTGATTTTTGTTAAAATCACAATTTAATTTCATGTAAATGTACCATTTTGTTATCAATTATATCTTAATGTAACATAAGTATCATTTAATTATAAATAATATAATTAATTACATAGATGTCATCATTATACTTAGTTTGGGTATAGTTAATTTTTGGACTTAAAAACACATTTTTTCTAAAAACGTTTTTTCATACATGAAATAATTTTTATCTTAATAAATTAGTTTAATACCAATTTACTAATTTTTTTATTTAATTTTATTTATTACATATTGAATAAAATATTTTATCATTCATCGGATAGTTTTTATAACACAAGGAATCAAATAAAATTATGTATTATGCTTAAAAATTCATTTTTCTAAAATTGTTTTTCATTGCAGTTTACATGCTTAATTAAAATTAAATCCTTAAATGTATTGAAATGGAACCATTAGAAATGGATTCAATATTTTTAGTCATAGTATTTAATATAATTCAATATGTTCAACCTATTTTTTGGTCATATTTATAGTAAAAATAGTAAAATTTTGTAACAGAAGTTATGGTTAAAATCAAATTTACTAGGGGATAAACCATGAGATAAGGGTAGTATTGACAAAAAAATATAAATATTATTTTTGAAAGGTATTTAAACATTTTATTATCATACCTTCTTATACCTTTCCATTTGGATAAAATTTCACATAATATTAACCTTAAATCATTGATTTTTTTAAGGAATTTAATGTGCATCCCTCCCCTCACTAGTAAAAGGTAACCTCTTCTCCTCACTTATTCATACCATTTGAGCATTATATATCATAATTTAACTAATAAAAATCCTTCTTATAATACTTCCATTCATTTTATATCTTTTGAAATTCTCTTAAGACGAATCCTTCATGGCTTAAGATGTAAACCAAATGAGGTATCTCAAAGAATAGGTATATATCTTAATCAAGAATTTTCAATATTATTTATTATTATAATTACATTAAAATTATTTTATTCATAGAAAATGAAAAATATAGTATAATTAATAAACATACTGTAATTATTATGATAAAACATCCATTTACCACCTCTTCTCAAATTAATTGTTGATCAAAGTGTCGCTCATGAGTACATATGGGATATTTACTCCACATAACAATATGACTAATTTTCCACAACCATCAGCCATGGTTTTTACTTACGATATATTTAATATTTATATATATGATATTTAATTTATAATAATTATTCTATAAATGGGAATTAATTTTCCATTATCTTTCATTCCATCCATCAGAAAATGGAAACGACACTCATGCATACGTACAGACTACCATCTCAAGGTAGTGATATAAATAATTTTTCTTGATTTATTTTATTAATGGATATAAATATTCATATAATGAATTTATATTTTATTTATATCATTATTTAAATTCTATAAATGATGTAACCCTGATCAATGTGTAAGGACCATAACCACTGTTCCAGAATATAAATGAAAAACAAAGAAGTTAACCACCAAAATGAAGATGGTAATGAGAGATTTTAATGAATGGTTGAAATGTTGTCATAAGTAGGAAATTTAAGGAATTATACTTTTTATTATTGTTTTTTATAAAATCACAAAAAATTTAAATTTTTTATATAGGAGGTTGGAGTTCTTGTGAAGCAAGATAGACTTGTGGAAAGGGGTTTGTCTCAAATTTTATTCATTGAGACCTTTTTTAATGTTATGAAACAATTAATTATTTATATGGTATATAAAACCCTAAAAAATGTATTTTGAAATAAACAATTATTTAATTAAATATATTTATGTAACCACTTTATTTTTAATCATTACATGACTTTATTTTAAAAAATTATTAAATTCATAAGGGTTCTTCATCTCAATTTTGGTCCATTGATGAATATTTATTTTTATACATTAGTCTTATTTTTTGAGGTGAGTCTATTAAAACATTTTTATGTTATATATGAATATTCTTATTTTAGTGGTAGTTAAAGATTTATTTAAATTTATATTATTTTATGGGTATTCTGATTCATGAGTTACCACAATAGTAAGGGTTTTATGTTACAATCTCACTTCCACTAGGATTGTTTATGCATAAATTTTATGATGATGAAATTTTATGATATATATCACTAAAAACACATGTAAATTTTTATTATCTGATTAGTTATGATGATTTATTATTTTCATTTATTTTTTCCTCTCTATATGTACTCATGAGACCCAAAAAAAATTAAAGGAAAAGAGTATTTGTTTTTCCCTTCATTCAGTTATATTTTATTATTTGTACATATTTTCATTTAAATGTTTTCAAGAATATAAATTTCATTATCTAAATATTTTTTACATTAACGTTTTTTACAAAATTTAAATTTTCATAAGTAGGTTTAAATGAAATAAAAATATTATTTTCTAGTCATGGTACTAGTGATTTTTAATGAAAATCTAAATGATTTGTTTGTTTTAACACAGACCACATGAACAAATTTTCCCACCATGTTGAATAATAACTTCTTTAAATATTCCCTTAAAATCCTCATTTTATATATATTAAGAAAAATATTTTCATAAATTTTTTTAAAAAAATTAAATTCCAAATAATTTATTCCAAATAAAATGGGGTATTTTCTTCAAATAATGTTCTTGGGATCCTATAAAGGTGTTTTTATCTATAATTATAAACATTTATGATTATTATAATTTAATAGATATATAACCCAATGTTTCAATTTTAATTCTTTCTATAGATATTTTTATATTATTATAATGAATTTTTTTGAAACTCTTATCCTTTCCACATGTTATGATTTAATTATATGATTAGTGTTTTATGACCTTGTGGAAAGAATATGCATGGTTTTAATTATGTAATGGTTGGGACCAAATTTATATATCCCTAAAATGTATTGGGTAAATATGGATATCTAATGAGATAATAATGAATTTAGTGAGGATTGAACCCATTTTAATATGTGATTTTACCCAACAAGATTGTCTTGGGGTAAACATTAAATATATAAATGATGGAAAGGGGAGTGAATCCAATCCACTGTGATTGTCTTGAATAAGAAAATGAATTTATATTATTAATTTCATTAAAAAAACTTATATAGTATGATTATTATATTTTTTGATGAATCATTATTTATTATTTAGGATTCAAAAGTCTTATGTCTTATGTTATTGGTTGACAAAACATTTGATATGTTTCACAATTACTGATCTTTGACTAATTGGGAAGTATTATTAAATGTATTGATCAGGTTCTCACACCATTTTTCATATATTTTTCTCAAATAAAATACTTTATTTATATATCTTATGTTTACCCTTAAAAAGAATCAAATATCACACTTTATTATAATTTTCTTCCCTAGGTAATGAAGAATTGTTTTATGTATGATATGTATAAGAAGGATTCTAGTTAAGAATAAATTAATTATAAATAATATTTGTCTATTACGTACTATTTTTTGTAAATATAAATGGTTCAAAATACACTAAAACTCTATGATAATCAGACATTCAATATTGAAAAATATATTTTATATTCATAAAAAATGATGTGATATTTTTATATGAAACTTTGGGGTCATTATAAGTCATGATTGTTGTGAACTCATTTCATAATAACAACATTATTATTTATTGTTATAAAACCTTTTATCACTCATAGATCATATATGGTACTTTAATTTATGTTTTATAATTATTTTTAATTTTATATATTTTTTCTATGGGAGTTTTAGTAATGATCTAAGACGAAATATATGATGATCATGTTTTAGTGGTTTTGATAAATGGAAATTGGAATTTTAATTATTGAGTTTCATATTAATGTTAACATTATATTACCAAAATAATATCATTATTTATATAACATATTCATAGAGATGATGGTCTCATAGAAATCCATTTTATTATTTTATAATATTTTCTGTGTAGGTGGTTAGGCCGAACAAAACATGAACATAAAATATTTAATGGATGATTATGAAGTGATTTAGTTATAATATAATTATTTCCTATTGAATAATGATATTATTTAGATTTTATTAATGTGGTGAATCATATTATAAGTGAATTTTAATAAATAATAATGAAGCTATATGAAAACATTTATACATGAATTACAGAGGTGGTAGTATGCACAAACCCATGATTGATGTAATTTGTTGTTATCAATAGATGATATGGAATAAATGTGGGTTATAATTTTGATCTTCATATTCATAATAATATTATATATTTAAAATTTATTCATCAATTCCATTTTTATAACTAGCAAAGATAAGGAGTGGTGAAAATGGAATATGTCACTATATGGAGTCAGTATTCCACAAACAAACGCATGAATAACATTATAGTATTTTATAACAGAAAACGGGAATGGTGGTTAATTTTGTGAACCAATATTGGTCACCAAACCCGTCACTCGAGTGGTCACACCACATGGGATGAATCACATTCTAAATCTCTATGGGCTAGAGATAAACCCCATGACATCAAAAGGAACCTTTAGAAATGGTTCCTCCCTTGAGAAAACAACATGACACATCCATTAATCAGATGAACACACCAATAAAATAAAAAAATAAGTATATTTGAATATATAACATAGTAAATATAAAAATTTATAAATTTAAATATCAGAAACACCATCACATAATTAAATATAACAATTCATATAAAAGACATATATAGGATATACATAATGAAAATATAAAAATTCAAAATGGGTATCAAGCCCCAAATTGGTAATACAAAACATCCCAATAATAAAAAATTAAAAAAAATATATCCTCAAGAGATAAAACCTATTAGACCATATCAAATCCATCATTAACAACTCCAGATGATGATAATTAAGAATATATACATTATTGCATGGTTTCCTTTCCTGTGTCCTGAATAAATCCTTCACACCCCAATGTTTTATGAACGATGTAACGAAATAATTCCAAAAGGCTACCATCATGAATATATATAATGATTTTATCTATGTCAACTAATAATAAAATTTGAAAACAATTCTAAAAACCAAGTTCACTTTTCAAAACAATATAAGTCCAAACAGAATAATAATGCATAACAAACACAAATATTTTTATATAAGGGTACACGCATAAGTACGATTATATAACTCAGTAAATGGAAATTGGTTTAATATAGGACATGTCGATCAAACCAGGAACTAACCTAAATTGTGAAATAATAATGAACAAATTGAGTATAAGAAAATAATAACATGGTATCTAAGTATATGTTTCTAGTTTAAAATAAAATAAAAATGTGGCTGACTATCTAGATTCTAAATTATAACATGTTGGGAACTAACTTTGTCTTCACAAGTACCAAGCTTCTAAGACCTTACATGGTCCCTTTCACAATATTTTTAAACATCACTCATTATGCATCCTATGGGTTCACTTATTTCCATGGAAAAAATATTATAATATCACATTGTCTTCCTCCAAAAGTCTCACTCAGTCTCTTGGACAATATCCTATTTTTCTATGTCATGAACTTAAACACATACAAGGTTCCCCATGTGTTGATAAATGTCATATACATAATCATTAATAAATTCCAAGAATAAAATCCATTTCAGAATGAAAATATAATAAAACCAAATGCCTATTTTAATTCAATAATCAACACTATTCTTGACCCCTTTTAAAACACTTTCAAAATCCCATTTTACGGTATAA
The DNA here is from genome assembly GCA_963277665.1 of Viscum album. Classification (NCBI taxonomy): domain Eukaryota; kingdom Viridiplantae; phylum Streptophyta; class Magnoliopsida; order Santalales; family Viscaceae; genus Viscum; species Viscum album. Next base: position 1,905,361,324 of record OY728158.1, read on the forward strand.
ACCTCTTTGAACTATATTAAAAAACACTTGAAGTGCATTAATGCCAAAATATTTTGAATTTTTTTAATCAGATATATTTATATAAAAAACCATGAAACACATCAAAAATAGATAAAACATTATTCATAAATCAATTTAATGGAAATTTCATAAACAGAAAACCCAATATGATGATAAATTTGAGGTAATCCATGGAAAACACCTTTCAATGGTGACACATAACTTGAAAATAATCCTAAATTTTTCTATTTCAATGAAAACAAAAAAATTTCAGATGTAGAGGTCCTCATATGTCTAAAAAATAATAAAACAAACAAAAAACACCATTAAAAACATTAGGATCAATAACAAGTCATGATAGGGTTTCAAACTTCCACCAAAATTAATAATTAGGAAAAACTATATGGAGAGAATGATAAAATAAAGAATAAGTAGGCCTAAACCAATCCAAACCCCATAAAATGAAAATGAATGCACAAAAATGGATACTGGGGAAGCTCAAAGGCTTGGGTATGAATCAAAACATGTGAAAGAGAAGAAATTATGAAAAAAGGATTTTAAACCTAAACAATTTTTTTTTGTATTTTCTCAAAAAATCTAATGGAATTGATAGATCATATGGTTTGGCTACATAGTTAAGAAAACCAAGTTCCAACCATGTGGTTGGTACTCTGATCTCTAGATTAAATCCCCCTATTTTCTTTATAATCTCACATGATTAACAAAACCATGCTAAAAGCATGAAAAATTACTCTTTTCCTCAAAAAACACCCTCATATGGTTAGCCTCATGATTAGACCTACCATGTGTTAACCATAAACCATTGAATATTTTCCTTAATGAAATCAATGTTATATTCTTCAACCACTTTGAAGCTTCCAAGATAAATATATATAAAAATTAATCTCAAAATAAAACTAACCATTGACCCTACAAGAGTCTCAATTCAGACTATAATGTCACTTTCCTCCCCACCAATGCCCTTAGGTTTCCCGAGAGGAAAAAAGTTGAGGAAAATTATCCCTCTCTAAGGATTTACATTACTCTATATTTTGGCCAATTACACCATGATTCAAAATAAAGCAGACCAATGGGATCAATTTACAATAGATTACCTTGTTATGATAATCCACAACACAAATAGGCTGCTACATAATAGTGACATCTGTTTTCACTTATAAATTGTCTAAATCTATCACATTATTTGGTTCTGGATGATATATTTTTAACTGGGATACATAAAAGTAATTTTGAATCAGTCTATAGTGGAAACTCAAAATAAGATGCTACATTCCCAAGACGTTCCCCAACTCAAAACAACCTATCATAACATGGTTTCAGCTTGCCCATATATACCACGTCAAATTTTCACACTTGAAAGTATACCCAAATAAATTACTAATCACCAACATTAAACTCTAATGGATGATGATTTTGATTGGTGTATGACTTATGGTGAATCTGAGCTATCACAAACCTTTTCTGAATCGAACTCATTTTCCCTATCATCTATTATATGAGACTTATTGCCAAAATGAAACACTCACCTACCTCATCCTAACACATTAATGACTGGAATGGATTCCAATATGAGGCTATAAAAGGGCCCATCCTAATAGAGGCTAGATAGAAATTTTTTTAATAAAAATAATCCTACTATAAATTTATTTATCATGGATCAAAAAAGTCAAGTATACATGATGGTATAATGTCCTGGAGAGCCTGAAAAGTCCTCTTAGACATGCAATGTATCTATGGTTGGTATTTCATGCTCAACACAAAATTGATATGCAAATAATACTAGTTCCCCTTTAAATATTATGAAGTGAAATGAGAGTCCTAGTAGAAAAACTATCAGTACTCACACCCAAAACATCATAAAAATCTAATAGATATATATGTTCTTAATCTCCTATAACTTTCTTGACTTGTTGATGGGATGGAAGTGGAGTGACATGGTTTAATGATTGAAAATCACAGATATGGAATATTTCTCACTAGGTATATGGTGTAGGCTGATCAAAAAAATATATGGATTTTGTTCCACTTCCACACCATAATGGGGAGATGTTGTAACAACCCAACCAATCTATGATTCTAAAATTGATCCCATGGTAGTTAAACATCATGAAATGAAATAAAAATAAAAATAATCTCATACCAGGCCTCCAATACCTTCTCTATAAGGTATAAAACATCTTGGTAGCATTGCGGTACATGACCTAGCAAGAAATATTTCCCTTATGTATCATCATATATATTATTATCAGAGGAACCAATGGATTCTTTCTAAAGGGATGATTACTTTTGGGAGGTTGAGACCAATCATATGAGTCAACCATAGTATATAAGAAACACTTAATCTATCAAAACTTGATATTGGATGATTTTCACCCAAAAAATGATTAAAAAGTGTGGGTGTGACCTACACATTAACCAAAAAACCCACTCCACATACTCCTGCAAAACCAAAAATCTGATTAAAAAATAGGATCATGAAGATCCACTAAAATTTGTACTTTTAAATATCCTAGAATAGAAATATAGAACTCAAGTAAATGATGAAAACATTATACTTCCCTGGGTTATATGATATGTCAAAATCCAAGGATGGAAGATACTATATTCCACATATCTACCTGTGGTTTAGGTATCTATGGTTAATGATATACTTCAAAATCTTATGATCTAGTTAAACAATAAAATTCCCCCTAATGAGTTAACGGAACCATGAAGTCAATGAATTCATCATAACTACCATCTCTAAGTCATGTTTGGTGTAATTCTGATCATGTGAGTATATATTCCATTAGCTATAAGCCACTACATAGACATTCTGCAATGAAAATGTCATGATCGGACCTAATAGGGCCTAAGACACAACTCCCAAAGACTGCCTATTATTATACATGGATTTTTTACTATAAACGAGTAGGTATATCACACAAACAGGAGGCCTTTTTTAAAGTACCTATTTTCATTCACCCATAACCACCTGTATGAAATAGTGCATAGATATACAAATCTGGAAACTAAAATGCATGTATACATCTATAAAATACTATAGTACAATATATGTACTAAAACCAAAATGTGAAAAAACACACACCATCCAAAAACTCTAAAAGCATCTAAAAAATTAGAAGGAGGGATCACTATCAAAAGAAACTACGAGAATGCTCCTCTACTTAGCTTTGATAAATACCTTGGTCAGTCAAGCCCACTATGCACTACCAACGTTGGGTCCTCTAGGGAATCCATTGAAAGGATCATGGTCTGCACAAGACACAACATGTGTGGGAAAATCCCATGCATGGGTGAGTATAAAATTAATCAGTAGGTGCCCCAAAAACCTGAATTAAAACGGAGAAACTAAAGAGAAAAGGTATGCTCAACCTAGCCAGAGTAAACCCAATCGAGAAACACTATCTCGACGCATCTTTGGAGATACATTACTTTCCTACTCATTTTATAAGGGTGTCAACCCTGAAATATAAAAACATCTCAAATACTTCCAGAATTTTCCAAATATACTCATATCATACTCAAAATATCATGATGTCCAAACCTCATAGCTTGGTATGAGATTCTACTCCTGGTGATAAAGGTAACACGTAACTAGGGGAACACACTCCTTGATATATGTCATCCCAGGTTGAACCCATATTAGAGATACATGCCACCAATTAAAAATTTACAATTCTTAGTGGTACATATGAGAGAAAATACTCAATTGGGAACAACTCATCAGTTCAATATCTAATTCCTAGCCCCAGAGGTCCCACCATTGGTAACATGAACCATGTACAAGGCTGTAAGAACCCAAAAGGATTGGTATACCCCTCACCATTGCGCAAAGTTGAGGGAGCACTACTGTATACTATGCACCACTTGAATCCCATCTAAAGAGAGATTTGGGGAACCCGCACCTCATCCCTTCCCCATAGTAAAGGGTGTACTATATTTTAACCCTCCTTCAATCCCTCTTGCACACATTTATGGAGTATACCCCACCTCAATCTCTTTGGGGGAGAACTAACACCTAACTAGTTATCTCACATAAATAGTGGAGCGCCCCCTTCATCATAACTATTCTCCACATCAGAGGGAGCATCAAATATGGTGTAGGTACTACATACCATGACTACCAAATGATGGGGAAGTACTACAGTATACATGAGGACCCACACCCTAGCATGTTAAGAGAGAAAAAGTCAATAGATACAGGACCCACACCCTGATATATTTGTTGTGTATAACTCCATGGATATTGAACATTCACTCTTGCATGATAGGGGAGCAAAAATACATGTAAAGTGGACCTATACCATTGTTCAATTGTGGAGTATAACTCCATGGATAGTAGACCCTCACCTTGGCACAAAAGGGGAGTACCACTCAACTACCCTGATCACTATGGCTAAACTGCTCCCTAACACAATAGGGGGATACTAACCCTAGGCCATAGGATCTATTATATAATATGGCATGAGAGTACCAAATCTTCTAGAACAATGTGTATATAGGAACCACACCCTAGAACGACATGGGAGTTCCAAATCCAAGGATAGAGGACTCGTACCCTAACACTATAGGGGAGTACCACTCTATCTATACATCACATATATATGTACTATTCCCTAACATGAAATGGTAGTACCAAATCCATAGATAGAAGACCCTCTCTCTAGTTCAATAGGGGAGTACCTACTTTATCTGGCTAATGAGTATGGAGGGCCCACTCTATGTCGCGATTGGGGAGAGATGTCTCCAACTACAAAAATGATATAGGGAAAATGCGCGCTGGTCCATCAGGGGGTATTGAACCATGGATAACTACCCAGTTGGTAGAGAACCCAAAACAAGATGTGAGGAGTCCTATCTCTTCCAATTTATATTGTTAAGGGAACCCTCTACTCTATATCCATAGAGGAGTACAAGTACCAATGTACCTTTCTAAGAACCATGTTGATCTCTCACATCAGTCAATCTCTGATGAAATATGCAACACACTAGTCATAACTCCCATAGAAACACTTCTATATGAAGTGGACTGACGAATCATGGGAGCACCATTCTACCAGCCAAAAGAGTCCAGGGGACTAATGTCTTATGGTGACAAGGAAGGGTACCAACCCTAACGTCAACCCAATGATCATCCATGATCACTACCCCCAAGGTTAAGAATCTATTCTACAGCTTCTTGATCAAAACAAGACGCATCCTATCTTGTAGTCCAAAATGGTTTCCACCAGCACATTCTAGGATGAAAAATACATAGGATAGTCTATCTAAACGCCTCATTCCTTGTTCGAGATAAGAAGATATTCAAGGTGTAATATCTCAAAAATATCCCAAATAAATTGCATAGCGGGCACGGGGGCCCACATGACGTGTGAACTTTCTAGTGCACTAGACTATTTCCCCTGTTTCATGTCTTGTCTTTCCATGTAAGCTTACATGGTGTGTATAGGTCGTAAATGGAGTGTCTATCCTAACATATCCCCTGACTATGTTCTTTCTCCACATGGATCGTCCAACCGTATTTCCCATATGACATGTATCCCACGGTATGTGATGTTTCTAGGATAAATGAACACTAGGACCTTTAATATTCACTATTCACTTTTCTAGCATCTCGTGCTTGTGTACTTTGGTTATGAACTTTTACATGACCATCTACTATCACACAGCTACCCTAACCATGTCCTCTAGCCACATGACATGGGTTCAATACACAATAACTAAAACCAATTAATTAAATGTAGTCCCCTAAATTCCACTTCCCAAAATGAATAGAAATCATGGCATGTATCACTAGTTTACACACCCCGTAAATGGAAATTATGATGAATGTTTATTGGAAGTTTTTCAATTCACTCGAAATTCCCCTGAAACCTACAAATCCACCTAGAAGGGATCTCTAAAAATTGTAATAGGGATCTACAACATTAAAAAAATGGACAAAAAGGGCATCTAAACTAAAACCCAAATCCTCTTACCTCTTTTAAAAACACTGATGATTCGTGTCCAAAACAATCCTCAGAACGGGATTCTCCTCGATCTGATGACAATTGGTGCCAGGAATAGAGATTGGTTGCACCTCGTTTCCTTGATTCGGCCTCGGTTTTGTATGATACTATAGAGGGGTTAATGAGGGTGGTTCACCTATCATTGTTTCATTATCACCAAGGTGTGGAAGAGGTAGTGTTTAATTGTTTTAATTTTACAAATTAAAATCAATTAATCTCCCATTTAACACTTCGCCATTAACTCTCCTTCAATCGAACACTGAGTGCCAACAAATTTTATATCTCAGCTAAGGTAAACATGAAATTTTAAACTCAATGACAATCTCATATTTCAGATCCATGAATATTCATACGATTTATTCTATATTTCATTACAAACTAGTCACACATGAAAAAATATATTTAATATTTTTAATATCACCACGGCGAGACTCTCCGAGCCTCATAATCCCATGATGAATCATCATATGGCATTAGAAAAATTCTAAGAAATATTCAAATTTAATACATTTCAAAAACTAGGTCATTAAATTCTTTCAACCATAAGACATTTATTCATTGAAAAGAAAAATCACAAGCGTAAGGGAAAGAAACTGATCTCTCTAGTGGAACTCCCGCACTAGTGAGATCACTAAGTGTTCTCATACTGGTTACAAGCATGAACTTAGGGGAAACACCAAATAAAAACATCAATCATTTATAGATCAATCCATGTTGACTTCATGTGAAGAGAAATACATGTAACCCTGACTATGATAGGTGGAAAATACCAAGACGCATGGCCCATCTCCAGTCATAAGATATAGAGGTATTCCACCTTGCTAAACTAATGTAGAATCCAATGTTACCTAGAAGTTTACATCCACCCTTGTATGAAATAAACCAAAACCTTATCAAGTGTATTACATACAATGATGATGACTAGTGCTTGTGGGTACCCACAAAAAAAACAAGGCTACCAAAGTGTGAATATTGGGACTTACAAGGCTCTTCATCATCAAACCGTCAACTGTAGAAGAACTCGCCAAACACATAACACCACAAAACCCACTAGTATAACCCTAGATGAGTATGGATTGTACCAAACCAATCCAGACTATGAAAACAACATAGGGTCTATGTCTTTCACAATGGAACAGTTCTATGGAATATTGTTCCTCCATAGTGCTTCCAAAAATAAGGGATAAGTAGAAAATATAAATTTGGAATGTCAATACCTGCCCCGAAACTCCTTGATTTGATGGTGATCATCATCAAGAAAAGACACCAAAAACACCTCATCACCTCGATTCATCCTAAATTTCTTATGATTCCCAAAATTGGGAGTGTTTGGGGGGTGTCCTCTACTCGTTTCATTCAAACCATGTGGGTGGGAGAGTTAGGGTATTATTATTTTAATTTAATAAATTAAAATCAATTAAACTCAGTTTTAACACTCCACTTCCAACTTGCCTTTTGTCAAAACCCCATAGATGATAACTTCTATGTCGCGCCTAGGGTAAACATGATGTTATGAAATAAATTGATGACATGTGTTTCTGATACAAGGCTCCACATATGCATTATTCTATATTTCATGTGAAACTAAACATTCCTGAAAAAATATCTTGAATATTTTTAATTCCGCCCAGATAAGGCTCTTCCAGACCCGGAATCCCATGCCAACTCAGTGTATGGATTCAAAAATATCTTTAGAAAAATTCCAAAGTCTAATAAGTAAAACCTTGTTCATTAAAAACATGAATCCCAATACTAAAAATGAGGTATAACAATATTATAAATAATATTTCCTAGGATTAGGAAGATTCAGAACTATTATGGATCCCAAATGGGCCTATGAATCCTCCAAAAACGAGGACACTTCTCACTCCATTCAAACATCAACCATTTTATAGTCAAAACCATCAAGATAGAAATTTTCTAGAAGAACTCCCATAAAAAACGTCCATAATACCCAACAAATCCTGAAAATATTTTTATCTTAAATTCATTCTTGGTTATCTCCCAAGAAAGGACTACTTGAATCTTCTGATGATCTGTTGAAACTGCTTTATTGGAAATCATACGATACAAAACCTTCACCTCTCAGATTCAAAACAAACAATTTTATTATTTAGAAAATAAACTATTATATCATATAATTCTGAAACACATCTTTCATATAGTTTGAATGGTTTTCCTATATCTTCTAATACACTATGATTCCAAATAAAATGACCATTAAGAATTAAAAAAGTGGTGGAATATCCAGTTTATCAAGGATATAAATACCAAAGGAAAATTGGTAAGTCTTAACTATATTACCAAATAATAAAAATGTCTATACCAAATTCAATACGTTGTTTTTGGGATTTCCTCCACATTGAACCTCAACTAGTGGTACCCTAATCTCATGTTGATCTTAGAAAATGAACAAGACCCTATAGATGATCAATGATATCATCAATTCTAGATCATAGTAATTTATTCATTACAATCACCCGATTAAGCTTATATTAATATATGAAAAGTCATAGACTACTATATTCCTTCTTTGAAAATAGAACTGGTGATTTGGATGGTGAAATATTAGTTGGAACACACCACTTTTTCTTATGTACCTCCAACCAATATTTCCACTCTGTGAACTCATCCAGATCCATCAAATAAGATGGTAAGGAATTGGGGATCATCCCAAGGAGTGAATCAATTATAAAATCAACCTATCACTATGGTGACATACCAAAAAATCATTCATAAAAACATTGAGGAATCGATCCATGACCAATGGAGGAAAGCCAACTGAACTTCACCGCAGGGTATCATAGAAGAACAAGTAAAAATGGTGGGAGATAAATCCCATTTCTAAAACAATAGGAACCAACCACCATCATTGAGGATCCCACTCAACCTCGAAGACATGATTTCCCCTATAATTATATAGATACTTGATGCTTCATTGATAAAAAAAATATTATCTTTGAATTTAATTAACCAATCCATGCCAATGATGTGATTGAAAACATCAAGGCCCTATATTGTGAAATCCCATATGAATTACACATATTTCATTAAAACCTGAACTCTAGTAACATGAAACCTTTACCCTTCCACTTGACTAAATGGGTATGAAAATCCATTATAGTGGGAATATGTTCAGTGCACATTCACAAAACCTAATGAAACCTCAATGGGATAAATGAATCAGATTAATCCATATTAAATAAAACTGAACCCATGGGAGAAAAAAATAAACGTCACACGCCTGATGGTTTCCACCATAGTCTTAGTATCCTAAAGTGACATATATGCTGAATAAATACATCTCGAATCATTATAGAAATGATATTTCATTCCTAGTAATAATCCCCTTTAACATGATGGTGGGATCCTTCATCCTTAGAAGTATCATATCAAACTTTTGAACCCTTATAGAATTAGGAACCAGCTTCACTCTCTTGTGGTGGTTTCGTATGAAATAATTGAAGATATACCAAATACCCAAAATAGTGTCACATTATCATAGTCTTATATAAATCAAATTTGGTATGGTTTGACAGCCAACACTGATAATATTACACTATGTTATTCAATGAAGGAACCATTGGAGTTGTCTTTCATGATTGTTGATCACTCATGACGCTACCCTGATGAGGTTCATCCCTCTTTAACTTCTAGATAGATGAAGAGATCTAGATACTACCCACTAAAGGAACACCATTATAACCTATAATCCCTACAATTTCTACCTCTTCTACAAATAACATTTAACCACCTCAGTGTAGGTTGGAAAACATGAAAGGATAATCATTGTCCTAATATCATCCTTCCAGTCCATTTCATAATGTAGATATTGAAATTAGTATTTCTCAAGTAGAACTGAAAGAACATTCACTATAATTGAAAAATAAGAAATATACTTCATCACAAAACAAACCCCTTGGACCATCATTTTTAATTCAAAGTACTTAGATACCATTAATGTCTTTATATAAAACTGCTGATTATAAGTAACATTAAAAGAAATCTATGTGAGGCCCTCATACCACTTTTTCAGTGCCATGTATTTTTTCCATTTTGTATCGGGTCCTTCCAATATATTGTTAGGGAATAAAATTTTTTAATTATCATGGTTATTAAAAAAAAAATGACTAAATTGATTCATAATATCTACCCCTTTGTCTCCTGGATTCCTTTATCACCATGGAATGCATGTTCATTTTTATTTTTGAATTCTTGATCATGTTATACCATTTGTATCTAATCTCAACTACCCTCATGTGAAAAGTAATGTCTTGTATGGATAATTTAATCCACCATAGAGGGATCAACTAGAGGTTCCTATTATAGTAGATTCTCTATAACTTCCAATTTATATATTATGAGGACCTTCTAGGATGCATTTTCTATAATACACAAGATGCAAAATCATATAATACACACTTGAATATCAATCAACAAAAATTTAGACATAATAACCATCCATAAAAATGTTAAATAATGATTATTAAATTAAAATAGAATATTAATTGAATAAGGTGTGAAAAAACTAAAAAATTTAATAAATTGTCTACCCTACATGATTTAGATACATGTTTAAGATTACCATGCACCAAGCATGAAATTGAAACTAGAAGGTGGATGTTATGGCCACACATATTTTGAATGATTTATAGAAACCATGTTCCTAAACTACACACCTCCTAGTATAATCCATGTTTCACCTTAAAAATCAATACATCTTGTGACATCACCTTATGTCCTATAATAAATATGATGATATATAAAATTCAGAAAACCCATTACCAAGCTCATAACTCATGGAAAATCATATACCATGCATGATAACTTGATGTTAGACCTAAAGAAGATATAAAATGGAACTAATCTTCTCCTACCCCTAAATAATTTAAATTATATATCATGTTTTCCACTGACCCCTAAATAAAATAAATCCTTTGATACATTTTTTTAATGAACTATCCTAGGTCATCCCGAATTATCACCTCAGATGGCATGCCATAAGGCCCAAATCTCCTTCGTGATACCCTCAAGCTGAAAACCATCACTAGAGAATCATATGTAACCATTGGGAATTTTTTTCACTTGAGAAACTAGAATGAACCATCCATGAGTTGGATAACCACATCATCTGAATAAAAGTGAACAAAAAATGACAAGATAGAACAGAGTAGACCCAAAAATGAATAATGTCAGATATCATAAAAATCATGACATCTTCTTATATAACAAGTCTTATATAATACCGATACATGATATGCATAGTCAAAATCCCCCAACTCAAAATAGGGATCAAGACCCAAATCGGTAATATACAACATCCCAACTATAAAAAATCATAAAAAAACATCTCCTTTTGAACTAAACCCAATGAAACCAAATCTTCTCTAATTTGAATAACCCTGGATTATGGTAATAAAAAATATTCACTTTAATATATGTTTCCCATACCTTTAAAAGTGTCATACAAAGCAGTGACTGTATAAATCCAATAGAATATGAAAGTTGTGTGGTACAAATCCAATTAGGATACAACAATGAATCTATATAAGGATTTTAACCATGAAAACCAATAATCTAATTTGAAACTCATTATCAAAACCAAGTTCAATTTAAAAAGCAATATCATGTGAACAAAATTTAACCTATGAAATATTTTTGGATGTTTCAAAACAATACTTGTTCAAAACATGAGTAATTAATAGGAACATCATGGGTATGTATGTTTGAACGGAGAATACTGGGAGCTTAGACTCCCACATGTGGGTGGACATATGAAGCATAGGTTGAGATAACTAGCCACCATAGGTATATATTATGACCTATTGATGGGAGGATGAATATTATTAAGGTGTTTTCATCCAATAGGAACTATGATTTGGAACATCATAATGTATGGAGTTATTAATTTTAACGAAAAGGCCTTGTTTTACCCTGTAAATGCATCACCGACCTCATACAGCATTGCTTCCACCACAGATCATCACTTGCTCATCCATGCCACCGTCTACTATTGGAGAACTCCATTGTTTATACAAAATATCACAGTTTTGATTTCCATGACCACCATGAGTCCGATAACTTCCATAGATGATCTATTGGAGAATGTATTCCCTACTATGAGGACCAAATGCGAAAGGTGATTCCATGCTTGTAAAGAGGGATCCACTGTGATGGCTGAAGCTATAGAAGGTAATTTCATGGACTAAAATCTCTATACATAGGATAATTAGTTTTAATGAATAATAAAAGGAATTAAAAGTTGAGTCAAAATCCATGAATGAGTATACACTGAGTTAACTATGAAAATTCATGCATGCAGTCACACATTTCATGGAATGAATAATTTTTAAGGTGAGAATGACAAATTAATGGGAATATATAAATCACTATACATGATTATATTCTAGATAATTATGAATATGTTTTTGAATGAGGGTAATTCCATCATTTAATGTTATATTTTTTGTATTTAAGAGACTAATAATAATGGTTTCTATGACATTAAAAGGATGGGTTCAGCCACTAGGGGCTCTGAAGCGAATCTAGAACCTATAGATTGAACCTGCTACTACTTAAGAAGTCTATTATGATGTTATTGTTGCTGGTGACTATATTTTAATTAATTTTATTTTCCCCCTCATGAATAACATTAGGGGATAGTTATTTGTATTGAAAAATATATTAATAGATAAATGTTCTTGTGAAGTTCAGATTTCTTAATTTAATTCATGTTGGGTTGTCTATTTATATTGATTCATTCATCTCTTGCAAACTTATGTGCATGAACATTTCTCAAAAAAGGGATTTTAAAAAAAAAATAAACAACTAGTTACATTATTCCATACCTGACCAGTGTATGAATTATGGTACATATATTAAAATATGGGTTTGGGCCACTTAGTTCTTTAACAGCACAAAGTAATTGATCATATTAAAAGGAGAATTATCGAAATAAATAAGGGATATCAATATCAAAAATGCACTAAGTACTATTTTCAATGAAAATTTTGATATATCACTATCTTTTATGAATTCATTATTAAAAGTACCCTAACATACATTTCTTAGTAAAAATTATCAAATTATTTTTTCCTCAATGACACCTTTATCACTTTTATTTATTCACTTCAATTCCCAATATTTCCATTTATCACGTCATGGGTTAGACCACAAAATATCCTTTTACTACACACATTTCCCTAATGACTATTTTTTTGGTTCATTTATATCCAAACCCCGGTCATTAATGATGATATAGATTTCACATTGTGGCTTTACATAGGATATGGTTTAATGTGTGTCTTGACATACAATATATATTATTTTCTTAATATAGGTCATGACCTATATATATGAACATTATACTAAATATATATATTTTATAATTTTTTTTTAAATGGATATTTTTACAAAATAAGATTTTGTAAGTTAGGATTGGATCAAAACATATGATATATGAAATCGTAGTAAAAGCGCATCTGATTTTTTCCTATAGAACAATAAATGTTCCGATAATATGCTAATGCCTATAGCAGCACTCAGGTCGAATCCTAGGAGATGATAATTTTTAATAGTCAATTATTTTTACTTGATTATATTTATATTGTGGTGGGGGTTGTTTTTAGTTCTCAAATGTGGAGATTAAAGATTGGTGATTGATTTAAAAAATTTATAAAGATTGGGGTGAGATTATTTTTAGGGATATAATCTTGTGAAATCCTTGAACTTTTCTTTATATTGTATTTAAATTAACAACCACTTCAAAAGAGAAAGATTATTGGAATTCCTAAGTGTTAAGTCTTTAATCCAATCCTTAACCTAACATAGGGTTCCTTTATCAATCAGAGATTGTTTATGGTAGTGTATTTATGGTTCTAATAATACATGGAAACCACATGTTAAATAAAACATGTCATTAATCCATGAAATGTTAAGTCCAACATACAAAATGTTTAATTAAATAATACTCATCAAGAAAAATCTCTCAATCGCCTAACATCCCAAAATAATGACTCACCCAAATAGTAGATTTATTAATCCATTAAGATGGTTATTAATCTGGTAATTTATTATTATGGTGATGAATTATCAATAGAACAAAAATAACGGGATATAAAAAGAGTAATGTGTCGAACACACATGATTGTTGAAGAGAGTTAAAAAAAATAATTCGATTGAATGAGGAAGAAAAAGAACTGAAAGGGATTTAACATCATTTAAAAAAATTTAATAACATTAATAATAACTTACAGAAGTTGAATGAGGATAAGAGATATTAAATAAGAAACATGAATTAAAAAATAATTACAAAAAAACAAACACTTACACGATTACAAATGGGGAACAACACAAAAGTAAATGAATGAAAGAAAGGTGGAATGGTTTCTCAAGTAAAAACATGAGTATGGAAGATCCGAACAGGACTTTGGAAGAGCCTTGTTAGTGCAAAAATATCCTCCTTTTTTCTGAAATGAAAACCCTTTTGAAAGGGGAGTAGGGGATGCATTTATATCCCAAAGTGTTGGACTGTTTTCATTCCAAAACTAACCCTCTACTTTGATCGATGATTTGGGCATCCAGACAGCTAATTCTAGAGATATCACATTCTTAAATGTTCTTTATAATACTAGTGTCCAAATAATATAATAATTTGGAGAATTTGGACTCATGGAACCAAAGTTATGGTCTTTTGACTAAATAATATTAATCTGTCCATTTCAATCCATACATTTTTGATGGCTGATATTTTAATGGGTTCATCAAAAAGATGATGCCTTCAAATACGATAACATTATTCATAAAAGTAGGTCGCCTATATCTCCCCTTTCACACTACAAAATATCAGCTTTATTTTATGATTACATCAGGAGCTATGTCCTTAATAGTGTCTACATTTCAATTTTGGTCGAGAATGGTGGTCTAGACTTCAACGCATCAGTTGGGCCCATTGTTCATGTATTTGGTCCTTAAAACTTTTATGCAAAATTATTTTGGATAATCCAGAACATATGTGAGAGTTTAATAAAATTTGGGCTCTGGGAGTTAGACCAGTAACACAATCATCATGGCTCATACATTTTCATCACAGTTTGTTTGGGTCTTCTTGTGTGGACCAAATGACCCTCCAAGTGGACGTTTTTTCCAAAGGTGACTTATAATGAAATGTTTTAATATAAGTAAGGAACCATAAAAAATAGGAATAATGCAATTTGGATATGTAGGGTGAGAATTATTATTAAAACATTAAACATACATGAATCAGGTTGAATCCAAATAGTGCTCTAAAATTATATTTAATATTTAAACATTAATATTTCACAAAAATTATGAACATTTCATATAAAATCAGTAAAGGGAGTATATAATAAGTTATTGAAATATTATCAACATGAAATCCCCCACACATAGTCTTGTTCATGTCCTCATGTATAAAAAATATAAACCATGACAAAAATATTTTTCACTCACCATCAAATATTAAATTATTTTCCCCGATTAGGGGAGGTTTAGACAATTTTACTCATCCATATTAAATTCCACCACATGTTGTTATAGAAAAAATGTTACAAAAACTATTTATTTTTTCATTCTCAATTTTAGAAATGAAAAATGGTGGCACACAAAACTTACTCCTCTCAAGACGATAAAATTAATTTATGGAGCTTCACTAATTCACCAACCAAAAGTGAAAATCTTAGAGTTTGTATAAGATCTCAGCTTCCAATACTATCCTAAATTGATCAAAAATCAAGAGGTATTTTTTGGGGATTTTCTGTGGCTATGGGACGACAGGAAGATGATATCCAAAAGATTGGAAAAGGGGAGGTGAAACAAAAACATGGGTAAAATAATGCCCATTTTTTGAAATGAATCATGAAAGGAAATGAAAACAAATATTTACAAGGAAATTATTATGTGAAGAAAGACACAAGAGAGTATGAAAAAATTAAGGGGTTGAGATGATTAAATATTTACAAAACACAAAACTTCTCCCAATGGCATTCATGTTCTTGTTTTTATTTTCTTTTCATTTTTTTCGAAATTTCAACTTAAAAAATATCTCACACTCATATCCCAACCCATGATTGATCTCATCAGGACACTAATTTTAATAGTTAAAACAAGGAAAAAGGTTTAGAAATGGGGTTTTTACCTACACAAGACACATTCTATTTTTTTAATTTTGATTTTGAATTTTTTTTATTTTTTTGAACACTTCTCAATAACCTTTTCAAAATAACACAAATGTATGTACATTACATTCCCCAAAACACACTGAATGAAAACCTCTACCCCACACTGAAATGGATTATTTCCCTCAATAATATGATAACACAGTGAAATAAATAAAGGGTACCAAAAATGAAATCCATCCCCCACATTTAAATTTCAAAACAATTATGCAATGAAAATACATGTTGAAATTCGGTGGGATAAGATATTGGTCTTGTAATATGGATATAAAAGAAAATGTTTTCATAGTCTCGAAGGGGCTTTCCAAAAAAGGATTAATGTATGGTTAATGGGAGGCTATTTAGATATTATAATTATCATGCGGCTCAAAATATTCCTCTATCATAATAATGATCACAAAAGTAGGAAATTTAGCTCAAAGGTCCACAAACTCATAACTCACAAATGGGGGTACAAACACCTTTTGAAAAGACGGCCATAGGTGGCCTTACCATGGAAGAAATTTTCATTCCACATGGGTGGGGAAAATAAATGTACAAAATAATTTAACATTCAATTTTTTTTGGTTTTGACATAATATTATTTATCCAAATATATGATGATAAAACATGATTTTTTGAGATGAAACCATGAATTTTGACTCCCCAAAATGGTTGGAAAAAATTTGAGAATTGGAAGGTTAGTATGTATGACTCTTTATTTTTCATATTTTTTTAAATGTTTTTTTTAGTTTTTTTAGGTTTTTTTAGATTTTTCTAATGAAAACCCCACATAAAAGAGAAATAGAATAGGAAAAGGGTTTTTTTAAGAATTTGGTAAAAAATTAAAGAGAGGTGGGGGAAATAAATATGGAGAGAGAGAAGATATGGAGAGATAGTTAAAGGGAATTTGGTTCCGCTGGTTTGGATTTGGTGGGTCGTCATTCCCATTTGGTGGTGGCTCTACAATGGATCTGATGGTAGCTGTTGTTATTCTAGGATTGTGTGTCCTCTTATGGTGATGCTTTAACCAATGTACATTAACAGTTAATGTCCTTTTTGAAGACGGTTCTTGGACTTTCACATCACCAAATGGGTATACCTGAGAAATAATATATGGATATTCCCAATGAGAATTATTCTTACCTAGGTGATGACGAAATCAAGATTTGAAAGGAAATACAGTTTCACCTTCATGAAATACCATTCGCAAGATGTGTTTTTATGGACTACCTTGGCCTTTTCATTATAGATAATGGTATTCTAATAGGAATCTAGTAGAAGCTCCTCCAATTCAGCCAATTGCAACAATCTTTCATAACCTGATTTTTTACAATCACAATTACATATTTTCAGAGCCCAGAATTATTAGATCAGATTTCAACTAGAAGATGACATGCTTTACCAAATACTAGAAAAAATGGAGACATTCCAATGGGTGTTTTATAGGCAGTTAAATAGGCCCGAAGTGTTTCACTAAGTCTTTTAGGCCAGTCTTTTCTGGTAGGTTGTACAATTCTCTTAAGCACTGTATTCACTTCTCCATTAGAATGTTCATCCATGAAATTTTTCTATGGGTGATATTTAGTTTAATTTTTATGTACAACCCCATTCTATTCAAAAATAGATTCCATGGTTCTATTACAAAAATGGGTTCCTAAGTCACTTATCAAGGCACGTGGTGTGCCAAATCGGTGGAAGATGTGTGTATTTAGGATCTCATTAACAGTATGGGAATCATAATTTCTTATAGGTTTGGCCTCAACCCAACTAGAAACATAATCATCCTCAAGAATAATGTATGAGAATAAATTCAAATGGGGAATGGTACCATGAAATCAAAGCCCCAAACATCGAATTTCTCATAGAAAATAAAAGGATATTGGGGAATTTCATTTCTCTTTGAAATTTTTCCCATCTTTTTTCAAGTGGGATATGATTGATAGAACACATGTGAGTCCTTGAAAAGTGAACGACATATGAATCCAGAGTTTAGGACCTTTCAGGAGGACCTTTGTGGTCCAAAGTGGCCACCACCAGGCATTTCTTGACAGAATTCTAAAATGAATAAATTTTCATTTTCATCAACACATCATCTAATGACCATGTCTTCCCAATTTTCTAATGATTTTTATCTTTCCAAAAATAGAATATTGATTCACTTTTCGACATCATTTTTTGTTCTTTTGAAACAATTGCATTAAAAACAGAAGAAACCAAGTAATTTACAATTAGAGAATACCATCATATTTTTGGAGTGAGAAATGATAGGTGATCTGTGGGAAATTTATGTACAATGATTTATGAATGAGAAGAATTACAAAGTATACTCTGGTGATCAGCCACAAGTTATTCTTTTCCTGTTATATCTTTTATTTCACGGTCAAACTCTTGGAGAATTTGGATTCATCTTATTTTCATTGTTTTGGAATCACTTTTCTTGAGTAACAACTTTATATCTGAATAGTATATAATAATGAAGATTTTGGAACCTAAGAGATAGGACCAAAATTTATTTAAGGTAAAACCCACTACTAAAAGTTCCTTTTCAGTCACAGTGTAGTGATATTGAGTTTCATCCAATGTTTTTGAGGCATAATAGATGAAATGAGGAATATTTTATATTCTTTGACCAAGAACATCTCCAATAGCACTATCAGAAGAATCAAAATCAATTCAAAAGGTAAGGACAAATCTGGGGGTTGGATTATTGGTGTAGATGTAAGAGCATCATTGAGTTCTATGAAGGCTCTCTTGCAAATCTATTCTAAATGGAAACTGACATCATTCTGGAGCAACCGAGTGAGTGGGAGGGAAATCCTACTGATTTTATGGATGAATCGATGATAGAAACAATCACGACCTAGTAAGGAATGGATGTATTGAACGAATGTGAGTTCAAGAAGTGATTGGATCACTTCAATTTTCGTAGGATCAACTTCAATACCCTCTTTTGAAACAATGTACCTTAGAAAAATCCCATATGCAAACATGAAGTGACATTATTCAAAATTTAAGAAAACGTTACACTTGACACACTTTTGAATGACTAGAGAGAGTGAATTGAAACAATATTCAAATGACTCACCGTAAATGGTAAATTCATCCATGAAGACTTCCATGAAATGGTCAATAAAGTCATAAACGATACTCATCAAACACCTCTGGAATGTTATTGGAGAATTGAAAAGGCCAAAAGGAATTTTCCTATATGCATATCATCGAAAAGGGGCATGTGAAAGTAGTATTTTATAGGTCTTGAGGTGCAATTTGGATTTAGAAGTAGCCAGTGTATCCATCAAGAAAGAAATAGTATGACTTTCCAGCTAATTTGTCTGCAATTTGACAAATGAATGGAAGAGGGTAATGATATTTTCTTCTTTCAACATTAAATTTCCAATAGTCTGTGCACACACACTATTTTTTCTTCAGCCGAGTTGTGACTACGTCACCATGTCCTTTTGTGACAACAGCTATACCACCCTTCTTAGGTATAACTTGAATTGGACTAACCCATTCACTATCAGAAATTGGGAAGATAATACCAGCTTGATGATGCTTGGTGATCTCTTCCCTAACTTTTTCATGTATGAGTGGATTGAGTCTTCTCTGTGATTGCCTAATTGGTTTGGATGATTACTCAAGATGGATGTGATGCATGAAAAGATAAGGCATGATTTATTGTATGTCATCTAAGGTCCACCCTAAGGACTTTTTCCCTCTAACTCTTGAACAAGTTCGGACTCCTTAGTTTTGGTAAGTGAAGGATAGATAATGATAGTACATAATTGATCATGGAAAAGGAATGGATATATCAAGTGTTCAGGAAGATGTTTTAGATCAGTCTATTATTTCATTTTATGGTTAGAAAACTCAGGAATGGAGGAAGGTACATTAGTTACTTCAGAGTCATTTTCCTTAATACCATCCAAGGTGGAGCATTATAAATTAGAGTTGATGTGGGATTAAAGAGTGTTTTCAAGATCCTTTATATAGATGGAGTCTATGAATTATAGGTCCACATCAACTTAACCATTTATGACTTGGTTAATCGTGGGGAAAATTTCACAAGATCCATTGTCATTAGAACATGAAGAACATGATGGATTGGGGTTAAATTTCCTCTTAGATGATTCCTCAGAAGCATAGATTGAGAATTTATAGTTATTCACAGATTGGTATCGCATGGCTTGGAAAATGTTGAACTTTACCAGTTCGTCACCAAAGTCCATGGATAAGATTCCTGAATGAACATCAATTTTGGTTCTTGTTATCCTTAGGAATGGTCTTCCAATAATTAATGGATATCGAGAAGATTTTTTCTCACCTTTCATGTCATGGACATAGAAATCAACTGGGTAGATATGATCATTAACACAAACAAGGACATCCTTGATTTTACCCTCTTGACTAGCAATGATTTGGTAGTCCAATTGAATGGAAACACCCGTTGGATGTAAGGGACCTATACCAAGGATGGAGAATATGGATTTGGGCATGACATTAATTGAGGCTCCTAGGTCTTTGAGTGCATCATCGAAGTTGGAACATGTAATTTGGCATGGAACCATAAAGGTCCTTGGATCTTTTCTATTTATGGGAATAGACTGTTGGGTGGAAACATTTTTAATTTTTCTAATTTTCCTCTTAGAGGTTCATAATTCTAAAAAGAATCTTTTCATTCTTAGTGATTTTTTTTATGCAATCAAAGAGGTCTATGTAGACTTCAACACATATAAACATGTCGTGCATTTCTAGATCAGGTTGAAGGGATATCTTAAGCTTAGAAACAGCTTTTGGAAAAGGAATTTGGTTCATAAGTAGAATATAAGGAGGTGAGGGAATGGATTCAGATTCCTTTTCATGTTTCTTTTTATTTTCGTTTTCTTGTTAAACATTCAAATGGTGTTGGATGACTTATCTTGAGCCATATAAATTTTTTTATTGATCTATGTGAAATTGCACTTACATTACCCCTAGGGTTGGATAATAGTTGAGTTGGGAGTTCAGATGAATTTTATTATTGATGCTATATCAGGTGATATGCTAGTTGACTAATTTGGGATTCAATGTTTTTGTGGATAGAATGGATGAATGGGGAATGGTCTTCTAGAGTTATTTCCCATGGTTTCATGGAATAAAAGGCATGTTATGGATTGGGATTATGTTGATTTTGCTTCTTGGGAAAGCGATTGGATTTGTTTGAGAATTGGTAAGGCACACTAGGTTAGTGGAATCCAGGTGGAGGATTGTTTCTTTGAGGTTGAGGAACAAAAGGATAAGGTTGATATATGTTAGAACCACCTAGACCATATTGGAATTGGTTTCGGTTTTGATGAGGGCATTGAGGGGTATGAGAAATGAGAATCCCATATCTTAAGTTAGGGATATAGATATAAGAGAAGGGCTCCGAGTGGGGTTGGTAGATGTTTTTAAAAAACTGGCGTGATTGTTGATGGTTGGTGTGCCTCTGAGCATATGCTACATTGAGATCCATTGGTCTAGAGGAATCAAATTGATCTTCTTGAAGCTATGGACATGTGCCAGTTGAATGAGATGGGGAGCTACAGATTCCACAATTCTTGATAGGTCCAAGTAATAGAGATTATGGAGAAGGTGAGGATGGGGCTTTGGCTTCCATAGCTTGTTGTCTCAATGGACCTATAAGTTCAGTCAACTACTTGGTCATCTTGTTGAGATATACAAATTGATTCTTTTCATCATGTTTGACTTGAGTATTTTCTTGAGTATGGATTTTGTTTTGGGTTTTTAGCCATGTTTCTTATGAGATCTCTTGCAACCTCTGGAGATTTATCAACAATAGAACCTGCTTTTGAAACATCGAGGAGAGTTCTCTCCATATCCAATAACACCTCACAGTGGTATTGGATCAAGAGTTGGTTAATTATTTGGTGGTTTTCTCAGGTTGAAACAATATTTTTTAACCTCTTACAACACTCATGGAGTGATTCATTTGGGAATTGACAGATACCACTTATTTCTATTGAGATAGAAGGAGTACAAGACGTAGGAATGAAATTTTCTATGAAAAGTTACTTCCTGTCATTACATGTGGTTATAGAACCTGGAGGGAGGTAGTAATACCATGACATGGAGGTGTCATCTAGGGATAAAGGGAATGATCATATTTTTATTTGTTCCTCAAAATCCCTTTCAGGCTTCATGGTAGAGTACACCACATGAAACTCTTTAAGGTGGAGATTTGGATCCTCACAGGTAGCGTGAGTAAATGTGGAAGATGATGAATCAAACCTGATTTGAGTTCGATCACAGCCTCTATGTTTGTATATTGAATACCAGGAGGTCGGTAATTCATATCAAGGGTCGCACGTTAATTAAAAATTTGTTCCCTAGGATTGGAAATTTCCAATTCAACTTGTTGAACAAGGACCAGTTCTTGAATTATTTGATTATCCCGAATGTTCCACATATGTTGGAAAAGATTTTTCTTAATTTCAATTTCAAACCAATCCGAGGGATTTTTGGGAAGGCTAAACGTAATTCAAAGAGATTTTGGAATAAAAAGGAAGGCATGCTTTTGTTTGTGTTATTTTTTCAATTTTTTTAATTTATTTTTGTTTGTTTACAATAACCAAAAACTAACGAATACATAATTTCACCAACTCTATAATTGGATCCATTTGAAATTCTGAACGATTTTCACCTATCGATGGTTCAAATTTCATATTCTCTGCTAATGTTTATAGCTACAGTTACGTCGAATCCTTAGTAATGATAGTTTTTAACAGTTAAATATTTTAAGTTGATTATATTTTGATTTGGGGGTTTGTTTGTAGAGATTAAATGGAGTTATTAATCATTGTATTTTGATTTAAAATTTTTATAAATATTGGGGTGAGATTAATTTTAGGGAGTTAAGTTTTTATATCCTTATACATTTCAATATATTTCATTTAAATTAACACCCATTTCACTAGATAACGTTGATTGGAATTCCTAAGTGTTAAGGATTTAATCCAATCCTTAACTTAACATAGGGTTCTAATATCAATTTGATCTTGTTGATGGTAGTTTATTTATTATTCCAATAATCTATGGAAAACACACGTTAAACATAAACATTAATTAATCCATGACATGTTAAGTCCAACATACACAATGTTAAATTAAAGAATAATAATCAAGAAAATGATCTCAATCACATGACATGTCAAAATAATGACTCAATTAAATGGTAGATTTGCTCATCCATTAAGATGGTTATTAATATTGTAATATATGATTATGGTGATAAATTATAAATTGAACAAAAAGAACAGGATAAGGAAACAGTAGTGTGTCGAACACACACGATCATAGAAGAGAATTAAAATAAAGAATTTAGATTGAATGAGGAAGATAAAAAAGGGAAAGGGGTTTAACTTGATTTAATAATATTTAAGAACATTAATATTAATCTACAAAAGGTGGATGAGTATAAGATATTTGGAAGAAGAAAATTTCATTAAAATAGAATTACAAAAAAAAACTTACACGGTTACAAACGAAGAACAACACAGAGGTAAATGAAATAAAGCAGGAGGAATGGTTTCTCAAGTAAAACATTGATTATAGAAGATCCTCCCAAGCCTTTGGGAGAGACTTGGTTATACCAAAATATCATCTTCTTCTCTGAAATGACAACCTTTTTCAAAGGAGAGGAGGCGATGTTTTTATAGCCCATGGTGGTGTACTATTTGCATTCCAAAACTACCCCTCCACTTGGATCAACGATATCAACATCCAGACAACTAAATCTAGAGATATATCTTTCTTAAAAGTTGTATATATTAACATTGGCCGACTAATCTAAACATTTGGATCCATTTGGACTTATGGATCCAAATTTATGGCCATTTGATTAAACAATGATAATCTGTCCATTTTAATACATACTTTTTAGAAGGTAGAAATGTGAATGGGTTTGTCAATAGGAAGATGCCATAAAATCTGAAATCATTCTTCAATAATGTATTCCACCTATATCTGATCTTTCATACTAAAAAGGTTCAGATTTATTTTAAGATTACATCAAAACCTATGTCATGAATAGTGTCCAGATTTTAAGTTCTGATCAGAATGGTGGGCTGGACTTCAAATAATCTGTTGGGCTCCTTGTTTATGTATTTGGACCTTTAAATTTTTTTATCCATGATTATTTTGGAAAATCACGCAAAAAATGGTTGAGTTTATAAACATTTAGGCTTTGGGTGTTAGAACAGTAACTCAATCATTATGACTGGTCCAGTTTCTTCATAGTATCTTTGGGTCTTCATGTGTGGACCATATGACACTCCAAATGGATGGTTTGGAAAAAGGTTCCTTATATAGAAATGTGGTAATTTTATTAAGGAACCATATGGAATAAGAATCATGTAATTTGGATATATAGGGTGATATTTATTATTAAACCATTAAACATACATTTGTATGGATGAATTCAAATAGTGCTCTAAAATTATATTTAATATTTAAACATTAATATTTCTCAAATATTATGCACATTTCATATAAAATCAATAAAGGGAGTATATAATAAGTTATTAAAATGTTAATAAGATCACGTAGCCAACAACGCGATAGAAATAGTTTAGTTTTAACACATCATAGGATACAATATGGGAAGTCTTATGACATAATAATGCTGATTTCATACTAAAAAATTGAGCAGTATATCCTTGAGGGAATATCAATATATCATAAAATACAATTTCCAGGCACCCAAGGATGAAAATAGATATGGGAATCATTTGTTGTAAAATATGATAGATAATGTTGAAAGCAACATATTACGGTATAATGTATATCTTAAAATGAAATATACTAAGAAATTATTTGCATTTCATTTTTCAATTATGAGTTTAATAATATATTTTATAAAAAGTTTATAAATTATGGAAAATTTATTAAGGGATATTCATTTAATTTATATAGTTTTATTAATTTTATTAATTATATAATGTTTATAATTAATTAGTTAAATGTTTATAATACGTTAAATAAATAAATATCCCTTCTATTAATTGTTAATAATAATAAAAAATTGAAATTATATAGCAGAAATTATAATTTAAATTTAAAATTTTCATGTGTAACATATAAGAATAATTTATAAGATGTTTATGAATTAGAAAATTTTGAAAATATTAAATAGTTTAT
Source organism: Viscum album (assembly GCA_963277665.1). Lineage (NCBI taxonomy): Eukaryota > Viridiplantae > Streptophyta > Magnoliopsida > Santalales > Viscaceae > Viscum > Viscum album. Next base: position 1,905,386,711 of record OY728158.1, read on the forward strand.
ATTAAAAATTATGAATTATAAATAAAAATAAATTGAAATGTTCAAATTAAAATTTTGTAATGAATCAATTATTTAAAACATATCAAAGGAGTTTTTGATAATTGAAATGATCAATATTTAAATAAAATTAAATAAGATATATTAATATTATGAAAATTGCTTATATAAGAGAATTAGTATTTTAAAAATGTTTATATTTATTTTAATATAATATATTTTAGAATAATGTCATACAAAATGTTGATATGAATATTTCCTATAAAAAATAAAAAAAATTGTTTTTATTTTTTAGTTATATGATATTCATAATGAATTACTAAATTAAAATGGATGTAAAAATTATTCTTTATGAATTGGAAAAAAAATTGCTTCTCTGATACAAAAATTTATGGATTGTCAATTTATTTTATTAAATCCCTATTTTATTCCGTAATAAAAATGATATATTATTAATTTTGATTCATCATTTGTTTTAAATATTTTAATAAATTAAATAAATTATAATAAATGTATATAAGGATTTACATTTAGAGGTTCTGAGTGCAATAGAAGCACATATTGGGCATTACCGTCTCAGGTTTCTTTTTTAATAATAGATGTATAATCCAAGATGTACATGATATAAAAAATCATTAACAAAAAAATAAAATAAAATATTTATTTACTTGTTAACACTTAAATCAGAAGGCCTCGTCATAACAAATAACTTATACAAAATTTATCAACATATTTAAAAGTAATTTGTTTTGTAATTATTTGTTATTTGATTATTTGGTTGATATTTCTCATTCAATCATCATTGAATCATAGGATACTAGGGTAGAATACCACTAGTGGTGATCAACACATGATCCAAAATCTCATAATGTCACTGTAGAATTGTTGGATGGTAGTGTGGTTGATTTTAATCACATTCACCATTCATCATTGATCGTAGGAAGAATATATTCATGGATGAAATATTCCTAAGGATTTTTTGAAGGCTTGAGAGGATAGAGGATGATTGAAGATATTATTCTTCAGTGTGTTCTTGAGAGGATTCAATCTTGTGATTGAGATAATTCTCTACTAGTTTATTGTGCACAACCAGTGGCCAACCCTGAAATATGATATAACCACTTATTTATAAAGATGTATTAAATGGATAATTTGACATAGGACCTTGTAAAATATATTATTCCATATAGAACCACGTTTCTAATAATAATTTATATAAACACCTATGAATAAATAAATATCATCGGTTAGATAAATTAATTATTATTTAGTTAAATTATTTTTAATAAGTAAATTATTGATAGAAGATTAAACACTATTTATAACCATCAAAAAATTTTATTTTTCCTTAAATAATTTAAATTTATTTAATAAATAAGTATCAATATATTTTTTGGCAATAATTTTAATAAATAATTGATTCAACAAATCTTAATATTAAATATTTATTATTATTTAAGTCATATATTTATTATTCTAAATAACTCATGATTAAATCATTGGTGTTAACAAATAATGATGAATTATTAGACCAATAATCTAGGAATAATATTTATTCCAATATGAGATTTTCAAATATAATTTAAATATGATTCTGTATTTACATAACCTGTGACTTTTTAGGCCATTTTTATAGTATAATTATGTGACACCGCATAATGCGCATGGTCAGTGTCTTGAAACATTCTTTGTCACCCATAGAGAAAGAATTAAATTTCACAATCACATAATACCACATATGAAATTTCACTATATAATATAGTCCCTTATCATGATATATCTAATCATGAAGGTCGCATGCCGGTGTCATTAACGTATGTGCTCGATAACCCTTTCTATGACTTTTTAGAATCGAATCATTCCATAAAACCCCAAGACCATGGATTTATATCTGGAATTTCATTCCCATTATAAGTCATTAGATATAAACATCATTTAAATAATAGAATGGAGAAATTCATAATCAAATTATTCATTAATGAAATATCACATGTGACACGCCCAACATATACTACATCATTGTGACCATATGTTATCATCGATTTCATCAATACATCAAATAACATGACTAATGATATCCATTAAAAATAATTATGAAGTAAAAGGATCAATACATATGTCCATAGGTAGGAACATCCATTGAAACATATAAATCTGATTTATTATTAGCAGTTCATGTTCTCAAAATCTTCTACAATGAAAATAATAAAGGCTGGAGTCCATGACAAAGTGCCTAAGAGTCTTATAAGTCTCCACCCTTGATAGCCTCTATCATATTTGTCCTCTAAAATGACACCATAATTCAATATAACATATATTTAAGAATATTATAAAGGAAATTTATGTTCTCACCATAGTGTGGAACTTCTATAACTCTTTTGTACAACTAGTACTCATATGAAAATATCAAATTCAATATTACATAGAAGAAAAATCGTGATGTGATTATAAGTTTACTAATAATAAAAAAATGAATGACTATAATAAAAATGTTCTTAGAAGATGATTTTAGGACACTAAGTCCAACAGAATCCCACTTCATCTTGAGTCAGTGGTTAAAAACATTTAGTTCCCTAGATCTCACATGATAGTCATGATTTTTCCAAGATAATAATTTAGTCGAGGATTCAACACTATATATTCCATATAAACTCTACTCATTACGACTTCACCTCTCTGAGTTAATTCTCTCAAAATACGATCCTTCTAGAGAATGTTCTTTTTATGTGGGTGTGATCATGGATCCTTTATGAGAGCCAATATTTTAGTATTATAACATATAATTTGTTAGGGTCCTCACTATTTGGAACCACAATATTCTATTAAAAAAAATTTGTTTCCAGATAGTTTTTCGGATGCATAATAAGCCAATTTATAATCATAATCTAGTGTAAAATAAATGGTAACTAACCACATTAAACTATACCAGCTCTCATCTCTTTCACTAATACTAAAGATATAATCTAAACATGAATCTAGGTCATTCTTATATATCTAAAATCTATCATAAATATAACCCTAGATGACTAGATCCTAATCTCTTAAATATACCAAGAACATACTATTAGTATGCCTCAAATAATTTCGTATAACCATAAAATCATCTAATGTTATTCACATGGATCTTCTTGATATCCACTATCATGGTCAAGGTGTGGGAAAAATTAGTATCAGTACACAACTAGACATTCAGGATTGATCCTATCATAAAAGTGTTTGGGGTGTTACTAATTATTTATCTCTAATGTTATGTATAATGATGAATTTTATTGGAAGATTTATACCATTTGACCCTATAAGTAATTTCCTCATATATTTTTTCATAGTAAATCTTATTTTTATCTTTTCTATGTTTGTACATTGTCTTAGTCCAAAAAACATGATTGGACCTATCATGATTGATCCTGATCCCAATAATAATGGTTGGTTCACCCATGTTATTCATGGAGATGTACTTGTTGAACTAGTCCATAACTAAAAATGATACTAGTATGTTGATTCTGATATGTAATATATCATATTCATACACTAATTAAATAAAAAACACATTTCCACTGAACCTTTTTCTAACACATAAACCAAATTCATTCTTAATAAAACCAAATTATTTCAAAAATTTATTAAATCCAATGCAATATGAAATAAATAATTTCTTTAATACATAAATTTATCTCTGTAAAATACATACCCTTTTATAATTACATTGAGTCATAAAACATTCAAGATATGTCATATAAATATATTTTTAAGGTTCCCATTATAGAAGGCCTTTTTGAATACAAATACTAAAAATCTTAGACATGGAAAGATATTATAGCGAGTCAAATTATGAAGGATTTAAAAATGAATTCATGAAAAAAATATTAATAATTATTAATTACTTGAGTCTATTTAAACCCATTAACTATATATCATGATTTATAGGTATTCACTTTACCTTCCATATATATTTTTCTCTTAAATACACATTGGGGCCCAGTAGGTTTAACATCAACATGTTGATCTAACAGAACCTAAAATTGGTTCTAATATATTTAATCCATATCATACTTCATGGATTTATTATATCCTACAAATTATAAACTCTATTCTACTTCATGTTTTGAAAAAATATCAATATTTTCAATCAATAATGTGTCCAAATCATCAGTGAGGTGACCTATATTTTCACTTGTAGGTATTTTTCTAAAAAACATAATTTTACAAATTAAATATGACACCAAGTGAGATTATCAAAGCTAAACATACAAAAATTTTAAATTATTATTACATATTAAAATAATATCACAAGATTCATATAACCTTTTAGTTTAGTGTGTTTGAGGGACAACTACATTAGAAGTTTTATTTTACCACACCTGTTGTCATTTATCTATAATTGAAATCCTCAAGACTCCCTTTTTATGTCACACAAATTACACTTATCTTTATAACCTAGGGAAAGGAAGACCTGATAATGGGTTGTACACAAATGATCGGAATGGAGAAACTTATCAATATATAATAAAGGGTTAGATCATAAGTATATGATAAAACATGGGTATAGAAGAAATATCTTATCAAAAATAACCTCGAATGATAAGAATTTTCCATAGTCATGATAAAAAGGCATGTAATATCAAATGAAAAACATATAATATAGAAAGAGTGTTTAAAAGAGTATAAATTAAACAATATTCAATGATAATAATCATAATAACAAGATTATTACATAAGATTGTGGCATAAACATAAGCATAAAAATCATATTTCAAGGATACCCACCAGAACTTCATCACATAGTGGGCTTGGATAATCATTCTTATACATTATTAGGATTTGTATAATCTTACATTATACACTTGATATTGGGATAAAACCTCCCACGTATCCCTTTTCATGGTATTGGGATAAATCCTCCCATGTATCCCTTTTTTGGGGTAAATCCTCCTATGTACTCTTTGTATTTGGATAAAACAACTTATAAGACCTTTTTCTTAAGATAAATCCTCCCATGTAACCTTTCACTTTTTGTAAATACTCTCATGTATTGTCTTTATCTCATTAGATATAAACTAAATTGAATGTTTATATTGGATCCCAACCATTATTCATCCATACAAATGTTTTACACGTGAAAATAATCTATTATCACTATTAAGAACCCATGGAAAAGAAAATGGGTTTAAAAACATTTCAAAATGGCCTAACAAATATTGACCTTAAGAATGTGAGTGGTTAATAAACACAACTAATTAACCAAAAATATTATTTCACAAAAAACATTTAAAGGGTGATTCATAAAATAATAATTTTCAAATAAATAAATAAATTATAATAGAAAGTATAATTTTAGTGAAATTATTTGTGTTTTAAGAAAATCCTATAGTACATGGAATAAGAGAAATAATTATAGTCACTATAAAATATCATTTTTGAGAAGGTGAAAAATGAAATGTGTAAAAGTTTTCATATTATAATGAAACACCAATAATATTATCTTGAAAAATACATAATTGTTTTTAAAAAGTAATGTGAAAGATAAAACATTTGAATTTAAAATTATAAAAAACTTTTTTATATTTTAAAATACCTTACTTGAAAACTGAAATCATAAAAAGGGATATTAAAATTTACATTTAAAATATATTAATGGAAATTTGGAAGTTCACTTGACATAAAAGCATAAATGGGGATTCCAAATATAAAGGATAACATTGGTTGGAATGTAAAATATAGACAAGGAGGGGATACTATTATCCAAGAGGATAGGAATTATTCTCATAAATAGTATGCTTTTTATGGGGAAGAAATTCATTAAAGATGATGATTTGATTAAAAGGTATAAATATATATATAAATAAAGATATATAAATATTAAATTTACTTATATGGAGTATGAAACCAATTTTGGAATAAATAAGTTCATGAAAGAACATTATAACTCAATGAAGGTATTTTAGTTAACAAAAACCCTTATAACATGGTTTTTTTTAATAGAAGAAAATTTAAATAAAGAACACAATATGGATATTAAAACCCCATAAATTTCATTAATTTAAATATAGAACATTTTTATATATTAATCACACCATATAATATAAATTATGATCCACAATATCAAACATGTCTCAAGGATTAGAAAACGAGTCAATGAAACCTTTACCATGTTTCCCCACTTAGTTGAATGTACTCTAAGATAAAAAATAAGAATAATAAATATCTTAATAACCCTTTTCAAAACATTTTTCATATACATAACCTTTTATAAACATAAATTATAATTCTTATTTATGTCTCTATTATTTTTTTATTATCTATTTTGAATACAGGGTGTGGGTAATCTTGTTATCTTGGAAAAGATTCACATTAAAAGAATTTTTTGTTTGTTGATATACAAAAGTAAACCATTAAAAGGAAATGTAAGGTATTATAGTTTATTATTTATAATTTTATAATTTCATTTTATTTTAATTTTTTTTATGATATTTAAAGATGAAATCAGTGATGAGCATGTTTTAAGGGTTGTTAATAAACGGACATTGGTATATTGTTAATGAGTTAAATATTATATTTACCACTATAAATCCATAATAAAATAATTATTCACTTATTTATAACATATATTATCATTAATTATGTTCTTATATCAATTAATGATATTATTTTATTGTGTTGTTCGAGTAGGTGGTTAGACAATCTCAAACATGTACAAATCATAATTAATGGATGATTAGGATCGTGAAAGTGGATTATTTTGGAATAATATAATTATTTTCGAATTATAAATATATTATTTCGAAATATTTATGTTTTTTAATCATATTTTAAGATATTTTAATAAAAAAATAATGAAACTAGATGAATAATAAGATACAGTACTTCCTGGAGGCGGTATTCCACACAATACATGGTTAATGTTTTCATTTCTTTAAAAATGAGAGGGAAATAAGGTGGATTATATTTTTTAAATTTATAAAAATTATTATGTTGAATAGTTCAATTTAATTATTCAATTTAAACCCTATAAATATTGATGATATGTGGGGCTAAAAAATTGTAAGTCGTCACATCAAGAGGTGGTAGCTCTTCGAACACATGAATGCCAGTTTTATTATTCTTAAATGAATTGGGGAATAGAAGATAATAGTTATTTAATTAGAATAATAAAATTCCTTATAAATAAAATAATTATTTCATTAGAAAAAATAATATAACATTATTTTTCAATAAAATATTGAAAGGAAATTTTGTTTTTGAAAAAATCAGTACTCACATTGAAATATTTGCACTTTTATTAGATAGTTCATTGGAAATAGAGATATTAAGACAATTTATTGTGACCTAAGTCCCATGAAAAAAGGTATTTTAGGGTAATTAAAAATATTATATTTTAAATAGTAAACCTATTTCTTTGTGTGGCCTTGAATTGGAGGAGAGAGGCTCCTTTTAAAACAGGTGAGAATGGGTTTTTTGTAAATATTTCAACTTCATTAAAAGAGATCACTTGTTTCGCATATCATGAAGACTCCTAAGATGATATTAGTGGTTTGGGGGAAGAAATAAAGTCAATAAGACCTCAAAAAATCACATTCCCGCATGTTTTAAACGTATTGTTAAGTTCTTTACTCTTATAATTTTAACCTTTTCATTTTTTGTTTTATTATGGTAACTAGTTTTTACGTAATTAATTTATTTTATTATTGAATTAAATTAAACTTTTCTTTATTAAAATAATTTATAACTACTTATTACAAATAGATAATTAATTTTAATATATAAAATTTCTATTTTTATGATTAATTAAATTCGACATTACTGCATGTATCATTAAAATCCTATTTTTAGGAAAAAAATTCATTTTGAACGTTAAATTTATGTGAATAAAAAATTTGTAAATGTAATTTATTTTCAAGATATAAATTGTTTTATTAGAAAATAAATAAAATATATGTTTCATTCAAAGAAATACAAAACTAAATTATTAATGAATACCATTTAATTAAAAGAAAACATCAAAAAATATTTATTCCAGAATATTTCTTATGTTTTTAAAATGTTTATCATATGTTTTATAATTTCATAATAGTTTTTTAAAATTTATATTTTTAATTATTATTTAAAAATATTATAATTCAAATTTTTTTATATGTTTGGAAGCTATAATTTAATCTATATATAATCATAAACATTATGATTTTAGTAAAATCTATATTTTTAACAGTTTAACTAAATTTTTTTTAAAAAAAAATATAAAAATTATCCTTATGCTAATATTGATATTTAAAATTAAAAAATTTTGTTAAATTTCCAAATTTACTATTCTATATTCTAGAAATTTATCTTTTAAATGAAAATTCAAAATATAAAGGAAAACCACATTTATTGAAGAATGACCTTTTTAAATCTCAATGTTTTTTGTTCTATTTTGTATGACTATATAATTTCATAAAATATTTTTTTATATAATATCAGTGTTTTTATTCTTATATTTTATAAATAATTAATATGTCATAGACAGTTTTAATTCAGTGTGGTGTGTGGAGAAACTATCAATCAAAGTATCTATTTAACGAAATATATTCCCATATCTCGGTGGGTTACATTCACCCCACCTTGAAAAAATTTCATATTTATGATTTTAATTATCCATTACTAGTCATACTAACTAATTTTTTCTATGATATATACATAACACTTGATATAATGTCATGAAAATTATCTTTAATCTTAGAAAATACATCAATTTACCTTATAATACGTCAATCTTAATATTGATTTTTTCATTAATAATTTGAGCTAACCTTACCTCGTGATTACGTATGCTAAATCGAATAATAGAAATTGTTTTATAAGAGAGATCATAGACATCCTTGCACTAGTACATGATCATTGGATTGTTTGAAATATGAGTGGGATTTACCAAATTTTTTAATTATTATGGATTTGATGTTGAGATGAAAATACATTTCCAATATCACATTTATTTTTTAAAGGAGGGATAATAAAAATGTCATGATTTTTATTAGAAAAACCACAGCTTGGGATACAATAATAAGACAAATTTATATTTGATAATTTCAAATACTTAGGTTGTTGATTTTGTGTTGTTATGAAACTTCCCTAATATACTTGAGTTATTAGAATTAGATTCCAATGATACATACAATAATATATGGTAGAGGGTAAATGTTCATTAATTATCACTATATTCTTTTTATCAAAATCTACTTCAATTTTACAGATTACATACGATATTTCATATTTAGTTTGACTTAGTGGATGTCGATGTTGATTATTTCTGTGAACCCTAGGTTAATTACACTTGTTAGAATAATTTTTAAACTCCTTAAAATTAAATCATTAGACTGAGGGTTTTTCATTAAGCTAGGCATTAACGTTATTCATTTCATTAGTTACTCTTGTCATATCTCTTTGGGATTCATGTGCTCGATGAACTTCACATCTACACTAGAAGTTTCTACTTTTTCCTTAGAGGAAGTCACCCCATGATTCTTCCCACATTCTCTAACTTTCAATATATTCGTTTTTAATCATCGATGTTTTTATCAATTGAAAATCTATGTAAATCGTTTATTATTTATTATCCCCTGAACCATGAGAATATTGAGAGTTTATAGATTTCATTTCCACCTTATGTGCACAATTAAAAATATCATTATATCTTCAAAATACCTTATATCCAATGACTTTTAGTGACTCAAGATTTTACCACTAAAGAAAGTATTAACCTCACTTTCATAGAAAAAGATAAAACCATATCCATGACATCAAACTCTTCTGTGGTTTTATTCATAAGTATTAATGCTGTTGATTCAAGAAGGTTTTCCTTATGACGTTTCCATTCCTTATTGTTTTGAAAATCACAAACACCTTATACTTAAGAAAACATATATTTTACCTCCATAAGGAAAATTATATTCTTTAAGGAAATTTACCCTAACCTAGATTTTCTTATACATATCAACATTTTACTTAATTATAAAAATCGGTTTCATACCCAAAACCATGGAATCATATAATGTCAAGAAGTGGAGTATTATATTTTTAGTATTCGAATTTTGGATGTGAACTGTAATAAAGTTCCACTCCGAATTATGGATGCGAACTTTCATAAAATCAACTCTGAACTCTTATGATGTTCGACTCCAAACTTTCATGAGTTCGACTCTAAAACCTTATAAAGTTCGACTCTGAACTTTCCTGAGTTCGACTCCGAACTATTATGAAGTTTGACTTCGAACTCAAATGAAGATCAACACCTACCTTTCATGAGTTAGACTCTGAACTCCTATAACGTTTGACTTCAAATATTCATGAGTTCGACTCTAAACTCTTATGAAGTTTGACTTTGAAATTTCAGGAGTTCGACTCCGAACTCTTATGAAGTTCGACTCCGAACATTTACTAGTTCGATTTAGAAATCTACAAGTTCAGATTCCGAACTCTGGTGAAACCAGACTTCGAATTTCCTTACAAATTCAAACTCCGAAATTCTACAGATTTCAGGTATGCGAATTCCTATAAAATAGAATCCGAACATATTTTCATTATATACTCCGAATTTCATTTTGGTTAGACTCCAAACATTTAATTTGATTATACTCTGAATTGTAGTATGGATTTTTCTTAACGTATGCTCAATTTCAAAACGATGTCCTGCATTCAGTTATACATGGTTTTTTATTAAACTATGTCATCCATTCTGTTTCAAACTAACCATTGGTTGAGTTACACGTGTAAAGGTCCCTCCGAATTTTAAGGAAAATATGACCGTTGGAGAGGGGGCCGACTGAGCCTATAAATAGGAGCTCATTTGAAAGAGCTCAATAACTAAGAAAAAAAGTTGATCACTCTAGAGACCACGCACTGTTAAGGTGATTTCTAGAGGGAGAATCTTTTCATGATTTGTGTGTACTGAAAAACTCATTCAGATTTCTTCGTGCGACTCCAAATGTTGGTGATTTCATTTGAGCGCTTCCGGGTATAGGAAGACAGATGTGCCGACTACCGTGAATTTCAAGGGCTTCCTTGATGAGGAAGACAGAGGTTCCAACTACCTTGAAGTTGAGGGATTGTAGGGAGAGAAAGACAGAGACTCCAATCTTAGTATCGAGGGCTTACCCTGGTGTGGGTAAGACAGACTTGCTCGAAATTATAAATCAAGGGACCGTTATCAAAGGTTATGGGATACCCTTATCTTTGGGTTAAAAGAGTTATTGTTTGTTACTTGTAGTTTTACTAAATGTTTTTACGCTACTGTTGACGCTCCTTTCATCACAGAATCTAAAGATCGGAAAAGGGGAATATCTGAGCTCAAAGTGATTCAACCTTTGAAGAAAATTTCAGAAATCAACAAAGGCATGAACAAAGGATCAAAAGAAACTGTGCCGCGCATGTTTCCCCATGGTCGCGCAAGTGGACTTGCGTGACTCACTGGGCGCGCAAGTGACTTGCGCGACCTAAGTGACAACTGCCCGGTAACCGCTCGGGGTCTTCCTCTGCCTACAAATAGACCCTATGGGCCCCCCATTCAGGAAGGATAATTTCAAGAAACTCAGATTCAAGCTCTCAACGCCCAAGTCTTTTCTCAAAGCTTCCAGAACACTTCTAAAGTAATTTCTTACCTAGAACGGAAGATCTAAAGAGAAGGAAGAAGGCCTAAGTGTTGAAATGCATCAACACTTGCGCGCCTGAGTGGCCAGCCCTTAAGGGAAGTGGTCACAGTTGCGCGCCTCCTTTAATCCTTCGATAGAACTTGCGCATCCCTTTACTGAAAGAACCTCAAGAGGATTATAAAGGCTTTAAGAAAGAGTCGCTCAATTATTTTTAATGCTGGTTTAAAATCACGCAGGTACCCCACATGTCGCGTAGGTATACCTGCGCGACCAATACTTGCGCGCCCACGTAAGACTTTCTCTCCTTTCAAGACTTGTGCACCCCTGCCTTTTTTTGGGTGCCCATCTTGCCTTTTTTACCCCTCTTAATTCATTTCACCTTTCCTATTCAAGATTCAGTCTTCAAGATACTCTTCAAAGCCATTTATGGCATGATTTCTTGATTTGACATCCTTATTTGAAAGGAATTATATGGAATATCTCTCAAAACATAGTGATTTATACATCTTTATGTTACCAAAGATTGAGAGTTCATTCATTCAACCTCATCCTTTAAGATGAGAGAATCCTTAACCTGGGTCTCGTTTTCAGGAATAATCCCCAGTTATAAGTCCCTTAATTTGGGCCTCCTTTTCAGGAGTAAGTCCCAATCATAATCCTTTAATCTGGGCTTCCTTTTCAGGAATAAGGCCCATGTCCCCAAAATTCTCTTTAACCAGTCCTAAATTACGTTTGATATGGGATTCCTTCTCAGGAGTAAAAGCCAATTATCAATCCTCTCCTAATTTTGGGTTTCCTTTCTAGGAATAAGTCCCAAGTTAGAGTATTCAAAATCTCCATGAAGCACATATACCTTTATGGACCCTGTTTCTAGTTTTTCTCCCTAAAGTAAATCCAAACCTTCATTTATCTGGGCTGTCATACATACATAAGCCCCAAACCATTTTTTATGATTACATCTTTCATGGCCCAGTTGTCTATCTTATTACCAATACCTCTTGTTTCTCACACCGAGCATGACTCACGTGAGCTTAGAGGGTAAAAGTAATTATGACATCTTTCCTTGAGCCATTAATCATAAATATCATACTCTATTTCTTGAACTACGTGGGTTCTGATTCCTTTTCCAAAACAAAGGATACTTAGGTAGCCCATCTGTGGGTTCGATCCCAACTTTGGAATAATCCATGTCCTTCTGAATGATGATAAACTTCAAGTGCCCCACTGAGTGGCATTAAAACCAACCTGGTCATCATAATGACCAAGAGACTTTTATATAAATGTTTCGAAAGATACCATTGACCATGAATCTCTAAATAGATACAGATGATTCTCTATTGATAAAGAACCTCGAATACATATAAAATATTCTCTAAATTTCATACATATTTTATCATTGATTGTTAAAACTAAAGGAAAGCTCATTTTATACTTGGAAATGTAATAAGGATTCAAGAACAGAACTTAAATATAAAAAGAGAGTCCCGGAGTAGACAATAATTCCCCTCAAAAAGGTTTGATGAGTCCGACCTCCCATCCTCTCGACCAATGAAAATTCCTAAGCCTCAATAGTCCACAAACTAATGAGTGCCAACCTTTGGAAAGTAGGTCCAAATGGATGTGGAATCGTTGGATGTTTTCGGTTCTACGAACAAACCCGATAGAAACCGATTAGAACGTTTGAATCTCCCATCTAGGAGGTCATCCCTGAATTCCGAGGGAAAAAAAATGGTGAACCCGACCTGAATCCTTAACCATGTTAAAATGATGTTTTACCTATTTGTTAAGCCCTTATTTAAAACTTAGTAAGAGGGCTAATAAAAAATCATTGACATATGTGCTCATCCAAAGGATGATGTGGATGAATTTATCTTGATTACATCTGTTATATCAAACAGGCACTCTTTTCCAAGATCTTCCTTATTTCAATAATGGCTTCTCTCAAATTCACACTTGTGAATACTGCTGCTGCAAATACCAATGCTGCTATTCCTACTGGATCGCCATCCGCTCTGATGATGACATCACCTACTCAGCGTCTTCAACGCTGGGTATCAAATGCGCTGGTTAAGGAGTACCATCAACACGGTACCATCCCAACTCTGGAGGCTTCTCGACAGGCACTCCAAGTGAACAACTCACATAGGTTGTCTGGACAATGACGACCAGTGATCAAGAGGAAGGCGGTGCTGACTACAGTCTCCAACCGTTTCGAGTCGTTATCCCTGGAACGCAATTTCAATTCACTCCCTTACTTAGAAGAAGTGAATGAGCAGGTCCCTCAGGACCTTAATCCAAAAAGACAAGATTCCTTCCCGAGTGCTCCCATCAACAATCGCCACCAGACTCATGCGGTAGTGCACCCTCAAAATGATGAGGGTACCGACTCCAGGCGTTCGGCTCAGGTTCATCGAACCCGAGCAGGCAAGACAAACCGCCAGAGGCGGAATCCGGTTAACAATGGTCAGTTTATCATCCCTACCATCTCCGGAGAAGTCCACCAACCTAAATTGGTGGTGAACAACGAGAAGGCACACACAACTGCCCATTTTAATTACGATGTCCAGCAGACTCGTCTGGCAGCACCACGCCAATCCTGCCAGGCAATTTCGGCGGAGTACTATAGGCAGGAACATACAGCTTCTTATACATCATCAGTTAGTCAGCAGGGTCGTCTGACTACATATGATGGATCTCGTCAACCGCATATGGTGATGTGTAATCAGCAGGCATATACACATGCTAATACTAATCAAGCCTACCAATAGTCTCGCTTGGTAGCACACAGAGAAGTCAGTCGGAAAGCCCCGACGACAAACAGGAGGTAGACTCAACTCTCTGCCCCCACACCTGAGTACTGTCAGGATTCACTGATAGGAAAAGGAGGACATTATCAGGCACATACACCTACTCCAAGCCCGGAATGGACGTATAATCTCGTTCTGGTAGGTGAAGTCACCAAGAATATTTTGTCAATGGTGAAAGAGAAGAAGAAAATTCCTGCTCATATTCTGGATGCTTGCCAGGATATCATAACAACTTCAGCATCATCTCAGGGAAAGACACATAAATCTATCCCTAGCAGTGGAGTGACACATCAAAGATTCACTCCAGAACAGACACACACATCTATTCCAGTCCAAGAGGGTTATGGGGCATATTCCCCCATATCATACGGACAACCAAGTCAGGCACATACACCTGATTTGAGTGGAGATCGTCAGCCAAACCTGACCATATTTCCTGATCAAGCATATACACCTACTCAGAGCAACCACTTTCGTCAACAAGTGGTTTTCAAAGCGAGTAAGAAGGCATCTAAGAAAAAGATCCGCCCGGCACAGTCAGGAGATCGAAGGCCAGTATGTGACAAGGCCTTGCTCGATGCTGGAGTTCTTTGAAGCCCTCAGACATTTATCTGTTGGAATTCATGATTCTAATCCCTCAGTTCCTAATAATGGGAACATTAATTCCAAAAGTCTTCAACAGACACTTTCTCATGAAGGCTTGCTTCGTGACAATTCGGTCAATCTGGAAGTTTCATCTTCAGATGAGAGCCACAGGAACCCTCTGTGTGGTCAGAAGACCAAGGAGCAAGAGATCTCATCTTTTGTTGTAACCCATTATGGTGGTCCTACCATGATGTTGAACTTCGCTGCGAAAGTCCTCTCTGCAATAGTGATTCACATTGCCTGGAAAATACTCTAGTGGACAATGTAGTGCCGAGAAAGCCGTCTTATCTTGAGGCACTTTCAAATGTGAAACCAGTCATGTCTGATGCTTTATCGCTAACAAGTGAAATACTTTCTCAATCAGAAGATAGCCCATGGTGTAGGTCATTCTCCGAACCACCCCTATGTCATGCATATTCTAGTTTGATCAATGATTTCTCTACCAATCTTTTTGAATCCGATGAAGTAACAAGGAAACACCAACTCTGGTCAAAACAGGTAGAATAATCTTCATTTAATGATAAAGAGGAAAGGCTGAACATGAGAAAAAATTGGCAAAAGGTGAGGTACCAGTCATGTTTTGGCCTTTGGCTGACTCCCAGTACGACATTCCAAAGATGTTGACGGATGATGGAATCCATGATATTAGTATCAACATATGGAAAACTCTTTGTCAATTTAAGAAGAAGGTATTATCTTATGATGAATATGAACATCATCTTAAGATAATAGAAGGGCTACATCGTCAGATTGATTTGGCATCTCTATCAGTCTCTCGGTATCCGAAGGCTAAAAAGCAGCAGAGAACCCTTTAACGTTCATGCCTTGGCGCACTAAGAAAATTGCGTCAGTTAATTGTCAATGCTCCATCTGGTGATCATATCAGAGGATGGGGTGTTCATGGAGCACTACATTTCACAGTGCTTTGTAATCAGAAAATCCTACCAAAAATGGTCTCATTCAATGTTATTTCCCTTGGCCGGCCACAATCAATGGGATTTGTTTGTAATCAAAAGCTTGCTCAAGAACAGTCTTCAACCAGTTCCTCTAAAAGAAAAGCATATAGAGAAAAAGTTGTTGAATTTCTCCTACATCAAGCAAGTGAGAATATTGCACAGGCCTCTTGTATGGAGGAAACACATCATCAAATGAGAGAAGTTTCAGAAATCATCCAACGGTCTGTTGAACCAGGTGATAAAAGTGGATATAGTTTAATGCATCCAGCTAATTTCCGAACTAAGGTTCGCAAGATCAAGAGATATTTTAAGAAGATCTCAGACATAGCATGTCAAGAGACACCCCAGCTTGTCAGACTGGGAACTTCTTTAACCCAACCCTCAGATTCAACAAATGGGATTCGAGGATTTGAGCGGAAACAACAGTAACATCCCCTGTTCACAAGACTGGGGACTCTTTCAAATCATCAATCCCCTCCTTATAGAATCTCAGTCTTTTCTCTATTGGGGAAGAATCCGCAAGAGGAACGAAGAGCCAAAATATCAGGAGATTCCCTTCAGGTTATAGCTCATCAAGAAGTTCCTAAAACATTGAATCAACAAAATGCAATGTCTCATCAAAGACATGAAATAAGACAATATCACAGAAATTTTGATAGAAGGGATGCGATGCATTATGCATCAATCAATTTCATCAATTCCGTTGTTGCGAATCCACCAGAGGATGTTCACTCATGGGACTCAGATGAAGAGCGTCCTGCTCGAGAAAATGTATGCACCGATACAAATGAAGAAGGTGTGCGTACACAAAGTCAAAGGATTACTCAGAACCTAGGTAATCCAATTCCCTCTCTCCAAAAGGTATCTAACAAAGGGAAGGGAAAGAATCAGGTCACATATAATTCCTTTAGAGAAGGTCAATCGCTCTCATTAGAGAAAAGGTTTGAACAACAGGAGGAAGAAATGAAAAAATTAAGAAGGTTGAATGCAGAACTACTTCAGAGTAGTATTCTTCTTAAAAATGCTGGAGTACAACAGCCAAAGGAATTTGTTGCAATTACTGAGATGGATCAGGAATATCCTCCTTTATCAGTACTCCCTCAGAAGTCTAATCCTACGGGTCAAGTGAAATAACGATTGGCAGCACTACCATCAGTTGCAGCACCAAACACCACGTTTGTCCAAGCTCCATTCATTTCACGTACCCAAACCAATTTCAACCGGATATTTCTCAAAAGTTGATAACTACCATTGAGTCATTAACAGCTCCGTTAGAAACTATGGAAGGGAAACGGGTGCAAGTTCAACCAGAAATGAAAGTTTACCCTGAATGGGTAGATTCAATTTCTCCTCCATCTAGTTTTGGAAACCCTGTTTTCCCTATATTCAATGGATCAGGCGACCCTGAACAACATTTGACACATTACGTGTCCTGTTGTGATCCTATGATGGGAACTCCAGAACAGCAAGAAGCAGTGAAACTCAGATGCTTTGTGCGAACCTTGCAAGGACCAGCTTTTGTCTGGTATACAATCTTGCAATCCCGGTCAATCATCAGATGGGAGGATCTTCGCCAAATATTCCTTATTCAGTTAAACTCAACTTTTCCAAAAACAATAGTTTTCGATCTTACAAACTACAAGCAAAGGGAGAATGAAAGAGTCTCTGATTTCATTGCTCATTGGAAGGGATTAACATATTTCCTGAGTTTAACACTTCCTCGAGAGGAAATGTTTCCAATCTGTGTGGAAAATTTGCGTGACGAATTAGGCACGCCATTGATCCATGTGAAATACGCAGGAGTGTTTCGAGATATTACTTCAATCTCTCAACAGATTGAAGATTCCCTTATACGGGCTAAGGCTAAATCTCGTATAATTCCATCAGCTCTATGAAGGAGAATGGGTAAAGTGGAAACTGCTACAGTTATGCTTAAACAAGCGCCTGTACCTATTTCTACTTCAAAACCTTCATCTTCTCGAAGAGCTACACCTCCTGAACGCCAACAACAAAGGACATTTCGTCCAATTGATCAAAAAGATCAAAAATGAAAACAATTTAAAGATTTGAAGAGTAAAACATACTCTTTCCGAAATGAGAAGGTTCCAGGTTACTTCATTTCAGCTCTGGAAAATAATTTGGTTCAATTACCAGTGCCCAAGAGGCCAAACAAGGAAGGAGATGAAGACCGTCCCAATTATTGTCCCTTTCATCAAATGTTAGGGCATCCCATCGAGGAGTGTATTGTCTTTAAATATCTCCTGCAAAAGATGGTCGACTTGGGACAAGTCAAGTTGAAAGGTTCTTCGAATCAGGTAGCATGTGTCACTACTATAGTTCCAGAGGAAGAAGGTGAATGGCAAGAAGTCAAAAGCAGAAATGCACAGAAGTATGATTATTGGATGGTCAGAAAGACAATCAATCGGACTCATGCCATTTTGTGAACACAATTAAAGAAACCAATTGTGTCTTCTACCATGAATATTGCAGTAAAACCCTCTTCATCATACGGAAAATCCTCAAATAAACGGCTTGATTCAAAGAAGAAAAAAGAATCAGAAGAAGATGGGTATGGGTCAAAGCCTAAATTGTCTTTGACTCTGACAGACTTTATGCCATCTACTTCAAAGCCACGGGCACCGCCCCATCAAACGGCACAGCCTAAACAGGCTAATCAGGCAGAGTCTTTATCAGACGAAGAATTAATCTTCGGTTCTGTTAATATGATTCAATTAACAGATCCATATTCCAGTCTTGATGAGCCTAAATTTCCTGTATCAAATAAGGGAATCCGAGAAAGTTCTAGAGGTTCGGGATATAGGGGAAGACATGGATCTTTCTGAAGCCACTACTCCAATTCTACCCCTACTAGCACTGTATATGCAGCAGAAACTCGTGGTAGATCCCTTCAGCGAGCTCAAAAAGAACAAGCACGTTCTTCTGCCAATGGACAACTCAGTTTTGGCACAGTTATTTTGGAAGACCGATTAAAGGTTACATCTTCTTTATCTCAGCTAGTAAATGGATCTAATCAGTCTAATCTTCCAAAACCAAGGATGTCGCCAACTTCTATCCCAATACAAGATGCATCAGCTTCCAAAGCATTTGCTTCCAAGGTACCTTCTAAAGCGCATATTCCTATTGGGAAACGCAGACCTCTAGATCAAAAGTATGATATATTGAAACACTTGGCCCAAGTACCAGCCAAGTTATCAATTTTGGATGCTTTGAATATGTCAAAAGATTTTTGGGAAGCATTCATCGAAACCTTGTCAAGTCCTCATGAGTTTGAAGCTGAAATTGCTGCAGCTGAAGTCTATCACATAAGGAATAATCCTGCAGAATTCCATACAATGATATCTTTTACTAATAGAGGTGAAGATGATGTTGTGCACGGGCACATAAAACCTCTATACTTATCTGGAAAAGTCAATGATGTAGATATCCAAAGAGTTTTCATTGACAATGGTTCAGGAGTCAACCTCATGCCAATTCATACACTTCGTCGATTTTGCCTCATGGAATCTGATTTATCTCCTTCTACCATGATGTTACAAGGATATGATAAAAATGAACAAGAACCACTTGGTGAAGTTACACTCAAAACTCAGTTTGGAGATCTTGTATCCAATTCAGATTTCATAATTGTTGATCAAGACTCAGCTTTCAATGTCTTTCTTGGAAGACCTTGGCTACATCAGCATGCAGCTATCCCTTCATCATACCATCAATGTCTCAAATATTGTTTCAATGGTCAATTTGGAACATTGTATGGTGATAAGGCCCCGTTCAAGACATGTGAGTCTCAATACATTGAGGCGGAATTTTATCACATAAAGGGAAGAGAGAAATCTACAATAAAGGAAAGTACCAAAGTTAATGCTCCATATGGTTTGGATAAGATTCCAATAAATCCATTTACACATGTGAGTACAGATTATGTGTTACCTATCAGTCAAATTGACAAAATAGGGCCAAATCAAAATACTCTTATGAAAAGATCCATAATGTCAATTAAGGCAATCGAGTCAGACAACATGGGAGAAATTGGTAACCTTCCAAACAGTGATGAAAGCATAAGTGGTGACGTTTTCATTTCATCTGCTGAAGTCCAACAAGTCTATACTTCGCTAATCAGGCCAGAAGAAGTTATAGCAACATCAGAGGTGGATAATGATGTCGATTCTCAATCCATCATCTCCTCTTTATTTCCCAAAGAAGACCCTTTATTATCAATAGGGTCGGAAAATGAAGCTTCTTCTTCAAAATGTGAAAATTTTGACATCTCTTATGATCATGAGAATTTCGTTCGGTCATCTACTATTCAAGTAGAAATGGAAGAAATAGCACGTGATGAAGAGGAAGAGGAAGATCTTAGAGATGCTCCTCCAGCATTTGAAGAGGGTATCTCTACCACTGTGGATGAACTCAGAGAAGTAAATCTGGGTACAGAGAAAAATCCACGACCCACTTTAATTAGTGCGACCATGACCCTTGAAGAGCAAGAGATGTATATTTCTTTTCTAAATCAAAATAAAGTTGTTTTTTCTTGGAACTATACAAAAATTCCTAGGCTTGATCCTGATGTTGCTACTCATCATTTGGGTTTACCAAAAGAACATCGAGGATTTAAGCAAGCCGCGAGAAGAACACACCCAACTTGTGCTTCCAAAATTGAAGCTAAAGTGGATAAGCTGATCAAAGCTAACTTCGTCAGAGAAGTTCAGTATCCCAAGTGGTTGGCTAATATTTTCCCTGTAAAGAAAAAGATTGGGCAAATTAGGGTTTGCATTGATTTCAGAGATCTTAATCGGTATTTTCCTAAAGATGATTTCCCAGTTCCAATTACAGAACTCTTAATTGATGCGACGACTGGCTATGAAGTACTTTCTTTCATGGATGGATATTCCAGATATAATCAGATCCGAATGGCCCCATAAGATGAGGAATATACAGCCTTCAGAGCCCCTCAAGGTGTGTTTTGTTAACGGATAATGCCATTTTGATTAAAAAATGCAGGTGCAACGTATCAATGCACCATGCATTGTATCTTCAAACCTTTATTAGGGAAGTTTGTTGAGTGCTATGTGGATGATTTGGTGGTTAAATACAAACAACGTTCTAATCACTTGGCTTATTTAGATGTCACATTCCACAATCTTCGACAACATAATTTGAAGATGAACCCCTTAAAATGTGTTTTTGGGGTAACCTTAGGAAAATTTCTCGGCTTTGTTGTATGCCATCGTGGTATTGAAGTCGATCATGAGAAGACCAAGTCAATCCTTGGTATGTCACCTCCACAGAATTTGAAATAATTAAGAGGACTTTAAGGACACTTAGCCTATATTCAGCGTTTCATCGCCAATTTGGTAGGAAAAAGTTTGCCCTTTGCCAAATTAATGAAAAAAGGAGTCACTTACCAGTGGACTGAAGAATGTCAAGAAGCATTTGATGTTCTCAAAAATACCTCTTGAGTCCACCAGTACTCATGCCACCTGTTGAAGAAAAACCACTTATCCTCTATGTGACAGCTCTAGAGCGATCATTGGGTGCCTTTCTTACTCAAAAGAATGATGCTGGAAATGAAAATAGCCTCTACTATCTCAGTAGAACTATGCTTGAAGCAGAAACCCGATATTCAAGTATTGAGAAGTGCTGCCTGTCATTAATCTTTGTAGTTTAGAAACTGAGACACTACCTGCAACATCATGAGGTCTAATTGGTATCTCACAATAATCCGCTCAAATTCATCCTTAGTCGTCCAATGCTTACAGGATGTCTAGCAAGGTGGACAGTTATTTTGCAGTAGTTCGACATTCAGTATGTGTCTCAAAAGGCGATAAAGGGCCAAGCTCTGGCTGATTTCCTGGCTGAACATCCTTCAGTGGAAGACACGAATTCAGATATTGAACTCCTTGATGAGGAAGTTTTCTCTATTCAAGAGAATCCTCAAACATGGGAAATGTATTTTGATGGTGCTTCCAGAAGTCCAACAGGGAAGAAAATGAAAAATCCTAAATTCAACAATGTTGGTTTAGGAATTGTGCTCATTTCTCTAGATAAGGCAGGTTACCTTATTCCTTTTTATTGTGGGAAGGTGGTACCAATAATGAAGCTGAATACCAAGCTCTCATTACAGGCTTGGAGTTAGCACTCCAAGAACAAGTGAATCACATAAAGGTGAAAGGTGATTCAGACCTGGTAATCAAACAAGTCAATGGGGATTATGCCATCAGAAAAGAAGAATTAATCCCTTTGTAGGATTATGTCAGACAGTTAATGGTGGAATTCCCTTCAGAACCGACATTCTCATATGTCCCAAGATCACAAAATGCTCAAGCTGATGCGCTATCCAATATAGCCACAGCTCAAGCAGATCCAAATCGGGACGAGACAACTATCAGTATTGCCCACCGTCATGCAATTTCACCTTATGTTCAAGCTAGAACAGAGGAAATTAATGAAATTAGTCCCATTCCTCAACTATATGGTCATACTACAGGATGGATGTCACCTATCAGGGAATACCTTCAAAATGGAACACTTCCACTTGATAGAGCCAAGAAAGAACAAATCCGGCGACGTGTGGTCAATTTTACTCTTTATGATAGCCCAAACCACTTAGAGAAAATTCTCTACAAATGTGGTTTTGATGGAGTTCTCTTCAGATGAATTGATGGTGAAGAGACAATGGTTGTCATAAAATAAGTGCATGCAGGAGTCTGTGGTGCCCACTAGTCTGGACATAGACTGTCTGATCAAATTCGAAGGCTTGGATACTTTTGGCCTTCAATGATACAAGATTGTGTTAATTTCACAAAGAAGTCTCACTCATGCCAAGTATATTCCATCATCATCCATCAACCTCCAGATTTTCTTCATAAAGCTAAATACTCATGGCCATTTGCCACATGGGGAATGGATGTGGTGGGACCTTACCCTTTAGCTACGGCCAAGCAGTTTAAGTACATTCTTACTGCTACTGATTTCTTTTCCAAATGGGCAGAGGCAGTACCTCTCAAAGAAGTCAGTTCTAAATGAATTATTAGCTTCATCAAGTCTAACATCATTACTAGATTTGGTGTCCATCATACCATATTGACGGACAACAACAAAAACTTCTGTTCTTCTGAGATGAAGAAATTGTATCAAGAATACAACATTAAATCCAACCATTCATCTCGGTATCATGCGGCGGACAATGGCCAAATAGAAGCCTTTAACAAGACTCTTTCAAATATACTGCAAAAGATAGTGGATAAAGATAAGAGATCATGGCCTGATAAACTCTTTCATGCTTTATGGGATTATCGAACTACCATCCGCAATGCAACGAGGTCAACTCTATATTCTTTGGTATATGGAACAGAAGCAGTCTTGCCAATTGAAGTTAAATTGCCCTCACTCAGAGTAGCCATTTGTGATCAGTTATATACAGATGAGAAATCCCAAAAGCGATTGAATGAATTGGAACAGTTATATGAGAAAAGATTGTGCACTTTGCACCACTTGGAAATCTATCAGAATCGAATAGCACGAGCTTTTAACAAAAAAGTTCATCTTCGTTCATTCATTCAGGGAGAATTGGTATTGGTTCTCAGAACACCAATGATACGAGGAAAGAAGCCTCACAAGCTTGAACCAAAATGGGATGGACCTTATTCAATACATAAGGTATACTCCAATGGAGCTTATTCATTAATCTAAATGGATGGAGAACTCATCACGACTCCAACAAATGCCAGATTTCTGAAGAAATGTTTTGTATAAACACAAAATATGGTCCCTAGAACCGAGATTCTTACAAGTGGTTCATACAATTCATACATCATGACGTTAAACTGTAGGAAAGTCCCTTATTCGTCCAACATGACGTTAAACTATAGGAAAGTCCCTTATTCATCCAACATGACCTTAAACTGTAGGAAAGTCCCTTATTCGTCCAACATGACGTTAAACTGTAGGAAAGTCCCTTATTCGTCCAACATGACGTTAAACTGTAGGAAAGTCCCTTATTTGTCCAACAGGACGTTAAACTGTAGGAAAGTCCCTTATTTGTCCAACATGACGTTAAACTGTAGGAAAGTCCCTTATTCGTCCAACATGACTTTAAACTGTAGGAAAGTCCCTTTTTCGTCCAACATGACGTTAAACTGTAGGAAAGTCCCCTATTCGTCCAACATGACGTTAAACTGTAGGAAAGTCCCTTACTCGTCCAACGTGACGTTAAACTGTAGGAAAGTCCCTTATTCGTCCAACACGACGTTAAACTATAGGAAAGTCCCTTATTCTTCCAACATGACGTTAAACTGTAGGAAAGTCCCTTATTCTTCCAACATGACGTTAAACTTTAGGAAAGTCCCTTATTCGTCCAACATGACGTTAAACTTTAGGAAAGTCCCTTATTCGTCCAACATGACGTTAAACTGTAGGAAAGTCCATTTTTCATCCAACATGATGTTAAACTGTAGGAAAGTCCCTTTTTCGTCCAACACGACGTTAAACTGTAGGAAAGTCCCTTATTCGTCCAACATGACATTAAACTGAAGGAAAGTCCTTTATTCGTCTAACATGACGTTAAACTGTTGGAATGTCCCTTATTCGTCCAACACGACGTTAAACTGTAGGAAAGTCCCTTATTCGTCCAACATGACGTTAAACTGTAGGAAAGTCCCTTATTCATCCATCATGACGTTAAACTGTTGGAAAGTCCCTTTTTCGTCCAACATGACGTTAAACTGTAGGAAAGTCCCTTTTTCGTCCAACATGACGTTAAACTATAGAAAAGATGATGTCCCCGCAACATGACACTAAACTGTGAAGCACCAGTTCTTCCTTGCTATATGATGTTAAACTATACAGCAATGGTCCAGTATGACCTTAAAACTGCAACTTCGTCCCACACGATGTTAAACCGTGAAAAAGTTCCCTTAAAAGTCCTGTATAACTTTATACTGATCCATCCACGGCCTATGCATATGACCTTAAACTATTTGCACGTTCATCCAACATGACGTCAAACTATGGAAAAATCCCTAATGCGTCCAACATGACGTTAAAATGGTACACTCTCATGTCCTCACTGCATGACATTAAACTGCACAGTCCCCCCTTTCGTCCAATATGACGTTAAACTGTATTGTCCCCATCGTCCTAACTACATGTCGCTAAACTGTACAGAAAATCCTTGATACATCTTACATGATGCTAAACTATACTTTGTCCCTAATACATGACATTAAAACTGTGCAGAACCAATAGTCCTAACTGGAAGACTTTAAACTGCATAGTCCCTTCATATTGTCCCTGTTACATGACATTAAACTGTGCATCATTAAGTTTGTTTCTACCTCTTGTTTCTCAAAACGAGTATGACTCACATGAGCTTAGAGAAAACCTCAACCATAACACTCTCTTTGGGCCTCTAGTCATGTGTTAGTCCCAACAACAGTTTTTAGGTCGTTGGCCACAAGAACAACTTGATCATTAATTCATTCTTTAATTGAACTACACGGACTTTGATCCTTTCCTTCTAGGCTGGGTATGTAGGAACCCTCCCAAGGTTCAAGCCCAAAACCAATCTCTTCACATCGGTTCACCTCTATCTCATATGATGTTGATTCGTGAAACCACCCCTAGAATCAATATCATTACATTGGTTCACATTTGTCCTTGTTATACGATGTTAAACTATACAACACTTTTGTCCGGTATGACAATAATCTACGATATTCTTTGATTTCCACATTTGAGAGTGAAAAATTATTTATATTGATTTTTCAATAATTATTTATTTCAAAAGACTACATACATACATGGAAATGCCTAAACATTTATCTTGGGTTAAACCATCATTGTACTAAAGTCCCCTTTTCACCCTTCACATGTATGAACCAAATTTGTACAAAGGGAATTTATAGAACTACATGGTCTTGATTCCCATCCATATGGGATACGTAGGAACGTTCGAGTATCCCTGGAATCCAGCCCCAAGTCTTTTTGGGCCTAACCCCAAATTTCACTTTCAGTCCCTTGGCTGAAAAGTCCTCATGAAAACACACACTGTTTATTCATTATTATGGTCTGAACTATATGACCTTAAACTAAGTTCTCTCATATTTTTATCCTACACGACGTTAAACTGAATTTCAAGAACTACTTATGGCTTGATTCTAATTCTTATGAGATACGTAGTGAAGTCCAAAATTTTAATCCAGGACCCAGCCACAACATAATTATGGTTATCATTGACCTATGTATCTCTATATAGATTGGACAATACCCATATTTATGTGTTATAATCCTAAACTTAAATATTTTCAGATCTTCATAACCATTTTCATGACTTTTTGTCACAAAAATGTCAAATTTATGAGAATTCTTTTTCCTGACTATGCAGTACGTGCCCATAGGTGGCCTTGCATAAACAGTCCACATAACAGACTTGTTAGCCAAAAGATACTATTTATTTGACTATGCATCCAATGCCCTTAGGTGGCCCTGCATAATTCAACCCCCTAACGGGTTTGTGAGATAGTGGGAACTTCATTCTTGAGAAGAATGCCTCTTTTGTCCTTATTTGTCTTAAACGACGGTATGTAGGGATCTGCAAGAAAATAGTCATCCTTAACATATTTTTCCCATATCCTTTTTCATGATCTAAAAGTATGGAAGTCTATGGTTTATTCTTCTTCCCTACGTCTGGGTCAGACCTTCGTAGGAGTGATATTCATCCAGTTCTTCGATAATCTTGTCTGGAAATATCTTCTCCATATTCAAGTACCTCTTTCCATACAACAAACTCTATACTTTAGAAAATTTGAATCTCCATAAACTTTCACTGGCTTTTAGCACTATGAAAGTAAATTTCTGAGAGTTCTTTTGCCTTACTATGCAGCACGTGCCCATAGGTGGCCTTGCATAAACAGTCCACATAACAGATTTGTCAGCTGAAAGATGCTATTTATTTGACCATGCAGCCAATGCCCTTAGGTGGCCCTGCATAATTCAACCCCCTAACGGGTTTTTTTCAAATAATAGTAACTTCATTCTTGGAAACTACTTCTTCTAATGCCTTTTAGCTCTTTTTCATATCATTCCTCAGATTCAAATATTCTTAAGCCATAGTTTACATATTATCCCTCATACTTGAGTATGGTAATATGTATTCAGATAAATTGTTAAGGAATTGAATCAATTTTAATCCATTTTGGTCAAAACTTTTTCGACCTTAAATATTAGCCCCTTTATGTCCGATATGCATGACGTTGAACTACCTACAAAATACAAAGGAACTCTGAATAAAATTCAAGTTCCAGATCACTAAATATACATTTTTGTATGATTTAGGTAATATTGAGCAATTAAAAGGTTCAAAGTTTGTAGGGTTATTTGTAATAATCCTAGTAAAAATCAAACTATTCTTACTAAGCCCATTGTCTTAAGTAAATTTGAAGCAGGTAGTGAAAGAATGCAGGTACAAATAAGTGAAAGTGAAAGTGTTTTTCATTGATGCACAAGAGTTAGAAGGACATCCACAGACTGGAGTCTCTTCTCTTTTTCATGAATTACAAGAGGCTTTCAACATAACACTTCATTTGATTTACGGTATCCCGAGCTTCATCAACAACCAACTGGAATTCATTCATTCAACTAGATACAATAATATATGCAGTGATACCAGCTCTTCTGGGAACAATTGTAAAAGGATGTTCTTGAGTGCGGTTTGAGAAAATTTTCTGCTGATCAAACAGTAACTCAGTTTTTGTCCAAGAGACATGGTAGATGGATACAAGGATTTGAGAATGAAGCATTGGAAGTAAAGAGTCATTTGGAGAGAGTACGCTTTTCAGATATTGCTCTAATACCATGTTTGTCTTCTCTCCACCAACCGGTAGTGGAAAAAAATTCAGTCCATGGGTTTTCCATTTTCATATCTATAAGGAAATGACATGGAGGAAAAATTTGAAATTTCACACCATTGTTGTTGCTCTTAATGCACAGCATAACCGAAATAGAGGAGTAGCAGTGCAGATGCATTTCAGGTGTATAATTGTTTGAATTTGGAACATTGACTCCTTGCAGATGACCATGACCACACAGAGTCAGATAGATGCTTTGTGGAAAATTAGGATGATATTTCTTCAAGTACATATCCAAATATAGAAGAGTGTTGTTGCAGATATCATAGTAATCATGGCCAATGATTTTCATCATGTCATCAATCCGCTTGCTAGCCAGTTCATCAGCCGTTCCAATTTCCTTGGGATCCACTGATTCTGCACAAAAGATGAATAAACTAACTCTTAAATGGGTTTATTTTTCATAAAATTTGTGAAGAAATTTGAAAAAATGGCTAAGGAAATAAGGCGTGCAAGTCTAAACATGGATCGCAAGTATTCATGTGCCGTGCTAGTTTTTGACGCGCAAGTGTAAACCGCGTAGGTACAAATACCTTTACAGTAGCACGACATCAAGGAAAACACTAGAAAACAGAGAAACCTGCGCGGCTACAGGTGACCTGTGCAGCGAGAGCTCGAAGGTATGAAGTTTGGAAATCCGGATGCTTGTACGGAAGTGAGGCCCTCTATTTTATAGATGCGGCCGGGACCCTGCGCGCCGGACCCTGCATGATTGAGGGTCGTATCCCTGTGCGATGCTCACTTGCGCGCCGCCCTCTGTGCCCTGAAGACTTGCGCGCCCCATTTTTTTCCTTTGGATGTATTTGATTTCCTCAGAGTCAAATCCTCATTTCTCTCCGGATCCAACTCTAAGGGGGGACTTTTGTTGACGCTCCTTTCGTCACAGAATCTAAAGATGAGAAAAGGGGAATATCTGAGCTCAAATTGATTCAACATTTGAAGAAAATTTCAGAAATCAACAAAGGCATGAACAAAGGATCAAAAGCAACTATGTCGTGCAAGTTTCCCCATGGTCACGCAGGTGGACTTGCGCGACTCACTGGGCACGCAAGTGACTTGCACGACCTAAGTGATAACCGCCCGGTAACCGCTCGGGGTCTTCTTCTGCCTATAAATAGACCCTGTGGGCCCCCCATTCAGGAAGGATTTTTTCCCGAAACTCAGATTCAATCTCTCAACGCCCAAGTCTTTTTTCAAAGCTTCCAGAACACTTCTAAGGACATTTCTTACCTAGAACGTAAGATCTAAAGAGAAGGAAGAAGGCCTAAGTGCTGAAATGCATCAACACTTTCGTGCCTGAGTGTCCAGCCCTTAAGGGAAGTGGCCACACTTGCGCACCTCCTTTACTCCTTCGATAGAACTTGCACGTCCCTTTACTGGAAGAACCTCAAGAGGATTATAAAAACATTAAGAAAGAGTCGCTCAAGTATTTTTAATGCTGGTTGAAAATCGCGCAAGTACCCCACATGTCACGCAGGTATACCTACGCGACCAATACTAGCACCCCCACGTAAGACTAGTGTTCCTTTCAAGACTTGTGTGCCCCTGCCTTTTTTGGGGTGCCCATCTTGCCTATTTTACCCATCTTAAGTCATTTCACCTTTCTTATTCAAGATTCAGTCTTCAAGATACTCTTCAAAGCCATTTATGCCATGATTTCTTGATTTGACTTCCTTATTTGAAAGGAATTCTGTGGAATATCTCTCAAACATAGTGATTTATACATCTTTATGTTACCAAAGATTGAGAGTTCATTCATTCAACCTCATCCTTTAAGATGAGAGAATCCTTAACCTGGGTCTACTTTTCAGGAATAATCCCCAGTTATAAGTCCCTTAATTTGGGCCTCCTTTTTAAGAGTAAGTCCCAATCATAATCCTTTAATATGGGCTTCCTTTTTAGGAATAAGCACCAAGTCCCCCAAATTCTCTTTAACCAGTCCTACATTACGTTTGATATGGGATTCCTTCTCAGGAGTAAAACCCAATTATCAATCCTCTCCTAATTTTGGGTTTCCTTTCCAGGAATAAGTCCCAAGTTAGAGTATTCAAAATCTCCATGAAGCACATATACCTTTATGGACCCTGTTCATGGATTTTCTTCCTAAAGTAAATCCAAACCTTCATTTATCTGGGCAGTCATAAATACATAAGCCCCAAACCATTTCTTATGATTAAATCTTTCATGGCCCAATTTTCTATCTTATTACCAATACCTCTTGTTTCTCACACCGAGCATGACTCACGTGAGCTTAGAGGGTAAAATTAATTACGACATCCTTCCTTTAGCAATTAATCATAAATTTCATACTCCATTTCTTGAACTACGTGGGTTCTGATTCCTTTTCCAAAACAAAGGATATGTAGGTAGCCCATCTGCGGGTTCGATCCCAACTTTGGAATAATCCATGTCCTTCTAAATGACGATAGACTTCATGTGACTCACTGAGTGGCTTTAAAACCAGCCTGGTCATCATAATGACCAAGAGACTTTTATATAAATGTTTCGAAAGATACCATTGACCAAGAATATCTAAATAGATACAGATGATTCTCTATTGATGAAGAACCTCAAATACATATAAAAGATTCTCTAAATTTCTTACATATTTTATCATTGATTGTTAAAACTAAAGGAAAGCTCATTTTATACTTGGTAATGTAATAAGGATTCACGAACATAACTTAAATCTATAAAGATAGTCCCGGAGTAGACAATAATTCCCCTCAAAAAGGTGTGATGAGTCCGACCTCCCATCCTCTCGGCCAATGAAAATTCCTAAGCCACATTAGTCCAAAAACTAATGAGCGCCTACCTTTGGAAGGTAGGTCCAAATGGATGTGGAATCATTGGATGTTTCCAGTTCTATGAACAAACCCGATAGAAACCGATCGGAACGTTTGAATCTCCCATCCAGGAGGTCATCCGTGAATTCCGAGGGAAACAGCTACATATTGTATTTTAAGGAAAGTATAACATTCTTGTATTTCTTTACACTTTTACTTTGATTTATTTAAATTCTATACACTTTAAGGCAGAATCTCAATTGGTAAACTTTAGTTAAGTTTAAATTTCCAGATCCATATTTCTAGAACCTGTTTTTTCGGAGTCATTTTCTTGATTCAAGCAAGTGTGTAGAATTAGAAGTTTGTAACTTCATACCTTGTTCCAATTTCCAATTGGTTGTTAGAGGTGTTGTGAATTTTCTTAGTTTAACTTTATTAAACATAGATCTTTCTTTGTTTAAGGAAATTTTTAAAGTGAAAAATTCACCACCCCCCCTCTTGTATATTGAGAATCTACATCATTATTTCGATCCAACAATTGGTATCAGAGCAGGTCTCTGAAATAATAATACTCACATATAAGTTTGTCTTGACCACTTTTTCTTTTATCTTCATCCTTTCTTAAAAATACTCTATTCATTCCAAATTTCCATTCCAAATTGACCATTCCAAATATTCTCATTCCGAACATTGTGGCTATGAACTTTTCCTATAAACAAGTTTGGTTTCCGAAGTTTTTCTTATAATGGCAGGAATCAATTTTGGATCTATTGAAAATCTAAATCATACAAGACCACCAATTTTTTTTGGGAACGTTTATGAGTACTGGAGAGATCATATGAAGACTTTCGTTATCAATACAGGAGGTATAATTTAGTTATGCTTACTGGTGATTATAAAATTCTTGATAAGGAAGATAGAACTTTCACTAACTAGAAAAAGCACGAATATCATCTCAATTATAAGCTATGAAACACTTTACTATGTTAAATGACGATAAATATATATAGCCAAATTTCATATTGTGGAGAAGCTAATTGTATCTAGAAGAAGTTAGAGGTTACATACTTTGGCACTTCTAAAGTGATTGAAACTAGGAGAGCTGTGCTTAGAGGTGAATACCATGGCTTCAATTTTCCTTATGGTGAACTAATTTGCAAAATTCAATAGAGATTTATGAATATAGTGAAAAGTCTTCAGTCTATAGGAGAGAAAGGTCTTGATGATGAAGCTCTTGTGGATAAGATAATTGATATTATTCACAATGAGTGGGAATCCAAAGGAACAGATATTGATGAGAATAGGAAGGTTAATCAAATTTCCTTAGATAAACTATTTGGAACCATTCTTCAACATGATACATGAATGAAGAGAGATGCTAACAACATCAAAAAACAGAATGGAAATGGTACTGTTGCTTTTACTACAACATCAAATCATTTGAAAGCTAAGACTCCTGAGAGAGTAACTAGATCCAAGTCTATGAATGATATTATTCAATCAGAATCTAGTGAGAGTGATGTCTCATAGAATTTGTTAGAAAATCTTGCTCGATGAATGAACAAGATAGCTGGACAAAAATATTTCCAATCCATGTATAAGAAAAAGGAAAGGAAAGATAGGAAAGATGGAGAAGTTACTTGTTATGAATGCAAGAGATCTGGACATATTAGACAAGATTTCCCTTTGCTCAAAAATAAAGAAAGGAAAGAAATTCATTATAAAAGGAACAGAAAGAATTATTATAAATCCAATGCTAAGAAAGTTCTGAAAGAAAATGACACCTGGCGCGCCAGTGGTGGTGACTCTTCAGATTAATCTTCTGATTATGAATCTTCAAGAAAGAAGAATCTTGGTCTTATATCCAGATTATCTATTAACAATCATTGCTTTATGGATAAGGTACACAATGCTGACTCATTAACCAATGTTTATTTAAATTCTAATGACAGTAAGTAATATAACTCTTCAGATGAAGAATCATCTTCTGATGAAGAAAATACTCTACCTACCTATGAAGAAGTTTCTAGGTTTTCTGAACATCTTGAGATTGAGAATTTAAAACTCAATAAAAAACATGATAAGGAAAACTCTAGGAATAATATACATACAAAAGAAATATCAGATCTTTCTAAAGATATTGATAGGAAAAATGCTAATTCTTTATATATTTCAAAAAATCTTAATGAAGTAAGTTTTGAGAGGAATAAGCATTCTAATGAATTAGAAAATGTAATTTCTAGGAAAAGTGTTTTCGAGCCTAGCTCTAGTTCTAAATCTAATGATTTTGAAGATAAAAATTTGGTTATAAAATTCAAGTCAGAAATTTTTTCCTTAAAGAAGTTCTTATCAAACTTTACCCATGGTAAAAAAATATTGATTAACTGTATTCACAAATACGTCCTTTAAGAAAAAATCGGGATTTGGTTATACCCATGAAAAACTAACTTTAAGTAACAACTACTTTGTTCCCCAAAGTGCCCCATTTTGTACCAAGTGTCAATGTGGTGGTTACTGGGCAATGCATTTTTCTTTAAACAAAACCCAATCTCTAGGTTTTCATAAGGCTTATTTTTCTAAGAAGATGTTGGTGCCAAAATTGTTTTTATCTAGAAATCTCAGATCCAAAAAAGTTTGGATTCTGAAAGTCTAATTCTTTTTCTTTTGTTTTTAGGAAGATAAAAAAGGTACCAACAACAATACATGGTACATGGATAGTGGATGTTCCCATCACATGACTGGTAACAGAAGCTATTTTTAAAAGATTATCAAGAAGAATGGAGGAAAGGTAACTTTTGGAGATAATGCTCAGGGAGAAATTGTTGGTATAGGTAATGTTGTTCTTCTTGGTAAAACATTGATTTAAAATGCTTTATTTTTTAATGGTCTTAAGAACAACCTCATTTGCATAATTCAATTATGTGATGAAGAATATCTTGTGACTTTTAGGAATGATAAGTGTTTAGTTCACAATTCCAAGGAATAATTTATTCTCTCAGCCAATAGGAAAGAGATTGTTTACACTTTAAACTTAGATGACCTTAGGATCCAAGATTTACCTTGGCTTAGTGCAATGGAAGATCATTCTTTGTTATGGCATTGAAGGTTAGGTCACTGTATCCTTAGGAACTTATGTAAACTTTTTAAGAAAAACTAGTTAAGGATCTACCGGATCTTAGATTTGATTCTTCTAATGTTTGTGATCCTTGTTTATATGGTAGGAAACATAAATTTAGTTTTAAATCAATCAGTGAAGTCTCAACAACTGATACATTATAGTTAGTGTACATGGATCTTTTTGGTCCAATACAAACTGGAAGCATTGGAGGCAAATACAATGTGTTTGTTCTAGTTGATGATTACACTGGATTTACATGGGTATATTTTCTAGAAACAAAGTCTGATGTTTTTCCTATTTCAATAGTTTTAGTGCCCAAGTTAAAAATTAGAAAAACCTTCCACTAAAAACTATTCATAGTGATCATGGAGGATAATTTCAAAATAATGATTTCGAAACCTTTTGTAGTAGAAAAGGTATTACTCACAACTTTTCAGCACCTAGAACCCCTCAACAAAATTGTGTAGTTGAAAGAAGAACTAGAATTCATCAAGAGATAACTAGAACCATGTTGATTGAATATTCTATAGCTAGACATTTCTAGACTGAAGCTATAAGTACTGGATGATATACTATAAATCAAATTTTGGTTAGACCTTTTCTTAATAAAACTCCTTATTAGTTATGGAATAGTAGAAAACCTAGGATTTCCTAATTCAAGGTCTTTGGATGCAAGGTATTCATCATGAATACTAGATACAATCTACACAAATTTTCACCAAAATATGATGAAGGAATTTTCTTAGGCTACTCCATAACTTCAAAGGCTTATAGTGTTTTCCAAAAAAAATAATTGTACTGTTGAAGAAACTGTGCATGTAAAATTTGATGAATCGGATCCTTTTGTTTTTAAACCATCCCAACCTACATCCTCAGATGTATTTTCAAAAACTGATTACCAACATATGATAGAAGATCCTTCTGATAAGGAAAATGTTCAAGAAGATACTTCTGAAACATTAACCCCAAAAGACTTTCTACCCTATGTTGATGAACAAGTTTTAAAAAACCCAAATTAGGCATTTATTAAGAATCATCCCAGTTAAAGTATCATTAGTGATATAAATCAACCTGTTAGGACTAGAACTTCTTTGGGAAATCAAGTAGAACATCTAGCATTCCTTTCCTAATTATAAATAAAAAGAACTGATGAAGATTTAAGTGATGATGATTTGATCAAATCCATGCAAGATGAACTAAATTAATTTGAAAGGAATAATGTTTGTACCTTGGTTGAAAGACCTAAGGAAGGTTCTGTTATTGGAGTAAAGTGGGTCTTCATAAACAAGTTGGATGGAAATGGAGTCATTGTTTGAAATAAAGCTAGACTAGTTGCTAAAGGCTATAATCAACAAGAGGGAATAGACTATGCAGAAACATAAGCTCCAGAAGCTAGACTTGAATTTATTCATATCTTACATGCCTTCGAAGCATTCTTCAATTTTAAACATTTTCAAATGGATGTGAAATGTGCTTTCCTTAATGGTTATGTTCAAGAGGAATTTTTTTGAACAACCTCCTAGCTTTGAAGATACAAAACATCTGGATCATGTTTTTAGACTTACCAAAGATTTGTATGGTCTTAAACAAGCCCCACGAGCCTGGTATGATAGACATACTAGATTTTTTATTCAAAATAACTATGTTAAAAGAAATCCAGATCCAACTCTTTTTATAAAGAATGATAATAAAAATGTTTTGATTGTTCAAATTTATGTTGATGACATCATCTTTGGTTCAACTCAGTAATCTTTATCTGATTCTTTTTCATGTCTAATGAAATCTGAGTTTCAAATGAGTATGATGGGTGAGTTAACATTTTTCCTTGGTTTTCACATTTCTCAAAGACCAGAAGGAACCCATATATATCAACATAAGTATATTAAATATGTTCTTAAGATGTATGGATATGACAACACTATGAGTATAAGTACTCCCATCGGTACGTCAAACTCTTTAGATCTTGATGAAGCTGGGAAACCAGTAGATCAAACATCTTTTAGAGGTATGATAGGAAGCCTACTATACATAACAGCTAGTTGACCAGACTTGATGTTTTCAGTAATCTTATGTGCAAGATATCAATCCAATCCTATAGAATCTCACTTAAAGGCAGTTAAAAGAATATTTCACTACATAAAGGGAACCTTTGATTTAGGATTATTTTATACTTCTGGAAATGATTTTATTTTAAAATGCTTTTCGGATGCTTAATTTGGTGGTTGTCTAATGGATAGAGAGATTATATCCGGAACTTGTCATTTCTTACGAGATTCATTAGTTTCTTGGTCACACATGAAACAACATTCTGTAGCACTTTCCACTACTGAAGCTAAATATGTAGCAGCTGCAATTTGTTGTGCTCAAGTGTTGTGGATGCAACACACACTCACATATTATGGACTAAGTTTTACTAAGACTCAAATTTTGTGTGATAACACAAGTTCCATTGCCCTCAGTAAGAACCATGCACATCACTCTCTTGCAAAACAAATAGATATTAGGCATCACTTTCTTAGGGATTACACTCTTAAAGGAGATATCATTTTTTAGTTTATCGGAACGCAAGATCATCTTGCTGATATTTTCACAAAATCTTTACCCTCTGATAGATTTGAATAAATTAAAAAAAAAATTAGGAATGATAACCGTGAGGTAATCATTCGTCATTAACTTCTTGTTGAACAATTCTCTTAACAGTAATAAACTCTCTTTCATAGGGGGAGTACATTTGATTGTTAGTATAACTAAAATTTTCGTAATCTTTTTTTCAAACATTTTGTAACTAAAATTTTCATAGTCATATTTTCAAACTTTTCAGAACTAAAATTTCTGGAACTGCAATTTCTTGAATGGAAACTTCCAGAACTGGAACATTCGTAATGAGATTTTCGTACTAGAACTTTCGTAATGAGATTTTCGTACTAGAAGATTCGTAATGAGATTTTCATACGGGAACTTTCATAATGAGATTTTCGTACATGAACTATCATAATGAGATTTTTATACTGGAACATTTGTAATGAGATTTTAATACTGGAACTTTCGTAATGTGATTTTCGTACTAGAACTTTAGTAATGAGATTTTTGTACTGGAACTTTCATAATGAGATTTCCGTACTATAATTTTCGTAATGAAATTTTCATATTGGAAATTTCATAATGAAATTTTCGTATTGGAACTTTTATAATGAAACTTTCTTACTGGAACTTTTATAATGAGTTTTCTCATTTTTAAAATTCATTTTCTCAAGAAGAATATTATCAAATATGAATAATCTTTCTAGCCAATCCAAAAGGTATGATTTCCTTACATAAGTTTTCGTAATCATATTTTTCTTGCTGTTATTTTACTTTTTTTTTAAAATAATTCAGATTATAGTTTTTCTTAAATCCGAATGTTTTTTCCTTAAAACCTCAAAAGATCAGAGTCACGTTTTCCTTGAGGGAGTGTTCACAACTGTCAGATCAGATCAAAAAGTTTTTCAACCGTTATATGGCTTTCCGAAGACCAAATGTCACCTCCATCGCCTATATAATGGTTACCCCAAGACTCATCCCAAATCGGTTTTTCAAAGCTTTCGCGTCTCGAAGTTCGGATGCTCTTCCTTAGACTGGTTTCGATCATTGCAAAGTCATTCTGAATTTTTCAAATATCTCAGTTCTGAATGTCTGTTGAAGCAACATCCCAAGATATGTCTACTTCAAAACCAATCTCAAAGTGGTTAGTTTTCAGGTAAAGGTTAGTGCATCCGTATTTCTATAATCTTGATTCCCTTATATCAAATAATATTAGATTGAATGGATGGGAGGATGTTTGTTTAGCAATGTCAGATAAACAGTATCCGGTTTACACTGATTTTATGATCGAGTTCTATAAGTCTGTTTCCTTCCAGTAGGAAGATAGCAGAGAGTGGTTTTCATTTAAGTCTTATGGGAAGACATACAAGCTGTCTTACACCAAGGCCATGAGCTTGGTTGGTTTATCCTACGACGGGGAAGCTGAGTTCTGCTCACACAAACTTTCAGATGTGCAAGGAAGCATTGACAAGGTGAAGGCATTGGAATGTCTTGAACTCAAGGGTGCAACAACTGCTAAGATTTCTCATCTTTCTCTGATCAATAGGATTCTTCATCTTTGGGTGCAAGGCTTTCTGGTTCCATGAAGGGGTGACAAGGAAAATCTGAATAAAAGTGATATCTATGTCATATATTTCTTGGTAAATCTATGAAAGATACATTTGAAGAGGGATGTTCTAATTATGATCAAGAACATCAAAGAAGGAAACTTAAGAGCTCAAATAATCATGTTTCCTACCTTAATATCAAAGATGATAGTTCGGTTCGTAGTGTATTTCAATGTATCATGCAAATAAAATGTCCTAAATTGTAATATTCTTCTGGTTAGTGATGATACTTTGAAGAGGATGAAGATGGGTTTTTCCAGTGAATCGAGATAATTTTACCCTCTATCTGTGGAAGAAGTTGAGGCAGCTCAGAAAGATACAGAGACTCCATAACCATCTAAGAAGGAAAGAAAGAAGAGAAAGATTAATGAATTCTTTTCTGATGAAGAAATTCCCAAGTCTAAGGAAACTCACCCTACTCCCCCCAAGCCGAAGAAGCAGAGAACATATACAGATGAAGTGGATTCCAATTGGAGGAAAGATAAAGATAATAGGAAAGAAGGGGATCCATAGTTCCGATTGGACCCTATGAAGGTTAAGGCCTTAAATGAAAGAGTTACAGAAGAGTGATAAAAACATGAAAAATAAAAAAAGATAAAAAAGATGTTACCGGAAGCTGAAGTGGTGCAATATTTGCTTAAAGCTACAGAGCTATCTTCTGAAATGCTTGTCGTTCTGGAAACATTCGTTTCTGAACCTTCTTTACCAGAAACCCCAGCTAAGAACTATTTCACTCTGGAAAAATTGAAAGGTAAGGAAGTAGTTGATGAAGATGAAAAAGAAGTTGCTGAAGAAGTAGAGGAATAGGTTGAAGATGAAGAAGTATAAGAAGAGGGAAGTGATGATTTGGATTCCCTGATCAAACAAGTAGAGGATTATAATGATAAGGCAGAATCCAAAAAGTTAGTAACTCCAGGAAAGGGAGATGAGTAAGGACGTAAAAATGATGATACACAACAACAAGAAGAAGAAGAAGAAAATGTTTTTTATGAGGAGGAAGAATCCTATGAGAGGAAGTTCCTTAAAGAAGGACAAGAAAAGGAGAAAATTGATAAAGACCAGATTTTTCAATTTTCTGAATCTGAGGAAGTATCTCCTGATGAGGATCCCATTCCAAAAGCTGATAAGGGGAAGAAGGTTCAGATGGATACACCAACTAAAGAAGTCTCCAGGAAGAAGGAGGTTGGTGGTTCCTCTAAGAGGAAACTAGTGCAAATTGAAAAAGAACAGTCTCCAAGAGAATTATCTGATTCAGAGTCATCAGCTCGTGGGCATGACTTTGTGGTTGGATCTCTAATGATTTTGGTGGACACTATTCCAATTTTTCCAACTATAGACTCCAGATGCCAGATGCTGCAACAGAGTATGAATCAAAAATCGGATTCCTTATCTATGGTTATGTATAACTGTGTGAAGATCGAGGCCGAACATAAAATTTTTCTTATAGATTATGATGTGCATAGAATGTCTTGTAGAAAAATAACTTTGTGGTAAGAGAGTTGAAGAAGACTTCGTTGTCTTTGATAATTTTCAAAATGAGGTGAAAGATTCTTTTGACACAGAGGATAAAAAGATTAAGAATCATCAAGATGAGCTGATCATTGAGCAGAGTTCTCGGAGTCAACAAGTGAAGGAACTAAATTACAAGGCAAATTATCTAGCTCAAAATCATATAAGGGATACAAATATCCGGATTGATCCTGAGAAAAAACTCGTAAAGTAAGATGAATTATTAAAGATATAGAAAGAAACCATCAAGGTTCAGGCAGAGGCTTTGAAAGACCAAGAAGAAAAGACAAAAGCCTTGGAGAGGCAAGTTGAGGAAGACCAAAGAGACCTGTAGATGCTCAAAGCTTTGTTAAAGAAGCTAATCCCAAAGGAAAAGGAAGACAAATAAACCCACTCCTATCCTTTGTTGTATTTGTCTTTCCTTGTAAATTTTCTGACAACACTAATGAAATGTTGTTTGGTTGGTTGTATATTGTAGTGTTATTACTAATGTTTCAGGTACCGTATTTTCCATTCCCATACATTCTTTTTTAAAATAAAAAAGGAGGAGAAGGAAAAAGAACTACTCCTATGGTGGAGAAAGGAATGATTTAAAATATAGAGGAAAAATTTCTATCTGAAATATCCTTAATGTAAGGGGGAGTTTTCCATTATGAAGTTTTTCATTTCTATGATAATGAAAACTCCACTCCGGAAATTCAGAATACAATCCTTAGAGTTCCAATGCCTAAGGGGGAGTTAGTTGTATTCACTTTCATCCATGAACAAAGGGAGATAAGTTTTATTCCCAAAGTATAATGAAAATTTTCAAATTCCTTATAATATTTTTCGAAAGGATGTTTGTGCTTTTCAAAAAGGGGGAGATTGTGGAGTCAATAAGGTTTTCCTTATGACTTTTCCATTCCTTCTTGTTTTGAAAATCACAAACACCATCTGCTTAAGCAAATATATATTTTACCTCCCTCAGGAAAATTTTCATTTATAAGGAAATTTACCCTAACCTAGATTTTCTTATACATATCAACATTTTTATTAATTATAAAAACCTGATTCATACCCAAAACCCCAGAATCATATAATGTCAAGAAGTGGAGTATTCTGTTTTTGGGATTTGAATTCTAGATGTGAACTGTAATAAAGTTCCACTCCGAATTCTAGATACGAACTTTCATGAGTTCAACTCCAAACTCTTATGAAGTTCGACTCCAAACATTCATGAGTTCGACTCCGAACTCTTATGAAGTTTGAATATGAACATTCATGATTTCGAATATGAACTCTTATGAAGTTCGGATTTGAACTTTTATGAAGTTTGACTCCGAACTATTTTGATGTTCGATTCCAAACATTCATGAGTTCAACTCCGAACTCTTATAAAGTTCGACTCCAAACGTTCATGAGTTCAACTCTGAACTCATATGAAGTTCGACTCCGAACTTTTAGGAGTTCGACTCTGAAATCTTATGAATTTTGACTCTGAACTTTTACTAGTTTGATTTCGAACTCTACAAGTTCATATACTAAACTCTAGTAAAACTAGACTCCAAATTTCCTTAGAAATTCAGACTCTGGACTTCTACAGATTTTAGGTTCCGAATTCTTATAAAACAGAATCCGAACATCTATTTATTATCGACTCCGAATTTCATTTTTGTTAGACTCTGAACTTTTAATTTACTTACACATTAAATTTTAGTATGGATTTTTCTTAACGTATGCTCCATTCCAAAACGATGTCATCCATTAAGTTATACATGGTTTGTTATTAAATGATATCATCCATTCTGTTTCAAATTGACTGTTGGTTGAGTTACACGTGTACAGGTCCCTCCAAATTTTAAGGAAAATATGACTGTTGGAGTCGGGGCCAACCGAGCCTATCAATAGGAGCTCATTTGAAAGTGCTCAATAACTAAGAAAACTAGTTGATCACTCTAGAGACCACACTTTGTTAAGGTGATTTCTAGAGAGAGAATTGTTTCATGATTTGTGCGTACTGAACTACTCATTCAGATTGCTTCGTGTGACTCCGAATGTTGGTGATTACATTCAAGGGCTTCCGGGGATAGGAAGACAGAGGTTCCGACTACCTTAAAGTTTGAGGGATTTTTTACTATGGAAGATAGAGGTTCCAGCTACCATGAAGTTGAGGGCTTGCGGGGATAACAAGACTGAGACTCCAATCTTCGTATCCAGGGCTTACCCTGATGTGGGTAAGACAGACTTGCATGAAAGTGTAAATCAATGGAACTTTATCCAAGGTTGTTGGGTACCCTTCTGTTTGGATTAAATGATTTATTATTTGTTACTTGTAGTTGTACTACTTGTTTTCCTCTACATATTGAATTGTAAGGAAAATATAACATTCTTGTATTTCCTTACACTTGTACTCTAATTCATTTAGATTCTATTCGCTTTTAGGTAGAATCTCGTATTGTAAACTTTAATTAAGTTTAAATTTCCGAATCCATATTTCTGGAACCTATTTTCTCAGAATCACTTTCCTGATTCAAGATAGTGTGTAGAATTAGAAGTTTGTAACTTCATACCTTCTTCCAATTTCCAATTGGTGTTTAGAAGTGTTGTGAATTTTCTTAGTTTAACTTTGTTAAACTTAGATCTTTCTGTGTTTAAGGAAATTTATAAGGTGTACAATTCACCCCCCCCCCTCTTGTATATTGGGCATCTACATCATTATTTTGATCCTACAAATGAATTAGTATATTCTTTTCAACTCATGTAATTAATACTCAATTTTTTTATTAAGAGTTTAGGGTGGATATTTATTCAGTAATTCGGCTACAAAACATTACCATTTCATGGAAATAATTTATTTATTAGGCCTTATGTTTTTAATTAGAGTCCACCATTGATCATATTCACATTACATAAGATATAAAAAAAAACCTTTTTAGAAATTTGTGGTTTGGGAAATCCACTAAGGGTTGATGGTCTTTGATGCAATTAAAAATAACTATATTTATTCTCTTAACATGTTACATTTGGGAGCTCCAAATCGTTTTTTTTCATAATTGGGTATAAAAATGTCTTGAAGGTTTGAAATTAATTTTACATCCCATTAGGTTTCTTGTTCATACAATAGTCACATTTTCCGTTAGACTAATTGTTGAATTGGTTCCTTCATGTTTAAGCTATTTCATTAGATAATGGAATGTTGGAAATGAGTAATTATATTTCCAAATAAACAAATATATAAAATTTGAAAAAATAATGCATAAATGAAATATGTACCCTTACTTATGAATATATATAGGTTTCATTCTATGTTATCCAGGGACATCTCCATACATAGTTCTCTAACTAAACTAGTTTTTTATTTAAATCATCCATAATAATTCAAAAAATATAATATATAATATCCAAAGAATAGTCCGTGAGAGTATCAAACCTGGTGTATTATATGATCTATTTTTATTCTCCAAGTGATGATCAAATTAATACCCAATCTACTCGTTTTAGTAATATTACCCACATTCACATACAGTATCCAAACAAGGATGCTAGTTTCATAAAAAACACACTAGATCAACATTAGCAACATTTTAGGATTCTATACTATACATAAACCTATCAGATAGACTTACACATTTATTTTTCACTAAATTTATTTTTATCTATTAATTAAAACCACTAATAAATCCTAAAATTTATGAAACAATATATTGATACCAACCGAGGATCCTCAGACCCGAACTCCCATGTCCAGGGAAAAAAATAACAATTTTAAAAAATAACTTTGATGGCTTGTGAGATGATCCAAGATAAACATTCAAAAATTTCACATCAATATTACATCTCAAAAAAATATCACCTGATTTAGAGAACCATTTGGTATTGTGTATTTTAAAACTATCTAAATAATATATATATCTTACTATACATGTAAACATTTATCCATAATCCAACTCCTATAGACCCCCTTTATGACTTCCACTTGGTCATACGTATCTTCATAACATGGGGAGAAGAATACATAAGAAAAGGGTGAGCTCAAATTCTCATTAAGGGAAAAAATATCAACATTTCATGAAGGGTTATATCATACAAATATGAGAAAACATTTTCATATGAGAATTTTATTTTGAAAAATAACATAGAATAATAATTATTATCTATAATTTGTGAAATAACAAACATATTCTAAAATGAAAAAACAATACCATAGAAAAATTGTATGAAATCATGATATATTATATATTTGTAATGTATAATCATCATAATAAAAAGATTATTTCATAAGACATTGGCATAAAAATATTCATAGAAATATAATTTCAAGGATACCAACCATGGTATTAAATATATAGTAGGCTTGGTATAATCACCCTAGTACCTTATTGGGATTGGGATAATATTTTTGTTTATGCTTGATTTTGAGATAAAACATCTTGTGTTCCTATTTTTCATAGACCAAATCCTTCTATATAACCTTTGGCTTGGGATAAAATGTTATGTGTACCCATTGACTTGGGATAAAACATTTTGTGTACCCTCTCTCTTTGGATAGATATTCCTATGTACCCTTTGGAGATCATGAGGTATAAATTTTCAAATGCATTAAAGGAATACATATGACCCTACCAATCAT
This sequence comes from Viscum album, assembly GCA_963277665.1. Lineage (NCBI taxonomy): Eukaryota > Viridiplantae > Streptophyta > Magnoliopsida > Santalales > Viscaceae > Viscum > Viscum album. Next base: position 1,905,430,867 of record OY728158.1, read on the forward strand.
TTATCAATAAATTTTTGTGTCACATTAATATAATCATTTATTAAAATATTATTAATCCATGGAAATAAAAAAATGTTTCATAAAATTTCAATATGGTATCACAAAAATTTACCTCAATAATGTGAATGAATACCCTAAATTAAATAAACCAAAAGATTTTTTCGTAATAAAATTTATAGAGAGATTAATGAAAATATAATTTCCATGTAAATTAATCCTTTATAGATAAATAAGATAATAGTTGTCAAATCCAAAATGACTTTTTAGAAATCACTTTTTTCTTCAGTATATAATATTATTTTGTGGTCTTTATAAAAAGTAATGTTTAATAGGGTGAAGTGAAAAACTTGTAATCCTTTCCTTTTTGAAAATATCATTAAATAATGGATCCATGAAAAATATATAAATATTTAAAAAACTTGAATTGGAATAAATACAATTTTAGTTTGAAAACATAAAAAATGTATTTAATATTTTGAAATACCTTTATTGAAAACTCACATAAAAAATGATGTAATAAAATATCAATTTGAAAAGTGTTAATTGAAAAAAAGAAGGTTACATGAGATAAAACATAAATGGGGATTTCAAATATAAGGTTTTTATATTAGTGGTAATGTAAAATTTTGACAAGGAGGGGATGCAGTTGTCGAAGAGGATGAGAATTGTTCTCAACAATGATAAACGATATATGGGTAAGAAATTAATTGAAGGGGAATATTTGAATCAAAAGCTTCATTTTTACAAGATAGAAATATAATGACCATGAAATGAAATTTTATGGTTGAAAAAATTAATCTTGGATGTAAAAATTTCAAGAGGATTCATTATAACGGAATGAATGGAGTTGAGTTATGAAATACCATTATAAATTTAATATCTTTTAAATCCATGTCCATGTAATGAATGAAAATTGTATGGATCATCAATCCCCATTAAATTAATGAATATTAAATAATAAATTCATTAAGTAGTAATCACACCATATAAAATAAATGATGGTGAGAAATATCAAACCCATCTCATGTATTTGAATATGAGATAAAGAAACCCTTACGTTGTTTCCCTACTTAGTCGAATGCGCTTAATGTCTTGTATAAAATAAATAAATATATTAATAACCAATTTCAGAAATATTTTTATATACACAACCTTTTGAACTTTTTTTATTATTATCTACATGAATAATAGTTAGTTATTATGTATTTTCAATATCAAGTGTGAGTAATCATGATCATTTTGAAGAAATTTTGTATTAGCTGTGTATTTATTCAATCATCTCCAGGGTTTCATCATTAACCGGTCATAAAAGGTACAATAATTTATTTTTAGTAATTTTTTATAATTATATAATTTCATTATATTGTACTTTTTTTAGGATTCATAAATATGGAATCATGGATGAGCGTATTTTGATGTTTTTTAAAGAAGGGTGTTTGTATCTTAATTATTATGTTCAATAATAACTTTTCCCCTCCAAATCCAAAATAAAATAATCATTTACATCGATACGTAATATATTATCAATAATTAATTTTTTCATATTCATTCATGATGTTAATTTATAAAATTTTACAAGTAGGTGGTTAGACCAACTCAAACATGAACACCCCATAATTAATTGATGATTATGATTATGGAAGTGATTTTTTGGTAATAATATCCTTATTATAGATTCAAAACGATAATATTTAGATGAATTTAAGGTTTTAGATCAGATTTAAAGCTATTATAATAAATAATAATGAAAATATTGAGAAAATGAGATAATATACTTTGTGAATGTGGAATTCTACACAATGCATGGTTAACATTTTCATTTCTCAATGAATGTGTGAAAAAAAAGTTGTAATGTAATTTTTTTATTTAAAATAATAATAATATTATATATTTCATATTTATTTTATAATTTCACCATAATAATTATCAAATAGATGTGGTGGGTAAAAATGTATGTTGTCACATTTTGGTGTTGGTAATCCATAAAATCCATGTTTGACGATGTTACCATTATTAAAAAACAAAGGAAAAGATGGTTAATTATAGAGACCCACATATGTAACAATATAATCAAATGAATAAAGAAAATGATAAACTAAAATAAATTCCTAAGAAACATTTATGTTTACCGTTTTATAAAATTAAGAGAAAACATTAACTTAGAGAACTCATGTCTTTTTCGACTAATAGAAATTTTCCCACAATATAAACAACAGCCAAATCCACAAAATGTTTCTAACAAATCCACAAATTATTCACTTAAGATACACTTCTAGACATATATTATATATTAATTTTTTTCATAACCTGGGGAAAATGAAACATAATAGAAGGGTGGGATCAGATGCTCAGTAAGGGTAAACATAAGTGATAACAATAAATGATCACATGTGAGAATTATATAAACAAATAGTATAACAAGGATACATAAAAACGTTATACCTAAAAAATCATTCACTATAAATCTAGTAATAATATAAAAATAAATCCTGAAAATGTAAAATATAATTGAATTAATGAATAATTGAGTCTTGTGAAACATATTTAGTCATAAAAATCATAACATAGTTGATGGATAATCACTGACATGTTTCCTTCAGTTAACTAGGTTTTCCTAGAATGTTTCCTATAGCAGATCAAGAATCACAATATGATTTTAATTTTGGATTGATAATAACCACTTTTTTCACAATTATTTCCTGAGATGTAATGTTTTACCTAATTAATTTAATGGATATATTTTTCTCACCTTTGACTAAAATGTTAACCGTATAAATTTTAACCAAATAAATTATACCATAATCATATAGTAAATAACACAAGGAATGAAAATGGGTTTCATATAATTTATAATTTGATTCATTTAAGGATAAAATTTATAATTCCATCAATTATCATAACATGATATACTTCTGGAAAATAATTGTGTATCCCAATATATCCAGTAAATTTCACAGTAAAACCCATTTAATAAAAGAAATAGTGCATACTTTTTTTACACCATAGAGATAATGTGTAGAAATTTTGTATAATAATTCTCCCAATTAATAGATGTATGAAATCAAATGTAACACCCATAAATTAAATGAATTGAAAATAGTTTATTCGTAGAGGGAATATATTAGGAGAAAAAAATTAGTCTTAAAAACATTTAATGTCTAGGAATGAAAAATAAAATGATGTATTATTCCTCCAAATGAGAAGAGACTTATATAATACAAATAAGGAAAGAAAGAATATTTTTAAAAAATAACATATCCCCAATGAAACAAAGGAAACTCATAAGGAATTTGACAATGATGAAAAACATTCAATAAAAGAGTTCCTCAAATGATATCACCCAAGAATGGATCCAGAATCAAATTACTTGATACTTGTAGTTCAATTAATTAAAAAAATATATATATTAATTATAGAATAAATAATGTACTATAAATACAATGAGTGTAAATAATTTGTAATATTAAAAATAAAATAGAGGTGAAAGCATTAAAAATATTTTAGAAATAAATTTTAACATCAATTTAAAATACATACATTCCTGTCACTTTCAAAAGAACCTTTGAAAAATTTGAAGACACATATTTTTAAAACTGTCAATTTTTAAAAATAATATTCAATAATGGATCCTTGAAAATTACATATATATTTATAGAGGAAAGGTGGATCCAAAGAAAAAACATTTAGTTATTTTTGGCTGGAATGGACACTCAAGAGGGGGGGGGGGTGAATTGAGTTCCAATTAAAATTTCTGTAAAAAATATTTCTCTTAAAGTCCCCCTTTTTCAAAACAACCTAAACTCTGTTGAATTTATACAGACTGTAAAAGTTCAATTAGTTTCTCAAATATTTATTAGGTATCAGTTTATTAAATCATAATATTAACATAACTTTTGAAACTAACTTACTGGTTCACAATAATTATAAACACTGGAAAATTTAACTGTCAAAGTAACTTTAAAACAAATTGTATTTCAAATTAATTAGAAGTGGAATATAAAATATATATTATATGTTATACTTAATCTAAAATGCACAGTAGATATGACCAAGAGGATCTGTCTCAAACTGATACATAGTCCTATAAAACAATTTATATAAATTTGATCTACACCCTGGATCAGGGTAAACAACAGTAATAGAATATCCAGGTACTAAGACCTCTGGCACTGTTCTTCATGGGAAAACCAAACAATAGCACACAGGCTATCCAAGTCTTACTTGACCTCTACCACTATCCACAGTGGGATAAAAAAAGTTAAAAAAAGGTTTGTGTGACGTTTTAGAAATCCTTAAGCTTAGCACAGGAGACAATGTGAGTAAATAAACTACAGAGTACACACAGTGCTCTAAATGTAAATAAAGGAATAACTAAGAGAGTATATATGAGTTTGGAATGCTCTTGGTATTTTATGTGTAGATCATGACTCTTTTGATTTGTCCAAATTGTATCTGAGTCCTTCTCTAGTTTTTGTTTAAAAAAAGACGATCATTTTTTTAAGGTTCAGTTTGATCAGCTTGAGTGTATGAGTTGCTCATTGTAGTTCTTCACTCATTGACTGAAGTTCTAATGGTGTTCTCTTCGTGAATGAATGGCTTCGTGTATATCCATTTTTCTTCCAGTATGAATGTTTCCTTTCTCTTCTATGTGAATGCACCACTTTCCACCTCTATTCAGCCCTTGCATTACCACACTTAACACGTGCTTTATGCCTGACCTTTGTCCTTCCTTTTATAGCATTCAGCTCCGTTCAATGGGTATGATTACCTTTTTTTAGGTACGAGGTATGATTCCCTGACATTCCAATAACTATTATTAAATAACATTAATTGCAATAAAATCATCAAATATTATCGTTCCTTAATAAATAAATAATATTGAGAGTATAGAGTTTGACTAGTCAGTCTTTTAATCAATAGCCTTTTGTTGGTAGATGTGTAATGGTTGTATTTGTAAAGCAGTGATATCCCATCGGTAGCCCTTTGTCCTTGTACCAGTATCTCCTTGTTTCAATAGCTGTTACTCCATGTATCAGAAGCTCTATGTGCTGGTGACTCCTTGTATCGGTAGCTATTGGTCTATCAGTAGCTTGCTTGTATCGATTGCTCTTTTATATTAATGACTCTGTATCGGTAAACATTGTATCGGTAGCTTGTGCGTATCGGTAGCTCCATTCGGTACCAGTGAAGTGTATATCAGTAAACATATTCAATCGGTAGCTCATCTTCTATCGGTAGCTATATGTATTAGTAGACTAGATCTATCAGTGGTATGCGCATACCGGTGGACTTGTACAAACCGGTACCTCTGCGTATCAGTGAACATTGCTTATCAGTGACTATGTATATCGGTAGACTAAGTAAGAGTAGATCTCTATTAGTTGATAGAAGCCTATTAATGACTAACACTTATCTATGTTATGCAAAACATATCTGATCGAGGTAGAATTACTTCAAATTTCATATAAACATAGATAAACATTGATTTACAATTTTCAAATATTATTTTAACATTATTTTCAAAATAGAATGTCACAGATTAAAAGAATTAATATATAGATAAACATTATTTGGGATTATCAAAGCATGTAAAAGCATAATTGGGATTATCAAAACAGGTGAGGTCAATAGTAATGAAAGATTCCTTTTTAATAATATTGAAATTAACTTTTTGAAACCCCATGTTGTAATAAGAGTAATAAAACCATATTTTTATTAATACTTAATTTTCCAAAATTTGATTATAAAATAAAATAAAATATAATATTAAGGTGGGAGGACCCAATCATGTAAGAATAATGATGAATATAAAACATTATAACTCAAATAAAAGATATTTGAGCTATAAATTTCTATTACGGGGAAAAAACACCGTGATATATGAAATATTAAACAAGGATTTATTTATTTGAAATATAAATCCATATAAAAAATTGATATAATAACACAAAATAAAATAATGTTTATAATATATCCTACATATATGAAATATGTTCCAGAAAACAATCATACCTCTATAAACAATAGTCGAGTTACTAGAAACTCTTATAACTTGCGTGACATTGGAGATAAAATACATTTGTTGAAAACAAATTGACTAAATTATTATGTCCCATAAATTAAAGGTAAATAATGTACAGAACATTAATGGATAGTAAATCAATGGAACACAATACAATGGTATCATAGTGCATAACATGTAAAATGTCTCAATGATTTAGAATAAAGACTAAGAAAACCCTTATCCTATTTACCCAAAAAATAAAATTCACTCTAAGATCCTATAAAAAACATAAATAAATTAATATAATTTTTAAGGACCATATTTATATATATTAAATTTAATGATGATAATTTATAATTATTATATACATGTATATTAGTTAGTCGTTATCTATTTTCAATATCAGCTGTGAGAAATGTTAACCATTTTCAACTAGTTTCATAAGAAAGTTTTTGTTATTCGTTATTCACTCAAATTTTAAAATTAAAATATATTATAAGTCATTTTAATTAATATTTGTATTAAATTTTTATAATGTTATACTTTCATTCTATGATTATTCTTTTTACGAACTTTAAATATGAATTTGGCGATGAACAGGTTTCAATGATTCTTTGCAAACGAAGGGTGTTTTCATAAATAATGAGTTATATTTTTATATTTAAACACCAGAAAGACCAAATAATTATATACTTACTTTTATCATATATTACCATTAATTAAATTTCCATATTCATAAATGTTAAAATTTTAAAACATTGTTCAAGTAGTTGGTTATACCAACCCTAAAAAAAATACTTTAATTAAGGGATGATTATAAAGTGTTTTAGTTGATATATCATTATAATGGATTAATAATGATCTAATTTAAATTTAATTTTAGTTTTATATCTTAATTTTAAGTAATTATAATACTGATATAAATTAAAATAAGTTATTTTATTCTATGAAGAAATCAATTTTTTTCTCTTTAAATGCTCTTTTGGAGTGATGAATTTTTCATGGTTGTTTATTACTCATATAATCAATATGTTTCCCAATTTAACATTCTAAAACCTTAATAATTTAATAAAAATAATATTTCATCATTAAAAAAATTCTCATGACCATCCTTGCATGTTTTTTATGATAATCGATGTGGGAATCAATCATTCCATGGAGGATGTAGTCCACACATACACATAAATGATGATTTTATGTTCCATAGATCGAGAAAAAGGAGTAATATGGTTTATCATTATAGAATATAAAATATTTCATAAATATAATACTTATATATTAAATTCCATATTATTACCATACTTTTAAGGTGGTGAAGGATAACAATACACTTTTTGTTATGAAGGTGGTAGTCTGGTCAACACCTGAATGTATGTTTCACTTTTCTTAATAGAAAAGGGGAATGTGGTTAATGATTGTACAATCATTGTAATAACATAAAAGAATAAAAATGACACTCATTCTATCATTTAATATGGGTTAATTTAATTTTTGGTTGAATAAGTGAACATAAATAAATATAGAAGAGAAGTGAGTGATTAGAAATTTCTACCTCACATCCTAGATTATCTCCTTTTCAATGGGGGTCCATCCATTAAGGTGTTGTATTTTATGAAGAAACGATACTAATTAAGGTATATTAGAATTTTTAGTAGAGTTTTGGGTTAATTTTGGAATGAAATAATGGGGTCATGGTTTTAGGGTTTTAGGGTAAGTGATGAGATGCGTTCTTCTTTTGTAAGTAAAAAAGAAATTACATTTTTTTAAATATACCAAAATTCTCAGTAATGGGAAGTAGATCTCATGGAAATTATATCCATAATTGATACATAATAGAGAGGATAAGTTACAAGGTTGATATATCCCTCAAAAATTAATTACAAAACAATATTTAATCATATTTTTGGCCTTTCCCTCTTTGTTGAACCCTTTTCCCCATTTTTATTTTTACTGAAGCATCAAATTTTTACAAATGTAATTTATCCATTATTTATGATAATAAAATGGTACTTATTCAATAATTTGGAACTAAAAATTGAAAATTTGAAATCAATTTTATGATATTAATTTTCTAGTAGTGATAAAATATTATTTCAAAAAACTAAATGTATAATGTATTAAAAATAGTTTTTTTTGTAAAATATAACTTCAGTTTTAAAATATAAAATTTGGTTTTGTAAATTAATAGAAAAATTTATAATATTATAAATTATATTTAAAAATAAATCTTTGGTTCTATTAAATGTTTTCAGGAATTTCAAATTCGTACTCATATACAAATAATTCTATAAAATACTTGTTATTTTAAAACACAATATTTTTCACTATTCACCTAAAAATCAATATTTTTTGAAAAACACAACAAATTTATTCGATGATAATATATAAAATTATATTCCAAAATAATGTTATTTTTCAAAAATTAAAATTATAAAGTAGTTTTGGTTTGGATTAGTGGTAAACACAACATAATACTAATTGCAAGGTTGGGGGTTCAAAATCCATTTGGCATAGGTTACTATTGCAAGAGTGTCCAAGTATACTATACTAGAGCTATAGAAACTAACTATACTATAGAAGGAGAAATAGCGGTAGTGGTACTGTAAATTCACAAAAAATGTAGTGGAAGTATTCAACAGAGGGGCCTTTGAGCCAAAAAAAGGGCCTTCAATCCTCAAATTAGGTCTTCCAACCACCGATGCCAATAAAAGATAATTTAATGGGATTGAATGACTTTTGGGCCTACAGGAAATGTAATGGGTATACTCTAGCCAATAAAAAATGGGGCATTTATTTCAATAATTAAATAGGACTTGAATCCAACATTATAAAAAATATTATAAATTATTATGAATTATATTTTAAATGAAATATATATATATAAACTACTAAAAAGAATAAAATTTTTAAACATCAAGAGTTTTTAATATTACATCGTATAGATTTATAAATAATTTAATATTGATATATTAGTTTATAAATATTACATATTATAATAATAATTTAACTATGATCAATTTAATTTATTATAGTAAAATACAATACATTCCCTTTTCTAAATGGCACTTCAGAATACACCATTTTTAAAATATTAATAAAAGAAGATAATAATATATTTATTTAAATTTTATTATTATCTTTTCGTCTATCAAAAGATATATTATTCATGTAATTATTTATATATCAATTTTTGTTTTATTTAGGTTTTTCATTGGGTCAGTGTTCCACGTGACATGATCTAATGAAGATAATACTGATTTAATAGTTCTAAAATCTCATGTCATTAGATTCATCCCCCTTAAATAAGTTTTATCTTAAAATTTTTTATTATTTATCACTCATGAAATTATTTGATGGTAGTCTAAACATATCCTCATTCAGGATATAACTTCTAATATGACATCAACCTTACTCTCTTATGATATAACAAGTTACTGATATTTCCTCAAAATTCATTAATCATTCATAAAGTCATTTAATCTTATATGTATATTCCCAGATCATATATTCTGCATTACCAACTACTCCCCAAAAGTAATAACATCTCCAAGACATTAAACGATAGAAAAAACATATATTCCTTCCAAAACTTACTCTAATATTTAACAAATAGTTCATAATGTTGCACACTAGTCTATATATATAATGATACCAAAATTGAAATAAACATCAATATAAATATAATGGTTCACTTTTTCAATAAATGGATATTAAATTATATGGATATAAACATTATCTAACTCTCATTTCTCAAAACCAATAAACCATTTATTACCTCAACAATAAGATAATATTAAATCTCTGAGTTATCCATACCCCAATCAAGCATTCTTCAACCTTTGTCAAAAAAAATAAACTTATTATAAAATCACATTTTAATTTTATGATAACTATTTAATATATGTTTTAAAAACTTTAACGAATAATACTAATAAAAAATCCAAATATGTTTAACAAAATACTTAGAATGTACCATAATATCATAGATAATTATCACTCAGTAATGAAAATAGCTCTGATTATAATGATTTAATTTTTATTTTGATATAAAACTCACTAACTTTGGTAAGTCTGGGAAACACACCTTTTCTATAATAAAAAACATATTCTAAGGTTCAAAACAATATATGTATTCTGATTTACTGTATTATAGGAAATAGTGGTTTATAAATACATACCTAGATTAACATTATTTTTATGATACTATTTCATCCAAATAATTAATCCCAAAATGGTTATCAATGGAATATTAGTAAATGATCATATGAATATGAAATATCCATCCTGGTATGAATTATTTAAGGAAACATTCATTTCATCCTTTGATAATTTCAGTTCAATATACTATTCATTATGTTTAGTTTTCTTTTACTTGTTTACCTAATCTGTTAAAGTAGTTACGAAATAAAAACTCTATAATGGTTCGTAAAGAGAAAGTTCCAAATAAAATCATATACATTGGTATTTCTTGGTAATGTGTGTATTCTTAGTCCCATAAATAAAGCACCAAAGTTATGATCGATTTAATACTCAATCGGCCTTTTTGGGATGATTTCTATGGGTTCATCTATTCCCCCAACCACATCCACATCCCAATATAAAGACATGGATATATTTTCTAGGATAACAACTCTATATAAACCTTGAAAATACTTTAATATGTTATAACATAATTATAATTAACTCTTATCCTTATCCATAGTGTTTTAACTTAGGTCAACTTATCCTAATCTCCAAAATATTCAATATTACATTAACTAACCTAAAGGGATATCAATATATTTTAAATTAGGATAAACATTAACATTTAAAACATTTATGAAATTCCCAATTTCCAAATAATCTATAACTAACAACGTCCTAGTATCCAAAGTTATCTAAACCATTTTCTAATATAAATAAAATAAACCCACAAATATGACAATCTAGTTACATAACATAATGAAAATATTTCATTATAATACATATCCAATACCTTTTTGGTTTAGAGTTTAATGAAATTATTATAAAACAGTATATTAAAAAACACAGGTATTTCTAAACTAAAGGAATTTCTCCACTATAGAAAGAACTACTTAATCAATAAAAAGTCATCAAAATTTCCTACAAATTTTTCACATAAGATACCTTTCTAGAAAACTCTTATGAATGGATTTTCATAAGAACCTAGTAAAAAAGGATCATAAGGAAGTCGGAGATAAGATTCGATGTAATGGTAAACGTAAGTGATAACAATAAAGGACAATAAGAGTGTATAATATAGGTATATGGGTAAAATTGGGATATATAATTAATTTATACCCAATAAAAAATACATGATAAATCAGTGTACAAGATAATAATGCGTCACAATAATTCTTCATATCATTAAAACATATCATACTTGATATTTTTGTCATATCCATAAGCATAGAAATCATATTATTGGGGACCATGATTCACTCACATGTTTCCCTTTTTAGATTAAGATTCTCCTACCTATTTCCCATTGAAGATCTGCAACCACTTTTAATTATGAATTTTGGATCAATCATCACAACTCATTTCTCTATTTTTTCATGAGTTTTAAATCTTTTTCTAATGTACTATAGGGATATATAGGTCCGACTCATCATTTAATGATTAACCACATTCATGATTTCTACATAAAATATATCATACTCAAATCATAAAGAACCCATGGAATGAAAATGGGTTTTATATCATTTTCAAAATTAATATCTTTATAAAAACATTCATAATTTTATCAGTTAGAATAACATTACATACCCAGGCAAATTAAATGGGTATACAAATTTATCTAGTAATTTTCTATGTAAACACCATTGAATAAAGGTAATAGTGAATAATGTGTTTACACTATTTAAATAATTGGTATATGTTTAAGATAATAATTTGCCTAAACAATCGATGTATGACATATAGGTTAACACCATATAGGAAAAGGAATAAAAAATAATTTATTTTTTAAAGGGAAGCCCTTGAAAAAATAGGGGTTTAAACCATTAAAGACAAGGACAGTCAAAGGAAGTGATGGATCCTTACTCCAAAAGAGAACATAATTACATAATAAATAAAAATAAACCATGTGGATGTATTTAAAAAAAGATATCCCCAGTGTAACAAATTTAACTCAAAATTTTGTTGAAATTGATAAAAAAAAATATTTTTACAAAATAATGCTTCAAATGGTTTCACCCAATAATGGATTAGGAATTGAATTGTTTGATATCGAGAGTTAAATAATTAAAATTATAAATATATTTTTTTTATTATAGAATAAATTACATAACATAAATCCCAAGAGTGTGAATCCCTTTAAATATGAAAAGGAAATATAACTAATAACATAAAATATATTTTAGAAAACATTTTTAGAATTGTTGTAAAATACAAACTTACATGTTACATTAAAATTTAAATTTTGAAATAGTGAAGTAGATGATTATGAAATTCCTTAATTTTTGGAATAATATATAATAATTAATCATTGAAAATGATATAAAATATTCTATAGGGAATGTGGATCAAAATATTTAGCATTTTATTATAAAAAGAAAACATTTTAATTCTTTTAAATTACCACTTCTTTAAACTCACATAGTAAAAATAGTAATAAAAACATATTTTTATTAAAACATCATTTACCTAAAGAATATTATAAAATACCATATAATTTAATATTAAGGTGAGAGATCCCAAGCATGGAATTAAAATTTTCATAATATTTTTTCACTCAGTGAAATTATATTTGAGAAATTAATATCCATTACGAGAAGTATACTCTATAAGGTGAGAAATTTTCAACATGGATTTATCAATTAGGAATATAAATCAACAAAAAATGAGATAATTCCACATAATATAATCTAGGGTAGAATGCACCTAATTTAGATAAAATACATTCAATTGAACGATCGTAACTCAATGAATGAAGGTTTAGTTACCAAAAACTATTATGATTGGGGTCATACATGAGTTCAAATTTATTTTATGAAAAGAACATTACTTGGATTATTAATTCCAAAGAATTATTGAAAAATATTTTATAGAAAATTCATGGGATAATAAATTAGTATAACACTATATAAACAAAACATGGTGCATATCATAAAATGTAATGAATCATAATTTATGTGTATTATTTTTTGATGTTATATGGATTATTTTTGAGACCAGGTACAGAGAAAGTGTGTGATTCTGAGGTCTGGTGTTCCCATAATAAATGTTTGAAATGTATTAAATACAGAAAATAAAAAACACATGTAGTTTTCCTTAAAAAGATGAACAAATCCAGATCAATGGACCATATGAGAAATATGAGGGAACCATTGAGTTTATAATGTGGGTTTTAGCATAGGTGAAATATAACCTTTATTTTCACATGGTGTTTTTGAGAATGTTACCATAGGGACAGAATTAATAAAATAAATTAATAAAATGACTTTTTTAATTTGACATAGAAAAATGATTCCAATTTAAATATATGGACATGTCGTTTTTATTAGGGTTGTACTCAAAACCTTTGAGACATAGAGACTATTGGAGGAGATCATTCATGCTGAATAATAATGGATAAAGATTTTGTTTTGGATTGTTTCAGCAATGAAATTCAAGGATCTCACCAACAATGAAAACATGATACTTTTATTAATCAATGATTGATCTAATGTCTTGGTAAGACGTTGATTTGCAGTTTTACATCCTATTATTTAATTTGATATGAACTTATCTAAATTTCAAAAACATAATTTATAGAAATTTTTTTGGTATATTTAATTTGATGGAATTAATTTTTTGTTATGTTTATTTTCCACTTAGTTATTCTTTTATATGAAATAATATTGACTCTGAATGAGAATGAATAATAATAATTCCGCACATCTTGTGCATTTGGTTTTCTCTCTCATTTTCCCCATGTTTATTATGAGTATTTCTTTAGACATATGGTTTGATGATTACCTATTATTTTTTTCATTGTGCGGTTGTTATTTAGCATAATTGATTAACACCATTGGAAATAATATCAACGGAGGTTGTGATTGTAGTATTGAAAAAATGGTGGAATGATCAAGGAGGAATGAGACCAAACTAGTGGGATTCATTTTTCCTGAGTGATGTGTGGTATAGATACAGATGGCACGAGTGGATGTTTCCCTAGAAGATTTGATGCCCAAATCTACAATATTCGTTAATGAGAGGCTTGGAAAACCCTGATTTTCTTATTTCAATGAGGAATGTGGTTTTAATGACACATAGGATAACATTGATGATGATCCTAATGGATCTATAAAATCCAAATTCACACGACGTGTATTTCAGGATTATATGCCATGTGGGACCCCATAGCTGCAATTTTAGGGTTTCAATTGGAGTATAATATCCCACACCATGTAACATGATGACACACATTGGTAACATTCTGTGATGGATTGATGTGTACCTCATAGAATACACTGAAAAAACCAAAAATACATGAGAAAAAAAAATTCGTGTACTCAATCACAGACACACCCAAGTGTACATCGGCATGGCCAACTATAAATAGACATGACTAGGTGACATAGATAACTTGTTGAGAGACCACTAAATTCCATTTGTCTTACTCAAAAACCTTGTATGTTGAGGTTTATATTTCATGTTCGGCATTAACACACTGTTAGTTCTAGGATGAGTGATACATATCATGTGAGACCCATATAAGCCACGTACTCCCTTAGAGATTTCTTGTAGATCTTCTTCTCTTCAGTTTAGACTAGTGTTGATTAAATTCTTTTACTCCTAATCAATTACATCGATGATAAAATTTGTCATTACATCCACATATTAGAACTTTTGTCCCCTCTAGAGGATGAGTCTCAAAAAGAGTTTGTTGTGTTCCTATGTGATAATGGAGTGTGATTCATTGTAATATTTATACCCTAAGAGGAATTTGTGGAATTGGAGTGGCCTATATGGGAAAATATTTGATCTTACTTTTACCAATTCATATTAGTAGGGTTAATGGTATCATTGGAATATGATTCCCTATGTAGCAGGCTGATTTGGATTGGGTTTGTGGTGTCCCCCATTAATTATGGGTGTGACCCACTATCTTAGTATCAATTTCATCAGAGAAAAGTGAGACTTCATGGATGGTTCCCAATGATCACAACCTCTTTATGAGTGTATCATGTGATGTCACGTATCATATACTATGTTCTACTTAAACAAGTATATCTTCGAGCCATATTTTGTGGCAGACATTTGGTTGTGAGAACCTCGTGGCACACTATTCTTACTGAGTATATCCAGGTATTTTCTATTAAAAATTTATTATTATATCTTTTATTGGGCTTAGTATACTTAGGAATCCATTTTTAGTATTTTTATGGTTCATTAATAGTTATTATTATACTAACCACTTCAAGGACATTACCCATACATGTAATGTCTTATGTTGACAACAACCCTTTTGATGGTGTCCTGAGAGGATACAGAGAAGGTGGACCATAAAATGACCATGCAATACCAATGTCTTTACTGGTATATTTATTTATTTTATTCCTCACCAATGTATTTGGTAGAAATATTTATAGTTCAGTGTTGGCATTTTATTTTCTACCCTTTTCATATTCATAACTGTACTAATAAACTTTGTTTGTTAGATTATAGATGTATTCAAGCATTGATTTCAGTTGTTTTAAAATCCAAATTTTATTGGGCTTGGAGATGTGTGCATGTGTACATGTACATTAGGTCAATGCCTCCCATTTGTGGTATATTCCTTTTGGGCACTAGTCTCTATCCCCTGGACTATTTGAGGTGATCTTGGGGTAGTCATGGGTTGGAACCCAATGGGTCGGGATGTGACCGAGTGGTATCATGGGATTTATTTATCCTTTTGGACCAGATTCTATGGGATTGGTTTGGCTAAACAATATTAAGTGTTTCAACTTTTTGATTTTAGGCCAACGACTATAGTGTTGGTGAAGCAACTGATGTATCTAAACACTAGAACTCTAATCAACTACAATTAAAATCAATACATATTAGTATTGGTTTCAGAAAAAAAATTCGTACATCCATCATATAATAATGGGTTGTTTTTTCCATGTCATTCTTGAGTCAGCTCCATCGATATACTCTTTGAACTTGGTACTCTGTGATTTATTTCAGGATGCCTCCACAGGGAAATCCATAGAGGATTCTACATTGTGATCATGAAGATGATCTGTTGAGTGATGATGTTTTATTACCGGGGCTATTAATATTGATAGAACCTCCTGGTGATTTACCAGCTATACCTCCACCCATTGTGAAACAACTATAACTGGTAGTACTAGAAGAGGATGAACGCAGGATGAGTGAATTACACCATATTCACAGGTAGTTAAATTCCACATTTCAGTGTGAGCCAAACCCCCAAGTGGATGAGGACAGGATAGAGGCAGTCACTCTCATTATCCAACTTATGAGGGTCTCTTATATATTAGATAGAGGTCCTCAGGAAGAGTCTTTTATAGAGATCTGTAAGGGGATGCTAGAGATTAGTGACCTAGTCCCATGATGAGACAACTCTCTCAGAGTCATAATTTTAGTGTCTCTTTAGGGAGGAGTTCTATCCATCCATGTTGTGATCATCATGCATTCACAATATTTTTTATCTGAATGAGGGAAATTTGTCCACAGAGAATTACACAAAGAGGTGGATTGTTCTATCATGATAATCCATGAATAAGGTTAAAGATCCATTGTTTATAGAATTTAACTTTGATTAGAGATTATTCGAGGACATTAGGGCTTCAACGGTATCCCTTACAATTCCCATATATGCTAGGGTGCTTGAGTGAACCCTTGATGGTGGAGTTATTTTTAGATGAGTAGGAACTGACAATGGGTGGTAGTAGTAGGAACCTCATAGATGACACCTTGGTAGTAGGTAGCAAAAAATAATCACATGTATCCAAGTGTATCATACGTTTCAAGAGATGATCCTAGAACAGAAATTTAGAAGTTAAATGCACCCATGATGGCTCCAACCAGCCATGGAAAAGTCAGTGTTTCTATAATGATGGTTGGGTATATCTAGCTGGGGATTGTCAGAACCATCATACAGTTGATTGAGAGTTGGTTCAGGGAATTCTGAGGTAGATATAGATATGTCGGTGAAGAGTGGTTTTTAGTGAAAAGGATGTGGATAAGGTGTCGACAGGGATGATGGAGGTTATTGTAGGCTTGACCTATTACCACCAACACCCCCGAGTGGGCCATCCTAGGATCATGGATCTGGGTGTCAACGACTGGGCTATCTGCATGCTATGGAGGCCAATGACACTAAGGATCTATGGAAGATATGAGGTACAATCAATGTATTTTATAATATAGGTATAGTACTTAAAGGCCCATGTTTAAGTCATTCCGTCCTTTATAATTCTCTGGTTTGAGACATAGAAATTCTAGTTGATCCATTTTTGTGATCATTGATGTTTAAGACTCCGATATGCAGTGAATAAATGACTTCAGACTTGTTCCAATAGTGCGAACTAATTCTTAGAGGCAAGAGTTATTAATTTGATCTCATTGTAGAAGTGATGAGGTCTTATAAAGTTATATTAGGTATAGACATTCTATCAATATTTCATACCCAGATTGACTATTTTAGGTGGAGGTTTCTCTCTAACCACAGTTATAGAATTATTTTTTTCTTTATGGGTGAAATTGAAACTTGGAAGATCCATACGGGATTAGAAATTTGAGAGTATAACCAATTACACACTGGTTGGCTATAATGAATCTTGGATTTGTGGTTTCTGTAAGCTTTAAGTTTCATATAGTGGTGGAAGAGTATGAGGATGACTTAACAAAGGATGTTCCAATATTACCTCACAACCTATAGATATAATACTCTATTGAATTGAATTTTTATATGTACATGTTATCTGAAAAATCATATGGGATGGATCCCATGAAGGTACATGAGCTGAGGTTGCAGTTGGAGGACTTACAGGAGAAGTTCTTTGTGATACCTAGTGTTTCCCCTAGCTATCCCCATTTTTGATCACTAAGAAGTTGGATGTGATGTTGAGGTTATGTGTGGACTACCACTGTATGAACTTGGTGGCCAACAAGAATAAGTATCCACTATCAAGGATCAATGAACTCTTTAATCAGTTGAAAGGGGAGTGAAGGTTGTCGAAGAATGACCTCAGATCAAGATATCATTATCTCTAAGTAGAAAATAAGGATATACCAAAGATAACATTCAATATATTCTACAGTCACTATGATAACTTTTTGATTCCATTATGTGTGATGAATTCCCCAGTAGTGTTCATGGGATTCATGAAACAGATCTTTTATCCATTCTTATTCCAGTTCATCATAGTCTTTATCGATGACATCCTAGTGTACTAGACATACAAGGAGATGCACACTAGACACCTGAGGATGGGAATGGACACAATGTGATAGAACCATCTTTATGAGAATATCTGAAAGTATCAGTTTTGGATTTAAGAGGTCCACTAATTCAGAGACATCATCTTTGAGGAAGGTGTTGTAGTAGACCTGTCGATGGGCAAGGTAGTTCTTTCTTGGGAGCCCCCAAGGAGTGTTATCGGGGTGTAGTGATTCCTTGGGTTTTAAGGGTACTATCATAGGATTGTAACAAATTTATCCAGAGTGGTAGAACCTTTGAAATCTTTTACCCAAAACTGTATTCCTTTCATTTAGATGTAAATGATACAATAATGCTTTCAAGAGTTTGGATATATGTTGATGGGAATTCACATATTAGGATTTTTAGATGATGGTGTGGAGTTGGTAGTGTTTTACAATGCATCAGATACCAGGATTGATTGTATTCTAATGCATAGAAAGAGAATCATAGCCTAGGATTCATGTAAATTGAGTCCACATTAGTAGTACTAAATGATCAAAAATATTGACTTATTTGTTGTAGTCTTCACACTAAAGATGTGGAAACAATACCTGATGGGCTAGTAGTTTATCATCTACTCTAACAACAAGAATCTAAATTATATCTTATCACAAAAGAATATTAACTTGAGATATAGGTCTGACTGGAGTTTCTCAAGGACTACATCTTTGAGATTTTATATACTTCAGGGAAGGGGAACGTGGTAGAATATGCTCTCAGAAAGATATCATTTTCATAATTATTGGTTGAGGAGTTTGAGAAATAAGACTCATTATAGTTGTACTTGGTTGAAAAGGGTGGGGCATCATGGGTTTAGTAGATTGTTTTTACCCCACTGCTTTTTCCACATTTTAGGGATGCTCAATGTGGAGACAGTGACTATGACACCTTACAATCTAAGATATCCATGGAATATGATCTTGATAGATATTATTAAGGTGGGGAGAATACTCTCTTTTTTAGAGGAATGATGATTTTACCTTTGAAATTATGGTAGGTGGAGATGTGTGAGTTTCATACATCCCATTTTGAGGTATATCTAGGTGTGGAAATGATCCACTAGGACCTATGATGTCAGTTTTTTTGGATATACATGAAGAAGACTGTTGTAGAGTATGTCTCTTGATTCCTCACATTCAGAAGGTGAATGATGAATACTAGATTCCAACAGGATTAGATCAACCCCTTGATGTGGGAGAGTGGAAGTGTTATGGGATATCCATGTATATCATTATGGGTTTACCGTGTTTGTCTATGGGACATGATTCATTCTGGGTCATCATAGAATAACTCACCATGTCAGCACACTACCTAGATTTTTGGGAGGAGATTTCAGTAGAGAGAATGGGATGCCTCTAAATACATAATATAATCTAACTCCATGGATTTCCATCAATGACCATTTTAGATAGCGATGCGTTCATAACATCATGATTATATAGTGGATTGAAGGAAGACACTTGGACTCAGTTATGCTTCAGCAAAATGTTTCCCCGTAGATTGATTCTAAAACAGTGTAGACTTTTAACCTCATGGAGGAAATGTTATGGGCTTTCATGTTATACTTTTTCTATATTTGGGAGGATCATCTACTCCAGGTGTATTATTCATACAAAAACAGCTACCATTCGACCATTGGTATGACACTATTCAAGGATCTATACGGGTGAACATGTAGGTCACCACTTGTTTAACAAAATCATGTGACTAAGCACTTATGGGATCAGAGTTGGAGCGAGCTACTACAGAAAAGGTTTTGATCATCCAGTATTGGATGAGGTGTACACAAACCCATTATAAGAATTATTTGGTCCGACGATGGAGTCCTCTGTTGTTATAGGAGGGAAGCTATATATTCATAAGGGTCCCACCTTGATGTGGATTCATGATATTTGATCAGGGTAGAAATTTATCACTATGATTCATTGGTCCTTTTTAGATACTGCATACAGTTTATGAGGGGGTGTGCCCCTTAGATCTATCATTGTAGTCGGACTGTGTTCATGAAATATTCCATTTTTCACAGCGGAGAAGGTTTGTTCATTAACCATCTAATATTATTGACTGAGGTGAGATGGACATTGAAGATGGAGCTACATTTTCTGAGTATGTGGTGGATATCATGGATCGATAGAAGAGGATCCTTCATGGAAAATTGATTTCCTAAGTGTCTGTCTAGTGGTAGCACAAGAATCATTGGGATAGAACCTAAGAGAGGGAGACCCATATTTGAACTGAGTAAACTTATCTTTTTTAGTAGGGTTTTCGGTTTTCTTCTTGAAAATACCTATGGTGGGGAGAATGTCGTGACTTGTAATTTCTTTGAATCATTTTCGAATGTTATATGGAATATTTTTGAGTTCAGGAGCAGATATGACATGTGATTCTGAGGCCTGGTGTTCCTAGAATAAATTATTGAAAGATGATAAATATATTAAATAACACATGAGCACAGTTTTCCTAAAAAAGTGGTATAACTCTAAAATGGGGGCTCAGAGTAGAAATCTTAGGGCACAACTAAATTCCAAATAAAAGTTTAACCTTATGTGAGACATAACCATTGTCTATGGGTGGAGTTTCTGAAAACATTTTCACGGTCAAAGAATTAATAAAATAAATAAATTAAATTATTTTTTATTTTATTTGAAACAACGACATGCTTCCACTTTAAATTTATTTCTATAATGGGTTTCTTAGGGTTGGACACTATAATATAGAGAGCTATGGGCTATTAAAGGATACTGTTCTTATCAAATGATGATGGATTGTGACTAGATTATAGATCATTTTTCCAAAACCAATTTAAAACATACTAACATCCTTAAAAATGGAATAAAACCCCTTTAGAACCCTTAAACCACCATTTTGAAACCTAAAAATCTCTTCAATACCCCTCAAAATGTATTATGTCCCTTCCATAACCATTATAAACCCTTATTTTCCCTTAAAAATATATTTAATACCCTTTTATACCCCTTTTACACCCTTATAACTTTTGAGGTGTTGATATGTGTTTTTCCATCTTGTTTTTTAATCCAGGATGAAAAAGGAAAAATTTCATGAATAAAATTGATGTGAGCATTGTCAGTAGATTCAATATGATGGAATTATTTTTTTCATTGAGTTTATTTTTCTATTTCTCTATTGTTTACTAGGAATATAGATCTAGATTGAATGTAAATTTTATGAAAGTCATTCCTCACATCATATGTATTTTGGTTTTCACACCCATTTCTTCATCTGTTCATTGTGGGTATTTTTATTGGCCCGTGGTTCAATGATTACCCATTACTTGATTGTTGTGTTACCATTCTACACTAAAACAGTTCAATACCATGGGTAGGATTGGTGATGTAGGTTGCAATTTGATAATTGAAAACAATGGTGGAAGGATCAAGGTAGAATGAGACCAAAGTGATCGGAGTCATTTTTCCTCAGCGACATATGGTGCAGCTATGGATCACACGAGAAGATGTTTACCAATAAGATTCAAATCAAAAATATACAATCTCTAGTAATGAAAGGATTGGTTAAACCTGGATAAATATGATTCAACATAGAAAATGGTTTCAAAGATATATTGGATTAAATGGAGGAGGATACTGATGGATTAAGGAAATCCTGACAAAAACAATCTCTATATTGGGATTAGATGACTTGTGGGACCCCTGGATGCGGCAATATGTTTTTGGATAGAGTTAAATATCTCATGAAGTGTTTCATGGTTACAATCCATGTGAACCGTCCATGATTTCTTGGAATGCACCTCATAGGATACATATACATGGCTAGAAGTACACAGGCACGAAAATTGCATGTACATGGACAAGGAAGAAACCAAGTGTACATAGTTATAGCCAGTAGAATATACTCATGGCTAGGAAACATGGGATAGATGTTGATAAACCTCTAAATGAAGTGTGACTCAATCACACACCATTTATGTTGAAGTTTACATTCAGTGTGAGGTTGAAATACACGAGATCAACCAGGTTGAGGGATGCACACCATGTACGACACATACACATCTTGTACTCCCTTTGAGATATATTGGTGCTATTCATATCATCAGTGTAGACTAGTGTTGGTGAAGTGGATTTCACCTTGGCCCCTTCCCTCGAGGATATAGTTTGGTATTACATCCATATATCCATATTTTGATCCCCTCTACATGATTAGTATCAGATAGTGTTTTTGGTGTCCCTAAGGGGGACTAGGGTGTGATCAACCATCATGTTTATACCGTAGGTAGAGTTTATGTAATCAACATTTCGTCCTAGAGTAGGTAGTTGATCCTCTATCTACTAGGATGTATTATACAGGTTTTTTTTATCATTAGAATATGACCCCTATATAGAAGGTTGATCCAGACTGGGTTCGTGGTATCCCCAAACAGTTCTAGGAGTGCCCCTATATTTGTGTGTTAGGTACTTCTGAGACTCGTGAACGTTTTTGGGTGAACCCCAATCATTTTGAGCTTTTGATTAGTGTATCCAGTGATAGCATGGCTCATGGAATATAATCTCGAATAATAAGCATCGATTTGAGAAGAATCCATTGTACGTCAGCTAGAAGCGACCACTTGGTGGAGCGGTGTCCATCCTGAGTATATCTGGGGTTTTTCAATTATACATTGATTGTTATATCTTGTATTTAGATGATTATACATGGTTCTAAATGTTTATAATTTTTAGGGTATCCCATTCTGTGTTTTCATACTCACACATTCATTCTGTGTCTTATGTAGGTGACGTCCATTTTGATGGGGTCCCAAGAGGATGCAGAATAGGTGGAGGGTTGCTTGATTTAGAAATACTGAGGTGTTTACCTAGATCTTTGATTTTATCATAGTTTTATCCCTTGGAGTCGGTTGGAATATTTACAGTTCTGGGATGGGATTGTATTCTTCTCGCATTTCCCTTTCATTACATTACATTCATACTCTGGTTGTTGGATTATATATGTCTTCATGTATTTTTTTCAATTTCTTTACATTTCATCATTGTGTGTGATTGGATGTGTATGTGTGTGTGTACAATTACATTATCATATTGCCTCCAATTTTAGGAATATGCCCTTCCATAATTTTTTACATTTCCCAGGACTATTGGGGGTAGGTTTGGAGTGGTCACGGGTTGGACCTCAGGGGGTCGGGTTGTGGCATAAAACATGTATCAAAGAATTAGAATTAAGAACAAGAAAACTGTTATATTATTTTTCTGCTTATATGAATGATCTCTATGATCTTATATTAAAAAACCAAATAAATATATTAAAAACATTATTGAGATGCTTCTTCATATACATGAAATTTTAGAAAAATAATTAATAATTATTATCTATAGGTATATTAGTTAGTTATTATCAATTTTCAATATCGGATGTGAGTAATCTCAATCAGTTAGAACTAGTTTCATAAAATAGATTTATTTCTTAATTATTCTACTATAGTTCATGATTACCATATCATAAAAGGTACTGGAATTTATTTTAATTGAATTTTTATAAATTTATAGTTTCAATTTATTGGATTTTTTGTTATGACCCTTAAAGATGAATTTGGTGAAGAACATTTTTTTGAGGATTCTTAGATAATAAAGGGTGTTTTATTAAATAATGATATCAATTTTTTATATTACCATTCCATAACTAAATAAAACAATTATTTTCTTATTTATATAATAAATTACTAGAAAAAAAATTCTCATAGTCATCCATGATATAAATTTATATCATTCTATAAGTATGTAGTTAAACTAACCTAAACGAGAACATACCATAATTAATGGATGATTATTAGAAAACTCTTTTGTAGTATAAATATAACTAAACAATAAGGTAATCATATATTATTTATTATTGTATTATTTTATAATTTAAAATAACTAAAATAATAAGATAACATATAAAAATTTATTTCATAGTAAGAAGAAATACTCTTTTTACTCTTAGAACGCTCATTTGGATGGGTGAATTCACTATGGTTTTTTATTCAGAATATTTTTAATAGGATGTAAAATTTCATAAATAAAATATTTCTCCAATAAAAAAATTTTGATGTCCATCATGTAAGGTGGTTAGGAAAATAAAAACGGAATTCAATTATTTTAGGAAGACAGTAGCACACACATATGAGTGGATGATAATTTCATTTTCCATAGAACAGAGAAATTATGTAATATGGACTATAATTCTAAAATCTAAAATATATCATAAATTTCATACATATAAATTAAATTCTATATTGTTACTTTCCTTTTAACAGGGTCATGGATAATGATACATGTTGCATCATGGAGGCAGTAGTTTATGCAACAAATGAAGGACGATTTCTTTTTTATTAATAGAAAAGGGAAATGTTTTTAATTCTTTTAAAATCATTATAATAAAAATAGTTTACAATAAATATACATGATTTATAATTTTAATATTGTTTAGTATAATTTATGGAAGAATAAGTTCACATAAAGAAATAAAAATGAGAAAGGGGTGTTTTAAATTGTATACATCACTTATTTGATTATCTCTTTTTCAATAAAGGATAATCCATTAAAAGATGATCTTATGAGAAGAAAAAAACCTCATTAAGGTGGATAGTAATTTTTATGATATTTGTTTGTAGATTTTTTTACCAAACTAATGGGGTTTATCATCTGAGGGGAAGTGAAGAGAGGACTTCCCATTTTTTTTATGTGAAAAGGGATTGCATTTTTTAAATATCAATAAATATTCAATAATGGGAAGTCAACCTCATGGAATGTGACTCAAAAAATGATAAATAATGTGGGGGATAAGTTATAAGGTTGAAAAATTCCTACTCCATCAATTCACACACTTTTTCTATACATGTTTTTTGTCCTTCTCTCTTGGTTAAACCAATATTCGCCCATTTTTTATTTTTACTAAGTTTACTAGATTTTCCAATGTATTTTATTATTTATGATTTAAATTATAATATTCCACATTAAATTAATTAGATCCAATTATTCCTTATTTTATATACATTTTATTAATTTTACAATAGTGATACAAAATTAATTTTAAAATACTAAATGTATGATTTTTTAATGGTTAATTTTTGAAAAATATAACCTAATTTCTATAATTTCAAATTTATTTTTTAAAATTAAATCCAAAATTTTTAAAATTTTAAATTCACTTATAATATATTTATTTATTATTATAATGTTTTTTCATGAATTTTTAATTCATACTCATATAGTAATTTTGTCATAAAATTCACATTATTTGTAAAAAACAACAATTTTCACTATTCACATAAACATCAAACTTTATTTAAAAAATAAAAAAAACAAATCCTAAGATAATATTAGAATTTTTAATCAATAAATTAATTTTAATTTTCAAATTAATATTCTAACATCTAAAATTTATCATTTTTTTTAAAATAAAAAATAAAATTATTTTTTTTTAAAGAAACTTTTATAAACCTGAAGTGGTTTAAATATTATTTCATAAATAATTTAATATTGAAATTAAATTTTATATATTTAAATATTAATTTTTATAATAAACATTTAATTTTGATCAATTTAATTTAATATGGTAAAATACAATATCCCGTTTTTAATGGTTCTTCAAAGGGAATCATTTTTCAAATGTTGATAAAATAAAATAATAATATATAATTATTTTAATTGATTATTATATTTTTATATACTAATTATTATATTATTCATGTAAATTTTTATATATCATGGTTCTTTTTAGTCGGATATTGAGTTAGTTTATTGTTATGCCTGACACAAAATATTGAGATAATATTAATTTAAGGGATCTAAAATCTCTAGTTTTTACATTAATAGTTATTAATTTAGAATAATAATATTTAGTTAAAAAAATTATTTAATTATATACGAATTATAAAATTAGATTAATAAATTTAATATAGAATGTAAAATAATTCAGGAAAAAATGAATACCACATTGAAATCTCTTTGTTTTCCTAGGATGGTTCCCCAAAAATGGAGGTATCAAGTCAATATTACATGAACATAGGCTAAATTGAAATAACATATATTTTAGAGGAATTAAAAATTGAATATTATCGAGGTAAAACTGAATTATTTTAGTTTCCTTTATGGAGTGGTGAGAGACCCCAATTATATGTTGTAAGAAATTCATTTTTGTTAGTATTTCAACTTGATATAATGAGATACCTTATTTCACATGTAAATAATACTCTAAAATATTCAATAATTGTGTAGGGGATGCAATAGGGCTAACCATTCAATATAAATATTTTTTCAAACATGTTCTAATCATTATTTTATGTCGTCTACTTTTAGAATTTTATCTTTCAGTATTTTTTATTTTACCATGGAAACTAATTTTTAATGAGGTAATTAAAAAATTAATTCCTAAAAATAAAATTTATTTTACTACATAATTTCAGTCTAACTGTTCAAAATATTAAATAAATTTTATTTGATAATTTTTTTTATGTGAAACAAAAAATAATTATAACAACAAATCATGTAACACGTAAAACCGAATTTTTAGAGATAGTGTATTTTCAAACATAAAATTATTGTTTAATATAAAATTATTTCTGTAATTCATTTTCATGATATACATCTATTTATTATATTATTAAATAGAATTTAAATAGATTTTAAAAGTTTAAAATACTGAATTTTACCACAAATAATACTTAATTAAAAGATAATATAAAAACAGTTTTTATTGGAAAGTATTACTTAATTTTCAAAATTGATAATCATATGTTTTCTAAATTAATAATTGTATTTGAAAATATATATTTTTATTCCTTAAACACATATTTTATCATTAATTTTTTATATTTTTTTATGTCATACATTTTGATATAGTCATAAACACGTTAATTTTAGTAAAAATTGTAATTTTTACTATTTAATAAAAAACTTTTTGTTGAAAAATTTCAAAAATTCACCTTAGGATAATATTGATATGTCTATTAAACAAAAAAAATTAATTTTTAAAAATTAATGTTATAAATATTATAATTTTACCTTTTAAATGAATATTCCAAAAATAATGTAAAACTAATATTAATGAAAAATTCCCATTTAAAACATAATGTGTTATTAATCAAATTTTGTAAAACGTTTCAGTTTATTACAGTGTATTTTTATTTATTATAGGTATTATTATTCTTAAATTTTCTTACTAATAAATATTTCATGGATCATTTGACTTTAGTGTTGTCTGTGGTTCAAGATATCTAATAAATTATTTTTCCTAAAGAAATAAATTCTAAAAAATTATGGAATTTCAATCAATGAATATAAAACTATATATATTTGATTATATAACCTCTATAGTTACCCTACATAGTTACTACATTCCAGCCTCGGTATCTTTCTTGAGGACCTATAGAATGTGTTCTTATACTAACTCTTGTGTATCTTGAGCATCAAATTATTCAAAATCAATCTCACTCCCACTATCCTTACCCCTCTCAATTAAAATGGTTTGTATTGTGACATCCACCATGTTTTATATGGGGTTTTATATATAGTATCCCCTTATTTCATTTAGATACCATAGAATGATACACATCATGCCTCAGGGTGTTAGCTTGTGTATTGAGTGGGTATGAAAAAACTTGTCAAATCCCAATGAAAGAGTATGTGACAATACATATTTCCTTCCACTCTATATCATAAAGGGAATTATATATTATTTGGTACTCTGTTTAATATATATGATGTAGTGTGTAATTTATATCCCTAAAAGGACAATGGATGATTTATGTTACTAATAAACATCCAAACCATGCAAAGAAACATATAATTTCTCCTTTCACTTACATAATTAAACTATGGTGTATAAGGTAAAGTTAAATGAGATAAAATCACATACTATCATAGAAATTAAAAAATATTGGTTAAAATATTCACTGACATAATTTAATAAATGATTATTTATCATCTTTCTCGGTTGATTCTCTACATCATTTTTTTAATTCTTGGAATTTCACAAAGGACTCATACTTATACCTCAATAAGAAATATAACGTTATCTACCGAAGTCATTAAAAAAATTTATAATTTAATAATTCCCACATATATATTCTAATGAAACTTTCCACATAGATCATTGTGTATCCATTCTATAATCTCTTCTGATCTTTCACTATGTCCAAAATATTTTTTTTTCTATCTATCATTATAAACAATAATTACATATTTCATGTAGTTTTAGCACAAAAGAGTCAAAACATTTATAGAGATTTTTTCAGATGATTATCACTAATGTGACCAAGATGGTGGTTTCATAACAGAGTGTTAAATGAGTCATGAAAATTTGATTAATTTTTAATTTAATTTTATATTCATATTTTAGTACATGAATACCAATATTTAAAATTTTCCATAACATAACAAGTGTTTTATTTTCAAAAGAAAACACACTTAATTAAAAAAATTCAAAATAGAAGCTTATGTGGGTAAATAAGATATAAACAATAATGCTATTGGTAATGATTGGTACATAATAATATTATTTTAAATCCAAAATCATCAACATTAAAAATAGAATGTGGTAGTCTCCAATGAAAAAATCAACAAGGTCTTCTTTATTGGCTACTAAAATATCCACATCTCATTAAAAAATCTTTTAGAAGCTTCTTGGTTCCTAAATATGGAGACATATATGAGAAAAAAATTTTAATCTAATACCCAATTTTTTTATATAAAATAATTTCACTCAATAATGTATTCAAATAAATATTATCCTTTCTTCTTCATATAGATGAATCTCTTCTTCCCATGGCCTAGCCCTCCACTTAAAAAACATAGCAATTTTTTTCATACCATTGGGTCTTATTATTTTCACATTGATAGTGATAAAAATAATAATACTTGGGATAAGTCTTTGAATCGTTTTCCAGGATCATATTTTTCTTATTAACTATGTGGACCATAGTTTTTTCATCCCCCAACTCCTTATCAACTTAGAGAATTAAAGTTAAAATATATAGAAGAATCTTCTCACTAATTATCATGTTATATATGAAAATAAAACAAGATAAACCTTTATGTTGAAAGGATAGGATTATATATGTGCACAAATTATTATAGATATTAAATACTAATGATTAAAATTACTTCATATAACAAGTAATCTTGATTATATAAGGCCCTACTGAAACTGAAATCTCCATGATTTCATCTGAATATTGTATTGGATATCTCATATATCTCCTACATTTCATTCATTTGATAATGTTAAAAAAGTAGAGACATGATGATATAGGAAATTATTCCTTATTTATTTCAAAATACCAACGGTATTTGATAATATCTTGAAACATTAGGCGTTCATAAGATCATCAAGATATTTCATGTTGAGTGGTACTGCTTTCCCTCAAGAATAATTAGTAGGAGACTTAAGTTGTTGGTTTTACAACATCTATTTTCTATTTTAATGGTGTAGTATAATATATAAGTTACTATACATTTAATCTCTCTAATGTTTTCATTTAAATATTTATTAAATATTTATTAATTTTTTTTTACACTGGTGATATGATAATGCATGATTCCGAGGACCAATGATCCCAGAATAGATTTTTTAAAAATATTAAAAATATTAATATCACATGTGCATAGGTTTCCTAAAAAAGTTGAATAAATCTAGAAAAAAGGCTCATATAAAAATTATGAGGTCCTTATTGAGTTCAATATATGATTTTTACACCATGAGCGACATAACTTTGGTGCATGTTGGACACATGGACTGAGCACAGTCTTGGGTTGATAAATAAACAAATTAATTAATTAATTTGTTTAATTTCCACAACTTAATCACTCATCTATAAATAATATGTTATGTGTAAATATCATGGTCATCCAAAAAACCCTATATATCTGGAGAGGTTCTGTTGGATGATTTTTCTAGGAGTAATGAGACCTAGATCATGCATCAACGATTGAAGTGAAGTAGAGTTCATGTATCTTACATCAATGGACACTCATGTTCGTTCTTTATAAATGATTCATCCAAACTCTATGTAGGATATATTATTTATGTTTATTCATCCCATTATTTTTATCCCATATCAAACATGGATCAATTCCACTAACAATAATTTATTGGTGCATCAATGGTTGATTTATGTTACTGATTATTGAATTGTTTTTTCTTGGTTATTTATTCGTTGTTCTTACAGAAAAAATAAATATCAAATGGAACATGTACAATTTTCTTCCCCTTCTTATGTTTAGTGATTTTATTAACCTTTTCTTTTCATGATCATCACAATAAATTTCATTGTCTGGTGTTTTGATGAATACCCTGTATTTTATCATTACATGACTATTATTTGGAACAAAGAATCAATTTCACGGGTGTGGATATTGATTGAAGGTGAGATCAAACAGAAATGATAGAGGATATTTATTGATGGGTCAAATCCAACTGATGTTTCATGTTCTTCCCAATTTTTTGTGTGATGAAATAATGGCGTGGTAACAATGTTGTTGGATGGTGAAATTTCCAAGAAGATCGAATGCCATAATTCGATGAACAAAGATAGTGATGGTAGGTCAACATAGATCAAAGATCACTAGTGACTATCACATCATGATTGAAGGCCCAAGGAATTGGAGAAGAAATGAGTAGTAACCACAGAATATAGAAAATTACTTGGTATATAACCTGTACTATGGTAGAATACCAACCGTGTGTACCCAGCTACAAAGTTGTGGTTTTCTTGGAATATTAAATATCACACATCAGTTGAAACTTATAACACAACATGGGACCTGATGATTATGGACCAATGCAACTCCAGGAGTACATGGGAGTGGATATGACTAGAAATAATGAAATGGGTAGAGTACAAGATTATGGATCGGTACTTGAAAACAACTAAGTACACAAGCAGGACTACAGTACACGGGCATGACCAAGTGTACCTGGGAATGGAAAGGGAGCACGCTGAGTGCCGGATCAACATTTACATTCCATGCACCCCTAAAGGAAACATTATGTATATATATTAATTTTTCATGTAATATAGAGAAACATGTAAAGGAATATGGTTGTAAAGACATGACGTGTACCCCTAGTACACACCATATACTCCCTTTAAGGGTTGTTAGATCCCATTGTTTCTTCCATATAGATGAGGTTCATTTTAGTGTGATACCATGATCCTTTAACTCAAGGCTAAAATTTGCAATTATTTCCTTGATATATTATTTTGATCCATTTTATGGGTTTATTATCTGATGGAGTTCAATGTGTACCCCTATAGGACTAGTGTATAATCCTATACCATTCCAAGGTGGGGCCCATATTATCGGTGTGACCACCGTGAATAAGGAATTTATCCCTTATCCAGGAGAATGATCCAGTGGAATTTGTGGTGTCCACCTATTTTCCTAATTGTGATATCCTACCAAAATGATATGTTATTTAGAGATCCATTGAGTACTTCTTCGCAAGATTGGATGAGAATGACATGTCAGATGGGAACCTTCAGTGATATCATATCTCATGGGGTGATTAATCCCATATTGAGTGTGAACATGATGTCTCAGATAGTATCTCATGGATTGTAGTGGCCGATACCACATTGTGACTTAGATCCTGTTATGGTTATTTCTGGGCGTTTCCAATTATTGTGACTCTTATCTTATTGATATATCAAGATATGAGCTGCCTACTCTTAATGCTTTATGCTTAGTGATTTTAGGGTGTCTTACTACATATTGTTTTATCTCACCATCTCATGGTATTTTTATTCACTTGACATGTATTATGGATAAAAAATTCCATTTAACAGTTTCCTAAGTGGAACAGGAGGACACAGAGAATAGATTGGGCTAGAAAGACTAAGGTGTTTACTTGGTGTTTCATTTGATAGTGTATCCCTAATTTTGAGTAGGTTAGACTCCTTTTCAACTTTTGGTTTTCTTTTATTTCACCCCATTTATTGATTTCATGTACATTGTTGTACTATAATATGTTATAGATGTTAAGAATTCATTTTGGTGTCTGTTTTTTTATTTTATCATAATTTTATTGTCGTGGAGATGTCTTTTCAAACAGGTTCTTAGTATAAGGCCTCCCACAGGTGATATATGCATACATAGTACTAGTATCTTTCCCCTGGAATATTAAAGAAAATATTAGGGTAGTCACAATTAGTTTATCATCACCTAGGTGGGCCCTAGTCGGTTGTTTCATGACAGAGTAGTATCAATGAATATTGTCCTACCTTAGGATCGATGAATATATTTTTATATAGATGCATGATTGGTTTGGGATTTGTAGTAGTAGTGTTAATGTATTTCAATTTTGAATTTCAATTTAGGGACTATAGTGTTGGTGTGGTGATTCATTTATCAATTCAAGAGGAAACTAATAACCATTTTTTTGACTTGGTTCATATATAAACTGGTTAAAGTTAATAATACATAGATACATACTTCATATAGGAATGGGTTGTGGTTTCCATTTTCTTGTAATGCTAGCTCCCCATATATACTAATTGATCACGGTGCATCTTGTTTATTTTAGGATACATCCATCCAGGAATCCCTAGTGTGATCATGAGGATGAGCTTCCATTTAATAAGGCATCGATATAGGGAACTATATATGAAGTTGTACATCTAGGTGGTTATCAAGTTATGTTGTCACCCATTGAGTAGTAGATAACAATGATAGTACCAACTGATGATATACGTAGGATGAGTGTGATTCTTTATTTCTATATGTCGAGATATCCCTTGTTTTAGAAGATGTATAACCTAGATAGCTGAGGATTTGATAGAGATAGTCACCAAAGTGTTCCACCTAATGAGGAAGCATACTAATTTTATGGTGGTTCGAGTGGTGACTCCTCTTCAGGGATTCATTGGATCTGGTGGATTTTGGTGACTCATCCATACGACAAGACATATATATTATTTTTAGAATTTGAGAATCGCTTTAGGGATGATTTTTATTTTACTATATTGTGATTAGCGTTTATCCATGGGATTTTATAGTCGTTGTAGGGTAACATGATCGTGGATGAGTTTTCAGTGAGGTTTACTAACCTCTTTGGATACTCCCTAGATATGGTTATAGATTCATTCTTTAGAGTATATAAATTTTATTGAGGATAACATTATGATATCAATGATTTAGTGGTATATCTATGCATTACTATATATACTAGAGTTCTTGAGTGAGCTTTAATAGTGTAGATCTTCATGGAAGAGTAGAAGCTAACAATGAGTGCAGGTAATGGGAATACATGATCTTAGACATCGATATCTAGTAGCTAAAGACATTCTTAGTTAAAAGGGAATGATAAATTTTTCATGATATCACCACATTATAGATTATTGGTGGTTCAGGGTTATTTTTATGGCTTGAGTTACTCTAGGGAGAGGTGGTGCTTCTCATTCGATGGGCGATGACACCTCTCTTGGGATTTCCAACCTATCATATAGCTAATTGTATTATTGTAAACGAATGAAATAAGCAATGATAGAAGTAGTATAAGGGAAGATCATAGTTAAGAGGACATATTTTAGGATTATGTAGAGTAGAAGGAGGTGTTATGTGATTTTAATTATTGCCACCACCACCCCTCGTGGTACCACACTAGGCTCGGGGAGCAGCTGGACAGGGGAGGGAAAAACTATAGGTAGTGGAGAATAAATACTCTGAGGCTCCAAATTTGATTATAGGTATAATCTATATATTTTATAATTTATTTGGTGTAATTATTGAAAATGATTCTAGATACCCTTTTCTTTCCACTTCTCTGGTACAGTAATTAGATATTCTAGCAGAGCCCTTGGATTAGCCCTTATTCTTGGAGACTCATACTGGAGGTGACACAATGATCACACACCTATTCTAATACTGTGACTTCATTACTAGAGGGGATAGATTATTTTTGGATATATTTGTATATATGATGATGCCTTACGACATCCTATTTGGTATGGACTGGTTATCAACATTTAATGGCCAGATTTAATGTTTCAGGAAGAGGATGAATCATATATATGTAGACTGGTCAAGTTTTTTCATCGTGGGAAAGAGGATAACCAAGGAATAGCAGGATTGGATTATTAAAGGGATTATATTGCCACTTACTCACTATTTGGATAATATTTACCATGGAGTAGTGGAATCTATGGGCTTTCTGTTCATTATAGTGGTGGAAGAGTATATTGATGTCTTTTTTGAGTATGTTTTAAGCTTACGTCCCCCTATGAGAGTTATAATTATACATGGATTCCTAGATATCTATGCCAAAATATCGTAAGGAATCTTTAGAGATTCAAAAGTTGAGAGTGATTTTGGAGTAATTTAAGAGGAAGGGCTTAGTGAGAGCTAGTGTTTCCCATGGCCATCCCTAGTGTTTTCACCAAGAAGGTGGATGAAAGCTTTACTTTTCATGTGAATTATCAGTTCCTAAACAAGGTGATCATCAAGAATAATTATATATCACCTAGGATCAATGACCCTTTCAATTAGTTGAGAGGGGTTTGATGGTTATTTTAGATTTATTTCAGATCAGGTTATCAATAGTTGTGAGAACAAGACAATGATATACCGAAGATGGAATTCATATGTCACTACAATCTCTATATGTACTTTTCAATTACTTTAGATGTGATGATTCACTAGAAGGATTCATAGTACTCATAAACTAAATATTTCATAATTTATTATACTATTTTATGTTGGTATTTATAAATGACATCATTAAATAATCATCGTGAGAGGAGAAGCATGTGTGGAAGTTGAGGATAGTCCTGAAAAACCTATGAGATCTCCATATTTATATAAATCTCTAAATGTATTAGTTCTAGATTCCTAAGGTCCCCTTTCAAGGGCATTCCATCTCGAATGATGTTGAAGCAGTGGACCTAGAAATTATTGATGTAGTGTTACATTTTTAGCCACCCAAGAGAATGATAGAGGTTAAAATATTCCTTGCGTTGGAAGGATAATATTGGTGATTCATAACACAATTATCTAGGATATCATCGCCCTTTACATCTTTCACCATGAAGGGGGAGACTTTTGTTCAGAAAAATAAGTTCCAACAAGCCTTTTAGAAGTTGAGGAAGAGGTTAATGAGCACCCCATCATAACATTCCCAGAGGATGGTCTCCATTACACAGTGTTTTGCAATTCCTTGGGTACTGGACATGATTGTGAACTAATGAAAAGCTATATGTGACCACCTATGGGTCTCAGCAGTTGTGACCACACATGTATAACTACGATACTCGTGATCTAGTTTTAAAAATAGTAATACTTTCCCTAATGATGTGGTGAAACTCCCTTATGCGTGAGTAGTTTATCATCTATTCCTAAAACAAGAGACTCAGGTATATATTATCTCAGAAGGATAGTAACTTGAGATATAGGCGAGGAATATAATTTATCTATGATTTTGAATTCGAGATATTATATACTCCAACAAAGGGGAATGTGGTAGTAGATGTTATCACCTGGTGAACTTGCTCATAGTTACTAAACAATTTATAAGAGTAGTTATCCTCATTGTAGTTCTCCTTAGTGGACAAGGATGGTGCTTCATATCTATAATTTTTCGATGTTACCGCTTTCTTCTGTTGGGTGTTAGGGAGTCTCATCATGGAGATACTAGTTATGAGACCTTATGTACTTAGATATCCACCAGAATAGTTCATGATAGATTTTATGAAGGTGGGGAACACACAATACATTTTAGATTATCAATGGTGGTGCTAGTGACGTTTCAGGAGGCGGTTATGCGGGAGTTACATATATATCCTTTAGCGATACACCCAGGAATAGAGAGGATATAACAAGACATCTTGTATCAGTTTCGGTGGCAAGGAATATGGAAATTTTTAGCACATTGTTTCTCTTGATGACTCGCTTTTTAGTAGGTGGACACTGAGAACCATGTTCCATTAGGTTTAGATCATACACATGAAGTTCAAGAGTTCATGTGGGATGTTATATCATTGGAATTTCGGATTGGGTTACCAATTACATATGGAGGGAAAATTTATATCTTGTTGATCATATAATAACTCACAAGTTAGGATACTCCCAAGGAATATGAGAGAATAGTTAAATATAAATATTGTCACACCAATACATGTAAGATATTTTATATTTCTATGGACTTAACGTGACCATTGATTCGTACTGTGATGCTCCCTTCCCATAATGATTATGAAGAGGATTACAAGAAGCCTTCGGGAGTTATTGGTGTTTGAGTATGTTGTTTCACACTTATAATGATAACTGCCCTAATCAAACTATTCAGGTTCTTGAGGTCATGATTTTTGATTTCATGGTGGGATTTGGTTATAGATAGGAGTATCACCTACCCATCGTGGTGTTTTCCAACAACAAAAAACTACCATTACACTATCGGTATGGAACTATTTGATGCCTTTTATAGGAGACCCTACATGTCACCACTATATTGGACTTATCTATGTGATTTAGCACTCATGGTCCCAAAGTTGTTGTGAGATATGATAGAGAATGTTTAAATTATCTAGGAGTGGATACGGAATACATAGAGCCATCAAAAGCCCTACAGAGACTGGAAATAGAGACCATTGGATTTTTAGGAGGGTGACTACATGTTACAAAATGTGTAACCCAGACATAAATTATATATATTTTATAGGTAGTAAAGTTATCTCTGGGATTCATTGTCCTTTTTTTATACTGCACACAATCATCAATGTTTCATATTGATTAGATCTATCACTATAATTAAATTGGGTACTTGATGTCTTCCATGTGTTACAGTAGAAGAGGTACATGCATCAATAAAAAAATATTATCAAATATGGAGAGATGAAAAGTAAATAGGGAGATAAAATTTCAAATTTCTCTGTGGAGATCGGGGATCGGTAGATGAAGATCATCCATGGGTGATCAATTACCCTGGTTCTTGTCCGATGATAGAACATGAACCTTCTGGAGAGCACCTAAGAGCGGGAGACCCATATTCGAGTTTATTGACCAAATTTTTTTATTATTCATTTCCCCACTTTTTATGAAGAAAATACCCTATGTTGGGAGAATTTAATGTATCCATGTTTTCTATCTAAAAAATTAAAATATATCTACTAATATTTTCAAAGTTATATACTGAGACAACAAGAGATTATAAGTACCTATGATCCTAGGATTGAGATTTTAAAATTTTCATATATATTAATATCATGTGTGAATATTTTTCCTAAAAAAGTATAATAAATATATACAGAGGATACTCATTGAAATATGAGGCTACTGTTGAGTTTGAAATGTGGATTCTACTCTAGGAATGATATAACATTTGAGTGTGTAGGATTATTGGGTTGAGCACGGTCATGGGAAGATAAATAAATAATTAAATTAATTTCCCTGACCTAATCCCTCCTCTATGAACACCTGATCATGGATAAATCTCAAGGTAATCCATATATCCTTAAATAGACAAAGATTAGTTATTGGAGGATCATTCATTGATGAACGATGAACGAATCATGGATCGATGATCAGTCTGCAGCTGAGTTTTTGAATCCCACTAACAAAAATAGAAAAATATCGATCATTTTTAGTGATCTATACAAACTCTAGGTAGGTTATTTGATTTAAATGGATTCTTCAATTTTTTCTCATGTCGAACATAGATCATTTCCACAAACAAAAATTGATTCATTCATAGACAATTGATTTATTTTATAGATGATTTGATTATTGTTCCTTGGTTCTTCATTCTTCATTATAATGAAAAAAATAAAATCCAACCTAAACATGGATGTTGAGATTTATATTATTGTTGTTTTCTCATTTCTCAACCAGTTCTTCGCATGTTCATTGTGATTAATTTCTTTTTCCTATAGATCGATGGATACCCGATATTCAATCATTGCAGGACTAATCTATTGTGAAATGGATTGATACCATGGATGTGGTTCCTGATAAACGATGTGATTGAGGTGTGAAAATGGAGGATGATCAGAGGTGGATGGAATCATAAAAGTGTTTCCAATTATTCTTAGTTTTACATATGATGACAATAAGGCACAATGAATGTGAAACTCAACATGGTGATTTACATGTAGATTGAGGGCTAAAATTTGATGAGCGGTGATGATGAGGGTTAGTAAATACATATTAATGATCGATGGTGAATATCATGATTGGATAAAGCATAATGGAATGGGTAATGATGCATGAAGGAACAAAAAAAATTTGTAAAATTACTTAGTACATGGTGTGTCCTCTGGAAGAACACACATTATGTGGTCCCACCAGTGGTGCTAGAGATTTTGAAGAAAATATTATATCACACACCATGTGTCCTGATCATGGAATTCTAATGTGTACTTTGTGGAGTACATGGGAATAGATATTTCTAGACACATAGGAGTGGATAGAGTACATGGGTATGTTCTGATATCTGACCATTCCCCATTATAGGGGCATGACCATTGTATAGAAGCATAACCCAATGTTCAAAATCCTGAATATGTGTACATGGGTACATTCATGTGGCACAATGATTGGAATCTCAACCTCTATGTCATGTGATACTAAGGAAAATACTGTGTATATTATGGTTTACATGTTTTTCTCTGATGGAGAGATACGAGAAGAACATATGTTGTTAAGACATGTTGTGAATCCCTTATACATGTTTTGTACTCCCATTGAGTGTGGTCGGAGCCCTTCATTGTTTCAATTTATACAACGTTTAGTAGAGTAAAATACCTTGGTCCTTAATTTTGAGGGTAATATGATACATTACATCCTCAACATATAATTGTGAGCCCCTCTATGGGTTCGATATCTAATAGAGTTTTTATATATCCTCATATGGTACGAGGGTAGAATCCTCTATCATTTCATAGTGGGTTTCCTGGTATTGGTGTTACCAACATGAACATCGCATCATGGTCCTATATAGTAGGATTATCCAGTGGGGCTTGTGGTGTCCACCAGTGGACCTAGGTGTGATCCCCTACCTAGATGATTAGATATTCAGAGACTAGTGAGTACAACAAGGAGAGACCCGATGAGAATAAATTATCAGATGAATGACTTCTGTTATTGAATGATTAATAGAGAGAGTAATCCCTAAACGATCATTACCATGAATCCAAGGAAAATATCCTTTGTCTAGTAGTGGCTGAGACTATATTGAGACATGGATTCTGTTATGAGTATATCTGGTTTTTCCTTATTATTATGTCCCTTATCCTATTAACATATCTTATGAAGAGATGACTTGTCTTGATGATTTATTCTTAGTGATATCGAGGTGTCCTACTGAGAATTATTATATTCACATGTACATGATTTTTCTCACACAATTCATGTCTTATAAAGACAAAATTCCATTTGATGGTGTCTTACGAAGATTGGGAGAAAGAAGAGCATAGATTAAACAAGATAGAGTGAGGTTTTTAGTTAGTGTTTCATTTGAATGTAGTCCCATTTTTATGAGTATGTTGGACTTATTTTTAGTATTTTTGGTCTTTTATTTATACTATCATATCTATTTATAGTACATTTCATACTTTGATGTGGGATAGATGTTGTGAATGAAATTATTGTATCATTTGTTTTTATTTTCTCAACATTGTATGGGATTGGATATTTGTGTCTGCATATATATATTTAGTATAAGGCCAACCAATTGAGAGGTATTCCAACTCGATGTTGGTCTCCATCCCCTACCCTATTGAAGGGGGCATGGGAAAATCATACTCATTTTATCACCAGCTAGGTTGGCCCTAGTTGGCCGGTCCATGATAATACTATTCCTAAAAATTCAAGCTATTTGGAAGGTTATCATTATATCAAATCGATCACTGTGATATAGTCAAATCCTTGTGGTTTTCCATTTATATAACAAATAAAAATATCTTTTTTAAATATATGGATTAAAAAAATAGATAAATATTTTTTAAATATCATAATCTCCAACTATTTTTCTAAAATACAATATCCCTCACCATTTGTTTTGGAATGTCATGTAACATGAATATTAAAGGGTAAAGGATCTATATTCACCTTGTAATTACCTATTCCTTTGTGTGATTAGTTATTTTAAGGGTTTTGGGTTGGAGTAACTTTTCCAACTACATTAACATGAATCTCGTTATTCTATTAAGTGGAATATAAAATCATAAAATCCTATATAGTTATTACCACAATTATTTGTACTTAGTTAAAAAAATAAATTCATGGGAAGAAAACGATTTATTTAAAAAACTTTTTAGTCAACCCAAAAATAAAGATTTTTTTTCTTGAAAAATTTAACTACCCTTACTTTGGCTTTCCAGGAAAATTAAACTATTGGTTCAATTTTATCTCATATTGTGAATGGATATACTGAATTAATTTTTAATTTGATGGATTTCATTTTTATGTGAACTATACCATCTTATCTTTATTAAATGTATGTTAATATTTAGTTGATTTTTTTAATTAATGAATCATATCATGAAAATTTCATGAAAATTTTATTATTTAATATTGTCTTTCATGATTTGTTAATTTATTTATTTAATTAAAATTCCATCAATTCAAATAAGTAACTAATAATAAAATTTAAAGAAATAAATAATAAACATTAATAATCATGATATTTATCTAATAGTTGGTTCATCTAGTGGATAATAAATCGTATCCAAAACTAAGGTAATGACTCATTGAACATGTACTTGATCGAGCTGCAATATTCCAGTTGTTATCCTGTAAACTTATTGGATTATTTTCACTTTATCTATGAACATGAACCGATTCCACTCTCCTATGAGATCCACCCATTACATAATATTGACTCACATATAGGTGAGGGGAACCAAAGGAATGGTTTAGTGTGTTTACATAAAATAAACCACAGACACACAGTCCCTTAAACAAAGAGAGGATGGAATGGCATACATGCCATTAATTAAATTTAATAATAATAAATTAATAGGAAACCAATAACATAAATAGTTCTAGTCTAAACTCATGATCACATACTAACATACAAAACATATATATTTTCAATGTAGTTATTAATTACATATATTGATTCTTCAGTTAAGATATAGACCTCAAATTATTTTGATTAATTATCTAATTAATTAATTAATTACATTTTTATGAATTCATCAAAATAAAACATTATATTTCCATCATCTATAAATTTAAAACAATGAAATGATTTTTTAATATTAAAAAACTAGAAAAGTGTACATAGAGGAAACTACATGAAACCATCCAAACTGCTCAATATATTCCTTGTATATTAAATTCAAATGGCATCCAATATATATTTCAAATACTGTAATAACCAGATGTGGATTTTTAAGTAAATGGAACACGTTTTGATTCTGGGACAATCGAAAGTGTACAACGGTGGATAGAGATGTATTAAATGTTTTAATAATCATTTCCCGAAACCAAGAGTGATGATATTGAACATCAAATTTATAATTAATTTATTTAATATATGAAGAAATAAATATCTAGTATGAGGAATTCCCATCATTGGTGATTGTTGATCATCATAAAATGACATTCCAGGTTTCCATTGTTGGTCTTATGAGAATACAAGGGTATAATCCCTCAATCGGTGATCCACACATGCTCCAACAGTCTTTGAACAACACCACTCATTCTTCGAGAGATAAACTGATGAATCGAATCTCTTTCACTATTCATTCTTGATCTACTTTTCTTCAGTCTTGAAGAAATTATCTCTCAGGTTTCTATTTCTTAATAGGGATAAAATAAGAGGATTCCAGAGATAATATGTTTAGTTTAACAATTATCTATTCCCAAAATTATAATTTGTTTCTAATGATTTACACAATAGACATAATAATCTATTTATATAGTTGGGATTTTAGTTATAAAATTTAAATGTATAATATAAATTCAATATAATTATAACAATTAATGAAATATCATACCAAATAATAATTACAATTAAAATTATAATTATAATTATAGTAATATTTTTTAGTGCTCCAACTTATGAAAAATGGATTAAAAATATTCACTGGCTCGTAAATACTTAGTTTATCACAGGACATGGTCTTGGTTCATTCGAACACCTTTTACAATAAGTTAAAAACTAAATAAATTATTTATTCTCTTAAATAAATATTTTATCCAAAAAATAGTAAATTAATATTTATTAAATACTCAATAAAATAAATAAATATATTTTATTCACAATCCGTTGAATAAATATTTATTTAATTTATGCGATCAATATAATGTGAATAAAATTAATCCTCAGTCCTGAGAATAATAATTATTCCATTCATAAAATTAAAATAGAATTTAATAAAGGAAAACACAAACACTCAGTGTGTTATGTTCTAGGATTCATTCTCATTGGAATTTGGGGGTTTCTCTAAATTCCAATATTACTATCTATAAATGAGTGAAGGAACCAAAAAGAAAGAAGTAAAAGTCATAAAGGAAAAAACTAAATATGAACAATCATTGTGTAATATAATAACTTTATCATAATATCTCATAATGAATGTTGAATGAAAATGTCATCAAGCTATTCTTTATTCAATGACTGTAATAAACTCATCATTACACCATGAACATGGAATTTAGGGTGTGGGTTTAGTTTCAATCAGAGGGACAAGATATGAACATACATAATTATTGATGGGACAAATCCTTCCCGGAATTATCCATTAATAACATGTCATTCCTAACGCACCCAATGTAACCTACGCCCCACCAGTATATGGTGTGATGGTTTTAGTTTGAAAATTTAAGTACACAAGTCGTGACATGCCTTAATGTTATTATTAAAGTCTAAGGACTATTACACACACTAACAGATAGGAATATCTAATGACACTAAAACATGCCGAATACATACTAGTGGGTTTTTTCTCATAACAGCCCATCTTAGAGATTGCCATGTGAAAACTTCATGAGAAGAAGTCTCATCTACTTTTGAGTACTCG
This sequence comes from Viscum album, assembly GCA_963277665.1. Taxonomy (NCBI): domain Eukaryota; kingdom Viridiplantae; phylum Streptophyta; class Magnoliopsida; order Santalales; family Viscaceae; genus Viscum; species Viscum album. Next base: position 1,905,474,262 of record OY728158.1, read on the forward strand.
TAGTGGACAATATGTACTATATGTGTCCCATCATAGTATGTTATCCAACCATAGAACTATATTAAGAATATTGTCCTATAACTTCAAGGTTCTAATAATAGTGGGTAAAAACTATGATTTTATCAATGCAACAAATAATCTAGGACATTATTAAATCAAATATATACAAAAAATGAACAATATGTAATAATATGTTTAATTTAACATTTAAGACATTGAATATTTATTTTATAAAAGTGAAAACAGTTTTTTCTAGGACGCAAACTCTAAAAAACTCCCACTTGGACTCGATCCAATTGGCTATGAGTTTTAGTTCCCTGGACCTCACATGATAATCATGTTTTTAATGAGCCATATATTTAATCAAGGGGTCTTCCACTATGTCTTCCATGGAAATAATACTCACTTCAACCTCACATCTCTGAGAAAAATTTCTCTAGAGATGATACTTACGAAGTATGTGTTTCTTCCAATGAAGTGACATTGGCTCTTTTTTGAGAGAAATTGATTTATTATTATTACAATAATGTGTGTTGAGATATTTACTAATAGGCACCACATTAATCTAAGGGATAAAATTGAGAATCTAAACTACTTCTTTAGCTTAACTCAAAAGTTTCAATATACTCGGATTTTACTGTATAATGTATTACGATAGACTTATTTGAGATTTTCATGCTCACACAACCTCATTTCATTGTAAATATATATCCTTTTTTGACTTCATGTCATCTTGATCAAGTTGGAAACTAGAATTTTCATATCCTCTGATGACTAGTTCCTCATATACTGCATAAACCCAAAAAAAATCCTTTGTATATAATATATAGTTAATGATAGTCTTCACTACCATCCAATGGTAGTTACCTAGGCCAACTTGATATCTACCTACCATACATAATGCATAGGAGATATCTGTCTTAGTACATAGAATATCATATATGACTAACCCAAACATGGATTCAAAGAGAATCGTTTCCATTATATTTATTTTCTCATGGGTCAGAGGAAAAATTTCATTGGAAGAAGAATGGCATGTGACTTTGGAAACAATCCCTGCATGGATTGTTCTATACAGAATCTCTTTAGTATCTGGAAAATGTATGTACCTTTTTTGGAGCCAAAATTTGGGATGGCGAAGAAGGAAAAAATATGGCACCATTGGCTACCTCACGATGCTATTTGGTGGAGTCCCACCAGCACCACAGTTTCCACGAATCAAGGAGTCGGGATGATCCGCGAATGCATTTGACATTCATGAGCCCACCGCGAAGCAAGGAGGTTGGATTCTCCACGAACCCATTTGAAGTTCGCGATCCCACCATGATGTAAGGAGGCATGATGATCCAAAAACCCATTTAACATTCGCGATCCTGTCATTATGTAATGAGTCGGGATGCTCCACGAACCAATTTGACGTTCGCAACCCACCCCCCCCCCCCCAAACACACACACACAAAGAAAGGTGGTAGGATGCTCTGCGAACACATTTGACATTCGCGAGCCTGCCGCAAATCAACCACTTCCCTCTTCGTGCTGCCTGAGATCTGCTTCGCGGCACCTCTTGCCTATAAATATCGGGCTCCCCCAGAGCCCAGAAAAGGGACAATACAACCTTTGGGCTTCCCAGCACTCGAATCGCGAATCATCCTTCTACTTCGTGAACCATGAGCTGCGTGAGGTACATCCTCTTCACGAAGTGCCTCCCCTTTTTCTCATTTTGATCCCCTCTTCTTAGAGGGATGCCTTCCATGAAGCTTAAGGTCCTTCACGAATGAAGGGGATCCCCAAGGGGACCCGGGTCATTGTGAAGCATTTATTTGTCACTAAATACCCTTCATGTACACATGATCCACATGCTAAGGCAGTATCACTGTACCTCACGAAGCACATTGCTTCACGACACCTTTTTTTGTGAGGAACCATAGCTCCACGAGGAAGTCCTCCTCGAATGCCTTTCCATTTCGCGAATCACCTCCGATATGAACCTATACCCTATTTTATGGCTAAGGAATCCCACTTCATGAAGCTCACCCCTTCGGAAGTTCCCTCTACCATGCGAAGAAACAAACTTCACAAGCCCCCTGCCTATGAACCCCTCTTCTTTGCAATTCATTTTACCGTGCGACCATCTAGGTTTTCATGATGTGACTTCAGAATCCCCCAGACAACACCACCCATTTCGTTTCCTCGCCTCATTATTCTTTACATAGGCATGTGAATGACTATTTCTTCTTCACATAGCCACGCAAACACAACCCCCTCGATAGTTCGCTCCATGACACCCCTTGCCATGGCGTTTCCGATGCCTTCCCTTCCTCAAAGGGAAGACGGTTATAGTTATGTATGCCCGAGGGGTGCAGAGGAAACCCACCTCATCTGAGCTGCAGGACATTAAACAACCAAGCACCATCGTCCTCAACACATGACCTTAAACTATGACCTGGACCCATGCCTCGCACACAGGGTCCCCCCGCCTTGGACATTCCCCACACCCTTTGGTCCACACAGGGGATTCTATCCTCCTTCTGTGAGTGGTGTTTATCTATTGGGAAAGGGAATCCACATTGGTGTAAGCCCCGAGGGCCGGTAATGGGCATGATGGGGAATGATGCTCCTCCTTTTTTCCATCCCAAATCCATCTCCCTCGGCTCTTTGTTTCCATCGGGCCTTCATCCCGGAGGAAGTACCATTCATTCTCTCCCAGGGCCACTCCACGCGTAAGCCCCACTCCACGTCCCTCGGACACACCTTTTGCGAAGTGATCGTCAGGACTTTGCTATCTCTTATTTCTCACACTTAGCATGACATATGTGGGCTTAGAGAAGAAACTGACCATGAAAAACACATTGGGAAGCCTAGAGTGTAAGCTCTATACACCGCCACCTGAACTACATGGTCTTAGATATTTTCCAAGGTAGGGTACATAGGAAGCCTCTATGAGGTTCAAGCCCACCATCCACCTGGTCGTTCTGACCATATTCACGTCAGTTCACCAACACCTTGGGTAGCCTAGAGTGAAAGCCCCATACACCTCCACCTGAACTACGTGGTCTTTGATCCATGCCAAGGAAGGGTACATAGGAATCCTCCACGAGGTTCAAGCCCACCATCCCCCCAGTCGTTCCAACCATCTTCATGTCCATTCACCAACACCATGGGCAGCCTAGAGTGTAAGCCCCATACACCACCACTTGAACTATGTTTTCTTTGATCTATATTAAGTAATGGTATGTAGGAATCCTTAGCGAGTTTCAATCCCACCATCCACCGGGACCAAGGTCTTCATTCATGTTGGTTCACCGACTCCTTCCTTATCGTGGGCTGCCTTAGAGTGTATGTCCTAGTTCATCTGAACTACGTGGACTTTGATCTTTGACAAGGAAAGGTACGTAGGAAGCCTCCATGAGGTTCAATCCAGGTATCAATTGGCCCCGAACGCCTTTGTGTCAGTGTGCCATGACCCATATCTAGTCTATGGGTACTTTGATCCATGTCAAGGCATGTCACGTAAGAAGCCACCCAGAGGATCAATCCCACCGACACCTAGTCGTTCCGACCCCCTTGACATAGGTTCACCCTCATCCCACATGACATTAAATTGTATTCGCCATCCTGAACTAAGGTGGATTTGGTCCATGTCATGGCATTGTATGTAGGAATCCTCCATGACCTTCAAGCCCAACACCCATCGGACCTCAGGTCCATATTCACATCGGTTCTCTGACACGCATCCTTATAAACTACATGGACATTGATCCAGGTGAAGGCATGGTACGTAGGATGCATCCCTGAAGTTCAATCCCACCACCCATTGGTCACTCTGATCCCCTTCACATCGGTTCACCCCATCCATACATAAGTCTTTGTCACTTCAATCAGCGGTAAGCCGTTGTGAACTTATTCTGTGGTAATCCGTTGTGAACCTATTCAGCGGTAAGCCATTGTCAACCTCATTAGGCAGTAAGTCGTCATCAGATGATCTACGCGGACTTTGATTATACGCCACTGGGATATATAGGAAGTCTCTTCAAGGCTCAAGACTGCCACTATCATCTTCATCACGACAGTCTCATCCCCTTCACCATCCCCATCAACCGATCCATAATACATCCAAATCCGTACTCGGGCCGCCACATCCTTGTGGAATCATGCCATTCCATTCCCTGTTTCGTCTAATAGCATTCGGGAGGCCACCCATGAGATGGCCCAAATATTGGTGTTCCCCGCCATGGAGTTCCTCCATCTGATCCACTCTTGTCAGTGTTATGATCATCCCGATCCTTCTCCACTAGATGTTAAACTTGCGTCATACCCTGTGGTAAACATGGGAAGCTAAGGAAAACCTCTAATACATAACCCTGTTATATGATTCCCCATTTTCTATGTGGGATTCCTTGGTCTTCTACACCCTCAAGATGCCCTACAATAAGGGAAAAAAGACAGACACACCAATCCCCTTGCATCCAGACATACCAGTGATGCCCCACGTTACTACTCCCCTAATCGAAGGTTACTTCCCTAACTTGACCCCTTGTAATGTCCTAAAAGAAGCAACATAAATAACTGGTGTCCATGAAGATATGGCACTGAAAAGAATTTCACGAACAGTGTCTTAATTCTATGAGGGATACCCTGACTAGGTGACGAGTTCCGAGGATGAATTCATAGAAGGAAGAACCAACATCCCATCATCTTGTTTCGATAAATGAGCAGACGTCACTGAATAAGGAGCGGATGCCTCCGGCCACTAGAAAGCGGGAATTCATGGTAACAAACACCATGTCCATCATCCCCGAACGAGACGGGCATGCGCGCTCCGGCGAAAGCATTAGAAATAGAAATGTAGAACCCAACGTGAAGATATTCTCCCCAATATGGAGATTTGTAGTGCACGGGGAATCAATGGATGGACATGTCACTAGATTCAGTCATATGGCACTGGGTCCCACCAAGAAAATAGTGGGCATGGCATGAAACTAACTAGGAGTTGGGGCAGTAGAACGTTGGACATCCCACTCTGCAACATTGTTAGCTTGGAACCCTCTTACCAATAACGGAAGATGGGATGGAGATGTGGCATTTTTGTCGATTCCATTTTCTTTTAGCACTGATGAGTTCATCTCTCGGCTTCTCATGAATCAGGTTTCTGCTTCAGGAACACGATCACCGCCCGCCCATCTGTGCAGGGGCGGGGGCAATGCCAGAACAGCCACTCTGTATGGATTTACCACTTCCACGATGGCCTCTACTTCCATGACCGTGGGGTGACCACACCCCATCTCCACACCCGATGTTATCCAACAATGGGTAATTAACGACCTCGTTCATCGTTATGAAGAGGAGGGAATAATTCCAACCTGGGATATGGCCCTCCTGGATCTAGAGGTTTCTGCACCTCTCCCTCAATGCCACCCCTAAGGGCAGCCCAAGGATCCATTTATATCCACCCGGATATACAACCGCTTCGGGTGCCTATCCCCGGAGCGCTTTGAGGACTCCCTGCCATATGGTGATGAGGTAGGCGATGTCCGGCACAACCCGATCAGAGTCCAAATCCAGAGGCTCCCAGCAAGGGCTCCCACCTGGCCGCATCAGAGCCGCCGCCTAGCTTGGCTAGAGGAGGAGCTGGTAAGCTATGCACTTGCACCACCAGCCTCGGCTCGTCCGACTAGACACCAGCGCCGGGAACGAATTGAGGAGGATTCCAGCAAAGGGGCGTCAACGTCGACAGATAAGGATCCATTTATATCCACCCGGATATACAACTGCTTCGGGTGCCTATCCTCGGAGGCTTTGAGGACTCCCTGCCTTATGGTGATGAGGTAGGCGATGTCCGGCACAACCCGATCAGAGTCCAAATCCATAGGCTCCCAGCAAGGGCTCCCACCTGGCCGCATCAGAGCCGCCACTTAGCTTGGCTAGAGGAGGAGCTGGTAAGCTATGCACTTGCACCACCAGCCTCGGCTCGTCCGACTAGACAGCAGCGCCGGGAACGAATTGAGGAGGATGCCTGCAAAGGGGCGTCAACGTCGACAACTAATCTGGCCCGAGCCACCATTGACGTGTACCGTCAAGTACCAACATACACTGAGAAGGTGTGCTTATACGCCCAACCGGGATTGAGGCCCCAACCGCCCTTCAAGAATACTGGGACGACTCACCTGGTTGTAGGCACGGGTAGTGGTCACCGCGAACCGACCCACAACGATAACACCCCATACAGAAGTCCTCCTCGTACCACCACCGCATGAAGCGTGGGTATTCCTAAATTTGAGTCTTGGTATGGAGTTCTACCCCGTGCTACCCCTAGTCTGAATTATGGACTGCCCCACAGAAGTGATACTGGGCAGAGAAGCCTCTCCCATGCACATTAATCTAGATATAGAGTCATTCCTCCTGCTCCCGACCACCGATGTGGGGACATCACTAGTTTGGTCTCTATTATATTTGGGGATCCTCCATTCGTCCTCTCCGTAGATGGTGAAGGTCCTCCTCGCCCCGAAAACCAGAGGGGCGAAGGCCCCCTCGCTCCACCCGCACCAAGCATGGAGGTCCTCCCTGTGCTCCTGTCGGTCCAAACAGAGGTTTTTCCTTCTCTAGTTCTATTCATGGAGGTCCTTCCATGTCCCCTTAGACATTTTTCATGGTGCTCCTCGCACCCCAGCCTTCTTGTGTGGAAACCCACTCTGCCCCAGCACCAGTATAGCCGAAGTACCCCATGTCGGAGGTCAGCCCAATCCCAAGGGGCCACCCAGGGGCAGGAAGGTAGGTCATCGCTGTCAAAAGAAGATTTCTGGGAAATCCCGGATAGAGATCAAACCAGTTCGCTTCTCAGAGTCTGAAGTAGAGTATGACTAGGCACAAGAAACCTCCCTTCTCTCATATGAGCCAAGGGTCGGGGCACGAACGGGGTTCATCAGCTGGGTGCTCCGGGAATGCGAGGTCCAAAGGTTTCCCATGTCCCTCCGTAGGTTTATCCAGGAGTATGAAAATTTGGGGACCACGTAGGATACGACCGTGAAATCACAGCCATCATCGCCGAATGAACTTTATGCCTTAACAAGAGATCACATAGACCTATTCTGGGGACCAATGGCAGGCGATCAGCAGGACGACCCACCACCGGCATCCTTGGCCACTGAGATAGGAATGTTGGTCTTCATCCCCTCTTATCATGACGTAGCCTCCAGGCCTCTACACTCTTTAGAGTAAAGCTCAAGAATCGATGGCCAATCAGCCCATTCACAGTATTCTCCACCAACTAGCCTGCAGTCCCAGCAGTCTGCCTCAGTACTGCAACCAGTTCCTCAACCACCTCCAGTTGACGAATGGGGAAAATAAGGGCCAGACCCTAAATTTTAGCGTAGGGGTTTCTGGAGCATCCTTGCAGCAGACCAGTTCGCCAAGAAGTTATGGCCGACAACAGTGTGATATTTCTACATACCTGAGTCCCTCACCCCGTAGGATGTTGAGTGCTTCTGCTATACCCTCTAGGTGACACATTTCAGTCTCCTTCACCATCATGTGGGTTATCCAAGTATCCATGTGCATTTCGAAGAAATTAGTGCATAGTGTCGTCTTGTGGATCTGGCCGCACTCCTTGTGGCCCAGCGCCCCGAGTCACCAGGTCTCTGTTAAGCCCTCCAGCAGCAATGCAGTCAGATTATCAAGGTACTCTTCCAAATTATCAAGGAGGCTACCCGCAAGTGAAAATATGTGGTTGGGGGCAGTATGCATCCCTCCACTTCAGTTTATCCGGCAGCAGCCCAACTCGCTATGCGATATTGAGGACATTCCCCCCGGAAGGGTCATGGTCCACATGGCCGACATAGTGGACAAGGAGGACGAGTTGAAGTTTATCGATGGAGACATACCCCAAATGGTGTTCCACCACTGTTGAACCCAACGGGGAGGATTAATCATCAGTAGAAGAATCTCCTAGGTCTCCCTATGCCCCCCGAGATGTTGGTAATCATCAAGAATGTCGGTAAGGGTGGAGAGCACGTCAGAGATCTCAAGCACTCCGACCCATCGAGCATAGTGCAGAAGACGGAGGAGGACCTCGAGAAGGCCACGTTGTACCAGAAACTTGTTGAACAGAATAGGTTGGTTGATGAGCTCTTGGATGAATGCACTGTAGAGCGACGACCCAACTATAGTGTTCCTAGGCCGGCACAGTAGGGGTAGAAACAACTACCCATCTACGAGATGCCACTTGGAAATAATGATCATACCGCTCATGTGGATAGAGGTGAAGCTGGATTTCATGGAAAGAGGGAACAATGTGTCTCATAAAACCCTCCTGAATGGTGTGACAACCCAAGGAACCCTAATAGAGCTCCCCAGGTAGCCCCAAGGGCCGCTCCATGAGCCGCTGAGCCTGTCTACCATGTTGGAGATCCTGACAACACACTTGTGGTTAGGTACCCCCATCAAGACCGGGATCCCCACCCAGAATATCTTATGGAGGAACTCATAGCCCACATAGAGGCTTTGGATATGCGACAGGTGGCCATCCCACTAGATGGAAAGCCATACCCGGCATGGGTGGATGATATGCCTGCACCTACGAGATTTGGGAATCCCACCATCTCCCCTTTTAACAGGATACGGGACCTGCCGCAGCATCTGGACCACTTCAACTCGAGGTGTGGGCCCATATTAGGCACTCCAACAAAACAAGAGGCTATCACGCTAGATGTTTCAATCAGAAATTGGAGGGGACAACATTGCTCTGGTATAGCCATCTCCCAGTCGGATTCATGACTAGCTGGGATGACCTTCACAGTCAGTTCCTCTACCAGTTCAGCTCTACCACTCAGAAAACGAGCATCGAAAACCTCTTCAAGTGCAAACAAATGCCTGATAAGAGATTCATGGACTTTATCTCCCGGTGGAAGGGGCTCACATACTCCATTAACACGACCTTGACTCGGGAGAAATTACTAACGATGTGTGTAGGAAATGCCAAGATAGAACTGGTGCCTTCTCTGATCACCCAGAACAACCCTGGAGGATTTCAATACTTCTCGGACAAGGCCCTGCGCCTTGAAGAAGCCATGAAACAGGCCAGCCAGGCACATCTGTTGCCCCATGTGATTCAAGCGAAGGGAGCTTCCAGATCCGAGCCCGCTGCAGTGGCCCAAATAGAAGCCCCCAAGAAACTAGAGTTACTACCAGTGGCACCGACCCTGTAGCCTCACAGAGGTCCTCCTCATGCACAGCCTTTAGCTCTGCAGCATCCTTAGAATTGGAAAGCGCCTCCGCGTAATGCGCCGCCACCACCCAGGTGGGGAAATCAGGGTCCACCTCCTCGACAGGCCCCTCCGGAACCTCATTAGGGTAAGGCTCCAAGAGCCCCATTTCTAAAAATAAGAAACTAAACTTACTCGTTCAGTGAAAATTAGGTACCTAGTTACTTCCGTAGTGCCTTGGAATAGGGGAGTATACGCTTTCCTGAGTGTAGAAGGCCTGAAGAGGCGAATCTTATTGAACAACCTAAATACTTTCCCTACCATCAAATTCTGGGGCACACCCTCAAGCAGTGCTATGTGTTTATAGACTATCTCCAAGACTAGGTCAATAAAAACATAGTCAGGCTGGGCCCAGCCCTGACACAAGTGGCGGGTTTCTTTGTAAGGTCAGAAAATGGTAGCGACAGCGATGGCGAGTGGCAGCAGGTTTCCAACCGCGAATCCCAGAAGAATATCGACTGGATGGACAGAAAAATGGTTTCTCGTGCCCATGGCATCATCTAGGCATGACTAAATCAGCTAGAGCCTTCATAAGTGGTGGCCACCACTTCTTCATCATCATCTCAGTCTGCCTCTTCCCAGAATAGAAAGCATCGACGACACAAGAAAACGCAGCGCACCCCACCATTGCCATCGTCATCACGCGCTGTCGGAGACTTCATGACCCTTGAGATAGGGATCGATCCAAAAATCTACCAAGTAGTGGATTAATCTTCAAGTGATAGTCAAGGGTACAATTCAGTTAATACCGTCGAGTTGGTAAACCCCTATATGACTCCCGGCGAGGGGGAGCGCCAAGCGAATCCCCCCAACGTCCCAAGACAACACCAACATTCGCAGAGCTACATATGTAGAGACCCAAAGCTTGACATACATGGAAATTACATTACATTAGAGGAATACTTAATACATAACAAAAACAGACACAAAAGGACTGTAATATTTTAGTGTCTTTGGAAACATGGAACGTAATCTTCTAATCGTGGTGAAAGATCTTCAACATCTCCTGTAAAGATCATCCCCTTTTCTTTCTTACCTAAAACCTTTCATTATATCCTGGGAAAAAGAAAACATAAAAAGGGTGAGCTCAAATGATCATTAAGGGTAATCATGGATAAAATAAAACATACCATATACATTTGAACATAAAAACATGATCATAATGTTTAAACATCAAAAGCTTGAGAAATGACATAAAACATAGAAGTACACATGGCATAGATCATAATGAAACATTAAGAATGATAAAATAGCATGGGAATAAAAAATGTAATTATGGAAACCATTAACCACATGATATGATTTCCATAGTAGCCAAGGCATTGCTGCCAAGACCATCTTAGTGGACAAAGTCCCTTTCTGAATCGAGTTCACTCCTCATTCCAGTCATGTATTACTGAACAGGTTTAACTTGCCATTCCAGCCATTTCTATCTCATGAGATATGAATCTTTACCCAATTCATTGGAGGGAGATATAGGTCCCACCCATCTCAGAGTGAAGTCATTCTTACTTGTGCCACAAAAAAATATTAAAACATTCATCATAACCCAATGAATAAAATGGGTTTCATAAACATCATCCCATCATTTCATAATCCATATAAAACAAATCGATTTAATTTCATAATAAGGAAAGTGAAACCATGTAAATAAAAGAGTCATTATTCTTAAAACATACACATATTAAATAATTTCATTATAGATGGAAAATGGTTTTGATAAAACACTTGAAATGAATTCTTGAGGAAAATATCCTTTCTTCTTTAAAATAATTTTATTTTCACAAAATGTGATGAATTTTTAAAAGAAATGGATTTTCTTGAAAATAGTCATGAAATCTTTTTGAGGAATCTTCCTGAAAATATGGCTTTATAAAACCGTAAAAATCCTGTAATGCCGTATAAGTTAAAAAAACATTCTTCTCGTAATTTTTTCGGAAAAGTAAAAAATTACCTCGTACGAAAAATGACAAAAGATTCCTTTCATATCATTTACTAAAAACCCACCGATGGGTAAAATTGGATTTAAACAATTTTAGGTGGATGGAAATAATATTACATATTTAGGAAACATGGATGTGGATGATAAAATACACCCCAGTAATTTCTGAAGTATAAAAAATCTCAGATAAAAATGAGATTGTGATATTTCCCTTACCTTAGGCCCGATTTGCTTCGTAAGTATCTGAACCACCTATATAATGATTTAAATAATTTCATTGACTTATTCCAGAATCATACTCATTTTTATGATATCATATATGGTTCACTTATGGATTTATATTACCCATTCATTTGTAAATTCCATGTTAAAGAGCGTTTTGGGTAAAATCGTTTCATTTGTCGTCCGTGTTTTGACTTGTAATTATTCATATGATTACTTAGATCATGATTACTTAATTCATGAATATAAAACATGATTTATATATAATATATATTCATAATATATATATATATATATATATATATAATAGATCAGTAAATGGAATGAAATACACCGTTCATGGAGACGGTAGACTGTACGTACGAATGAACGCTGTTTTCTTTTCCTTATTGAGTTGAATGGAATTAAGTACATGGCATACATATATATACACATAAATCCAGTATCATTGTTATGTCATATATTTCATGATTACTTATTATATATACTTTATGATAATTCATGAATGGTTAACGTGGAGAATGAATCTCATCGCGTCATGGGGACGGTAGTCCATACGTACGCACGAGCGATGATATCGTTCTCATGATTGTGGAATTGTATTGGAGTGTATGTATACTATTTCAGAATAAATATCACTTTAAAATAATCATATATAGTTATTATTTACACCATTATACCCATCCAAGTAAGGTGTTGGTGGAAAATAGAATACACCACTGCGAGGAGACAGTATTCTGTACGTACACACGTACGGTAATTTCGTTTTCCGGAGGATGGATAGATGGTGAAATACGGTTGTTTCATACTTATAATAACATATCCGTATATGAGTGATACTGATGTTATTACTTCATAATGAAACAACCTAATAAGAAGAAGTGTCAGAAGAAAAAAAGATGAAAGAATCGGTAACGGACGTTACCTCTTCTTTGAAGAACCTCTTTGAGTCTTCCTCTTAGGGCACTAAAATTGGTCTTTGAAGAAGACAAGGACCTCTAGGATGTTGTTAGGGAAGTGGATAAGATAATTTTTCAGGGCTTTTCCGAGCTTGAAGGCTCAAAGTGGTGTGAAGAAGAGAGGGAGGAGGTGCCCTTTTATAAGGGAGGAGAGGGGCACCTTTGGAATTCTTAAAAATATTAATTTATAATAAATCTAACCCCACTTATAAACCTCCAAAATTTCTCATATTCAAAGATTAGATGATATAGGGTTGTAATATCATCAAACAATAAAATTTAGATATGTTTGGATCTTATTTTAAACCTTATCATTTTGATTTATCCTTATTTAATCTATTTAAGTTTATTTGTGGTAATAAAATTCTAAATTTTAAATTATAACAAATAATTACTTATCTGTTGTGAATATTCCATAATTGTTTACTTTATAACATTATAGACCATATAAATTTAAATTTCTAATTTTTAAATATTTTTGTGATTTTTAAATAGTTTTATAATGTGTTATTTTTATAAAATAACAATAGTGTCAATTTTGACACTATTCATTTATTTGAATTTAAATAAAATATAAACAGAACATATGTTCAAAATAAAAGCATTAATAGATTCATAAGAGGTCATATGTATCTATAAAATTAGTGGATCTCATAAAATAGTTCATATAATATTTATTTTATTATTTTTAAAACCATTTATTTGTTTTATCTCTTAATAAAATAATTACTACATCATTTTTGTATAATTATTTAATATATTTATTTGTTGCATAAAATTTAAAAATAAATTCCTATGATGAATATATATCTATTAAATTTAACAATAATAAATTTACTATAATTTATCATCTTAAAATCACAATATTTAAATTGTTATATTTATTAAATTGTGAAGGTGACAACTTTGGCATCATTAAAAGTAATATAATATAAGTGTCATAATCACTTTTATAAGGCTCCAAACGGTAATATATTAGGTCATTGGATGATTAAGGTGTATATATACACTAAAATAAGTTTTTTTCTGTTTTTTGGGCCTTTTAATGTGTATTATTATTTCAATAAAGACAATATTACTTATTTTCCACTTCATAAATAATTTCTGTATCATTAATGTATCACCATTAATGACAATTATTTAATCCCTAAAAATTCTAAATACATTATCATGATGTAGATAATTTTATTATATTTCTGGAGACTATTCATTTTCTATGTTTTATGATGTTGATCACTAAATTAAAATTATTATACTTATAAACTTTAAGAGAGTGACATGTTGTCACTTTCTTTGGTTTTAATAATAATTAAATTATTTTCATGGTCAAAAGTCCATAAAATGAATCTAATCTGACCCTTAGGTTATATGCGTCTACTTGTAGCCATCCAATAGAATTTAGTCATGTTTTAGGTTAATTTTATAAAATTATATTTATGCTTAATTAACCTATTTACCTTTAACTATGGTAAATAAAATTTATCGTAGTTACTATTCATAATTCCCAAAAATAAAAAGTAGCTTATTAACATAATTCGGACCCACTGATTCCAAATATAGAATCCATTTTTCCAAATTCAATACAATAAAGTTTCAGAAATTAAATTAAAATTCATCTTGTTGTCGAAAAAACGGGTTTTTCATTAAAACATTGAAAAAGATTGAATTGATTTAACCTACAAATTTAATGTAAAATCAATGATAATGACATAAATTATATTAAATGGTAATAATATATTCTTTTTATACTTTAAAACCATTAAATATTATAATTTAAACATATAAATTATTGCGATGAAAAAATTTGTTTTTAATTAAAATATAGCGTGTTTTTACTATTCATCAAAATATGAAAGTTACCAGAATAATATGAAAACATTATCCAAAGTAAATTTCTAATACTTTATTTCAAATAATAATTTTATTTTGTCAAATTGAACTTATAAACATGTCAAAAACTAGATTTAAAGTGGGTGCGCCATCAAAATGCGGAAAAACAACATTTTTTTTAAAATAATTATTTTACCCGAAATATTTATTTTGTTCTTATACCATGTTCTAGAAAATATGTAAGATAAATAATAATGTTATAAAATTCAAAATTTATTTAATAATATTCATAACATCCAGTTCATAATAATATTATAATAATATATCGTTGTTTAGTAAAACACGGTATTGCGTACAACACACGCTATCGAGGAAGGTCGTGATTGCATGTAATGCAAGCCAAGTCTGGGTTACATGTTGTGCAAGAATCCTTCATTATTTCATATAACAGAATCCAACCATATTTCATTTATAAATTATATATATATATATATACTCAATGTTGCATAGAATAACTATTATCAAAATTGGGTGTAACACGATCCAAGAATAGTGTTGCATATACTACAAGCTAATACGGTGTTCCGTATAGCGCAAGGTAATCTTGGTGTAGCATACAACACAAGATATTAATGAAATTAAAAGAATATTTTTCATAAAATCTCGGGGTGTTACATTCTACCCACCTTAAAATGAATTTCTCCCTCGAAATTCATCGAGGTTATAAATGGTTTACTACATGAAAGTTTGTTTAATAGAAACCCACATCGTAAAAAGGAATACCAAAACATGGATTTAAAAAATAATGTATGAAATGTAATGGTTACCCAAATTAACTCATCACTGGGTTTCCACGTAGGAGAACATAGGTGAAAATATGGATATGGAAGAAAAATCTGACCAACAAGTTCTGATGGAGAGTGGTGGAGAACATGGCTATGAAAAAGCCACAAATCACAAAGCTATTGATTTGTGAGGATCTATGTTACCATCTGATTCATCCGATATAAGGGAACTAGGACAACATTTTTTGTTTTCAAGATCATTTCCCTAAAGTTGATGAATTAAAAGAAATACTTGCATTATTTTGGTACAATCTCACTGTTGTTCGTGAATTGAACAACTTCCACTTCATCCCTTACAGAAATGAAGTTGAATTTGTTATTCCTGATGTGTTAGTAGATCATCTGATAGAATGATGGGTCATTCCATCTCTTTCAAACAAAAGGTTAGCAAAAGTTATAAGTCCATCTTATGGATAGATTAATCGTATATGGTTCCAAAAATGAACTTATACTTCATATATCATACCGCTTAATAAAATAAAACTAGTTTCTACTAACCAGGGACTTCCTGTAGGACAACGGTAGGCAATAAAGGCCAGTCGTAATTCGGTTGTGGGTTCGATTCCCACAGCCTTGTCCGACACGATGGGTTGTCGCCCGTCCTACAGGTTGTCCTTTTTCTAAAACTACATTACTATAAAATCCCATCAGTAATATCGAAAAAAGTTATATCCTTAAACAATACTAGAATATGTCCAACATAATCCATTCCAATCTTTAGGCTTATCTAAAATACTTCAGTCCAAGCTCATAGTATAAAAAACAATTACTTGAAATGTCATCAACCAAGCATGTTAATTCCATCATTTATCCCCCATATATATATATTGTTGGTCACATTCCAATCATTTTAATTCCTTAATCATGTATTCTCTTGAAAAAATGAATACCCATTGAACCTTAGTGAAAACATGTATGCTGTCAAAAGTTAACTCTTTCTACATACCAAAATCCAAAAATTCTATATACTCAAACCATGATATAACCTTCTCCTTATATCAGTCATGAGCTCATGAATACTATCAAACATTTAATTTTCTCTTTATCCCTTCATTATGTGCATATCATCTATTTTCCAAAAATATTTGAGTAACCTTTCATGGTTACTAATACCATTAATCATACACTTTCAGAACTTAGGAAAGACAATAGTGTAACAATCCTTAGATGTCTCTTTATTCCATAGTACCACAATATTATGTATACAACATTACACTTGATAAACATGTAATCATTACACTACCTTCTTAAACCATTGACTGAGCTTCAACAATTCATTCATCTCACATATCATTTATAGTCTCTTCATCATCATCAACATAAATACTACCAATACGACCGTACTGATTCTCTTCATGAGACTTTACCTTAGGGTATTGGTTTGCATAATGCCTGTACATTCCACATTTAACACATTGAGCCATTGTTAATGTCATAGCAATACCATTATCCTCGTCCATGGTGTTAACTGAATTTTTTCCTTTGCACTTACGGGATTTGTGTCCTTCTTCTCCACACCCAAAGAATCTTCCAGTTCCCTTGAAACAATCTCCTCGATGCCTCTTCCAACAGTATTTACATGAGGGAAATTGAACATTCTTTCCTCTATGATCATCATGAACCTCCATATTTCTCTTATTATCTTAGTCGGGAAACTTACCAAAGTTGAGATTGTTGATCATATTATGAGATTGCTGATTAGGCATAATAACGATGTTTGGACTTCTAGATCCAGTTTCATTTGGTTTCTCATGAAGAAAATCATTCCATTTTCTATCATATCCTCCGTTATCGTGAATGTTCATGTTTCCATCCATTTTCTAAAACCCAAAAAGAATAGTGTGAGAGGAAAAAATCATGATAGGGATAGCAACATAGTAAATGGGGAGTATCCTCAATATCTAACATCTTAGGTTAAATTATATGATCGCTACCGTAGTTCTAGGACTGTATCCTATACGTATACTTATCCTTAGGGACATCCCTAGACATACCTTATAAATATCTCTAGGGATCTCACTAATGTTTTTTCATCCTAGTTTCCAGAGGTTAACTAAACCTTTCCTCTGATACCAAATGTAGTGACCCAAATCATGATGTACTTGGAAACTACATTACTTTAGAAGAATATATAATACATAACACAAACAGACACACAAGGACCGTAATATTTTAGTGTCTTTGGAAACTTAGAACGTAATCTTCTAATCGTGGTGAATAATCTTCAACATCTCCCATAAAGACCTTCTCCTTTTTTCCTTACCTAAAACCTTTATTTATATCCTAGGGAAAAGAAAACATAAAAAGGGTGAGCTCAAATGCTCAGTAAGGGTAAGTGTGGATAAAATAAAACATACCATATACATTTGAACTTAAAAACATGAACATAATGTTTAAACTTCAAAAGCTTCAGAAATGACATAAAACATGGAAGTACGCAAAGCATATATCATAATGAAACATTAAGAATGATAAAATATCATGGTAATAAAACATGTAATTGTGGAAACCATTAAGCACATGATATGATTTCCATAGTATCCAAGGCATTGCTGCCAAGACCATCTTAGTAGACAAAGTCCCTTTCTGAATCGAGTTCACTCCACGTTCCAGTCCTGTATTACTGAACCGGTTTAACTTTCCGTTCTAGCCATGTCTATCTCATGAGATATAAATATTTACCCAATGCATTTGAGGGAGATATAGGTCCCACCCATCTCATAGTGAAATCATTCTTACTTTTTCCACTAAATAAACTTAAATCATTCATCATAACCCATAGAATAAAATGGGTTTCATAAATATCATCCCATCATTTCATAATCCATATAAAACAAATGGATATAATTTCATAATAAGAAAAGTGAAACCAAGTAAATAAAAGAGACATTATAATTAAAACATACACATATGAAATAATTTCATTTTAGATGGAAAATGGTTTTGATAAAACACTTGAAATGAATTCTTGAGGAAAATATCCTTTCTTCTTTAAAATAATATTCTTTTCACAAAATGTCGTGAATTTTTAAAAGAAAAGGATTTTCTTGAAAATATCATGATATCTTTTTGAGGAGGCTTTATGAAAATATGGATTTATAAAACTGTAAAAATCCTTTCATTCCGTATAAGTTAAAAAAATATTCTTCTCGTACTTTTGTAGGAAAAGTCAAAAAGTACCTCGTACGAAAAACGACAAAAGATTCCAGTCATATATTTTATTAAAAACCCACCAAAGGGTAAAATTGGATTTAAACAATTGTAGGTGGATGGAAATAATATTACATATTTAGGAAACATGGATGTGGATGATAAAATACACCCTAGTAATTTCTCAAGTATAAACAATCTCGGATAAAAATGAGATTGTGATATTTCCCTTACCTTAGGTCTGATTTGCTTCGTAAGTGTCCGAACCTCCTGTATAATGATTTAAATAATGTCATTGACTTATTCTAGAATCATACTCATTGTTATGATATCATATATGGTTCACTTATGGATTTTTATTACCCGTTCTTTTGTAAATTTCATGTTAAATAGCGTTTTGGGTAAAATCGTTTCATTTGCCGTCCGTGTTTTGACTTGTAATTATTCATATGATTACTTAGATCATGATTAATTAATTACAGAATATAAAACATGATTTATATATAATATATATTAATAATATATATATATATATAATAGATCAGTAAATGGAAAGAAATACATTGTTCATAGAGACGGTAGACTGTACGTACGCATGAACGTTGTTTTCTTTGCCTTATTGAGTTGAATGGAATTAAGTATATGACATAAATATATATACACATAAATCCAGTATCATTATTATGTCATATATTCCATTATTACTTATTATATATACTTTATAATCATTCATAAATGGTTAACGTGGAGAATGAATCTCGTCGCGTCGTGGAGACGGTAGTCCGTACGTACACACGAGCGATGATATCATTCTCATGATCGTGGAATTGTATTGGAGTGTATGTATAATATTTCAGAATCAATATTACTTTACAATAATCATATATATTTATTATTTACACCATTATACCCATCCAAGAAAGGTGGTGGTGGAAAATAGATTACACCACGGTGTGGAGACGGTATTCCGTACGTACGCACGCGCGGGTATTTTGTTTACCGTAGGATGGATAGATGGTGAAATAAGGTTGTTTCATACTTATAATAACATATAATTGTATTAGTGATACTGATGTTATTACTTCATAATGAAACAACCTAAGAAGAATAAGTGGAAGAAGAAACAAAGATGAAAGAATAGGTAACAGACATTACCTCTTCTTTGAAGCGCCTCTTTGAGTCTTCCTCTTAGGGCACTAAAATTTGTATTTGAAGAAGACCAGGAACTCTGGGATGTTTTTAGGGATGTTGAGAAGATAGTTTTTCAGGTTTTTTCCGAGCTTGAAGGCTCAATGTGGTGTGAGGAAGAGAGGGAGGAGGTGCCCTTTTATAAGGGAGGAGAGGGGCACCTTTGGAATTCTTAAAAATATTAATTTATAATAAATATAAACCCACCTAAAAACCTCCAAAAATTACTCATATTAGAATATTAGATGATATAGGGTTGTAATCTCATCGACCAATAAAACTTAGACATGTTTGTATCTTATTTTAAACCTTATCATTTTGATTTATCCTTATTTAATCTATTCAAGTTTATTTGTGGTAATCAAATTCTAAATTTTAAATTATAACAAATAATTACTTATTTGTTGTGAATTTTCCATAATGTTTTACTATATAACATTATAGACCATATAAATTTAAACATATAATTTTTAAACATTTTTTTGATTTTTAAACAATTTTATAATATGTTATTTTTATAAAATAACAATAGTGTCAATTTTGACACTATTCATTTATTTGAATTTAAATAAAATATACACAGAAGATATGTTCGAACTAAAAACTTTAATAGATTCATAAGAGGTCATATGTATCAATAAAATTAGTGTATCACATCAAATAGTTCATATAATATTTATTTTATTATTTTTAAAACCATTTATTTGGTTTATCTCTTAATAAAATAATTAATACAACATTTGTGTATAATTATTTAATATAATTATTTGTTTCATAAAAATTAAAAATAAAATCCTATGATGAATATATATCTATTACCGTTCCCAGTAACACTTTTAATCCAATTTTTCATCTTAAAATCAAAATATTTAAATTTTTATATTTATTAAATTAAGAAGGTGACAACTTTGGCATCATTTAAAATAAAATATTATAAGTGTCATAATCACTTTTATAAGGCTACAAACGGTTATATATTTGGTAATTGGATGCTTAAGGTGTATATATACACAACCAATAAGTTTTTTGTCAGGTTTGTGGGCCTTTTAATGGGTATTATTATTTCAATAAAAACTATATTACTTATTTTCCACTTAATAAATAATTTCTGTATCATTAATGTATCACCATTAATGCAATTATTTAATCCCTAAAAATACTAAATAAATTATCATGATGTATATAATTGTATTAGCTTTCTGGATACTATTCATGTTCGAAGGTTTATGATTTTTATCACTAAATTAAAATTATTATACTTTTAAAATTTAAGAGAGTGACGTGTTGTCACTTTCTTTGGTTTTAATAATAATTAAATTATTTTCACGGTCAAAAGTCCATAAAATGAATCTAATCTGACCCTTAGGTTATATAGTTATACTTTTATCCATCAAATAGAATTTTGGAATGTGTTAGGGTAATTTTATCATATTATATTTACGCTTAATTACCCGATTTACCTTTAACTATGGTATATAAAATTTATCGTAGTTACTATTCATAATTCCCAAATATAAAAAGTAGCTTATTAACATAATTTGGTCCCAATGATTCCAAATATGGAATCCATTTTTCCAAATTCAATACACAAAATTTGCAGAAATTAAATTAAAATTAATCTCATTGTCGAAAGAAAACTGGTTTTTCTTTAAAACATTACAAAAGATTGAATTGATTTAACCTACGAATTTAATGTAAAATCAATGATAATGACATAAATTATATTAAATGGTAAAAATATATTCTATTTATACTTTAAAACCTTTCAATATTATAATTTAACCATATAAATTATTGCGATGAAAAAACTGGTTTTTAATTAAAATATAGCGTGTTTTTACTATTCATCAAAATATGAAAGTTACCAGAATAATATGAAAAATTACAAAGTAAATTTTTATTTATTGATTCCAAAGAAGAATTTTATTTTGTCAATTTTAACTTATAAACATTTCAAAAACTAGATTTAAAGTGGGCATGCCATCAAAAGGCGGCAAAACTTCATTTTTTTAAAAATACTTATTTTACCCGAAAAATTTATTTTGTTCTTATATCATGTTCTAAAAAATGTGTAAGATGAATAATAATGTTATAAAATTCAAATTTTAGTTAATAATTTTCATAATGGCTAGTTCATAATTATATTATAATAATATATCTTTGTTTAGTAAAACCCGGTATTGCGTACAACACACGCTATCGAGGAAGGTCGAGATTGCGTGTAATGCATGCCAAGTCAGGGTTGCGTGTTGTGAAAGAATCCTTAGTTGTTTCGTATAACAGAATCCAACCTTATTCCATTTATACATCAAATATATATATATATGTATACACTCAATGTTGCGTAGAATAACTATTATCAAAATTGTGTGTAACACGATCCAAGAATAGTGTTGCATATACTGCAAGCTAATACGATATTGCGTATAGCGCAAGGTAATCATGGTGTAATATACAACACAAGAAATTAATGAAATTAAATGAATATTTTTCATAAAATCTTGGGGTGTTACAACATCCATATGGCTCGTCGAGGCACGTCAGTTGGCACCTCCAGCCAGGCCATGCAAGCCAGTGAGACCAGACAGTAGGCCCAACACAAAGCTCAACACACGCAGCCTCTTTATCTGGTGTCATCGGGACCGCCTCCACCACCTTTTGTGATACTAGACCAATCAAAACCACTTTAGTCATGCCACGACCAGATTCGCCGTTCTATATGCCGATCTTAGTCGTTCGAACATCATTTGGAAGCTACTCTTCAGGCGTTGACTAGTGGGCAGCGATATATGCCCAGCAGTAGCCAATCGTTGATCCAGCCGACAGGGCCCACTATTCCACCAATTGTAGAGTGTCCTCTTGTAAGCAGAAGA
Source organism: Viscum album (assembly GCA_963277665.1). Taxonomy (NCBI): domain Eukaryota; kingdom Viridiplantae; phylum Streptophyta; class Magnoliopsida; order Santalales; family Viscaceae; genus Viscum; species Viscum album. Next base: position 1,905,496,528 of record OY728158.1, read on the forward strand.
TCACGCCTGGAGGAGAAGTATGATGCCCTCAATTAGTTTGTCAGGATCCGAGAAAGGATTTACATCCTTGAAGACCTCCTCCTGTCGTAAGATATGTTTGAGACCCTCGCTAAGGATTTAAGAAGCCCTCTCCAATTTGAAACGGAGATAATATATGTAGAAGCATTTCATGTGGAAGTATTAGAGGATTCAAAATTCCATTCTATCATTTAGTTCTCAAGAGATGAATAAGGCTCTCACATACAAGGGTACATATGCCCATTGTACATCACCGGTCAATTTAACGGCGTGAAGCTTCTCTGTTGTCTCGTTGACACTGACTCTGGGATCAACTTATCCCGATGCGAACATTGTGGAAGCTGGGGTTATCCTAGGATGACCTGACTCCTTCTAATTTAAGGATCCGAGGATATGACAGGATAGAGTAGACCCCAGTAGGCAAGATCCTTCTGAAGACCCAGTTAAATGGCCTAGTTTTTAGTAAAAAATTTATGTTCGTCTCCTGGGACACCGCGTACAATGCATTGATGGGTAAACCAGGGCTCCACATGCATGTGGCGGCCCCCTCTTCATATCACCAGTGCCTCAAGTACTCGCTAAATTTCCATGTATGTGTACTCCAACGTGATGAATCTCCTTTCACCTCTTGTGAAGCCCATTATCTAGATGCTGACTATTACAGGAGCCGAGATAAGCAGATTCTAGCAGGTGAGATTGAGCCCGCCACGGTCACAACTGACCTCTAGGTAGGTCTGGATGATGCCTACGTCCTCTCGATCCATTAGATGGAGGTGACGACCCCCTAAATGGAGTAATGCTTTGTTGTCTTCAGTACAAGAGGAAGTCATATTCCAAGTGTTGATGGATAATCACCTGGTACACCTACACTAACCAGGATAAGGTGATCCAAGAGCCTCCTACCCCCATATGGTATCGGATGTCTGCCTCATGGCAATGACAGTATGTCATACATGTCTATTTTTTCGGGCTGGAATTAACCGGCTCAAGAAAATGCACCATTTTTGTTTTGATATAATCAAGCATGGCCCCTTGGGATGATGACCAGATGGGACCGGATCAACTACCTTAATTAATATGGTCTTAGTAGTGCGTGGACCCCCTAGTATGTTGTCCACTACTGTCCAGGCTGGTACCAGCTACCCGTTTGGACAGGTCGTCCCAGTGGAAGCTCCTCCCGTAGGGAATCCCTCCCCCCACAAGGAATCCCTCCTCCGCAAGTGAAGAAAAGGATCTAGAGGATGCTCCCCCTTCCCTTTAAGAAGGAATCCCTGCCACAGTCGATGAACTGGTACAGGTGAACCTCAGAAGAGAGGCAGATTCGAGACCCACATTGATCAGTTCTTCCATTTCCCTCGAGGAGTAACAAAGGTACATAGATTTCATGAAATAGCACCGTGACGTATTCAACTGGTGTTATGATGAGATTCCAGGACTAGATCCTCAGGATGCCATCCACTACCTCGTTCTTCTGGCAAATCATTGCGGGTTCAAGCAGCATCCGAGAAAGATGCAGCCTTCTAACGGTGCCATGGTCGATGCCAAATTTTACAAGCTTATCAGAGCCAACATCATAATGTAGGTATAGAACCCTAAGTTTCTAGCCATCATTATGCCGTTCAGAAAGAAGAATGGACATATCCATGTCTGCATCAACTTCTGAGATCTCAATCGTCACTGTCCGAAGAATTATTTTACCCTTCAAGTGACAGAATTATTGATTGACACTACGACTGGATTCCAAGCCCTATCCTTCATGGATGATTACTCATGATATAATCAGATATGAATGTCCCCTGAGGACGAGGAGTCCACAACATTCATGGCGCCCAAGGTAATTTCTGTTTCCAGGTTATTCCCTTCAACCTGAAGAATGCAGGTTCCGCCTATCAGCGGCCCATGCACCACATATTCACGCCAATCCTCAGGACATTGGGGGATTGCTATGTGGATGATCTGTTGGTCAAATATTTCCAGTTCCAGGACCATGATAAAGTGTTCAGCTTCCTCTATTATTTCCATCTGAATATGAACCCGCTGAAATGTGGCTTCGGGGTCACCTCTGGGAAGTTTTTTGGATTTTTTGTCTGGTACCAAGGCATAGAGATCGACCCAGAGAAGATCAAGGCCACCAGTCAGATACCTCCCCCTAGAAGTATTTTGGATATTCATGGTTTCCAAGGCCCCTTATACTACATAAACATATTCATTGCGAATCTGGACGGCAATTGTAATCCCTTTTCCCAACTCATGAAGAAAGGCTCTGCCTATGAGTGGGATGAAGAGTGTCAGACTGCATTCAAGGAAATTAAGAAATATCTTCTCTAGCCCCTATACTTGATTCCACCCATATCCGGGAAGCCACTGGGCATGTACATGACTACCCTTGAATGATCTCTCGATGCCCTTCTCGCCCAGAAGAACAATAAGGGGACGGAAACCGGTCTCTACTACCTCTGTCATATTCTCATTGATACAAAGACCAGATACTCCCTCATAGAAAAGAGATTCCTCACACTAGTATTCATAGTATAGAAATTGTTACTCTACCTGCAACACCATGTGTTACAGTTGGTGTCTTAGGTAGACTCACTGAAGTACATTCTGAACCGCCCAATGTTGACCGGTCATCTAGCACAGTAGGCAGTGATCCTCCAGCAGTTCGACATCAAGTTCGTACCTCAGAAAGATATCAAGGGATAGGCATTGGATGAATTTCTATCTACCCATCCAACCCTTGTGGACAAGTCCCTGGACTTGGATCTTCCTGACGAGGCAATCCTCTCAGTTGATCCTGCCATACCAGGTTGGTAGATTCACTTTGATGGTGACTCCCGGAGCCCCACCGGGAGGAGACTCAATGATCCTAGGATCAATAGAGCGGGCATGGGTATTGTCTTTATTACCCTGGAACATTCCATTATACCGTACTCATTCATGTTGTCAAAAGGTTCACCAACAATGAGGCAGAGTATCAGGCTCTTATTACTGGCCTCGAGCAGTCTCTCGAGAACGATGTGCCCCATTTTCACATGAAAGGGGATTCCGATCTAATCATCAAGCAAGTCAATGGTGGCTAATTTGTTAGAAAGCTAGATCTCGTGCCATTTTTTGAGCTTACACTCCTTCTAATTTCCCAGTTTCCATCCCGGTCGAATGTTACTCATGTCCCTCGATCTCAGAATGGTCTTGCTGAAACCCTGGCCGGCCTTGCTGCAATACATGCGGAACACGAGCAGGATGATCTAATTATACACGTGGCACACCAGAGAGTCATTACCCCCATCACCCCATTGGATGACGACAACCTGTGAGTAGGAAATATTACCGTTGGGTCCTCCTCGTCAAGACCCCCAGGTTCTCTGAATGCAGTGGTTGAAGTGACTCTCGACTGGAGTGCCCATTTCATCAAGTACCTGATAAATGGTTGCCTCCTAGGTGATCAGGCTGAGTGCGAGTGAATCTAATGTCGCGCGCTGCTGTTTACCCTCCAGAGTGGTCTCAGTCTTGAGCAGATCCCATACAAGTGTGGGTTTGAAGGTGTTCTCCATCATTGTATCCAAGGAGTAGAGATTGCTAAGGTCATGAATGAGGTTCATGATGGTTCCTATGGGGCCCAACAGGCGAGGCCGAAGCTATCCCATAAAATCCAGAGACTGGGGTAATTTTGGCCCTCTATGTTCCATGATTGTATTGAGTTAACTAAGAGATGTCACACATTCCATGTTCATGCTAACTTCCTGCATCGACCACCAAAACCTCTCTACTCCACAATGTACTCTTGGCCCTTCACAGTGTGGGGCCTCGATGTCGTGGTACCATTCACAACGGCGAAAGCTCACCATTGCATGTTTATCCTTACTGCCATGGATTTGTTTTTCAAGTGGGCAGCAGGAGTTCCACTCAATGAGGTCAAGGCCCGTTCCATCGTTGAATTCATGAGCTCCAACATCATCCACCAGTTTGGAGTCCCTCATGTCATCCTCACCGATAATTCCACCAACTTCTGAGCAGCCGAGATGAAGAAATTGTATGCTAATTACAACATCCATTCTAACCATACCTCCTACTATCACGTAGAAGAAATTGGGCAGATCAAGGTGTTCCACAAAACCCTATCAAAACATTTTGTAGAAAATGGTTGTTAAGAACAAGAAGAGTTGGCCAAAAAGCCCCCCAACACCCTCTGGGCCTATTGGACTATGACTTGTAACTCCTCCCAGGTGACCCCATATTCCCTATTGTACAAATTTGAGGTCATCCTACCCATCAAGGTCAAAATGCCTTCGTTACACACTGTGGTCTATGACCAGAAGGCGCCCGATAAGGTGGCTGAAATTCATCTGGATAAATTGGAAGTACTTGTCGGGAATAGGATTCATGCCCTGCACAGCCTGGAAAGGCATCAGAATGGGATGTCTAGATCCTTCAACAAAACGGATCTACACTTTTCTGCAAGGTGACCTTGTATTGGCCCTCTGAGCGCCAATGATCCCTGGCAGGAAACCACCCAAGATGGAGCCCAATTGGGAGGGACCTAACATAGTCCACAAGGTCTATCCCAATGGATCATACTCCCTAGAGACCACGGATGGTGAGAGTATAAATCCTCCCACCAATTCCAAGTTCCTCAATAAATACTTTTCTTGAGAACACTGGTCCTGCATGACCTTAAACTGTTTGTTCATGCACCACTTTAAACTGTTCGGTCCTGCATGACCCTAAACTGTACGCTGGTCCTGCATGACCTAAAACTGTTTGGTACTGCATGAACATAAACTGTTTGGTCCCGCATAACCTTAAACTCTTCATTCCCGCATGACCCTAAACTGTGCGCCTGCTCCGAATGACCCTAAACTGCACACCGGTCCCACATGAACTTAAACTGTTCAGTCCTACACAACTTTAAACTGTATATCACCATCCATGACATTAAACTGCATCTTGAGAACTACTTATGGAGAGATTACCATCCGTATGGGATACATTGGAATGCTCATATGCCTCGTCTTGAGCCCAGCCCCTAAACCCTTCTCTTTGACTATCCCCTTGGGTAAAGTTCTCCTGGAGGATCTGTGCATGCTATGGTGTAGGCTTACTTAGCCCCACTCATACCAGGATTATAATGGTTGCACCATGTGCCCAATCTCATTCTTCTATCCTCCCATGTCCTCATCGCATGATGTTAAACGGTATGGACATGAGGAACTACGTATGGATTGATTCCCATCATTATGGTATATGTAGAAATGCCTGGAAATTTTGTTAGTTTTCCCTACCCAAATGCCATAATCGTCCCTCGGGTCAATACATATCGTGGGGTGCTGACTTTTTCCCCAATTCAAATTATGCTAACCATAATATGGCCGTACGTCCCAATCCCTGGAGACGTTCGCCTCTTTTAGGGATGGGTACAACTATTTTTCACCCACTATTTTGATTGGGATTCCATCATCCTTCCTGTCCAGAAGGGCCCCTAAATGGTATAGATGCTAGGACTAAGGTCTCTCGTACTACTTAGGGCCAATGCCCTTGAGGATGTTGAGAAAAAATCCTATACATATCCCACATTTTGAATATGGTCAGCGGTCAATGCTCATTTGTTTCTCCCATTTCAGGTTAATATAGGGACGTTGTGTTTCGAACATGGTCAACGGTTGTCCTGTGACATTGGAACCACCCCATGATGTCCCAAACATTGAGTGTAGTAGTTCATTTTCCCATGTTGTATCTCCAAGTGACGAACTCCCTTTGGGAATAGCCTGGCATTAGTCACCCATATGACGGGAAGAGCCGAGGTCCGCTCCTTATTTAACTCACTGAGCACTGCTCACATGGGCTTAGGAGATGTGGTGAGGCAGTGACCGTATAAGAGGGCATATGGCCCTTCCCATATGAGACCCAGCCTTGGGCCCCTCAACCTCTTCGGGCCCCTGACCTAGGTTATATATTATGGGATATTATGGTGTGGTGTGGGATTATGTCCTCATTCACATCAAATTGCTCGTCGTTCCATGCACATCCCCAGATGAGACACCTTTTCCTCTTCTTCATCACCACTGCAAGACATTAAACTGAAAACTATTCGGGCCTTCCTGACCGAGGCCCAGCCTCAGGACCCTTTGCTTTCTTGGGCCCTAAACCAAATTATTACCAGGATTGTACGGTGTGGTACGGGATTAAGTACTCATTCATGATAGGTTATTTGTCGTACCATACACCGCTTTTGTTTGGGGGTATCTTACTCCACTATTCGTCCTCACTATATGATGGTAAACTACAAACTCTTCGTTCCTTCATGACAGAGGCCCATCCTTAGGCCCCTTGGCCTTTTTGGGCCTTGGCCAAAGTTCATACATGGAGTGTATGGTGTGGTGCTAGGTTATGTCCTCATTAACGTCGGGTTATTCGTCATGTCGTACACCTCCCTTGTTTGGGGGTATCTTACTCCCCTCTTCGTCCTCACTGCAAGACTTTAAACTACAAACTGGTCAGGCCCTTCCCATCTGAGGCCCAATCTCAGGCCCCTTGGGCTTTTCAAGCCCCTAGCCCAAATTCATATTTAGTGTTGTATGGTGTGGTGTAGGATTATGTCTTCATTCATGTTGGGTTAGTCGCCATACCGTACACCCCCATCGTTAGGGTATCTTAACCCCAGGTGCCGTCAAGAAATATTTATGTCTTGATCCCCATCTTTATGGGATACATAGGTCCACCTCAGTGTCTAGACTTTAGGTCCATCCCCATCTCCCACAAATCTCTATTTCACATTGGCCCCTAGGCCCACCCTTCCCCTGGGAGGGGAGTATATGGCATGGTATGGGATTATGTCCTCGTTCACATCTGGATTATAAGGACCACACCATGTACCTCCCCCTATTGATAGTTCTCTATCACCTTACTCTACACACATCCCTTCAAATCAATTACTCTCAAGTTGAGAAACCTCGTCGACCCTCTTTGGTGGTTCACCAATGTGTCTAATGGTACTCTAGTTTAGTACCTTGAATGCCAAACTCTTCTCGAACATTCTTCCACCCACATTTTAGGCTTTGTGTTCCCATTAATTAGGGGTTCTATCACCTTTCACACCCGAAAGGACCCCCATGTGTCCCAGATAATGGGCCTAAGGGCTCTCCAACCATTATTTCCCAACGTAGTCTAGGTTCGTAGACAAAAAGTTGATACAAATCCCATGTTGAAAATTTGGTTAGTGGATGATTCAGATTTGTTTTTCTCATTTCAGGCTAACGTGTTTTGGATATTGTGTTTCGAACATGGTCAATATTAATACTCCATCTCCACGCCAACCCCATTAAGCCCAAAGAGTTGGTTACATGATTCACATCTTCCTCCACATCATGATTTACAATTAGGACTTCAAAGCACTTGGTACTTTTCCTCAGTGCACATCTACACGTTAGGATGAAAAAAGACGTGATAAAGGCGTCATTCGAGGCTCTGCTCTGATTTCCGTTTGGTGTTAATTCCAGGTATTGCAATGAACATCTTCCTCCATTGTTTCCCACACCGAGTTTGACTCAAATGGGATTAGGTATTGGGCTATGTTATACACATACTTAGAGGTTTTTCGCACACCCATGGTCTGAGATCTAAGATGATAAAATAATATCTCATCAATAAATACGTACAGCTTGATTCCCATCCTTATGGGATAAGTAGGACCACCTTGATGTCTTGTTTTAGGGTCCATATCAATTAGGATCTACTTTCTACTACCCCTTACCCTCTCACCTCTATGCAGGCCCCTTGTATTGAGGATCCTTTCTCGGAACATCATACGGTGTAGTGTGGGATTATGTCGTCATTCACATCGGGTATGTTGTATCTCATCATGTGCATTCCTTCATGTTCAAGCCATATGACTTTTAAATATGCTGCCTGGTCCTATCAGATGACCCTAAACGGTGACATTATCGTCCTGGCCACATGATAAAAAACCAAACTACCTCGTGATGTCCTCACTCATGGTGACACCGTGTTTGGTATTGGGCACATGCGATACCATTTTTCAATGCCTTCTACGGATTGATTCTTGTGGTGATTCTAGGGCCTGCTACACTATTCATGTCCCTTTACAATCCAAAAAATCATTCATCTTAAAGGGAAAACAAGATTTATCAAATACCGCTTCTTTTAGTTCAAGGGCCACGCCCGCACGACCCTTTTATCCCTAGCACTGGTACATTACCTTGACACTTCAGGAACTACGTGCAGCTTGATCCCCATCCTCACGGGGTACATAGGAATGCCTATTCACTTTTCCTCAGGCCCAACTTAACTCTCGTTCTCGATCCCTCAACCTAAAACCTTCCTAGGGAACACGTGGTGGTCGGAGCCCCAGGATCCCACTCACCTCGTGTTTTTTATGTACCCCACTATGGGTCTCCAGCGTTTCCTACCATCCCTGGTCCGAGTTCTACGACCTTAAACTAAGATCTCCCTATGGGAAGGGACTCTAAACCGTCTATCTAATACATCTCGTGGACATATTCAAAAGCGTTTTGGCAAAGAGTCCGAAGTGTGGATTTTTCATGGGGACATTCCCCTCATTCCATGTCCATGCTTCATGAGCTCGCTATTTGTATCCTCATACTCATACACATTCAAAAGGACCCCTTGGTGGCATAGATTCTAGGCCGAAGGGATCTCCTAAAATTTCGGTCCAACATATCTATGGATCTCAGACGACATTTTCAACAGGTCCCGTGTTTCGAACATTGTCAACGGTCAACCCTCATTTGTTTGTCCCCATTCCGGGCTAACACGATGTGGATGGTGTGTTTCTTCCATAGTCAACAGTTATCCTCCATCTTCACACCGCCATCATTGTGATCCAGATTTCGAGCATCGTGATTCACACATTTCAACTTACTCAGGTTCAAGTGTATTTCCTACATACTCATCTTTACCTCATCATGCATCTGAGTGTGCTACATAGAAGGGTTAGCATCATTGGGCCGACATACACCAAGCGTCCCTTCACCCTGACATATTCCTTCCTGTTTCAGGAAAGTCCCCCATTAATTCGTGTTTCCCACATCAGGCATGACTCTCATGGGATTAGTAGTTTTGGTTGCATGTGCACCGGTACAACCAGGCTTATCATCGTCCTGTAAGATGATAAACTGTGCTTCATAACTACATATGGCTTGATTACTATCCGCATGGGATACATAGAGACAACCAAAAAATTTACCTCGGGTCCATCCCCAGGAATCAAATGTCATGTTCCTCCTCATTTCTGGCCCCTTGCCTGACCCCATATGGGGAATCATGTAACTGTAATTTTGCCCTGTACAAGTTCGGGATGCCCCAACATGACAGTGGGAAGCAACGACTCCCTCGCCAGAGAGATCCTTCCATAAAGAATGAATGATCCATTATTATATTGATGCACCCATCTAATATACTTCTACCACAGTGGAATAATTTTGTGAATGTTGGATTCTGTTCGAACAAACCATCACTCCACACTTCATGATTTGTGTGCCCCTTTTTCAGACCCTCATCCCAAGTCACGTCTAGAGGAACCCCCTCATAGTATGGATGCTCAGCCTATGGAATGCCTGTTGTCCTGCGCTAACATTTCAGAATACTAACAGTTGACATTTTGAGTCTGGTCTAGTTTTTCAAACATGGTTAGTGATCGACCCTCATTTTCCATCCCCACTCTAGGCTAATACAATAAGGATGCTGTGATTTGAATGAAGTCAAAATTTATTCTTTATTGTCACGCTACGCCCACAATGTTCCAAATCCTTGTTAACGTGATTCACACTACTCATTCCCATCTGTTCGGATCAATTTCAGCACCCCTGGATTTAACCTATTTGTGCACAGGAGCACACTCAAAAGACAATAAGTCGGTTGTACTGAGAGCTTCATTCTCTAGTCAGTTCTCTACCATTTCCTCCCAAAAATCCGGACTTCTTGTTTCGACCCCAGATAATCGAATAATGGGTTTCCCTCTTACATTTGGATGGGGTGATAAGGGATTCATCCCTTGTTTCTCACATCGGGACCGACCCACGTGAGCTTAGGGAATGGTCACTGGATGCTCTACAAACATCACAAGGATGCAATAAACCAATGTAAACCATGAAACTCATGCATGGTATGACATTAAAGAATCAAATCATGAAAGTACATATAAGGGTTTGTAATCATTAAAGTACTCAGGGGTCGACTCCCCTCATGGACGGATTGACCTCGTCAAAGGGACGTTGCAGCTCCGCCACCCTCCGACTGGTGGCGTCCAAGAGTTGCTGCCGCTTGTTTACCTCGCGCTCCTCCTCGACAGCAAGAGGGAACAGTTCGTCAGCCATAACCTGAGCTTGCTCAACAGAAGTCCGGATAACATCCATCTCCTCAGTGACTCGCTTCATTCACTCTTCGGCATCTTCCAGTTGGCCTTTTAGTTGCGAGACGAGCACTGATTGTGCATCAAGAGAACCAGAATGGTCATCTTCCCGGGCCTACAACCGTTCAACCTCACTTTTGGTCTCTTCGAGTGTCTTGATATTCACCTCCTTCCTCTGTTTCTATCCCACACCGATGTCACGACCATACTCCTGAATCTTTTCCTCCATAAGATCTCAGATGATCATGTGGGGGCATTGGGTATCCACTCCCCTGACGCACAGTTCATGTAGTCGCTAGTGGAGTCTGTCCATCTCAACAAACCATAGTGCTTGGGGGTGTCATTAATGAATTTCAAGATCAAATTCCATGATCATTGATAGACTATTTTGTTTTCCTCTTTATTAGAGGCCGTCTCGTCCTAGTCGGCGTGATTGATTGGATCGTATACAGAGAATGCCCCTAGGAACTCCTCAACCGGGTCCACGTCTGCCATTGGATTAGTCTTTGTGGGGCCTGAACTATTTGGTTAAACCTCTTCATTGGATCCCACTTGAATAACCTTAGGCGCAAGCCCACTGGCATCCCCACCAGTTATCAGGAGTACTGGAGTTTAGTCAGGCTAGATACCCATCTCCATGACCTTTGGCATGGCCCTGGGAAGGGCTCCACCAGAAGTCCTGAACAACTTTTCCACAGTGTCCCATGCCATTTGAAGAACTGTACATTCCAAAAATGGGTTGTGAATTTCAGTTAACGTGGTCAGGGGATGGTAGTTGTCAATTCGGTATGAAAGACATACAGAGGTCAAATCTCTTGTATCGCTCTCAGGTTGATGTCGTCGGAACCTCGAGATGTGGACCCCCGTATATGGATGGAAGGTTTTGAGACTTCGGGGGAGCCTCCTCGAGTGTTCCAACCCTGCCAGACATGAAAGTTGATGTAGCCAAGGGCGTGGATCCCAAAGGTCCCGCATCAGCACCCACTAAGAGCGAGAATGAGGTCTATCCACAAGGTCCTCCTGCATAGTGAAAATACTGATAAGGGATCTGGAGTATCCTAAGAGCAGACTCTGATGAAGAACTAGAGATTTTACCATGAGGAACTCCACAAAATCATTGAGATATGAGGACTGATCATCGACTTCATCCTCCTCTAGTGGACTCCCTCTACCGGCCTCATCTACCCCAGAAGACTCATCTAATCCTTCTGACAAAGGGAAGCACTCCCTCAGGTCAGCAGGTGACAGTTGTTGAGAGACCGTACGATCCAATAGCACCTTGACCCAGTCTGTTGTCAGGCACAGGGCACCCTGGGAGTGGACGAAATCTTCCAGTTCGGCTATGTATTGCTGCACCTCCTCCTGGGATACTGCAAAACCAGCTTTAATAGAGCCAATACTTGGCTCGTTCATCCTGAGGTGGTTAAGGTGCTACCATAACTCAGATGGGCTAAAGAATTTTCAGTTGACTTCCCTGAGGTCCCAGGACTCCAGGAATACAGTGTTCGCTAGCATGTCAATATGGCCCAGCCTTTTCCCCGGGGCCTAAGTAGAAATCCTGCAGAATCCTCTTAGTGGACGCCCCTCTAGATGACTCTATCCTCTTGGGACCACCGAGTCCGCTGCCACTGCCGGATCCACCACCACTTCTCCCTCCTCAACTGGTGCGTGCATCAACACTAAAGTAGCCCCTCCACTGCCGGATTCCCTTTCCACTTTCCGACGTCATCCTAGTGAATGGGGAGGCTCACCATCACCGACTAGAATGGTTGGCCGCTTCATCATCTCCCTTGGGTAGTCTACCTCCCAGCTCTGGGAAAATTCCTTTATCATCCCGAGGATGGCAGTCGGTATAGTCAATTCATTCCGCCTATTCCCATATTCCCATGTAATCATGATCCACATCTACCACATCACACATGGGTGATTCTCGTGACGCATCTCCAGGTAGACTTGCAGGGTCAACCAGTGGAGGCACCAGAATTACATTTCAAACCGGTGTGGGGTGTATGGCTCGTGGAGTAACTCTCTGTCCACCCTGGAAACTAAGACTCCACCTCAAATGGCTAGGAGGTAGGCCTGAACTCTTACGTCCCCCGGCCATCATCAGTAAAGGCCCCCTTCCGCAATGGAAATGGGTGGAAATTGAATTCCCCCACCCTACACACCCGGTTCAGAACTAAGGGGGTAGTTAGCTTGGTTGGAAATATCCCCGTGGAATTTAGGATTGAGGGGTGGAAGATCGACCCAAGAGGTGAGATGGGTTTCAGGTACTCATAGATCCCCTTGATGTGTGCCGACATCCACCCGTACATGAGATGGAATATCCTGCATACCCTTTGTGGCTTCATCCCCTTGATGAGGTGCCACAACATCTTATACAACATTGCGAGCATCGAGATCCCTATGTTGACCCGCCCTCCTATCACCACGATAGAAGCCATGATGAAAGTTCTCGGCCACACTCCCATGTTGGTATCCCTCACTGGAAGGATCCAACAACAGATGAATGCTGTGATGAATGCTACCTGCTTGACTATTGGTTATTGTTAAGTGCTGACGCTGAACCCCCAAGTCTTCCACAGGTTATTCTCAAACATCCACCAATACATGTTATCCTTACTCCAGGACCCCTTTGGGAAAGTTCGAGGTCTCTCTAGGAACTGATGGTCTACATGCAAATTCAGAAACATTTTGAACCAATGCTTGAAATGGATGCCCCTCAACACCTCCTTATCCTCCCCTAGAACAAGCTCCATCAATGCCATTTCTAGACGCGACATCTACTCCAGATCCTCCCATGCACCCATGGTAGGGAGGAATTCTACGTACATCACCCCCAGTATTGGGACCCCCGAGTTCTGGTGGACACCCCATAAGCCGAAGATGCCCTCCCCCATGATGGAGGTGGATGGTATTAGTCCTCAGTGACCAACGGCTCAACAGATCTTGAAATAGTTGCTTCGACTGGTATATGTGGAACCGGTAAGCCCAAGCTACCACATATAGGCCCACCCTTCTCAGCTCTGCCCCGAACTCCTCACACGAGGCGCCTACCGATTAAGTCGAGGCCCAATCATCCATGAAGTTTCTATCCTGGCGCAGGTCCCATTCCTCAGACCACCCTTCTTCAGGTTCCCCAGCACCGCCTTGAGGATATTTCGGTGCATAGGAGGAGACATCTCTAGCTACAATGCCCTCCCATCAACGTTATTCAAATGATTTTATAAGAATTCAGAAATAATAGGCCTGATGTCCTCCCAGGCATGACCATCAACCACCTTAAACCATCGATGTTGACATGGTGTGTTGTTGAACCAGTAAGCTGGCTCGTCCATACTTGTTTGAGGGATGATGATGTAATCAATCAACCTGAAGCCATACAGGGGCAACCTCCTTCATAGTGGGTAGTTCGTCTAGCTCTCCGATAGTAGCTTCACCAGTGAACTATGGTCTGAGTGGCTACGGACCAACTATCATTGCCCCAGACTGTTCTCCATCTCATCCCTCTAGGAAGCATCTGCAGGCACCCCCTGGGCATCTTCTTGGTGGGGCATTCAGGTCTGGAACTTGGATGATTTTCTGGCTAGTTCACGAAGCTCATTCACAGAGCGCATTTACAAAGACCATCCATGAAGTTTTTTCACATAGCACTACCGGGGAGTTCAATCGCCGGATCATGGAGCACAAATGTAGAGTATAGTACTTTCTGTGTGCCGTGAAGACCCGATTTGTAGTGAATACTCACGGAGTATGCGGAGCTTCACGAATCGAGAGCGCAAAAGGAAAAATTCATGGAGAAGGAAAGGAAAAAAGCGACAAAAGACCCTCTATTTATAGGCGACGACCTTCGGAGCTTTGAGGCACTTTCAGTTCGAGCGGAACTTCACGGAGTGCTCAGCTCGTGCGTCTCTCATCCTCCTCACGAGCTCGCTTTGAGAGCTAGCATCTCGGACATATGAGGATTTTGGTGATTTACCTCAAAATTTGACCCTTGATCTCTTCACGGCTCCATGTCTGAGGGGGGGGGGGGAATTTGTGGGCACCAAAATTCGGGACAGATAAGAAGGAAGAAATATGGAACCATTAGCTACCTCATGAAACTATTTCACCGAATCCCCCCAGCACCGCGGCCGCCGAAAAGTAAGGAGGTGGGATGCTATGCAAACCCATTTGATTTCCCCGAGCTCGTTGCAAATAAAGGAGGAGGGATGCTATGTGAACCCATTTTACTTTTACAAGCCCACCGCAAATCGATGAGGCGGGATGCTCTGCGAACCCATTTGACATTCGCAAGCGCACCAAAAAGCGAGGTGGCGGGATGGCCCACGATCCCATTTGACGTTTGTGAGCTGGCTGCGATGCATGGAGGTGGGATGCTCTGCGAACCCATTTGACTTTTGCGAGCCCACCATGAATCAAGAAGGAGAGATGCTCTGCAAATCCATTTGACATTTGCAAGCCATCTATGAAGCAACCACTTCCCTCATTGCGCCGCATGAGCTTTGCTTCACGGTGCCTCTTGCCTATAAATACTAGGCTCCTCCTCAGCCTAGAGGAGGGACAATCTGACCTTTTGGCTTCCCAGCTCCCGAATTGCAAAGCATCCTTCTGATCTACAAACCATGAGCTATGCGAGGTACTTATTCTTCGCGAAGTGCCTCCCATTTGTCTCATTTTGATCCCGTCTTGTGAGAGGGATGCCTTCCACAAAGCCTAAGGGCCTTCGTGAAGGAAGGGTATCCCCAAGGGGACCTGGGTCGTCATAGAGCATTTATGCTTCAAGAAATACCATTCATTTACACATTATCCACATGATAAGGCTGGATCACTATACATCATAGAGAACATTACTTCATGAAACCATGATTTGTGAGGCACCTTTGCTCTGTGAGGCAGTTCTCTGTGAATGTCATTCCGCTTCACGAAGCGCCTCCCATATGCACCTCTGCCATATGCTAAGGATAAGGCACCCCACTTCGAGATGCAAAACCCTTCAAAAGTTCCCTCTGCCATAAAGAAAAACAATGATTCTCAAGGCCCCTGCCTATGAACCTCACTACTTTAAAATTCCTTTTCCCGACCGACCCTCATGGTTTGCACGATTTGACTTCAAAGTCTCCCGAACGACACCACCCATTTCATTACCTCACATCATGCTTCTTTGTATAGGAACGCTAATGAATATTGCTTATTCCCATAGCCATGATAACGTAGTCCACTCGACTATTTTCACCATGAAAATCCATCGCCACATCGTTGCCAATGCCTTCCCTTCTTTAAGGGGCAAAGGGTACCAGTATGTAAGACCTAGGGGTACAGAGAAAACTCACCTCGTCTGAGCTGTAGGATGTTAAACTGGAAAGCACCATCATCCTCAACAAATTAGTTAAACTGTTACCTGGCCCTATGCCTCGCACGTTGGGTCCCCCCGTGGGGAATGGGCAGCCACCTTGGTGTAAACGCCTAGGGCTGGAACAGGGCGTGAAAGGGAATAATGCTCCTCCTTTCTTCCATCCCAAATCCCTCTTCCACTACACTTTGTCCCCATCGGGCCTCCATCCAGGTGTAAGTCCCAATCTTTCTCTCCCTGGGACACTCCACACGTAAGCCCCACTCCACTTCCCACAGACGCACCTCTCACAACATGATCATCAGGTCTCTACTATCTCTTATTTCTCACACCGATCAATAATCACGTGGGCTTAGAGAAGGCACCGACCATGAAAAACACCTTGGGATGCCTAGAGTGTAATCCCAATACACCACCACAAGAACTACGTGTTATTATATCCTTTCCAATGCAGGGTACGTAGGAAGTATCCACAATGTTCAAGCCCACCATCCACCTAATCCTTCCGATCATCATCACGTTGGTTCACCAACACCTTCGGTAGCCTAGAGTGTAATCACCATACACCGCCACCTAAATTATGTGGTCATTGATCCATACCAATGTAGTGTACATAAGAATCTTCCACAAGGCTGAAGCCCACCATCCACTCGGTCATTCCGACCATCTTCACGTCTGTTCACCAACCCCTTGGGGTGTCTAGAGTGTAAGCCCCATACACCGCCACTTGAACTATGTGGTATTTGATCCATGTCAAGGCATGTTACATAGGAAGCCTCCACGACGTTAAAGCCCCCCATACATCGGGGCCAATGGTCTCATTCATGTCGGTTCACCGACTCCTACATCATATTGGTCCACCTCCGAGTGTAATCCACAATCCATCTGAACTACGTGGACATTGATCCTTTCCATGACAAGGTACGTAGGAAGTATCCCTGAGCTTCAAGCCCGCCATTGATTTCCCCTGAACATCTCCGTTTCGGTGTGCTAACCCCCATATCTGAACTACGAGAACATTGATCCATGTCATGGCATGGTACATAAGAAGCCACCCTGAGGTTCAATCCCACCACCACCTGGTCGTTCCAACCCCCTTCACATCAGTTCACCCCCAACCCGCATGACTTTAAACTGTATTAACCATCCCGAACTATGGGGACTTTGAACCATGTCAAGGCATGGTACGTAGGAAGCCTCCCTAGGGTTCATGCCCAACACCCATCGGACTTTAGGTCCATCTTCACATTGGTTCACTAACACGCTGCCTTCTGAACTACGTGGACTTTGATCCATGTCAAGGCATGGTACGTAAGAAGCCTCCCTGAGGTTCAATCCCACCAAAGATTAGTAACCTCGACCCCCTTCACGCAGGTTTGACCCCATCCAGCAGTAAGATGTTGTGACTTCAATTAGCAGTAAGTCGTTGTGACCCTATTTAGCGGTATGCCATTGTGACCTTATTCAGTGGTATGTTTTTGTCAACCTCATTAGGTGGTAAGTCTTCGTCAGATGAACTACATGGACTTTGATTCCCTGTCATGAGGATACGTAGGAAGTCTCTTCGAGGCTCAAGACCAAAACTATCATCATCTTCATGAAAGTCTCATCCCCTTAACCATCACCATCAACAGCTCCATCATCCATCATGATCCTTACCCAAGCTGCCACATCCTGGTGGGATCCTGCCATTCCATTCCTGGTTCTATCTAACAGCATTTGGGAGGCTGCCCACTTGATGGCCCCAATATCGGTGTTCCCCCCAGGGGGTTCCTCCATGTGATACACTCTAGTCAGTGTTCTGATCAGATCGATCTATCTCCACTGGACGTTATACTTGCGGCATGACCTGTGTTAAACATGGGAATCTGAGTAAAACCTCTAATACATGCCGATGGAATATTATTCTCCACATTTGATGTGGGATTCCTCGGGCTTTTTCGCCCTCGAGAAGCCCTATAATAAGGGACAGAAGACATACACACCAATCCCATAACGTCCAGACACGCCAGTGATACCCCTTGTGACTACTACCCTAACAGAAGGTTATTGCCCTGATGGGACCCCTTGGAATGTCCTGACTGAAGTATCATAATTATCTAGTGTCCATGAAGATATGGAACCAGAAACTGTTTCATGAACAACGTCTTAAGTATATGAGGGAGACCCAGACTAGTTGACGAGTTCCATGGTGGAATCCCAGGAAGGATGAACCGACATCCCATCATCCCATTTCGATCAAGGAGAAGACACACCGGAATAAGGAGCGGATGCCGCCCGCCTTTGGAAAGCAGGAATTCAGGGCAACAAAAACCACGTTCATCATCCCTGAATTAGAGGCACACACGTTCCCTGAGAAAAGTGTGGAAAACAACCTTGAATTAGGTTGAGAAACCTCTTGGAACAATGATGATGAATCTTGATCACAAGAATATATGCTGCCTCAACCAAGTATTTCCTCGAATATCATTTATTAAACCACACATTAATAGAACGTAAGACTTGTATTTCATTTATTATAAGTAATATGTCATGAACTTATACTATTAAGAAAACTTCTGCAATCCCCCTCACGATTTTGAAAGTAATACTGTAACTTTTTCACTAGAAAGACAAGTGAGAGAAAAATATTCTCATTGGGGTAATATCTAGTTTCCATATATAGTTTAATTGAGATGAGATAATATAGGAAATTATCTCTAACATCATTGTTCTTCTACTATAAAATCCATTCTGAAAGAGAAATGATGGATTGCTCAAGAGAAGTCACATAAAAGAAATGATACTTTCATATTACAGGTGGAATCCAATCCAAAGGATTTAGTATATTCTTTTTATTTTTTGGAAATATAATATGATGGTCATCATTTGATTAGAAATCAACGAATTTCTTCATAAACCATGAAAAGGGATTTTACTTTATAGTCATATTTTAAATAAATTGGGGAATATTAGATAGGTAGAAATGGTGTCCATGAAACTCCCATAGGTTGCATGGAGGAGTCATTTGGTGGGTAGATATTATTTTCTCAGGATAAATCTTGACACCTCTATATCAGATAATAAATATAAGAAACATTCTAGATGTAACCCTGAGTGAAAACTAAAAAGTGTTTATGATAAATTGATGGGAGTGGAGGAAGTCTAAAACTTTTCAAGGTCATTGATATGGTTATGGAGTTGAAGGGAGTTGACAAACAAATAATCTACAAAAAATTCCACATGTTTCTCGTGTAGAATCATAAAGATATGATTAATAGCCCACTTTTTGGAAGATCTAGTCTTCCTTTAATCATAAGGAATCACCTAGTAATAGAAATTCCCACAGGGTACCCTAAAGGTAATATATTCCTCATCCTCAGAGACCAAAAAAATCTGACTATATCAATGATATCAATCCATAAAGAAGAGGTCTAGGAAACCATCTGCAGCATCAACCAAAAATTATTTCATAGGATGCTGGAAACTATCCTTAAAATAATAGTGGTTAAGGTCCCATAAGTTTATTAAGACTCTAATATATACATTATTCTTCCAGACTGGTACAATGTTGGCCATCCACCAAGTGTATTCGATCTCTTTAAAAAAGGTGGCCTTAATAACCATGTCATATTTCACCCCAACAATAGAATCCTGGGGAATTCATATTTTTGTGTGGTTATTTGAAACTATAATGACTCACTTGGAGGCCAGGGTGATGAATGAAAACCTATGGATTGATGCATGCATTAAAATTATAGCTCAGGGAAAACACATCTTAGTATTGTTTTATAAAGGCCACATAGTGGTTTTATTCCTTATAAGAAATAATGTGACATGTTTTGGCTTATGATATTCTCTAGTTTCAAGTTTTACCTGTGTTAACTCCTCAATAATGGTGGATACCCCATCTTCAAATGTGGGAGGGGCATCATATATGTCATCTTCAGCCTTGGTGATAAAAGTTTCATTGGGAGGAGTAAAATCTCTCAAAAAATAGGGATATTGGGATGGATTTGGTATCCGATATAATGTGGAAGATTCTCAAACAAGGATTTCCTTCTATATAGAGACTACATTGTCAAATGATGATGAAATAACACTACACGATAACTCACCACGAGGTCCATTCTTGACATCATATCAATAATGAGGTATCAAATTTTATGGACTTAACCTCACTTTATGGAACATGTTTGAATGTTGTGTATCAGTGTCCATGGGGTGTACATCTTAATACATTATTGGGGAAGTGTTTTTTAATACTATTTATTTTAATCCATTATAGTAGTATTATGTAATCTTTAATCACACCTTTATCCTGGACACTATGAAAAAACATACAAGGTATAGAGTCATGGGTTCCAACCAATGGATTTGGTGGAAACAACTCTCTTTCAAGCCATACCAAGGATTTACTATACTTGTTGATATATTATTGGGTTATTGATACAGACAAACCTATCATTTTGGGATTGTTTTTTTCTATCATTTATTGTACCCAAAATCTAAATAATGGGATTCACAAGTGTTAAAAGGGGATACATCACCCCCAAATATGCCTTAAAGGATCATAGAAGGATTATTTTTGATGTTGGTTGTATAATGAGGGACCCAATACAAGAAAATATAGTCAGATTCTTTTTAGAAGGGCACTGTAAGATGTTTCCGATGAGATTTTATAAATTCAATGTTTGGTATCAAGCCACTGAAGTGAGTCTTTAGCTGAATCATTTCATATTGATTCATATTTATTTTATCATACCCCTAAATTTATAGGTTTGGGGGACTCAACTCTGATTTTTTATGTTGTAGTATGTGGAGAATTCATGTTAGAATGAGATTCATCCATAATAAAATATCCAATATGTAGTGGAACATTTCAACGCCATTGAATTTCCTTGTGACAAATAATGGGTGTATAATCCCTTGAATTATAGCACTCTTAATTCTTTATAGAAAAATATGATAGCTTGAAATTATTCCTACTCATCTTCCACTTCATGATTGGACTCAGTGGTAGAAAACTATGTTGAAAAAACCCCAACCCCAGTAGTTCAGATCCAATTCCCCAGTTTTTTACATTGACCAAGATATAAGATCCAAATCCTAATGTATCGATTAGTTAATAATTTTTCAAAACAATATTACGTACATAAACCTTAAATTAAACTTTGAAATTAAAAATAAAACTTATTGACTCTATTAAGAACACCATTATTATAATATCTTATCCCTATATATCAGTCATTATACACATCTTAGAATCAAGGAAAAAATAAAACATAAGAAAGGGGAGAGATCACATGCTCAGTAAAGGTAATAATACATCATAATCTATGTTAAATAAGCATAAACATTAAGGAAAATAGAATAACTTAAACAAAATAAATTTAAACATTTTATTGACCATAATATAGATAAAACTATAAAAAATAATGGCATGATCTAGAAAAAATAGCCATGGATATTCTACTAGTGGAATAATCATATGGAATATCAATAACTAATATCACAATGAGTGAATTCCTAATATCAGTCTTTATAAACATAACATCAATGCTTCAACCAAGACACCATACATAAATAAGTAGAACATCATCCAATACCCAAACTAGTTTGTCTAATTATAGTGTAATTCTTATATGAAAACATAAAAAACTAATCATTCTTATTGAAAAACTAGCATATGAAATGTGAGTAATATAACAATAAACCATGAATGGTATCAAAATAGAACATCCACAGTCAACATGATCATAAAAACATAAATTATATATGGTATATTGTATCATAATAAATCAATAATAATCATGTATAAGATCTATAAAAGGATGATAAAATTAATTAAAATACAATAATCAAATTACCAAATATTTCTTGATCGAAATATACCTTTTTTACTTTCAAATCAGTTATTTAAAAGTCTATACAATTTTAAAATAAAAACATTTAATGAAAAATAATCTTGTAAAAATTTAAATAAAGATTCAATACATTATGGTTTCATGATTTTGGAAAAATATGCACAAGTTGTATATGTTAAAACACATTCCTTCCATACTTTTGATGAAAATGTCATAAACTACCTCATTTGGAAAGTGGTAAAAAATTATTATCAACCAGTTTTATATAAAGTGAAACAATAATAAAAAAATTAAATATTTATTAGATGATGGAAAATATATTTTGGAAAAAAATTATATGAAACATGGTTATTGATTATTAATGTTTCCCAAAAGATATTTTTGTTTAATAAATCCATAATAATAATGAGGTGGGAAATAACCCTTAACTTATACATTTATTAAGTTGGAAATGATTTAAACTCTAATATTGTTTTTTAAAACATGGTGTTAATTTGATCTAAAACAATATATATATTTATGATATAATATATGATCCCTTTATATAGTCTTATCACTCTTTTTTCACTAATATTTTTTTATTTCCTTTATTATGGGAGTTAGCTGCTTCATATTCCTATTTTTTTTGTTATGTAGGACATGTTTCTTATGAATATGATATATTTATTTTATATAAATAATTATCTTATGTTCATATAAATTATATTTACTCACTATATACATCTTTATAACAAATATTGAGTGGTTAAAAAGAGAAATTAATCACATCAGGTCATGGAGACAGTAGACGGTACGTAGGCATGAGCGACACTATCATTACATTAATGATGAAAGTGTAACGAATTGGATGATTAATTAATTATTAATAGTTTATATCATTTCATATTTTTAATTTATATCAATTATATCAATCATTATTTCCATCCAAAAAATCTTGTGGTTAAAAATAGATTACACCAATGTGTGGAGATGGTAAACCGTACGTATGCACCTATGGTGATTTTGTTTTATGTTGGGATGATTAAAGGTAAATTATGGTTATTACATAATAATAACAAAATGTAAGAATATATTTTATACTGGAGTTACTACTTTCTTATCGAAACAACAAATTAATAGGAATTAGAAGATAAAATAATTTGGAAGAATTTGGTAAAGACGATTACCCCTTCATTAGTAAACCTCCATTGGATGTCCTATTAGGGACACTAGGGTTGGAATTTTGAGAGAACCATCACCTATAAGATTTTTATAGGATATTTTATAAGAGAAATGGTTAGGGTTTGGTCGATCTAGAAGGCTCATGGTGGTGAAATGTGATCATAGAGGATATGCCTTTTTTATAATTGAGGTGAGGGTCCCTTTTGGAATTTATATAAATATAAAATTATAATAAATTCAATCTCAATAAAAATAATCCAAAATTTCATTTATTAGAATAAAATATGAGATATGTTTGTAGTATTATATATCAATAGAGTATATACATGTTTTGATATTTTTTTAAACCTTATCATTTTGATTAATTGTTCATTAACCTATTTTAATTTTAACTAAGGTAACAAAATTTTCAATATTAAAATGTCATACTTTTTTCATATTTGATTTCAATTAGACCATAAATTATAATTTATAGCATTTTATAATATATAATAATTATTATATTTTTTTAAATATGGTTTATTATTTTTAAATAATTTAATAAAATTTTATTTGGATAAAATATCATTAGTGCCAATTTTTGACACTATTTATTATTTTACTTTTTAAAAAAATACTAACAACATGTTATATTAAAAATAAACATTGTCAAATATTCTATGACATGTTTAATTAAACTATAAAATCATTATATTACTTTAATTATATCAAATTATATTAAATTTAATATTTTGAATAACATTTACTTGATATTTACATTACTTAAACAAATACTAAATCATCATTGTATATTCCTTCAAAGAAATTAATTATTTCATAAAAATTAAAAATAAATTACCATGATAAATAAAAAAAATTATCTTTCAAATGAATATTTATAGAATTTTTATTTATATAACCATTTTCTTTAAATTGTATGGTTATTGAAATATGAGTATTATAATATTGACTATTCTTTAAAGAAAATATAATAAATGTCATACTTTCACAAAGTTTTATTAAAAATGGTTATAATCAAAGAAAAATTATAATTGTTTTCTGAAAAAACATTAAATTATATTAGTACAAGTGTTATTAAAGTTTTCTAATATTTAAAATATTAATTTTACTATTAATTAATTGATTTGCCTCATATCATGTTAATAAAAGTTTACAAAAGTTACAATTCATAAATCCAAATAATAAAATAAATATATTTACAAAATTTAAAATCAATGATATAAAATATAATTTTTTTTTAAAAAAATCAAATCATAGTAATTCCACTAAATAATTTAAAACTAATCTCATTGATGGGGTTAGAAAACAGGTTATTAATGTTTTAAACATTCAAAATAATGAAACATTTTTAAAACTAAATTCAATGAAAAATTGATTTCAATGGCATATATTATAATAAATGATATAAAATAATATATTTATACATTAAAACCATTAAATAATTGAATTCAATATTATAAATTATTTCGATTATTAATGATGTTTTCAATTAAAATTTAGCATTTTAACTATTCATAAAAAATGAAACTGATATGAAAATATGAAAAATTCAACCGAAGTAAATTTTTATATTCATCATTTAACTAATATGTTATTTTATTTCAAATATAATATATGAATGTTTCTAATATTTTTAAAAATAGGTTTTCCAATAAAATATGGTAAAACTGCGTTTATATAAATATAGGTTTTTATGTGTAATATTCTGTTTGTTCATATTTTATTCCAAAAATATATATTGGATGGATGTAAAAATAATTTATTGGATATATATCATATAAATTCTAAATTTAAATTCTCAATATGTGTTATAATTTAATTTATTGTGAAAAAGATGACTAAATAGTGTTTTGTTCAAACCTGGTGTTGTGTGCATTTTATGCTATCACAAAAATTAAACTTATTCTAAAATAAAAATATGGTAATGACTTGGGATTCTACAATATTATTTCCTATAAAAAAAATTACTAAAAATATAAGGGGTTTTACCTTCTAAAAAATATGTGGGTAGTTCATCTTCAGACAATCCTCTAGTACCCATGTTGTTTCTTCTATTTTGTGACTTCTCTAGAGTACCTTAACCAGATGAGTCATATTATTCCTCAATACATGCTCTCTAGTTTAAATAATTTGAATGGGGTTATCATATTAAAAATAGTTGAGATATAACTCTATTTCATTAGTAGTTATTATATGTGTTGGGTTAGGCATGTACTTCCTTAATAGCAATATATGAAACACATCAGGTACTTTTTAGAGATTCAGAAACTTTACCAAAAGTTACGAAACAACTCCAAAAATATAAAGAATCTAAAATTGTATGATTTACCAAGTACTCAGTTACCTTTTCTTACTGAAGCTTATAACACCCTTCCATGAGGATACTTTCAATAAAACATGATCTTCCACTTGGAAGTATAAATATTTCCTCTGATTATTAGCATAACTCTTATTCCTACTTTCAGATACATTAATATGATCCTGAATAGCCTTTACATTTGTTTTCTTCTTCAACAAGTTCTGGTAATATGATTTCTCTTTCCCTAACTTCAACCCAAAAAGTTGTATCATGACATCTCATGCAATATAATGATTTATATGGTGCCATTTGAAAACATGAATGGAAACTATTATTGTAAGAAAACTATACCAAATGTACGTACTAGTCCCGAATACCTTGATTGTTGAGTGAACATGACATCAACCCTTATTCCATTATATGATTTTTTTTCTTTCAGACAATCGATCAGTTTGAGGATTGTAGGAAGTTCTCAAATGAAGATCATTTTCAAGAGCCTTCTGAAGAGTTTTCTAAAATATCAATGTAAAGTAGGGATCTCAATCAGAAACAATCGATAATGGTGATCCATAAAGTCTTACAACATCATTAATATATATTAGTGAGAGGCCCTTAAGAGCTAGGTCTTATTCCATAAAAATGAAATGTGCAGATTTGTTTAGGCTATCAACAATAACCCATATTGCATCATTCTTCATAGGAGTCTTGGGTTGTAACATGACAAAGTCAATAGTAATTTAATACCATTTCCACACAAGAATTTAATGAGGGTGTATGAATCCTTTGGGATGCTGCCTAAAAACATTCACTTGTTGAAAAACCAATCATTTGGAAACATAATTATCAATTTCCCACTTCATGTCATCCCACCGGCAATATTACTTAATGTCCCTATACATCTTTGTGGTACTAGGTTGAATTGAGAAATTTGATCTATGAGAATCTTCCAACATTTTCCTTTTTAATCTTTTTTATATGGAACACATAGCCTCTTTCCAAATTTTTGAATACTATCTTCACAAACAATGCCTTCAAATTTTCCATCAATTGAACATGAAATATTCTTCAGAAATTCCTCATCATCAGATTTAGAATTATTTATCTTATCTAATAAAGATGGTTTTGAAATCATTTGAAATATGATTGATGTCTCACTTTCCATTGAAATTAGTATATTCATATTTACCAGGTCCATGAACATTGGATCCCTCTCAGTCATCATTTTGGCTAAAACTCCATGATCCTTTCCACTCAGATCATCTGTTACCTAATTTTTTTCATTAGGTGGTAGTTTATTGAGAAATCATAATCCTTGTGTATCTTGATCCATCACCTTTGTCTCATGTTGAGGTATTTTTTTGAGAAGAATTATTTCATGATTTTTTGATCCATGTATATCTCACATATTTAAACAAAGAGATAATATATGCATATTACAAAGGAAAAGATTACATCCTCTAGCTCAGGATCATTGCTTGAATAGTTTTGTTCCTGGGTATTTAATTTCCTTGATGCATATGAAATGGATTTATCATTTTCCATTAGGACACAACCAAATGATGATCAATCTTTGAGATATATTAGGATCCATAAATTTGATCAAACAATCCATAAATGAAAGGTCGAGGATTATTGAACTTTATTGTAATAGAATTTATTTCCCAATATTCAATTTACAACCTCATTGATACATCATTCTTTTTAACAAAGAAAAAAAGGGATCGCCATGGTGAAACAACGGGGCGAATAAATCGAATATTACCCAAATCCTCTAGTAATTTCTTTAACTCCACCAATTACACAATGTAATTTCTATAGGGAGGCATTTATATAGGCCTTGAAATAGAGATTAAATCAATTTAACATTCAAATCCATGCTCTTGGTAATGTTCATGAAATTCTTCAAGGAATACATCAATGTATTCCAACAAAAGGTGAATCATCAATTTAAATATTTTCTTCTTCATCCATATATTTAATTTTATATTCCTATAAAAAAATTTCATTTTTTAGAGCTTATATTGGTGGATATAGATAATAATTAGATTATGACGTTTCAACATTAATGATAAGGTATTCTTCTTCTTCCTCAAAAATCATAATTTCCATCATCTTACAATAATCTTTCACATCATATTTTGAAAACCAATCAATTCTGAGGATAATATCAATGTTACCAATAGTTATGTTGAAAGTTTTTGCAAGTAAAGTATGTTGATGTGTCATAATGGGGAATTCCCAAAACCTATTTATTATTGTGAAACATCCCAAAGGGGATTTGACTGAAAATTCCTTCATTAAATAAACAGGGAAATATCTAATTTTCTTGGAAAAGTTGGAAGATAAAAAAAGACTGTATTGATCGAGAATAAAATGAATAATTATTTAATTTTGAGGAGACAATTCAAGTACATATCACAAAATCATTATGAACCTCACCCTAAGAAGTTTTTATCACATATGCTTGACCTAGCTCATATGTAATTTTATTTGCAAAATTTCCTTAACCCTTGAGGCATAGTGTCCCATGTAATTAATTTTTAAAGATTTTACATTACCATATTATTTATTTAACATTCAATTGTGGCTCTTCTTTCCTTTACCTCCCCACATTTCAAGAGTGTACAGTAGATCTATTATTTTCTTGATTTATTTAAATTCAAAAGACTTTGATTATTATTTTTCTGTCTTGATATCACTTGAGACTATATGTTTATATGATCAGTGATTTTTTTGTAGAATAGTTCCCTATGAAGGAATAGTTTTAACACATAAAATAATTGATCAATCATACCCTATGTATTACATACAAAATCTGTAGCATTCTGTTCTAAAATTTTAAATTAATCTTCACACACATCAACACTAACATCCTCCTTTTTCCTTAGATTCAATAATCTCCTCTCCATATCGACTTTCTATTCATGAGGGAAATATATTTCTATTAAAATTTTGATAAAATATTTTCATTCCATGTTTTCAATTTATTCCCATAACTTAATGTGTTTAATCAGTGACCATCAATCAATCACATATCCCAAGAGATGATAAACTTCCATGACAACCTTCTCCATTTCATTACTCCCCAAAGAAAGAAATATATTCTCTAAGGAACATATCAATTGTTCAGCTACCGATGGATTTTTATTCTCATTGAAAGTTTGTGGTTGTTGTATCATGAAGTTTTATAACAATTTCCCTCCACATTTTGGATAACGATTCTTCATACTTGTAGGTTTCCTATTCATAACATAACTCAACAGTCATAGTATAATTTTATATTGATAGAAAACAATTATATCTCCATCTCAAACATCTATATCTTACATAAGAACAAAATCCCTACATGGGTTACATGGGTTGATAGAATTTCAATTCCTTCAAATATCTTCCATTTCTAAATAATGGAATATACTAGATTATATTACAAACCATAATGCATAATTTCTAACTAGTAAAACACATAACATAATTTGAAAATTTCAGCACAACTAATCTCATAATCATAAAAATTGTTTCCATGGGGACATATTTACGTTTAAATAATTCATAATGGTGTGTATGTAAATTTATAATTATCTTAATCATATCCATAGGAATTTTCAATCCTGGTACGCATTATATCCCCTTTCCAGGTAATAGCTTATGTCGAGTCAATCCCGACACACCTTGTTAGAGTTGTCACCCCTATGTAAATATATTCCAAAACCATGTCTACATGTAGTATCCAGAAATATATGTATTTTTAGAATTACCCATATAATATTTACCTTTTAAAAATTCTAATATGTTATTATATTCTTATACTTACATTCTGTCTTAGGTTTATATTCCCTAATCTATGTTTTCTAAATATAGATTCCAAGGTTTCTACTAAACTTTATCTCAGACCAACTGTAAAGACCCTAACCCTAGTATCTCAAAGATAGTTCCACAATTTATTACATCGATATAGATACAACATATTAATCCCAAAGGTCCAATTTGTTTAGTAGTCTTGGAATCTAGATTACAAACATCAACCTTACATTACAACCTAAAATATAAAATACAACATAATGAATCCTTTAAGAACACCAATATTCCATTATCATATCCCTAAATATCATTAAAAGTACACATATTAGAATCTTGGGGAAAAGAAAACATATGAAAGGGTTGATATTAGATGCTCAACAATGTTAATCATACAAAAAATGCTATCATAAAAAATTATAAATATTAAGGAAAGCCGAATAGCTTAAACACAATCCATTTAAACATATTATTGAGAATAATATGACTAGAACTATCACGAACCAACCCGGGTTGACCCTGAACCTGTCACCCGAGCCGGTCCGCGGCAAGTCCCGAGGGGCGTTCCCGATCCCCCCGGGATGGCAACAAGTGTTGGGCATTAAAGTTTGATCATTGGGAACAATTTCAGCCCAAACAAAAGTAGATAGAACAGAACAAATAAATACTTACAGGGGAAAAGAAATAAAAGCCACCTAACCACGTACCTCCATGTTACCTCTCAGGTCACCACCCAACTAGAGAGCAACCTCACTCCAACACTAAGCAACTCAAAATAGAAGACCTGAGCAAGGGAAGACCTACAACTGAAATGATAATATAGGCGTGAGAATTAAAAATGCCCAGTAGGTAAGCCAATGTAAACCACTGAATCCAAATGTTTCCTTTCCCGAGCAATCTGTTGACACAGGTTTGAAAATACAATTATAAAAATAGAGTTTTTTACATTTTTAAAATTAACAACATGTTTTCCCCCATTTGAAAATCCAACGCACACTATAAATCACTTTCAAAACCATTTCCTGTTTTTATAAACAAAACCAAATACAGATAATACTACGACTGTGCTAAAAATGAACAGGTAAACAGTACAGGCTGAAAACAAACCAGTGAAACAGGAAGTAAACAGGCAATGCAAGATGCAAGTAGTGAAAAGGGACACAAGTAACAATATGAGTTGTAAAGAATAATTGTATGTAAACAATGAAGGAATCAAGTAATCATGGGTGATCCTAAAAATCCCTAAAAAACCCATGGACGTACTCGGGTTCAGACTACCTGCCGGCGTGGTACTCCATAGTCAATAACCAACTGGCCACCCTAATAGCCAACCAGTGGCACATCCCTCCTGGCCTGTCCACAACTCCAGGGGGTACTAACCCATCTAATTAGGGTTAGAAAGCAACCGTCACTCGATAATCTACAAGACGCCCAGGAACCCATGGTGGTTTTTGTAACACTGTGTAAGTGGGAGACCCTCGCACGTGTGACTCATCTCACCGCACTTTCCAACCCCTTACACGGACATCGCTACACGACAACCCTCGAAGGGAAGTCCCCCTGTAGAGATTCCCTCACAAGTACGTATATATACATATATATATGAATAATCACTTCACATTTAATAAAGTGCCAACCGGGCCTTCACGTCATTTAATTATCAAAACCACTTTATAAAAATACCTGAAGTCGCCAAGCGAGGACTCAGTTTTTTTAAAAAATAAAATGACTTTACACGAACGTTTCACAATGTCTTTTTCAAAAACTCAAGTGCTGCTTTTGTATTAAATAAAAGTCCAAACGGGCAGATTTTTGTAGATTTATTTTTAAACCAGTTCTATGTGTCTCATGAAGAGGCGAAAACATTTTAAAACCAAGAACCATTTTGAAAAGTCGAGATTTCGAGAAAATAAAAATAAATAAAAATAAAAATAAATGGTATCAATTTCAAACACAATCTTCATTTGAGGGCACATCCATGTGTGCACCTAGTGCACCCATGGATGTGTCAACATCCAATGGTGCGTCAAACCTGGAAAGGGGAACGACAACATTTCCAAATAATACTAAATTTCATAAAACTAACCAGCACAGGATAATAAGATCCAAGAATGATGCTTTCTTTACAAAAAGAAAACACCGCTCAAGACAACCAATGATAACATAAGAGAACATAAGCATTTAGTTCCACCTTAGCTGGCAAAGCCTAAACAGGTGCACTATATAAACAATAAAAAGTGAAGGAAAACATC
The DNA here is from genome assembly GCA_963277665.1 of Viscum album. Classification (NCBI taxonomy): domain Eukaryota; kingdom Viridiplantae; phylum Streptophyta; class Magnoliopsida; order Santalales; family Viscaceae; genus Viscum; species Viscum album. The sequence continues at coordinate 1,905,527,636 of OY728158.1, forward strand.
TAGTGCACAACTACCTTGGAATAAAATATAATTGCTTCAATATTATCTTTCGAACAAAGACTATAGATTTTAAAAAACCAAAATAAGCTGCGCAAGGATATCATAAACACGCGAATCATGGAATAAAATTTATTTAAAACAATTCAAGCATCAGCAGAGTACCTCGGAAAGGAAACAGTTGAATTCGCCTACCTCAAACAAGGAGAGTACGCGACGGAACCCCAACGGAAAGGCGGCGGATCGGGAGGCCAGGTGCGGGGATGTCGGGACAGGGAAGAGGGAGCCGGGACAGGGGTGGCCGGACTGGTGGAGGCAGCAGGGTGTGCCGGAAACGGAGGCTGGAGTCTCCGGAGGCCGGTGGCCTGGCGCTGCGGGACGGTGATCGGCGGAGAGGGTTGGGGAAGCCGGGACGGTGGCTAGGCGTGGAGGCCGGCGGCGAGGTCGGGCGCGGGTAGGGGCCAGGGCGGTGGGATGTCGGTGGAGCCGGGGAGGCCGGAGGCCGGTGCAGGTCGGCTGGGTCGGCACAGTGGCAGAAAGCTGGGACGAGGGGGAGAGTCACATAGAGAGGGAGCGGGAAGGGAGAGGTGCAAAATGGGGGGGTGGCGGCTGCGGAGAAGAAGGGATGGCTAGGTTAGGGTAGGTTTAGTTTATGTTTATATATATATATGCGAAAAAAATAATCATAATAATAATCATAATAATAATGATAATAACATTATAATAATAATGTTAATAAGTATATTAATAATAATAGTAAAACATTATAATAACAATAATAAAATGTATAATAATAATAAAACCTTTTAATATTAATAGTAATAAAACTTATAATTATAATAATAATAAAACTTATAATACTAATAAATGATAAATTACCTAATTCTAATAATAATTATTTTGATCAAATATTTAAAATAATAAAATAATTTAAAGATACTACACATACATATATTTATACATATATAGATATATACATAAACATATATAGACCTATAAGTATATATAAATTATTATACATATATATATAAAACATATATAAACATATATAAAATAAAATTAACTATCATATTAATAACACAACTTAAATAGCGTTAATAATAAAATATCAACATCAAAATTATAATATTTAAACATGCTGGGTGAACACACGGTCACCCGGGCTGAACGCATGGTCACCGCTAACGATGCAGTGACCGCACACCGGCGTGAAACCACCAACGCAAATAATCTTCGAAAAATTTAAACCGGGACCAAGAAAGGAGAAAAAATACGGACATCCGCGGTCGGGGTGTGACAAGAACAAATAATAGCATATAAAAAAATAATAAGTTTTAGAAAAAATAGCCCTGTATATTTGACTAGTCGAATAATCACATGGAATTTCAATAACTAATCTCATAATTAGGGAATGAATAATGTTGGACATTATAGACACACCATCTAGTATTCATCAAAGACGCCATACATAAATGAGTAAGACAACATCCATCACCCAAATTAGATTTTCTCATGAGACCAATCGATGAATCTAGGGGATATATCAGGTTCCACACATCACTTATTATGTCCAATTTATTCCTCATATGAAAACATAAACAACATAAATATTCATATTGAAAAACTATTATAAAAAATGTGAATAGTTTATTCATAAACCAAGAATGGTATCAAAACAGTACATCGAGATAAACAATTATCATAAAACCTCTATTAAAATATATTATATTGTATCATATGATATAAAACTCCATCAATCTTAATATTTATCCATGGATGTTGACATATATGAAAATACTCTAATAAAATCATTTAAAATTTCTTGAAAAAAATGCCACCTTTTTACATTCAAATCAGTTATTTTAAATGATATACAATTATTAAAGTAAACATTTTCTTCGAAAATCATATTGTAAAATGGTAAGGTGGGCTTAAATACATTAATTTGTCATGATGGAGGAAAAATACAATCATTCCATATAAGTTAATAAAAGTTAATTACATATTTTTCTCAAAAACAATCATAAGGAAACTCATTTAGTATATGACCAAAAGATTCCTTTCAAATCATTTTATAAAAACTCAAAAATTGGTAAACCAGATATAAATATTTGTATGATAATATTAAAAATATCTTGGAATACATTTATACGAATCAAGGACATGTATGATAAAATTTCCCCCACAGATACTTATGTATAAACAATCCCAAATAATAATGAGATAATGAAATAACCCTTACCATGTACATTCCTTTGGTTGGATGTTATTTAAAATCGTACATATTTTTTTTAAAACATGTTATTAATTTTTATAAGAAATAATTTACATATTTATGAAATAATATATAATCCTCTTATATTGTCTCGTCACTTATTTGTTTTTAATAATATTTCGCTATTACACTCTATTCGGGTGTTGACTACTTAATTTTCCCATGCATGTTTTGTCATGTAAGTCATGTTTATTATTAATATGGTATATTTATTTAATATAAATAATGAAACCATGTTAATATATATTATATTTACTCATTATATACATAATTATATTCATTATTTAATGGTTAACATGGGACATGAATCACATTTCTTCGTAGAGGTGGTAGGTCGTACGTACGCACGAGTGAAAATATATTTCTATTTATGAGATAAAGGTAATGAATTTGAATGTTATATTAATTATAAAGAATAAATATCGTGTAATATTTATTATGTATATCCATTATATCCATTATTATTCCCATCCAAATAAGTAGTGGATAAAAACAGATTTCACCACAATGTGGAGATGGGTGGTCATACCTAAGTACGTGTGGTGATTTTATTTTTTATAAGATGGGTAAAATGAAGAATATGGTCATTAAATAATCAAAATAATAGATCATAATATATCTTATACTTTAATTATTACTTTAGGATATACAAAACACATGATGATGATGTAGAAGAATAAATAATTTTGAAGAAGTCACTAATGACGATTACCTCTTCTTTAGTGGGCCTCCTTTAGATCTCCTCTTCGATACACTAGGGATGGTATTTTGAGACGAATATAACCACTATTAAGAGGCTATTAATGTTTATAAGATATTTTTTTATGGATCAATCAAGATATAAGTCTTGAGGTTATAAAATTAGAGGGGGGAAGAGGTTCTTTTTTATAATTTAAGTGAGTGGATCTTATAGAATTTCATAAAATATTAATTTATAATAAATTCAATATGAACCCAAATACCACCAAAATGTCATTTATTATATTTCAAGATGATATAAAGTTGTAATACTACAAAAAAATTATTTTTTAGATTGGTTTTGGTATTATTTTAATTCTTATCATTTCGATTAAATCTTAGTTAACCATGCTTAATTTTAACTATAGTTATAATTTTTCAATATTATATAGTTGAATTTTTTTTTTGATTCTAGTTAGACCTTAAATGAAACATTTATAATAATATAGACCGTATAATAAATATTATTTATTTTTAATTATGTTTTATTATTTTTATATAATTTAGTAATATATTATTTTACTAAAATATCATTTGTGTCAATTTTGACACTATTTATTATTTAACTTTTTGAAAATTTCCTAAAAATGTGATATATATGAAAAAACATTATCAACTCATCCATAACATGTAAAATGAATCTATAAAATTCTTTTATGACGTTAATTATATAAATTAAACTTTTGTTAATAATATTAATATCATTTATTTGATATTTCAATTATTTAAAAAACTACTACATCTTTATTGTATAAGCCTTTAAGGAAATTATTTATTACTCAAAAATTATAAATAAATTACCCTAATAAATAAATAAAAAAATATATATTTAAAATTACTATTTATATTCAAATTTATCGTTAGTATAAACTTTTATTAATCCTGGTATAGCTATTAAAATATGCATATGACATCTTTATCTCTTCATTAAATAGGATATAGTAAATTTAATACTCTCACAAAAGTTCCTTAAAAGGCGTTATAATCATGGACTAATGATTCTATTTTTTAAATCCGCTTTTCCAATAAAATTAGGATACATTTTAGGATATTGTTATAATATTTATAGTATAATTTCTGCTCTTAATTACTTAATTTACCATATAACGTGATAATAAAGTTTTACTAATGTTACTATTCATAATGTCCAAAAATAATTGAAATATATTTACATATTTTTTGCACACTAATATGAAATGTGAAATAAAATTTTAAAACATAAAATTACAGAAGTTATAGTAATTAATTTAAAATTAATCTCCTTGATGGGGTTAGAGAACATCTGATTAATGTTTAAAACATGTAAAATGTTGAAAGGTTTATATATCAAAATTAAATATATAATTGATATCAATGACCTATATAGGATTAAATAATGAAAGATAATCTAGTTAATATTTAAAACCATTAAATAATATAATTCAATGCTACAATCTATTTTGAAGAAGAATGTTGTTATCAATTAATATTTAGTATTTTTATATATTCATCAAATTATTAAACTTATCAGAAAAATAACTAAAATTAAACCAAATTAAAATCTTATATTACTCTTTAAAATAAGAATATTATTTTTTAAAATATAATATATAAAAATTACATTTTTTTTAAATTAGGTTCTCAAATAAAAGGTAATAAAGCTACTTTTATAAAAATACAGGTTTCTATGTGTAATATTGGGACTGTTCTAATTTTATGCCTATAAAATATATTTGATAAATTAAAAAATGTTTTATTGGATATATTAAATATAAATAAACTATTTTAAATTCACTATAAGTGTTATAATTTTATTTATTGTAAAAATGTGACTAAATAGTTTTTTGTTTGATCATGGGGTTACGTGTATTATAAGATGTCACAAAATTTAAATTTATTGTAAAAGGTTACTATGATAATGTATTGAGGTGATACATTAGTCTCAAACCGAGGGAGTATCTTTTGGTATTCGATAAGATACTGACACATTGAATTTAATAAGTAGAACACCCCAAGGGTCAAGTTCCATACTAGTATATCTAGAAGAAGTTTCAGCACATCAAATTTATGTATAAGGTGTATACTTGTTCATATATAGGGTTGTTCTTTTGAAGACAGAATATCACATGATGTTGGATGAGGTGCCAAGGCCTGGATAGTGCTTGATGTAATCTTATATTGTATGGATGATTGTCTTAGAACATATGATAGTAGGGAATAAAACTGGTAAACTTGGGTATTGGATTGGCATGGATGATCCTGGTGTAGGCACAAAAGAGTCAAATGGTTAACCAATACAGTCAGCTATAGATGCATGCCCGATATAGTATCTTCAGAGGGTTGTCCTTGTTTATACCTATGCATGGTATGTTTTTTATACTCAATAACATGAGAAATATGGTTTTAAATGTTTACATGAATATTCTATTTGTCACCATGTCCCCTAACTATTATTCTATAATGTCAGCTAGCAATTCCTACTGTGTTTTGAAATCCTTCTTCACCATTGAGTAACATATAGTGATCAATCATTACAAAAACATTCATAGAGATTTAATTTTTCTCATAATCCATTGAATATTCTAGGATTAGAAAATATACGAGTTCATCTCCCAACTCAATAGGAAGGAAGTCATTAGGGGTGCAGACTAGATTTGGTACTGTTGGGGGACTCTGACTCAACATAGTATTTGAATGACTATTTCCCTGAGACATAGAAGACTGTGAGACAAATGTGGACATGGTGGTTGGGGGATACAATATAATTATAAGAGGTTCAGGTTTTCAAAAGGGTCATGAATGATACAAGGGGATCAAAAAATTATCTGTTAAGCAAACCATTCATTTTACTTTCTCATTCCACAGCCAGTTTCATAGTTCCACTCACTTAAGTCACTATTATCACTATTTGGATCAGAAGAGTCTTTTATTACTTATTTGGAGATGTCTCTATATTTTAAAATTCCAGAGTCTACTTGTTCATGGAGCCAATATTTAAATAATATGATTTTTTTAATGGTTTGTTTGGGGATCCTATGTTATGGGTAGTGATTGGTGAAAATGGTAACATTATCCTCTTGGGGTATCTTACCTTCAATCTGTTTCTGAATACCCTTTATTAGGGTAATGATAAAATACCATGGGACCTATTAATCATTGAATAAGTATGTTTTTTTATTCTATTTCCTGAATGGACCCTTGAGTGAGAGCCCCAGATAGGGGGATTTGGAAATATTATCTCAAAGAGGATTATGTTGGTGATTTTATGCCTAAAAGGGATAATTTGGTGAAGGGTATAAGTGTAATAGATCAGGACCCTCTATATAAATGAAAATATCTATTTCTGCTTTCAAAATCCTTAACACATGAGTTAGAAGGGGTAAAGGGTCCAACCGTTTCTTGGTTAACTACATGGCTTCTTCCAGATGATTTTTTTATAAAATTCTCTAAATACATCCATATAATTTATGGAGGTAAGGGTAAGGACCAAACAATATTTTACAATCTCCAAAAACAATTTTATCATATTCTCATGGGAATGTTTCATATTAATATAATATTATATTCTATTTCATCACTTGATGAAATCAAAAACTCACTCATCAAGTTTTTTATTTTTTTTAGAGAGTTTGGCGATACCGATCTTGTACACAATAGAGCTTCCTACGGAGTTACCCCACAATAAAAAATAGATTCTAGGGGTAGATAATTTTAATAGATAAATGTGAGTCCTTCCAGAGTCTATAAAAAACATTAATTCTTATAGGTTTCCTGATACTCTGGAGTTCGCAACATTAGGTCACATTGTGAGGTTATGTGGTCCAGATTTTTCAGTAGATCACCAGACTCGTTAAAAGGTATAGATCTCAGATTGAGAAATTATAGGGGTTGATATGAGTGATCCACCCTAACTATGCATGGATTTAATTTATGATAATTTGAAACATTACATGTTTATTAAGCCTCGAGATGGGTGATTAGAGCAGGTATCATGCCTTCCTAGAGATGATTTATGGTCACCAGTGATTTGAATAGATCATCGAATCAGGAGATGGGGAGAACCAAATTTTGGGGAAGATAGTCACATTTCTCAAGTGGACTAAGTGACTAGTATCAGGGTAATTTGGTTATCCCCATGCTTTCATCCTGATTGGATGCGTGAATAAACCTATTTAAAAATATGGGGCCTGACCAAGAAGGACTGAATGTGAAACTAGAGGATTGGTAGGGAACATTTTATATTTTAATTAACTTGGCACTGCTCAGTGATGTGATCATTAGTAGGCCTATTGTATCCATCTATCCCTTGAAGAAAAGTTTCCAACCTGGTGTCTCACATATATTTGCATTATAATATTTTTTTGGAATGATAGATTGGTGGACACCAATTTTTTGTTAGTATACTAGTGAGAATGTGAAAATATCTCATTTGCGGGAATGCTAATGCCCAGTTATAATCTTTTCATTCAAGTGTCAGTTCCATATGGGGGATCTAACTAGTACCGTGTCTCTTCTAGGGGTGGGTTCTCTGTATTTTCCTTATGTCGATGGTCTATCGTTTCAGATAAATTGGAGGGGGTATGAGTGGGTTGATAGTGACGACATTTATAGTGGAAGTGGTCAGCGGTGAATTTTCACCATCGATGAGTGAGAGAGACTAAGAATACCATTGTCATCTCATGAAAGGTTCGAATTGGTGGTCATATTAATAACCCCAACTTCTAATCTCCACATATTCGGATTTTTATTGCATGACATGACAATGCCAAGAGAGGATCTTGATGCAGGTCAAAATGAATGTCTAATAGTTTCCCAATGTGTTAGGACACTAAGATACCAATATCATTCTGATATTAACAATCCTATAGTATCTGTGGATGACATAAATATTTTCATTTATTCCTGGGTAAATCATATGGTGGTCCCGAATGTGATTGAGCATCAACAAGATACTTTGGTGTGATTATTACACCTGGTCCTTGTTGAGGAACTTCATGATGAAACAATTTAGGGTTGTGAGTGTCTAAAAGATGACTATAATCTTTTCAGTGGCCATGATACACCACTCCGTCTCTTGTTAATTTCTAGAAAGATGATCATGTTCTGGATTACCCAAACACCAATAGGCGTGGTTGGAAAACAAGAGGTTTAGTTGATTTATAATTTCTTTGTTGTTGACATACTAGAAGGTGGGGTGTCACATAGGCTAACTATCCACTGAATATTAGGATGTATTTTGGAGGATGTTCCAACTTCAAGAATTGTTCCATATAGGACGGGGTGCTCACTAGTTCCTCATTAGCCAGAGTGGAAACATCTCTCTACCACTCATCAATGTACTCACTGTAATACCCTTAGTTTTTATGAAATTTTTTTTTTCAAAAAATATAATTTATTCTAGAGAATTCACTATATACAATAACAAGTTATAAAGAATCTTGTCATACTATTAAAATAGTAATATTTAGTATCATAGTTTTTTTATCCATTGAATGGTGAGTATTGATAGGAATAACTAAATTATGAAAATAAATATTTTACACATATATATAAAATGAATTATTTTGTGACTAATTAAATTTAAATAAAAACAATATGTGTTTGAAAATAAAGAAAATATTTTCTGAAAAACATTTTTTCTGCAGAAAAACATGTTTTACCTTAATAAATTTCCAAAATAACTATTGGTGAATTATTCTGATTAAATAAATATATTATATACTTAATATAATTTTTAGCATTAAAATTATTTTTTTTCTACACATAATATAGGAATAAATAAATTTATTGGCATAAAAACATTAATCTTCTAAAAAATAAAATTATTGAATTTTACACACTTATTTAAATATTTATTTTCAAAACATTTTGAAAATTTATTTCCAAAGATAAATATTATTTTTTAAATAATAATTTAAAAAATTTATGTAGTCTTTTTCGATAATTTTATAGAATAATAATTTTTTAGCGAATATTAACAAATATAGGTTTTAATTGGACACTATATTTTCATTCAAAACATTTACAAGATAAATTTTATTTTAAAATAATTTTAAAATAAAATTAGTTCTATTATATATATTAATATTATTTATTTATTTGGATTCAATTTCATAATAAATTATTTTATACAACCTTTTAATCTTTTAAAAATGATCTTTAGGGAAAACAGCTTTTTCGTCACCTATGCAGGTTACATTTTATATTAAATTATAAAAATTATGTGAATAGAATTTGTAAAATTGGAATCAATATGTTGAATTAGAAATTTTTTATTATATAATAAGTTCAACTTATTTTTTGGTCTAAATGAATAGTAAAAATTAATTACCATGATTAAGATTAAAATGGATTTACTAATGGTTAAACTAAAAATATAGTGGGTTAAATGAACTTTAAACTTATCCCACACACATTTCATTGATTTATTAGGAAATTTTATACTCTAATAATCAATAATTACCAATTTTTTGTTATTTATTAAAGTTAAAAATTAAGGTAAAGTTTATTCTTTTCAGAAATTCTATGTTTTTCCTATCCTCCACTTATAAATGGACATCCTCTATCATTTGATATTCAAACCTAAAAACCCTTCGTGTCAAAAAATAACTACCCAAATATCTTCCCAAATTCCCTCCCTCTATGATGGAGTAATTAATTTTATTATTAATTCATCCTATAAAGTGTTCAAGCAAATATTAAGGTGACTCTCAAAAGAAGAGGTAAAAATCCTAAACACGTGCTTCAATTTTATTTATTATTCCAACTCAATAATATAGTATAAAAATATTATGAGAAAATAAAAATAGTATATACCATATACTTATATGTTATTATTTTAATTTAATAACCAATATCCTTCTTCTATTTCTTGAAATGACAATGAAATTGTCGATCATGTATACGGTGGACTACTACCTAGCGAACCCATATTATTCATTTTTTATGACAACATATCACATATATATATATAATTTTTATGTATTATATTTATGATATTATTATAAATATTCAATTATAATACCACATATAACTTATTTCATCCAAACTTGTTGGGAAACAACAAAGTCTATCATTTGTATGGAGAACTACCATTTCATGAACTAATGTTATGTGCTTTTCATTTAAGTTTTAGTTGGATGGTAATATGGATATATTAAATATATATAAGATATTTTTAACATTATTATACTTTTATAATTATTATATCACATATATATTATTACATTCCATTATGTGAGTGATATAATAATATCACTTCCGTGTATAGTGGCCTAACGCCTCATGAAGCGATGCGATTTATTTTTTAAAATATTATTTAAAAGAAATGAAATAAGGATAATGTTAACAAATATATATGATATATATGACATAATAATGATTCTAGAGTACTTAATTATAATTTTCCTTTATTTTTTCCATCCCATTACAAAATAAAAATAACGCTTACACATACGTATAGAATACCATCTCCATAAATGGTTTATTACATTTTATATCTCTAAATATTATTTATTAAAATAAATATAATATAATATTTATATATGAAATATATATCATTTTTATATTATATAGATATTTTAACCATGATCAAAATTAATGGACCAAAAATACTAAATCAAAACATCCAAAAATACCAAACAATTATAACCTGAAACATGATTTTAAAAAGGAATTATAAATAAACTGGTAATAAAATGTCATAGGTATATAATATATGGTATAATATATATAATTTTGGTTTTGGAATATATTTATAATAAACCTATGTTAATTATTATAGTGTATCGATTGTGTGTTATGGAAGAAGAGACTAATGTTAAAGGATTGTCGTCTCACTTTTATATTCTATAAGACAGATGTCATATTCAAAATGTGTTTCATTTATGTGTTGTATATTATAAAAATTATATTATATTATAATTATTATCCTTAAAAATTAGTAGTATTTACTTATCTAAGTTGGTAAATTTATTTTATAATCTTAATAGTTCAAAAGTTACCCATGTTGTAAGGGTTTTAGTCTCAATTTTCCTTGTTGGAGAAATATGTTATGTTATCCACCTATATTTATTAATGATGTTTATATAATACCTATTTGAAATATTATATCAATAACACCATTATTTTATAGATATATAAATTTTTATTTAAAGTAATTTTTAACGGGGTTTACAATTCAAATGTTTCTCAAGGGGTAAGGTCGTGGTGTTACAATCTCATTGTTTATCAAGGGTTTTTATGATTATACATCCTATGATAAGATAATATAATCTACCACTATTGAACAAAATTAATTATTTATTCTCTATTTATTTATATATAATACATGTTTTCCTTTAATTTTCATCTACTTATGTACACATGGTTCCAAAAATAATGTTTTTAATAAAAACCATATTTATTTCACTCTTCAGTCGAAAACCCTTTTTCTTTCATTTTCCTGTTTTAGAAAAAATATGTTTTAAAATGTTTTTTTAACATTATAAAAAGGGTTTATTAAATTAATTTTAACCCATGTTCTAATTTTTCTATAAAATACATTAAAACAAATCCTGATGATATTATCAAAATAGGGTCTATTGGAATTTTATTGAAAATGGGAAAGGTATATTTGATTTAATGTGTACAACATGAATAGTATTTTTAACCATCATAACAACTCAATTTTTTAAATATTACTTTATAAATTTATAGGTTTATTTTCAAATAAAATTATTATAATTTTTATTTATTTTTCAAAATGTGTTTTTCAAGGTGGAAAGGTTATCTTCCTCAAGAAATTTTCATGTGTCCATTAAAAGTAATTTTCCATCTACGATTACATCCTTTAGTGATACTTATTTTTTACTATAGATATGATTAAAGTATAACATTCTTATTCTGTCTATAAATGAGTTATCCTTAATCTAATAATAAATAAAAAAATATTGGTGGTTTAAAGAATAACCAAATGTTTAACAATGGTTTTCTAAATTTGCTGCAAAAGTTTGTATCGACATCCAACATACATCCATTTCATTCATTTAGTAGTGGTTCTATGGAAGTGTCGTGAATTTTCTTTAAGGTGGTAATTTTTTTATAACTTCAATATTTCATATGAAAATCTATCTAGGAGTATGATATAGTTTAAACAGTAGATAAAAAATTTAGTGGTGGCCTTTCCTCATAAAATTTGTAAAGGAGTTTGCAGCAGTTTAATCTTTCACTAAATTTCACAATATAAATCATCAGTTTTAATTTACGTTACATGTTTTCAGACTATATATAGTGGTATATTATACCACCTCTATATTGTGTAGTTTTAAAAAATTAAAAATTCAAAAACTGCTCCCCCGTAAAATCAATAATCAAAGCATTACACAAAAACAATCATCCAACTTACATACCAATATAACAAAAATAAGAAGGAAAGTAATAAAACTAAACCAAAATCTCATAATAAAGAGGTGTCTAAATTTGTCAAAACATACATGGTATATTATTAGAAAAATAAAACTCAGAACTCTGACTGGAAACCTCCATGTGAACCCCAGGAACTATAAAAAACCATCACCAAGCACCAGCCCCATGAGAATCCTTTGTGAAGAGGTCCATAACGAATATATTGTTATGTATCTAAATCGAAACCTATAAGGATAACGTTTTCTATAGACAATGAAAGCCATATGTAGTGTGTGATCTAAATAGCCTATCAGGTTCCCATAAATAAAATATACCATTGATTTATTTAAAATCCTTCCATTAATGTATTTTTATAATATATTACATCATTGAAAGGTTTAAGATTTTAAAAAATTACATTTAATAATTTTTGATATGGTTTTTCTAAAACTAGAACAATTCGTTAAAAATACATTTATCATTTCAATGAAAAATACATTTTCAAAAAAGTCTATATAAAAACAACTTTTCAACAAGATTTAAGAGAATTATTAAGAGAGTGATAATAATAATAAAATAAAATGTCATATTAATAAATACATATAGTCAATAAGATATGAAAATAGATGTCTACATTAGTCAATTTAAAATGCTTTTATATGATAAAAATACAACCGAATGTAACATTAAATGGAAAAATTAGGAATCACATATAGGGAAATGATAATAATGAAAATTAATGATTAATAATAATAATCAAGTATAGTATTAATGAATTCACATAATGTATATGTAATCATGGGAAACTTTTAACTATCCTTGTGAGATGGTCTGAGATATACCCCGGTGGAGAATTATTCCATCCAATTAATGATGTTCCTAGATAATAATCTCCTTGATTAGTTCGACAATCACAATTAGATGACGCTCAATATAGTCCAAAAAAATCATATAAAAAAGGACCCTACTTAGAGACTTACCATTACTAGCATATAAACTATTTCTCAATCTCCCACATAGATTTCAAGGGTTTCCATAGTACTAGATATTGATGGTGGGGAATCTTTTATCACACAATAGTGACACATATATAACAATTTACAAGGAAATTAATATAAATTTTATAATGAATCCCTCTCCTATACACCATACTGATTAATTACCCATATATTTTCTACGAAAAAAATCACAATTCCCTAATAGGATCTGCAAGCATATATAAAACAAGGTTCAATTATGAAATAAACCAACTGTGTAACACATTTTTGGAAAACAACAGTGTAAAAACTGTCAAAGAGGACTTTGGTTATAAGCTATTAGAAATACATATAAAACCTTCCTAGAATAAATTAAAAACCATTTTTTTTATTTAGATAAAATCTCAAGGTTTTATTTTTAACACACTTTAAAAATAAAGGGTAAATCCATTTAAATAAAATATATCACATATAAATACCAAAACAACCTTGATAATTAACAACAAAAACCCCCAAAGAAAAATTCAACAATAAGAAACATCAGACCAAATCAAAGAAACTGTGATACCCCATATGTTGTATGGAATTGAAATGGTTGTGTTGATAAGTGAATCTTCTGACAGTGTTTTTTTTAATTATGGAATTTCAAAATGGCTTTATACTTGGGGGAAGTGGTTAAGTAATAAAATTGGTGACATGAAAAAACGTGAAGAAACTAAGGATGTTGAGAATAAGGTAATATTCCAATCAAAACAATTAAAATAAACCAATCATAAATATTTCATTTAATGTAAGTGAAATACTTATATCCCCTACCTCAAATCACAAAATGAATTCTCAATCACTATAATAGTGTTATTCAATCACGATTTTAATTAAAAATATCTATCAATTAATCCAAAAAAACACTAACCACTACCCGACATACTATTATAGACATAATCTCTTTCTCCATCTATACTTCCTACCACCAGCACATGTACAACAATTTTATTGAACATTAAATAATTATTTATATTTAAATTTATACTTAAAAAAAATAGAATTTTGTGTACTATATAATTATGAATTTTTACGATTTACCTACTAACTCAAACCATACCTTGTAACAATATCATTGGGGACACTTCTAGTCATCCTAAACCCATGTAACGTCCCGGTTCCGGGTGCCACTCAACGAGTGCCCCTAACCTGGTTCACCACATAACCTCAAACGCATTTCCCCAAATACCAGAGGCTGCCGACTAGCAGTGAGGGCCCAGGTATAATAGTGGGGAAACTATGCCCTCATTTGTCAATGTGTAGCGCAGTAGAATAGAAAACAATATCATACAAAAACAGTAGAAGAATTTAACCACACACATTAAAAATAACAACTACAGTAAAGGATAACCAACAGTTATATAGAAAATGATTCAACATGTCTCAAGTTCTAAGAAAACAGCCAGAACATGTTATACAACACTACAGTACAGTACAGTACATAGTACATAAAATCAAAACAAAATAGTCCATAGAATCGTGAGCCTAATCCCGGTCCCATGCTCCCCTACTCCTTAGCGGCAAATCAAGTATCTGTATAGGGACCCCTGACCTTATCCACACCTGCAGAAACATAATTTGTTTGGGCTGAAAACATGACCCAAATAGGGTGTGATAAATAACTCCCAGTAGGCACCAACCAAAGGCCCATGCCCAGCTATGTGTAAACATGCACCAACAATGTGTAGTAGTAAATGAATTAAATTAAGTAGTACTAAAAAGTAACTAACTTTTACCTGTTTAATTTCCATTTAAATATTCTTTTAGCAGTTCAATTTAATAACATTCAATGTTCCTCAGAACTAAGCACTCAGGCTAATCAGAACCTTTCCCTCAGGCTAATATAGTAAACCACTCCCTCAGGATTTCCCTTAGGCTATAAAGTACCTTGCCTTAGGCTTTTCCCTCAGGTGAAATAGAATCTCACCCTCAGGACAAACTGAAATGAAACCCTCAGGTGATTAGAATCTTGCCCTCAGGCTAATAGAACTATGCCCTCAGGCTAATCAACAGTGCCCTCAGGCTAATATATATATAACACTGCCCATAGGATAAACAAGTAACCATTCCTTCAGGCTATAAAGTAATCAGGCCATGCCCACAAGTTTTACATGAAATTATTTACAATCCATTCTCAATTGAAAATTAATGGATAAAGTAAACATGTCGTACACTCGGGTATCCTGGCCAAACGGCTAAACAGAGGAATGCACCCCCCCAGGGTGGTCCTGGATTAAAGCAACGATCCCAAACAACAGTTTTATTATCAAATTAAATTACATATAAACTTCTAGGTATTTAAACAACCATGGCCTCAGCCACACGACACCCCAACATGGGTTC
Source organism: Viscum album (assembly GCA_963277665.1). Classification (NCBI taxonomy): domain Eukaryota; kingdom Viridiplantae; phylum Streptophyta; class Magnoliopsida; order Santalales; family Viscaceae; genus Viscum; species Viscum album. The sequence goes on from OY728158.1 coordinate 1,905,543,371, forward strand.
GTAGCACAAAAATACACTCAAACGCATAATAGTTGGAAATTAAACACAAATCCACCTACCATAAACACCCAAGAACGGTATACCCAAATGACACCTTCAAAAACGTCCAATAATGTTGTAGATATGAGGTAAAAGAATTCTCTTTAAAACTAAAATAATGTCCATTAGAGGAAGAATTGTCAAGAACTACACAAGGATATGGGAGGGAATACCCATGCAGTTCCAACATGATTGACAAAAGTGGAAACAGATTCCCGACACCCGATCTTTAGATCCACGAAGGTTCAACCGTCCTCTCTCTAGCTCCCGTCTGGTTCTAAGCCAATCCTGTGAACAGGGTTGGCTACTGCCCATTTTAAGCGAAAAAAACAAAGTACACGGCTTGTACTTTTGACTACACAGCGTGTACTCCCATTATTTAAATGTTCCTCTGGCGGCACCGCCAAAATGTTCATCCGTCGACATGAGTACACGGTGTGTATTCTCGACTACACGGTGTGTACTGTAACCTAGCTAGCAGATGCTCCCACCGCCTTACTGTTTCGTCTGCCGACTGACTACACGGCGGGTAAAGGACTACTACACTGCTTGAAGTTGGTTTTTACACCCTTCATTTCCGACATGGATACACAACATGTGTTCTCCTCTCACACGGCCAAAAGTACACAGATTGTCTAAAAGTACAGAGCATGTAGTCCAAAAATTTAGGATTTTCCCCCATTTTCCTTATTTTCTCAAAAACACTAAAGGAAAGAAGAAAAGAAGATTCTCGTACCTCATGAATAAGAACCAGGATCTTACAAACTTCCCCCCTTAAAGAAATTCATCCCAGAATTTCCCTTCCACAGGTGGTGATGATATAGCCATGAACAAATCTGGCCACTAAGCACGTACATCGGTCTCCCGCTCCCAGGTTTCATCCTATACTAGGCCATGCTTCCATAGCACCCGTACGAGAGGAACTGACCGGCCTCGGAGAACCTTCGTGCTCCTATCAACAATATGAATTGGATGCTCCTCAAAGGACGCATCTAACTCAAGATCAACCTCCTGGGGCTGAAAAAATTGAGATGATTCTGAATGATAACGACGCAACTGCAATACATGGAAGACGTCATGCATGGCTCGGTACATCTGTGGTAACTGTAACCGATAGGAAACCATCTCGACTCTCTCAGGAATCTCAAATGTCCCCACATATCTCGGTGAAAGTATACTATGTCTCCTGATCTGCCTGTGTCCCAACCTCGGTTAAACAATTAAGAAAACCTATTCCCCAACCACGAACTCCAAATGTTGTCTACGGTGATCAACATAAGATTTCTGACGAGACTGTGTGGTATCCATCCGCTTTTGAATCAACTGGACCTTTCTCAAAATTCTCCTGCATGAGACGTGATCCCAGAAAATCCGCCTCACCTATCTCTAACCATCACAAGGGTGATCGGCATGGCCTACCATATAAATCCTCTTAAGGTGCCATCTCAGTAGTTTCATGAAATCTATTAATATAGGAAAACTCAACTAGGGGTATATGCTTTTCCCAAGAGGCCCCAAATTCTATAACGCATGCATGCAACATGTCCTCAAGCACCTGTATCGTACGCTCGGACTGACCATCGGTCAGAGAGTGGTAATCTATGCTTAGAAGCACTTGTGTACCTAGTGCCCTATGAAAACTCTTCCAGAAACAAGACGTAAAATGGGCGTCCCTATCTGAAACGATTGAATGGGGGACCCCATGAAGATGTACGACCTCTTGGATATACAACTTTTTGAGATAATCAACTCCAATGGTCTCCTTGATCGGAAAAGAGTGAGCTACCTTTGTGAGTCTGTCCACAACAACCCACACAACATCATTGCCTCAAGGTGACCTCCACAACCCATTCAGGATGACCATCGCGACATCATCCCATTTCCACTTTGGAAAAGGTAACTGATGCAACGTTCTGGGTAGCTTCTGATGCACTGCCTTCAGCTGCTGACATGTGGAACATATTGTAACAAAACCAGGTACTTCCTTTTTCTTTCCCGACCACCAGTATTGACATCTCAAGTCTCGGTACATCTTGGTAACCCTGGGATAAAATGCCCAAGCTGAAGCCTGAAACTCCTACATCAGCTCCCCGTGTATATCCTCGGGAACCCACACTCGTCCATGGAAACACAAAACTTCATCAAATCCTATCATCCAACAAAGAGAAGGGTCCTCACTGGTCACCGACTCCAGTAGAACTAGGCCTTCTTAATTGGATAGCTGTCACATCCTCACTCTATCCAGGAGGGTAGAGGTTACAGCTAAAGATAAAATGTAGGCCTTCCCCGAACTATTGTGCACCTCCAAATTCATCTCCGAGAACAAAGCCATAAGATGCCATTCACCACTGGCCTCTTGCACTACAAGTATCTGAGTTTTCCTGCTCAGTTCATCAGCTACTACATTACCTTTACTAGGTGTATAGGAAATCTCAAAATCGAAGGACTGGAGTTATTCAATCCACCTTCGATGTCTAAGGTTCAAGTCACACTGGGTAAATATGTAGTTGAGACTTTTGTGGTCTGTAAACACCACAAAATGTTCTCCCAAGAGATAATGTCTCCAACAGTACAACGCATGGACAACTGCAGCCAACTCGAGATCAGGAGTCTGGTAATTCCTCTCACGTGGCCTCAACTATTGAGACCCGTATGCAACTACTCAATCACCATGCATCAACAAAACTCCTAGCCCAATACCTGATGCATCATGGTTAACTGTATAGCTCTTCCCATGCTCTGGTAGTATCAAGATCAGTGTTGATGTCAACTTTCCCATCAGCTCCGGGAGGGCTGTCTTGAATGCTTCTGACCAAATGTACTTCACACCCTTCTTAGTCAAACCCATCCACGACGCTTCTAAGAGAGAGAATTCTTGTATGAAGCTTTTTTAGTAACTAACCAGCACCAAGAAACTCTATATTTCAAAAACGTTCTTAGGATGCTCCCAGGAAACTACTGCTCTCACCTTCTGTGGGTCTACTGCATCTCCTGTCTCTGAGATGATACATCCCAAGAAGTGTATCTCGTCCATCCAAAAGTGGCACTTTGAGAGCTTAGCATATAGCTGATGCTCTCTCAGTGTACTCAATACAATCTCAAGATGGGTGGCAAGGTCATGTCAAGTGTGAGAGTACACCAAGATATCGTCCACAAATACTACCACAAAAGAATCTAGGTAAGGATGGAACACGCGATTCATCAGAGACATGAAAACTTCTGGTGTGTTCATGAGTCCGAACGACATAACCGTATACTCGTATAGACAATACCCGCTCCTGAAAGTTCTGAGAGGTACATCAGATGGTCTAACACACAACTGATGATATCATGAACTCAATTCAATCTTCAAAAACAATCGTGCTCTATGAAGTTGATCAAATAGATCATTAATCCTTGGCAAGGGATATATGTTCTTAACCGTTAACTAGTTCAACTTCAGATAATCCACACAGATTCTGAGGGTACCATCTATCTTCTTTGAAAAGAGGACCGGAAAACCCCAAGGAGAAGTATTGGGTCGGATGAAACCCTTTTCATGTAACTCCTATAACTGTCTCTTGAGCAACTGAAACTCTGGTGTAGCCATCCTATAAAGAGGAATGGATACCGGAGCTTCTCTTGTCACAAGATCAATAGAGAAATCCACCTCACGCTCTAGAGGTAGACCTGCATGGTCTTTTGGGAAGACATCCCTGAAATGATCAAACACTGGAGGAAAATTCATCCGATAGGTCCCCTGATCATCCAGATATAATCTTGCAATCTGGGCTATGACACCACCTCGCCCACGATGCTCTGGTCCTGTTCGACTTGCCCAAACATCCCACTAGCAATTTTATAGAAACTCTCCACCCTCTGGTGACGTGAAACTCACCATGCGACAATAGAAATCCACAAAGGCTCAAAAGGGTGCAAACCAGTCCATCCCAAGAATCACATCATAGATCATCATCTCTAAGACATAGAGGTCCCAAGAGAAGTGACACCCACCAACCTCAAGGGGGATCTCTTTGAACTGACGCACACCAGCCGTTCTAGTCCCCAACGTAGTGTCTAACATCATAACTGCAGAAGAAGAAGAAACACTGAGCCCAAGTATCTCCACAACGGGTATAGATATGAAACTATGTGTAGAACCCATATCGAAAAGTACTTAAGATAAGATAGAAGCTACTAGAATAGTACCTCGGATAGTAGAAGGTCTGAGATCCTGCTCCTACTGGGTTTGTTCCTCTGCAAATGCATGCCCAGTATCACGGCCCTACGACACAGCCTAGAAACCCTCAGCTGTCCCAACCTATTGCCTCTGAGAACCTGGTGTCTGGTTACCACGACCAATACCACCATACATGCCTGCACGCCCGATCGTACTCCAGTTGTCTGACTGGTAAGAAGCTGTTGGTCCATACCTTGCACGCAGAACCAGTACACAACCCCTCTCACTAGCCACTAGTAGAAATGCCCCGTAAAATCACTGTAGATGACCAATCTTGCCACAAGCTTGACACTCCAATGGGTCTCGTGGACATTCTGGTCTCTTGTTCCCCTCTCTACCACACTGGTAGCAAACAACCAGGCTGCCTGAAGAAACTTTCTGGAAAGTACTTCCACCGTGAGAGAAACTCATCTGTCACATCCTCTTACCATCTGAAATAGTACTAGAAACTGGTGCTGAACCACCCTATCCCACACCACTAGCTTCTCGCAGGTACCTCTTTGTAATCAGCACCTGGTTCACAATAGCATGTACTGAAGGCAAACTGAAAACATTCACCAGTGCTCCTATGTCATATCGAAGACCATCATCAAAGTATCTGGCTCTCAGCATCTCATCTCCCACCAGAATGGGTGACAAATGTTCATGCACGGTGTAATGATCTGAATAATCCATAACTGACATAGAACCCCATTGCATATTCATGAACTCTCGAGCTCGATCTTCCCTCAACGTCTCTGGGAAGTAGAAGTCATAGATGGATATTTGAAAATCTTCCCACTCCATGTCTCTATGATGTTCTGATTGGGTAGTAGCATCCCACCACCTCTTGGCAAAATCACGCAGCATATAAGTTGCGATCTTGACCCTCCGCCCTAGAGGCGTCTATAGGTTCTCGAAAATAGTCTGCATTGACCCCAGCCACGACTCCACAGACTATGGTCCTCCATCCCCTAAAAATGTAGGTGGATGCTGCTGCTGGAAGATACGAGTCTGCTCATCCATAGATGTGGCAGTCAGCGGTTCTCCATGAAAGGTCTGCATGAACCGCATAAAGCCTTCACGGAACTGCGCTTCTATTCCTGTGTCTGGTAAAACGACTGGCACCACATCTGGCTCTACTTGAGGATCAGTTGGTAGCCCATGGCCCACCATCTCTATAGTATACTAGTTTCCGCACTCCTATAGAACAACACGTGAATGTCTCAGCGGCACGACACTAAAAGGTCAAACGCACACCTAGATCAAGATTATCACAGTCTGAAAACGAAGGAACCAAAAGGGAAATAGGAGGAATAATGCATTTAAGTTTACACAACAAGACTATATGGCGTGTATATTGACTACACAGCATGTACCTGACTTTTTTTCCCCTTCCCAGGTCCTTCTATATGGCCAAGACACACGGCTCCCATTAAACAAAACTACACATCCTATATATAATCTACACGACGTGTATGGTGTAATTTTAAAACATCCCATGTCATTTGTGACATGACCGACTATTCATCATGAACTACATGGTGTGTTACACCTGCGCACGGCATGTACACTACTCCGTCTCCCTAGCCACATGGTTAAGTCCACATGGTCTTTCCTCAGACAAGACTACACGGCGTGTCCCATAGGTTCACGACGTGTACTAGATGAGCTTTGTCGACCCGTGTTGTTAGTTACACATCCGGATACACAGCTCACACTACACGGTGTGTTTTATATACACACGACTTGTATATGAAAGGATTACACCGACCTGTGTTGTTAGTTACACATCTGGGTCCCCAGGTCAGACTACACGGCATGTTCCATAGTGGACACGATGTGTATATATTAAGGTCCCCCCCATCCGTGTTGTTTGATACAAGAGTGGACTCTGGTTCAACACTACATGGTGTGTACTTATGGTACACAGCCTGTCCATTCCAAGCAATTCCCATACCCTTGTCCCCACCCACATGGTCTATGACACAAGAAGAAAATGCACGGCGTGTACTTAGACTACATGACATATCCTAAAAAACTTTTGTTTTCTTCCCGAACAGAAGAACATACACGACGTGTTTAAGATACTACACGGTGTGGATACTGGGTTTCTGGATAGTATGCCTCATAAACTTTTCTGGAACCCTAAAAATACTAAAATAAAAACACCTATGTGCCCAATTTTCCGATCTGTGAGGGCCCATACTGCCCATGAATCAATGTTTGGCATCTTATATGTGTTATAACCGGATAAACATCTAATGATCCACCAAATTTAGGTCAATGAGGGCCCATACTCCCAATAAACCAAATTTTAGCATCCATTCAATAAACAGGCTCACACAATAATACCCTATCAAATAGTAGGTATATATCCAAGCAGTTATCACAACAACATGATTTTATTAGCCCAATATCGATCACAACAAAATGAAATTTCTAATGCACCTACATGGCATGGAAACTATGAATGACATGAGATTTCTTTTATGTGCCTAAATGATGCATGAGATGGCATACCCTCATCTCATCGGGTTTCAAATAAATAGAACCCGTGGATAAAATATAAACAGCACAATACAATTGTGTCACCCTTTTTTGAAAATCAATTCAACTGTAAAATTGAAAAATCCGAAAAATTCCAACATGAGGTAAGTTGGATTTTCCCTGTACGCGGGTTAGCTAAGCCTAGGCCCAACTCATTACCAAATACAGTTTTTGTCCTATCCCAGACTAAGGCTCCAAATAGTAAGTTAAAGAAAAGAACCTGCCTCTGATACCACTTTGTAACGTCCCAGTTCCGGGTGCCACTCAACGGGATCCCCAAACCCGGTTCGCCACGTGACCTCATGCGCATTTCACCAAACACCAGTGGCTGCTGACTAGCAGTGAGGGCCTAGGTCTGATAGTTGGGAAACTATGCCCTAATTTGTCAAAGTGTAGTGTAGCAGAATAGAAAAAATATCATACCACAATAGTTGAAGCAATTAACCATACACATTTAAAATAACAAATGCAGTAAAAGATAACCAACAATTATATAGATAATGATTCAACATGTCTCAAGTTCTAAGAAAACAGCCAGAACATGTTACACAAAACTACAGTACAGTACAATACAGGGTACAAAAAAATCAAAACAAAACAGTCGGTAGCATTGCGATCCTATGCCCGGTCCCATGCTCCCTTACTCCTCAGCAGCAAATAAAGTACCTGTATAGGGACCCTTGCCCTTTTCCACACCTACAGAAACATAATCTGTTTGGGCTGAAGACATGTCCCAAACAGGGTGTGAGAAATAAATCCTAGTAGGCACCAACCAAAGGCTTGTACCCAACTATGTGTAACCATGCAACAACAATGCGCTATAGTAAATGAAACAAAATATGCAGTACTCTAAAGTAACTAACCTTTACCAGTTTCATTTCCATTTAAATATTCTTTTAGCAGTTCAATTTAATAACATTCAATGTTCATCCTAACTGAGCCCTCGGGCTAATCAGAACCTTGCCCTCAGGCTAATATAGTAAACCATGCCCTCAGGCTCTTCCTCAGGCTATAAAGTACCTTGCCCTCAGGCTTTTCCCTCAGGAGAAATAGAATCTCACCCTCAGGACAAACTGAAATGAAACCCTCAGGTGATCAGAATCATTCCCTCATGCATTTCCCTCAGGCTAATAGAACTCCTCCCTCAGGCTAATCAACAATGCCCTTAGGCTAAAATATATATATATCACTGCCCTCAGGATAAAAAAGTAACCATGCCCTCATGCTATAAAGTAATCGGGCCATGCCCAATAGTTTAACATGCAATTATTCACAATCCCATCTCAAGGGAAAATTAATTCGTAAAGTAAACCTGGCATACCCTCGGGTATCCCGACCAAATGGCTAAACAGAGGAATGCACCCCCTAGGGTGGTCCTGGATCCATGCAACGATTCCAAAAAATAGTTTTTTATCAAATGTAATTATCTATACACTTTTAGGTATTTAAACAGCAAAGGCCTCAGCCACATGACACCCCAACATGGGTACATAGCACCGAAATACACACAAATGCACAACAGTTTGAAATTAAACACCAAGACACCTACATTAAACACCCAAGAATGGTATACCCATACGACGCCTTATGAAACGTCCATGAATATAATAGATATGAGGTAAAATAATTCACATTCAATCTCAAATAACTTCCATTAGATGAAGAATTGGAAATAAATACACAAGGACAAGGGAGGGATTACCCGTGTGGTTCCAACGTGATCGACGGAAGCAGAAACAGATTCCCGAAACTTAATCTAGAGATCCACAGAGGATTGGCCATCCTCTCCCGAGCTCCCATCTGGTTCTAAGCCAATCATGTGAATAGGGTTGGCTACATCCTATTTTATGTGAAAAAAAGTACAGGGTGTGTACTTTTGACTACATGGCGTGTACTCACCTCATTTAACTATTCCTCTTGCGGCACCGCCAAATTGTTCATCCATCAACATTAGTACATGACGTGTATTCCCGACTACACGGCGTGTACTGTCCCCCACCTGGTAGTTTCTCCCACTGCCTTACTGTTTTTTCTGCTGACTGAATACACTGTGTGTAAAGGGCCACTACCCGGCATGTAGTCTATTGTTACACCCTTCATCGCCGACATGGATACACACCATGTGTACTCATTCCACATGGCCAAAAGTACACGGCGTGTGTAAAGTTACATGGCGTGTAGTCCCAAAATTTTGGATTTTCCCCCATTTTCCTTATTTTCCCAAAAACACTTAAGGAAATGAGAAAAGAAGAAACTCGTACATCAAGAATAAGAACCAAGTTCTTACAACCCATCCCACACCATAATTCTCTTTCCTAAAGACTTGGCCAACTTTATAATCCTAGGGGACTAAGAATTATTGTGAAGAATTTTCTTCCCAAAATTCTTTTATTTTACATATAAATCAAATATCACTCATATTCAAAGTAATACATATAAAAATTGACAACATAGAATAAGTTTTTTTAATGTAAAATGAATTCATACACCAACCTTTTTTGTTGAATTATTCACGTAACTCCCATTAGATTTCATGTGAACATCCAACCAAATTTCTGTTCAGGAGACTTGATATCCAAAATTATATTACTACATTAGACAAGGATAAATCAATAATTTAATATATGATACTAATAATTTTATCTTATAAATATTTAACCAAATGAAAATATTTCTATATTTGATATTTTTATTGAAGAAATATTTGAACTAATATAGTTGGGGAAGATTTGATTCACTCAGCATGATACATTATTTCATGTAACCAGATAAAATAAATAACATGTAATTTAACTATAATGTATTAAATATCACATACTTTTTATATTCATGTATATATGTAATATTATATTAATATAATAATATATTTTTCAATACCATGCAATTTTATGGTATATGGATATCAACAAACACCTTCCACTTCACTCTATACACCCTATTCGGTACTGTTTTTTATTTGATTGAAATAAGTGTTTTAGTTTTACGAATCACTGCTTCTAGGTGGTTTCCATTTGATTTATTTATGGAACCAGAAACATCCAGTAGTTATTTATTCAAAGAGGTCCTGCTTTCCAAAGGCATATGTTCGTTATGTTTGAACTTTACGATACTTAGGAACATGCATTGGTCAAGAAGATGGGAGATCGGACTCATCACATGCTTTTGAGCGAAATTATTATATACACCAGAAATCTTTTTATATATTTAAGAAATTTTCATGAATCCTTATTAATTCAAGAAGTATTAAATATCATTCCCTTGGAATTTAAAATCACTTAATAACATGTATAAAATTTAGAATCATTAGTATGTATTCAATATTCTTTATTAATATAGATATCCTTATGTATTTGAGGTTCTCCAACAATGGCATCCTCTCATATAAAATTTCAAGTTTATTTTAATCGTCATTATGATGATACTAGTTTGTTAGCCACTAAACAGGGCACTCTGGAATTTAAAATCATATAGGGAGATGAATGGTTGTTTTGAAATTTGGATCGTTCCCATAAAATGGGATACCTACATATCGTTGTGAATGGAATCAAAACCATCATAGTTTGGTGCTTCTTGATGGGACACATCATACATTTTAAGGAAATATAATAAGGACCTAACCCTATAGTTTAATGTCATGTAGTAAGTACATCTACGTGGAGTGAGCTTAGTCAACGTTTAATGTGGGAATTACACCAAAGTAGCCCAAGGAACATGGAATGACTATTATCTTCCAAGTAAGATTACAATCTGATGGGAATATGGAACATGGAGAATAGGGTTCATTTTAAGTGTTGGTTTTGAACCTCAAGGATGCTTCCTACGTATCCAATTTTGATGGGAATTAAACCAATGTAGTTCGATAAATCTCATTGGAGTGTATATCCCTTTGAGGGAAATGTGTTTGGGGTTACACCTTGAAAATAATGACTTGATGATTTTGGGGGTTTAATTTGGGTATTATTCTTAATGATAATTCCTAGATTAATGGAAGTAGTGTTGGATTCTTATAGAGGATATTCAGTGAGGTCGGGCCCTGAGAAGGGTTCCTGCGTATCCAGATTATGATTGGAATAAGAGTTCTCGTAGTTCATTCACTGTGAGTGTTTGTGAACATGTTGTAATCATCAAAAATCTCTAATCCCCCATGATTTATGCTCAGTGTGATAAAATTTAGGATGTGAATGACTCAAAAATGACAGATACAACTTCCCTCCTTCGCTGGTGGATGTGGGTGAACCTACAATGGCCAAGGTGGACGGGGGAGAGGCGACGAGCCCTCCGTATATTCTCTTCAAAATGGAGAAGGTTCCATTGAAATAAATAAGGGATGAAGGATTAAGGGATTATACTAGGACAGCTCCACTAAAATTGATCCTGGTAGGGAAGGGAGATTTTTCATTTTCTTGATAGAAAAAGAAAGCGTGAACCTTACCTTCCCAACCAAAAATTTGAAGTTTTGACTCTTTCAGAAGGGATAGGTCAGAACCCAATCCATTATTCTCATAACCGAGATCTTCCCAGCACTATTCCTAGGAAAAATGGCCATATGAATGTGGATATAAAAATCCACAGATACTTCATGAATCCTAACACCATGGTGAACAAAATGTGGGTAACCTATGACAATGGATATACAATCCCCAATAGGTTACGCGCTGATGTTCCTTTCCCAATGGTTTGATAAGATAGTAGGTTTTGGTGGAGGTCTCAGTAGAATACTTTTCAAAAAAGGGATCTAATGAAGAATAATCCTTTTCATGAATGGATTTGAAGAGGGATTGATGGCTTTTATAGTGAAGAGACTAAGTGAATCAAAGTGGGAACCATGGTAGAGATGGAAGAACTAGTATGGGAACTAATCTAGGCTTGGGAAAACTAATGTTCACATAAGAGATCAATAACTTGTATGGTAATACTTGGGTGAGACTATACAAAAGCCTTCAGGAGTATTCACAGGTGATCCCCCAAGTGGGGCGCTCAAGTTACGTTAAAAGGAATAGGTGGCCTAGAAGTGTTTATGAATTTGGGATGTGGGGACATTATGCATGCAAGTGTTATGGATTTCAAACACTAAAAGGACGTAAGTCCTATGATCCTCCCCCAATTCCTCTTCTTTAGGTGTTAAAGATCAACATTGAATGTTTCGGACTTGGGAAAACCACAAGGGAGAACAGATCATCAATTGGGATTCAGGGAAATTCATTCATACAAATGAAGTACCCAAGGGTCTATTTATAAGAAAAAATAGGACATTGGGAAAAAGGAGTTTGGAAACACTATTAGGCTGCGTAGCAGTTGGGGGCATTCATGTAGGTTGCATGACAGATGGGGGTGCACATGTATGATTCACGCCAATTCCCTTTTGGTCTGACAAGGGTAACACAAAGCTCATGCCTTTTAATATCTTGACATTATTCATGTATTTTCCCCTCTTCTTTATAAGGTATTTCCCTTTGTAATTTTTTAGACTCTTTGACAGAATGATGTGTCAAAAAAATCCCCCCCTCAAAATTGGATCTAGAATGAAAATAAGATCCTATACCAAGGTAATGTAATGAAGTACAACGAAGAGTTTACTAATTTGTGCATGTTTTATGCACGTAGAACAACCGGTCGCGCAAGCTAGAAACGCACAGGATTCTAGAAAGAAGGGTGACGTCCATCACTTCTATATAACAGCTTTACTTCATAAAAAACCTCGCAACATCCATAAATTCAGAATTTGGTGTGCAAGTATTCTTTCACATAGACTCTTATGTTTCATCATGATTCTTCTGTATGCTTTTAGTTTCACGCTATAACTGGGGTGTGGAACTTGTGTGCCATTTTTCACTTACACTCTTTAATGCCTTTGCCGATTTTTTTAAATTTTTTTACAAAATATCAAAAACGAACTTTCACAAAAGATGGTTTTATTTCCTTTTTTAGGTTTAATGGCTTCCAAAAAAGTCAAAACTTCTAATGAACTAGATAATAAAAGAATTCATCACATGATCAATTTTTTCGGTTAGGACTATATTGACATTTGTGACAACACCCATCCAAATGTAGAATAATATTTGAAGAAGTATATTTTCAACATTACATGAAGCTCCTGCCTACCATTGTATAGCTTTAGCCATTTGCTGGATGTCAATATTCCAGAACAAAATAACATTATTCCACATTCATGGTTTAAAAATTATACCGACTCTTTATCTGCCAATGATTCTATTGGGGGCTCATTTCCTAATGCTGGGACAGTAGGGAAATCTCATATCATGCATCACAGGCCATGTTCCTCAGATTTGAAAGCACACACACCTGACCTAAAACCACAATATTATTCATACTTCTTTCAGGACTCTCAGATGGATCAGTCCAAATGCTGAAATAATAGTTTGGATTTCTGCTGTTGAGGATGTGTAAAACCTGCAGGGATGTGGGCATAATGGGTTCAGAAGACCTATGCAGAATTTACATATGACTTGAAAGGTGTTTGGATTTATGAGGCTGTCTATGTTGGGAAAACATATGTGTACATAAATGATGATTTCATGCCGGAATTATTAAGTCGATGGAGCCTAGAGACTAATTTATTCAATATAAGTCATAGAGAGGTTTGAATCATATTGTGGGATGTTTACAATATTTCCAAATCTCCAATCCTTGGAGACATGTATGTTGAGTTTATTACTCGCAAGGTGACATGGAATGACTCGGAGAAGACATTATATTTGGTTCAGGAGTTAATGAAAATATTTAACAATATCAAGAACATGACCACCATGAAGTCTCCAACCAGGAAAGATATTCATCTAGAGGAATGGATGGAAATATTTTTTATAAAGAAGAAGAAAAGGGTCTAACCTACTCCTGTCCGACAAGCTGTCCAAGGGTAGAGGAGAGACGAACCCCTGACACCTTTTGGAAAACATTAGAGAAAATAGAATTTGATAAATATGGATATGAAGTCAACCACCAAATTATAGTAAAGACATGTATGGAAGGTTTCTTGTCCATGTATTTTAGTGTGTATTTGTTACTAGTTCGTGACTCTAAATGCGGTGTGAGGCCAGGAACCTTTGTTATTGCGGCCTAGCTGGCTGGGAAAAATATGGAAGGGTTGGCCACTCATGTTTTGGCCATGATTCATAGGATCTTGCTACACTTTTAAATAGGGAAGCCTCCTTTTAGAATATCAATAACATTCCATGTGTTGTGGGGATGGATAGAAACTCAATTTAGATCTTATGTTGTAAAAATTAGGATATATGGTTTTAGAAGTCCTTTTCGACCATCTGTTCAGGATTTTTATGGTAGTTCGCCCTTATCTCTAAACACTTACAACAACCAGGCCAAATTGAGCATGCATAAATATTTTCATCTATTTCCTTATGGGAACCCACCTATAGGGAGATTTATATATTATGTGACAACTTGTTGAGAGTTATGGGAATATATGATAGCTTGCAGAGATGGTGTACTGGCCACCATGAGTGATTGGGAAATCATATGCGAGGCCTATTCTCCTTATAGATTTCAGTGGAAATTAAAAGGTCTACAACAAAATATTGTATCACCTCTTATTAATGTCATATTAGAGAAAAATGTGATGTTTCCCAATAAATATGGATGTTTATATCTATAGAGAAGACCATGGAAATATTTAATTTACCTACCGCTAATGCAGTAAGCAGATTAAATTTCTGGTATGCCATAAACTGGGTCGCATCATACCCTTATGTGGTATTGAATCATGTTTCCCATCTAGTGGGGGTGAAAATAATGAGCATAAGGAAACCCCTTTGTTTAGCAGGTAACTCCTCATCATCAGGGGCCAACCCATGAGAGTTAGTGGGTGGAGGTGAAGATGATTCAAATTCAACGAATAGACCTCATGCCAGATATAACTCCCTTCCATAGTTAATAGATCCACCCCCATCAATTAATACTAAAGATGTATTGAGGTGATCTAATAACCATCATTATGAAGAGAAATTAGTTACATTTTCTAATCCCCCCTTTGTGACTTTTTGGGTTTGGATGAAACTCAAATCCAAGGCTGTAGGATCCTCTTCACAACCCTCTAACATACACAGTAAATATATATGACCAGAGGCTATTCAAATATGGAAAATGTTATACTATGAAGCTGAAACCATGTGGACGGATCTGAATGAAGGGCATCATATTCCAGTATTTTTGGATTTTCGAGAATCTTCTGACATTCTTTTTAAGGACCATCCTAATGATGAGAGGAACTAAATTCGAGATATAGAAATGATCTTATATTCAATTGATGAATCAATTTCCACCACAAATCAGGTAAATGAAATGATATATCATGGTTCCACTAAAGGGATTAGTCCTTCATTAGATTAACAATGGTGTGACTTTGTGGATCCTGAGGATGTTAGTTTCATTTTTCTCACATTCACTTTTTCTTTGACATTTGAATTTTAGTCAAAGCATTGTTAATCTGGGGAAGTATCTTCTTTACATGCATCTAGTTAAATGAATAACAACAGAAGTTCCCTCTCCTTTATATATACCTAGAGGCATTGCTCCTAGAGCTACCGGATCACCCCGTGAATTGGGAAAAATATCTTCGGGCCAACAGGCCATGGAGGATGAAATAGAGAGGTTATTCCAATCTCTAATATCTGTATTCGGAGATGATTATGTAAGCCCCACTAAGAATAAAAATAATTACAAGAATTGAATAAAGAGATCTAGGGTTAAGCGCTTTCTTAATAGAGGTAATTCTTCATGAAAATCATGAATTTCATCCTTTATTGATGAAAATGTGTTTAATGTTTTTAAAATTATAGGGGCTTCTTCTGTTTCTTCTTTGAAAGAAACTACTAATAAGAATAAATTAACCATGGATGGTTTTGCTGAATAGGAACAAAATCTTGCTAGTCTAGTGGTTCATGAAGATTCATTGAGGACAAAGGAACATACATCTTCTCCCAGCACTGGTCCCATTACTGCTATCAAAGGAGAGGAGCCGTCTGGTAAATCTACAATGCTTTATAGAACATACAATGTAACAATAATTATATTATATACTATTGTACTTTTGGTTCATCACATGCACCAGAACATTTTTAAATTACTGATGGTGATCCCCCAACTATAGTTGATAAAATTATTCAGGGTCAAATGTTGTCATAGGAAGGCTGCGAAGCAAACAAGTTGAGAACTCCCACAGGTGAGACAAACATGGGATCTCGAATATCATTTGATGAAATGATGATCCTTGGAATATCTTTTGAATATGTATTAGAACATGTTATTATACCAAATTATTTTGATTATTTTGAAGTTCCTTTTATAGAATCAACTGGATGTGAGTTTTCATTATTCGTCCTTCTAATATTCTTATGATTAAATTACTATCCATGGTTGGTTGAAATATGCAGTTCCATATTAAGAAACTGCTTCCGCGACAATACTTGAATGAAGTATTTTTATTAATGTCAATATCATCATTGTAGAGACATTTTCTTAGGAGAATGTTGAGATAAAAAAACATCCTGAGATTCATTCTAAATATCATGAGACAATTAAAGATAGAACTCCCCACCCAGAAACATCAAACAAAAAAGTTGTAACTAGGAATATTGGGGAGATGTCTTCTCAATCTTCTGTTCTACTATTAGGTAAGAGATAAAATTATTATGATAATACTCTATTTTTTACTTCGATGATGATTACCACAACCATAATTATTTATTTACCATATAGGTCTATTAACATCATTTTCTAGGTGCAGAGGTGAAGCCTCTGCATCATCCCAAACAGTATTAGAAGGTGAAGAATCCATTGTTCTGGAAGGAGAAAGGCAAGGCATTTCTTTAAGTGCATTAATCTTAGAATACACCCCTCTTTATGAAAGTGATTTTGAATAAGACCTATAAATGACAAATTCTCTTCATCATGAATCTCACAAAGCATGGTAAAATATATGGACGATAATATCTTAGATTCCCTTGGGGAACTGCCTTTAAGAATTCCATACCATTCATCTCTCTTTATCATGTTGGGGTTTGGCAGTTTTGAGTACCACAAAATTCATACAGCGGAAAAATAGATTGTCTGAAAGATGGAATAAGAGAACCAAATTAGTAATGACATAATAAAATCTAAATTGTTGACCAACACTGAATAATTCCAAGAAATGATGTCCCAAGCTTAGGCTGATCACACTACAAAGTTGAAGGGACTGAAGGGGAAAATCATTAAAAAGATTATTCCGTAGTTACACCTTGAACAAGAATAAGATATCATTATAGGGGAGCTCGATCATCTTCATAGCTGATTAGGGTAATTCCATAAGGATGGGTCAGATTCCAATGTAGATGATAGAGAAGCACTTCATCATACATAAGAGAGCGGAGCTGGTCTAATAAACGAGATTCAACAGATATATGATGGGTCTCAAGATGCTGTTAATGAAATAAGGGGTTATATGGAAAACCTTTTTGGGATTTTTATAAGGGAGAGAATCCAATTTTTGATGCTCCTCAGTGAGTGTTTTTAATAAATGAAAATAATTTTGTCTTTAATCTTCTTTGTTTTCATTCTTACTAGCATATTTTGTTGTACCTATGATATTGGACTTAGTAAGCATAGTTTGATTTCTTCTAGGGTTATATGGAAAACCCTAGAAACATTGTATATTTGTACTTGTTATTTCTCAATATTACCTAAATCATACAAAATGTACATTTAGTGAGATTGGACTTGACTTTTGTTTAGAGCTTCATTTGCAGGTTCCTAATCTGGTGAGTACCATGTATCCTGTTGTTGATAATTCAGAGTCATGCATGTTGGACTATAAAGGGATAATGTTTATGTACGAATAGAATTGACCATATATTTTGAAATTAAATCCCAAAAAAGACTCCGTGACTATGAATTGCTTTAATATTCTTTAGATATTACCAATGGGAATCTTGGCATGATTTTTATGGTCACCAAATTTAAAACATGTATCAACATTTGTCTCTTACAAGAATGAAGTTACCAATATTTGAAAAATATGTTATGGGAATTGTGTTATGTAGGTCCAACTAGGTAATGTGATGCATAATCAAATAGTATCATATTTGGATTGATAGTCCTATTATGTTGGAATCTTATTCAAGGCCACATAAGGGAACATACTATATTGTGAAGAAAAATAGATCCTATGAATTTAACATTTTACTGTGGATAGACAGGGGAAAATAAGATTTGGGGGACTCTAGACCACAATGGGTGGTTTTACATGGAATGGAATTTTAATATTGAAAGAAACATTTTATGTCGACATATATCATTAATAGGAAAACCATTTCCATAAAAAAAATTCATATGAGTAAGGGTTATTATTTTTTAGAAAGGATAATTTCTAATTTGAAGTTGTGTAGTTTTAAGTCATGAAGTGAGGACATTGTACTGTGCAGTTTTAAGTCAGGTAGTGAGGAAATTTTACTGTGCAGTTTTAAGTCATGTAGTGAGTACATTAAACCATGTAGTTTTAAGTCATGTAGTGAGGAAATTTTGCATCTTTAATTTAATGTCTTTAGCTCTGACCAAATGTATGGGACTCTCCTAATTTCTTGATATTTTATTTGGAAACATACTATCATATTCGAGTATGGAATGGAAAATTGTAAACTATGATTTGGGAATTTCTAAATCCAAAGAATGATATAGAGAATTGGATAAAGGCATTAGAGGAAGTCTTTTACAATAATGAAGTTACCCTTACTTTCCAAACCCGTTATGGGTGTTGTGTTATGTATGCCCAACTACGAAAAATTCTACATAGTGAAATAGTGGAATCATTTCACTAAAAGGCACGTTATGTAGGAAAATGTTTATAAAAAGCAACCGAAGGGAATGTACAACATAGTCATGAAATATAGATCCTAATTATTTAACATTTTATTGATTAATGTCGAAGAAAGTTTATGGAGATTCATATTTTCTGAAGCACCGAGTTTGGTTTGTGGAGAGAGGTACCTGAATATGGAGAGGGTATTTTTAATCAATATTTCAAGAGAATCAGTGTAATAGTATTACTATGATGGTCTAACCCAATCGTTGGACGTACGGTATCTTTAGTTTATGTTCAGAAAACTGGGACCAGAGATGGAAACCGTATATGATAAGAGGTCAGATGATTCATGGTTATTTCATATTAATTTGAACACATGTAAGGGGAAATGTGTTAACCATGGTCTTAAAGACATTCATATAAAGAGAAAGGTAATTGGGAAAATATATATAAATGACTTTTTTGAAATACATATTCTTGTATATTTGCATTAAAGTTTGATGGGGTCAATGACACTATAACCAATAATGAAATTACAATCATTTGACAAATCTTTTATGGGGGTTGTATTATACAGGTCAAACTTGGGAATGTGATATATAGCCAAAGAGTGGCATCTTTTGACAGTCAGGCCCATCATATAAGAAAATTATTCAAGGCCATCTAAAGGAATTCACTGCATTATTAGGAAATATAGTTATCCATTATTAAAAAATATATCACCAGAAACTACAGAAATGATTATGATGATCTGGAAATATTCAAGATTAAGAGTGTGAAATAAAGAAAGGGGTTTTCCTCAATGCACATAAGAAATATTTGAATCAATATTGACCATGAGTTTGATGTCCTTTACATAGATCTATATAATATATAAAATGGATACATTCTTTGTTTCCCTTTGAATTTACATTGGGATGTGTAGTTTAATGTCATGCAGTGAGGACATTATACTGTGCAGTTTTAAGTTATGTAGCGAGGAAATTATACTGTGTAGTTTTAAGTCATGATGTGAGGACATTTATAGCCCCATAATAAATTGATACACCATAAATATATAAATAATACTTTTACCCAATTCTTAAGCCCATGTTATATATTCTCGTCATGAGAAATAAAGAGAAGTAAGGGTTTATTCAATAACCAAAAGGTGAAACAAGTAATGAATAGGGGTGTTATATATCCATGTAGTTTAATGTCATGTGGTAAGGATGAATATGAGATTATGTGAAAATAATGACATATTTTAACTATACTATGGAATAAAAAACAATTGTCACTATGTGTCTTCAAGGAGCAAGAATCAATCCATACAGTGTTATTTAAATATACCCTATGCAGGTTAGATTTTTCTATAAGGAATAAGGGGGGTTATATCAGTGATGGGACAAAGATTGGAGATATTGGTGTCGCTAGGTATCTCATATAGATGAGAATAAATATGTACATAGTTCTTTAAATATTCATTTCCCACACCAACCGATTTTGAAATGGGAGGCATGGGGCTTTAGCAGATTCAAGAAGAATGATTCAATTTGAGATAGAAGATGGTATGAAAATCAAATCATGTATCTTAATAGATCACTCTGTATAGATCTAGTTCATATACTGGAGAAGAAATAAAATTTTGAGGTTTCATCTACGCCCAATATTGGAGATCTAGGCGTCTCTATGTATCTCCAATAGATGTGAATCAAGCCACACGTAGTTCTTGAAATGCGGCCCTTATGTAGATCTGATTCTGACATACAGAAGAAAAGGGCACATGTGCCAATAAAGTGTAGCAAAGATAACAATGATTCTTTATATATAATCTCATAATGTCAAGTAGATAAGACTTTAACCATAGAGTTTAATGTCATGTAACGAGGACAAATGGTGTCATGCAGTTTAACATCGTTCGACAATGACAAAAAATGCTACGCATTTTAACGTCATGAATCATGGACATTTAAAGTTGTCATGTAGTTAAATGTCTTTCAACTAGGAGTTTGTACTGTTTGGTTTAATGGATTGTAGTAAAGTTGCTGGGAGCTGTGCTGTAACACCCCAACCTTTCACGATACACTTCTCTTTCAATAATGCAATAGCTTGCATTGTATGCAAGTTCGAGATTCTAACATGCCGCGACCAATCAAAGTAGCAGTTATGAATAGTAATACCCACTTTTTGAAATTATATAAATTTTATATTTCATAATGGACTTCATTTTTGTATTCAGAATATCGAAATTATCCAAAGTTGAATTTTTTGTAATTTTCTGAGAGCATCCAATTTTTTATGAATACTGAAAAATACTTAAAAATAACTTTTTTAATCATAATATTTTATATTGATAAATTATAATATTTAGTGGTTTTAAAGTATAATAAGAATATATTTTTACCATTTTATCCAATGGTGGTCATTAGAATTAATTTAACATTAAAATTGGACATAAACAATTGCCAATCTTTTGATATATATTGTTTCTTAAAAACACGCAATTTGTTGTGATAGAGGGAATTAATTATAAAATTAATTAATGCAACTTATATGTTTTGAATTTTTTAAAATAGAAATCATTTTTTAATTCAGAATATCAATTATAGCTTAGGGTGAAATTTTGTCATTCTTCTGAAAAACATCAATTTTTGATGAATAGTGAAACCACTAAGTGGTAGTTAAAAAACTGATTTTTCGTTTAAATGAAACATTACAACTTCTATAATTTGAATTTAAAAAATCCGACATACATGGTTTTAATTAGGAAGTAAAATGTGGTTCAATGGGATTAAAATAATTTTTTGGTGAATAGTAACATTTATGTTTAATTAATCGCGATTAAAGGTAATTAGTGAAATTTAAGGTAAAAATAATATTATAAATAAATGAAAATACATTTACCTTTGTCCTACCCCTATTGGATGAGTCATGGCCGACCCATAATATCCATGGGTCAACTTGGGGACCCCATGGAGCCACTTTGGTAGGAAAATGACATTAAAAACTTTTTATTTAATGTTAAAATAAAAATGTCACAAACAAGAGTTGTTTTACTAAAACAATTTTTAAATGAAGATATACAATTCTTATTTTTTACTATAAATATTCATTAGAAAGCTAAAACGATTTCCTACATCATGATATTTGTTTTATAATTTTTAGACATTAAATTAATTAAGTTATTTATGACACCACGATGATGCAGCGATTACCTAATTAATTAAAGCATTAAATAAAATGAAAAGATAATGTAAAATCTAAGACTTACACTTTTCAAAAACCTATTGGATGAGTAGATTTAGAACCCTTATCATTTTATCCTCTAAATATATAAGTGTGGGACTTTTAGAATTCGAAGAAGAATTTCATAATAAAGTAACATTTCAATCCTTCCAAGAGTGCCCCTTCTCTCCTCTTATAAAAGGCCCCCACCACTACCACCTTAATCACACCTTCAAAGCCTTTTGGCTCAGACAACCTCTGCCCAAATACTCTCTAAACTTCCATATCTTACTTCTATAAGTCTCACATTTGGAAGAAGTATTTCCAAGGAAGACTTTGGCTCAAATCAAAAAGAGTTACCCGATTTTAAGGTAATGTCTTCTCTAATGTTGTTTTGTTTTATTTTGATTCTCCAACCCCTTAAACACTTTTTATTCATTTATTTTGTAACAATACAAGTATCTAAAATATAATATGATTTGTTTATGAAAATTATTTGGTTTAAACTTACACACACCTTCATCTAATGGTTAAAGAGCATACTGTTTCTGTGGGTGGCAAAATACTGACTCACGAAACGATGATTGCTCAATATTCTTTTAACACCTCTAATGGTGGCCATTTTGATTACAAAATTTTCATATATGATATATATATTATGTTTATGATTTCCTTATGCTTCATTATTTTTCATTTTTCACATACTTTATGATTTCCATTATGGGTAAACGCGATAATTTCATTTTAGGAAGTGCGGACTACCGCCCCCTCAAAGTGATTTGAATCGTTAATTCCATATGTGGGATGTATAAAGGATGGAGTAAATGGTATTATACATTATATTATAATGGAATTATATAATACCTTTATATAATTATAACTTCATTTCATTAAATAAGAAATAGAAATGATAGTAGCAATCATGCGTACGTACGGCTTACCGTCTCCATGAACAGTGCAATTCATTTCTTACCTCTAAATGTTATGTAATATTATAAATGAATGTATATAATGGATATATATGATTTATATGATATATAAATCATGAATATAATCATGGATATAATGGATATATTACCACATGAACAAAGTTTAATTATAAGAAGTTTATTTTTGACTCAAATACCTAAGATCATCAAAACGACCGTCATTAACATAAATAATTACATAATGTTAATAACATGGTAATAAGTGATATAAAATGAATAATAAAATTGAAAAAGGTTCTTATGAAATTATAAATTAACTCTAGTTTATTATTCAGGAGATCAAAGAACGGTCAAGTGAATTCGGACACGAGGTAAGGGAACTTCTTAACCCAATTTCTATTCTTTGGGTTAATCTCCTACTTTCAAATTATGTCCTTATATTATTATGTCCTATCTTGTATTTGTACTTTATTTATGTGTACTTATAGTGAATACACATAATAGATAAAATTTATTTAAAAAAATGATCTTTGTAAGGGTCTTCGTCTCAATCTCCTTTCATTAAGGCATATTTTGTTTTATACATAGCTTTCTTTTATATGGTGTATAAACCCCTTTGACTTTGACTTTTATTCAAAAATGAATCTTTTTTTACAAAGTGTTTTACTAAACGAAAAAAGGAATGTTTTTGTCATACGTATGCGGCGACAATGACTTCTCCTCCTCCGTGACCATTATTTGTGTTTCGGATTCCTCTATAAGCAATAACTTTTTTTTAATGAAAAATAAATACAAAGTTTTAACTTTCGTTTATTTTGGTACTGAAAATGGTTTTAAAAGTGTTTTTATTATATCAATGTGTTGTATTGATATCTTGTGATTGAAATGTGGAAATTTTATGTTTCCTTTATCCATGTTTTATATGATATGATTATGATATGGTTTATGATATGTTTAAACCTATTCATATGAGGAATGAATTGTACTTAATAAGTGACAGGTGAAGCCTACTACAGCTCCTCGATGCATAGGTAGGTCTCATGAGACAAACTAGTGTCTTGGCACGAGGCCTTGACAAAATTTTATTTGTGGTCTTGGCACGAGGCCTTGGCTACGTGGTTATGATAGTCTGGAATTATGCATTCCATCATTATGAAAGTGGTATTGATATTTAATGTGATTATTCGACCAGTAGAATATCCATGAGAAGAATTAAATGGAATTATCTCATTTTACTTTTTCCAAATTATGTTGAAGTTCATGTTTAAAAGGCTTTTGTTTTTGTTAGACATTGCCTTAAATGTTAATGTTTATTTACGAAGCTTCCACAATATTGTTATCCTTACTGAGCATCTGAGCTCACCCATTTCAATGCTTCAATATTTTTCAGGATGTGAAGAAGTATTTTATGAATGACCTGCAGGGATAGTCAGAAGAGGATATGAGTGTGGACTATGGAGACTTTGTTATTGTAGTTTTTCACTTTATGATGTAATGCAAAATTTATGAATGTATCTAGTGTTTCCAAGGTTACTAAACTAATCGGTCTTTCAAGACTTGATCTTTTGTGATCATGCCAATGTTACAAAGTAATGAACCGACTCTGGGTAGCTGGGCTTGGGGCGTTACAGTTGGTATCAGAGGTAGTTTAGTACTAACCTTGGAAGCTAGATTTAGATAAACTCTCATTAGAGCACATAGCCCAAAGATAGACTTCGGGGGTTAGTATAGAAGAACTTCCTATAATTTTGGTATTATAAAGATGTTTTGAGTTTTCCATGCAATAAATCCCTGTCTGGAGACGAGCTGGTAGAGGTGGCTCTAGCACAGATGTACATAGGGGTAAAACCCAAAAACACCGCTTTGAGCTAGACTCGAATGGGAACTGGTGCACGACAACGGGCCTTGCTGCACTCTTGTTTACGATACTCCCGAGGGATAGGCTTAGGATAATTCTCATTTTCTTTACAAACCAGTATGAAGGGTTATGATTATATACTTCCTCATTGAAAACATTTTTATGGATTATATCCATAAATAGTTCAATTTATGTTAAGTATTTTACAAGTATGTAATTATATATTTAGATTCATAAACTAATCTAGTTTATCCCATTGTTTAGAAATGGTGCCTTGTGGAAGTAATGGAAACTGTATCAATGCACACACTCCATGTAGGTATTTCCCTCCTACTAAAGATAATTATTGTGGATCTGGAGATACAACTGGTGTTGATCAACTTATTGCCATACTGGGACAACTCACTCAGGTTATGAATAATAACCTTACTCATATGGAGCACCCTGATCCGCAACGTGGAGGATCAATGTTAGACTGCTTCATGAAGAAACAACCACCAACATTTAATGGGGGTACAAATTCATTAGTAGTTGAGCAATGGATAAACTCCTTAGAAAACATATTCCATGCCTTGGGGAGTAGCGAATGGGAAAAGGTTGTCATGGCAGTCTACCGCCTCACTGGAGATGTCAATCAATGGTGGTCGCTGATTAAAAACACAATGGAAGATGAAGAAGTATCAATTATGGAATGGAGGGAGTTTAAGGAAATTTTCCTAGAAAAATACTTTCCACATGACCATCGAGCAGATATAGAAAGGCAATTTCTGAGTCTGAAGTAGAAGGAGGACGAGAATGTCGCAAAGTATGAGGCCAACTTTACAAGGTTAGCAAGACATGTTGTAGATTATATATGTAACCCAAGAAGATTGACTGATCGTTTCTTTGATGTTTTAAAACCGTTTCTCCGTCGAGCACTAGTATCACAATATTTCTCAATGTACGAAGATATAGTCGCGTGTTATATCAAGACAGAAAAGTAATTCTCTAAATCTTATGACAATAAAGTAAAGCAAGAGAAGAAGATAATGGTGGAACAAGAGAAAGATAAAGGGAAAAAGGAAAAGAAGGATTTCCCATTATGCGATAATTGTGGGAAGAATCACCCTAGTACTTGCCTAAAAGGAATGGGAGTTTGTTATAAATGTGGAGAAAAAGGTCACCAGGCTCATGATTGCAAGGGAAAGAAAGTGGATATCAATGTTGAATGCTACAATTGTAGGGAATTGGGGCATTATGAAAATGAATGTCCTATGCGTCAGGGAACCTTACCTCAGAAAAGGCCAAGGGATCAAGGACAATCTTATGCTGTTACTACAGTTGAAGTGGAATAATTAATGTATTGGTGCTTTTGGAAACAAAGATTATATTCTGGTTATAAGAATAATGTGATATATATAAGGATTGTACTGCAGTACTTGTTGTCTTCATTAAGGTTTTAATATGATGAAGGTAATCATATTTTTAGTATGTGACAATAAGAAATACTTTACTTTGTTTGGGAAATCTAATGGTACAATTGATTTTGGAATTTAAGGACCTTTTAGAGAATGTCTGGATGGAGGTATTTTGGATAACTATAAAGGTTGGAATGGATTAAGATGAACTTTGGATAGTATTGTTTATGTTTAAAAAATTTATAAAGATTATTTTAGGAATATTATAATAATATAGTATAAGGAAAATTACAACCTGTAGGTTGGGGGATAACCCGTCACGTCGGAAAAATCTATAGGAATCGAACCCACAACCATAGTGCGGCAGGCCTTTATTACCTACCACTAGCCTACAGGATGTCCCAGGTTATGATAAAATATTTTTCCTAATCTAAATGGTATGCGGTAATATTTAGAACCTTATACAATTAGGATAAATAGAATATTTTTGAGTTCTTTTACCATTTGGAGTGAAAGATGGGTTTGTGGTAAACATTTATTATGGAATGAAAGTCTACACCACAAGTAAGTATATTTCCTTACGTTCTTCGAAAATCTCTTAAATAAATTCCTCAACATTATAAAAGGTAACTTAAAACAAAAATGTTGTCAGTTAACTCTTCAAACTGGGGATTCAATGACCGTTTAACCAATCACAAGTTTGTGATTTTCTTATTGTTAACTTTCTCCTAATCATGTTTTCTACAACTCACCATCAGACCTTGCTGGTTTGTTTTTCTTCCATATCCATATTTTCATAGAATCCTAGTATGGGCTATCTCGGGTGACCTTTGTACTTCTCTTTCTTTCTTTTAATGTTATATTATTGTTAACCCTATTTCCGATGTCGGTTCCCCATAAAGGTATTTTCTATTTTCAACCTTTTATTTTCAAAGAAAATTTTCAAATTGCGAGGACGCAATTTATTGAAGTAGGGGAGAATGTAACACCCCAAGCTTTCACAATACACTTCTCTTTCAATAATTCAATAGCTTGCATTGTACGCAAGTTCGAGATTCTAACACACCACGACCAATCAAAGTAGCAATTATGAATAGTAATACCCACTTTCTGAAATTATATAAATTTTATATTTCAAAATGGACTTCATTTTTGTATTCGGAAAATTAAAATTATCCAAAGTTTAATTTTTTTTAATTTTCGGAGAACTTCCAATTTTTTATGAATAGTGAAAAATACTTAAAAACAATTTTTTAATCAAAATATTTTATAGTGATAAATTATACAATTTAGTGATTTTAAAGTATAATTAGAATATATTTTTACCATTTTATCCAATGGTGGTAATTACAATTAATTTAACATTCTAATTGGACATAAACAATTGCCAATCTTTTGACATATATTATTTCTTAAAAACACACTATTTGTTGTCACAACAGGAATTAATTATAAAATTAATTAATTCAACTTATATGTTTTGAATTTTTTAAAATAGACATCATTTTTGAATTCGGAATATCAATTATAGCGTAGGGTGAAATTTTGACATTCTTCTGAAAAACATCAATTTTTGATTAATAGTGAAACCACTAAGCGGTAGTTAAAAAACTGATTTTTCATTTAAATGAAACATTTACACTTCTGTTATTTGAATTTCAAAATTCTGACATACATGGTTGTCATTAGGATTTAAAATTTTGTTCAATGGGATTAAAATAATTTCTTTGTGAATAGTAACTTTTAAGTTTAATTAATCGCGATTAAAGGTAATTAGTGAAATTTAAGGTAAAATGATATTATAAAAATATGAAAATACCATTACACTTGTACTACCCCTATTTCATGAGTCATTGACGACCAAGAAATTACATGGGTCAACTTGGGGACCCCATGGAGCCACTTTGGTAGGAAAATGGCATTAAAAACTTTTTATTTAATGTTAAAATAAAAATGTCACAAACAAGAGTTGTTTTACTAAAACAATTTTCAAATGGGGTTATAAAATTAATATTATTTACTATAAATATTCATTGTAAATCTAAAAATATTTCATACATCATGATATTTTTTTATAATTTTTAGACATTAAATGAATTAAGTTATTTATGACACGATGATGATGCAGCGATTACCTCATTAATTAACGATTTAAATAAAATGAAAAGATAATGTAAAATATAAGACTTACACTTGTCAAAAACCTATAGTATGAGTTGATTTAGAACCCTTATCACCTTATCCTCGAAATATAAAATTGTGGGACATTTATAATCTGAAAAAGCATTTCATAATAAAGTAACATTTCAATCTTTCCAAGAGTGCCCCTTCTCTTCTCTTATAAAAGGCCCCCACCACTACCACCTTACTCACACCTTCAAAGCCTTTTGGATCGAACAAACTCTGCCAAAATACACTCTAAGATTCCCTATATTACTCCTAGAAGCCTCAATTTGGGCAGAATTCTTCCCAACGAAGCATTTGACTCAAATCAAAAAGAGTTACCCGATTTTAAGGTAATGTCTTCTCTAATGTTGTTTTGTTTTATTTTGCTTCTCAAACCACTTAAACTCTTTTTATTCCTTTCTTTTGTAACAACACCAGTATCTAAAATATACTAGGATGTTGTTATGATATGTATTTGGTTTACAATTACACACACCTTCGTCTAATGGTTAAAGAACATACTATTTCTGTGGGTGGCGAAATACGGCCTCACGAAACGATGATTGTTCAATATTATTTTAACACCTCTAATGGTGGCCATTTTTATGACACTATTTTCATTTAGGATATATATATTATGTTTATGTTTTCATTATGCTTCTTTATTTCTCATTTTTGTCATACTTTATGATTTCCATTATGGGTAAACACGATAATTTCATTTTAGGAAGTGCGGACTACCGCCCCCTCAAAGTGATTTGAATCGTTAATTCCATATGTGAGATGTATAAAGGATGGAGTAAATGGTATTATACATTATATTATACTGGAATTATATTATACCTTTATATAATTATAACTTCATTCGATTAAATACGAAATAGAAATGAAAGTAGCATTCATGCGTACGTACGACTTACCGTCTCCATGAACGGTGCATTTCATTTCTTACCTCTAAATGTTATGTAATATTATAAATGAATGTAAATAATGGATATATATAATTTATAAGATATATAAATCATGAATATAATCATGGATATAATGGATATATTACCACATGAACAAAGTGTAATTATAAGAAGTTTATTTTTGACTCAAGTACCTAAGATCGTCAAAACGACCGTTATTAACATAAATAATTACATAATGTTAACAACATTGTAATAAGTGATATAAAATTAATAATAAACTTGAAAAAGGTTCTTAAGAAATTATAAATTAACTCTAGTATATTATTCAGGTGATCAATGAACGGTCGAATGAATTCGGACACGAGGTATGGGAACTTCATAACCCAATTTCTATTCTATGGGTTAATCTACTACTTTCTAATTATGTCATGATATTATTATGTCCTATCATGTATTTGTACTTTATTTATGTGTACTTATAGTGAATACAAATAATAGATCTACTTTATTGAAAGGAATTATCTTTTTAAGGGTCTTCGTCACAATCTCCTTTCATTAAGGCATATTTTGTTTTATACACAACTGTCTTTTATATGGTGTATAAACCCCTTTGACTTTCACTTCTATTCAAAAAGGAATCTTTTTTTTACAAAGCGTTTTACTAAATGACAAAAGGAATGTTTTTGTCATACATATGTGGCGACAACGACTTCTCCACTGCCATGACCATTATTTTTGTTTCGGCTTCCTCTACAAACCATAACTTTTTTTTAATGAAAAATAAATACAAAGTTTTAACTTTCTTTTATTTTGGTATTGAAAATGGTTTTAAAGGTTTTTTTATTATATCAATGTGTTGTATTGATACCTTGTGATTGAAATGTGGAAATATTATGTTTCCTTTATGCATGTTTTATGTTATACGATTATGTTATAGTTTATGATATGTTTAAACCTATTCATATGAGGAATGCATTGGACATAATAAGTGAAGGGTGGAGCCTGCTACAGCTCCTCGATGCATCAGTAGGTGTCATGAGACAAACTAGTGTCTTGGCTCGAGGCCTTGACAAAATCTTATTTGTGGTCTTGGCACGAGGCCTTGGCTACGTGGTTATGATAGTCTGGCATTATGCATTCCATCATTATGAAAGTGGTTATTGATATTACATGTGATTTTTCTACCAGTAGAATAGCCATGTGAAGAAGTAAATGGAATTATCTCATTTTACCTTTTCCATATTATGTTAAAGTTCAAGTTTAAATGGCTTTTGTTTTAGTTATACATTGCCTTAAATGATAATGTTTATTTACAAGAGCTTCCGCAATATTGTTATCCTTACTGAGAATCTGAACTCACCCCTTTCAATGTTTTAATATTTTCCAGGATGTGAAGATGTATTTTATGAATGACCTTCAGGGATAGTCTGAAGAGGATATGAGTGTGGACTATGGAGACTTTGTTATTGTAGTTTTTCACTTTATGATGTAATTCAACATTTATGAATGTATCTAGTGTTTCCAAGGCTACTAAACTAATCGGTCTTTCGAGACTTTATCTTTTGTGATCATGACAATGTTACGAAGTAATGCACCGAATCTGGGTAGCAGGGGTCGGGGCGTTGCATGTGGAATTTTTAGTCTTGTATTGAGGAGGATCTGTGTAACTACACAATGTATTTCTTTATAAATCTAGAATTGGATAGAGTTTTAATAGGCTATCCAGCCATTGATATTAATTCATAAGATCTATTTTAGTAGACTTTATGTATGGAATAAGGTCCTACCTAATATGGATCAATCTTTTGAGGATTCTTTACTGGTATCATTGGAGTCCTGGGGACCAATACCAATTCTTTTTGAAGTAATGAATGGAGGCGACCATTATTGATAATGTCATGTGCTATTCTATTTTTATATACATATAAATGATTCAAAGTATGAAATCTTTTTTCATCTAATCATTCCAACTCAGTAAACCATTTCAGAGACCATTCATCTGTAGAAAACTGATCACAGATTTCAACTCTGAGTAAAGGCAATTAAATTTCAATTGGAAAAACATCTTATGTTCTGTATAACAGTGAATAAGCAGTTACCTAGATAGAATCACAGATAGTAGTTTGATAATCCCATAAATCCTGAAAAGGTTTATCAGGACAGGATTTGTTATCTTTATCCACCATTATTTGGATTATATTTGATATTCTCTTATTGAACACCTCTATCTATCCATTAGTGGCTGAATGATAGTGAAATGAATGGTTGGTTTTGATATTGTGCTCC
Organism: Viscum album; assembly: GCA_963277665.1. Lineage (NCBI taxonomy): Eukaryota > Viridiplantae > Streptophyta > Magnoliopsida > Santalales > Viscaceae > Viscum > Viscum album. The sequence goes on from OY728158.1 coordinate 1,905,574,727, forward strand.
TAAAATAACTTCTTTACTTCAACAGAATAGAAATTGGTGGCAATTTCTGTTAATATAGTATGAGGCAGAACAAATCTAGTGATGATGTTAGTTTTTACAAAACTAACAATGCTTTTGGATCTGACTTCTTTGAGAGGTATTGACTCATCCCATTTAGAAAAAAGGTTAGTAGTAGTAAGAATATACTTGAACTAATTTTCCATAGGTAGAGGATAAGATCATACTACATCCATTACCTGTGTAGAAAATAGCAAGAAGTAATTAGCTGTTTGTAGAACCATTGGAGGTTGATGAATGGAGTTGGAATGTATTTGGAAAGGAAGAAATTTCATAGTGAAATCAGTGCAATCATGTGTCATTGAAGGCCAAAAGTATCCAAGACTTTATATTAGATCAGAAAGCATATGCCCATACCGGTGAGAACCACAAGCTCCTAAATGTACTTCTTTTATTATAGATTTAGTTTCTTCTCCGTAAATACATATGAAGAGGATTCAATCAAAATATCATTTTAATAAGATCATTTGGGGATCTAGACTACCATAAAGAATAAAATTGGCCACTCATTGTTGGATCTGTTCTTTTTCTTCCATATCTGGTGGAAGTACTCCATTTTTGAATATATTCAATGATGGGTGTTTACCATCCTGATGTATGATCATACGTCTCAGAAATAGGGATAATTTCACTAATTTCCTCCGTTATGGTTTGAAAAAATTGCAAGACCATATGAAGATGAGCTATGCTGATGACTATCTTATCCTAATTTGGATCTTCCAAGGCTGTAGCTACATTATCAAGTTCATCATCTTGGGAATTTTGTGACCGTGGGACATAAGAAAATTTCATATATAAGGTAATTTTATCCATTAACCCTTAGATGTAATCACATAGAGGGTTTAAGTCTTATTTTCTGATAGAATATTCCCCATTTATCTTTTTAATTACCAATTATGAATCCCATTTCACATTGGAGTGATTCACTTGCACCTAAAGGTTCAATTCCAAACCTTCTATGAGAGATTGATATTCTACTTCATTGTAGGTACAACCTTCTGATAATAGGATGGAATAAGGAAATAATGATTTTTATGGGGAGATAAGTACAATCCATAACTAATATTGGTTGAGTTTAGGGTTTTCCATTATCTTCCCTGTTAGAATTAGGGAGACACCATAGAAGTTAAATTCCCATGTTTGGGAATTATTTTTAATAGAGAAGACCACTTCATCATAAAATTTGGTATTCAATCATGTGTCTTCTGTTGATGGATGATCAGTAAGGAAGACAACTAGAGGTTGGCCTTTTATTTCCTTGTGTGGTATAAAATATATATCAAACTGTTACAAAATAATGGCACACCATTCTAGATGCCATGTAAGTATAGGATGACTGAGGGGAAATTTGTGTGGGATATTGTGAGATACCAATTGGACCACATGATGTTATAGTTAGTGCCTCATTTTCTATTCTTCAAAGATTAATGCAAAGGAACATTTTTCAATACTTTAATATCATGTTTCTTCATTAATCATAGTTTGAATGAGATAGTAATGGTTGTTCTCATTCCCAACATCATTCATTTGGTCAAAGAAGGCACTCAGTGATCACATCAAATTGTCACATAGAGAATAAGTGATCTTCTTTCAATAGGAGGAATTAATACTTGTGGAGTGAAGAGAAATTTTTTCGAAACTATCAAATGTTTCTTGGTATTCTTCTGTCCATTGTTAGGTCCGTTCTTCATTAAAATGGTGACGGGAAAACACTTTACCTCCAAATTGGAGATAAAGATCTGAATAAAGGCCATGTGTCCTTGGAATCCACATAATTGTATCAAATTTCATGGAGGTGACAAGCCAAGGATTGATTTTGTTTTCTTAGGACCATCTTTCATAGCACAATGGTGTAGAATGGAGCAAAGGAACTTTGTTGCGGTTACCCCGAAAGCATATTTCATGGGGTTCATCTTCAAATTGTGTTGCCAAAGATTATTGAATGTGGTCTCCAGATTAGCCAAGGGATTGGAACATTGTCTGGATTTGACTACCAAATCATCCACCTAATATTCAAAAAAATTTCTTAAGAAGGGTTTGAAGATATGGTGCATGACACATTGATATGTTTCACTCACATTCTTTAAGAAAAAATGCATTACACAGTAGAATAACACACCTTCAGGGGATCTGAAGGTTGTAGATTCTTTTTCTTCTGGGGCCAGACAAATTTGATTAAACCATGAGTATCCATCTTGGAAGTAAAGATCTTTATTTCTAGCTGTTGTGTCAATTAAAAGCTCAGTTATTGGAAATGGAATGTCACATTCTAGACAATGCCGGTTAATTTCTCTAAAATCAACCAAACTCTGGTTTTTCCATTCTTCCTTTTCCCTGGGACAATGTTGGCCATATATCTAGGTTATTGAATTTCCAGAAAAAAGTTATACTTTATAAGCTTATCAACTTCGGCTTCATTTTTAGATGCATGAGTCGGGTGTGTTCTTCTTGCTACCTGCTGGAATCCTTGATGTTGTTCTGGAAAACCCAAATGATGGGTGGAAACATCCAGATTAAGTCATGGCATTTCTTTATAATTCCAATAAAATATAACTCAATGTTTCTTTACAAAGGATGTATAAAACTCTTTCTCTTCAAAATCTTGAATGCACTAATCAGAGTGGGGCGTGGATCATCTTATGTACCCAGATTTATTTCTCTTAACTGATCCATAGTGGTAGAGACAACTTCTTCAAATGTTGGATGAGTATCCCTAAGATCTTCTTCTTCTTCATTATGTGATTTTTCTTATATTTCTACTTGCATAGTATATTATGAAACAAAACTTCTAGAGGTAGGATAGGTTTCAGAATTATAAAATCTTGAAGAAGAGGACACCATTTCTGACCCAACAGACGATGAATGGTCCTTCTTGGGTAATAAAGAGAAGATGATGGATTGGGAATCAACATATTTGACTTCCTCTATCATTTAAAAAACTTATTATATTATTATTGAAGATGTAGAGACATTTTTTATTTAGTGAATGAAATGAAGACATATCCATTTCAGCTTCCATCACTGCTTGGTGAATCAACAATTTCTTCCATGCTAGCAGGCACGATTTCCACGATTGAAATTATTTAAGATACAGGGTGAGTTCTATAACATGGGTTTACCTTTTCAATTTGATTAATAGGTAACAAAAAATCGGTACTCAAATGATTGAATGGGATTTATAGGATCTTTTCCAGTCCATTCTGATCATTAACTATGGTTATCTCCTTTTCATGGACCATGTTCCCTTTGTGTGATAAAACACTGTGTCAATGTATTTAGATTCACACGTTTTAAATGGAGACATGTCACCATAAAATGTCCCAATTAGACTATTGAAATAGTACATAAGACATTGGTGGTATGATGATGTTTGGGATGCATGTTGATGTACCAAGGCCTTCCAAGAAGAATGTTGAAGGCTTTGTGCCGATGAACAACCTTTAAATCAGAATTAGATAGAAGATCTTCAAACTGAGTTTTGAGTGTAATCATTCCCAGAGGTTCTTTCCCATTCATTTCATATCCTTGAGAAATTAACGTAGAAAAAGATAAGTCATATTTAGTAAGGCCTATTCCACAAAGTATATGAATGGGAATGAGGTTGACTCCATATCCATTATCAATAAAGTCTAGTCTAATGTCTATGTCATTGAACTTTCTAGATAAACACAAGGGTATAATATGTCCATGTAAAACATCATCTTAATCTTCATTCATAAAAGATAGGACTGCATGACCTTATGCAGGATCATTATCTATAAGGGAAACTTCAACAGTCCCAACTTCAGTTTCAAACTACTGTGGACTTAACAGATCCTCAATAAGTGCTTCTCGAAGATCTTTTGACTATCTTAAGGCATCCAAAATTGAAAACATTCCATGTAAATGAGAAAATTGTTTCATGAAATCATACTTTTGGTCCAATGGTCTATATTTACAAGTATGGAAATTTGGTTGTTCAGGTGACTTGGAAGTGGAAGCTTCTAATATAAATGTACCCTATTTCGGAGAAGAAGTAGGAAATACTCTTGGATTCGGTAGATTTGATTGAGTAGGTCTATTTACTTGTAGAGGGGAAGATAGTGTGACTTCTAATCGGTCCTCCAAAATAATCATGTCTGGACCGAAACGGTCTTCTGTGGAAGAATCTCCTCGTTCTTGTTGAGTCCGCTGAAGGGATCTTCCATGAGTTTTACCACTTATATGGTTTGAGCAGAGGTAGAGTTAAAATAGTGGCTTCTAGTATACCCACATCTTTCCATGTATCCTTGACCTTGGACTCTTCCTATGGTTTCCCAATTAGGTACAAGGAACATAGGCTCATTATAATCAGAATCACCACTGGCATAAGGATCAGTTAAGTGGATGACGTTGATAGAACCAAAGATGAATTCTTTATCTGATGAAGATTCTGCCCGGAAAGTTGGTTCTGGTTTTACCATTTGGATTTGTGATGCTTGTTCTATTGAAGTCAATGGAAGGAAATATTCCATGGTCAAGGGAAAATTTGGCCTTAACAAGATCCCTTCATCTTCTTCTGACTTCTATTTGTCCTTTTGATCACCTCATTTCATTGATGATTGAACTTCTGATTATAGTGGTTTTACTGTGGAAGGAGTGGTAGAAGAAAGAATTGGTTGATTCAACTATGTTTGTAGAATGATATGAGTTTGGCTGATTGTTTTCCTGATCATATAATCATCATATTTTTTCACGTTTTTACTTTTAACTTCCAGTCATTCTCTTTCTACCTCTAGATTAGTAGCAGTAACACATGCTACTTGAGCTGAATAACATTTCAATTTCACATGTCTAGAGTATACCATTTTTTAGGAGATCATTAAAATCAATACACTCATGAATGGGATTCCCTAACATCCGGTGAAAGGGGAAATATTTCAAAAGATCTTCATCTCTTTATTTGTTTGTTTTCTTTGTACATGGAAACTAAACAAAGTTGTTTTCCAATGATGAGATGAAGTAACAGAGAACATGTTCGTTTTGGAAGGAATAAAAATTTCTATTTAATTACTCAAACTATTTATTTATTTCATCTCTTTGATCATCATGTTGAGGCTGTCTACACTGCTAATGCTATGGAGGTGGATCCCTTTGAGACGTTGATTGTTTTGAAGTGGAAGTAGGTACATGTGATTTCTGGAGTGTAAGCATAGAAACCTATACTTTCCCTATTCTCCATTCTAGAGCTGATGGAATTACATGAGTTTTATCCTTAATTTATATATTACAATCGTATATCTTTTGATCAATTGAAGTAAAGTCTCTAATCCCTCCTGTGTATTTTACAAGTACCATTGGTGTGCGTAACTCATCAGGAAGATTTTCCATAAAAATTGGTAGCAACTCTTCTTGAGGGAGTACCAAACCTATGGAATACGTTAATCCTTTTCATTGAGAAATGAAATATAAAACTCTCTCGTTATCCCTTAGTATGTAATTTTTAAGGTAAAAACTATTGTCTTTGAAAATTTCAAGCTTAATTGAGGAAGGAATTTTAGAGGGAGATATTCCCATCTAATAATTGATCGAGATTTCAGACTTGTATATGATACAAAATCTGGTCCTTGTAATGATTTCACAAAACAAATAATCTTTACTAATTCTTCTTTCCGAGGAGTTCCCAAAATTGGATCAAAATGAAAAACAAAATGTGTTAATTGTCTTTCTGGATCTCCTGAACTATTAAATATTGGAAATGTGGTATTCACAAAATTTGGTGGGGGAGGAATCAGGTCCACCCACTCGCGGTATGGTTTATTTTACGGAAATATTTGTTCAAATCGTTCCTCCATGGATTTAATGAAGTTTTTAATGCCTCAATTGTGTTCATAATCACATGGGGAATATCTTGATGAGATGGGAGTTGTACAAGTATATCAGATAGAGCATGAGCTAGTGCAATGACCTGTAAAACCACTGGTGTTGGTGCTGGTATTTTCCGTGGGTAACCCTAGGGATTAGGCTTATCAGGATGTGTCTCATCCTACCTAGGATGTGCACCCAATAGAGGGAATTCATTATCTACATCTGTATTTACCACAAATCTTCTTGGATGAGGAGCTCCTATAAGATGTGCAAGTTGAGGATCTGCCTGAAGAGTAAATCTAGTTGAAATACTTCTTCAAAGTAACTCTGTATTGAGTCTTTTAAACTCTTTAATCTTGTCTTCTTGTTGTGAAAATTTACATTCAAGAGAAAGAGATTGACCTTCTCCCCTGGAAAAGTGATATGCCATATGAATTTTACCATTCCCCTTGTTAAATTACTTTCTGAGGGTTGGGAGTTGGTTATTTTTAGGAATACCTAGATTCTAGGTAATCCTTTAATTTTGAATACATACACCTTCTTCATCTTCTTCAGTATGTAGGTAACTACCCAATGATTCATTAATTAAAATTCCTCAGGGTCAATCTAAATTGATTCTTATTATTATGTAAGACATTTTAATTTATTTCTTTTATGCTTTGGATTTTAAAATACCATTAAGATTTGAGATCATTGCTAATATAGCCATTGAATAATGATCACATGATTAGTATAAAAATAGGGATGTAAAAAATCAAATTTACTTAGAAAATGGAAGCAATGGACTCATCCAGTTGACTTTCTCCATAAGAAGCCCATTTGTCAGAGCTCGAAAAGGAGGTGGAATTATTGGGCTTCTCTCTTGACCAAGCCCAAGTCAAGATTGAATACATTAATCTTGATCAGAACTACCTACGAATGATGTGAAAGTTGATAGAGATTAACACTCGAGCGATGTTATCAGAGCCACCCAAAGATTCTGTCACTATCGTGCACCGTACCCTACGGTCTTCTATGGGTGTTTTAAGGGGATATGTAAAAAGAACCTAAAAATATGATTATGTACACTATTTTTTGTATAATGATTTAACATTCAAATTATTATTGTTAATTTGTAAATAGTTTTTAAAAGAAAAATAGTATTTTTAGTTCATATTCAACCAACAAATCTATTTTGATGAATTAATGGATTTTTGAATTAAATAATATTTTAATAAATTATTATAATATTTATTAAATTAATTTTTATTATATATATATGATCTTATAATTGTATGAATGCAATTTCAATTTTTATTTAGGTTTAGAAGCTGTTTTTGTCAAGACCCATGAATTTTCAATAAATGTTGGTTTCTATTTTTAAAATTATAAATTAAAATATTTATAAAATTATTTAGATAAAATTAATATTATTTTTTAAATCAGGATGTTGAAATTATCCGATGGTGAATTTTTCATAATTTTCTGAGATAGTTGATTATTTTGGGTAAAAATTAAATACTGTTTAAATATATAATGTGCATGATGACATTATAATGACCCAATAGTTATGTAATAAAATAATATAATCATTACTTTTGTCCAATATATGTTTTACCATTAAAATAATTTGATTTTTGGTTTTTTTTAATTTATAAAGCTTTATTGGACCCTTCAAGGCTTATAAAACTTTTTGTGTTTTCCAATTGTTTTCCTTGAGACTATTACTCACCTACACATATGTGACCATATTATTTTAAGAAATTAGGCCATTTTCCTTATAAAATATTGTTTTCTAATACCCTTTGGAGTGAAACCAATGGAAAAAACCTTGGTCTTCTTTGTGGTTTTGATTAGTTTAAGGTGTGGTGTCCCAAATCAAAATAATAAAGAATTCCCTCTCCTTTCCTATATAAACCCACCCATGCTCCCACATCCTCTTCACTCAAAGACTTTGGAGTTCGTCCAAACTCTCCCCACATCTCTCTAGATTCCTCCCAAGGGGCCCCAATCTCCCAGTACGTTTTTCTCAAGCCTCTCCCAAGCCTTTGTGATCAAACTTTCTTATAAGGGGTTTCTTTCTTTCTCATTTTTTGTTGAATTTTCATTAAGATGTTATGCCATTTTACAATGAAAAATGTGGGGTATGATTTATAACATCTCCCATACTACCCTATTTATTTTTGGATGATGGGAGTCCTATTTCTTTCTCATTAATTTCTCTCATGTACATCTGTTACCATGCCGAAATTTCGTGAGGGATTTCTCTATCCTCATTTACATCCAAGTAATATTTTTGTATTATGCATCTAAATTACATTTCTTTTGTAGGTACATGTATCTATATGACCCCCTTACTATATATTTCATGTAAATATAACGAGACACCCATTTCACTCTCACCAACCATTTTCTATGAGTTCTTATTTCACGCCGTTATGCTGCCAATGTAGCACTACAATTTTCCAAGCCAATGTCATTGTGTAGTGAATACCATGCCCATTTCTCTATCAAGGGTAGTCACCATTATGCACATTTATTTATGGATTATAAAAAATCATTTATTTATTCCACATCCATTTATAGTGGAATAAATGATGATTTATTCCTTTTTGTATGATCCATGTTGCACACTTATGAATGAAATGGAATGTTTAAGAAGGGTGCACCCTAATAGTGCTCCAATGAATTGGGTAAAGTATTGTAACATTATACATCATGTGCAATTGGTGTTGACTAATTCTATTTAATGTGAAACAAGGTTTCACTCATGATTCATATTCAATGAGGCTTTAATCATGATCCACGTGCAAAGAACCTTGGATTACGCTAATTCCAGGTAAAGTGTTGTTGCCCCATTTCCATGTTATGATAATCATAATATACCATACATTTATGTTCATGTTTCTCGTGTGCTCCATTGATATTCATATTTCCTAATATTTATTTTAATATTCATGTTATTTCATTATTACTCCCTTACGGGGCTTTGTAGCTCACCTTTTTTATGCATGTCCTCAGGTTATCCCTTCCAATGCTAAGTACGAGGGAATGTAGTGGTCATGTTAATAATGTGTTCAATAAAATGTTGTGTTCTATTTTTTAAGTTGTCATGCCATATTCCTAGTCCCCAAAACACTAGACCTCTTGATTTTCTATGCTGTACCAAGGGAAGGTCTTATTTAATAAATCATGTTTATTAATGAAATAAAGAGTAGGGTTGTTATAGTTGGTCTAAGAGAAATGTTTTAATTATTATTGGGATTAGGATTAAGAACCTGAGTGAATAATTAGATACTATAATAAGTCTAATAAAAAAACATCCCTATGTTTTAGTTAGTTTTGAGTAAGTGGTTTATCAAGAAAATACATCCCTATTTGGATACGAGAAGGTAGAGGCCGCTCTGGCACAGATTTACCTAGGAGTGAAAACTCGGACAAGGGGTTTCGAGCTTGACATGAGGTATCCTGGTACATGACAACAAGCCTTGTTGCACTACTAGTTAAGAATCTCCTAGGGGATATGCGTTTGTAAATTCAAAAGATTATTATGAACCACTATTAAGGGAATAAAAAAATTCTCTTAATAATATTAGTTAGAAATTGGATCATGAATATCATTGATTAATGCCTATAGATTCATAAGTTATGGAAATAATTGTTTTTTATAAGTCGTCTGTTTTGTCCATGGATTACCCTTAATGTGTTACCCCTTACATAACTTTTATTCCATCCAATGGCTGGAAATAGGTGGACTCTATCTAACTACCGATGTGAAGATCAATGTGATGATTGTGCTAATGAGATGCCAAATCCTATGGGAGTGGGAATAGATAATTTTTTCATGATTCCCTCTAAGTTAACTGATTATTTGAATTGAAACATGGGTCAAGAGGAACGTTCAATAGTATTAAGAAATAAAATGTTTCTATGGAGATCTTCATGAGACAAAGGCCTCCTACTTTTAATGGAAAATCTGATCTATCAATCGCCAAACAATGGATCAACTCCATTGAAAAGATCTTCTCCATTCTTCAATGTTCTGAAAAAGTGATGGTTATCTTGGATGCTAATCTTATGGATGTTGAAGTTGATCAATGGTTGAAATTGATCAAAAATATGAAGTCTGAGGTGGATATCGAGGAATTGGAATGGAAGGATTTCAGTAAGATATTTTGTGATAAATATTTTTCGCGAACCCTCCGGCTAAAGATGGATTGGTACTTACTTTTTCTAAAGAAAAAAAAAGACGAAGAATCTATCGGAGAGTATGAGTAAAACATCACAATTCTTGCATGATATGATTATGGAATTGTCTTTACCCCCGAATGAAAGGTTTACCACTTCTTTGGTGGGCTGAAACCTAGCATGCGGAAATCCCTGGGGATCCACGACTTCAACAACTATGATTAAAATGTCTGATATTCCCGCAAGGTTGAAATGGAGATCGGTGAATATCATGGGTATCATGGGAATAATAAGCCTATGGTGGACATCAATTATGGCGGTCCGATGGATAAATCCAATGGTACTATTAAAATTGAGCAACCCACTTTCCAAAGGTGTCGAAAGAATCACCCCAGAAATTGGTGGAAGGGATGAGAAAATGATTTAGGTGTGGAAGAGAAGGACACCTAGCTCTAAACTTCCAATAAGAAAAACCCACATCTTTGATAGAGGAGAGGAACACTCCGTTAAAATCCCAATGTTTTTTTTTCATTTATTAAACATCAAAGAATAGGGGCATCTTGAAAATCAGTTCCTTAAGCCAAGGATTTTTTGAGGCAACCAACAACCTCCAAGGTAGAAGATGCGATATTTTTCAATCACTACTGTCAAAGTAAACCCTGAAAATTATGTGGTGATAGGTACACTGGTTATGTATTCAAGAATAGAGAACTTACTTTTTGATTCATGATCTATGCATTATTTTATATCCTGAATGTTTAGTAGAACAATCCCAACACCATCACATATCATGGAATCAAAGATGTCGGTGAGTACAGAAAATGGGTCAATCATTGCACCCCATGAATATAACTCCTCCCCTATCTAAATCAGTGGATTGAACATCCCAGAAAACCATATAATACTCCCTCTAGTGTAATTTGATGTAATTATTTGCATGGATTAGCTTTATTTATATAGATCCAACATAAATTGATGTGAGAGGGAAATCACTCTCCATGTAGAGAATTGACCCCTGATTCTGTACAAGTTCAAGGAAGAAGATGAATCTTCTTTAGCTCCGTCATCTCAAGAATGGATATTGCTGCCCTTTGAGAACTCATATATGCCTCAAATGATTGAGTCTAAGGAGGAATCCATCTTTGAAGACATACTTATTATGAGGGAATTCTATGAAGTGTTTCCTGATCTATTTCATGGTCTTCATCCTAGAATTGATGTTGAATTATCAATTGATCTTATAGCTGGGGTGTTACCAATATCCAAGACTCAATATTGAATGGATGTTGTGGAGTTTCTGGACATGAAAAAACAACTACATGTGAATCTAGATAAAGGGTTTATATTCCCAAGTACTTCACAATGGGGTGCAGTAGTCCTCTTCATCATGAAGAAGGATGGGTCAATGAACCTTTTCATCGATTATAGTGGTCTTAAAAAATTAATAATAAATAAGAATTTTCATCTCCCACGAATTGATGACCTTTTCAATTAGCTGCATGGATCACAATACATCTCTATGGTAGATTTGTGGTTGGGATATTATCAATTATGGGTGAAGAAGAAAGATATACCCAAGACTACTTTTCGTACAAGATACGGGAAATATTAATTCATAGTAATGCCTTTAGGACTCAAAAATTCTCTATAAATATATAGGGAATTGATGAATAATGTCTTTAGAGATTACCAAGAAAAATCTGTAGTAGTCCATATAGATGATATTCTGATATATTAAAAAACCATGGAGGGTCATCAGAAACATCTAAGAATTGTATTTGAGACATTACGAAAGGCGAAGCTCTATGAAAAGTATAGAAAGTGTGAGTTATGGTTGAAGGAGGTATCATTCTTGAGCCATATCATCATGAGAAATGGGAAATATGTAGATCCCCTTAATACAACAGCAATAAGGGAATGGCCAAGGCCAACCTCGATAACAGATATCTTTAGATTTTTGGGTTTAGATGGATTTATCAATGATTTGTGAGAAGTTTATCATGATTTTCCAAACCACTTACCAAGATAACTCGGAAGGGAGTAAAGTTTTCACGGAGTGATGAATGTGAAGAAAGCATCAAATAATTGAAAAGGCGGCTTATAACTATGCCCATGCTCACTTTACCCACAATTTGAGAACATTTTTTGTTATTCGGGATCCTTTGAAGAAGTTCATGGGATGTGTGTTGATGAAAAATGAAAAAGTCATTGCCTATGCTTCAATGAAATTTAAAGATATTGATATGAATTATCCAACACATGATATGGAGTTCGCTATGGTGATCTTATCTTAAAATATTTGGCGGCATTATATCTATTAGAAGAAGTGTGAAATATATATTGACCACAAAAGCCACAATTATATATTAACACATAAATACATGAACATGTGACAAAAAAGATGGTTAGAGATGATCAAATACTTTGATTGCTCAATCCACTACCACCCTGGGAAAGTGAAAAAGGTGGTGGATGCTCTATGTAGGAAGGACCCAACAATTCTATCATTGATGGGAATTGAAAAGGATCCAATCCTCTTAGATTTGATGAAGATGGACATGGGAATCATAAAGAATGGAACATCATCAATCCTTTCAGAAATTATTGCTCAAAATTCTATTTTGGAAAAGTTAATGGATTCTCAAAAGAGTGACGTGGGAAAACAGAAGAAAGTGGAAGCTATCAGAAAAGGAATATCGAAAAAGTTTCATGTTAATGATGAATGAATTGTGATATTTGGAAAAATACTATGTGTTCCATCAAATCTGAATCTATAGAAGGATCTGTTAGATGATGCACATAGTTCGAATTTCTCTATTCACCTAAGAAACACAAATATGTATCGAGATATCCAAGAGCATTATTGGTGGAAAAATATGAAGAAGGAGATCACTGAGTATACATCAAACTGCCTGGTGTGTCAGCAAGTGATGAAAGATAGGTAAAAGTCTAAGGGTATGATGCAAGCATTGACAATACCATCATGGAAATGGGAGAACATCACCATAGGCCTTTTCACCAGACACCCAAAGACATCCAAAGGGAAAAAATTGAAATTTGGGTTGTTGTGGATCATCTTACAAAGTCTACACATTTTATTGCAATTCAGGAGGATTTCTCATTGGATCAACTGGCACAGATATATTTCAGGGAAGTGGTAAGGATTTATGGAGTAATACTATCTATTGTATCCAGTCGAGATCCAAGATTCACCTCTATGTATTGGATGAGACATCAAAATGCTCTGGATACTGAACTGAACTTTAATACGGGCTATCATCCTCAAACGGATGGTCAGTCATAGCAAACTATTCAAACACTGGAAGATATGTTAAGATCATATTAAATTTACTTTAAAGGAGGGTGGGACCAACATATTCCACTGGTTTAATTCTACTACAATAATAGTTTCTACTCAATCATTTTAATGAATCATTATGAACCCGTGTATAGGAAGAGGGACAGAACACTGGCATGTTGGGATGAATTGGGTGAGTGTAAGCTACTTGGACTATAAATGGTCGAATAGATGGTGGAGATGGTTAAAAACATTCAGCATCATATCAAGGCTTCCAAGAGTCAACAAAAGAGTTATGAAGATAACCTTCGATGAGACCATGAGTTTAAAATTGGATAAATGGTATTTCTATGCATATCTCCATTAAATAAGGTCAAGAGGTTTGGAAAGAAGGGGATGTTAATTCCAAGGTACATCTTCCCCTTTGAGATTCTTGATCATGTCGGGGTTGCGGCTTATCCACTAGGACTTCCACCCACCATGGACAATGTACATGATGTCTTTCATGTATATCTCTTAAGAAATTACACACCATACACTTCACATGTACTCTCTTCAGAGGTAGTACAACTAGTGGATGATATTTAATATGAGGATAAACAAGTGATGATCTTAGATCGTAGAGAAAATGTTCTACAAAATAAGACAATGCCCCTCCTCAAGGTGTTGTGAAAAAACCACAAGTTTGAAGAAGCAACATGGGAATTCGAAGAAGTGATGAAGAAGAGTAACCCACATCTATTTTAGTGTGGGAAAAGGAAATTTAGAGGGAAAAATTTCTTAATGGGGGAAGATTGTAATAACAGAAAGATTCATTAATGAAAATTCCTCATGGTATATTTAAATTTATACTTATGGATATGTAAAACATATGCACTTATTTGGTTTTATGTTTTGGATCGTAAAATACCATTAAGTATTGTGACCATTGAAAATATAGCCATTGAACAGTGATCACATTATTATTATATATATAGGGCTTCAACATATCCAATTTACTCAGATAAAGGAAGTAATGGCCTCATTCAGTAAAATTTCCCCATACGAAGGTCATTTTTCGGAGCTCGGAAAAGAGGTGGCATCATTGGGCTTCGCACTTGACCAATCCCATGTTGAGCTGGAATACGTTAAGCTTGAGCGCACTAGCCTATGGGATAAGTGGAAGTTGATAGAGATTACCACTCGAGTGATGTTATTCTATCCCCCCAAGATTATGTCACCATCATGCTCCTTACCATAAGGTCTTATGTGGGTGTTTTAATGGGTTATGTAAAGATACCATAGGATTATAATTATGTACATTATTTTTTGTATAAATAGTATACATTCATTTTATTATTGTTAATTTAAAAAGAGATTTAAAAGAAAAAACTAGTATTTTTAGTTAATATTCAACTAAGAAATCTATTTTGATGAATTATTGGATTTGTGAATTAAATAATATCTTATTAAAATATTTTTTTATTTTTAAATTAATTTTTATTAAATATAAATGATCATATAATTTTATGAATTCAATTTTAATTTTTATTATGTTTTGAAAGCTATTTTGTTGAAAACCCATGAATTTTCGATAAATGTTAGTTTTTATTATTAAAAGTAAAATTTCGCATATTTTAAAAATTATTTAGATTAAATAGATATTATTTTGGAATTAGGATGTTGAAATTAACCAATGGTGAATTTTTCATAATTTTCTAAAAAATCGAATATTTGGGTAAAAATTAAATACCATTTAAATATATAATGTGTTTTATGACATCATAATTTACCAATAGTTACATAATAAAATAATATAAACATTATGTTCTGCCAAAATATGGTTTACCATTAAAATAATTTGATTTTGGGTTTGATTGATTTATTTTACAATGCTTTGGTGGACCCTTCCAGGCTTATAAAACATTTTTCCTTTTCTAATTGTACTCCTTGAGAGTGTGACTTAACTTCACATAAGAAAACTGATTATTTTAAGAGGTAAAACCATTGGAATTATAAAACATTGTTTTCCACTCCCCTATGGAAAAAACATACAAAAACCATGGGCTGGTTGGTGGTTTTGGTTAGTTTGATGTGTGGTGTCCCAATCTTAAATAATAAATTATTCCATCTGCTTTTCGATATAAACCCATCAAAGCTCCCACGACCTCTTCACTAAAAGACTTTGGAGTTCATTCATCTATTCCCTCATCTATCTATAATACTCCCAAGGTGCCCCATTCTACCATGAATCCCCCCTCAAGCCTCTCACAAGCCTTTGGGATCACACTTTCTAGTTAGGGATTTCTTCCTTTCACATTTTTATCAAATTCTCATTAAGTTATTATGCAATTTTGATTTCAGTTAAAATTTTTTGGGTATGATTTAACACATCTCCCATACTTCCCTCTTTATTTTTGTACAATGGGAGACCCCTATGTCTCTCATTAATTCTTCCCATGTACACCCGTTACCACACCAAAATTCCGCGAGGGATTTTTCTCTCCTCATTTACATAAAATTAATTAATTTTTATTATGAATCAAAATTCCATTATGTTTATTGGGACATGAATGTATATAAAGCCCTTATTTTCCATTTCATGTAAATATAACGGGACACGCATTTCTCTCGTATCAACCATTTTTTAGTTCTTATTTCACATCGTTATGTTGCTGAAGTTGCACTATGATTTTCCATGCCAATGTCATTATGTAGTGAATAACACGCCCATTTAACTATCACTGGTATTCACCTTTATGTACATTTACTTATTGATTATAAAGATTCATGTATTTATTCTACAACCCTTAATTGTGGAATAAATTATGATGATTAGTTTCATGTTTTATGATCGATGAGGCACACTTATTCATGAAATGAAATGTTTAAGAAGGGTGTGCACTAATAGTGCGCCAATGCATTGAGTAAAGTATAGTATCTTGATAAGTCAAGTGGAATGGGTTTTGAATCATGCTAATTCATGTGCAATGAGGGTTTACTCTTGCTTCTTGTTTAATGAGGGTTTACTCATGATCCATGTGCAATGAGCCTTGGCTCATGGAAATTATATTTTAAGTGGTTTTGCCTCATTTCCATGTTATGATAATCATGCAATACTATGCATGTATGATCATGTTTCTCTTGTGATACATTGATATTACTATTGACTAAAATTTACTACAATCTTCTTGTTATTCTCTTTTTACTCCCATACAGGGTATTATAGATCACCTTTTTTATGCATGTCCTCATGTTATCCCATGCAATGCTAAGTACGAGGGAATGTAGTGGTAATGTAAAGGATTTTTTTAAAAATATTTTTTGTACTATGTTTTATGTTGTTATGTAATGTTCCTAAGCCCCAAAGACAGTAGAACTCTTGATCTTCTATGTTGTATCAAGTGAAGGTTTTATGTAATAAATAATTTTTGAGTATGAAATAAATAGCAGGGTTGTTATAATATACCATATTATAGATAAAAACTTCATCTTATGAGTCCAATGAAATAGAATCATTTTATAAGGGATCTTTTGTAATGGTGTTACTTACATTTACTGATGCATGATGCATTAACAGAATTCTGTTACTATCTTTGTAAAACCATTTCCCATTGTATAGTCCATGAGACTCTACTCTTTAATATGATGGATTCTCATAAGTTGTTTGACGGATAGTAACCCTAAGGGAATCCTTAGATAGTTCAGTTGTACACTCTCTTTGTGGATTTTTCCTTAATCATGAAAAAATGACTTCTATTAAGGAGGGGATTGTAGAGGTGAAAAATCCCCCACCCCTATAGGTTGGGGATGTTCGTGTTATTATTATTCATAATTTTTACCTTATTTTAATGAATTTGAAGGTTTAATTAAATGATCCTCTAAACATATAAACTGGGGTGGTTCATGAATTTTTATGGATGAGATTCGTGCAACTGCTCTTCTAATTTTGAGAATTTTGGTCCAGAGCTTAGCTGGATGCATTATCTGACAACCACTCAAATCACATTTTTTGGAAAGTCGTTGTTCTATTTCAGACCGTTGTGTTATCTAATGACTGACATCCTCTAAGTGGGAGGCCCACACAAGATTTTCTATTCCATGATGTAAAACTAACTCAACTGATTGCGTTCTTTGGGCCTGACTCTAATGAGAGCTAGTTGAGGCCTGTTGTTGAGTGTACATTTGATTACATACAAAATCTATTTATTTTATCCATCCATGGGAAATAAAATTGAGTAAAACCACTATTGGTGGGATTTTTGATCCTTGGGTGTAGTGAAATGCAATGCTCCATGTGCACACCATCCTCTGATACATACACCAGTTGGGAATGAGAAATTAATTTGTATAGCCTCTTTAGAATATTGTGTCATTCATACAGAAGGGTTCTCTACTTTTTTTCAACATTTAGATATTGGAAAACCAAGAGAGATGACAAGTCGTTTTGGCGTTTCAACCCCTCTATTACCATTAGATGATTTTTATATTCATTATACAGTAATACATTAGATTTGAAATGAAAAAGTGTATTCCATATGTTGGGGTGGATATCATGAACAGAATCTTCATCCATCAATTCTGTAATGTTATATTGAGAATTTTCCAAAGTCCAAAACATGACTCGTATTTCTCCTTTATCCAATTGATTTTTCATGTTTGACATATCATCATCATCATTCACTAGAGGTTCTTCTACTTGGTATGACCAATGTGGATGCTCTGTACTAGAATATAAATGACCTAAGGGAGGTTCATATAATGAATGTTCTATTAAGTTTCCATTTGGTTGATAATGTATTCCACCTATCAATGACAAGGCATCAGACATGACTGGCCTTCTGTTTGCAACCGCCTCGAGATAGGGGGCTTTCCCATTACTACATTTTCAACTATAGAACTATCTTGACAATGTGAAATAAAACTGCATAGTGGACTTTCATAGTGAATTCCATCATGGGGAGGACATACACGGTGTGTTACAGCAAGGGATAAATTTTATTTCTCTTTTGTCCTCAGGAAACACAAAGGGTTTTTGTGGCTCTCATTCATAGATAGGATCTTTATATTGACCAAATTTTTATGAAGCAATCCTTCATGATGAAGTCACCAATGATGATCTTTAGTATTACTGCTACCATTCCATATTTTTGTAATGATAGGGTATAATCTTTAGTTGTAATACATATATTTCTGAGGGCTTCAAGAACTCCAGCAATAAGAGGCGCCAAATTAGTGCTTGATTCTTTATTTTCCAACTATGTATGATGAAACATATTTGTGGATTTTCTCTTACAATAACTTGGGACAACATTCTGGGATAAGTGGTTATCATGTGAAGGTGTATGTTCCTACCTTGTAGAGGTTACCAGAATAGACATATTACATCCAATTGGAAATGGTGTATGTTCCCAATGGTGTTACCATATCCATGACCCTCCTGGACTGGAACAGAGGTGTGTATCTACTTTGGGATGGCATGCCTATGTGTTATTCCATTTGTGGGGACACATTTATGTTCTTGTTCCCCTGATATTGTAGAATAAGTTTTTATAATATCCCGGCATCCTTCTATAATATGGGAAGGAATTTTTTTCCCTTTCACCGTTGATAAGATATGTTTTGTGACTTCAACGGTCAGAATGAAAATATATGACTTTTCTGTATCTGAATTAGTTGTACGTTCCTACTCCTTTTCTCCTTTTCCGGTCAATGTTTATTGATATACTCTTGTCTGTGGGTAGAGAGTTTGTACTGACCAAGATTTTTCATCAGAGCATTCTGATTGACTTCACCAGGTGCTGCCAAATGATTCTGTTGGAAAGCATGATGAACACGAGCAAGTGTATGTTCTTGCTGGATATTTTCTATCATGTATGGTTGATGTATTTCATTCAATACTGGAAGACGAGACTTTTGACAGAATTGGGGATTGTAAGCTGGATTATGTTCATGTTTACTAGTTGGCACCACATTGGATTGGAGGGATTCTTTAAATGCAGTCAGACGAGCCTACTGACTGGCCGATTACTTGTAAGAAAGTGTATGTTCCTGTTCACCGTACACAACTAAATTTATCTGGTTGTATTAGTGGTTTTCTACCAGAAAAGTCTACTGGATAGCAATATTTGGACAGACCAGTGTATGTGCCCACATGTTGTTCTCCATCGAATTAGGTTGATGGACTTCTCAAGAAGAGGAAGAGGTTAGTACCTACTCCTTGTAGTCCCTCTCTCCCCTTTTCTCTTCATACTGGTGGCTGACGTGTTTTCTAATCTTATTTCCAGGGCTGTTTCCTCTAAGTCTATTCATGGGGCAAAAGTCTGTTGAGTTATCCCTCCAGTGTCACATCTCTTCTTCACTGACGAATGCCTCCTTTTTTTTAGAGCAACAATTAATGAATTCCAAGTGATCTGCCAGGCGATCATCCAGTATGATATGGTGTCTGGCCAAACAATCAATGATGGTAATTCTGAAATTTCCTTTAGTACAGGGTATCCTCTTTCTAAGAGGGATGAACTTTGCGCATCAGCTGGCATCCATATGGTTGTTAAACATCAGAATTATCTTGGGATCCCCACGGTGATTGGCATGTCTAAAAAAGAAATCTTCACATCCATTTTGGATAGGATTGAGGCTAAAATCCAAGCCTGGACACCTAAAATAATTTCAAAAGGTGGAAAAGAGACTCTCATAAAAGTTGTCATCCAATCTGTCCCCAGCTACTTTATGTCCCTTTTTAAGCTCCCAGTGGCCATCACCGATCAGATCCACACACGTACTGCCAATTTCTAGTGGGGGAAGCATGATGGAAGAAGTCAACCCCATTGGATGGTCTGGGAGAAACTCTAAAAACCCAAATCAGAGGGTGGGATGGGGTTCCAGAATCTTCCTCTCTTCAATGACGCACTTCTGTCCAAGCAAGGATGGTGCCTTATTAACCGTCCATCATCTCTATGTGCGGAAGTTCTATGAGCTAAGTAATTTCCCCATAGAGACATTCATGCTTCCTCTCTTTGCGCTCGTCCCAGCTTCCTCTGGAGAAGAATATGGGGGGATAAAAAGCTCCTGGATAAAGGATTGGGCTGGAGGATTGGGACTGGCTCATCTGTCCATATTTGGTCTGATCCCTGGCTTGTTGATAAGGATGGTTTACGGGCTACATCCCCCGCCCAACCAGGTCTGAAAGATGCCACTATCAGCTGCCTCCTTTCCGATCAGGGACATGGGTGGTGTTTGGATATGATACTTGAATGGTTTAATGAAAGAGACCAAAGAATTATCCTCAACATCCCCTGGGTACCAGACGCATGCCTTGACCGTCGCTTCTGGATCAATGACATTTCGGGTGATTACACGGTGAGATCCGGCTACAGACTTGCTCTTGGAATCCACCCAGTGGGCAGGGATGAGGGTCATTGGAAATCGATCTAGTTGCTCAACGTCCCCCCAAATATTCGTCATTTTTTGGTGGAAGGTTTGTACAGGAACTCTCCCAACAATGAGCCTTCTCACTTTTCGACATATGGCCAGCACCGCCTTTTTCCCTTTCTGCGTGAACACATCTGAAACCCCTCTGCATGCTATTATTTTTTTCCCGGGAGCTAAGGAAATCTGGAATCAATGGGGCTTTACATCTACTGCTTCATTGGCATTGGCCTCTGACCTTCCCGGTCTTCTGACGTGTTGGTGCTCCTCTCTCTACCCGGCTGATGTTGGTTCACTCTGCACTCTGGCCTGGATTATTTGGGTCTGGCACAACGATGCTGTTTTCCATCATGCTCACAGACCCCCCAAATTCTATATTGATCGAGATACTTCTTGGAATGAAGGTTGGGAAGGCCACAATGGATGTTCTATGCTGGGTGTCTCCCCCTCCCCTCTTGTTTCCTGGAATCCCCCAATGGAAGGGATTATCAAGATTAATGTGGATGCATCACTACCAAAAGCTGGGCTTGTTTCCCTCGGCCTCATTGCCCGAAATCATCTAGGAAAAATCCTTCCTACAAAGTATGAACCAAACCAGACATTCTGGGAACTGGAAGCCGCTGAATCCAAGGCCATTCTTGCTGGTATGATGGTCACTATTGAAGGCAGATGGGGCGACATCATCATTGAGTCTGACTATCTTTCCGTTATCGACACTATCATTCATAACGATGGAGGACTCCTGTCATTTGGCACCATTTTTAGGATAATTATCTCAGTCCTCCTACGCTTCTCATTATGCACCTTCTCATTTACAAAAAGGGAAGGAGACAAAGCGGCCCATCAGCTGGCGTCCTCAGGCCCATTCGGTACTAACCAGCTCTGGCTGGACAATTTCCCTTCATGGCTTCGTGCATGTACTTATGCTGATTTTGTCATTAATGTTATATGATTTTTCAAAAAAAAGTACCTATTCCCCATTTATTGGATGTTGTCCTCAGTGGTTCGTCTTTCATGATTGAGAATGAGATACATTGGCCGAACTTCCAAAGAAAACACCGCATCATGTTGGGGGTTCACTAGCACACGATTTTGTTTGTGGTGATTGATAGTGGGTGTCCTCTAGAAGGATACATCTATTCATGAAATGGGGAACTACGTGACCTTTTTATTTACCTCTCTATAGTATGAGTGGGACTGGTTGTGGAATTCCAGGGAGTAGGACCTGAAACGGTTAAAAATAGTTGTTGGCACCATCCGCTTCTTGATCGTTAGTTATAGATGTCCAGATGATTTGGGATTGTTATTAAACTGGACAGCCTATCAGGCAGCCTCCAAAGTTGGGATTTTACTATGCAGACGGTAGTCCATTACTAGAAAATTGGATACTCGACATTGATGATTTTGGGTGGTAAATTGCATCTTTCTCACGGATGAGGATCTATCTTGAGCAGTGGTCTGGAAGTTCACAGATGTCATCTTGAAGAAATCCATTTTGAACTGAAGGGAGTTTTGAGAAAATACATGAAAAAACATCAATAATCCCCATTATAGAATCTTCTGTTTAGTTGGATACAAGTGTGATTGATTCCTTTATCTGGACTTACTTTATCAATTAATAAGGGCCTGACAGGTGGGTAACATTATATTATTGGTTAAAGATTCACGTTGGGTTCACCATTTTTGTTTCGTAGTTCCTTGAAATGTTTGTTCTTGTTTTATGAATCACTGTTTCCCTGCAGTTTCCATTGGATTTATTTATGAAACAAAAAACATTTAACAATACTTTATCCAAAGGGGGCATTCTTTCCAAAGGCAGGAGTTCGTTAATATTGAACATTATGATAATTAGGAACATGCATTGGTCAAGAGGATGGGAGGTCAGAATCATCATACCCTTTTGGGTAAAATTATTGTCTACTATGGGACTCTCTTTATAAATTTAATATATTTTTATGAATAGTTATTAATTCACCATGTTTAACATTAGTTTCCATTGGAATTTACAATCATTTTTTAACATGTGTTAAATATAGAATCTTTATAGTGTATTTAAGGTTATTCATTAATGGATATATCCATATGTATTCGAGGTTCTCAATCAATTGTATCCAATCATATACTATTCAAGATTCATTTAATCATCGTTTTGATGATACTGGTTTTTTAGACACTCAGCGAGGCACTCTAAAATTTAATTTCATCAAGGGAGACAGATGTTTGTTTTGATATTGGGATCATCCCTATAAAATAGGCTTCCTGTGTAACCTTGTAAATGGAATCAAAACCCTCTTAGTTCAGTGAAACTTGATGGTATCCTTCATAACTTTTAAGGTCATGTAATAAGGACCTGAAATTACAGGTTAATGTCTTGTTGTAAGGATATATAAGTGGAGGGTGCTTAGTCAATGTTTAGTGTGTGACTTATACCTAATCATCCCAAGGGACTTGGAACGAATATGGATTTACAAGTAAGATTCGACCCTATAGGGAATACATTCCACGTAGAACATGGTTGATTTGAAGTGTTGGTTTTGTACCTCAAGGAGGCTTCCTATGTATCCCATTTGGAAGGGAATCAAATCTAACATAGATTGATGAATCTCATAGGAGAGTATAGTCCTTTGAGAGAAAAGGATTTGTGATTACTTATTAAAAAGGATTCCTTGATGATTTTGGGAGATTAATTTGGGGATTATTATTAAAAAAGATGTCCAGATTGGGGGAATTTGGGTTAGATTCCTGAAGAGGATATCTAGTGAGCTCGAGCCATGAGAAGGCTTCATACATATCAATATTATGGTTTGAATCATAGTTCTCATAGTTAATTCACCATGAGTTTTTGTGAACATGTTGTAATCATCATCAATATTTAAGCCCACATGAGACATGCTCAGTGTGATAAAAAAGAGGATGTGAATGATTCAACAATGACACATACACTTTCCCTACTCTGCTGGTGGAAGAGGGCGCACGTACGGTGGCCAAGGTGAATAATGGCGTGGAAATGATCCCTCCCTCTGTTATCTACACATTGTACAAGTGTCCAATGAATGGATTACGGGATTGATGTTTATGGGTTCACACCAGGATGGATTCCAAAAATTTGATCATGGTAGTGGAGGGAGATTATTCATTTTCTTGAATGAAAATACAAGCGTGAACCTTACCTTCCCAACAAAATTTTTTAGGTTTCGGCTCATTGAGAAGGGAGAGGTCAGGACCCAGTCCCTTATTCTCAAAACTAATAACTTCCCATCACTTTTCCTGTAGAGACCCAATCTTGACGTGCATGGAAATTACATTACCTTTTCAGAATAATTAACACCTTACAAAAACAGACACCCAATGACCGTAATAGTTCAGTGTCTTTGGAAACTCAGAACATAATATTCTAATCATAGTGAATGATCTTCAACATCTCCCATAACGATATTCCCATTTTTTTCTTACCTAAACCTTTCTTTAAATCCTGGGAAAAAAATACATATAAAGGGTGATCTCAAATTTTCAGTAAGGGTAATCATGGAGAAAATAAAACAAACCAGATAAATTTAAAGATAAAAACATGAACATAATGATTAAACATCCAAATATTTAGTTTTGAAATAAATCATGGAAGTACGTAAGGCATATATCATAAAAGAACATTAATCATGATAAAATAGCATGGGAATAAAACATGTTATTGTGGCATCCATTAATCACAATATATGATTTACATAGTAGCCAAGGAATTACTGCCAAGACCATAATAGTGGAAAAATTCCATTACTGAACCGGTTTTACTTGTTGTTCTAGCCCTTTATTACAGAACATGATTTTACTTGTCGTTCTAGCCGTGTCTATCTCATGAGATATAAATCATTACCCATTGAATTGGAGGGAGATATAGGTCCCAACTATCCCATAATGAAATAATTCTTTCTTGTTCCACAAAATGAAGATAAATTATTCATTATAACCCAAAAAATAATATGGGTTTCATAAACGTCATCCCATCATAACATAATCCTTATAAAACAAATGGATATCACTTCATCATAAGAAAAAATCAAACCTTGTAAATAATAGAGGCATTATACTTGAAATATAGATGTACTAAATAACTTCATCTTAGATGGAAAATATTTTTGATAAAACACTTGAAATGAATTCTTGGGTAAAATATCCTCTCTTCTTCAATACCATTTCTTCACAAAATTCCATGCAATCTTAAAAGAGAGAGATTTTTTTATTATAATTATGAAATCTGTTAGAGAATTAATCCTTAAATTAAGGTGTTATGAAACCGTAAAAATATGTTCATGTTGTATAGTTTAAAAAACACTCTCCTCGTACTTTTAAAGAAAAAGTCAAAAAGTACCACTTATGGTAAAGAAAAGGAAGATTCCTTCCATAACACAAAGTAAAAGTCAAAGAGGGGTAAACTTGACTTTAAAAATACATTCAATAATATTAATCACATTATAAAAAACATTTTAATGGACAGGGATGAAAATATAATCCCTGTAAATACTTACGTATAAGAAAATCTCTGATAAAAATGAGATCACAAAATTATCTCTTACATTATGATTGATATGCTTTGTATGTATCCGAACCTCATGTATAATAATTTAAATAAAGTCATTGACTTATTCAATAATCATATTTATTTTTATTATATCATATATGGTCATATATATATATATATCTTTTTATTAGTAATATTTCATTGCTTCTTGTTATTCGGATGTTCATTGCTTTATGTTATTATGCGTGTTTGGTCGAATTAATTCTTATTCGTATTTTTTAGGTTATATATACATCATCACAGAATGTTATTAGTGTAATATATATCATATTAATTCATTAAATTCATTTATATAATCATTATTCAATGAATATCATGTGGAACTAGTCATATCACAACGTGGAGATGGTAGGCCGTACGTACGCACGAGCGCTGATACCATTCCCAGGATTTTACAATTGTATCGAATTTAATGGTGTATTATATTTTAAAATCAATATCACTATACAATAATCATATATTGTTATTTTTTCCATCATTATACCCATCCAAGTATGTTAGTGATGAAATAAAATATTACACCACAGCGTGGAGACGATAAGTCGTACGTACGCACGTGTGGTGATTTCATTTTATCATAGGATGGATAGAAGATAGAATATGGTTGTTTCATATTCATAAGGGATACTACAGTTATTAATTAATAATGAAACAACACATATAGAGTAATTAGGAGAAGAAGTAATATTGAAAGAATCAGTAAGGGATATTACCTCTTCTTCCACACACCACCTCTTAACCTCCTCTTAGGCCACTAATGTTGATCTTTCAAGAAAACCAAGACCTCTAGTAGGTTTCTAAGGATGTTTAAAAGTTAAATTATAAGGTTTTGGACTAATTTTGATTCTCAAAATGGTTTTATGTGGAGAGGGAGGAGGTTCTCTTTTATAATGGTCAAGAGGGGCACCGTTGGAAACCTAAAAATATTAATTTATAATAAATTCAATCCTCACATAAACACATTCAAAAATGACTCAAATAATTATAAGATATGAGATAGGTTTGTAATTTAGTCATCCAATAAGATTTAGACATGTTGGGAATTTATTTTAAACCTTATCAATTTGATTCATCCTTATTTAATCTATTTACTTTTATTTCTGGTAATAATATTCTATATTTTAAATCATTATAAATACTTAATTATGTGTTGTGGATTTTCCATAATTGGTTATTTTCTAAAATATTAGAACATATATATTTCAATTTTCAATTTTTAATTTTTTTTTTAATTTTGTTTAAAAATTAATAATCTTTTCTTTTTATAAAATATCTATAGTGACAATTTTGACACTATTCATTTATTTGAATTTAAATAAAATCCACATAGAAGATATATTCAAAACAAAATATTAAATATATTCCTAAAATGTCATATTCGTCTATAAAATTCGTTGAGAACATTAATTAGTTCATATAATATTTAATTTAATATTTTTAAAACCACTTTTTGACATTTTTCTTAATAAAATAGTTACCTCATCATTTTTGTATAAATATTTAATATACGTATCTGTTCAATAAAAATTAAAAACAAACTCCTATGATTAAGATAAATATATTAACTTTCCTAATAATACATTTAAACAAATTTCTCATCTTAAAATCACAACATTTAAATTGTTATATTTATTAAATTTTGAAGTTGACAACTTTGACATCATTTTAAATAAAATATTAGAAGTGTCATAATAAGTTTTATAAGGATCCAAATGGTCAAAACATCGATCATTGGATGATTAAGTTTTATATATACATGACCAATATGTTTTTGTCAGGTGTGTAGGCCTTTTTATGTCTTTTATTATATTAATAAAAACTATATTATTGATTTTTCAAAAAATAAATAATTTCTACATCATTAATTTATAATCTATTAAGGTAATTAAATATTTTTTTAAAATTAAAAATAAATAACCATGATAAATAAAAACATTTTATATTTCAAATGAGTATATATAGTAGAATTTATATCATGTATAACCTTATATTAAATGTAATTGAATTATTAAGGTTTGAGTGAGACATATTTCACATTCCTTTAAATAAAATAAACTAAATGTCTTTATCACTTACAAGTGGGTTATAATAGATTCCATTTCGAGCTAAGTATATTTTAGGACTAATGATAATCATACAATTATATTAATACAAGTGGTAGGGTAATTTTATAATATTATTTTTACCCTTAATTACCTAATTTACTTTTGACTGTGGTAAATAAAAATTACCGTAGTTACTATTCATAATGCCCAAAAAAAAGTAGACTTGTAACATAATTTGGAACTACTGATTCCAAATAAGGAATCCATTTTTCCATATTCAAAACACATATTTTTTAGTAATTAATTTAAAAACAATCCCGTTGTCGAAAAAATGGGTTTTTGTTTAAAATATTGCAAAAGATTGAATTTATTTTACCTACGAATTCAATGTAAAATTAATGATAATGACATAAATTATATTAAATGGTAAAAATATATTCTAGTTATTCTTTAAAAAAATTTACTATTATAATTTAACCATATAAATTATATCGATAAAGAATATTTTTAAGTAAAATTTAGCGTGTTTTTACTATTCATCAATTTATGAAACTTATCAGAAAAATATCAAAAATTAATCCAAAGTAAAATTTTATGTCCTGATTCCATGTAAGAAGTTTAATTTGTCAAATTTATCTTACAAACATGTAAAAATCTAGATTTAAAATCAGTACGCCATCAAAAGGAAACAAAACTGCAATTTTTAAAAAATACTTATTTTACCTAAGAAATTTATATTATTCTAATACCATGTTCTAGAAAATTTAGAAGATGAATTATAATGTTATAAAATTTAAAATTTGGTTAATACTATTCATAATGGCTTGTTCATAATAATATTATAATAATATCTTGTTTAGTGAAACTTATTATTGCGTACAACACACACTATCGGGGAAGGTCGCTCTTGCTTGTAATGCAACGAAGTCAGGGTTGCATGTAGGGAAAGCTTCCTTTGGTGTGGATTATAGTATCATCTAAATAAAATTCAGTAATACATTGATAAAAAACTATACTAGGTGTTGTGTAAAATGAAATTTATTCGAACGAACTTGAAATTGTGTGAAACAGAAGCCATGAATAGTGTTGCATATACTAAAAGCTAATACAGTGTTGTGTATGGCACAAGCTAATCATAGTGAAGCATACAACAAAATAAATCAATAAAATTAAAAATAATACTTCTCATAAAATTTCAGGGGGTTACGTTCTACCCTCCCTAAAATGAATTTCTCCCTCGAAGTTTATTGAGGTTATAAATGGTTTTCTACTTGAAAGTTTCTTTCATAGAAACCCAAATTGTAAAAAGAAATACTAAACATTAATTTTAAAAATAAATGCTAGAAACATAATGATCACCCAAAGAAACTCATCACTGGGTTTCCAAATAGGATAATATATGTGGAAATATGGATATAGAGGAGAAATATAAATATCATGTTTTAATGAATAGGGGTAGAGAACATGGCAATGAAAAAGCCAACAATGACAAATCCATAAATTTGTGATGATCTAAGGTGCAATCTGATTCATCAGATATGATAGTACTAGGACAACATTTTTGGTTTTCATGATCATTTCCCTAAAGTGGATATGTTTTTAAATAAGGAGAAATACTTGATTTTATTGTAATATCATCATTGGTCATTCCATGAACAATCTCCACTTCATCTCTTATTTAAAGAAATGATGTGGAATTTGTCATTATTGAAGTATTAGCAGATCATGCAATAGAATGATAGGTCATTCCATATGTCTCAAACATAAGGATAAAAAATGTTATTAAATTTACATAAGTCCATCTATGGTGAGATTAATTGTATATGGTTCCAAAAATGGACTTATACATCATCTATCATAACAGTTAATATAATAAAACTAGTTTCTACTAACCAAGGACTTCCTGTAGGATAGTGTCAGGCAATAAATGCATGTCATACATCAGTTCATGGATCAATTCCCACAACCTTGTCAAACGTTACGGGTTGTTGTACAACCTGAAGGTTGTCTATTTTCTAAAACTATACAATTATAACATTCCATAAATAGAATAATAAAATGTTATGGATTTAAAAAATACTATCTGATGTCCAACATAATCCATTTCAATCTTTAGGATTATCCAAAATACTTCTATCCAATCTCATAATATAAAAAAAAGATTACTAGAGAGGTCATCTACCAAGCATTTTAATAATATCATTTTCCCCTATATATCATAATATATATCATTTTGATCGCATTCCAATCATGTGAATACTTTATAATGTATTCTATTGAAACATGAATTACCATTGAACCGTAGTGAAAACATGAATGTTTTTAAAAGTTACCTATTTCTACATACCAAAATCCCAAAATTTCAATATACTCAAACCATGATATCACTTTGTCCTTATATCAGTCATGAGCTCATGAATACTATCAAACATATTATTTTCTCCTTATCCCTTCATTTTGTGCATATCATCTTCTTTCCAAAAATATTTAATTCCCTTTTCATGGTTACTGGTACCATATTCTTATAGAAAACCACAATGGACCAATACATAGATATTCCAAAATACCATAAAAGTACCTCAACAAAATTATTCTTGAATACCATTACATAAACAATTCAATCCATCATCTTCAGTGATTTTCCTGGAATAATTCCTTCCTTGTTTTAGAAGTAACCTCTTTGGTCAGGGCATTGGGTGGGGTAATTATAAAGGCCCATAAATATTAAGGAAAAGATTTTCATAAATTCTTTGGGATTATACGAGTACACTGTTTCTGACAGCACCTGATTCCGAGACCCGGTATGCCTGGAATCAATTTCGGAAGTTTAGCTCGGGTTCGTTCAGTGAACAAACGATCGGGGTTTTATATCTTTTGAACCAGTGCTCAGAATTGAAATCTGAGGGCACTGATTAAACCGCAGTGCCGGTAATTGTTTAAGAGGACCTTTACCGATGATGTGTTTGATTTGGAGGAGTTGTTAAAAAATGTGGATTAAATAAAATGTGAATAAAATTTTGTACAATTTTATTTATAATTTTAAGGTGGCTTTATCCTACATGGGGGAGTTAGGGTGGGACCCACTAACATCCTAACTACCCATGTGAGGATAAATGTGTGGTGGGGCCCACACGAGCCCCAACCATTCACATTCCCTAAACCCCTTAAACCTCCCATTAAACTCCTTATTTTTAATGTTGACAACCCTCTTGTATTTATTAGGGTGACTCTTCCTCTCCCCTCTATCCCTCATTAAAACATTCCAACCTATCACATTATTAATTAGACAACTCATGGATTAATTAATGAAGTGAATGGGATTTTTAATTTTATAATTTTGAATGCATGGCATGAATTAATAAAATTAGGAGGTGCCTTATTTTATTTTGTTGTTTGGCTTGTTGTGGGGATACTTTGGAGGAGAGCTCTAGTTTTATTTGAAGAACTTCATCCTCAACAAAGAATGCCAAGTCTCTGACGAAGAACATCGACTCGGTGACTAGGGTTTATTCTTCCTTTTCCTCCTCCGAAGCAAGGAAGGAAACACCGACGCATAAACTCGCAAATGACTTCACACATTCTTTTCTTCCCTCTGTGATAAAAAGTGGAGACGCCGCTTCCTCCTAGGGCATTCTCCGTCGACGCCTATGAAACCTCACCACGTGACGTCATCAAACGCGACGCCGACGTTCGTCGTCATTTGTTGAGGCAGGGGTTATGTTAGATTTTAATGAATTAAAATAGTGCCATGGTTTGTCGTTGAGCATCTCTTTTACCTTGGCCGATTGCTATCGTTTTACACGGAGGGTGTGGGCCGAACGAACACGGCCTGACAACCCTCCGTTGTTCTCATTAATTATTTTAGAATTGATATTTGATAGCAGTAGAAGCACAACATCGTCGTGCCGTGTCGGGTATGAGGAAAAGGGAACCAGCGTCGTCGCGTCGGTTGTGCGGAAAGAACTACGGCCCGCTACACGGGCCTCTTCGGAAGAACACCTAGCCAGCCCGTTAGCCGGCAGGGGGAAGATGAGCCACGACGCTAGGAGGGCGCCACACTTGAAGACCGGCCCGCCCGTCAGCCGGCCGGGGAGAAGCATATCACGGCGCTTGGAGGGCGTTGCGCCAAAGAAGACTCGGCCCGCCGAGCAAGCCGCATGCGCCAGAGGGCCGGCCAGCCGAGCCGGCCGGTTTGGGAAAGGGCGGCGGCACCTAGCTACACCGGTGCAGAAGACCGGAAGGGGGGCCCTTAGAGCCCGCTCAGCCAGACGGTCGGGCCACGACCCGGCAGTGCCACGCCAGGCCAGGCCGAGTCTGGCCGCGCCGCGCTGGGCTGAGCCGGGCCGAGTCGGGCAGCGTTGGTCCGGACCGGGCCGCGCCCCGCCGGGCAGGACCGCGCCACTTCGGGTCTGGCGGTACCACTTCGAGTCGGGCCGCGTCCCTTTGGGACGACGTCAGTTTTCCCTTCGGACCTGTCCGACACCCCTACTGGGTCAGACCCATCAAACTGGGACAACACAACCCGTTGGCCCACCGGGCTAAACGGGTCGGGCCCGTTAATCACTTAAATGGGGTTAGCTTAAAGACTGTGCATCCAATCGACGCGCCATCTCCGGAACTAGGACTCTTTCGATGAGGCGTTCCTTTTGTGATACTCTAAGTAAGTTTTGGATGTTTTTGGATATCGGCTGGGTTAGAAACGAGCATATTACTAACCGGGCCCCTAGGACGAAAAAGCCTATATCTCTCAGACCGGGTGTCCAATTGACGCGTTGTCT
This sequence comes from Viscum album, assembly GCA_963277665.1. Lineage (NCBI taxonomy): Eukaryota > Viridiplantae > Streptophyta > Magnoliopsida > Santalales > Viscaceae > Viscum > Viscum album. Next base: position 1,905,606,881 of record OY728158.1, read on the forward strand.
GCTGCGTTGAGTTCCTTTTGATGTGACGGAACTTCGGGATATATAAAATCTAGACTTTGTGATAGTTGATGTATCGAACCCCTTGGATCGTGGAGCGGACCCTCCGGGAATCGAGTGTGTTGTGTGCAGGAACCCTAGATCTGGCTGCGACTCCGATGACGATGACGACTGTACTTTGATATTACATTGGTTCGGCAGCGAGGACGACTGTACTTGGATCCTACGTGGGTTCGGCCATGAGGAAGACTGTACTTGGATCCTACGTGGGTTCAACAACGATGGTTACTGTACTAGGATCCTATGTGGGTTCGGCAGTGACAACTTCTATACTTGGATCCTACATGGGTTTGACAGGGGAGATGATTCAGAGGCTACATCTATCATCTCCACCCCTCTCCGTGATCAGTATACATGTGTGAGATGTGTCTTGATTTTCAATCATTATCATCGATATGATTGACTTTCATTCCTGTGTAGATAGGGTTGTGCTTTCTTGTGTGGACTGGGTTGTTCTTGGGTTCTTGATTTGGAGTCGAACTGGAATTGATGGCTTAGGTATATGTATGGGAATATACCTAAGTAGAGTCGGTTTATACTTCATGTTTTTATCTTTCCTTTGTGGTTTATCCTTTGTGGATTCTGGGAGGCCTTCAGGGGTCTTGTGGTCCCTACTAAGTATCGAATACTCACCCCTACATGGGCTATGCCCGCACTACGTTGTGTTGGTTATAGACGACGGACAACACTGGCCGTGGTTGAGGTTTGTGGAGTGGGATGGTATTAGGTGGTGGACTATCAGGAGGGACGTACACGGAGCGGAAGGACAGATTCGAGGAGATGAGGAGGACATCTGCACTCACCCTTCAGGTGTGGTTTCCAAAAGACATCTCTGTGGTTTCTGTTTACTTTTCAGCTATTGTACTTTACATTTCTCAGTTGTATTGTACTTTCAGTTGGGTTTATATACTGGTCCATTTACTTTCTAGCACATACTTTTGTACTCAGTTTACTTAGTTTTTACTTCAACTTACGTACGCTATGGTGTTTTTTACTTATATAAAGGCAATGAATTCACTTTTTATCGGGATTTACACCTTTGGTGCTAGTCGCCAGCCCCTGAACTATGGGAGACGGGCTTGGTGTAATCACAGCACGGGCCCCGAGGATGGGTCATGAAAAATTGGTATCAGAGGGAGGTTCTACCGTAGATCTTAGGACTCTGATAATTTTTCCTGTGAAGCAATAATGTTTAGAGTAATGAGTGTGGTTATCAGCCCAGGGAGTCCAGTGTTTGCACGGCGGCCGACATATCCATACACCAGGACCCTGACTTCTGATTTCAGACTCAGTGCTCTAAAACACTGATTTCATGTGTGTTTCAAAAACCTTCTTTGTGATTACTTTGTGTTAGCTCACCAGGTATATTGTATTAATCGTGCTGCACCATTTTCTTTTTAGGATGTCCCCACGATGTCAGCCAGCTAGGGTTCCCAGTTACGTGTGAGATCGCAGCCCACCGAGAGACGAGGCCTCAGTGCAGGGCCCCATTACTATGGAGGCATCGTCGGTACCACTACCAGCTGAGCCACCGATGCCACCAGCCCCAGCAGTTGAGAGTGCATACTGCCTGAGTGCTCTACACGAGTTTTAGTGACAGAGGCCTACTAGGTTCCACAGAGAGACAGAACCTCAGGCAGCCAAGAATTTGTTGGAGGTTGTTGTCTGAGTCTTCAGATTGGTAGGGACACCCGCAGATCTTAAGGTGATCCTTACGGTGTGTCTCCTTCACACAGCTGTAGGTAGATGGTGGAGCTTTATTCTCCAGGTGCATGATGAGACATCACGACTTTGGACAGACTTCGAGAGCCTCTTCTCCTCGGAGTTTGTTCCAGCCACCCTCTATTTGATGCACATCCAGGAGTTACTACAGCTGCGGCAGGGCAGCATGACAGTATCCTAGTACTCTGTGAGATTTTCTGATATCTTGCGCTACTCCACGGACATGGTATGGGACTCATTTTTCCGGGCCTAGAAATTTGAGTAGGGACTGAGGCATGTGATCTGGGCATCGAAGATCTCCCTCAGCATTCCGACACAGGCAATAGTATTGGAGAGAGCCCTTCTTATGTAGATCTTTCTTACTGAGCCTACACTAGTAGTGAGGCCTACCGTAGTGCGACAAATAGAGGAGTCTTCTGCAGCAGGTAGTAGAAAGAAGACACAGAGGTCCAAGAGGACTAGGCCATCCGGAGGGTGACCTCAGGATACTGGTTGGGATGTATGGGGCACACGTAGCAGAGCCAGTCATATGAGAGGCAGACAGTGCTATGCATGCAGTGGGCAGGGCCACATGGCTTGTGACTGCCTGACCCGCTATGTAGAGGAGTAGCAGATGGTTGAGGGACCACCCAAGTAGAGGTAGAGGTTCGACCGTGGTGGTCTAGAGGGAGCAGACAGACGAGTCAGAGGAGCTGTCCGAGAAGCAGGTGGTGGACGACACTTCAAGGTTCTACCACCACCACCACAAGGAGGTCCTCCCCGACCACAGGGAGCTGGCAGACAGAGGTAGGCTCAGCTTCTGGTAGTGGAGGCTTACAACCACGACACACCTGAGATGATTTTAGGTACTATCTGTGTCTACTTCACCCTTATTACAATTCTTATAGACACAAGAGTGAGTCAATATTTCTTTTCTGCTGCCCTTTTTCAGATCACTAAGATTTCGATAGAGCCGTTGGCTCGATCCTTACGGCTAGAGACTCCTATGCGAGAAGACTCAACGATTACACACTGGTGTCGGTAGTGTGAGCATACTCTAGGAGGCTAGAGCTTAGGCTGATATCTTCTTGTAGTGACGTCAAGGCATTAGGATGTCATCTTGGGCATGGATTGGTAATCTACAGTCCACGATCATATCGACTGTATTAGTCGCAAGGTGTCGTGGGTCCGCACAGTTTTGAGCAGGTTCACCTTCACCGGCAGGAAGGGATCCTTTACAGTGTAGGACGGACTCATGCAAAGCAGAGGACAAACGATCACACATCAATTGGATAGTATCATCATATGAGTAGTTTATGTGCAGTGTCCGAGTTTTCTAATTGTGGTATGTAACGCCCCGACCCCAGCTGCCCAGAGTCGGTGCATTACTTCATAACATTGGCATGATCACAAGAAAGATCAAATCTCGAAAGACCGATTGGTTTAGTAGCCTTGGAAACACTAGATATATTCATAAGTTTTACATTACATTATAAAATGAAAAACTACTACAACAACATAATGTTTCCACAATCCACACTATTAACCCCCCATAAAATCCCTGCAGGTCATTCATAACTTACTTCTTCACATCCTGGGAAAAATAAAACATAGAAAAGGGGTGAGCTCAAATGCCCAGTAAGGATAACAATATAGCGGAAACTTTCATAAATAAGAATAAACATTTAAGGCAATGCATTACTAAAACAAAAGCCTTTTAAAATTGAACTTCAACATGGTATGGAAAAAGTAAAATGAAATAATGCCATTTACTTATTCACATGTATATTCTACTAATCGAATAATCACATGCAAAAATCAATAACCACTTTCATAATGTTGGAATGCATAATGCCAGACTATCATAACCACATAGCCAAGGCCTCGTGCCAAGACTACAAATAAGATTTTGTCAAGGCCTTGTGCCAAGACACTAGTTTGTCTCATGAGACCTACCGATGCATCGAGGAGCTATAGCGGGCTCCACCCGTCACTTAATAAGTCCAATGCATTCCCATATGAAAAGGTTTAAACATAACATAAACATTCGTATTAAAACTAGCATACGAAATGTCAATACTTTCACAATAAACTATGAATGGTATAAAAATAGCACATCCACAGTCAAACATATCACAAAACCTTCAATACAATATAGAAGTTTTGTATCATAATAAATCAACTTCAAATAATCTTAAAATCCATCAAAGGATGTTGACATAGATGAAATCAAAATTCTTTTTAAAGAAATATCTCCTTTTATTTTGAAATCATTTAAGATCCATATAAAATAAAACATTTTCTTTGAAAATATTCTTATAAGCTTGTAAGGAAAGCTTTGAAGATTTTATAACGGCGTAAAATAACCGCACCCGCCGTATAAGTTAAAAAAAACATTCTTACCTCAATTCTGTCGAAAAGGTTAAAAAGGACCTTGTTTTGAAAACGACGGAAAGATTCCTTTATAAACCTCTTATAAAAAGTCAAACAAGGGTATAAATGACTTTAACCCATAAAAAATGTTTTGAAATACATTTTTAAGAAACATGGATGTGGATGATAAAGATATCCCAGTAGATTATTACGTATAAACAACCTCGGATAATGAAGAGATTGTGAAATAACCCTTACCTTGTACTTTTTCCTTGGTTGGGGTAGGTTAACCTCCTGTATAATGGTGAAATAATTGTTATTAAATTATACAAGAATCATATATATTAATATGATATCATATATGATCTTTTAACATTGATTTATTAATAATATCTTAGAATTATCATCGTTTCGGGTGTTAACTTACTCATTTTCTTTTATATGTTTTGTTACATAAGCCATGGTTGTTGTATCTTATTCATATCCAGAATGATATCTAGTCCTTAAACATCATTTTTAAATCATCAAATGATAATTATACTTGAATGGTTACGATGGAGAATGAATCTCATCGCGTTCGTGGAGACGGTAGTCCGTACGTACGCACGAGCGACAATATCATTCTTTTGATATTAAAATAATATATAAATGAATGGTATATCATATATACAGAATCATTAACATGTTATATTTATTATTTACATGAGTTACACATCATTATTATACCCATCCAAATAATATTATATTGAATTACAATTACACCACGACGTGGAGACGGTAAGCCGTACGTACGCACGTATGGTGACATGTTATTCAAAGGGTGGATAGAATACTGAATATGGTTGTACCATACTTATAATAACATCACAGTATATGTGAGATACTGGAGTTATTATTTTAGAATGGTAAGAACAAAGGAAGAAGAAGTGGAAGAAGAAATGAACTTAGAAAAGGGTGGTGAAATCATTACCTCTTCTTCGGGTTCTTCCTTTTGATTTGATCAAAAGGGCTCCTTAGGTTGGCTTTCTGATCAAACTAAGGCCTCTAGGTTGTAGTGAGGGATGTTGGGAGAGTATTTGGGCAGAGTTTTGCCGAACTAAAAGGCTTTGAAGGTGTGAAGAAATGAGAAGGAGGAGTGCCCTTTTATAAGAGGGGTGAGGGGCACCTTTGGAAAAGCTAGAAATATTAATTTATAATAAATTCATATTCGGTTTCTAAAGGCTCCAAAGTTTACTATTCAAAGGTTAAGGTGGGTATAGGTCGAAAACCACTCAACCAATAGAATTTAGACAGGTTTGGGTACTTATATTAACCTTATCTTTAAGTATTAACTCTAAGTTAATTAGTTTCACTTTTACAATGTCTCTTTGTATTTTTATATAATATGGTTAATAAACTTACTATATACATCCAAGAGACCCCCAAGTGGTCCATTAATGATTAACCTATCATAATATAAGTCTCTTGGCCTAACCTTAGATTTTTAGGAATTTAATATCAATTAATAATATAATATTTGTTTTAAGAATTCTTTTATGTCAATTTTGACACTATTCAATAGTTGATTTTTGTGAAACTCATAACAGATTGATTACTTCGAACAAAGTCCATTAAATCAATCCTAATATATCATATTAGCCTAGAAAATTATTTTAATTCATTAAAAGTTTCATATTATATTTATTTGGGTATTTATAATATCAATTATGTTAATTTTTTACCATTTTAGTAATTACTGCATCATCATTGTGTCATAAATAAAATAAATTCTTTAATGTCTAAAAATTATAAATAAAACATCATTATGTAGGAAATCTTTTTAGCTTTCTAATTTATATTTATAATCTAAAATACAACTTATATAACCCTATGTAACAATTGTTTTGCTAAAAGATATATGCTTGTGTCATATTTATTTTTATTTAAGCTTTATTAATATAATGTGTCATTATCACTTACAAGTGGCTCCAAGGGGTCCCCAAATTGACCCAAGGATTCCCATGGTCGGGTATGTGTCCACCAATAAGGTTAGGACACGTTTTAGGGTAATTTTGTATTATTATAATATTATTTGTTTTAACCCTTATTTACCGGATTTACCCTTTAACTATGGTAAATAAAATATTTACCACAGTAACTATTCAAAATGTCTAAAAATAAAAGTTACCTATTTACACAATTTGAACCTCCTGATTCCAAATATAGAATCCATTTTCCTAAATTCAAAACACAGAATTGGCAGAAATTAATTTAAAATTAATTCCCGCTGTCAAAACAAAAAGCGTGTTTTTAAGAGATAATAACTATCAAAAGATTGACACTTGTTTATGTTCGGTTTAATTGTAAAATTATGTCCAATGATCAACATTATATTAAATGGTAAAAATATATTCTAAATATACTTTAAAACCACTCAAATTCACAATTTATCACTATTAATTATTTTGATTAAAAAAGTTGTTTTTAATTAAAATTTAGAAATTTTCACTATTCATCAAAATATGAAAGTTATCCGAAATATACCAAAATTTCACCCTAGGCTAATTTTGATATTCCGAATCCAAAAATGAATTCCATTTTAAAATATAAAATATATATAACTTCAAAAAGTAGGTATTACTATTCGTAACAACTAGTTTGATTGGTTACGGTGTGTTAGAACTCGAAGTTGCGTACAACACACGCTACTGTTTTATCCAAAGGAAAGCGTACCGTGGACGCTTGGGATGTTTCATTTTAAATTTTTTGATGTCTCAATTTAGTCAAAAAATTTAAAATATTGTATTTAAAAAGGTTTCACTATTAGAAGTTGATAAAAGTGAAATACTGAAAATGAATTTGTTCTTGCATTATGACTAAGAAACTTATAATAGGGATTCTAGAATTATAAGGATTATATAAAGTTCAAAATGTAGTTAATACTATTCATGACCTCTTTTAATGGTGTGATTGAACTCGGTGTTGCGTGTAGTGCAAGTTATTGAATTATTTTTAAGAAATAACACACTCTGAAATCCTGGGGTGTTACATTCTCCCCTCCTTCAATAAATTGCGTCCTCGCAATTTGAAATTGTTTTTCGAAGATAAAAGGTTGAAAGTAGAAAATATATTTGTGGGAAAACCCACATTGGAAATTGGGTTACTAAAATTTAGTCTTAATATGAGGAAAAGAGAAATTAAAGGGTCACCACCAAATTATAATCTCTATTAGGAGAACATTGGTGGCAATTAGAGACATATAATTGGAGGAAAAACGTAAATATTTATAGGTAGTGATTGAGGTCATCAATCAAAAACAAGTGTATAACTGAGGTCCTTAAATTCATCAATCTATGATGATTTGAAATACCCTCGGTTCAACAAAACATAGGGTATTAGGATAACACATTTTTGACATTTCAAAATATCTAAGTTGAAATCCCTCATCGAAAAATGAATTAATGAGGTCTCTATTTAAAATAAAGAGTCGAAAGTATGAAGATTACCGAAAATAACACATACTAGGGTTCCATGTAGGAAAATATGGATATGGAGGAGAAATCTAACCATCAATTATCTGATGGAGAGTGGTAGAGAACATGGCTATGAAAAGGCCAACAATCCCAAAGCCATAAATTAGTGATGATTTAAGGTACCATCTAGGACAACATTTTTGTTCTAAGTTCCTTTTATTTATGAGATTGGCTAAGATCATAAGGAGATATACTTACTTTATAATTAGATTTTTATCCATTAATAAATTTCTACCACAAACTCATCTTTCACTCTAAAAGATAATAGAATGTAAAAAATTATATTTACACTATTCGTATAGGGTTCCAAAATAAACTAATTTATAATTCATCTACAAGATCTTTTAATAAAAACTACATTATTTAATCTAGGACATCTCGTGGGCCAGTGGTAGGTGATACACCCTTGTCGCCCTTCGGTTGCGGGTTCAAGTCTCGCAGCCTTGCCGGACGCGACGGGTTGCCGCCCGACCTCCGGGTTGTCCTTTTATGGAAATCCAAAATAATCCAAACTAGAACTATCCAAAATACTTCTGTCCAAACTCACAGTCTAACATTTATAAGGAAGGTAAACATAATATAGATCCTTTTTACCCCGTAATAGCATATGAATACCTTCATCATGTATTACCATATTCCTTATTGATTACATTCATGCTCCCTTATTCCATATAGAATGCTGGATATACTTCATCAATCCAAAAATGTTTTAAACCCCAAAAATGATGGAATATACAAATCATTAATCAGTTCCAAGGTAGTCAAGAATATCCAATATATTTTTCCAAAATAATCATGTATTATTCGAAAATCACTACCTCGGTATCAGAACTATATTATGGTTTATCATTCTCTCAACCATATATTTTCCAAAAATTTATCCTTCTATTGAGTCACTTTTCTTTGTTCCACACAATCTCAAGTCCTTAATGAAATAGTACTGCAGTACAATCCTTATATACTCCATAATTATTATAATAAGTACATTGTTGATACAACACTCAATTGAAATAATCAACATAAGAACTCTAATCATTCCTCTTCATCTGTGGTAGTATCATAACTTGATTATTATCCAATAACATCATTTGCGGCATAGTCTGATGACTGGGACATAGGTTCGCGTAGTGTCCAAACTCCTTGCAAACGAAGCATTGTACATTTGAAACCATTTTCTTACCCTTGCAGTCACGTACTTTGTGCCCTTTTCCTCCACACTTATAACAAACTCCCATTCCTTTCAGGCAAGTTCCAGGGTGTTTCTTTCCACAGTTACCACATATGGGAAAATTCTTCTTTTCCCTCTTCCCTTTATCCATCTTTCTCTCTTCCATCCATTTCTTCTCTTGCTTCCCTTCAAAGCCATAGGACTCAGTAAACTCTTTACATATCTTATCAACACATGATATTATTTTTTCATATGATGATAATACATGGGAGACTATTTCTCTTATCAATTCTATCTTAAGACCTTGAAAGATATGATCCTTCCTTCTCTTTGGATCATGTGCATTTCTGGAGTTCTCATTCCTTCTACTGGGCGCCATTTCTAAACAATGGCATAAACTAGATCAGTTTATGAATCAAAATACATAATCCCATACTTATAAAACACCTAACATAAATTGAACTATTTATGGATATAATCCATAATCATAAGAATGTTTTCTTTGAGGAAGTATATACTCATAATCCTTCATAATGATTTGTAAAGAAAGTGAGAGTTATCCTAAGCATATCCCCCGGGAGTGTCGTAACCAAGAGTGCAGCAAGGCCCGTTGTCGTGCACCAGTTCCCGTTCGAGTCTAGCTCAAAGCGGTGTTTTCGGGTTTTACCCCTAGGTACATCTGTGCCAGAGCCGCCTCTACCTGCTCGTATCCAGACAGGGATGTATTGCTCGGAAAACTCACAAAGTCTCTACAATACCAAAATTCTAGGAAGTTCTTCTATACTAATCCTCAAAGTTCATCTTAGGTCTATGTGCTCTAATCAGAGTTTATCTAAATCTAGTTTCCAAGGTTTGTACTAAACTTCCTCTGATACCAACTGTAACGCCCCGACCCCAGCTGCCCAGAGTCGGTGCATTAATTACATAACATTGGCATGATCACAAGAAAGATCAAATCTCGAAAGACCGATTGGTTTAGTAGCCTTGGAAACACTAGATATATTCATAAGTTTTACATTACATTATAAAATGAAAAACTACTACAACAACATAATGTTTCCACAATCCACACTATTAACCCCCCATAAAATCCCTGCAGGTCATTCATAACTTACTTTTTTCACATCCTGGGAAAAATAAAACATAGAAAAGGGGTGAGCTCAAATGCCCAGTAAGGATAACAATATAGCGGAAACTTTCATAAATAAGAATAAACATTTAAGGCAATGCATTACTAAAACAAAAGCCTTTTAAAATTGAACTTCAACATGGTATGGAAAAAGTAAAATGAAATAATGCCATTTACTTATTCACATGGATATTCTACTAATCGAATAATCACATGCAAAAATCAATAACCACTTTCATAATGTTGGAATGCATAATGCCAGACTATCATAACCACATAGCCAAGGCCTCGTGCCAAGACTACAAATAAGATTTTGTCAAGGCCTTGTGCCAAGACACTAGTTTGTCTCATGAGACCTACCGATGCATCGAGGAGCTATAGCGGGCTCCACCCGTCACTTAATAAGTCCAATGCATTCCCATATGAAAAGGTTTAAACATAACATAAACATTCGTATTAAAACTAGCATACGAAATGTCAATACTTTCACAATAAACTATGAATGGTATAAAAATAGCACATCCACAGTCAAACATATCACAAAACCTTCAATACAATATAGAAGTTTTGTATCATAATAAATCAACTTCAAATAATCTTAAAATCCATCAAAGGATGTTGACATAGATGAAATCAAAATTCTTTTTAAAGAAATATCTCCTTTTATTTTGAAATCATTTAAGATCCATATAAAATAAAACATTTTCTTTGAAAATATTCTTATAAGCTTGTAAGGAAAGCTTTGAAGATTTTATAACGGCGTAAAATAACCGCACCCGCCGTATAAGTTAAAAAAACATTCTTACCTCAATTCTGTCGAAAAGGTTAAAAAGGACCTTGTTTTGAAAACGACGGAAAGATTCCTTTATAAACCTCTTATAAAAAGTCAAAAAAGGGTATAAATGACTTTAACCCATAAAAAATGTTTTGAAATACATTTTTAAGAAACATGGATGTGGATGATAAAGATATCCCAGTAGATTATTACGTATAAACAATCTCGGATAATGAAGAGATTGTGAAATAACCCTTACCTTGTACTTTTTCCTTGGTTGGGGTAGGTTAACCTCCTGTATAATGGTGAAATAATTGTTATTAAATTATAAAAGAATCATATATATTAATATGATATCATATATGATCTTTTAACATTGATTTATTAATAATATCTTAGAATTATCATCGTTTCGGGTGTTAACTTACTCATTTTCTTTTATATGTTTTGTTACATAAGCCATGGTTGTTGTATCTTATTCATATCCAGAATGATATCTAGTCCTTAAACATCATTTTTAAATCATCAAATGATAATTATACTTGAATGGTTACGATGGAGAATGAATCTCATCGCATTCGTGGAGACGGTAGTCCGTACGTACGCACGAGCGACAATATCATTCTTTTGATATTAAAATAATATATAAATGAATGGTATATCATATATACAGAATCATTAACATGTTATATTTATTATTTACATGAGTTACACATCATTATTATAGCCATCCAAATAATATTATATTGAATAACAATTACACCACGACGTGGAGACGGTAAGCCGTACGTACGCACGTATGGTGACATGTTATTCAAAGGGTGGATAGAATACTGAATATGGTTGTACCATACTTATAATAACATCACAGTATATGTGAGATACTGGAGTTATTATTTTAGAATGGTAAGAACAAAGGAAGAAGAAGTGGAAGAAGAAATGAACTTAGAAAAGGGTGGTGAAATCATTACCTCTTCTTCGGGTTCTTCCTTTTGATTTGATCAAAAGGGCTCCTTAGGTTGGCTTTCTGATCAAACTAAGGCTTCTAGGTTGTAGTGAGGGATGTTGGGAGAGTATTTGGGCAGAGTTTTGCCGAACTAAAAGGCTTTGAAGGTGTGAAGAAATGAGAAGGAGGAGTGCCCTTTTATAAGAGGGGTGAGGGGCACCTTTGGAAAAGCTAGAAATATTAATTTATAATAAATTCATATTCGGTTTCTAAAGGCTCCAAAGTTGACTATTCAAAGGTTAAGGTGGGTATAGGTCGAAAACCACTCAACCAATAGAATTTAGACAGGTTTGGGTACTTATATTATCCTTATCTTTAAGTATTAACTCTAAGTTAATTAGTTTCACTTTTACAATGTCTCTTTGTATTTTTATATAATATGGTTAATAAACTTACTATATACATCCAAGCGACCCCCAAGTGGTCCATTAATGATTAACCTATCATAATATAAGTATCTTGGCCGAACCTTAGATTTTTAGGAATTTAATATCAATTAATAATATAATATTTGTTTTAAGAATTCTTTTATGTCAATTTTGACACTATTCAATAGTTGATTTTTGTGAAACTCATAACAGATTGATTACTTCGAACAAAGTCCATTAAATCAATCCTAATATATCATATTATCCTAGAAAATTAGTTTAATTCATTAAAAGTTTCATATTATATTTATTTGGGTATTTATAATATCAATTATGTTAATTTTTTACCATTTTAGTAATTACTGCATCATCATTGTGTCATAAATAAAATAAATTATTTAATGTCTAAAAATTATAAATAAAACATCATTATGTATAAAATCTTTTTAGCTTTCTAATGAATATTTATAATCTAAAATCCAACTTATATAACCCTATGTAACAATTGTTTTGCTAAAAGATATATGCTTGTGTCATTTTTATTTTTATTTAAGCTTTATTAATATAATGTGTCATTATCACTTACAAGTGGCTCCATGGGGTCCCCAAATTGACCCAAGGATGCCCATGGTCGGGTATGTGTCCACCAATAAGGTTAGGACACGTTTTAGGGTAATTTTGTATTATTATAATATTATTTTTTTTAACCCTTATTTACCGGATTTACCCTTTAACCATGGTAAATAAAATATTTACCACAGTAACTATTCAAAATGTCTAAAAATAAAAGTTACCTATTTACACAATTTGAACCTCCTGATTCCAAATATGGAATCCATTTTCCTAAATTCAAAACACAGAATTGGCAGAAATTAATTTAAAATTAATTCCCGCTGTCAAAATAAAAAGCGTGTTTTTAAGAGATAATAACTATCAAAAGATTGACACTTGTTTATGTTCGGTTTAATTGTAAAATTATGTCCAATGATCAACATTATATTAAATGGTGAAAATATATTCTAAATATACTTTAAAACCACTCAAATTCACAATTTATCACTATTAATTATTTTGATTAAAAAAGTTGTTTTTAATTAAAATTTAGAAATTTTCACTATTCATCAAAATATGAAAGTTATCCGAAATATACCAAAATTTCACCCTAGGCTAATTTCGATATTCCGAATCCAAAAATGAAGTCCATTTTAAAATATAAAATATATATAACTTCAAAAAGTATGTATTACTATTCGTAACAACTAGTTTGATTGGTTACGGTGTGTTAGAACTCGAAGTTGCGTACAACACACGCTACTGTTTTATCCAAAGGAAAGCGTACCGTGGACGCTTGGGATGTTTCATTTTAAATTTTTTGATGTCTCCATTTAGTCAAAAAGTTTAAAATATTGTATTTAAAAAGGTTTCACTATTAGAAGTTGATAAAAGTGAAATACTGAAAATGAATTTGTTCTTGCATTATGACTAAGAAACTTATAATAGGGATTCTAGAATTATAAGGATTATATAAAGTTCAAAATGTAGTTAATACTATTCATGACCTCTTTTAATGGTGTGATTGAACTCGGTGTTGCGTGTAGTGCAAGTTATTGAATTATTTTTAAGAAATAACACACTCTGAAATCCTGGGGTGTTACATGGTGGATCAGTATGCAGATGTTTTTCTTAACGATGTTCCAGGACTACCTCCTCACAGAGAGGAATACATATATGTTGACATATACCCCGGGACAGCCCCGATATCTACTCCAGCTTATGGGATGTCTCCCACTGAGCTTCGAGAGATACGGGTACAACTGGAGGACTTGTAAGCCAAGTGATTCATCCGACCCAGTGTTTCACCCTGTGATTCCCCAATTTTGTTCGCCAAGAAGGCAGACAGGATCTTGCTACTGTGTGTCGACTACCGTCGCCTAAACCATGTGACCGTGAAGAAAATGTATCCACATCCGATGATTAAGGACCTCTACGATCATCTCATGGGAGCACTCTAGTTCGCGAAGATAGACCTCAGGTCAGGTTATCATCAGCTCAGAGTTTGAGATGGGGATGTGCAGAAGACAACCTTCAGGTGTCGAAATAGCCACTATGACTTCTTGGTTATGCCTTTGGTGTAACCAATGCTCCAGCAGTGTTCATGAGTCTCATGAACAAGATATTCCAGCCTTCCCTTGATCGGTTTGTTGTGGTCTTCATCGACGACATACTGATTTACTCGAACACCGAGGGGGAGCACGCCTACCACTTTCGAGTTGTACTAGACACGCTCTGAGAGCACAAGCATTATGGTAAGCTATATAAGTGTCAGTTCTATATTTGAGAGGTCCACTTCTTGGGGAATTTCATCTCTGAGGCAGGAGTTGTGGTGGATCCTGTGAAGATTGAGGCAGTAATAGCTTGGGAGCCACGCAAGAGCGTACCAGAGGTGCGGAGTTTCCTAGGTCTGGATGGGTACTATCAGAGATTTTCTCCTGATTTCTCCAGAGTTTCAGTACCACTTTTACCATTCATGAAGAAGTGGAAACCCTTTGTGTGGTCAGATAGATGTCAACAGAGCTTCCAGGAGCTAATATAGAGATTGAACAGTGCACCCATCTTGAGGATACCAGAGGAGGATGTAGGGTACGTAGTTTACTGCGATGCATCAGGGATGGGACTTAGGTGTGTCCTGATGCAGGAGCGGGCAGTGATCACCTATGGTTCCTGACAGTTGAGGTAGGAAAAGCTGGACTACACTACCCATGTCATGGAGTTAGCAGTAGTGATATTTATCTTGGAGATGTGGTGGCACTATCTGATGGGCGAACGCTTTACAGTCTAGTCTAACCACTAGAGTCTCAGGTACATCTTCTCGCAGAAAGAAATGAACCTGAGACAGCAGCGATGGCTTGAGTTCCTACAACACTATGAATTTGAGAGATTATATACTCCTAGGAAGGGGAACATAGTAGATGATGCTCTTAGCAGGAGGTCGGGCATTCAACTACTTGGAGAGGTGATAGAGCAGTTAGCCTCTTTCCAGATATCCTTCGTGGATAGAGATGGCACAACCTTCATGCAGTCCCTCATAGTCACTCCTCCACTTATTCATCGGGTCAGAGAGGCACAGCGTGGCGACGTTGACTATGAGATGCGACATGCATAGATATCCACAAGACAGGAACCTGGTGGATTTTGTATAGGAGGATAGCACATCATCTTTTTCAGAGGACGTACCATTGTACCAGTTGTATTATAGGAGGAGGTGATGACAGAGTTTAACGCTTCACCATTAGTGGTACATCCAAAAGTAGAGAAGATGTAACAGGATCTCTGATGACTGAACTGGTGGCCGTGTATGACGAAGGCTCTTCCAGAGATAGTTTCAAGATGCCTCACTTTCCAGCAGGTGAAGGCAGAGCACGAGGTACCATAAGGCTTATTACAACCCTTAGATGTCCTGGAGTGGATGTGGGATGTGATATCCATAGATTTCGTGACGGGACATCCATGTACTTCCAGAGGACAAGACTCTATCTGGGTGATTGTATACTGACTCACAATGTCGTCCCACTTCCTACCTATTAGAGAGAAGGGCTAAGTAGAGATCTTGGGAAACCTCTACATTCAGGAGATCTTACGGAATCATGGAGTTTCATAATCTATCATCTCCGATCGAGACACTCATTTTATTTCTAGGCTTTTGAAGGTGTTGCATGAGGCATTTGGGATGTAGCTACACCTGTGCATCACCTTTCATCCTCAGACGGATGGGCAGACGGAGAGGACGATTCAGACACTAAAGGACATTCTCTCTGCATGTGTCCTTGACTTTGGTCGTAGTTGGGAGGATCACCGACCCCTTGTAGAGTTTTTGTACAAAAACATCTACCACTCCACCATCGGAATGGAACCATACTAAGAATTGTACAACCGACCTTGAAGATCAACTATGTGCTGTATTGACCCAGGGGAGTTAGCACTCGTAGGACCAGAGATGGTTTAGGTTATGATAGAGAAGGTGCAGATCATCCAGGAGCGGATGAGGACTGCACAAAGCCGACAGAAGTCTAATGCAGATAGGAGGCAGAGGCCACTAGAGTTTGAGGATGGAGACCACGTTTTCTAATGGGTCTCACCTCGACGTGGACTAGGGAGATTTGCCCCGGGTGGCAAGTTATCTTCGCGCTTCATCAGACCATTCCAGGTTCTCAGATGGATAGGCAAGGTGGCTTATCACATGGATCTTCCACCTCAATTGCACCGAATGCACGATGTCTTCCACATATCTCCACTGAAGAGATACGTGCATGACCTAACACATATCATTGATCACGGGGATATGAACATCAATGACAGGGAGATATTTGTGGTGGTTCCGATCGAGATTGAGGATCGACAGGAGTGGTTCCTACGTGGATGGTCAATTCCTCTAGTGCGCATCAGGTGGCAGCATGGGAACCTCTAGGAGAGATCATGGGAGCGTAAGGCTCAGATGTGTGAACATTGCCCTCATTTGTTTCCCCATTTTATGATTTAGCCTTATAGGGACGTGAATCCTTGAGGTGGGAGTAATGTAAAGAACAGTAAATTTCAAGGAAAATTTTTTCTTAATTCTTTTTGGATTTTACGAGTACACAGTTTTTTACGACACCTGATTCCGAGGCCCTGTGTGCCCGAAATCAATTTCTGATGTTTAGCTCTGGTACGCTAAGTGAACGAATGAGCGTGTTTTTCTATATTTTGAACCAGTGCTTCGAACTGAAATCTGAGGGCACCGATGAAACCACAACGCTGGTAATTGTTTAAGAGGACCTTTACTGAAGATGTGTTTGCTTTGGAGAAGTTGTTAAAAATGTTGATTTTATAAAAAGTGATTAAAATTGTGTACAATTTTATTTATAATTCTAAGGTGGTTTTATCCTACATGGGGGAGTAGGGTGGGACCCACTAACATCCTAACTACCCATGTGAGGATAAATGTGAGGTGGGTCCCACACAAGCCCTAACCATTCACATTCCATAAACCCCTTAAACCTCTCATTAAACTCATTCTTTTTAATGTTGACAACCCTCTTGTATTTATTGGGGAGACTCTTCCTCTCCCATCTCTCCCACATTAATGTTTTCCAACCAATATAATAATTAATTAGACAACTCATGGCTTACTTAATTAATTGAATTGGATTTTGAATTTCATAATTTTGAATGCATGTCATGAATTAATAAATTAAGGAGGTGCCTAAATTTTTTTGGGTGGGCTTATTGTGGGGAGACTTTGGAGGAGAGATCTAGTTTTGTTTGATGAACATAATCCTCACCAAAGAAAGCCAAGTCTCCGATGAAGAACATCGACTCGGCGACCCTGGTTTCTTCTTCCATTTCCTCCTTCGTGAAAAGGAAGGAAACACAGATGCAAAAACTCGCCAACGACATCACGCTTTGTTTTATTCTCTCCGTGATAAAAAAAGAGATGTTGATTCCTCCTCGGATGTTCTCCGTCGTCGTCTTAGAAACCTCACCACGTGACGCTGTCAACCACGACGCCAACGTTCATCATCTTTTTCTGAGGTAGGTGTTATGTTATTTTTTAATGGAATAAAATGGTGCCATGGTTTATCATTGAGCATCTGGTTTACCTTGCCCGATTGCTATCGTTTTACGCGGAGGGTGTAGTCTGAACGAACACGGCCCGAAAACCCTCTGTTGTTCTCGCTAATTATTTTAGAATTGATATTTGATGGTATTGGAAGCACAACACCATCATGCCCTTCCGAGAATGAGGAAAAGGGAACCAACGCTGTCTCGCCGGTTGTGCGGAAAGAACTACGGCCCACTACACGGGCCACTTCGGCGGAAGAACCGTCCGGCCCGTCGGCCGACCAAGCGAAGAAGAGTCACTGCGCGAGGAGGGCACCGTGCTAGAAGACCAGCCGGCCATTTGGTAGGCTATGCGAAAGCGGACTGCGGCGCCAGGAGGGCGCCGTGCCAAAGAAGTCGATGCCCGTAGAGCATGCCGCGTGCACAAGAGGGCCGTCATGCCGAGCTGGTCGGTTTGGGAAATGGGAGTGCCACTTATATCCATCTGTGTAGAAGACCCGGGGGGGGGGGCTCCCACCCCCCCCCCCTTTGAGCTCGCTCGGCTTCTTCCGAGCCCGACGGGCCGCACCGGGCCGGGCCAGGCCGTGCCCCGCCGAGCCGGTCCACGCCACTTTACATCGGGTCACGCCACATCAGGCTGGGCCGCATCCCTTCTAGCTGACTTGAGTTTTTCCTTCAGACCTGTCTGACACCCTTGATGGGTAGGACCCGTCAAACTAGGATAACTCAACCCATTGGCCCACCAGGCTAAACGGGCCAGGCTCGTTAATCACTTAAACAGGGTTAACATAAAGATTGTGTTGCCGATCGACGCGTCGTCTGCGGCACTAGGACTCTATCGATGAGACGGTCCTTTTTTGATACTCTAAGTGAGTTTCGAATGTTTTTGGATATCAGGCGGGTTAGAAATGAGAATATTACCAACAGGGCCCCTGGGATGGAAATGCCTATATATCTCAGACCGAGCGTCCGATTGACGTGTCGTCTATTGCGTTGAGTTCTTTTTGACGAGACAGAACATCCGGATAAATTAACTCTAGACTTTGTGATAGTTGATGTATCGACCCCCTTGGATCATGGAGCGGACCTTCGCAGAATCAAGCGTGTTGTGTGCAGGAACCCTAGAGCTGGATTTGACTGCGACGACGATGATGACTGTACTTGGATTCTATGTGGGTTGGGCAGCAATGATGACTGTACTTGGATACTACGTGGGTTCGGCAGCGAGGAAGACTGTACTTGGATACTACATGGGTTCAGTAGTGATGGTTACTATACTAGGATCCTACGTGGGTTCGGCAGTGTTGACTTCTGTACTTGGATCCTACGTGGGTTCGACAGGGGAGATGATTCGGAGGCTACATCTATCATCTCCACCCCTCTTTGTGAGTATTATACCTGTGTGAGTTGAGTCTTGACTTTCAATAATTATCATCGATATGATTGACTAGCATTTCTTTGTGGACTGGGTTGTGCATTCCTGTGGGGACTGGGTTGTTATTTGGCTCTTGAGTTAGAGTCGAACTGGAATTGATGACTTAGGTATATGTATGGGCATATACCGAATTAGAGTTGGTTGATACTTCATGTCTGTATCTTTCCATTTTGGTTTATCCTTTGTGGATTCTGGGTGGCCTTCGGGAGTCTCGGGGTCCCTACTGAGTATCGTATACTCAACCCTGCACGGGCTATTCCCGCACATGGTTGAGTTGGTTGCAGACAACGGACATCGCTGACCGTGGTTGAGGTTTGTGGAGTGGGACGGTATCTGGTGATGGACTATCAGGCGGGACATACATGGTGTGGATGGACAGATTTGAAGAGCTGAGGAGGATATCTATACTCACACTTCATGTGGGGTTCCCGGAGGAGGTCTCGGTGGTTGTTGTTTACTTTCAGCTATTGTACTTTACTTTTCTCAGTTGACTATACTTTCAGTTGAGTTTGTATACTAGACCATTTACTTTACAGCACTAAATTTTTTACTAAGTTTATTTAGTGTTTACTTCATCTTGCGTACTATGTGGTATTTTTTTACTTATATAAATGCAATTTCTTTCCCTTTTTATCGGGATTTATGCCTTTGGTGCCAGTCGCCTGCCCCTAGCCTATGGGAGGCGGGCTTGGGGTAGTCATGGCATGGGCCCCGATGACGGGTCAAGACTATAATTCACATGTTCACCACATATAAGACATTGAACTCCATTATAGTCTGTCACTCTTTGACCCTTCTCCCCACAAATATAATATCTTCCCCTCCATTTGATGTATTCATCAAGGTTCTTCTTTGCTTATTTAGAAATCTCAATCTTTCATTCTCTATGCTCCTCACCATGAGAACATTCACCATAAGAACATGCATAAAAGTCCATCTTCCTCTTATTTGGTGAATTATGAATACCACTAAAGATCACCTTGTTAATCAAATATCGTGATGACTGATTTGGCATTATCACAATATTTCATTCTATGTATTACACAATTTCGTTGCTCATAGTCACCAATTAGTCTATTGGATTCAATTTTGACCCAATTCATTCGGGTTCCCTCTATTGACTAAAATCAAAAACCATGGTGTATGAAACAATTTAAATAATGATGAAAAACATAATCATAAAAATTATATCTTATCACACATTCTTGAATCCATGACACATTAGGTTCAGCCTAGGTTATTCATGATCGTCAACATAATTCTAGGACTGTAACCCATAGTAATACTAAACCATAGGAACATCCCTAGAAATACTTTATAAATATCTCTAGGGATCTCACTAAAGTATTCACATCATAGTTTCCAAAGGTAAAATAAACCATTGCTCTGATACCAACTATAGAGAATCAACCTTGACGTACATGGAAATTACATTACTTTTGCGAAATACTTAATACATAACAAAAAAAGACACTGAAGGACCATAATAGATTAGTGTATTGGGAATCTCGGAACATAATATTCTAATCAGTGTGAATGATCTTCAGCATATCCCATAAAGATCATCGCTTTTTGTTTTCTTACCGATTTTTTTTAAATACTAGGGAAAAGAAAACATATAAAGGGTGAGATCAAATGCTCATTAAGTGTAAGCATGGAGGAAATAAAACAAACCATAGAAATTTGAACTTAAAAATAGTAACATATGGTATAAACATCCAAATCTTGAGTTGTGAAAAATATCATGGAATTACGTAAGGAATAGATCATAAAGAAACATTAATAATTCTAAAATAGAATGGGAATAAAACATGTAATTGTGGAATCTATTAAGAACATGATATTATTTCCATAGTAGCCAATACATTACAGCCATGATCATCATAATGGACAAAGACCATTACTGAACTGATTTTACATGCCTTTCTAGCCCTTTATTACTGAAGAATATTTTACTTGTCATTCCAACCATGTATATCTCATGAGATATAAATATTTTTCCAATGCATTGTATGGAGATATATGTCCCACACATCTCATAATGAAATCATTCTTTCATGTCCAACAAAATAAACATAAATCATTCGTCATGACCCAATGAATAATATGGGTTTCATAAACATTATCCCATCATTACATAATCCTTACAAAACAAATTTATATCATTTCATCATAAGATAAAATCAATACACGTAAATAATAGAGACATTATACTTGAAACATAGACTATCTAAAAAATGTCATCTTAGATGGAAAATAGTTTTGATAAAACACTTGAATTGAATTATTGAGGAAAATATTATCTTCTTCAAAACCATTTTCTTTTCTCAAAATGCCATTCAATCATTAATAATAGGATTTTTTTGAAAATAATTATGAACTCTTATAGTGGAAGCTTCATGAAAATAAGGCATTATGAAACCATAAAAATTCGTTCATTCTGTATAAGTTACAAAAACACTCTCCTCGTACTTTTAACGGAAAAGTCAACAAGTACCACGTATGGTAAACAAATGAAAGATTCCTTCCATAACACAAATTAAAAGTCAAAGAGGGGTAAAAATGACTTTAATCATACATGGAAGAATAATAAACAGTCTATGAAAAACATTTTTATCGACATGGATGGAAATATAACCCCAGTAAATACTTACGTATAAGCAATCTCAGAAAAAAAATGAAATTGCAAAATTATCCCTTACCATAGGTCCGATATGCTTTGTATGTATCTAAACCTCTTGTATAATGATTTAAATAATGTCATTGACTTATTCTAGAATCATATTCATTGTTATGGTATCATATATGGTAATATTATTATCTTCTTATTAGTAATATTTCATTGTTACTTGTAATTCGGGTGTTCATTGTTTTATGTTCTTATGCGTCTTTGGTCGAATAAATTCCTATTACTCTTCATAGGTTATAGATACATCATTTACAGAATTTTATTATTTTAATATATATCATATTTATTCATTCAATTATTTTATATAGTCATTATTCAATGATGATCATATATAATGAGTCACATCACTTCCTGGAGACGGTAGGCCGTACGTACCCACGAGTGATGATATCATTCCCATGATTGTGGAATTGTATTGAACTATATGGTGTATAATGCTTCAGAATAAATATCACTTTACAATAATCATATATCGTTATTTCTTCTATCCTTATACCCATCCAAGTATGTTAGTGATGAAATAAAAGATTACACCACAGCGTGGAGATGATAAGTCGTACGTACGCACGTGTTGGGATTTCATTTTTAATAGGATGGATAGAAGATAGAATATAGTTGTTTCGTATTCATAAGTGATACTACAGTTATTACTTAATAATTAAAACAACTCATATAGAGGAATTAGGAGAATAAATATGATTGAAAGAATCAGTAAAGGATATTACCTCTTCTTCGATGCGCCACCTCTTAAACTCATCTTTGGGCACTAAAGATGGTCTTTGAAGAAGACCAAGACCTCTAGTAGGTTTATAAGGAAATGTATAAGTAAAATGGGTATGGTTTGGAAAAATTTTAAAGCTCAAAAATGGTGTGAGGTGGAGAGGGAGGAGGTTCCCTTTTTTATGGGAGGAGAGGGGAACCTTTGGAAACCTAAAAAATATTAATTTATAAGAAATTGAAAACCCACTTAAAAACCACAAAACATGACTCAAATCCGAATATGAGATGAGATTGGGTTGTAATATCATCATCCAATAAAATTTAGACATGTTGGGAATTTATTTTAAACATTATCAATTTGATTTATCCTTATTTAATCAATTTAGTTTTATTTGTGGCAATAATAATCTAAATTTTGAATCGTAATAAATACTCAATTATGTGTTGTGATTTTTCCATAATTGGATATTTTATGGAATTTTTGACCATATAAATTTCAAATTATAATTTTTAAATATTTCTGTGATTTTTAAATAACTAAATAATATGTTCTTTTTATAAAATATCAATAGTGTCAATTTTGACACAATTCATTTATTTGAATTTAAAGAAAATACCCATAGAAGATATATTTAAACCAAAATATTTAATAGATTTCTATCATGTCATATTCATTTAGAAAATTTGTGGAGAACATTAATTATTTCAGATAATATTGATTTTAATATTTTTAAAAGAATTTATTTGAAATTTATGTTAATAAAATGATTACTACCACATTTTTGTATAATTATTTAATATACTTATATACTACATGAAAAATAAAAATAAAATCCTATGCAGAATATAAATATAATACGTTTCATAATAATACTTTTAATAAAATTTATCATCTTAAAAACACAACATTTAAATTGATATATTTATTAAATTATGAAGGTGACAACTTTTACATCATTTAAAATAAAATATTATAATTGTCATAATCCTTTTTATATAGCGCCAAATGGTCATCAATTCAACCACTGGATACTTATGGTTTAGATATACATGAAAAATATGTTTTTCCCAGGTGTTTGGGACTTTTATTGTGTATTATGATTTTACTAAAAACTATATTATTGATTTTTCAATAAATAAATAAATTCCACATCAATAATGTATAAGCTATTAAGTAAATTAAATATTACCTAAAAATTAAAAATAAATTACCATGATAATGAAACATATTTTAGCTTTAAAATGAGTATGTATAATAGAATTTATATAATGTAGAACCTTATATTAAAAGTAATTGAATTATTAAAGTACGAGTGAGACATATTTCACTTTCCTTTAAATAAAATAAACTAAATATCTCTACCACATCCAAGTGGGTTATAATAGATTCCATTTAGACCCAAGTTTATTTTAGGACTAAATATAATCATCCAATTATATTATGACAAGTGGTAGTGTAATTTCATAATATTAATTTCACCCTTAATTACCAAATTTACTTTTAACTATGGTAAATAAAATTTACAGTAGTCACTATTCATAATGCCTAAAAATAAAAAGTAGCCTATTAACATAATTTGGACATAATGATTCCAAATATGGAATCAATATTTCCAAATTCAAAACATTCATGTTGATGTAATTAAATTATAATTAATCCCCTTGTAAAAAAGGGGTTTGGTTTAAAACATTGCAAAGGATTGAATTGATTTTCCTACGAATTCAATGTAAAATTAATTATAATGACATACATTATGTTAAATGGTAAAAATATAGTCTATTTTTACTTTAAAACAATTTACTATTATAATTTAACCATATAAATTATCTCAATGAACGAAGTTGTTTTTAAGTAAAATTTAGCGTGTTTTTACTATTCATTAAAATAAGAAACTTATCAAAAAAATATAAACAATTAATCCAAAGTAAATTTTAATATCCTGATTCCAAGTATGGTGTTTAATATGTCAAATTGAACATAAAAACATGTCAAAAACTAGACTTAAAATGGGTGTGTCATCAAAAGGTGGCAAAACTTTAATTTTGGAAAAATACTTATTTTACCTAAAAAATTTATTTTGTTCTCATAAGATGTTCTAGAAAATGTATGAGATTAATTATAATGTTATAAAATTTAAAATTAGGTTAATACTCTTCATAACAGATGGTCCATAATAATATTATAATAATATCTCATTTAGTTAAACTCAGTGTCGCGTACAGCACACAATATCGAAGAAGGTCGCTCTTGTGTGTAATGCATGCCATGTCAGGGTTGCGTGTAGGGAAACCTTATTTTGGTGTTGCGTATAACCTAATCTAAATATAGTTCAGTTATACATTGATCAAAAACTATACATTGTGTTGTGTAAAATTAATGTTTTTTGAAAGAACTTGAAATTGTGTGCAAAAAAAGCCAAGAATATTGTTGTGTATACTACAAGCTAATACAGTGTTGCGTATAGAAAAATCTAATCAAGTTGAACCTTACAAAAAAATAAAAAAAGAAATTAAAAAGAATACTTCTTATTAAATCTCAGGGTGTTACATTTCCCGGGAGAAACATCCATGTGACTGTGGATATACAAACCCACAGACTCTACATGAATCATAACCCCATTGAGAAACAAATGTGGGAATCTTCATACTGTGGATATAAAAACCCAAATAGCAGACACGCTGATGTGTCTTTCCCAATATATTTATATGTCATGAGGTATTGGTGGAGGTCTCAATATAATACATTTCAAATGAGGGAGCCAGTGAAGAAGAATACTTTCCATGAATGGATTCAAATTTGGAATGATAGATTTTAGACCAAAGAGAGTAATTGATTTAATCGTACCACGATTCACTGTTTTATTCCACCCTCACACCGCAGTTTTAAACTAGTTTTGTAATGAATATTCAAAATATAATAATAAATTTCACTTAATGTTTTAATAAATCAATTAATGTTAATCAATATTATAATGGGCAATGTTACTTGTTTTTATTGTTTCAATGTAGGTGGAGGTGATTTGGAGGGCCTTTCATGAAGTGGAAGAAAAATGGGAAAAAATTGCATGGATCCATGGACATCTGTCCACTGTTTTTCATAGTACACAAAATCCGTGCATCCAAATGGGATGAAATTTTGTCGGCCTATCTAGATTATAATAAGATACATTTCATATTAAGGAACCCAATGAGGATTCAGCATTTATGGGGCCCATCTGAACTGCTCTGTCCAAGCCACCGAATTTGGACCAAGTCAAATGCGGTGTTCTGTATTTTATCAATATCTTGAGCTATATTTGTCCAAATGGTGCCAACCTTTTGGTGGATATTTTCAAGAGGCAGGTCTACAACTTTTCTATTTTCTCCAATGCGAGATAAGACTGTCTGAAGGCTGAAACGCGTCATGAAATTGGATTGAAGAAATTTGTGTGCCTAAAACCACCTTCCAATTTTCCTATAAAATGGAACCTTGGGCTCCCCATTTGTAAGTTCGTCCAAGAGGAAAGGTGCTGCCATTTTGGAGTCCCCAAGGAGTCTTCTCAGCATCCCTAGTTGTTCTGGAGGCTATAGGAAGTGCTACTTCAACATCTTCTTCTTCTTCCTCTCCTAATGGCTATCTAAACCCCTTGTGATCAACCGGGGAGGAACGTGATGTACATCCCGAGCTTCATGTTTGTAATATTTGAATGATCTTTTAAATTCCAGATTTTTGTGTTGTTTTTCATCATCTTCTATTCTTATTTTATTGAGTTATGTACTGGTATGTCTTGCTCAACTCATATGATCATGTTTGGTGGTACCCATTCATGTGATGTTTCACACCCCGTTCACCACTTTCTTTCCCCCTTTCAATTGCGGTATTTGTGTGGTTTATATTGGTCAATTGAACTCACACAAGAACATTCAAGGCTATGCACATTTATGTCATGGTATCACAAAGAAATAACATACAAATCTGGATAGCGCATCGAGTTTTTCGTCTGTTGCCTTGGTGAGTTTTGGTTATGAAGTCAAACACAATTCACCCAATCATCAGCAGTGTCCGGTGAATCGTTATGTGTTTTCAACTGAACCCTAGGAGGTATCCTAGTACAAACTCAGTAACATTCTAGTTCTAGGTGTTACAAACCAGGGATTAAAAGATCATAACCCCATCAACAATTTCGAAATTCCATGATGTGGCGACCATAAAATGTAGAAAGTAAAAATACCATAACGAAGGCTAAAAAGAGATTGTGTATGAGTTTACTATCAAGGAGTGATTTTTAGTGAATTGGTTTTCTGTCATTGATATAAATGGTTGTATCTATGTGAATCCTTTGAGATGATTTATGCCCTTTGTGTGAGAAGTTTTTTTGGAAAACTGTGTCACTAATATCTCCAGATTTGTATGTTATTTCTTTGTGATACCATGACATAAATGTACATAGCCCTGAAAGTTCTTGTGTGAGTTCAATTGACCAATATAAACAACACAAACACCGCAATTGAAAGGGGGAAAGAAAGTGGTGAATGGGGTGTGAAACATCACATGAATGGGTACCCCCAAACATGATCATATGAGTTGAGCATGACATAACAGTACATAACTCAATAAAATAAGAATAGAAGATGATGAAAAACAACACAAAAATCTGGAATTTAAAAGATCATTCAAATATTACAAACATGAAGCTCAGGATGTACATCACATTCCTCCCTCGGTGATCAAAAGGGGTTTAGAAACCCATGGGAGTGGAAGAAGAAGAAGATGTTGAAGTAGCACTTCCCATAGCCTCCAGAACTGCTAGGGATGCGGAGAAGACTCCTTGGGGACTCCAAAATGGCAGCACCTTTCCTCTTGGGTCATGCTGGATTTTACTGACGATTCATTAAAGACATTAGTAAGATTGCACTTCCCTTATCTCAGTTGTTACAAAAGGATTCTGAATTTGTTTTTGATAAAAAATGTGAGGATGCATTCAATTCACTAAAAAAGAGTCTCACATCACCTCCCATAATCCAACCACCTAGGTGGGATATCCCCTTCAATCTTATGTGTGATGCCTCTAACTTTGCAGTTGGGGTAGTTTTATCACAAAGGGTTAAAAAGGCTTCTCATGTCATTGTGTATGCCTCACGTACCCTTGACCCTGCCCAGGTAAACTACACAATCACAGAAAAAGAACTCCTTTCTATTGTGTTTGCCTTGGAAAAATTCAGTTCATATCTTCTTGGGTCAAAAGTGATTGTGTTTTCTGACCATGCTGCCCTTCGTTTCCTCCTAAAGAAACTTGAATCCAAGCCCCACCTCATTCGGTGGATGCTCCTCCTCCAAGAGATTGACCTTGAGATTAGAGATAAGAGAGGGGTGGAGAATGTTGTAGCTGACCAAATTAGTAGGATTTGGCCACCATTGGACCATCATGTTGACTCACCCCTACCCATTGGAGAATTCTTCCCTCATGAGAACCTTTGTGATGTTGTGGACCTTACCCCCTAGTATGCGTACATTGTGAATTTTCTAGCAACATCTAGGTTCCCCCCTGATTTTAGCACTTCACAATCCCATAGACTTAAGCATGATTCTAGTTGGTACATTTGGGATGACCCATACTTGTGGAGATTCTGTAGTGACCAAGTAGTTCGTCGGTGTATCCCTGACCATGAGTTCACCTCTGTTTTGACCTTCTGCCACACTTTGGCCTGTGGGGTCCACTTCGGCTCTCAACGTACAGCTCGAAATGTCCTTGACTCAGGATTATATTGGCCAACATTGTATAGAGAGGCCCTTAGGTTTTGTAAATCATGTACTCAATGTCAATTCATAGGGAACATATCCAATAAGAATGAAATGCCCCAACAACCCATGTTATTTTGTGAGATCTTCGATGCATGGGGCATTGACTTCATGGGGCCTTTTCCAAATTCATTTGGCTTTGTTTATATCTTATTGGCTGTTGACTATGTATTTAAATGGGTGGAAGAAAATGCCACCAGGACCGATGACTCTAGAGTGGTAGTTGATTTTGTGAGGTCCTAGATTTTCAGTAGGTTTGGTCTACCAAGATTCATCATTAGTGATCAGGGTTCACATTTTTTCAATCATAACATGAAAAACTTGCTTCATAAGTATGGGGATGTTCATAATGTCTCCACTTCATATCATCCCCAAACTAACGGACAAGTAGAAATTTCAAATCGAGAAGTTAAACGAATCTTAGAGAAAACTGTACAACCCAATAGGAAAGATTGGAGTTTGCGCTTGGATGATGCACTTTGGGCGTACCGTACTACTTTTAAAACACCAATCGGAATGTCACCATATAGGATTGTGTTTGGGAAATCTTGTCACCTCCCGGTGGAGGTAGAACACCGTGCATATTGGGCTATTAAACAATGTAATATGAACCTTTCAGATGCAGGTGAGGAAAGAAAGATGTAGATTCAAGAGTTGGAAGAAATTCGACGTGATGCATATGAAAACTCCCGAATCTATAAAGAGAAGACAAAGGATATTCATGATAGCATGATTCACCAGTGGAAGTTCCATATTGATGAGAAGGTCCTCATGTACAATTCCAGGTTTAAGCTCCACCAAGGTAAGCTTTGTTCCCGATGGCTCGGTCCTTATACTGTTACTAATGTTTACCCTTTTGGTGCAATACAGGTTTTGCATGAGCAGAGTGGATGAAGTCTTACCATCAATGGGCAACGACTTAAACACTTCTATGATGATTTTCCAAAGAATCCGGTGGAGGAAATCCACCTTCTCGACGCATCATACCAATAAAACACACCAGGTTTTATCCTTCCTTCTCACATTTTCAATTATTTCAGTGAGGGCACTGCACATTCTAGGTGTGCGGGGGTGGATACATTCCTGGGTTACTTACGATTTTTCATCATTTTCTCCTTTTGTTTTCACTTTCTGGACTTCTTTATGGTATTTTTATTTTTCCCCATCGACAAATTCGAAATTAAATGATGTGGCGACCATAAAATGGAGAAAGTAAAAATACCATAATGAAGGATAAAAAGAGATTGTGTATGAGTTTACTATCAAGGAGTGATTTTTAGTGAATTGGTTTTCTGTCAATTATATAAATGGTTGTATCTATGTGAATCCTTTGAGATGATTGATGCCCATTGTGTGAGTAGTTTTTTGGAAAACTGTGTCACTAATATCTCCACAATTTTTTGCACCAAACCACAAAGTGTGATTATTTCTCACTTAATATAAGGTAAATATTTTTTGGGTTAATATTTTTTAGCTTTAAATGATATTTCCATACGTTCGTTCCTTATCCGAGCTGTTTCATTACTGTACCAGATTGACCTATGCGTGTGTACCTAATGTCCGACTATTGTACCCCCTCAAAAAAATTGTTGTGTCTTGGGTAGGTCAAAAACCACTCTTCCTCAAACTTTGATCTTGTTATAACTATTTCAATTAGTGTCGTGAGGAGATCAAACAAGGGTTGAGAGATGAGTGTGAGATTTGTTCCAATTGCAACTTCATGAAAAATATAATAAATGAGGGGTGTGGTGAAATGTGCAACATATGGGGATATCTAGGTCAGGAGCTTATGGTTTGACTTCTAGGAATTCTTAAATGAGGGGGTCTTGAAATATTATTGCAAAGGATGTAGGACAGGTTCGGTGACAAAATCATTTAAGCTGAAAAATGTTAAAATAACATATATGTATTGGATATCAAGTGGAAAGAATATCATGGAATGGTTATCACACACACACATGGAGATTTAGTGTCATGTTTTAATTCTGAATTCCTTTCTTAATTGGGTATCATGAATCTTTTTGAATTTCACTATGATATGATTTATGAGACATCTTTTTGTATTTTCACTAGGAAGAACTCCTTGGTGTGGTTTGTGCATTGATCACTTTACTTTAAATAAAATTTCCTCAAATGATAAATCTTTAGGATGATGGAAATATATATATATATATATATATATGAATAATTGTATTTGGATATGTGACTTTTCCTATGAGTGCAAATGTTTTGGTGTGGGGGTGTGATCGTACCACGATTCACTGTTTTATTCCACCCTTACACCGCAGTTTTAAATTAGTTTTGTAATGAATATTCCAAATATAATAATAAATTGCACTTCATGTTTTAATAAATCAATTAATGTTAATCAATATTATAATGGGAAATGTTACTTTTTTTATTGTTTCAATGTAGGTGGAGGTGATTCGGAGGGCCTTTGATGAAGTGGAAGAAATATGGGCCAAAATTGCATGGATCCATGGACATATGTCCACTGTTTTGCATAGTACACAAAATTCGTGCATCCAAATGGGCTGATAGATTCTGGGCCTATCCAAAATTTAATTGGATACATTTTATATTATGTAACCCAAGGCTGATTCAGCTTCTATGGGGCCCATCCGAACTGATCTGTCTAAGCCTCCGAATTTGGACCAAGTCAAATGCGGTGTTCTGTATGTTTTCAATATCATGAGCTATCGTTGTCAAAACGGTGCCAAACATTCGGTGGAGACATTCAAGAGGTAGGGCTACAACTTTTCTATTTTCTCCAAAGCGAGATAATACTGTCTGAAGGCTGAAACACGTCGTGAAAGTGGATTGATGAAATCTGTGTGCCTAAAACCACCTTCCAATTTTCCTATAAAATGGCACCTTGGCCTCCCCATTTGTAAGTTCGGCCAAGAGGAAAGCTGCTACCATTTTGGAGTCCCCAAGAAGTCTTCTGGGCATCCCTAGAAGTTCTTTAGGCTATGGGAAGTGCTACTTCAACATCTTCTTCTTCTCCCTCTCCCATGGGTTTCTAAACCCCTTGTGATCACCCGAGGAGGAACGTGATGTACATCCCGAGCTTCATGTTTGTAATATTTGAATGATCTTTTAAATTCCAGATTTTTGTGTTGTTTTTCATGATCTTATATTCTTATTTTATTGAGTTATGTACTGTTAAGTCATGCTAAACTCATATGATCATGTTTGGGGGTACCCATTCATTTGATGTTTCACACCCTGTTCACCACTTTCTTTCCCC
Organism: Viscum album; assembly: GCA_963277665.1. Lineage (NCBI taxonomy): Eukaryota > Viridiplantae > Streptophyta > Magnoliopsida > Santalales > Viscaceae > Viscum > Viscum album. Next base: position 1,905,638,441 of record OY728158.1, read on the forward strand.
CTTTCAATTACGGTGTTTGTGTGGTTTATAATGGTCAATTGAACTCACACAAGAACTTTCAAGGCTATGTACATTTATGTCATGGTATCACAAAGAAATAACTTACAAATCTGGACAACGCATTGAGTTTTTCGTGTGTTTCCTTGGTGAGTTTTGGTTATGAAGTCAAACACAATTAACCCAATCATCGACGGTGTCCAGTGAATCGTTATGTGTTTTTGACTGAACCCTAGGAGGTATCATAGTACAAACTCAGTAACATTATGGTTCTAGGTGTTACAAACCAGGGATTAAAAGATCATAACCCCATCCCTTGAAGCGTTAAAGGATGATCATCACGGGAATTCCCCGGGTTGATCACGCTTAATCAATCTTGTTCATTTCTACTTTGTTTTATCGCTTTCATTTTCTATTTTCATCATTAATCATAAAACCCCCAAGTTTCATAAAACATAATTCACCTTCTACTTTCATAATAAGATCCCTCTTTTTAAATTAATGATTTAAGGCTCCGTCGAGAGACGACCTAGGGTTGCTGCTATACTGCAAAAATTCTAGTTAAAAATAAGAATCTAATTTGATGCGCTCGACAACGTGGTCATGATTCCTTGAGGGGCGGCCAAGTGTAGAAGGGTACACAAGTATGGGTGTGCAAGTAGGCTTGGGTGACCTGATGTTCTCTTAAGATACGAAAAACCTAAATGGTAATACTTGGGCGAGACATATCTCAAGCCTTTAGGAGTATTCACAGGTGAATACAGAAGTGGGGTTCTCATGTTCTTATTAAAGGAATAGGTGGTACACAAGTATTTCTGATTTTGGGAGGTTGGGAGCTTTAGGAACACGAGTGTTACGGATTTCAAACACTAAACGCAATTATTCCAATTGTCCTCTATAATTTACACCACTTTAGGTGTTAAAGAACTACATAAAAAGTTCCAGAGGACTTGGGAAAAGCGCTAGGGTGGCCAGAGCATCAATCGATCATCAGGGAAGTTTGTCCATACAAATGAAGGCCCCAAGGGTTTATTTATAGTAAAAAATAATATGTGGGAAAAAATGTGTTTGGGTATGCAAGTAGGCTACGCAATAGATGGGGGCACGCAAGTAGGTTACACCAAAGATGGTGGCGCGCAAGTAGGTTGCACACTGACACCATGTTGGTCTGAGTTGGGCTACCCAAAGCTCACACGTTTGGAAATATTGATTTTTTCATGTATTTTCCCCACTTTTTTATGTTATTTCCCTTTTTAATTTTTAGACTCTTTGATAGAATAGTGTGTCAACAAATACCTAATCATACCACTGTTGAAGGATGTATCATTGAATTCATTCCATATTCTCCAATTTAAATTTTTCTATTTCTTACCCAATTGTTTCAATGTCCACCTTCATGTGATAAGATCATCAATAGTAAAGTGGAATAACATCTACTCAAATAGAATAATTTTTAAAATTCTTGAATTAAATTACATAAGGGAATTCAATTAATCCATAATGTATAAAAACTACATTTATTTAGGTATTAAACAAATAATTATTGAGGTATATTCCTCAAATTAGAATATGTAAAATGAAGGGTAATTAGATCAACCACCAACTGGAATAGAATCTGCCCAAATAATCCCATAATATCATCAGTGGGGACCCCATAATAGACAAAGTAGAAAACTATCTTTAATATATTCATATTTCAGATATAAGAAATGCTCATATTTTTCTCGATAGTAACATTATTATTATATTTTTTGAAAACTTTTTATTATTATAAAGTATTGAAATATATTTATTCACAATAATGTTTTACATATAACTATCACCCTATAATATCATTATGAATAAATATAAGTGAAACAATTTTCCCTTTATATAGATTCATCATGTGATGAACCATGTGAATGTGGAGGAAATGTTCCAGATGATGATGGGAGATAGAAAGAGTGTGTTCCAGATTCTAAAACAAATATACATGGTTATGATAATGAATGACTTCATATAAAAAAAATATAGAATTATATTTATCAAAATTAAAAAACCCATTCATAAAAACCCATTTAAATATGTTAATATATCCACATATATGAGAAATAAATAACATATAACATTGTTGGTTGATATGTTAATGGATGACTTCACACTCTATCATATTTTCCATCAATCATGTTTTTATCCTCCATAATTACGTCATCTACTTTATCGACCCTTTCAAGACTAATATTTTAAATAACCTTATTGAAAAATAATTCTATTTCTTTTTGTTTATGGGATTCAATTTCTTGATTAAATCATCCACTTCATCGCCAATATTAAACAATTCACTTTTTTTTATGTGAATAATTACCCTCTGCCCTTCATCCATGAAATCATGCATATAATATACCATTTTCACTAATGATGAGAAGATATAATGAAAATTCAATTCATCATTTTTTACATCAACCATGTGATAGATTTTCACAGATGTAAATTATAATAAATATATTTTAATAACCATGGTAATATCGGACTACTTTCTTTTTAATTAAACAACTGAAAATTTACCATGGAATTTTATTTAGATAATATTAGTCCATTTTATATTGTATCACAATTTGAAAACAATAAACATGCCATTACTCTTTGTTTTTTAACCCACTTCCTTATTGACTGTGAAAAATATAATCCCATTCACATTGTATGTGTTGAACATTCTAGAATTTTTTATTAGACCACGATCCAAATAATTAAAATTTTATAAAAAATCATTAAGAGTATAAAGAATTATGATCTAGGAAAATTAATATACATTATTATACTTAAAAATATATTTTTTTTGTTGAATGTCCAAATTCATTTCAATATTTATGAACATATATTATGTGAAACCCATTATACAGTAACATTATTAACATCTTTTTTTATAGTTCACATTTCATGTTTGACTTGACATTCAACTCTTTTTTATCTTGATATCTTTAATAAAATGAAATGAAATATTAATATTCTTCCCTACATATCTATGTGACTTTTCTAATTCCACTTATTTCAATGAAATATTTGAGATGTGCCCAACTAATCGACCAATTATTGACATTTTTTTATGATTTCTTATGTAGTTGAGATTGTGTCGATGTCTAATCAACATTACCAACTCAATTATGTAGAGACTACATTTTTTCCTTATAAGACTTTTAAATATATCTAAATATATTTCAATATATTTGAACTGAGGAGGCATGAAATTATGAGGCCCGGTGTTCCTGAAATAAATTTTATAAAAATATTAAATATATTTTATATTACCCATGCATAGTTAATTTAAATAAAATTTGATAACTCATAAATGGTTTATCAGATCCGAAATATGTGACTAAGGTTGGGTTTGTAATTTTATGTTTACCCTTGGGGTGACATAAAATGAGTTGACATGGGAAGTTCAAACCCTTCGCTCATTGGTGGTGCCTTAGGTGAATTAATTTATTAATTAATTAATTATCTTTTAAAATAATTAAAAGTTTAAAAATAATATATTAGTGGTATTTGGAATGTTTTGACCTCATAAATCTTAGTATTTACTAGTCAGAGCATCTTCCTTCTCGAAATAATTCATTCGAAGAAAGACAAACCCCTTATTGAAGGCGAATCAAAGCGCAAAAAAATGTAACGAGAACTCCGACCCCATTGGAGAATGAGTTCTTCCACAATGAATGATCATAATAAGTGGTAGGACTAGTAAATTTTTGTTTTCTCCCTTTTTATTATATGTTTTCTGGTTTCATTCATATTCTCGAATATGTGCCTTTGAAAAACATTGCATGCGCTGAAGAATGAAAAATCATTTTATTTTCTTTGGTTTATCTAACCCTAGGAGAATGTTCTTAATCATTGGCCAATAATTATTGGCTGAAAATAATAAAACACATTTTTCTAGTATTTATGTTTTCTTCATGTTCTTCATCGTTGGAACCCCATGGTTCATGATTCAACTGTATTTGGGAGTCTTGATCTCGATCGGGTGACTGGATTTGTGGAAGATCAATGAATCAACAATTATTTTTTAATCTGAGGATGGATCTGGAAAGAATTTGGAGAGAGGATGGCTGATCCAATGTTTAATATTTGTGATTATAATGAATAGAGGTGCAGTGATGCGTGGTAAAATTTTCCAACCCCTCATCGAAGAATAAGGCCAATTCACGGTGTGCAACGATGGGAATTTGTGTTCTTCTGCTGGATATAGAGTTTTTATACTAATTCTTGGAGTTATCCAAGACTGTTTTACCATATTTAAAGCATGGAGGAATATTTGGAGTAGTTAGAGGATTTTGGAAAAGTGATGATTACATACTGTGTAGGAAGAAGAACACACAACGTGTAGCCCCCATATCGGTGAAGCTAGGTTTTTTAATATTTTATGGGTAAAAAGGTGTGGGGTAATTTATTATACGTCATGTACCCCATGCCTCATTATAAAATACATGTGAGGTGTAACACACATGGGGATTCCATGTAGAAATATAGGGACATGGGTTGGACACACAGATAGTATCCTATGTTGGCCTACACGCCATTTACCAATGTACATAGACAAAAGGTCTGAGTACACAGATACAACCATCAGACATGGCCTGATACACATTTAGGTGAGACATGTCATGTATTCCACATACATGATGTTTAACCCTACCTGAATGGGACCCATGCCCCGACCAGATACATGACTATATAGTGAATTGGGACCACACACCATGTGGCTCACCTCACACATTGTGTACTACTTGAGCTCTTATGTGTGATATTTGAATGTCCATTTCTCCATTGGTTGAAGTTGGATTTTATCTTGTGTGATGTGTATCTTCAGTATTGTTCCATGTAGAACATGAGGGTTATATTTGAAGAGGCGTTTGAGTAAAAATGTAAAATGTTCCAGGTTTGGAATGTCCTGAGGTGACACCTGATGACAGTTGCGATCATACATAATCATGTGAGTAGTACTGGAATTATCCACCATCTCGGTTGGGATGTGGCATTCCCTTAGAGATGTTACAGGCTTACCCTCTTTTTGGGATGGGTAGTGGAATTCCCAGATTCTTGTTCTGGGCTTACTCTCCAGCTAGGTTGGGCAGTGGCATTCCCCGATGGTAGTTTTAGGATTACCCTCTAGTAGGAATGGGCAGTGGCGTTACTCATTGATCATTCTGAGTTACCCTACACTAGGATTGGGTAGTGGAGTTCCCAAATGTTCTCATATTACCCAAAAGTTGGTATGGAATGTGTTGTTTCTGAATGTAATATTTCAAGCATAACACTCCATGTCGCCTAGGTGTTTGTGTTTCTTTGATGACTCACCAGGCTTACCCTCCAGTAGGACCGGGAAATGGAATTATCCGATGAACATCTCAAGTGGTACCATTTAGTAGTATTGGGTTGTGACATTCCACAGTGACTACCAGATTAGGAACCTCCTGACTTTCTTGAGAATGAGATCCTTTCTTTAAACAGGCTGTACCTCAATGGTGCATCAAAGTTATGAGGCTTCGTTTGAAAATCCTTTGGACTCAAGAGAAATATGTCCATTTTCCCCACTTATAAACATTCTTGTGATGTCACATATAACCATAGAGGTGAGTTAGTGTCACACAAATTTGTTAGGATCAAGGTGTGGTTATTGAGTCCCTTATACTTGTGTGTCCTTAGGCGACGCATGAGAAGTAGGGAATCCTAGATGAAGATACTTTTGAAACTCTTGGTTAATCATTTTATTGGGTTGATTTGTGAGGTGGATATCCCTTTACTCTCTCATTTGGAATTATTTGACTAGGCACCCCCACACACATATATATCATACATCCATACCCACTTCATGGGTAGAGTTTTTCTTCTTCTAGGAGAGGCAAAGACGTGTAGGGTATGTCATGTGATTTCTAGGATTATCTTCTCATGGTTCGATGAGTCCACCCTCCTGCTATAGTTTGAAAAGACACAAAGATAATATTATCTTCTCACCATGTATATCTCCTTGTTTTTGGATGAGATTACATTCACTATTTGTTTGGGTTGTGATGTTCTCTATTATAGTATCTTGTTTTATCTTCTTCATCCCTCTTCAGATGTATCTTGTACTGCCCCTATACATTTTCAGGACATTCTAATCTGTATGTATATACTCACTCATTCATGAGATTATGTTAACACGTGTTGTGTCTTTTGTAGATCGTGGAAAGGTCGATCATTAATTTTGAAGTGCGTAGGGATATGGGGTTCTTGGATCGTGTATGGTGGTCATAGCTTGGGATATAGAAGCTAGGACCTATCATCTGTTTACTCTTTTCCTATTTTTTCAGGTTGGGATATACTTCTAGATTGGGTGTGTATTTTCGCCTTTTAATTTTTAGTATACAATACCATAACACATTATTTTTAGTGGTCCATGAATATTTGATATATTTATAGTAGTGATGAACGTCTTATTTATTTCCCTCTACACATTTACATTGAGTATGTTGTGTACATGTGTATAGGTATTTAGTAAAATGACTCCCCAAGTTTAGTGTGCCTTGGCACTTTTCACCTCCCACTAGACTATAGACGTAGGCATGGGGTAGTTTTGGCTTGATCCCCAGCATGATTCGGGTAGTGACACATTGGTATCATAACTGGTTTGTCCTCTGGGAGGTTGCTCATGAATTTCCCTTAAAAGGATTTTGGTTGGATTTATGGAAATAGTGATTAAGTTTCATATGTTAGGCTCCTAGTCCAAAGAGTCCAGTGATGGTGTTGTGGACGACGTAGCCATCTACCAAGACCTTGACTACCTTCTTTTTGACATTTCATGCTGAGAAAATTGTTGTGGGGATCAATGGTACATGAATAATTTAATATCGAGTATTTGACTATCATTATTGGGTCAGGTCCCAATTATTTTTGATATATATGTATACACTCATCTGACTATGGTACTCATTTATATCTTTCAAGATTACTATGCGATGATAGCCAGCCGTGATACTAGTTATGGTTCACGATGATGACCCTATGAGTGATGAGGCCTCAGTTCAGGGTCCATCCCGTGATCCCCTTCCCCTTGGTGAGAATGTATCATCACACCCACCTATTGTGAAACATATAGTTCTAGGAGAAAAAGTTGAGGATTTGTACTGGCCGAACACACTCCGTGAGTTCCAGCATCAGAAATTGTTGAGGTTCAAAGTTGAGCCAAATCCTCTGATAATATAGGATTGACTAGAGTCATTGGTATGAATATTTAGTCTAACACAGACCCTAACATATCAAATAGTTTCTTTGGAAGACAATATTTTCAATAGAGCATCTGGGAATTTTTGGATCCTAGATACCCAAATGCACGATCAGTCAGCACTCTCACAGGATGACTTCCAGCTACTGTTTTATGAGGTGTACTACGCCTCGTGCATAATCTCTATTTGGATTCAAGAGCTTTTGGATCTTCATCATGGTGGTATTATAGTTCTATATTATGCAGGTAGGTTCAAAAACCAAACACGCTACTCTCTCGACATTATCAGAGATCGAAACTTCATAGAATGGATGCTTTTATAGGGAATTCGTCGAGAGATTCAATCCAGGCTAGTTCCCTTGTGCATCCCGACATATGTCTGGGTTTTGGAGTAGGAACTTGTGACAGAGAACTTTATGTCATAGGGATGCTATATATGTGGAGTTTTATGTGAGTGTAACTGGATTGAGATATATAAAATACAAGGAATATGCCAAAGATCTTGGAACAAGAGACCCAGCTATGACCAGACTCAAGGATGTGGTCGTATGGTGTCGGGCAGCGTAGAAGACCATGGAAGCATGGGGAGGGTTGATGGTATGCTTGTTATAGGTGAGGTCTTAGGAATGATACTGCCCAACCAGATGTACTTGGAATCAAAAACTACAAATCCCTTATTTAACAGTGATGTTATTTATTATCAATAGAAAAAACCCCTGATAAATGACATATTTATCATCAAAATGAAAATAACTGATAAAAATTAATATGAATTATAAATATTGATGAATTACATAGTACATGATATATAATTGAATTTTTTTTCAATTTATTATAGTCCAAATCTATGTAATATTTATTTCTCAAATACGTAATTATAAATAAATAGTTATAAAATTATTATAACTAAATTTACAAATTAATATATGTACTATATTTATATTTATATATTTTCATTAAGTATATATAAACATTTACAATTTTTTTATTTATAAGTATAACTATAAATCCTTTATCAGAAATTAAATAATTATCACTTATAATATAATCATTATAAGTTCATGGATCATGATGATAAGGATGAGCCTTTATCTGCGCTAAAATAAATTGCTGATAAAATGAACATTTATCAGTGCTAATATTTTATCACTTATAATAATTGTTTTTATTGGTGATTTTTAAAGGATAATAAAGAGTCTATTTATCAGTGATTAAGTAATAATCATAGATAAAAAGACTCTTTATCAGGGATTATTTGTAAGTGCTAATAAAATATTTGAAATATAATTAAAAAACCCTTTCCATCTGCAAACTAATCGTGATTTAAAAATCTTTTTGCAGAAGCCTCCCACTACTAGTTCACCTCGATGAATCGAAACTCAAATCAAACCACTTGACTATATCTCAAAAATAATTTCTAACACCTAGTTTTCGATTAATGATAGGGTTTCTGATGACGGTTCTGAATTCTCTTCAAACCAGGGAGATAATCCCTCCGATTTTCGTTGTGTATTCTTGGTTTTGTTTTTTAATTTCTTCTTTGACGATGTCATTATCTGTGGTCCAGTGATTGTATACTAGTAATTTAGGACATCCATTTATCTTCGTTTCCAATTTTTTTCAACTCATTTTCACTTATGGAGAGTTTATTGTATTTTTAACTAGATGGTGATACATGGAGTCACATGGTATTTTGTTGGTTGTTTTAATTTTTTTACATTTCCAAAATTGATCTCTCGAAGCTATGATACATATTTTTAACTCTTTATTTTATCAATTGTATTACATAAAAGTGAAATTCTATAAATTGAAAATAGGGCTTTTCTGTGTGAGGGTGTTGAATGTAGGTTAAGGGATTTATTTTTATATTAAACTAATTCAAATATTTATTTTTCAACCTATATGGGTTGTTGTGTGAAACCAATGTATGGATGCAGCATGACTGTTTTTATTTAAAAATTATTTCTACTAGTTCTATTTAGTTTTTTTTCAAATAATTCTCACAGTGTTTTTTATCATGCCCTGGAGCTTGTTTCCAGCCTAAGGGGGTTGATAATGTCCCTTGGAAACTATTACGGAATAGAACAATTGTATAATATATGTCTTTATGGGATTTTTCTTGGAAAAATATCAATTTATAAATTTGTTATACCTTTTCTCTATAACCCAAGTTCCTATGTCTCTACACTTTTAACAAAATTTATTTTATTTTTCTTCCTCTTTAGATTGATACATAAATATTTATAAATCCTTTTAATATAAATATTTTAATTTTTATACCTTGATGTTATGTACTATTTTACAACTACATTATAAATTTCCATCATCTTTATACTCCCCCATAACTAATAAAATGATTATTCCCATAGAATAAATATGATACATAGATTTATGTAAGGTTGAAAAATAGTATTTCAAACCGTTTTACTAAAAAAAATTAATGGCATATAACGAATCTCCCAAACTCTATGATATAGATTGACATTCCATATACAAAATTTGAAAATTTTATTCAATTTTCAATGGGTGTCAACATGGGTTTTCAATCATCCGTTTCAAATATATAAAACAATTCTCTCATATAAATGGATCAGGAAACAAATATCCCATTAATTTCAATTATCTTCTATAAACTAAGGAAAATTTCAACTCAATAATCACCAAAATTTAAGCATTAGGCAATGTTAATGTAGATTTTTATTATCGTCATTCTTATCTTATACCTCTAAATATTATGTCATCGACATTTATAAACACTTTCAGTCTATCCATAATTTTATTTTTTATGTAATTATTATGATTAATTCCTCATTTTTTAAATTAAATTTTCTCCAATAATTAAACTGAGCTTTAATACCAATCTCTTAGTTCTCGTTTCAACTCATACATCACCTTTGTTAATTTACAATCATTATTATCATATTAATGAATGTAAAAACTATATGTTGGTTTCAATTAAACATCCAATTTGTGTAATGCATTTGTAAATACAAATTTTACATTTAGTTGTAGTACGTTGAATTTCATTAGGATGGGTCCATCTGGTGATATGACATCCCAAGTGTCTTGAGGTGTTTTCAAATGTTTATATACCATAAAATTATAATTTAATAATTACATAGGTTTCTACATCACTATTTCTAATACTATTTTATATCTTCTAGTTAATTTAGAGAGAGATTATTAATTTAGTTTATCATATTTTGGTTTCTTATTACTCCTTAATCAATTGCATTATATTTTAATTTTTTGGGGGTTTAATAAATATATTATGTGGAGTAATTCTTTTCTTAAATTAAATTATCTTTTTTCTTCTATATACTAAAATTCTTATAAATAATCAAATGTTGAGTATACCATATAAAAATTTTCTATAACATTAACTTTTTATAATGAATATATTATGTGTATTTATTTATATATTTTTGAAAATTAATATATTATAAACCCAATATGATGGAAATGAACTGAAAATGGTTGCATGGTAATTTTCTGACAAATGAATATGATGAAGGAGTTAACGAGTTCATCAACATTTCCAGATAGCATGAAGACGACCCTTATAAAATTCTAGGTTTTTGTTTATGTTGTTTATATTCAAGAAAAATTAGACTAGAAGAGTTCGACTAATATTTTATTTTGTCACAGAATAGATGAAATATCTTAATGTTGGACCAAACACGGGGAACAACTAAATATGGAAATTTATTGGGTTGATACTATGGTTTATGAATCATTTAATATGAATACCACTGTAAAATATAATGGATATATCAGGGATTAAAAGAAAATAGAAATTGAAGAAGTCCTTGTTGATAGTCAAAAGTTGATTGAAGAGTTAAATAGATGTTCCAAGAAACCATTGTCTGTTGGTTTTACTAAATCCAAAACCTTTTCAACATTATTGATGTTATATAATTTTAAAGTATTCAGTGGATGGTGTGACACCAGCTTTACAGAACTACTTGGTTTTTTGAAGGATATGATACCAGTATAAAATAAATTACCTTGACGGGTATGTGATGATACACGAATTTTATGTTAAATGGTAATGATGTCTAAAAAATAGATTATTTACCAAATGATTGCATATTGTTTCTTAAGGACCATGAATCACTCATCCAATGCCCTAAGTGTGGTGCCTATCAATACATGAAAAATGAATCAAGTCTGTTGAAATTTGTATGGTACATTCCTATCATTCCATTGTCTTGAATACTATATAGATGTTAGGAAACCATGAGAAAATTAACATGGCATCAAGATACAAGAATTAAATATGGTAACATATTCCATCAACCAGATTATCCTCGATGTAAGAAAATTGATTACTAGTTTCTATAATTTTGAGATGAGTTGAGAAACATTCATCTTTGATTATCTACAGTTGGAATAAATAACTTTGGTTTATAGAGTGGTAATCATAGTACATGGCCAGTCATGTTGGTAAATTATAACTTGCCTCCATCATTATGTATAAATAATAAATACATTATGTTTTCATTACTTATATCTAGTCCAAAGAAACTAGGTATTGACATTGATGTATATTTGGATTCATTGATCGATGATCTAAAATTTATTCGAGATATAGGTATTATGTTGTATAATGCACATAGAAGTGAAGAATTCACATTTAAGGCCATATTTCATGGAAAAATAAATTACTTCCCCACTTATGGAAATTTAAAAGGCTATAGCATTAATGGAATGTTGGGGTGTCCCAATTTTGAAAAACACAAATACTCAGTTCAGTTGAAACATTCCTCAAACACCATGTTTTTTGGAAATCAATTTTTTACCTCAACAAAATACATACCGATCCTAGATGATAGAATTCAATGAGAATATCAAACATGGTACACACCATCTCTTGCAAAGAGCAATCAACTGTAAAAAAATGTTAAAAATTTGAATCCTGTTTTGGTAAACCATTATAAAAAATCCATAAAAATCATGTTGGAAGAAAAGATCAATTTTAATTGAAATACCATATTAGAATTGATTGTATGTAAGGCCGTTTCTTGATACATTCATGTAGAATATTTTTGATATTGTAATTGGAACATTAATAAATGTTCTGAAAAAAACACAAGATGGAATTATCGTTATGATTTACTTGATAGAAATGGGGAAAAGGGAAGGGTTGGCCCCGATATAGGGATATAAGAGGTATTTTCTTCTTCAAGTAGCTTACACACTATCCGGATAAGAAAATTTTCTATTTTTTCTTTTTCCCTACTAGTGTAAAAGTTTCATAAGTGCATTTATCAAATATCAAAAATTATGTGTCAATGACTAATTTGAAGTTACAAGGACTAAAATCACACAACTATCATGTTTTTATGAAATATTTAATTCCTATTACTATCCATTAAATTCTTCCCCAAAAGTACGACATACAAAAACCCAAATATACTTATTTTTCAAATCATTATGCAGTAAAGTTGTAGACCCAGCAATGCTTCACATCATTAATAAGGATATTGTAGTAATATTATTTGAATTAGAGATGTTATTCCCACCATCATTCTTTGATATAATAGTCCACCAGATGGTTCACTTAGTTAGAAAGGTTAAACTATGTTGTTCTATCCATTAGAGATGGATGTACCCCATTGAATGGTATACGAATATCATGAAAGTGTGTGTCAAGAATTGCAGTAATCCAAAAGGTTGTATTGAATAATGATATATTATTGTAGAAGATTATGAATTCTATACTAATTACCTTTTGTTTTTGAAAGCATAGGTCTCCCAATGTCTCATCACAATGAACATCCTATGGGAAAATGGATTTCTGAAAGATATGATGTTACAATTACCTAGATAGAGTGGAATTAAGAACATCTTTACATATTACAAAATAGTAATTATTTTGATCCATTTATTGAATCAGACAAAGAATTTCCAAGAGATTTAAATATATAAAGGGATGAAGAATAGATATCAAATACACATAGTCAATTTTTTATAGGATGGTTCGGTGATCAAATTTATAAGGATTTATATGAAAATATGAATTCAATTACCAAACGAGTTCAATGGCTAGGTAGAAGGCCAAATGAAAATGTTATTTCTTATAGTAGTTTTGTAATTAATGGTTATATGTTCTATAAAAAATAACACCATCGATCTAGTATGATGATAAATTTTGGTGTTACACTTGTGGATGAAGTGATTCACATATATGGATTGAAGGATAGAAATCCAATTTATTCAAATATGTCATATTTTGTCATTATAGAATAGATATATGAGTTGGATTATACAACATTTCAAGTGTTAATTTTCTGTTGTAAATGGGATCACAATATCAATGGAGTGAATGTTTATGAAATGGGCTTTGTGAAGGGTAATTTTAGTGAGGAAGGGGAAAAATGAGCCATTCATAATGGCATCACAAAAAGTGATAATATTTTATGTATCTAATATGAAAAACAAGAATTTGTAGATTTTTCTACTAGTGACTAAAAAATGCTATGTTATATGATAATTCAATCATGGTTTACCCTTTAATTAAGACCTCACAATTAGTTTATGTTGGAACCTGTGTAGAAATTTCATGTACGTTAGAGGGGACAACAAAGAGGGGATTTGGATTCCCATTAGAGGATCCAAATCCTCAAAACCCTTAAAAAAAGAGGGTTCAATGAGAAGGTAATTTTTTTAATATATTATGATTTTCATCATAATATTATCTGTTCTATACTACATTAACATAATCTAAATTTAATGTTTGACTACTCATGAAGCAAATTTATTCTGCACATGACAGATAAAAAAACTATAATGAAGGAAACCAATTGGAAAGATGTAAAGGTAATGTTATGATATACATTCTCTATTTTACTAAAAAATTATATAATGAAATGTTTATTTTATTTTAATTATTCCTTATACAGTATGTTTATTTTAGAATATTTATTTCTTTCTGTGTTTCCTTTGTAGGAAGAGAAATGATGTTGTCTCTGATTAATCACAGAAGTAATATTGATGTTTACATAGTAAAATCATTGTCCATAGAATTAATGTATTACATCATATTTATGATTAATTAATTTATTTTAGTATTAATCACATAAAAAATGTTTTCTTATATAGGTGGATTCTCTTTTTCAAGTTAGGGTGCTTTGTCCAACATTCATAGTTCTTCTCCCTTTAATCATTTTGACCCCTATACTGGTGCATTTAATATCATATTTCTAGTTACCTACACTACTTTTTCAGGAAGATCAACAACACTGCCATTCTTAAATCACAGAGGTAATCATGATGTTTTCACAATAAAATCATTGTCCATATAAGTAATTAATTTTTCATATTTATGTTTAATTTATTTATTTTTTTATTACTCACATAATAAATTATTTCATATACATGTTGTTTCTTTTGATTGATTTGGGGTTCCCTATACAAATTTCATGATTCCACTCCCTTAAAACCTTTTTACCTTTGTAGCGGTGGAATTATCGCTTTCTTTCAAGTTACTTCTAATGCCACATAAGAAGAGAAACAATGATTCCTCTACTCAATTATTAAGTTAATCTTGATTTTTGAACTATAAAATCATTTTCTATAGAATTAATATATTATTTTTTATTTATGATTAATTTATTTATTTCTAGTATTACTTAAATAATAATTGTATTCTTATATAGGTGGGTTATTTTGTTGATGTATGGGTTCTCTGTTGAACATTCATACCTCTTCTCCCTTAAAACATTTTCACCCAACAATGGTGAATTTATCACTTTCTTTCAAGTTACCTTCGTTGCCTTTTTAGGAAGAGAAAAAATCATTCCTATAATCAATTACAAAGGTAATGTTGACATATTCACATTAAAAGCATTATGAATATAATTAATGTAATGTTTCATATTTATGTTTATTTTTTTTAGTATTACTCACATAAGAATAGTTTTCTTATATATTTGCATTATTTTTTTCTAGTTGATGTGGTTTGTTCAATGCTTCTCATACATTGTTGGAGATTCGACATAGAAAGTCAATAGAAATTGTGGCATCATTGAACGTTATGATTGTTTGGAGACTTTGGGACATGTTAGAATCAACCAAACATCAATCTCACACATTTTGTGAGTTGTATGAATCCAAGTACTTATTTCTATTTTAAATTGGCATTAATTTTAATAAAATAGACAACTGACACAATGCATTTCTTATGAGTTTAAAATCTATAATAAACTTACAAAGGGTTCACTCCCAAAAAACTTATAAAATGCACTAAAATTTTATTGATAATTTAGGGCATCGATTCATAAATCATTTTTGATATGTATAAATCAGTATCATATCAAAGAGATACATGATGTAATATATATGAGCCATACTACATGTTCTATGTTTGAAATTGAATTTTTGTAAAAAAATAAAAGTGTTGTACTCAAAACCAAGAAAACACAGTCATATTGTTTTGATACTCTAGGAAAAAAATCTATAAGTGATTTTGTACATGTAAGAAACAGCCGCACCTCAAACTTACACATGGTGTGACTGATATTACTCCATGTTCATGTTTTTATTTAAAATTGAAATTAATTTTAGTAAAATCTCCAATTGAACTACTCAAAACAATGAAAACATACTTATATTGTTTAAATACTTTAGTAAAACAATCCATAATTTATTTTTGATGTGTAAGAATTATCCATACCTCAATATGATATGGGGTGTGACTGGTATGACTTGAAGTGTGTCTTTTTCATTACATATGATAACAATTTTAGTAAAACTAACACACCATGTTAATTTATTTCTTTATATTATTTCTAACAAAAGATTTTTTTTCTTATAAAGGTCCATTATTTTTCACGATCAAGGGTGGTTCATTTGGAAATAACATTAGTCTAGTCTGATTAAAAAGGACAATTTATATTTTCTAATCCATGTAATAATTTTTATTTATGTAATTTTATGAACCAATGTTTCAAATATATAAAATATATTGTTTTTTTGTGATTGTGTTATGAATTTCATTTCATTTAAATTCTATATTAGGACTTCTTTTTGTAGACATATGATTTGTTTTTGGTAACGTGATATGATATTACAACACAATATAATGGTGTTGTAGTGTGCTATTACAACATACAGCAGTATAGACCTTTATTAGTGCTTTTTAAAAGTGATGAAAAGGTTTATTTTATCAATGCTTATAGAAGTTATGATAAAATTCTATATTATCCTAAATCATAAATTATATGATAATGGACCCCTTTATAAGAACCTTTTTATCAATGATAGATGAAAAGGTATTTTAACCTTTCTCATGTAGCCTATGATTCTGTAGAACTGAAAAATGATATTTTTATAATTGTTAAAGGACTATTTTGTAGTAGTGTTCCCATTAATATTGCAGATGGACTACCCTAAGAGAGAGAACACCATGATCAGGGTGGTCCTTAGGGAGACACAGTTGGAAAAGGATATGGAGGAGTTGTAGGTGGAGGATGGTGCTATGAGGTACCTCAATAACCACAACCAGGAATCCCAGTTCAGTCCAAGGGAGCCGGTGGCCATGGCCCTAGATAGCCACATACATTAGATGTCTATGATCTTGTGGCACATGATGTTATTCAAGGTATGATTTTTTTTATACTATTGACTCGATATTACTGGACACATGTTCCATTCATTATTTTATCTCCTGAATCATTGTGATAGAGCTAGGGATCTAGTAGGGACGCTAGCATAACAACTATGTCTTGGTGTTCCTGTAGGGAATGATTCATATCTCTCTTTCACCTTCTAAAAGATCAAGTTATCTCTTATATGGGAAAGGTTCATGTGGGACCATTTGGTTTTTATGATTTAACACTATGACTTCATCTTGGGAATGGATTGGTTTTCCACAGTTCGAGCCTAAATCATCAATCGACACAGACAAGTCATATGCCTACATGCTAATGGGATGAGATACTCTTTTTTTGGTGAGAGATATCTCTTGGTAGGGCTAGTGAATTCTAAGAGAAGGATGATTCATCCTATCACTCAACAGTAGGAATGTGTAACCCTTGTATCATAAAGCTATTTAGGAATCTTGTTTTCTTTTAATCATGGAGGATTACATTGATGTCTTGATCGAGGACATTCTAGCACAACCTCTGAGGTGGAAGATGTAGTTTTACATTGACATGCATCCTTGGACTGCCCCAATATCTTATGTGGAATATCAGATGATTCTTAATGAACATCAAGAGATATAGTTATAGTGGGAGAACCTTTATGAGAATGGTTTCTTCAGACCTAGTGTGTCCCCCTAGGTTTCTCCATTGTTGTTCATGAAAAATGAAGGCAAAAGAATATATCTTATCAAGTATTATCATCACCTGAACCAGGACATGATAAATAACAAGTACCCAATTCAAAGAATTGATGATCTCTATGATCAATTAAGACTTTTTATATGGTTATAGAAGATCTATCATAGGTCCGAATACCACAATTTTAGGGCTCACATGGCAGATATTCCTAAGTTTTCATTCCGAGGTCTCTATAGACAATATATGTTCTTAGTAATACCCTTTTGTTTGACAAATTACCCCACTGTCATTATGTATTTAATGAACCAGCTCTTCTAGCCACACATGGATCAGTTTATTGTCTTATTCATTGATGCCATATTAATCTATCTACAAGAGAGGAGGGGAATGAAAAGCACTTGAGGATGGTCCAAGATTTGTTTCAAGAACACTAACTTTATAGAAACCTCATGAAGTTCCAGTTCTGGACACAAGAAGTCCACTTTCTAGGGAATGTCATTTATGAAAAAGGTTTTTCTAGGGATTCAGAAAATATTGAAAGGGTTCTTTCTTGGGAACCACACACGAATATATCAGAGGAGTAGAGTCTCCTTGGATCGGATGGGTACTATTGGAGATTTGTGGTAGTATTCTAAAAAATCATAGCACCTTTGAAAACCCTAACATGTAGGGGAATAATTTTTACCAGGTTTGTGAAGTGACATAAGTCCTTCAGGGAGTTGAGGTATAATATGATGAGTGCTCCAGTGTAGAGGTAACCTGAGGAAGGTGTTGAGTTTATGATGCTTTGCAATACTTGGGGATATGGGCTTGGTTGCATGTCGATGCAACAACATGCATTCATCACATATAGGTCGAGGCAGTTGGGAACCCATAGAAGAAAAATACGACCATGGCCTAGATCTATCATTGATAGTCTTATCCTTGAAGACGAGGAGGCACTAACTTCTGAGAGAGCACTTTGTGTCTTACTCAGACCACCAAACCCACATATATGTATTCACTTAGAGATACTTGAACCTGGGTGAGCGATGCTGGTTAGAGATCCTATATGACTATTACATTTAGATAGTCTATTCTCTAGGGATGGGAGAAAATACTACAAATTACCTTAGCATGAAGTCCTAGGATCACTTAATGCATGATTCAATAGAGCATTTAACTTACCAATAGATGAACCTAGTAGAGCAGGAGGGAACAATTTATCTTTAGTAGATAGTGTTGAATCCATTACTCCTCGAGTGCTTGAGAGAGTCCCATTTGGTAAACATCAACTATGAGGTTCGGTGTGATACAATATCTAGAGGTGTCACATCATATCGATAGTCTAAAGGAGGGATTCACGAGATCTTGTCTCTGTGGAAAAAATCGGTTCCAATGGGAAGGCCGGAAGAGGTGATGTTAGAGTTACACAAATCTACCTTAGCTATATATATTATTGTTGGGAAGATGTATAGAGGTCTTTAGTAGTAGTTTTTGTGGTCCGTCAAGAAATGAAGCATATCTAATTTTGATTCACGGTGCCTCGCCAGTTAAGAGGTGAAAGTTAAGTTCCTATTTCCAGCGGGTTTGTTAGAGCCTCTTAAGATCCTGAAGTGGAAATGGGATTACATATTCATGGACATCGTCAAAGGGCTTCCACGTAAAACAAATGGCCATGACTCCATCTAGGGGGTAGTAGACCGACTCCCAAAGTCAGAGCACATCCTTAATTTCAGCGAATAATGTTTGGTGGAGTGTTTGGGGTAGTTATACAAATAAGAGATGGTCCTCCTTCATGGGGTACCCATGATGATTGTCTCTAATCAGGATGTGTGGTTTACATCATGATTGTGGAGAAGACTACATGAGGAATTTGGTACCCAATTGTTGATGAGTACAACCTTTCACCCCCAGACCGAGTTGAAGACTGAGAACACTATCTTAGTGCTAAATGATATTTAGAGGACTTGCATGATTGATTTCTACTAGAGTTGGAAGGATCACCTTCCATTGGAAGAGTTTACATAAAACAACAGATACCACTCTACCATGGTGTGGCACATTTTTTGTCCCTATATGGGAGACCTTGTAGTTCACCCTTGTGATGTATGGTGATCAATGTGTCATCTATTATAGGTCTAATGTTTATGAAGGCGACCATGGAGAAAGTGGAGGTCATCTATGAGGGGATGGGGATGGCCCAGTGCAGACAAATTTCTTATGAAGATCATCATCATTGACCCTTTGAGATCAATAGAGAGGCCACAATTATTGAGATTCTCCCCAAGATGAATAATGAATTTGTTTAACATTGGAGGTTTGCTATCCTCATGGTTCATCAGGCTATTTGAGATTGTGCAATGGGTTGGTGAGGTTGCCTACATCATTCCATAAGTCCCACAGTTGGAGAGGTTGAATGATGTCATCCATATGTCACAGTCAAGGAAATAACTGAATGACCCTACACCAATTATTTACTGCGGTGAGAAGGACATAAGGTATGGATACACCATTATAGAGTACTAGGTGGAAATTGAGGACTGGTAGGAGTGTACCTAACAAGGATGGACATTACCTTTGGTTCATATTCTATAGATGCACGAAAATGTGCTAGAGAGTTTCTGGGAGTTGGAGATCTAGATACGGGCTTAGTATCCCAAGTTGAATTCCAAGTTTATCTTTTGGAGGACGAATATGTTGAAGGAGGAAATGATGTAGTGACCCTGTTTTTTATAAGACTTTTAAATATTTCTAAATATATTTCCAGAGTAAGGTGTAATAAGGGAAAGAAATTCTGAGGCCCGGTGTTCCTAGAATTAGTTTTATAAATATATTAAATATATTTTAGATTTACCTCATGACGTTAATAGGAAAAAAATAAGATAAATTCTATATGATTAATCAGATATGAAAAAACACCACTGTTGGGTTCGAAATGCGGTGTCTAACCTAGGCGTGACATTAAATGATTCAGCACGGGACATTCAGACCCCTATCTCATTGAGGACATGTTAAGTGAATTAATTAATTAATTTTAGATCTATTTAAAACATTATAAATAGGTCATTTTTTGAATTTATATTGTAGGCCACATAATTCCTAGGATTCACCGGCGTGAGAATCTTCCTCCTATAGATAATTCCATTGATGAATGGAGAACCCCATATTCAAGGCAGATCAAAGCGCAATGAATGTAGCATACCCACCTTTACCATTAGGAAATGAATTCTTAAACAGTGAATGATCTTAATAATAAGTAGGACTTTTAATTAAATTTTCATCATTTTAACTAAATTTTTGAGAAGTTTCATTCCTTTTCATCATTGTGTTCCATTGAAAAACCTTTTAGGAACCCAAGAACTAATAATAATTTTGTTTTATATGCATATAAAACCTAGGGAGCATGTTCCTGATCATTGTCAAATATGCTAGTCTGAAGATCATAACACATTTATTTTGGTGTCTTTCATCCTTCATTATTTCTGTTATTCACCATTGGATCCTCATTGTTCCGGGTTTGGCAGTTTTTGGGAATCCCATGTTTGATCAGGTGCCTAGATTTGTGGAGGATCGACAAATAATCATTATTTTTTTGAGCCAAGAAAAGATCTGGAAAGCTTGTGATTTGAGGATGACCTATCATGTGATTAGTATTTGAGTTCACGATGAATATTTGTTTGGAGGAATGTGGGACAATCGGCCAAACCCTTATCAACGAAAGAGGACGATTTAAAGTAAGAAATGTTGTGAATATTTGTTATTACACCTTATCTAGAATTTTTGGACCGATTCTAGGAGACATCCCATTCAGTTTGACCAGATTCTAAGTAAAGATAACAATTGGGAGAAATTACAGGATTATTGAAATATACCAACTACACCTCATGTAGGATGAAGAATACGTGGTGTGTAGACCCCTGAGAAGTAGTGCTATAGTTTTGAAGAATTTAATGGTAACACTAGATGCATTACTTCCTTACATGCCATGTACCCCTTCACCAGGTGCGAAATATATGTGATGAGTAACACGAACGGGGATTCCATCTATATGTACTCATACATGGGTTAGCCACAAAGATATTATCCCATGTATGCCTACATGCTGTGTACCAATGTTCATGGACATGAGGTATGAGTACACCGACATAACTAGTAGACCCTTACAAGTCCTCGGAAAGGTGGGAAACACCATTAATGCCATCTAAACAGATTTTAACCCTATATGGATGGGACCCATGTACCAAACAGAGACATAGTCATGCAATGAAGAGGGAACACACACCATGTGGGTCCCCACATATGCCATGTATGACTTGATCTCTTCTGAGTGATATTCTAACATATGTATCTCCTTCAGTTAAAATAT
Organism: Viscum album; assembly: GCA_963277665.1. NCBI lineage: Eukaryota > Viridiplantae > Streptophyta > Magnoliopsida > Santalales > Viscaceae > Viscum > Viscum album. Next base: position 1,905,660,309 of record OY728158.1, read on the forward strand.
TATTATTTTTTATTATATTCCCATCCTATGTTTTTTTCCATATAGAACACGATGGTTCCCTAAGATGAATATTCTGAGTTATGATGTAATTTTTTGTGTTTGGCATGCACTAACGAAGAACCTGATGATAGTAGTGATCATAAAAAATCACTTGAGTTGTACTATACTTACCCTACAGTAGCCTGGTTAGTGGAATTCACCGATGGTAGTTTTGGGATTACCCTCCAGATTGGTTAGGTAGTGGAATTCCCTAATGGAGGTTCTGGACATACCCTCTAGTATGATTGGGAACTAGAATTCCCCAATGATCTTTCTTAGTTACCCTCATGTATAACTTGGCAGAAGAGTTCTTCAATGTTTTGGGATTACCTTGTTGATAGGCTAGGTATTGAAATTACCCGATGATATCTTCTATGCATAACCCTTTAGCCGGTCTAGTTGATGTCCTTTTTCTGATATCTCACTATGCTAACCCTCTTATAGGACTCGACAGTGGTGTTCCCCGATGTCCTTCCCGAGTGGTACCCTCTAGTAAGACCGGTAAGTGGCGTTCCTTGGTGACTAATAGTTTAGGACACTCCTAAAATACTAGGGAACAAGATCCATTCCCAAAAGCTAGTGACCCCATGATTATGAAGCATAGTGTCAAGGCTTGTCTTGACAAAACATTGGACTCAAGAGAAAAAGGGATGTTTTTCCCACCTAAAAGTGTTCTTTTTATGTGACTTAAAACCATGTGGGTGAGTCAGTACCACACAAAGTGGACAATATCAAGGTGTGGTTCTTGATATCCTTAGACCGGTGGGTTCTGGGTAGACACGTGATATTTTGGGAATCATAGATGAAATTATTTTTGGAACTGTTGGCAACTCATCTTTTTGGGGTGAGTTGTGAGATGGAGATCCTCTTACTCTCTCTTTTGGGATAATCTGACTGAGAATATATATATATATATAACATGCTTCAATACCCACTCCTTGGGTATTTTAACTCTCTTTCCAGGAGAGGGAGGATACATGGGGTATTCCATGTTCCTTTTGTGTTTAGCTTTTTGTGGTTGGAGGAGTCCAGTCTACTACTATAGGTAGTAAAGACTCAAAGAGAAGTTCTGTAACACCCCAAGAGTTTATGAAAGATATTCTTTTTAATTTCATTAATCTCTTGTGTTGTACTCTACACCAAAAGGAGCTTGCTCAACACGCATCCTTTACTTGCCTTGTATTACACGCAATCGCGACCTTCCTCGATAGTTGTTATGAATAGTAATAACCACATTTTAAAATTTTAGAAATTTTATCTCTCAAAATGGACTTCATTTTTAAATTCGGAGTATCGAATTTAGCCTAAGGTGAAAGTTTCGTACTTTTCGGATAACTTTCATATTCTGATGAATAGTGAAAATTACTAAATTTTAATTAAAAACAACTTTTTTAATCGAAATAATTAATAGTGATAAATTTTTAATTTGAGTGGTTTTAAAGTATATTTAGAATATATTTTTACAATTTAATACAATGTTGGTCATGGGATGTAATTCTACATTTAAATAAACAAGTTTCAGTCTTTTGATAGTTATTATCTCTTAAAAACACGCTATTTGTTTTGACGACGGAAATTATTTTTAAATTAGTTAATGCAACTGATATGTTTTGAATTTGGTAAAATAGACATCATTTTTAAGTTCATAATATCAAATATATCTTAGGCCTAATATTTTTTTATTTTTCTGAAAACTTTCAATTTTTGATGAATAGTGAAACCACTAAGTGGTTGTTAAAAAAAACTGGATTGTTCATAAAACTTAATTTTACCGCTTCTATGAGTGGAATTTCAAAAATCCGAGAGACACGGTTGATGTCAGTAAGTAAAATGTGGTTCAATGAGATGAAAATAATTTTTGGTGAATAGTAACTTTTTACTTTTATTTACCACGGTTAAAAGTAAATAGGGTAATTAAGGGTAAAAATGATATTATTATTACCCTAACACATGTCCTAATTCTATTGGATAAGTGTAATTCAACCAAAAACAAACTTAGGAATCAAATATGACCATTTAGGCCCACTTTAATTAGATTAGGACATTTATTATTATTTAATTCAAAGAAGAGTTAAAAGAGTTAAAATCAAAGTATATTTAATAAAACATATTTAATATAGGGTTATACATAAGATAAATTCGACAATAAATATTTATTAGTAAGATAAAAAGATTTCCTACATAATAGTATTTTATTTGTAATTTTTAGATATTAAATAATTTAATTTATTTGTGACAAAACGATGATGCAGTAATTATCTTATTAATGAAATATTGACATAATTGATGTTATAAATACCCAAATAAATATAATTTGATACTTTTTATGAATTACACTAATTTCTAGGTTAATATGACATGTTAGTATTGATTTAATTAACTTTGTTCGAAATTATCATTCTGTTATGATTTTCACAAAAATCAATTACTAAATAGTGTCAAAATTGACATAAAATAGTTTTTAAAACAAATATTATAATATTAATTGTTATTTTATTTATAAAAATCTAAGGCTAGGCCAAATGACTTAGAAAAGGTTATATATATTAATAATAAACAATTTGGGGTTCGTTTGGCTTCTTATAGTAAGTTTATTAACCTTATAGTGTAAGAACACAAGAAGACACGGTAAAAGTAAAATTATTTAACTTAATGTTAAATCTAAATGATAAGGTTAAAATAGGAATCTAAACTTGTCTAAATTTAATTGGATGAGATGATTTCGACCCATACCCACCTTATCCTTGAAATAAATCAATTTGGAGCTATTTAAAACCGAACTTGACTTTATAATAAAATAATATTTTTAGTTATTCCAAAGGTGCCCCTCTCCTCCCTTATAAAAGGGAACCTCCTCCCTTTCTTCCTCACACAAATTTGAGCCTTAAAGCTCGGCCAACCCCTGCCTAATTCTCTTCTCCACTTCCCTAGAAAAATCCTAGTGGTTCTGGTCTTCCTCAAAGACCAATTTTAGTGCCCTAAGAGGAGGTCTCAAAGAGGCGCTTCAAAGAAGTGGTAATTTCTCTTACCGATTCTTTCACCTTTATTTCTTCTTCCACTTCTTCTTCTTAGGTTGTTTCATTACGAAGTAATAACATAAGTATCACTCATATACTGATATGTTATTATATGTATGAAACAATCCTATTTCACCATCTATCCATCCTACGGAAAATGAAATCACCGCACATGCGTACGTACAGAATACCGTCTCCACGCCTTGGTGAAATCTATTTTCCACCACCACCTTACTTGGATGGGTATAATGGTGTAAATAACAACTATATATTATTATTTTAATGTGATATTGATTCTGAAATAGTATACATACACTCCAATACAGTCCCACTATCATGAGAACGATATCATCGCTCTTGCGTACGTACGGACTACTCTCTCCACGACGCGATGAGATTCATTCTCCACTTTAACCATTAATGAATGATTATAAAGTATATATAATAAGTAATCATGAAATATATGAAATAATAATGATACTGGATTTATGTGTATATATATGTATGTCATCTACTTAATTCCGTTCAACTCAATAAGGAAACGAAAACAGCGTTCATGCGTACGTACGGCCTACCTTCTCCATGAACGGTGTATTTCATTCCATTTACTGATTTATTATATATATTTATATTCTGAATATATATATATATAAATCATGTTTTATATTCTGGAATTAAGTAATCATGATATAAGTAATCATATGAATAATTACAAGTCAAAACACGGACGACAAATGAAACAATTTTACCCAAAATGCTCTTTAACATGGAATTTACAAAAGAATGTGTAATATAAAGTCATAAGTGAACCTTATATGATATCATAACAATGAATATGATTCTTTAAAAAGTCAATGACATTATTTAAATCATTATACAAGAGGTGCCGACAATTACAAAGCAAATCGGACCTAAGGTAAGGGAAATATCACAATCTCATTTTTATCCGAGATTGTTTATACTTTGAAATTTACTGGGGTGTATTTTATCATCCACATCCAAGTTTCATCAATATGTAATATTATTTCCATCCATCTACAATTTTTTTTAAATCCGTTTTTACCCTTCGGATAGTTTTTAGTGAAAGATATGAAAGGAATCTTTTGTCGTTTTTCGTACGAGGTACTTTTTTACTTTTTCGACAAAAGTTCGAAGAATGTTTTTTTAACTTATACGACATGAATGGATTTTTAAAAAATTATTTCCAAAAAGCATCCTTTACAAGTTTTCATGTTTATTTTTAATAAAATTCTTTTAGTGTAAAGGTGTATGACATGTTAAGGAAGGAAAAATGTTTTTGAAGAAGAAAGGATATTTTCCTCAAGAATGGAGTTCAAGTGTTTTATCAAAATTATTTTCCATCTAAGATAACAAAGGGTTCTGTTTTTATCCCTATTATTACATTGATTTGATTATGTTGTGATGAAATTATTTTTATGAATTCCTTTATCTTATATGAATTGTTTTATGATGTCATGATGTTTAAGATTCCCATTTGTATTACATGGGTTACGCAATGATGTATGATTTATGATTTTGTGGCACACATAAGAATGGTATCATTATGAGATGGGTGGGACCTATATCTCCCTCCAATGCATTGGGTAATGATTTTATATCTCATGAGATAGACATGGCTGGAATGGTAGGTTATACCGGTTTAGTAAAACAGGACTGAAACGAGGGTGACTCGGTTCAGAAATGGGCTTTGTCCACTAAGATAGTCTTGACAACGAGTCTTGACTAACAAGAAAAGATTCTCTATGTTTATGTGTGTATGCCACAAAGTTTCATGTCTTATGTTATGTTTATTGGGATTTCATTTCACAACTATGATTTATCCCATGTTATGAAAATATGCTCTCTTTTGCAGGTTAAGATTTCCAAAATGCTATGTTCTTATGAAAATGATGTGATTGATATTTCTTTTGTTTACCCTTACTGAGCATTTGAGCTCACCCTTTTATGTTTTCTTTTCCCCAAGATATAAAGAATGGTTTTAGGTAAAAAAAGGAAGATCTTTATGGGGGATGTTGAAGATCTTTCACCACGATTAGAAGATTATATTCCGAGTTTCCAAAGACACTAAACTATTACGATCCATGTGTGTGTGTTTTTGTGATGTACTAAGTATTCCGCAAAAGTAATGTAATGTTCATGTACATCAAGCTTCGGGTCTCTACAGTTGGTATCAGAGGCAAAGGAGGTTGGAATGTATCCGATCCTTGGGAACTCTCACATGTGAGCGCTGGACGAAGCATAGCTCTCCGCCCAAGGGCTTCATGAGGAAATGGCTGCCACTGGGGATGGTGGTGTGTCCCGCCTAGGGGGTGTATCCGCCCATGGAGTGCCCTGATAGGTATCAATTATAGTCCACTGGAAGTAATTCCAGACCGTTATAGTTGGTATCAGAGGAAAGGTTTAGTCAACCTTTGGAAACTAGGATGCGAAAACGTTAGTGAGATCCCTATAGATATTTCTATGGTATGTCTAGGGGTGTCCCTATGGATAAGTATATGAACTACGGTAACGATCATAGAATTTAACATAAGATGTTAGATTTTGAGGGTACTCCCCCTTTATTATGTTGTTTTCCCTAGCATGATTTTTGCCTCTCACACTATTCTTTTTGGGTTTTAGACGAAGGCTGGAACCCGAAGGAACCATGTTGATCAATGCAATGGACAATGCAATGATTGTCCTCCTGAACAAACAAATTTTATGGGAGATGGAGTGAAAAATATTATTGATATACTTACACAAGATATGAATCATTATGGACTTCCAAATGAGCAGAGAAGGGAACAATATTCTATTGAGTCTTTCATGAGGCAACATCCACCTTCTTTCAGTGGGACTTCCGATCCACTTGATGCTGAACAATGGATCAGTACCACTGAAAAGATATTTTCAATTCTTCAATGTTCTGAACATGATAAAGTCATCTTAGCAGTATATCATTTGGAAGGTGAAGCTGATCAATGGTGGAATATTATCAAGAATACGAGGCCAAGAGATGAAATTGAGTCCATGGAATGGGATGAGTTCAAGAACTTGTTTTTCAGTAAGTACATCCCTCGTATTATTCAAACAAAGATGGAAAAGTAGTTTCTTGAGCTGAAGCAGAAGGATGATGAATCTGTTGGTATATACGAAGAAAATTTTACAAGACTTGCAAGGTATGCATCTGGCATTTTCATCCAACGTGAAAGTAAAGTTGATCGATTTTTCAGTGGCTTAGAACCAAGTCTTCGAAGGGCATTATCTATAAGAGACTTCAGTATCTATGAAGAAATTTTGTGTTGTGCTGTCAAGGTAGAAATGGAAGTTGGTGTTACATATCCATCTCATATTTTTGACAAGAAACGAAAGATGGAGTTCAAAGAGAAACCTCAGAATAATGGTGAAAAGAATATGAATTTTTCCTTATGCACAAAGTGTGGAAAGAAGCATGGTGGAGATTGTATTAAAGGGACTATAAAGTGTTTTAAGTGTGAAAAAGAAGGTCATCGAGCAGCTGAGTGTCGAAGTAATGGAAAAATGGTTTCTAATGATGTGAATAAAGAAAACACTACTGAGAACGCACCACCAACACTTCAATGCTTCAAGTGCAAGGAAATGGGGCATTATGCTAATAAATGCCCTAATCCAAGGGTTAGTGATGATCAACATGAGCAACCACTTAAGGTAATGGTCAAAGGGAAGTCACATGCGATCACTATTGGTGATTTTGAATATGACAATGATGTGGTGGAATGAATAAGTGTTTATGTAATGGGATTCCAAAATAATGATGTATCATAAAGTATTGGAATATTTCTGTGTTGGTCTAATGTGGTATTCAAAGTGATTGAGATATTTTTTGATATAAGATGATATGCGCATAATGAAGGGAAAATGAGAAAATGAAATGTTTAACAGTATTCATGAGCTCATGATTGATGTAAGGACTAAGTGATATCATGGTTTGAGTATATAGAATTTTGAGGATTTTGGTATATGGAAAGTGTTAACTTTTAAATGCATTCATGTTTTCACTAAGGTTCAATGGGTATTCATTCTTCAAGAGAATACATGATTAGGGTTTTCACATGTTTGTAATTTGACCAAAAAGATATATCTTATGATATATGGGGGATAAATGATGGCATTCACATGATTGTTCTGTGACATTTCAAGTAATCATTTTCGTTATACTATGAGCTTGGACCGAAGTATTTTAGATAAGCCTAAAGATTAGAATGGATTATGTTGGACATAAGTTAGGATAAAACGTTTTTCGATATTATTGTTGTGATGTTATAGTAATATAGCTTTAGAAAAAGGACAACCTGCAGGACGGGCAACAGCCCATCACGTCGGACAAGGCTGTGGGAATCGAACCCACAACCGAAGTGTGACTGGCCTTTATTGCCTACCACTGGCCTACAGGAAGTCCATGATTAGTAGAAACCAATTTTATTATATTAAGAAGTATGATATATAAAGTATAAATTCCATTTTAGGAACCATATATGATTAATCTCACTATAGATGGACTTATGTATTTTTGATAACTTTTCTAACCTTTTCTTTTAGACGGATGGAATGACCCATCATTCTATCACATGATCTGTTAACACATCACGAATGACAAATTCAACTTCATTTCTTTAAGTGATGAGGTGGAAATTTTCTAAAGAAAGACAAACAATGAGACTATACCAAAATCACGAAAGTAATTCTTCTAATTCCAATTTCATCAACTTTAGGGAAATGATCTTGAAAACCAAAAATGTTGTCCTAGTGCTCTTATATCTAATGAATCAGATGGTACCTTATATCATCACAAATTTATGGCTTTGTGATTGTTGGCTTTTCCATAGCCATGTTCTCTACCACTCTCCATCAGAACATGATGGTTAGATTTCTCTTCCATATCCATATTTTCACCTATATGGAAACCCAGTGATTAGTTTATTTGAGTAACTGTTACATTTCATAATTTTGTTTTTGAAGATTGGTTTTGGTATTGCTTTTTACGATGTGGGTTTCGATTAAAGAAACTTTCGAATAGTAAACCATTTATAACCCTGACGAATTTCGAGGGCGAAATTCATTTTAAGGGGGGTAGAATGTAACACCCCGAGATTTTATGAAAAATATTCTTTTTAATTTCATTAATGTATTGTGTTGTACGCTACACCAAAAGGATCTTGCTCAACACGCATCCTTGACTTGCCTTGTATTACACGCAATCGTGACCTTCCTCGATAGCGTGTGTAGTACGCAATACCGAGTTTCACTAAACAACGATATGCTATTAAAATATTATTAAAACTAGCCATTATGAATAGTAATAACCACCTTTTAAAATTTTAGAAATTTTACCTCTCAAAATGGACTTCATTTTTGGATTTGGAGTATCGAATTTAGCCTAAGGTGAAATTTTGGTACTTTTCGGATAACTTTCATATTCTGATGAATAGTGAAAATTACTAAATTTTAATTAAAAACAACTTTTTTAATCGAAATAATTAATAATGATAAATTGTTAATTTGAGTGGTTTTAAAGTATATTTAGAATATATTTTTACAATTTAATACAATGTTGGTCATTGGATTAATTATACATTTAAACTTTTTATAAACAAGTTTCAATCTTTTGATAGTTATTTTCTCTTAAAAACACGCTATTTGGTTTGACGACGGGAATTAATTTTTAAATTAGTTAATGCAAATGATATGTTTTGAATTTGGTAAAATAGACATCATTTTTGAGTTCATAATATCAAATATATCTTAGGCCTAATTTTTGGTATTTTTCTGAAAACTTTCAATTTTTGATGAATAGTGAAACCACTAAGTGGTAGTTAAAAAAACTGAATTGTTCATAAAAAATTAATTTTACCGCTTCTGTGAGTGGAATTTCAAAAATCTGAGAGACACAGTTGATGTCAGTAAGTTAAATTTGGTTCAATGAGATGAAAATAATTTTTTGTGAATAGTAACTTTTTACTTTTATTTACCACGGTTAAAAATAAATAGGGTAATTAAGGGTAAAAATGATATTATTATTACCCTAATACATGTCCTAAATCTATTTGATAAGTGTAATTGGACCAAAAACAAACTTAGGAATAAAATATGACCATTTAGGCCCACATGAATTAGATTAGGACATTTATTATTATTTAATTCAAAGAAGAGTTAAAAGAGTTAAAATCAAAGTTTATTTAATAAAACATTTTTAATATAGGGTTATACATAATATAAATTCAACTATAAATATTAATTAGAAATATAAAAAGATTTCCTACATAATAGTATTTTATTTGAAAATTGTAGAAATTAAATAATTTAATTTATTTATGACACAACGATGATGCAGTAATTATCTTATTAATGAAATATTGACATAATTGATGTTATAAATACCCAAATAAATATAATTTGAGACTTTTTATGAATTCCACTAATTTTCTGGGTTACTATGACATGTTAGTATTGATTTAATTAACTTTTTTCGAACTTAACATTCTGTTATTATTTCACAAAAATCAATTACTAAATAGTGTCAAAATTGACATAAAATTGTTTTTAAAACAAATATTATATTATTAATTGTTATTTTATTCCTAAAAATCTAAGGTTCGGCCAAATGAATTAGATAAGGTTATATATATTAATAATAAACAATTTGGGGTTCGTTTGGCTTCTTATAGTATGTTTATTAACCTTATAGTGTAAGAACACAAGAAGACACGGTAAAGGTAAAATTATTTAACTTAATGTTAAATCTAAATGATAAGGTTAAACCAGGAACCTAAACTTTTCTAAATTCTATTGGATGAGATGGTTTAGACCCATACCCACCATATAATTGAAATAAATCAATTTGGAGCTATTTAAAACCGAATTTGACTTTATAATAAAATAATATTTTTTGTTATTCCAAAGGTGCCCCTCTCCTCCCTTATAAAAGGGAACCTCCTCCCTCTCTTCCTCACACAACTTTGAGCCTTCAAGCTCGGCCAAACCCTGCCAAATTCTCTTCTCCACTTCCCTAGAAACATCCCAGAGGTTATGGTCTTCCTCAAAGACCAATTTTAGTTCCCTAAGAGAAGGTCTCAAAGAGGAGCTTCAAAGAAGAGGTAATTTCCGTTACCGATTCATTCACCTTTATTTAATCTTCCAATTATAAATCTTAAGTTGTTTCACTATGAAGTAACAATATCAGTATCACTCATATTCTGATATGTTATTATAAGTATGAAACAATCCTATTTCACCATCTATCCATCCTACGGAAAATGAAATCACCGTGCGTGCGTACGTACGGAATACCGTCTCCACGCCGTGGTGAAATCTATTTTCCACCACCACCTTACTTGGATGGGTATAATGGTGTAAATAATAACTATATATTATTATTTTAAAGTGATATTGTTTCTGAAATAGTATACATACACTCCAATACAGTCCCACGATCATGAGAACGATATCATCGCTCGTGCGTACGTACGGACTACCATCTCCACGACGCAATGAGATTCATTCTCCATTTTAACCATTCATGAATGATTATAAAGTATATATAATAAGTAATCATGAAATATATTACATAATAATGATACTGGATTTATGTGTATATATATGTATGTCATCTACTTAATTCTGTTCAACTCAATAAGGAAACGAAAACAGCGTTCATACGTACGTACGGCCTACCGTCTCCATAAACGGTGTATTTCTTCCCATTTATGGATTTATTATATATATTTATATTCTGAATATATATATATATATATATATCATTTTTTATATTCTGGAATTTATTAATCATGATCTAAGTAATCATATGAATAATTACAAGTCAAAACACGGACGACAAATGAAACAATTTTACCCAAAACGCTCTTTAACATGGAATTTACAAAAGAACGGGTAATATAAAGACATAAGTGAACCATATATGATATCATTACAATGAATATGATTCTGTAATAAGTCAATGACATTATTTAAATCATTATACAAGAGTTTCAGACACTTACGAAGCAAATCAGACCTAAGGTAAGGGAAATATCACGATCTCATTTTTATCTGAGATTGTTTATACTTTCAAATTTACTAGGGTGTATTTTATCATCCAAATACATGTTTCATAAATATGTAATATTATTTCCATCCACCTAAATTTTTTTTTAAATCCAATTTTACCCTTCGGTGAGTTTTTAGTAAAGGATATGAAAGGAATCTTTTGTCGTTTTTCGTACGAGGTACTTTTTGACTTTTCCGACAAAAGTACGAAGAATGTTTTTTTAACATATACGACATGAATAGATTATTAAAACATTATTTCCAAGAAGCGTCCTTTACAATTTTTCAAGTTTATTTTTAATCAACTTCTTTTAGTTTAAAGTTGTATGACATGTTAATAAAGGAAAAATGTTTTTGAAGAAGAAAGGATATTTTCCCCAAGAATGGAGTTCAAGTGTTTTATCAAAATTATTTTCCATCTAAGATAATAAGGGGTTCTGTTTTTATCCCTATTATTACATTGATTTTATTATGTTGTGATGAAATTATTTTTATGAATTGCTTTATATTATATGAATTTTTTTATGATGTCATGATGATTAAGATTCCCATTTGTATTACATGGGTTATGCAATGATGTATGATTTATGATTTTGTGGCACACATAAGAATGGTATCATTATGAGATGGGTGGGACCTATATCTCCCTCCAATGCATTGGGTAAAGATTTTATATCTCATGTGATATACATGGCTGGAATGGTAGGTCATACCGGTTCAGTAAAACATGACTGAAACCCGGGTGACTCGGTTCAGAAATGGACTTTGTCCACTAAGATAGTCTTGGCAATGAGTCTTGACTAACAAGAAATGGTTATCTATATTTATGTGTGTATTCCACAAAGTTTAATGTCTTATGTTATGTTTATTTGGATTTCATTTCACTACTATGATTTATCCCTTGTTATGAAATTATGCTCTCTTTTGCAGGTTACGATTTCCAAAATGCTATGTTCTTATGAAAATGATGTGATTGATATTTCTTTTGTTTACCCTTACTGAGAATTTGATCTCACCCTTTTATGTTTTCTTTTCCCCGGGATATAAAGAAAGGTTTTAGGTAAAAAAGTAAGATCATTATGGGGGATGTTGAAGATCTTTCACCACGATTAGAATATTATATTCCGAGTTTCCAAAGACACTAAACTATTATGATCCTTGTGTGTGTGTTTTTGTTATGTACTAAGTATTCCGAAAAAGTAATGTAATGTCCATGTATGTCAAGCTTCGGGTCTCTACAAGTTCATCTTATCACAGTGTTTAGATCCTTGTGTTTGGATGAGTTCATATTAAATCTTTTAATGGATTGAGATTTTCTCTCTTATTGTACCTTATTTTTTATATTTCTTCCCTCTTCAGTTGTATCTCTGACTCCACCCCTCTTCACCTGTTCGAGGTGTTCTATTGGGTGGGTATATAGTCACCCCTAAATGAGCTTTTTTAAACACATTTCATGTATTTTGTAGATGGTGGGAAGGTTGATCGTGACTTTAGAGGATCATTGGGATACAAGGTGCTTAGAAAACATAAATCATCTTAGCTTGGGATAAAGGACTCAGGCTCTCATAGCAATTTAATCTTTTCTAGTTATGTTAGGTTGGGACATAATTTTAGTTTAGGTGTGTATTGTTTCACTTTAATTTTTCCGTATACACATATATACATCATTTATTTAGTGGCCCATGAATATTAGTTATATTTATACCATTTTTTAATCTTTAGTTTCTTTCCCTCCACACTTGTTCATTGAGTTTTATATGTACATATGTGGAGGTATTTAGGTAATGGAATCCCAAGGTTTAGTCTGCATTCAACGCTTCTCTCCACCCCTAGCCTTTGAATGTGGAATGTGGGTATTTACGGCTCAATCCCCGGCTTGGGTTGGTTCATGCAAGATTGATTTTTGACTTAACATCATCTGAGTATCAATAAAAATGGGAATACACTCCAATGATAAATAAATATAAGACATAGAGCCAATAGGTTGAGCTTTAAATTTCATGTTTGATTTCAAGTGAACAAGGTATCTTTGAAATAAAATAATTAAAATTGAATTTAATATTTCATTTAGTGCCAATAATGTTTTACATAATATGAAAATTATATAAATATTGTAGATCACAATTGGATACATCCATCAATAATGTATGAGACCTCCTAATTTACTTTCCCAAACCAAATGCATTGTTAAATGAATCATGATAGAAGAAAAACAATGGAGGAATGATCATATCCATTTTAAAAAGTGTTTGTACAAATATATCATGAAGGTATTTAAGCTCATTTGAATGTAGATTTTTCTCATATAATTTTATGAATAATGTTAATAATCAAAGTTCAAATATCGTAATATTTTCACGTAATAATGTACAAAATTCTGATGATATTAATTATTTCCAAAACAATATCTGAATGGTGAATTTTCAATCAATGTAACCTTTGACTCTTTATGATAACACACCTTGATATGTCACTTGAAAAAATATCAAATCCCTTTACAGGTTTTTGAAATCAACTGAATGTATCTTTATCGCTATTTTTCATTGAAAAAATTTATGGATGATAAATTCCATTCCATCAAGCCAAATATATTTCTTAACAATAATTTTTCTTAATTTTTCCTTATAATTGAATCATTCCTTTTGTTTTCAAGGACCTTTAGGTAAATTAATGATCATATTTTCACAAAATTGCCTCTAAATATTTAGAAAATCAATATTATAATGAAAAAATTTATATTCTCAATATAGAAGTTTGAAGAATATAAATTTTTTATTCCATTATTGCATTACTATTTTATTTGATTATTAAATTAAATATAATATCCAACATTCATTCAAATTATGAACCTCTCAAAATTAGGTTTTAATATTTTCAAGTTCTACCAATATTTTAGAACCTATCATCAACTTTGTAGGTGTTTTATGATCAATAGAGCCATTAAATGTTTTCTTGTTCAATCCAAAATATATGAGATTCATTTATTAATATTTTATAACACAAGAACAATAATTGTTTCTATAAATTGTCCATTCAAGATCAAAATCAATGTTACAAATATGGAAAGACAATCCTATGTATGTATTCCTTCTAGATAAGATCCCAAATACAGGGAAGTCACTAATGTTCCACATTAGACAGTGTGAATTTTGAACATTATTAAGGAAGATTCATCATATGTATAAAAGATTTCACTCCACAACTCTTATAATTATTCAATTATAGGATGAATGTATACACCAATATCATTTACATGAATTTTATTTTCATGAAATAGTTATTGAAATGAAAAAATTAATTTACTTCAAACACATCCATAGATATAGACTATAACAGATGAAAACAACCATTTAAATTCAATAAATTATACTCAAACATCCATATGGGTTTAATCCAATACAAGGAAAAACCAATACCACATTCCTATGATCAGATGATAAATATAGATGTCATGAATCAGATTTCATACATAATTTAGAATCTCTTAGATTTCCCATTATCCCACCATTTTTATTATCTATTGAATGCCAATTCATGTGCTCAAAAATTTTCAATGACATGAATAATCTTTGTAATTTTTGTTTCAAATATAAGTAACACAAAAAATTTACAGAGGGGTTCTTTTTATACTTATTTATAGTAGTATGTGGATTCAAACATCCAAAATCACCCATTGACTCCGATCATGATGTTGAGAATTTTTTTCACTCATGTCAGCATAAATCCCCTCCACAATAAAGCATAAAATCCTTCGAATAAGCATGTTTTTTTATTCCGATCAAGTTGTTGAATTTTTTTGACATCCAAAAAAGTCGAATGGGTCCTCATTTCGAGAAACGATTCACACAATAATTCCAATTTCATTGACACTTACTTATCTATAATTCTTCATAGCCATTTGACATGATACAACATTAGTAGAAAAAAATATTGGAATATTTTAAACATCCACAATACATCTCTTGATTTACATCATCAACTAAATAACGAGAAATAGTTTTATACTATATGAGGTTCTCTGTTCCATTATTATCCATTGCAAAAAGTGGAGGATCCAATGTTATGTTACAATCTTTATTTAGTTTTACTATAGTCCCAAAAACAAAAATTGTTAAGTTACTATTTGTTCCACCCTAAATTTTTTTCATACATTTTTTCATATTTTTTTTTGTCTATCAATGAAAAACACATCATTTATAAGGTTATTTCATTTTAACTTCCATTTACTATAAATTTGCTATATTATTCTGTTAACTGAAATCAGTGTTCAACCTTTCTGTAATGTTCGATTCTCCATACCAAATCCAACACAAATTCTGATTAGGGAATTTCTAGTGTTTATAATATTCTTGTCTCCTCAAACACGTTTTTAATTTACATTTATACAACAGAAATATTATTTTCCTATCAACAGATTGTATTAGAAATTGAAGAAAACTCCTCCATTCACTTTGAATAATAAGATGTGTTCAAAGGTAATGTGGTCCAGCTTTTATCCATATATCACGATGTGCTTACACTTCAATAAAGATAATTAAAACACATAATGAATATTTTATCGTTTAGAAAACACATAATAATTTATTTAAAATAAAAAATGTAAAATCATCATCATTTCATTTAATTTAATTACTTTTTAAAACTATTTCATTTGTTATATTTTAATTCAAATGTATATTATATAGCACACAATGTAGGAAGTGAAGATCTAAATATTATTCATTTGAGTGTTATAAATTAAAACATTAATGATAACCCCCCCCCCCACTTTAAAACAAAAAAAATCAAAAGATAAAATTAAATTAATAAAGCACAACAACACCAAATAATTTTTCAATCACCATAAAACATGTAAGATCTATAAACACGATAGAGAAAACTTGAAACATAAAAAAAATTACATTTAAAAATGAATTTCATATAACCCCATATTTATTAAAAAACACACCTTAATGAATTTAATTTATTAATTAATAATAATTTGGGATATTAAAAAATAACAATAATACAAAATGAATTAAAATAAATTTTTAAAAACATCAAATTTAGGGAAACCCGTTAAATTAACGTAAATATCATATGGAAATTTATTTCCAATAAAACATCCTCTAAAAATATTTATTATAACCATATGATATATAAATGAGTTATTAAAAATACAAATAGTCTATGTTATAGTATTTAAATTCTTCAAACATGGGGACCTGCCTATAACTCAACATCCTTGAAAAAGATGATGAAATTACACCTCAAAAGATCCAATGATACACTAGAAAAAAAAGAGGAGCCTTAAAATAACAAAACCGAAAAATTATTTTGATCCAAAATTGATGAAAAATAGAAAACCCTATATTAAATACGGAAACAAATACCAAATTCAATGAAAATCACCAGAAAATTCCACAAATATCCCTTGACAAATTTTAGGAACCAAAAATAATAAAAATAAACCACCCTAATTTATTAGGCTCCAATAATGTGCTAGGATGGTATGACTCTGAGTATGATATACTCTGTGATACCAAACATAGGATCGAAATAAGAATGAGATTCCCAGATAAAAGACGAGGGTTGAATTGTACCTTTTAAAAATTCCCAAAGGAAATTTTTAGGATTGTTATGTTTAACAAAGATAAAAAAGATTATTCACAAGACCTCTATATGTTCTGAAGACTTTCTAGATTCTGGAAAATTGATTCTGGAAATGAAACATAACAAAAGTTTCAAAGATTAATATTATACCCTAACACATATAGAATCTAACTAAATCTAAGTACAATTATAGAAGTATAAGAAATTTATACTTTCCTTAACAATACAAAATGAAGAGGAAAAACAAGTTGTAAAACTACATATAACAAACAATAACTCTTTTAACCCAAATAGAAGGGTATCCAACAACCTTGGATAAAGATCCCTTGATTTATACTTTCATGAAATACTGTCTTACCCACACCAGGGTAAGCCCTCAATACAAATATCGGAGTCTATCATGATATCCCCGCATGCTCTCAACTATCAGGTGGTCGGCACCTCTATCTTCCTCTGCATGGAAGCCCTCAACTTCAAGGGTTTGGAACCTCTATATTTCTATCCCCGGAAGCCCTCGATTGTAATGAGAAAAAATCAGAGTCACACGAAACAAGTCTGCACAAGGAAAAGTTTGAAAATATTGTTCAAACTTTATGCATGAAGCATTGAGAGTTGATAAGAGCCTCTCTCTCTAGAAATCATTTTAGGAAGTTCTGATCACCAAAATTCCAAAAATTTGTCGCTTATTTTCAAATGAGCTCTTATTTATAGGTGAAACACCAACAGTTATCTCCTCCTCCAACGGTCACATTTCTCCATGAATTTTCGTGGGACCTATACACATGTCACTCATCCAACGGTTAGTTAATAACTGAAAGCATGACATCATTTTGTAAAGAAACAAGTTTAAGAATAACTAAAACATATGTTCAGAATGTATGTAAATAATAGTTCAGAGTATAACCAAAAATGAATTCAGAGTCTATAATAAATAGATATTTGGATTATGTTTTGTAGGAATTCAGAACCTGAATTCTTTAGAAATCTAATGTATGAATTTCGAGGAAATTTGAATCCTGGTTTTACTATAATTCAGAATCTGAACATACATACTTCAGAGTCAGAGTTCAGGGGAATTCGGTGTCAGAAGTCACCAGAGTTTGGAGTCTAAATTCAGAGAACTCGGATTTAGAACATAGATAAGTTCATAATCACAATTCAGAGTCAAACTAAATGAGAGTTCATATCCAGAATTCAGAGTCAAAATACATGAGAGTTCATATCCCGAATTCAGAGTCAAGCTTCATGAGAGTTTGTATCCTGAATTCGAAGTGGAACTTCATGTGAATTCGTATCCAGAATTCGGAATGGAACTTCATTAGAGCTCGTATCTAGAATTCAGAATGAAACTACATGAGATTTCATATCCAGAATTCGGAATTGAACTTCATTAGAGTTCCCATCCAGAATTCGGAGTGGAACTAAATGAGGGTTCATATCCCAAATTCGGAATAAAAATTCATTAGGGTTCGTATCCAGAATTCGTAGTGGAACTACATGAGAGTTCATATACAGAATTCGGATCCTAAAACATAATGCTTCATATCTAAGTATTATATGATTCGAAGGTTTTAGGTATGAATCCACTTTTTATCCTTATGAAAAATATTGATATGAGCAATGAAAATCTGGTAGGGTGAATTTTTTTTTGGAAATGAAATTTTCCTTATAAAAGTAACATATATATTTGCATATGTATAAGGTGTTTTTGATTTTCATAACAAAAAAGGAATGAAAAAGTCATAAGTAAAACCTTCTTGACTCCACAATCTCCCCCTTTTGTAATGTATAAACAACAATTCAAAAAAGAAATATAATGACATAGAAAAAAATTCACTAGACTTTGAAATTAAAACATATTTCCGATTGTTTAGAGATGATGATGAATACAACTAAATCCCCCTTAGGCATTGGAACTATAAGGATTGTATTCTAGATATCCGGAATGGATTTTTCATTATCATGGGAATGAAAAACTTCGTAATGATAAACTCCCCATTACATAAGGATATTTCAAAAAAATTATCCCTTTTAGATTTTTCCTTCTCCCCTTTTTATAGTTCTTTTTCCTTCTCCCCCTTTAGGATTTTCAAAAATAATTTTAGGGAATGGGAAAGAAATAATGTACATGAAACATTAGAACATAATAACACAAGATATAAAAAACCACAAATATCATTAGAGTTGAAATAATTTTTACAAGTAAATACATTACAACAAAAAATCGGATTGGTCTATTTGTCTTCCTTTTCGTGGGGGATTAAATTCTTCAACAGGATTTTCAGCTTCTTCAAGTCTTTCTTGTCCTCATCATCTTGTTTTTTCTAAAGCATTAATCCTTTCTTCTTAAGACTTCATAGCCTCATATTGTGCCTTAAGAATTTCATCCTTCTTCATAAGATTCTCTTTGATCTCAATCAGAAGGTCTCTTTCCCCTTTCTAGTTTTGAGCAACCGAGTTAAGTTTCCCATTCAGATGCCTCACCTGTTGGTTCTATGAATTTTGATCAAGGACCAGCTTCTCCTGAAGACCCTTCACTTTGGCATCCTCGGTGTCAGAATCTTCATTAACATCATTCTGAAATTGATCAAACTCTTCCATGTCTTCATCAATTTTCTTAGACCATAGAGTGATTTTGCTGCAATATTTTTTGTGAACATAATCATTGATATGAAAAAATTTTTACTCAGACTAAATCTTCACACACTTATCCATCACCGTGGATACAGAATCTAATTTCTTATTTAGACTATGTTGATGCATCTGGCATCAGGAGTCTATGGTGGGAAATATTGGAATGGTGTCCACCAACTTCTTCAAAGACTCAACAACAAAATCATGACACAATGCTAATGATTCCAAATCATACACCATTCATGGGGATTGTTCTTTTTCAAGTTACACCAAATTTCTTCTTGAATATCCATTAACATCCTTCTTTCTTATAATATCTTTTTTTGGGGAGTCGATAAGCACTTGCTTACCCTTATAAACTTTCGGAATGAGTTCCTCATCAAGAGATTCTTCCTCACCTTCAGACACTTGAACAACCTTCTCTTCATCTGGTTTCCACTGCTCTGCTCCTTCTTCATAAAATTGTTTCTCATAGCTTTCTCCCTCAGAAAATTCATTTTCTTTCTCTTCTTATTTTTCATCATCTTTCTTACCATCTTTCTGATATCCCTTTCCCAGAGTGACAAGCTTTGATGTCCCGACCTCCGAAGTTCAGAGTGATAGTTTTTATGATAGGTTTGACTTACCTTTATAATCCTCAATTTGCTTAATCAAGTCATCAAGATCACCACATCCTTCTTCTACTTCTTCTTCTTCTTCATTTTACTCTTCTACTTCTATTTCTTCAACAAATTCTTCCTCTACTTCTTCACCGTCTCCTTTATATACTCATTCAACAACCTCTTTCCCTTTATACTTTTTTGGAGTGAAGTAATTTTTTTCCAGGAGTCTCCGGTAATGGCTCAACAAGAAAAGTTTTTAGTATAGGAATATTCTGATAGGCTATTTCTATGTCTCTTAAAAGAGATTGTACAACATCACCTTCATACATCTTGTTCATCATCTTCTTTTCTTTGGCATGTTTCTCTAACTCATCCACAACTTTTTCTCTTAAGGCCATAGCCTTAGCAGGGTCCAATATGAACTGTGGATTCCCTTCATTCCTTTTCTCCATATCTTCCCTCCATTTAACTTCTAACTCATCTGTATATGCTTTATGTTTCTTCGGCTAGGGAGGTGAAGATTGGGTTTTCATAGCTTTGGGGTTCTTGTCTTCAGTAACCACTTATTTCAATTTACTCTTCTTACCAACCTTCTTTACTGGCTCAACTTTCTCCACATTTTCTGGATTGATTTCAGCCTCTTCCTCTGGAAAATTATAAAACTATCCTATTTCCTTGGAATAGGCCATATTCATCTAGTTCAAGGTATCATCCCTAACATGCATAACCTTTCAATTCAGAGCCTTAGACTTATATGAAATCTTGAAAGAATCCACACACCGAACAATTGGCATTGATAATAAGGCAGGGTACATGATGATTTGAGCTCTCAAATTTCCCTCCATGATGTTATTTATTGTCACAAGAACATGCCTCATCAGATTGATTTTTCTTAGATTCACCAAGAAGTCTAATAAATATATATCACTTTTCTTCAGGGTATCTTTGTCACCATTTCTTGGAACCAAGAATCCTTGTACAAACAACTGAAGAATCTGATTATTAGGATATAGGTGAGAAATCTTGGTAGTCTTTACATCATGAATCCCATGTAACTCCAGGGCCTTCTCCTTAACAAAACAGCCTTGTACATCCAGAAGTTTATGTGAGAAAAATTCATCTTCTCCATCATATGCCAGTCCCACCGAACTTGCTGCCTTGGTGTAAGTAAGTTTGTAAGTCTTCCCATAAGACTTGAAATAAAATTTTTCTCTTCCCTCTTCCTCATAGAAGCATGATGATTCATATAACTCTACATGCATTTATGAATATACCATATCATGAACAGTTGTATTAGATACGCATACATCTTCCCAACCATTCAACTTGATGTTCTTAGAGATGATAGAACTGTACTTGTAAACATTTAGATGGACCAACCTTTCTCTTTATATTTTCCATTTTGAGATAGGATTCAGGGAAGAAATTTCTAGAGAGGCGGCTTCTACAAACATTTGGAATGGAGAAGATCTGGTAGATTCGGAACGGGCTTTAAAAACTGAGGCAAAGCTTCAAGACCGGAGATCTTGAAGATCAATGTGGGGCACAAATGGGTGTCCCCTTTATATAGGAGATATAGATGACCTTTGAACTTCCAAAACCAATCTAACAGTTGAAAAACACTCTGATCAGATCCGACGGTTTAAAACATACCCGCAAGGAAAACATGAATCTGATCTTTTGATGTTTTAAAAACATTCAGATTTAAGAAGAAACAAATCAGAGAAATTTTATAAGAGATATAAATTACCAGCAACTAAAAATGACTTGAAAAACATGAGTAAGGAAGTCATACCTTTCAGATTTACTAGGAAGTTTATTTATAATAGGTAATATTCTTCTTGAAAAAAAATTGACTATGAAAAACTCGTTACGAAAAATTTTATTGCAAAAGCTTGGAGTACTAAAACACTTGTACAAAAAGTACGAGTATGAAAATTTCCATTACGAAAATTATCATTACGAATATTTTTCAGTAAAAAAACTTCATTATGAACATTTTCAGTACGAAAACGTCATTATGAAAATTTATAGTATGAAAACATCATTTTGAAAATTTCCAGTACAAAAACATCATTACTAAAGTTTCCAGTACGGAAATTTCCATTACAAAAATTTCGTTTCCGAAATTTTTTGAAAGGCTCATAACCAATTTTTTTGAAAGATTTATAATGAATTTTTTTGAAAGACTCATAATAAAATGTACACCCCCTATGAAAAGGAGTTTATTACTGTATATATAATGATTTAATCAAGAAATTAATGAAGAAAGATTACATCAGTGTTATAATTTATAACTTTTGTTTAATGTATTCAAATTTATTGGAAGGTAAAGATTTTGTGAAAATGTCATCATGTTGATGATGCTTTCCGATAAACAGAAGAATAATATCTCCTTTTTATGTGTGATCCCTAAGAAAGTGATGCATAATATCTATGTGTTTTGCACGAGAGTGATGTACAAGTTTTTTTCTAAGGGAAATGGCACTTGTGTTATCACACAAAATTTGAGTCTTAGTAAAACTCATGCCATAATCTGTGAGTGTGTGTTGCATCTACAACACTTGAGCACAAAAACATCCAGCAGCTACATATTTAACATCAGCAGTGGAGAGTGATATAGAATATTGCTTCTTGCATTACCAAGAAACTAATGAATCTCTTAATAAATGACAAGTTCCAGGTGTACTTTTTCTATCCATTCTACATCAATAAAAGTCAAGATCAGAAAAAAAACAAAATCATTTCCAGATGTATAAAAGATTCTTAAATCCATGGTTAACTTTAAGTAGTGAAAAAATCTTTTCACTGCCTTTAAATGAGATTCCTTAGAATTGGATTGATATCTTGCACATAAGTATACTGAAAACTTCAAGTCTTCCCGACTAACTATCAATTAAAGTAGACTTCCTATCTTACCTCTAAATGATGTTTGATCTACTGGTTTCCCAGCTTCATCAAGATCAAGTGTGTTTTAGGTATCAATAGGAGTACATATGCTGTTAGTGTTTTCATACCCATAATTGTTGAGGAGATCATTAATATAATTATGTTGGGATATGTAGATTCCTTCTGGTTTTTGAGAAATTTGAAAACTAAGAAAAAATGTTAACTCACCCATCTTACTGATTTCAAAATCAGATTTCATTAGATCCGATAAGGAATCAGTTAAAGATAGCTTAGTTGAACCAAATATAATGTCATCAACATAAATTTGAACAATCAAAACATTTTTCTTATCATTCTTTATAAAAAGGGTCGAATATTCATTTTCCTTGACATAGTTATTTTGAAGAAAAGAATTCTGTAAGTCTATCATAACAGGATCTTGGGGCTTGTTAAAGGTCGTACAAAGCATTGGTAAGTCTAAAAACATGATTGGGATGTTTTGTATTTTCAAATCCAGGAGGTTGTTCAAAAAAAAAACTTCCTCTTGAACATAATCATTAAGGAAAGCACATTTCACATCCATTTGAAAAAGTTTGAAATTGAAGAATTCTGTAAAGACAAGTAGAATACGAATAGAATCAAGTCTAGATACTGAAGCATATGTTTCTTCATATTCTATTAATTCAACTTGATTATAGACTTTAGAAACTAATCTATCTTTATTTCTTATGATTATTCCATTTTCATCACATTTATTTCCGAAGACCCATTTTAATCCAATTACAGAAGTTTCTTTTGGTCTTTCAAACAAGGTCCAGACATTATTTCTTTAGAATTAATTTAGTTCATCTTGCATGGATTTAATCCAATCATCATCACCTAAAGCTTCATCAATACTTTTTTGTTCCAATTGGGAAAGGAATTCCATATTCTCTACTTCATTTCTTAAGAAACTTCTAGTCCTTACGGGTTGATTCACATCACCAATGATACTATCACTAGGATGATTCTTTATAAATGACTGGTTTCTGTTCTATAAAACCTGTTCATAAACAAAGGGTAGGAAATCATCTAGTGTAAATATTTCAGAAGTATTTTCTTGAACATTTTCCTTATCAGAAGAATTTTTATCAAAGGTTGATAATCAGTTTTTGTAAACACATCCGAGGATGGAGGTCGAGGTTGTTTAAAAACAAAAGGATCGGTTTCATCAAATATAACATGCACTATTTCTTCAATATTGCAAGTGTTTTTTGTTTAAAACTCTATATGACTTAGAAGTTGTGGAGTAGCCTAAAAAAATCCTTCATCATATTTTTGTTTGAATTTGTGTAAGTTATCTTTAGTATTTAGAATGAATACCTTGCAACCGAAAACCTTAAAGAAGGAAAGTCTAGGCTTTCTACCATTCCATAACTCATAAGTAGTTTTATTATGGAAAGGGATAATTAAAACTAGATTTATAGTATAACAAGTAGTACTTACAGCTTTAGCCCAAAAATGTTTGGCAACAGAATACTCACTCAACATGGTTCTATTTATCTCTTGCATAATATTATTACTTCTTTCATCAAAACCATTTTGATGAGGTGTTCCAGGTGCTGAAAAGTTGTGAGTAATACCTTTTCTACTACAAAAAGTTTCAAAATCAGAATTTTGAAATTCTCATCCATGATCAATATGAATAGTTTTGAATGGAATGTTTTTCTCATTTCTAACTTGGGATCTAAAAATTTTGAAATAAAAAAAATCTTCAGATTTCATTGCTAGAAAATAGACCCATGTAAATCTAGTGTAATCATCAACCAAGAAAAATACATAATACTTTCCTCCAACGCTTCAATTTTGTGTTAGAACAAAAAGATCCTTGTGCACCAACTGTAGTGCATCAGAAGTTGAGACTTCACCAATTTATATAAAACTTGATTTATGTTGCTTTCCATATTGACAAGGTTCTCAATCTTTTGAAGAATCAAGTCTAATCTCTGGTAGATCCTTAACTAAACCTTTCGTAAAATTTTTGCTTAAGTTCCTAAGGTTATAGTGTCCTAACCTTCTATTCCATAAACAATAATGATCTTCAATTGAAATAATGAAAGGTATGTATTGGATCCTATGGTCTTCTATGTTTAGTGTGTACAATTTCTCTTGCCTATGGGTAGAAAGAATAAATTCTTCCTTGGATATATGTACTAAGAACATATCATTCCAAAAATTCACAAGGTATCCTTCATCACATAACTGACTTATGCTGATGAGGTTGTGATTAAGACCATTAACAAACAAAACATTGGAAATCAATGTTTTTCAAAGAAGAAAGATGATACCGATACCAATAATTTCTCCCGGAGCATTATCTCCGAAAGTTACTTTTCCTCCTTTCTCCTTGATAATATTTTCAAAGTAGATTTTGTTACCAGTCATATGTCGGGAACATTCACTATCCATGTACCAAGTATTGTTTTAGGCACCTTCCCTATTTTCCTAAAAATAAGAAAAAAGTTAGGTTTTCAGAATCCAGACTTGCTTGGATCCAGAAATGTCGGAAATCAAAATATTGGGTACCCACATCTTCATAGAAAAATAAGCCTTATGAATTCCTAAAAATTGGGTTTTGTTTAAGGAACAATTCTTTGCCCAGAGACCACCACACTGATACTTTGTGCAAAATGGGGAACTATGAAGAACATGTTTGTTGTTACTAAAAATTGGTTTCGAACTTGTGTAACCAAAACCAAAAGTATTCCTTCGAGGTCAAATTTGTTAATACATTTTATCAAAAATTGATTTACCTAAGGTAATGTTTGAAAAACACTTCCTCAAAGAAAATATTTCAGATTTGAGTTTTATAACAAGATTCTTGTCTTAAAAAACAATTGAACTAGAGCTAGGCTTGAAAACATCATTCTTAGAAATTACGTCTTCAAGATCTTTTGAAATTTTATTCTTCTCATAACATAATTCCACAAGATTTTTTGAAATACATTCAAAATCATCATTTTTCATATCAGTATCTTTAGAAAGATCTGATATTTCCTTAGTAAGAATACTATTCCTAGAATTTTCCTTATCATGATTTGTCATGAGTTTTGAGTTCTCAATCTCATGAAGTTCAGCAAACCTAGAATCTTCTTCATAGGAAGGTAATCTATTTTCTTTATGAGAAGAAGATTATTCATCAGAAGAGTTATAATATTTACTATCATTACCATTTAAAGAAACAATGGTCAATGATTCAACATTGTATTCCTTAGCCAACAAGAAATGATAATCAATAGGTAGCCTATCTATAAGACCAAGCATCGTCTATCCAGAAGATTCATAATCCGATGATTCATCTGAAGAATAACCACCACTGGCACTCTAGGTGTCCTTGGATTTCAGGACTTTCTTTGCTTTAGACTTTTAATACTTCTTTCTGTTCCTTTCAGAATGACTCTCTTTTCATTCTTTTCTTTTGAGTATAGGAAAATCAGTTCTTTTGTGTCCAGCTCTCTTAAATTCATAGCATGTGACCTATGAATCTTTGTTATCTTTCATTTCCTTCTTCTTATAATTTGATTGGAAATTTCTGTCCATCTATCTTGTTCATCCTTCGATAAAGATTATCTAACTCATTTTCTGAGACATCACTCTTACTGGATTCTGATTGGATAATAACCTTCATATACTTGGATCTAGTTACTCTCTCAGGGGTCTTAACTTTCATGTGATTTTAAGTTGTAGTAAAAGCCACACTACCATTCCAATTTTTCTTCTTTATGTTGTCAGTATCTCTATTCATTCTAGTTTTGTGTTGAAGAAGAGCTCCAAATAGTTCATCAAAGGAAATTTGAGTAACCTTTCTATTCTCATCAATTGCAGTCCTTTTGTATTCCCACTCATTGGGCCCAATATTTATGATCTTGTAAATAAGTGATTAATCATCCAAACCTTTCTCTCGCATAGATTGTAAGCTATTCATGATAGTCATGAATCTCTGTTTCACCTTACAAATTTATTCTCCATAAGGAAAATTAAGTCCATGATACTCACCTCTAAGCATGGCTCTTCTAGTCCCAATCACTTTAGATATACCAAAATGTGTAACTTCAAGTTTCTTCGATATACAGTTAGCTGTTTCACAAGAAGAAATTTTGCTATATATTTTCCTAGTCATTGAACAAAGTAACATATTGCGTACCTTATAGTTGATTTGGTATTCATTCTTTTCATGATTAGTAAAAGAATTTACTTCCTTATTTGGAATTTTGTATCCTCCGGTTATCATGACAATGTTATCTACCCTAGTGTTGATAATGAAAGTCTTTATGTGATCTCTACAATATTGGTAATCATTACCAAAAAAATGGGTGGTATGGTAGGATTTGGGTTGTCGATAGAACTAACATTTAAACCTACCATCCTTAAGAAAGACATTGGCGCACAAAATTATTAGTAGTATAAGGCTATAAACAAGAGAAAATATTCTAAGCAAGATAAATTCTAACTCTATGAAAAAGCGAATCCGACCTATGATTCTGAAAAATAGATTTCGAAAATATTAATCTAAAAATATGAATCCGAATAAGAAAATCTGAGATTTCTGTTCTGAATCTAATTGTGAGATTAATTCAGATTGAACCAAATCCTCTGATAAGCAATTGTTAAATTGGTCCAGGGTTTGAGTTCACCCGCTCTGATACCAATTGTTAGGATGGTATGACTCTGAATATGATATACTCTGTGACACCATACATAGGATCGAAATCAGAATGAGATTATCAGATACAAGAGGGGGGGGGGGATTGTAACTTTTAAAAATTCCCTAAGGAAATTTTTAGGATGGTTATGTTTCAAAAATCTAAACAAGATAATTCACAAGACCTCTATAAGTTCTAAAGAAATGCTATATTCCAAAAAAGTGATTACGGAAATGAAAATTAACAAAAGTAACAAAGATTAAGATTCTACCATAAAGCATATATAATCTTACAAAATTAGAGTACAAGTAAGGATATATAATAAAGATATACATTCCTTAACAATAAACAATGTAGTAGAAAAAAGTAGATAAACTACAAGTAACTAACAATAAATCTTTTAACCCAAAGAGAAGGGTATCCAACAACCTTGGATAAAGGTCCCTTGATTTATACTTTCAAGAATGTCTATCTTACCCACACCAGGGTAAGCCCTCGATATGAATATTGGAGTCTATCATTCTATCCCCACAAGTCCTCAACTATTAGGTATTCGGCACCTCTGTCTTCTTCAGTAAAGAATCCCTTAACTTCAATGCGTTGGAACCTCTGTCTTCCTATCCCAGGAAGCCCTCAATTGTAATCAGCTACAATCAGAGTCACACGAAGAAAGTCTGTACAAGGAAATGTCTGAACAAGCTGTTCAAACTTTTCACACAAAGCATTGAGAGTTTATAAGATCCCCTCCCTCTTGAAATAACTTTAGGAAGTTCTGATCCCCAAAATTCCAAAAAGTTGTCGCTTCTTTTTAAATGAGCTCCTATTTATAGGTGAAGCTCCAATGGTTGGATCCCTCACCAAACGATCATATTTCTCCTTCAATTTTGGAAGGACCTGTACATGTGTCACTCAACCAATGGTTAGTTAATAACTAAAAGCACGACATTAAATTTTAATGAAACAAGTCTAAGAATAAGTAAAACAGATGTTCAGAATGTAAGAAAATAAAAGTTTGGAGTCTAACTAAACTGGAATTTGGAGTCTATAATAAAGTGATATTCGGATTCTGTTTTGTAGGAATTCAGAACCTGAATTCTGTAGAAATCCGGAGTCTGAATTTCAAGGAAATTCGGAGTCTGGTTTTACTAGAATTTGGAATCTGAACTTACAAAGTTTGGAGTTAGTGTTCATGGGAATTCGGAGTCAGAACTCATAAGAGTTCGGAGTCTGAATTCAAAGAACTCGGATTGAGAACATAGATAAGTTCGTAATCAGAATTCAGAGTTGAACTATATGAGAGTTCGTATCCAGAATTCAGAGTTGAACTACATGAGATTTTGTATCCAAAATTCGAAGTCGAACTTCATGAGAGTTCATATCCAGAGTTCGGAGTGGAAATTACTGAGAGTTTGTATCCTGAATTTTGAATGGAACTTCATTAGAGTTCATATCCAGAATTCGGAATGGGACTACAAGAGAGTTTATATCCTGAATTCAGAATGGAACTTCATTAGAGTTCGTATCCAGAATTCCAAGTGGAACTACATGAGAGTTCATATCCAGAATTCAGAATGGAACTTCATTAGAGTTTGTATCTAGAATTTTGAGTGGAACTACATGAGACTTCATATAGAGAATTCGGATCCTAAAACAGAATGCTTCATATGGATGTATTATATGATTCCTAGGTTTTAGGTATGGATCTGATTTTTATCCTTATGAAAAATATTGATATGAGCAATAAAAATATGGTAGGGTTAAATTCATTTGGAAATGAAATTTTCCTTATAGAAGTAAAATATAGATTTTCTTAAGTATAAGGGGATTGTGATTTTGAAAACAAAAAGGAATGGAAAAGTCATTATGAAAACCTTATTGACTCAACACTATGGTATGTGAATAGTGAAGGTGGATTGGAAAATATAATGAATAAATGGAGAAATTATTACCAGCAATATCCATATTAGAAATCATTATGAAACCTCTTTAATAACCATGGAATGTTGTGGGGAGGAGGAATGAGGGGCTGAGAGATTTGTGGGCTACATCAAACCAAAAAACAGGAGGGGGAGAGTGGTATGGGGAACAACGGATTAGGGATTGACACAAAGGGGGAATGAAGATATGAGTTGAGGGGAATAAGGGGTTATGGTGAGGGGAATTAGGGAGTAGAGGCAAGGGGAAAGGGCTACATTGAAGGCTCATACTGAGTGGATGCGGGGTTCTTGGTGCCGGAATTAGTTTTTCTCAAAAATAAAAAATATTTATAGGGAGTTGTTTTAAAAACCACTGCTAAATATTAGAAATATGTTTTATAGATGTAATGAACCCTTAGATATTCCTCTGTTTGTATTGTAGTGTAATGATGCCAATATTTTTATGAAATTTATTTCTCTTCCATGGGTTATAACATGAAAAAATGATTATGAATCCCTCTTAATTTTATATGAGTTATGCAATGTTTAAATGTTGAAATTATTATGATACAAATTTATTTTACACAGGTTATTATATGGAGAAATATTTTTGAAACCCATTTCTTTTCATTGGGTATGATATAATGAATTGTTTATGATATTGTGTCACACCTATGTATTATTGTTTTATATGAAGAATTGGACCTATATCTCCCTAAAATTAATTGGGTAAATATTGCTATCTCATGAGATAAACTAGACTGAAATATAGTGTGTAACCATTTCAATAATTAATTTTTCACCAGTGATTGTCTTGGATGTCAACATTGACTATTACGATGGTCTGGGTAGTGAAACAATTCCACTCGGACTGTGTTTGAAATTATCCTTAACAACCATGGAAACAATTTTCTATGTGCATGCCCCAATTCCATATCTTATATCAATGTTACACTCTCATTAATCTTATGATTTTATTTCTTTATGATTCATTTCTTATATATTTCTATTCATTATGTTGATAATCATGATTTTAATCGTTGATATGTGAGGTATGGATTTCATATGTCATGCTCATGTTTTGATTCCATTATAATCACGTTATGTATAAATATTTTCCTTATTTATCCATACTAATCATCTAATCTCACCCTTAATTATGCTCCTTTACCGAGGTTATAATGATAGTTATTATGTATGATATGTTTAATAAGTGTTCATATTATGAGGAACTAAGTGGGAGATGATGTAGAACTTTTATGAAATAGTTGTTTATGTTTCTATGTTTCCAAGTCGTTATTTCCTCTAGAATTGTGGATGACCTCGTTGATAGAAGGGTCAAACATTCCAATCAGTTTCTAATGGGTTTGTTCGTATAACTGGAAACATCCAATGATTCCATATCCATTTAGACCTACATTCCAAAGGTAGGCGCTCATTAGTTGTGGACTGCTAAGGCATAGGAATTTTCATTGGTCGAGAGGATGGGAGGTCGAACTCATCACACCTTTTTTAGGGGAATTATTGTCTACTATGGGACTCCCTTTATATA
Source organism: Viscum album (assembly GCA_963277665.1). Lineage (NCBI taxonomy): Eukaryota > Viridiplantae > Streptophyta > Magnoliopsida > Santalales > Viscaceae > Viscum > Viscum album. The sequence goes on from OY728158.1 coordinate 1,905,691,314, forward strand.
TTTAAGTAATTTTCGTGAATCCTTTTTACATTACCAAGTATAAAATGAGCTTTCCCTTAGATATGACAATCAATGATTGATATATAGGAAATTTAAATAATCTTTTATATGTATTTGAGGTTATTCATTGATAGAGAATCATCTGTATTTGTTAGATATTCTTAGTCAATGGTGTCCTTCAATACATAAAAGTCTCTTGGTCATTATGATGACACTACTGGTTTTAAATCCACTTAGTGGGACACTTGATGTTTATTTCCATTTAAAAGGACATGGATAATTTTAGAGTTGGGATCGTACCAGTAGACGGGCTACTTATGTATCCTTTATTTAGAAAAGGAATCATAACCCATGTAGTTCGAGTAAGGGAGTATGATGTTTATGCATGATTGATGGCTCAAAGAAAGATGTCATGATTACTTTTACACTATAAGATCATGTGAGTCATGCTCGGTGTGAGAAACAAGAGGTGTTGGTGAAACCAGACAATCTTTCCACAAAAGTTGCAATGATGTGGGGCTTATGTATGTATGACTGTCCGAAATAGATGAATATTGGTTTTACTTCATGGAAGAAACGCAGGAAAAAGGTCCATAAAGTTATATGTACTTTATGGAGATTTGGATACTCTAATCTTGAGGCTTACTCCTAAGGAAGATTCTCATGTTAGGAGGGGACTTATGATTGGGTTTTACTCCTTAGAAGGAAGGCCAGGTCGAAAGTAAATTAAGGCTGGTTAAGTGAAATTAAGACTGGGGCTTACTTATGAGGAGGAGGCCCAGGTTAAGGGATATGAGGCTTACTCCTAAGTAGGATGCCCATATTTGTATACTTTGAGACTGGGGATTATTCCTGAAGTGGAAGCCCAGGTTAAGAGAACCATGGTTGGGGCTTACAACTGAGGAGGATGCACATATTTGGGAACATGGAGACTGGGGCTTACTCCTCAAAAGTATTCCCAGGTTAAGGGAATTATGACTGGGGCTTACTCCTAAGGAGGATTCCCAGATTAGGGGACTTGGGGATTACTCAAGAAAAGGAGGCCCAAATTAATGAGGACTTGGGGCTTACTCCTAAGGAGGATTCCAACATTAATGATAATTTGTACTGGGGCTTACTCCTTAAAAGCATTCCCATGTTAAGGATTCATTCATCTTAAAATATATGGTTGAATGAATAAACTCTCTATGTTTAGTGATGTAAAGATGTGTAAATCACTAGGTTTTAAGAGATGTTCCACAGAATTCCTTTCAGAAAAGGAATCCAACAAGGAAATCATGCCATAAATGGCTTTGGAGAGAGTTCTGAAGGATTAATCTTGAATATGAGAGGTGGATAGGTGTAAGAGGTGTAAAATGGGATAGAAGGGCACCCAAAAAGAGAGGGGCACACAAGTACTGCGTGGGTGCGCAAGTAATGCGTGGGCGTGCAAGTATTGCGTGGGCGCGCCAGTCCTGTTTGTGCAGGTGTACCTGCGCGACACATGGGTACTTGCGTGACAGCCAATCCATAGGGTAGAACATGGGAGAGGCCTGTCTCAAGCCTTTAATACTACCCCTAGAGACTTTCAGAAGAGAGGTGCGTGCGTTATGTGGAAGGGGGAAGGCGGCATGCAAGTGTGGCCATTTCCCTTAAGGGCTGGACACCCAGGCGCGCAAGTGTTGATGAGTTTCAACACTTAGACCTTCCCCCTCCCCCTCTTAATTTCTTCCATTCTATGTAAGAAATTACCTTATAAGTGTTTGGAATATTTGAGAAGAGACTGGGGCACCGGGAGATCAAATCTGAGTTTGTGGTATTTTTCGTCCTCTCAAATGGCGGGCCCACAGGGGGTATTTATATGCTAGAGAAGACCCTGGGAAAATTTTCAAAGAAGGAGCGCAGGTCACCTGCATGACCAATGGGCGGCGCGAAAGTATACTTGCGCGACCTTAGTGGAACTTGCGCGACCCAAGTGTATTTGAAACTTGGTTCTTGCCTTTGCCAATTTTTTATGTTTCTTCAAAGTATGCATCAATTTGGGTTCAAGGTATTTCCCATTACATTACTTTAGACTCTGTGAAGGAAAGGAGCATCAAAAAAAGTCCCCCCTCAGAGTTGGATCCGAAAGAAATGAGGATGTGGCTCCGAGGAAAAAACAGAAAACCAAGGAACATGCGGCGCGCAAGTTCTGTTGAGCGTGAAAATTGCGGCGCATAGGTGGTGAGCCGCATAGGAATCGACACGCAAGGGTGCATCCTGGCCTATATATATGCGGTCATTCCTTGCTCAAAGCACCGAATTTCAGAATTTCTAGATCTCACCATGCAAGATGTCTTCGCTGCGCAAGTTTCTATGTTTTCCCGCTATTTATTCACTGTCGCACTACTGTCAAGGTATTTGTACTTTTTCAGTGATACTTGCACTCTAAAAACATGCACGACACACGGATACTTGCGCGCTAACTTTGGGACGTGCATACCTTAATGCCTTAGCCATTTTTTTTTACTTTTCATCACAAAATTTATGAAAAAAAATCAACTTACATAAGACTTAATTATTAAACTTTTGTGCAGATTAAATGGATCCCAAGAGAATTGGAACGGCTGATGAACTGGCTAGCAAGTGAGTTGATGATATGATGAGTATCATTGGACATGATTATTATACTGTATATGACATAACTCTTTTAGATTTGGCCAAGTACTTGAAGAATTATCATATTAATATTCCACAGAGCATCTACTTGCTTCTGTAGGGCCATGGTCATCTGCAAGGAGTCAACGTCCCAGATGAAAAGAATTATATACCTGAGATGCAGCCGCACTGTTACGTCTCTATTTCGGTTCTGTTTTGCATTAAGAGCAGCAAAAATGGTGTGAACTTTCAAATTTTTTCTTCATGCCATTTCCTTGGAGATATAAAAATGTAAAACCATGGGTTGATATTTTTTCCACTGTCGGTTGATGGAGAGAAGATTATCATGACATTAGGAAAAATATCTGAAAATATTACTCTCTCCAAATGGCTCTTTACTTCCAATGCTCCATTATCAAATCCATGTATCTATCTTCTATGTCTCTTGGACGGAAACAGAGTCACTGTTTGATCAGTACAAAATATTATCAAACCGCACTCAAGAACATTGTTTTACAATTGTTCCAATATGAGCCGGTTTCACTACATCTCTTGTTGTATCCAGTTGAATGAATGAATTTTAGGTGGTTGTCGATGAAGCTCGGGATGTCATAAATCAAATTAAGATATATGTTGAAAGACTTTTGTAATTCTTGAAAAAGAGAAGAGAATCCAATTTGTGGATGTCCTTCTAACTCTTGTTTATCAATGAAAAACACTTTCATCTTCAATCATTTGTGCATGCATTCTTTTTCTTCTTTCATTATATTTTTACCTAAGATAATGGGCCTAGTAAGAAAAGTTTTATTTTAACCAGGATTATTATAAATAACCCTACAAACTTGGATTCTTTTTAATTTCTCAATATTACCTAAATCATACAAAGTATATGTTTTGTGAGCTGGGACTTGACTTTTGTTCAGAGTTCCCTTATCTTTTTTGGGTAGTTTAATGACATTCATGCCTGACATAAAATAATGTCTAGTGTTTATGGTCGAAATATCTTCGACCGAATGGATTAAAATTGACTCAATTCCTTGAAAATTTATTTGAAAACATATTACCATACTCATGTATGAAGGAAAAAATGTAAAACATGACTTAAGAAATTTTGAATCTGAGAAATGATATGAAAAAGGGCTAAATGAAATTAGAAAAAGTAGTTCCCAAGAATGATGTTATCATTTTTCAACAAACACATTTGGGGTTAGAATTATATAGGGCCACCTAAAGGAATTGGTTGCATAGTCAAAAAATGGTATCTTTTGGCTGATAGGTTAGTTATGTAGAATACTTATGCAAGGATAACTAAGGAAAGGTGCTTCATAGTCAGACAAAAGAACTCTTAGAAATTTACTTTTCTAATACTAAAATGCCAGTGGAAGTTTATGGGGATTCAAATTTTCCAAAGAATATAGTTTGTTGCATGGAGAGAGGTACTTGAATATGGAGAAGATATTTCAAAACACGATTGTCCAAGAACTTGATGAATGTCACTCCTACAAAGGTGTCACCCAAACATAGGGAAGGGAAATATAAACCATAGACTTGAATACATTCAGATCATGAAAAAGAACATGAAAAAATATGTTAAGGATGGATATTTTTTACGGATCCTTACATATTTTTGATAAAACAAATAAGGAAATAAGAGGGTTTCTTCCCAAAAATAAAGTTACCATTATCTGACAAACCCATTAGGGGGTTGAATTATGCAGATCCGCCTAAGGTCATTTGATGCATAGTCAAATAATAGTATCTTTTGTCTGAAAAGTCTGTTATGTAGACTTTTTATGCAAGGCCGCCTAAGGGCACGTTCTTAATAGTTAGGAAAAAGAGCTCTCAGAAATTTGTCATTTTTGTGACTAGAAGTCAAGAAAAGGGTTATGAAGATCTGAAAATATTTAAGGTTAGGATTATGACACATAAAGATAGTTTTTATCCAATGTATTTATAGATACACAGATCAATGCTAACCATAATAATGTTGTGGTTGGATCATGAATTAAAATATTGGACTTCACTACGTATCCCATAAGGATGGGAATCAATACATACGTAGTTCATGAAATTCAGTTTAATGTCGTCTCGGATAAGAGTATAAGTGATTTTAGATTAGGGTCATTGAACTCGGACCATTATATGAAATACACAGTGTGTGTTTTCACAGAGACTTTTCAGCCAAGGGATTGAAAGTGGAATTTGGTGTTAGGCCCAAAAGACTTGGGGTTGGATTCGAGGGACACTTGAACATTTCTACGTGTCACATAAGGATGGGAATCAAGCCTATGTAGTAATATAAATACCCTCTGCACAAATTTGGTTTGTATATGTGAAGGGTGAAAGGGGACGTTAGTGAAATGATGGTTTAACCCAAAATAAAAGGTTCAGGTATTTCCATGTATGCACATAGACTTTGGAATATAACATGATTGAAAATCAATGTAAATATTGATTCCCTCTCAGGTGAGGGTATCAAAGAATATTGTAGTTTATTGTCAAACAGGACAAACATTTTGTACAGTTTAACATTGTATAGCAAGGATGAAGGTGAACCAATGTAAAGATATTGATTCTAGGTGCGGTTTAATGAATCAACATCGTATGAGATGGAGGTGAACCAATGTGAGGAAATTGGTTTTGAGCTTGAACCTTAGGAGGGTTCCTACATACCCATCCTGGAAGGTAAGGATCAAAGTCTGCGTAGTTCAATTAAATATTGAATTAGTGATCTAGTTGTTCTTGGAAAAAAAATCTAAAAAACGGTGTTGGGACTTACACGTGATTAGCGGCCTAGAGTGGGTGTTATGGTTGACGTTTTCTCTAAGTTCACGTGAGTCATTCTCGGTGTGAGAAACAAAAGGCAGAAACAACCTTAACAATGCACAGTTTAATGTCATGTAGTACATAAGAAGGGACTATGCAGGATAAAGTTTTGTAGTTAGGACTATTGGTGCTGCACAATTTAGTGTCATGTAGCAGAGACAAAATACAGTTTAACATCATGTAGGACATATTAAGGAACGTCTGTACAGTTTAGCATCTTGTAGTTTGGATGATGGGGACAATACAGTTTAATGTCATGTTTTACAAAAAAGGGGAACTGTGCAGTTTAATGTCATGTAGTAAAGACAAAAGAGGACACAGTTTAACATCATATTGGACATATTAGGGACTTTTTCACAGTTTAACGTCATGTTGGACGAAAAAGGGATGATATAGTTTAGAGTCATGTTGGATGATGGTGCTAATAGTTTAAGGTCATATGCATGGACTATAACGTTATAGTTTAATGTCATAAAGGACGATGAAAGAGACACAGTTTAACGTCATGTTGGTAGAAATTATGATCATTTTATGGTCATATGCATGGACCAATGATGATGATGTAGTTTAACATCTTGCTGGATGAGAGAAATGCCAATAGTTTAAGGTCATATGCGTGGACCGTTGGTTATGCAGTTTAACGTATTCTAGGATGTAAGGGACTTATGTATAATTTAACATCATGTAGTTAGGACGTCATAGTTTAACATCATATTGGACGTATGTTCTCATAGTTTAAAGTCGTATGCATGGACCCAAGACATTTTTGTGTTTATTCAAAATATTTCTTCAGAAATATAGCATTGGTTGGAGTAGTGATGAGTTCTCCATCCAATGAGATTAAATAATAATCTCCATTGGAGTAGACCTTATGTATTGAGTATGGTCCTTCCCATTTTGGCTCAAGCTTGGGAGGTATCTTTCCTCGTATCATTGGAGTTCTGAGAACTAATACCAATTCTCCCTGAACGAATGAACGAAGATTAAATTTTTTGTTGAAAGCCCATGCTATTCAATTCTGATAGACTTCCAAGTGGTGCAGCGTGCACAATATTTTCTCATCTAATAGTTCCAATTCATCCAATCGCTTTTGAGATTGTTCATCTGTAGATGACTGATCACAAATGGCTACTCTGAGTGAGGGTAGTTGAACCTCAATTGGAAAGACTGCTTTTGTTCCATATAACAATGAATATGGAGTTGACCACATTGTAGTGTGGGTGGTGGTCCCATAATCCCATAAAGCATGAAAGAGTTTATTAGGACATGATTTATTATCTTTATCCACCATATTTTGCAGTATATTTGACAGAGTCTTGTTTAAATTTGATTAGATAGTCGATGTCCAGACTGATGGGCACCACAAACAGATGCATCCACTTACTTCATGATAGCCATTGTCTCTTCACCATCAATGCATCTGAAAAGAACTCCATCAAAACCCGTTCTGTAGAGAATTTTTTCTAAGTGATCTGGGATATCAAAAAGAGGGAAATTTTCCACACATCTTAGGACTTCTTCTTTCCCGGATCTATTAGGTGGAAGTGTTCCATTTTGAAGGTATTCCCTGATAGGTGTAATAAATCCATTAGTATGACCATATGGTTCACAGATGGGACTAATTTCATTGATTTCCTCTGTTCTGATTTGAACATAATGTGAAGTTGTATGATGGTGGGAAATACTGATGGTTGTCTCGTCCTGATTTGGATCTTCTAGAGTTGTGTCTATATTAGCCAGTGCATCATCTTGGGCATTTTTTGATAATGGGACATAAGAAAATGTTAGTTCCGAAGGAAACTCTACCATAAACTCTTTGAAGTAATCATACAAAGGGATTAATTTTTCTTTTCTGATTGCGTAATCCCCCTTGACATGTTTGATTACCAGGTCTAAATCACCTTTCACCTTTAAGTGACTCATTGTTGCTTGAATCGCCAACTCCAATCCAATAATAAGAGCTTGGTATTCTGCTTCGTTATTTGTACCGCCTCCCAATAATGAGAAGGAATAAGGTAGCAATGCCTTTTCTGGGGAAATGAGTACAACTCCTAACCCAACTTTGTTGAACATAGTATATTCCATTTTCCTCCTTGTTGGACTTCTGGAAGCACCATCAAAGTACATTTCAAATGTTTGAAGACATTCTTGAATAGAGAATACTTCCTCATCAGGGAGTTCAATATCAGAAGATGTCTCTTCCACTGAAGGGTGTTCAGCAAAGAAATCATCCAGAGTTTGTCCCTTTATTGCCTTTTGAGACACATATTGAATATCAAATTTTTTTCAAAATAAGTTCCCACCTTTCCAGATGTCCAGTAAGCATTGGAAAACTAAGGATGAATTTGATCACGTTATTACGAGATACTAATTGGACCTCGTGATGTTGCAGGTAGTGTCTCAAATTTTGAACTGCAAAGATTAATGCTTGTCAACACTTCTCAATACTTGAGTATCGGGTTTCTGCTTCAACCATAGTCTTAATGAGATGGTATAGGATGTTATCATTCCCAGCATCATTAATCTGAGCAAAAAAGGCACCCAATGATTTCTCTAAAGCTGTCTCTTAGATGATAAGTGGCCTTCTTTCAACAGGTGGAATTAACACCAGTGGACTCAATAGATACATCTTGAGAATATCGAATGCTTCTTGACATTCTTCAATCCACTTGTAAGTGACTCCCTTCTTCATCAATTTGGTGAAGGGTAATATTTTTCCTTCCAAATTGGCAATGAAACACCGAATATAGGATTAGTGTCCTTGAAGTCCTCTCAATTCGTTCAAATTTCAAGGTGGATACATACAAAGGATTGACTTTGTGTTCTCAGGATCAACTTTGATACCACGATGGCGTACAAAAAATACGAGAAATATTCCTCAGGTTACCCCAAAAGCAAATTTTAAAGGTTTCATCTTCAAATTATGTTTATGATGTTTGTGGAATGTGATTTCCAAATCAGCCATGTTATTAGAATGTTGTTTGGATTTAACCACCAAATCGTCCAGATAACATTCAAAAAACATCCCTAAAATGGTTTTGAAGATACGATGCATGGAACGCTGATATGTTGCACCTGCATTCTTTAGGCCAAAGGGAATTACCTAATAGAAAAACACACCCTGAGGGGCTTTGAAGAATGTAGATTCCTCGTCTTCTGGAGCCATTCAGATTTGATTATATCCTAAATATCCATCCATGAAGGAAAGTGCTTCCTAGCCAGCTATGGCATCAATTAATAGTTCTGTAATTTGTACTAGAAAATCATCCTTAGGAAAATGCCGATTTCGATCTCTGAAATCAATGAAAACTCTAATTTTCCCATTCTTCATTTTCACTGGGACAATATTAGCCAACAAATTGAGATATTTAACTTCTCTGACGAAGTTATCATTGATGATCTTATCCACTTCATCTTTAATTTTGGAAGCATAGGATGGGTGTGTTCTTCTAGCATCTTGTTTGAATTCTCGATGTTCCTCTGGAAAAAACAAACGATGATTGGAAACATCAGGATCAAGCCCCGAAATATCTATATAGTTCCATGAAAATATATCTCAAATTTTCTTTATAATGGAAATATACATCTCTTTCTCTTCAAGAGTCATAGCCATTGTAATTAAAGTGGGGCGTGGATATTCTTCTGTACCCATATTTATTTCTATGAGTTCATTTATGATGGTAGAGTTACCATATTCAAAGGATGGAGGATCAACCCTGAGATCTTCCTCTTCTTCATCAACATGTGTTATTTCTTCTATTTCTACTTGAATAGTTGATGATGAAGCCGAATTTTCATGATCAAAAGTGGTGTTAAAATTTGAACATCTTGAAGAAGAAGCTTCCATTTCTGACCCAATTGATAAGGAAGGGTCATCCTTGGGTAATAAAGAGGAGATGATGGATTGAGAATCGACATCATTGTTCACCTTTGAAATTTCTATAACTTCTCCTGGCCTGGTTGGCAAAGTATAGACTTGGTGGATTTCAGCATATGAAATAAAGACATCCCCATTTGGGATTTCATCACTACATGGTGGATCACCACTTTCTCCCATGTTGTCTGGCTTGATTTCCGTAATTGACATTATGGAGAGTTCCATAAGAGTGTTTTGATTTGGGTATATCCTATCAATTTGACTGCTAGGCAACACATAATCTGTACTCACATGTGTAAATGGGTATACTAGAATATTTTCCAAACTATATGGAGCATTAACTTTGGTAATCTCCCTTGTTGTGGATTTCTACTTTCCCATCATGTGGTAGAATTAAGCCTCAATATATTGAGATTAAAATGTCTTGAACGAGGCTATATCACTATACAATGTCCCAACTTGACCATCGAAACAATATTTGAGACATTGATGGTATGATGAAGGGATATCTGCATGTTGATGTAGCCAGGGTATTCCAAGCAAGATGTCGAAGGCTGAGTCTTGATCAATAACCATGAAATAGGAATTTTATCCAAGATCTCCAAACCATGTTCTAAGTGTAATCTCGCGTAGTGGTTCTTTCTCATTTTTATCATATCCTTGTAACATAAAAGTAGAAGGAGATAAATCAGATTCTGTGAGGCCCAATCGACGAAGTGTACGAATGGGGATGAGGTTGGATCCTAAACCATTATCAATGAAAACTCTTCGGACGTCTACACCATTGACCTTGCCAGATATGTGTAAAACCCCGACCACAGTTACCCAGAGTCTTTGAATTATTACATAACATTGACATGATCACAAGAAAGATCAAGTCTCGAAAGTCCTATTTGTTTAGTAGCCTTGGAAACACTATATATATTCATAAGTATTACATTACATCAAAAAATGAAAACTACAACAAAATATTTTCTTCATATTCCACACTCATATCCCCACATACTATCCCTGCAGGACATTCATAAATTACTTCTTCACATCCTGGGAAAAATAAAACATAGAAAATGGGTGACCTCAAATTCCAAGTAAGGATAACAATATAGCGGAAACATCCATAAACAAGAATAAACATTTAAGGCAATGAATACCTCGGACAAAATCCTTTTAAACTTGAACTTCAACATAGTATGGAAAAAATAAAATGAAATAATTCCATTTACCTATACACATGGATATTCTACTAATCGAATAATCACATGAAATATCAATAACCACTTACATAATGATGGAATGCATAATTCCAGACTATCATAACCACATATCCAAGGCCTCGTTCCAAGACTACAAATAATATTTTGTCAAGGCCTTATTCCAAGACACTAGTTTGTCTCATGAGACCTACTAATGCATCGACGAACTATAGCAGACTCCACCCGTCACATATTAATTCCAATGCATTCCTCATATGAACAGGTTTAAACATGACCCAAACATTCGTATTAAAACTAGAATAAGAAATGTAAATACTTCATCCATAGATCATGAATGGTATAAAAATAGCACATCCATAGTCAAACATATCACAAAACCTTCAATAAAATATAGAAGTTTTTAATCATAATAAATCAACTTCAATTAAGCGTAAAATCCATCAAAGGATGTTGACATAGATGAAGCCAAAACACTTTTTAGAGTAATATCTCTTTTTATTTTAAAATCATTTAAGATTCATATATTTATAAAATATAAAATTTTCTTTCAAAATATTCTTATAAGCTTGTAAGGGAAGCTTCGAAGATTTTATAATGGCGGAAAATAGCTGCACCCACCGTATAAGTTAAAAAAAACATTCTTACCTTAATTTTGTCAAAAAGGTTAAAAAGGACCTTGTTTGGAAAATGACGGAAATATTCCATTATAAACCACTTATAAAATTCAACAAGGGTATAAATGATTTAACCCATATTCTAGTAAATAGTAAAAATGTTTTGAAATACATTTTTAAGAAACATGGATGTGGATGATAAAGATGTCCTAGTAGATTATTACGTATAGGCAACCTCAGATGATGAAGAGATTTAGAAATAAACCCTTAACTTGTACTTTTCCTTGGTTGGGGGTAGGATAACCTCCTGTATAATGGTGAAATAACTGTTATTAAATTATTCAAGATCATATATATTAATATGATATCACATATGATCATTTAATTTTTATTTGTTAATAATATCTTAGTATTATCGTTGTTTCGGGTGTTAACTTACTCGTTTTCTTTTATATGTTTTGTAACGTAAGCCATGTTTGTCATGGATAGGTTGTATCTTATTCATATCCATAGTGATTTCAAGTCCTTAAAAATTATTTTTAAATCATCAAATGATAATTATACTTGAATGGATACGATAGAGAATGAATTTCACCGTGTTCGTGGAGACGGTAGTCCGTACGTACGCACAAGCCACAATATCATTATTCTGATATTAAAATAATATATAATTGGACGGTATATCATATATACTGAATAGTTATCATGTTATATTAATTATTTAAATTAATTACACATCATTATTATACCCATCCAAATAATAATATATTGAATAACAATTACACCACGACGTGGAGACGGTAAGCCCTACGGACGCACGTATGGTGACATGTCATTAAAAGGATGGATAGAATACTGAATATGGTAGTACCATATTCATAATAATATTAAAGTATACAGGGGATACCGGATTCATTATTTTAAAACGGGAATAACAACGAAAGAAGAAGTTGAAGAAGAAATGAATTTGAAAAAGGGTCGTGAAAACATTACCTCTTCTTCGGGTTCTTCCTTTTGATTTGATCAAAAGGCTCTTTAAGTTGGCTTTATTACTAAAGAAAGGCCTCTAAGATGAAGTGAGGGATGTTGATAGAGTATTTGGGTAGAGGTTGGCCGAACCAAAATGTTTTGAAGGTGTGATTTAAGGATAAGGGAGAGTGCCCTTTTATAAGAGGGGTGAGGGGAACCTTGGGAAAAGATAGAAATATTATTTTATAATAAATTCATATTCGGTTTCTCATGGCTCCAAAGTGGATTATTTAAAGGTTAAGGTGGTTATGGGTCGAAAACAACTCAACCAATAGAATTTTGACCGGTTTGGGTCATTATATTAACCTTATCTTAATGTATTAACTCTTAGTTAATTGGTTTCACTTTTACAATGTCTCTTTGTATTTTTATATTATATGGTTAATAAACTTACTATATAGATCCAAACGACCCCCAAGTAGTCCATTAATGATAATCCTATAATGATATAAGTCCCTTGGACAAAACATAGATTTTTATGAATTTAATATCAATTAATAATATAATATTTGTTTTAAAAACTCTTTTATGTCAATTTACACACTATTCAATAATTGATTTTCGTAAAAATAATAAAAGAATTATTACTTAAAACAAAGTTAATTAAGTAAATACTAACATTTAATATTAACATATAAAATTATTTTAATTCATAAAAAGTCTCAAATTATATTTATTTGGGTATTTATAATATCAATTATTTGAATTTTTTCACTATTATGGTAATTACTGCATCATCATTGTGTCAAAGCAAAATTGAATTATTTAATGTCTAAAAATTATAAATAAAATATACTTATGTAGGAAATCCTTTTATCTTTCTAATGAATTTTTACAATCGAATTTATTTGATGTATAACCCTATATTAAATTTTTTTAGTAAATAAACTTTGATTTTAACTCTTTTAACTATTCTATGAATAAAATAATAATAAATGTCCTAATCTATTCCAAGTGGACCTAAATGATAATATTTTTTTCGTAAGGCTGTTTTTGGTCGAGATACACTTGTCCAATAGAATTAGGACATGTTTTAGGGTAATACTAATATCATTTTTACCCTTAATTACCCTATTTAATTTTAATCGTGGTAAATAAAAGTAAAAAGAAACTATTCACCAAAAATTATTTTCATCTCATTGAAACATATTTAATTCCATGATATTAACCATGTCTTTTCGATTTTCGAAATTCCAATCACAGAAGCGGTAAAATTAGGTTTTATGAAAAATTCAGTTTTATAACTACCACTTAGTAGTTTCACTATTCATCAAAAATTGTAGTTTTTCAGAACAATGCCAAAATTTCACCCTAAGCTATAATTGATATTACAAATTCAAAAATGATGTCTATTTTAGAAAATTCCAAAAATATAAGTTGCATTAATTAATTTTATAATTAATTTCTGCTGTCACAACAAATAGCGTGTTTTTAAGAAACAATATATATCAAAAGATTGACAATTTTTTATGTCCAATTTCAAAGTGAAATTAATTATAATGTACAACATTGGATAAAATGGTAAAAATATATTCTAATTATAATTTAAAACCACTAAATAGTATAATTTATCACTATAAATTATTTATATTAAAAAATGTGTTTTTAATTATTTTTAAATATTCATAAAAATTTGATGTTCTCAAAAAAATATCAAAAACTTAAACTTAGGATAATTTAGATATTCCGAATCCAAAAATGAAGTCCATTTTGAAATATAAAATATATATAATTTCAAAAAGTAGGTATGACTATTCATAATGGCTATTTTGACTGGTTGTGGTGTTTAGAACTCGATGTTGCGGACAACACATGCTACCACATTATTCAAAGAGAAGCATACCATAGAAGCTTGGGGTGTTACATTCTATCCTCCTTCAAATAATTTTGTGCTCGAAATTTCTAGAATACTACCGCATGAAAAGACTCAGGTGGTTCTTCATCATTGGTTCCTCAGGTTCCCACGTTGCCTCTTCCATCTTATGGTTTCTCCACAAAACGTTTACCAGACGTGTCGTCCGATTTCTCAGTACTTGTTCTCTCATATCAAGAATCTTGATGGGATCTTCGCAATAAGATAGATCGGGTTCCAGTTCTAATTCCTCATCTTTGAGTATATGCGTTGGGTCAGGCATGTATTTCCTCAATAGAGATACGTGGAACACATCGTGAACTTTGGAGAGACATGGCGGCATTTCCAATCGGTAAGCTACAACCCCAATTCATTCTAGAATTTCGAATGGTCCGATGTACCTGAGACTCAATTTACCTTTCATACCAAAATGTATGACTCCCTTCCATTTAAATACCTTCAAGAAAACATGATCACTGACTTGAAATTCCAAATTCATCCTTCGATTATCTGCATAGCTCTCCTTCTACTCTGAGCTTCTTGGATGTGATTTTGGATTACCTTCACCTTTTCTATCATTTCATCCACCAGTTCTAGACCTAATTTTTTTTTCACCAACGTCATCCCAACAGGTTGGTGTGCGACATCTCTTTCCATATAACGCTTCATATGGTGCCATCTGAATACTAGAATGGAAGTTATTGTTATAGGAAAATTCTACCAAAGGTAAATATGGATTCCACATACCCTGAAAGTCTAGTGAGTAAGATCTAAACATGTCTTCTAAGGTTTGAATAGTCTATTTTGATTGTCCGTCTGTTTGAGGGTGGTAGGCAGCGCTCAAATGAAGTTCAGTATCCAGGGATTTCTGAAGACTCTTCCAGAATCATGAAGTAAAATGAGGATCATGATCAGAATCAATCGATAGGGGTACTCCATGAAGTCTCACAACTTCACTAATATATAGTCTTTCCAGACGTTCCAGTGGTAGATATTCTCTTATAGCAAGAAAATGTGTTGAATTGGTAAGACGATCAACAATAACCCATATTGCATCGTTCCTTCTAGGAGTCTTTTGCATCCTTATGACAATGTCCATCGTAATATTTCCCCATTTCCACTCAGGTATGGGAAGAGGTTGCAATACTCCACCAGGTTGTTGCCTTCCAGATTTCACTTGTTGAAAAACCATAAATCTTGACAAAAAATTGGCGTAATTCGGGGTCTAGGTGAATAAATCATAGATGTAGACATTGTGAAGAAAATATTAAGAAGACTTCCACCCCTTTATAATGGAAATGTTTCATCCCTTGAGGAAAGAGATCTTACAAAACTTTATTTGGATGATCTGTTGAGTAGCCTAGTGGCATAATAAATGGGATTCGTATTCCACGACATTACTGGATATGGGATGTTCAAGCTGCAGTGTATATTAAAAATTGAACAGGACTGTATAAGAGTGAGACGAAGACACCATATGAATTGTGGCATGGAAGGAAGCCCTCTTTTAAATAATTTCTTGTTTTTGGAAGTAAATGTTTCATCATAAACAAAGAAGTAAATCAAGGAATGTATGGTGACAATGTAGATAAATGAATTTTCCTCAGATACTCAATGAATAGAAAATCATAAAAGTGTTTTGAAAATCTATTAGGAAGGATTGTGGAAAGTAGTGATGTTAAAATAATTGATGAGAAAACCACAAATGCTTCAAGGGTGTCATATGCTGATGTGAGAGAAAGTAAAGAAGAAAGTGAACATGGAGAGAATACAAATACAAGAATATTGGAAGTTGTACAAAACAATCAGCAGTCACATCATGATGTCGACTCAGAAGAAGAATCTAATAATGAAACTGTGGCTGGAGAGAATGCAACTGAACCACACAAGAGAAATCGGAGAGATGATATTGATCCCTCTAACATAATTGGGGACAATAATGCACACAATCAAACATGGAGAATGAGGAATAATACGTAATCTTCATTTCTTTCAATTATGGAGCCATCCTCATTTAAAGAATTTACACAGGATGAATCATGGGTAAAAGCCACGAATGAAGAGTTAGATCAGATTGACAAGAATCATTCATGAGATCTTGTCCAAAGACCTGAAGGTCACAATGTGATTGTTAAAAAATTGATATTCAAAAACTATTTTGATGAGAATGTAAGTTTTATTATAAACATTGAATAACTGGTATGTAAAATATTCTCTTAGATTGAAGGTGTTGATGATGAAGAAACCTTTGCTCTAGTGGGTAGACTGGAGTCAATTAGGATTTTCCTTGCCATGGCACTCCAAATAGGATATAAAATATACCAGATGGATGTCAAAAAATCATTCTTGAATGGTGTACTCAAAGAAGAAGTTTACATTGAAAACCCAGTGTGTTTTGTTCTTGGTTTTGATGAAACAAAGGTCTACAAACTGAAGAAAGCTCTATATGGGTTGAAGCAGGCACCACGATCATGGTATTCTCGACTGGCCTCGTATCTCAAGAAGCGAGAATTCAATAGAGAAAAAGTAGACCACCATTTGTATGTGAAGAATTCTCTAAAAAATCAGTTCATGGTTCAAGTCTACGTTGATGAAATTATTTTTGGTGGTAGCAAACTGAAATCAGTGGATGAATTTTCCAATCACATAAAATAAGAATGTGAAATGTCTATGATTAGGGAGCTCACATATTTCATGGGGCTGAAGGTGATTCAAATTAAGGATTACACTTTCATCTCTCAGGAAAAGTATGCAAGAGAGCTGCTGAAAAAGTTTTATATGGAAGCCTCTAAACCAATGTCAACTCTGATTGCAGTTGAAACTAAACATGGAAAGCATGAGGATGGGACCTCTGTAGATCCCACCATGTAAAGGATGATCATTGGGAGGCTAACGTACTTGATAGCGACAGGACCAGATATTGTCTTTGACACATGTCTTGCACCCCGCTTTCAGAGTAATCCAAAGGAGGAACATATGATAGTGGTAAAAGGAATCATGATATATATTCAAAGGACTCACAACTGTGGCATATCCATTTCTGCATGAAGTAACATTCAATTATCAACATTTTCTAATGCGGACTTGGCTGGCGATGTTTTGGGCAGAAAGTCCACTAGTGGTGGTGCATTCTATATTGGGAATAAATGTGTTGGATGTTTGAGGAAGAAACCAAAAATTACTTCTCTTAGTATTGCTAAAGATGAGTATATCACCAACACAAAGGCATGCCCTCAACTTCTATGGATTAAGAAACAACTAACAGATATTGGTGATGAGGTGAAGCAACCAATGTTAATTTACTATGATAACAAAAGTGAAATTGATCTTACGAAGAATCCTGTTCAACATTCTCGTACAAATCATATTGAAATCAGTTATCACTTTATCAAAGAAAAAGGTTCTTAAGGACTGATTAGAATGGATCATGTGGGAACTGATGAGAAAGTGGCTGATATACTAACCAATCCACTGTCAACGGTTGTATTTGTGAAGCATCGGTTGAACCTCGTTGTTCAGCCACCTTTTAGTGAATAAGGTGTTTACACAATACCCCTATCCCCAGTTATGTTAACTGCTTTTTATATGTGTGTGGTTGTGATGCAGGTTTGTGGTAGAGATACTATCCAGGGGGTTTGGTTTGAGCTAAACAATGAACAAATACTGGTCTTTGGGATTATTGTCAATCGGGGAGAAAGGAATAAAATCAGGCATGTTCAGACATGATCAGCCATGTAATTCTTCTGTGACACTGTATGGGGATGTCTTGGTTTTCATTGTGAATTCCAAAACATAGGAACCCAATTCAGGATTCATCTCTTGTTTTCTATACTGACAATTTCTCACATAGAATTAGAGTGCTGGATGAGTTGATTCTTGTGTTTTTGGTTTTCATATAGATCTATTGAATTTTTTTTCTGATTTCCAACAAACCCAATGGGGGAGATTATTGGAACTATGGAAATTATGTTCCTAATTTTGAGTACGGTTTGTGTGTGTTTTCAATCCTCAAAGAAAGGTCAGAATGTGTGCTAGCAAAGTGATCATACTGAATAAGCAGATAACAAGTATTGAAGATGGCACATGTCTCCAGTGTTTTCAAAATTTGGGCTTGAGAATCAAAAAATGGAGAAAAGGTGTTTTGGAAAAGATACTTGCGCACCATTGACCAGAAGGAGATGAAACATGCACACCATATTTTTTTCAAGATCAGAACTTCAATATATGGAAAAAAATAAGGTCACACAAGTATATGTTTGGTCTCGCAAGTGACTTGAGTTCCAAGAAAGGACCTGCACACCGGTGCCTAGGAGGATTGGAAACTTGAACGCCGTTTTTCCTCCATGATCAGATCATCAAAATATGGGAAATGAAGTAGGGGCTCCCATGTTTTTGGGTTGGTCGCGCAATTGTCAAGGGGGATCGAAGAATTGCGCACCGAAAGTTGCACGCCGAGGTAAGACTTGCGCGCCACCGAACAGGTTATCTGAATGCCTATAAATAGGGGACCACTCATTCTCATTCGGTATGAAGATCAGACTTAGAGAAATTCAGAGCTCTCGCCATGCAGTTGTAGTGATCATGCAAGTGTTGGTGGGTCGCTCAAGTAGAGGCTTCGCGATAGCAGTTTGTTGTGCATCCAAGTTCATTTGGGTGAGAACGTAAGTGAGTCTCGCATGTTTGGTGTTGAAGAAGTGAGAGTCATTCAAGAGATTAGCTTGGACTTGCGTGCCATCATTGAAACTTGCACACGGTCATGGGGGAGCGCTCCTGGTGTTTCTTGAAGTACTCCCATCAATTTGAAGCTACACGAAAGTTGGGAGATTTCCCGGTACCCACAATAGAAAGTTATATTCGTCTACTGGTGAGATTTGGACTTCCATAGAGCATCTATAATCAATAGAGGATGCATTATTTTGTAACAATGAAGAGACCTTCATCTCAATAAACTGAGTGGGACTTCACCAAGGGAAGTGAGATAGGTGGAGTCAATGGGAGTGACCCGAGAGACGCAATGATCTATCCCTAAACTTTTGTATGGGCAGTGAGCCTGGGATAGAGTGAATGTGCCCAAACCTTTCTAATCCACATCTAGTGAAGTTTAGTGGTCTTTGGTATGACCGACAACCATTCGGCATATGCTCCTTGGACGTTGCCCTTAGTGGTGAACCATGTAAAAAGTTTTGTGTCATCTATCTGCATGTGAATGTTTGTGTTCTGATCATTTTCATCATATTGGCTCAACATGTTCCTACCAACGTGGGAACAAGATCCATATGATTAAAAGAAAATGTTGTCACCTTGATTCACCCCTCCCCTCTCAGGGTGTCTCAGGGTTCTACAGTACTTTTAAGGATTATATAACATCCTCCACAAGAAGGTAACTATTGTGGGATTTTTGGATTATATATATCTAATCATTAGGGATCATTAGCCTCAGTTAAAAGAATTATTCCCCAGAATATGGTAGTTGTGGTGAATGTTTTTTCATGGGGCCATCCACCATCTCAATGCCTGATAAATCTATGGTAACAAAAGGTATCTCATGGTTTTTCCTTTTATGTAATTTCAGTTCCCAAATAATATCTTCCTAGAAGATTCTAGGGTTTATTCTATGAGAATTTTGACCTATTCCATGAAATGGACTCTATGTCAGTTGATTTACATCCTACACAATGATGGATCTTCATTGAGTGGAATATTTTGATCATGGATAGGACCTCTATGTTTATTGGTGGTAGTGTGGGGAGGATCACTATAGTGAAATTATCTTTCATGGGACATCAAAAAATGGTTGATGGTGGAACTAAACATGGGTAAAGACTTCTAGGCCTTCTTATGGGGTGATTGGGTTCTCAGTCCATAGTAGTAAATGATATTTTCCTGTGTGGGGGTCTCGATAGAAATACAAGACACACCAGCATTGGATGGGGCCACTGGAGGTGGGGATGAAAAATATTGATGGGAAGGGATTATGGCCAACCCCAATATCAGTACCAAGAGTTCCATAACAAGTATAGAATAGTGTGGGTTTGATAAGACTTTCAATTTATCCATCTAGGTTGGCTAATGTCATTGTTATGGCTATGTGGGTTCCCTATAGGTGGTGGTTGATATTGTTGCGACTTGTAAATCATTAACATCGTTGTTGTAAGGGAGGAAAATTTCGTGGAATTTTAGAGATAGAATCTAGAAATGGTTTGTCATCATGATTATAGGGGGGGGGGGAAGATTTCCAATAGATAATATCTCATGGCTGGTGGTATTGGCATGGTTTCATTACCTTCATATATTTCTGAGCCAAATATCAGGATGGGATGAAACCTTCTAGTTTATACTGAATAATAAGCAAATTAATTACACTTCTCTAGATGATCTCAAAGGGGATATAGTGGGAGAATATATGGTAATCATGGAAGAGGCCACCATTACGGATATATAAGAGTTTTATGGGATAATTTCACTATTAATCCTCCTTCCCCATACCAGTTGGTGGTGGGTGATCGCGCATTTCACGTGGCTTTTTCCCTGTGGATAAATGGTTCCAAATGTTAGTAAATTAACAATACAATCAATTCAAAAAATTCTTATTGTCATTCATCCTTATCTATGGTGGAAGGGACTACAGGGAATATCTATATGATGTCTCAAATTAGGTTTGAACAATGTCCTCAAAATTCTATAGTTATTGAATTTGAGTTTAACATTGTTCCCACCATCTATTTGGTTAGTGGATAGTGTCCAATATCTGGAACTGGTCAGGCTCAAATGTGTTGGTGCTAAAAATTAATAATATACTCTCTATTATAGGAGAATGATTTCATGTTGGGTTCAACATTTTTATTTCTGATGCATTCAGTTGGGGACATTCATAATTCTATTCATGCCCTGCATTCCTATATTCGAAAGGCAAGAGGCCTCTTCCACCACGTTTGGATGTTTTGGAACCCTGATAGGAACATGATAATAGGATATCATTTTATCCTTCTTTGGAATCCACCTTTGAAATTGTCTCCTTGTCTGGGTCTCCCTCAAAGAATGGATTCTTGTTTATCAATCTCTTTCCTAGTGCTATCTCGAGGGGGACATCATTTAATTATATTGATTCTGTCTAGATAGGGTAAAAAATACAATTAGAGTAAATGGAAATATTGGGCATGTATGAGAATTTATGGATGTTGGGTTCATCAAAATACTATACGTTCTTCCCCTTTTTAGGTCAGATGAATATCTCATGTGAGGCATACTAGGAGTATAACACACGGTATCCCTTGTTAGCTATGGGGATGTTATCTCATGGTTCATAAGGCATCTGAGAGTTTTTACCCAAGGAATCTAATGTTTATTTTTGGGGGTAGATATTTTGGGTCGCCCACATGTTCAATGTCGTATGAGAAATCATTAGTCATAAGTATAATTTATTATGGGGAAAGGTTTCTCCCCTGTTTAACATCTTTTGGGGATAGGTTGGTTACAGATTTAACATCTAGTGGTAACTTGATGACCATAGGATGTATATATTATAGGGGTAATTTGGCAATATTATTAGAATATTAGGAGGATATGTTTTTATATTTTAGTGTATTACAATGCTAAATACGGTCATGATTTGGAGTTTTCATATTCCTATATGGAAATTCATAGAGTATGTGAATATTTATTTTTTTGGATTATACCTTAAGAGAGATCCCAGGTTTATCGAGATGTGAGTATTGAACTACATGGAGGTTTCCTACATACCCAATGAATATACAAGAATCCAAACCCATGTACATTCATACCTATGTTTAATGTCTTTTGATTGGTCCATTCCATGAAATTTAACATCATGCAGTAAAGATGGTTGCATCATGGAATGAGTGATCACAATAGATGGTGTGGTTCTTATGAATATAGGTTTATAATATTGAGGTTCACATTTGATAATGTGGAATGATGGTGTGTGCATTATGAATGTGAGCTTGCTGGAATGGGAGTCACTTCAAATTGATGGGGGAGGGTGTCATCATAGGATAACATTCATGGGGGGTATCATGTTTTTCATATGGGTAATACTACAGTTTAAAGAAATGGGTTGAGGATGTTGTCATGTTGTTTAATGACATATGACTTGGATAGTGGGATGTATAGTTTTACATCATATAACTGGAACATTGTTGGGACCTACACAAAGGGAGACCATTTCTATGTAGGAGTGGAATATCAATAATAATACCGCCCAACCAAAAAAATGTGGTAAGTTTCACTTGATGCTATCACCTTTCAGTATTACGTTTTTATTAAAAATACACATCTAGTTTGGAACTGTAATAAACACATCAATGAAGGGGTTTACAAAATAATTCTGGATATGATTATGAGAAATATGTGTTAGTTTCTCTATGATTATATGAAAATGGAGATACAGTTTTTTATTTCATGATTTAAGGGGAGAAGCCTAACATGAGGGTCGATGAATATGTCTCACAAACAATTGAGATTTGGGTAAATCTAGTAAGAGTGGGGTAATGAACTTGAGAACTTGACTTGCGACCAGCTGTGTTTGGTGGAGGGAGGAATCAGGTTTAGGACTCAGAGGTGTTTGTGTTAAACTATTAAATTTCACACACAAATTCGGACTGATTAATCATGTGGTTTATCCCAAGGACATTTCATAATCCATTGAGGCATATGTTTTCAATACATTTAGAGTCTCCTGAAATATGTTGTTACATGATGAAAAAGTATCATGTGTGCTACTTCTTAGCAATTAAAGGATGTTCCACGAGAAGATATTAATTAAAAGACATGCCATGTTGGGTCCCATACATGGTTAGTAATATATGTTTTCTTATTTTGGGAACCCATGGTGGTTTAGAGTTGCATGATGTTGTCGAAGTGAGATTTTTGAGGGAGGGATATAATGCTTAAAATAATGGATATCTATCCCAAAATAGGCGGGGGTGATGTTATATTTTTTGATAAAATAGGAAACATGTGCATAAAAAATATTCATGTGTCATGAAATGTTGTTTCACGTTATCCGTGCCTTTTTCAATTGGGATATTGTACCATAAGATAGTGGTTCAATGACCCATTTTTCATGAAAATATTTCCATGCTATGTTTATGTTTGAAAAAAAGGTTTTATAGTTGTTAAATTTCATCATATTAGACCCTTTCCCTTATAGGGATCCCTTAAAACGGGGTCTATTCAATTTCACTATTCGAATGCATGTCAGATGGGTAATGAAGCATAGATTTTCTCAGAATGGTATGATGTTTTATACCTTCAATCACATGGCTCTGAAATTATTCATTGTGATGGGTTTCATCATTGCCTTAGAGAAAACCCTCCTTTTAGTATTGAAACTTGTTTTCAATTCCAACAATATCAATTTTGTATTGAATGTAATAGAATGAATACAGTCACAGGTCCAGAATGATCTCCTACCAAAGAGATCAAATATATAAAATAAATAAAATAAATAAAATACAAGAGGGAACCACTAATATATCTAATCCTCTTATCTTGACTTTATATAAGGTATCCAATACAACCATGAAACACTTAGGATCCACCCTACCTGAACAGATAAACATGGGGTCATATTGAGTAAAATTTTATTAGGGCTTTTTGGGGAAGGTTTGGGTAAAAATTAAATGGAATCCTCCAATAGTTTTCCAAACATAACCTGTAAATACGATGTATGAATGATGTGTTATTATTAGAATAAAAAATAAATAGCTAAAAAAATGAATAATTTTTTTCAATCATCATGTTCAAAGGTAACATTATAGGCTAACCATACCAATTTTTTCTAGAATAATAAGTCTTAGAGTAGGTCACAAAACCATCATAGGGAAATGTTCCCAACTATCCATACCATCATTTATCCTAATCAGAAGGAATAGTTTCTACCCCTTAATATGAATCAAATATCCTCATAGGGGGGATAAGTTCCCTGACTACATGTATATCTATATTTAATATTAATAGGGGATACACACACAACCCACTATATCTCCACATATCATAAATCATGAAATAGACACACGTCATGATCAATATATATCCACATATCAAAAATCATTTGGGTGACATGAACCCAACCTGATAGGTTTATATATATCATAATTAGGGAATAGTCCCTACCCAGTAATACCATCAAGGGGAATGAAACCCTCCCTAAAATAATATATATCATACAATAATTTGGGGGAAAGGATCCCCTACCACACAGAAACATAATCCTTAATATCATTATGGGGAACATTGACCAACCTTGGAAACAAAATCTGAAATAGCATTTGGGTGAATTATTCACCACCCTCGTAACATAATCTCTTATATCATCTGGGTAAATGAAACATCACCCCTGAAAACATACAACATATCATTATATAGGTAATACTCTCATCATAGTATCATATATCACATAACATATATCATTCATCATAATTGAGTGAAAATGCACTCCCCAACCACACCCATGGTGAATCATCATCAGGGGGTTGAACACTTTATTAAACCAATCACATAATTCATAGGTTCAAATTTCATGTCCACCACTACTCTTTATCACCACATCCACAATACGCTATAATTGTATCCACCTATCTATACTAATCCTCTATAGGATCAATATAATATTGGGAAAACCACCAACGCCCCCTTTTTCACACCATTTCCAAGACACCCTATATGGGATACTTTGTACCATCCTCAACACTCATATGAATTTCATCACTCAATGTTAATAGAATCTCTCAGTTCTCATCCTGGAATGATCATGTCCTAATTAGCCTCATAGGAAATACTATTCCGAAATCAAACTAGAGAGTTGACATAAATAACATCTTACTTCTATGTGAAGATAGTTTGGTATCCATAAATCCAATAAGTATATAATTAACTCTTTGATCTACCCTTCCTTGCATGTACACACTAGTGAGGAAAAAACTATTCCCCCACCCATACACTATTTGGATTAATGGATATATGGTGTTTCGAGGTCCCATATAGACTATCACTTGGAAAACTATTTTTTAATGTCTCACTCTCCATAAAATATATTTTCCAAACTATACTAACCTAAATTACATTACGTTTCAATTATCACATTGATAACATTATAGGTTTCATGTATTTCATTGTAAAAATGTGTAATCAATCCCTTGGAAATCGATGGACAAGGCAGAAAGCTTGTTATCAAGGGTCCATTATATCCCAACACGAATCCATTAATTTAATTGGAATTTAAGGGGGGAAAGAGTTAATTATTTTAAATTTATTTTCAATGAAACTAAATTAGTGTGAATGCACATCAAATGAACATGAAGCAATACACAATCTATAGGGATATATTGAAGGATTTCATACATCATTCAATGTTTTTCCATTACGAAATCATGGAAACCATCTCTTATACTTGTACAAAATTCCTCCATGAATATATAATCAACATATCTCAAACATAATGACACAATATTCAAAATAATTATTTATAATATTTTATAATAAATGATTTCAATTTAACTTAAAGAACCATGCCTACCAAAAACTCACATAGACAGATCCACTAAAAAACATCTATGAACGGAATCCAAACTTTTTACTGTAGGATCTCATTTTGCCTATGAATGAAATACCTATCATAGTGCACTAGATCAATCACTAATCCCATTCAATAAAATAAAAAATATCTATTGGATTTATTATCGTAACATACATCTAGATAAATGGAATGAAATAATGATCTTTCATCTTGTTAGGATGTCCTCATGTCATGTTAAATAATTCCCCATACCCCTAGATACAAATCAACATGCATTAGTAGAATCACCATGAGAATTCTAGACCAAATTTTCACAAATTTAAAAGCGGTGAAGTTAAAAAGGAAATGTTAAAAGAGTTAGAACCTACCAAAAATATTTCAACTGGTGATTTAAATATCCCTCCTCACCATGGAGAATTGTATGCAAGGAACAATGGGAGATATTTGATGTTAAATGGCCACATATGACACCCATATCAATGTAAAACATGAATGAGTAAATCCAAAAATAAAGGGTCAACACTAGTTAAAAAATAGGGAAACCCATAGGTCATGGAATGAATCATTTGGGTTGTGGCCTAACTGAAATCATATAGAGGACCTGGAAACTCATCCCATATATATCAAGGTGTTACCCCGATGTGTCATGAAGCATCTACCCTAGGTTAAAGGGTTGACCCATGGACATACCCCATCACACTGTGACCCATCTGGCTCACATAACATCAATCCTTTACCTAGTGAAGCCAATTCCTTCATGACAAGGACTCCCCTTTCCCTATGGCATATTGATCCATGATATAAGTCATAAAATCCCCCCATGATAGATCATTGTGGCATTACCAATCATTCTTTTTTCAAAATCACACGATTCAAACATAAGAGTCCACAAACCCCAAGATAATATCCACTATCATGGTGTGATCCCTATAGGGAAAGAGCACTGCTAATTTATTAGTGTATTCATCAGAAATATAAATTTAATTATCATTAAATTAACCCCATATATCACAACATGATTCCTCTAAATCACCCTACAAATAATAATGTAAATAAATCATACACATGAGATGTTACTTCTATGCATCACCCACCATGCCACAGATCATTTTTCCATGGTGTTTCCTATCAACCAATACCTTAACATGATGTATCCTCCCCAATCATGATGTAAAAATATTTTAGAAGTTTAATTAATAATTTGGGACACCCTAAATACAATATAGAATTATCCAGAGCACTCAAAACATTTCACAGTACTCTATCCAGGTCTAAAAACATATTCTTGAGATGTTTTAACCCTTAAAATACTGATTTGAATCACAATTCATGAAATATACAGTAATTAAAAATAAAAAATTCAAGTTTATTATGAATTACACTAATCATGAAAATATGGGCCCTAATATACTATCTTCCATAAATTTTCTATTCCCCGTGATGTTTTAGTGGCCAATCCCAATCCGCTAGGGTCGTTAGTTAACAACTAGATCACAACATTCAACCTAAGAACATGAAATGATATTCCATAGTGAAACTCTAAGAATAAAGTGAACTATTAACAAAATCATGATATTCTCACTTATTACCATTAATAATACCATGATGGAACTCAACCGTAATGATATATCTCATTAACAAATTTTACATCAATCAATTCGTCCCTATGTATATATTTCTTGCCACTATTATAATACTCCAAAAATATTTTATTCTCCATCATAGTACTCCCAAAAATATTAAATGAATATTGAAACACAATATAAAAAAATCCACTAACATGATTAGTGTTATTTACACCTCACTCCACCTAATTCCACAAAACACTACCAATCAGCCCATATCACTACCCTCTCTTAAAAATTCCAAATTGATTCCACTGATGTTCCCTTATATCAATCAGTAATCAAACCTCAATTCCCTAATAGAATAATGAGATCAACATAGCATACAGACCAATTTCTAAACCCATCATATGGTGTAATTAATTGGTTAGGGCCTTGACCAAACACGCACATCAGTAACCATACCCTCTCTTTAAGAACATGTTTTTATGTCCCTTAACTCTCTCTCAAATCCCATCAATATTTCATCTAAATCCTGATTAAAAAACCTGACAACATCCAACACGACATCTAAATCCAAAGAATGATGCTTGATAAAGTACCATATAAAATTTTACATATTTATACATTTCAATTTCGGTGCTATCTTGACCATATACCTACCAATATCACTATATATATGAACCTACCAACCCAAGAGTTAAACATCTATGACCAACTCAGTGCTCCACACTATAAGAGTATACTTATCATCACTCTAACGAACCAAATCACTTGATCTTAATTTTTGACATCCTATATATTATCATACATAATGATTGGACATGGCTATTAATCTCATATATGAGTGTTGGAATTAAACACTAATTCATTCGCGTTTTCGAATCATTGTAGATATACAACTAAATATCTCTTTAAATTATATGTGAAATTAGGGTCACACCCCCACATCCAATAGTTTGATCCCCTATATTTTTTATTCCATTACACCAGACCTTATGTTCCATCCATGATAGGTCCCATCAACACATAGGATTCTTATCTCAAGAAATTAAATTCCATCTTGAAAGACACGTTCAAGGTACATTCTCTGATGAACTATACCATTATACTCTATTACAACCATGATGTCACCACCTATAATAAAGAAATGTTTTCAATCCACATAAATTAATAATCCCTTATATTGAAATGTGATCCACTAATTCCATCAGTCTATGACCCACACATGGTCACTCACCAATCATCCACTTGAAAAACACTGTGAACAAACATAATGTCAACACTTATCTTATGGAAACATATTTATTATTCATCAGAACCATGATCTAATTTTTCCAATGTGATACATAAAATCCATTAATCCTCTACCCACACATGGTAACTCACCAATGAACAACACAAAATTGTACTTTCAAAATAAGAATACACTTTCCCTCACTCACTAAGTATTTTCTTTTAAATATATTCAAATGTATATTCTCCTTTTCTCCATATGAGTGATTTTATAAGAAACCTATCATAGATTAATACCCAAAATCAATCTCAATTTTATTTAAACTTAATAGATGTATGGTCTCATGAAAAAACATTTCACAGCCCAACTTACACTACCATGAGATTCATGTTATCAACAAAAAATATCATGTTCATAATCCACTAATAATGATCCCGTCATATATCAATATCATCTATCCATAAGTACCTTAATACTTACGTAATCACAAACAAGAGGTATCTCACTCATTACATGGACCACTACATGATATCACACATCCTGGTAATAAATATAATTCAAAAACCATCTATATACACTTGATTGATCAAAGATCTAACCATCTAGGGTCACTAAATCAAAATTGTTGGGAATCAAATTGATCAAACCCTCCACACCAAAAATCCATACCCGATGTACTCAAGGAACATAAAATACAAAAAACATAGGTATCCCACTTTCATTTACACTACCCTCACACAAGTATTCACATCCTCAAATAAATTCACATTCCATCAAACCCACTCTAGGATTTTCAAATATACATATCAGGAATCACATACCATGTTAAATACCCACTCTATGGAAGTAATACTCACAAATAATCTGTATACTAGACAACCCTTTTGAGGGCCAAGATCATATCTATATTCATATAAAGAAATTATTCAACAATGAATCATATCTACAAAAACTATAGACATAATATTCTTTAGTTATCTAAAGTGATGATAAAAAGATATATATGGGAAAAACAACAAAAAGTTATTTTTGAAAATTTATGTAATTGAACCATCATCAAAATAACCCACAAGGGGGACATCACCTACCCATATAATTTATCTGCTAACCCACTAGGGGTCACTATATATCCCTTACAAGGAATGACTATATGGACCCCATTACTAGAAACTATGTTGTCATAAAATCAAAAAGATCTACCACAATAAGAAGATATTGTGGTTCTAATGAGTAGAATGCAACTAAAAGGTTATATATGAAAACACTATATAAGTTATTATTAAAACATTAAACACATATACCATTTATCATCAGTGAAATAAATCACATACAATATAATGAATAGCATGTAAATCATTAATTTTAAATATGATTCATATACCAACACTGATTTACACTATAGAAAAAGTTCCAAAATGACAATAAAAAACTCAAATTCACACATGATACACAAATAAATAACTCAACCCTAACATAAAAAAAATTGAAATCCATTATCCTAGAAACTAATTCGGCCCAGTAACATTGTCTTCATAACTCACCAGTTCGAGGTACATCAAAAACTAGGAAAAATTAATAGTCCCTTTATTCCATATCATAAATATTAACATAGGGAAATAACTCTTTGATAAAACCTTTTAACACCCCAACCCAGGACTGATCATGCCAGATTAATGTAGCTTGAGGTGAACCTCTCCGAACACCAAATAATGTCAATTAGAAATTATTTTCTATGGGTTTATTGTGGAAACAATATACCCTCATATGCGACTAATTGAATAGTGAAATTAACAATAAAACATCAATAACAATAATCAATGTACACAAAAAAATTAATATATTCTTTTTATATAAATGAATATGTAATAGTACAATTATAAATACCAAATGATCAACCACCGAGATAATAACATATAAATAATAAACTAAAGATATAAAATCAAAGGAGGATATACTATCATCATGGGGCCCTATCTCTTATATTTGTCTAAGATGTTTAGATTAATCATGAAAAACCAGCCCTCTTCCTTACCTAAACCTATGAACACGTGATTTCATTATGTACCAATGGATAAGGCCAGTCTATTATGGTGTGAATAAAACTCCAAATAATACCACAACTAAAATCCCAAAAATAAAAAAATATAATTTATACATGATGAGATATTCTCATAATAAAAAAAATAACAAAAATTAAAATAAATAAAGACCATTGATTGTCATGATCTTTGGTGACTCTTGTGTTTTACCATACCTTCTATGTCTAGGGTTGGATGTCTCAATGAATGTGTCATAACCATAAAGGGGATTATCACCCCAACATGTATACCACCCTATATCATAATTAGTTTTAATTTTACCCACCATATAATAACAGTAACATATTTTTATTCGAGTATACTAAACCCACACTAATATATATATCCATATAATATAGTTATCAATGGGTATTTTTCTTTCATGATATGTCTACACATATCATAAATCATCAGGGGGATTTGTTCCAAACCTAGTATATCTCAATATATCACATATTAAAATGAGTATTGGTTTCAATATCAATATATTTTCATTTAAAACATTGAATGGGTAAACACCCACACCGTAATATGATTATGGGAGATATCTTTCATCCATGGAATCATATATATTATAACATTATAAGGGGAAGAGATCCCAACCCTTAAAACACAATACTTTAAATAACATGGAGGAATGGATCCCCAATATATATTTATAATCTAAAATATCATCAAGGGGAATTAAATCCCTCCCTAGAAACATAATCTATAAAATAATTAGTGGAAATAATTTCTCACCTTGGAATTATAAATCGTTTCATCATCAGGTTCATACCCTACACTCGAAATCTCATATAATTTCAAACATATAGCCTATTTCATTATCCATGGGAATAAAACCATCCTTGAAATACCCACAATGAATCATCCTCAAATTTATTTTCCACTCACCTAAACCAATTATACAATTCCAAGATTGGCCTCTCAAGAACAAAAACCATCCAAATCACTATATCTACACTAACCTATAACATAATATTAATCTACACAAACCCTCTTCAATGTAAACATATTACTAGGTCACCCACTAGGGTCCCCTTGGTCACATCATGAACCTAAGAACCCTATATGGGAACCTCTCAAGCATCCCCAACTCTCAGGACTAGTCCATTAGTCATAGGGAACAATTTCCATTGATTATAGAAATAGGATCCTCTATCCTAATTGGTATCATAGATAATACAATTTTTTTGCATTTGGAATCAATTGGGAGATAGTAAATCTGGAGAAATATATTCATATATGGGACATGATAGTCTACAATATCAATTATTTTATCAAAGAAGATCCGGACATGAAGGTAACCACAATCACAAGGATCCTAAAAAGGGAGATTGAGTCAAACCATTGAAATCTTTTTTCTGTCATAATATTGTTATTTCATATGTGATTGGAAACATGTTACTTCAAGATATGTATTTGGTTTATCACTCTCCCTTAAAAGTGTTTTCAGAAAAAAAAACATAAAAAGTTATTCAATCATTTCTATTCAGAAGAATATTGAATAATAGAATAATGAAATCCATGGAATTCTCTCGGTACTCCTGAGAATGAAATTCCTATCACATAGAACACAGTCACTCACAAATCAAGTTAAATTGAATCAAAACCCCGAGAAATTATCAAAATTTGAAATAAATAAAGGTAAAATATGATTAATAAAGAGTACTCATCCACTAGAGTTATCCCATATTCAATACATAAAGAATATAAAATATCCATTATCCCGACTACATTTCAGAATGATTTGACAGAATCCACATAAAAATTAGCCTAAATACTCTAAAACCAGAAAATGGTGAGGGGGAAAAGAATAACAAATGGAGAGTAAGAAATTTACCCAAATATAATGTGGGATAATTCATAATTAATTCTTTTCCAAGTGGAATCTAATTTGAAGAATATAGGGGAAGAAGAAATTAGATATTACCTCAACAAATACTCTAATAAACCTAAAACATGAAGGGAGATTATAGCTAAATTATGGGTCTTCCCCTATTAAGAAAATATAGAAGAGGGAAGATTATGGTGTGACCCATTTGGGTAATGTCTTAAATAACCTTAGGAACACTACTGTAAATAAGTCTATTAGTGACCGCCAGGCGGTTGCTGAAGGCCCTCTGCCGGGCACCCTATAGCGACCGCCATAGGCGGTCGCTATTCTAAAAAAAAATTAAATTTTTTTTATTGAATTGAATATACATATATAAATATATATATATATATATAAATATTCATATATATACTATTAAATACAATATTTTAAATATATATATATATATATATAATATATTTTAAATGTTTTAATATATATTTAATATATATATAATATCAAATCATTGTGCTATAATAATTTAAAAACTTCGATTCAAGAAATAATCTCATTTCAGGTCGTTCGGAGCACGTTTGCTCCGAATGGGACCGCCGCCCGCCGTTTTGGTGTTTTATGGCGCCGGAAACGCGTTTCCGGCCGCCGCGGTCACACGGCACCTCAGAATGAGGTGCCGTCTGGCCAACCATTTCACAATTCACGCCCCGGATGTTGTCGTATGGTTTCGTGGCATTCGGACGTTGTTTGGGTGGTTTTGACCCCCCAACGCGCCATTTCAGCGCGCGCCGCGCTGCTGAAAACGACCCAATCGGAC
Organism: Viscum album; assembly: GCA_963277665.1. Taxonomy (NCBI): domain Eukaryota; kingdom Viridiplantae; phylum Streptophyta; class Magnoliopsida; order Santalales; family Viscaceae; genus Viscum; species Viscum album. The sequence continues at coordinate 1,905,724,406 of OY728158.1, forward strand.
GTGCCGCGCGCACCGCACGTCCGATGGACGTGCGGCCTCCTCCTGCATCTCAGGAATAATATTTCTATCGTTCTCGTGCGGTTTCAGGTCGTTTGGAGCACGTTTGCTCCGAATTGGACCGCCGCACGCCGTTTTGGTGTTTAATGGCGCCGGAAATGCGTTTCTAGCCGCCGCGGTCACATGGCACCTCCGAATGATGTGCCGTCTGACCGCCATTTCAAAATTCATGCCTCGGATGTTGTCGTACGGTTTTGTGGCATTCGGAGGTCGTTCGGGTGGTTTTGACCCCCCAACGCGCCATTTCAGCACGCACTGCGCTGCTGAAAACGACACAATCGGACGTGCCGCGCGCACCGCACGTCCGATGGACATGCGGCCTCCTCCTAAATCTCAGGAATAATATTTCTATCGTTCCTGTGCGGTTTTAGGTTGTTCGGAGCACATTTGCTCCGAATTGGACTGTCGCACGCCGTTTTTGTGTTTAATGGTGCTGGAAACGCGTTTCTGGCCGCCGCGGTCACACAGCACCTCCGAATGAGGTGCCGTCTGGCCGACCATTTCACAATTCACGCCCCGGATGTTGTCGTACGGTTTCTTGGCATTCGGACGTCGTTTCGGGTGGTTTTGACCCCCCAACGCGCAATTTCAACGTGCGCCGCGCTGCTGAAAACGACACAATCGGACGTGCCGCGCGCACCGCACGTCCGATGGATGTGCGGACTCCTCCTGCATCTCAGGAATAATATTTCTATCGTTCCCGTGCGATTTCAGGTCGTTCGGAGCACGTTTGCTCCGAATGGGACCGCCACACGCCGTTTTGGTGTTTTATGGCGCCGGAAACGCGTTTCCGGCCGCCGCGGTCACACGGCACCTCCGAATGAGGTGCTGTATAGCCGACCATTTCACAATTCACGCCCCAGATGTTGTCGTACGGTTTCGTGGCATTCAGAGGTCGTTCGGGTGGTTTTGACCCCCCAACGCGCCATTTCAGCGCGCGTCGCGCTGCTGAAAACGACACAATCGGACGTGCCGCACGCACCGCACGTCCGATGGACGTTCGGCTTCCTCCTGCACCTCAGGAATAAAATTTCTATCGTTCCCATGAGGTTTCAGGTCGTTCGGAGCACGTTTGCACCGAATTGGACCGCCGCACGCCGTTTTGGTGTTTAATGGCGCCGGAAACGCATTTCTGGCCGCCGCGGTCACACGGCACCTCCGAATGAGGTGCCGTCTGGCCGACCATTTCACAATTCACACCCCGGATGTTGTCGTACGGTTTCGTGGCATTCGGAGGTCGTTCGGGTGGTTTTGACCCCCCAACGCGCCATTTCAGTGCGCGCAGCGCTGCTGAAAACGACACAATCGGACGTGCCGCGCGCACCGCATGTCTGATGGACGTGCGACCTCCTCCTACATATCAGGAATAATATTTCTATCGTTCTCGTGCGGTTTCAGGTCGTTCGGAGCACGTTTGCATAGAATTGGACTGTCGCACGCCGTTTTGGTGTTTAATGGCGCCAGAAACGCGTTTCCGGCCGCCGCGGTCACACGGCACTTCCGAATGAGGTGTCGTCTGACCGACCATTTCACAATTCACGCCACGGATGTTGTCGTACGGTTTCGTGGCATTCAGAGGTCGTTCGGGTGGTTTTGACCCCCCCAACGCGCCATTTCAGCATGCGCCGCGCTGCTGAAAACGACACAATCGGACGTGCCGCGCGCACCGCACGTCCGATGGACGTACGGCCTCCTCCTGCATCTCAGAAATAATATTTCTATCGTTCCCGTGCGGTTTCAGTTCGTTCGGAGCACGTTTGCTCCGAATTGGACCGCCGCACGCCGTTTTGGTGTTTAATGGCACCGGAAACGCGTTTCCGGCCGCCGCGGTCACACGGCACCTCCGAATGAGGTTCCGTCTCGCCGACCATTTCACAATTCATGCTCCGGATGTTGTCGTACGGTTTCGTGGCATTCAGAGGTCGTTCGGGTGGTTTTGACCCCCCAACGCGCCATTTCAGCGCGCACCGCGCTGCTGAAAACGACACAATCGGACGTGCCGCACGCACCGCACGTCCCATGGACGTGCGGCCTCCTCCTGCATCTCAGGAATAATATTTCTATCGTTCTCATGCGGTTTCAGATCGTTCGGAGCACGTTTGCTCCGAATTGGACCGCCGCACACCGTTTTGGTGTTTAATGGCGCCGGAAACGCGGTTTCCGGCCGCCGCGGTCACACGGCACCTCCAAATGATGTTCCGTCTGGCCAACCATTTCACAATTCACTCCCCGGATGTTGTCGTACGGTTTCGTGGAATTCGGAGGTCGTTCGGGTGGTTTTGACCCCCCAACGCGCCATTTCAGCGCGCGCCGCGCTGCTGAAAACGACAGAATCGGACGTGCCGCGCGCACCGCACGTCCGATGGACGTGCGGCCTCCTCCTGCATCTCAGGAATAATATTTCTATCGTTCTCGTGCGGTTTCAGGTCGTTCGGAGCACGTTTTCTCCGAATTGGACCGCCGCACGCCGTTTTGGTGTTTAATGGCACCGGAAACGCGTTTCCGGCCTCCGCGGTCACACGGCACCTCCGAATGAGGTGCCGTCTGGCCGACCATTTCACAATTTATTCCCCGGATGTTGTCGTATGGTTTCGTGGCATTCGGACGTCGTTCGGGTGATTTTGACCCCCCAACGCGCCATTTCAACGCGCGCCCCGCTGCTGAAAACAACACAATCGGACGTGCCGTGCGCACCGCACGTCCGATGGATGTACGGCCTCCTCCTGCATCTCAGGAATAATATTTATATCGTTCCGGTGCGGTTTCAGGTCGTTCGGAGCACGTTTGCTCCGAATTGGACCGTCACACGCCGTTTTGGTGTTTAATGGCACCGGAAACGCGTTTCCGGCCGCCGCGGTCACACGGAACCTCTGAATGAGGTGCCGTCTAGCCGACCATTTCACAATTCACGCCCTGGATGTTGTCGTACGGTTTCGTGGCATTCGGAGGTCGTTCGGGTGGTTTTGACACCCCAACGCTCCATTTCAGTGCGCGCCGCGCTGCTGAAAACGACACAATCGGACGTGCCGCGCGCACCGCACGTCCGATGGATGTGCGGCCTCCTCCTGCATCTCAGGAATAATATTTATATCGTTCCCAGGCGATTTCAGGTTGTTCGGAGCACGTTTGCTCCGAATGGGACCACCACACGCCGTTTTGGTGTTTTATGGCGCCGGAAACGCGTTTCCGGCCGCCGCGGTCACACGGCACCTCCGAATGAGGTGCCGTCTGGCCGACCATTTCACAATTCACGCCCCGGATGTTGTCGTACGGTTTCATGGCATTCGGACGACGATCGGGTGGTTTTGAACCCCTAACGCGCCATTTCAACGCGCGCCGCGCTGCTGAAAACGACACAATCGGACGTGCCGCGCGCACCGCACGTCCGATGGACGTGCGGCCTCCTCCTTCATCTTAGGAATAATATTTCTATCGTTCCCGTGCGATTTCAGGTCGTTCGGAGCACGTTTTCTCTGAATGGGACCGCCGCACGCCGTTTTGGTGTTTTATGGCGCCAGAAATGCGTTTCCGGCCGCCGCGGTCACACGGCACCTCCGAATGAGGTTCCGTCTGGCCGACCATTTCACAATTCACGCCCCAGATGTTGTCAAACGGTTTCGTGGAATTCGGAGGTCGTTCGAGTGGTTTTGACCCCCCAACGCGCCATTTCAGCGCGCGCCGCGCTGCTGAAAACGACACAATCGGACGTGCGGCCTCCTCCTGCATCTTAGGAATAATATTTCTATCGTTCCCGTGCGGTTTCAGGTCGTTCGGAGCACGTTTGCACCGAATTGGACCGCCGCACGCCGTTTTGGTGTTTAATGGCGCCGGAAACGCGTTTCCGGCCACCGCGGTCACACGGCACCTCCGAATGAGGTGCCGTCTGGCCGACCATTTCACAATTCACGCCCCGGATGTTGTCGTACGGTTTCGGGGCATTCGGATGTCGTTCGGGTGGTTTTGACCCCCCAACGCGCCATTTCAGCGCGCGCCGCGCTGCTCAAAACGACACAATCGGACGTGCCGCGCGCACCGCACGTCCGATTGATGTGCGGCCTCCTCCTGCATCTCAGCAATAATATTTCTATCGTTCCCGTGCAGTTTCAGGTCGTTCGGAGCACGTTTGCACTGAATTGGACCACCGCACGCCGTTTTGGTGTTTAATGGCGCCGGAAACGCGTTTCCGGCCGCTGCGGTCACACGGAACCTCCAAATGAGGTTCCGTCTGGCCGACCGTTTCACAATTCACGCCCCGGATGTTGTCGTACGGTTTCGGGGCATTCGGAGGTCGTTCGGGTGGTTTTGACCCCCCCCAACGCGCCATTTCAGCGCACGCCGCGCTGCTGAAAACAACACAATCGGACGTGTCGTGCGCACCGCACGTCCGATGGACGTGCGACCTCCTCCTGCATCTCAGGAATAATATTTCTATCGTTCCTGTGCGGTTTCAGGTCGTTCGGAGCACGTTTGCACCGAATTGGACCGCCGCACGCTGTTTTGGTGTTTAATGGCGCCGGAAACGCGTTTCCGGCCGCCGCGGTCATACGGCACCTCCGAATGAGGTGCCGTCTGCCTGACCATTTCACAATTCATGCCCGGATGTTGTCGTATGGTTTCCTGGCATTCAGACGTCGTTCGGGTGGTTTTGACCCCCCAACGCGCCATTTCAACGCGCGCCGCGCTGCTGAAACAGACACAATCGGGGGGCTGTACGGGGGGTGCGGGGGGCTGTACGGGGGTGGCGGGGGGCTGTACGGGGGTGCGGGGGGTTGTACGGGGGTGTCGGGGGGCTGTACGGGGGTGGCGGGGGGCTGTACGGGGGTGGCGGGGGGGCTGTACGGGGGTGGCGGGGGGCTGTACGGGGGTGGCTGGGGGCAGTACGGGGGTGCGGGGGGGCAGTACAGGGGTGCGGGGGGGGGGGGGGGGGGGGGCTGTACGGGGGTGCGGGGGGCTGTACGGGGGTGCGGGGGGGGGGGGGGGGGGGGGCTGTACGGGGGTGCGGGGGGCTGTACGGGGGTGGCGGGGGCCTGTACGGGGGGTGGCGGGGGGCAGTACGGGGGTGCGGGGGGTTGTACGGGGGTGCGGGGGGGGGGGGGGCTGTACGGTGGTGCAGGGGGGCTGTACGGGGGTGCGGGGGGCTGTACGGGGGTGCGGGGGGCTGTACGGTGGTGCGGGGGGCTGTACGGGGGTGCGGGGGGCTGTACGGGAGTGGCGGGGGGCAGTACGGGGGTGCGGGGGGCTGTACGGGGGTGCGAGGGGGCTGTACGGGGGTGCGGGGGGCTGTATGGTCGTGCGGGGGGGGGGGGGGGGCTGTACGGGGGTGGCAGGGGGCAGTATGGGGGTGCGGGGGGGTGTACGGGGGTGCGGGGGGCTGTACGGGGGTGCGGGGGGGCTGTACGGCGGTGCGGGGGGCAGTACGGGGGTGCGGGGGGGGGGGGGGGGGGGGGCTGTACGGGGGTGCGGTGGGCTCTCCGGGGGTGCAAAGGCCATCCCATTGATTACAAAAGTGAAAAATAAAAGTGATAACATCTAATTAATACATATTTCTTTTATCGATACCATACAGAAATTTATAAAAAATATATTGGATAATACATAATCTAAAATATCAGATTTATTGATCTGTTGGAATTAGTTCGACTTTTTGAAATGTAGAATCATTCAAGATTATCGGATCAAAAACTCAATATGTGTATAAAATATTTAAAAGACCACCATGGATGGTAATAATGCATTACTTAAATGAATAAATACAGTACATCAATGTCAACCCTACCAGTAAAAACAAAAAACATATCTCGTGAATATATGGTGCGTCACGCGTTGCCATCACTGCTACCTTCTTCTGGTGGGCCAGGTGCCTACAACAAATAAACATTATAAATATTTTAATAAAAAAAATAATTTAAATTAAATAAATAAATACAGTATATACCTGCGTCGTATGATCCCCTGTACCATCAGCTCGACGCACATATTCCCGCAGTGCTCAAACCTCAGCTGTCAATTGCGCATTTGTCTCGTCGGAAGCGCGCAGCCGTGCCTCAAAATCTGACATCTGCTGTGTCATATGAGCAACAGCAGGACCGACAACCGCAGCGCATGACACTACAGAACGAGGAATCCCTGCTACATAGGTCAAACTAAAGCCATGCCCGTCCCGACCAATAATGCGATGAAAGATCTCATCCCGTCGCATGGGAAGCTGTCGCTGGTCCTCTGGCAGATGTTCTAACTCAGCTTCAAATTGATCTTGTGAAATATTTAAATTTATATAAATATATATATATATGTTAATATAAAGATTTATGTAATTATTGTTAAGTACAGACACTTACTATCAATGCTGCAACCTCTGGATCATTGCGATCACGAATCCTTATCCACACCGACATTTTATCAGTTGCTGCACCTTGCCCTCGCAACTGTATATTAAAATAATATAAACACAAAACCATATTAATTAATAAATTAAAAAATGAATAATATATATACCTCATGTCAGATCTGAGACACGTGACGAGTCCCGAGCCTGTGAGCTGGTCCCTGCAACGCTCGATTCTCCGAATGGCGTGTTGACACCTCCTACATTCAATTCATTCAAATTTCAAACAAATCACATATTCTTGAAAATATATATACAGCAAAATAATTAATATACAAACCGCAACACCCTCAGTAGACCAATATGCAACCAAGTCACGCCACTGAGCCGGGAGGACACCTCTCAGGACTTTTTCCAAAATGTCAAGGGCACCCACATTTGGTACCCAGTGGTCCCTCTTCACTTTGCCTTTATAATCTTTCCACAGCTTACGGCATTTGCTCATACACACGGGCTGAAACTCTTCAGGGCATACTTTCAAATTTTTCTATAATGAAAACAATCAAACATATTAGTATTATTTATAAATAGAAAATAAAGTAAAATTATTTTCTTACCTGAACCTCCCTCCATAGACGATCTAATGTGTCCTGAGGGATAGAAGCCGAATCACGCGTGGTCAATGGAAATTGATGTGGTTCACGTATGATATGACCCAGCTGACGAATAAATGCCGGGGCATTCGGTCCCACGGGATGAAATACCTCATCAAATGAAACATCTATCGTCGTGTCGGAATTCCATGATAATATGCCACTACCAGGGCCTCTCCTGCGAGAGGAAGAAGCAGCCGAGTCTGATCCTGTTGAAAACAATTTTATATATAAATTGACAAATGTTATATATATATATATATATATCAATTACATAAAAAATATAGACAATGACATTCAAACATACCTCGACCCTGAGAAGTAGATGCCTCAGATGGATGATGTGGATTTTCTGCCTCTTCCCCTGACATGTCTGCAGTCATACAAAATATCAGTAATGAGTCCAAAGTGTTTAAAAGATAAATTGGATTGTTCTTAATAAATCAAACTTGTACAACTGTTAATCAAACAAAAAATGGATTGAATAATTAGTTGTGAATGAATTTTAAAAAATCAGAAAGTTAATCAACCTAAATATTTATGACTGAATTAACCTACAAAAGTGAGGATTAAAACTTATAAGGATTTTCTAAATGATTAGATAATTTATGATATCCTAGGACATTCTACTGAATAGCGGGAAAACAATTATACTTTTCATTATGCATGAAAATCGACCGTTTCTCCTTCAACAGCCACTCTGAACCAATAAATATCTTCTTCACGTTGAACTACGGTATGTTGATCATGTTGTTGGTAAACAAACGGAACAGTCTCGGGTTCATCTTCTTCAAATAAAAACACTCCTCGTCGAGACATTTTGACAACAACTTGCCAACTTGGATCCGATGTCAAAGTAACGAAGAATACTTGTTCCGCTTGTGATGTCAAGATGAAAGGTTCATTCTCAACTCGTTCATTATTTCTGTATAACATATAGTTAAAATTCACCAATGAAAACTAATATTGATCGACTTTACATCCACGCACTGGATCAACCCAATTACACTTTAACAATATGTACTTCAAACCGTGTGTGTATACATCTTCAATGATGTCTATCAATTGACCATAGTAATAACCAGAATCGACAAAGGGACAACCGATTCCACTGTTTTGTGTTGCTCGTTTGTCGTCAACATCTTTAATGCGAAATCGAAAACCATTAGCATCAATAGCTTTATAACGACGAGACGTTATAGATGGACCCTCAGCCAGTTGGATAAATACTTCAGGTAGCCTGGGGTCCCCTAACTCCCTCAGCTTACGAACCTACATAATTTATAAAAATCAATACTGATATATGCAAAAAGAATTAGTTTAATACTTCACTCATAATGAAAATCAATTTATACATACATAATCCTTGAACCAATCATGAAATGCTGCATAATGAGATTGTTGAATTTGCAACTCAGTCGCACGATGCATCTCTTCTTTTATCTCATTAATGTGTTTCCTAAAAATGATTACGCGATGTTTAAAAGATCAACTTATGCAAAGAAAACATGTAAAAGTTATACAAGCACATTGATAAGATACTTACTGCATTAATGGTGCAACTGATGGAGTATTGAACAAGATATATCGATGTGCTTGTATCCACTCGATGTTGTCCATATCAAATGTGGTTCCTTCTCCAACTGGACCATCATGAATCCGATAGGGCTTATCTAATTTTGTTTCAAAATCCGTATGATATTCTGCACAAAAGTTAGTACACTCATCCATCAAATAACTATTGGCTATTGATGCCTCTAGACGAGCTCTGTTGCGTACAAATCTTTTCAATGTACTCAAATACCGTTCAATAGGATACATCCACCTGAATTGCACTGGACCAGCAGCCATTACTTCATCAGTTAGGTGCATTGTTAAGCGGACCATAACATCGAAAAATGAGGGGGGGAAAAGTTTCTCAAAGTGACAAAGAGTAAGTACAATTCGGTCCTGCAAAATTTTTAAATCACTCATTCGTTGATTTCATAAACAAAGCTGTCTAAAAAAATTACTCATCTCAATCAAGGGCTGAACAACATTGGGGGATAAACAATCAAAAATTGCGATTGGAATCAACTGCTGAAGTAATATGTGATTATCATGACTTTTCAACCCTTGCAATGTCTTGCTCGTCAGATTTACACACTTTGAAATATTAGAAGAGTAACCATCAGGCACCCTGCCCATCTTCAAAATGGAAAGAAATGTCTCTTTCTCCTCTGTAGTCATCGAATACTGTGCAGCAGGCATATATGCCTTGTTTCCCTCGGCTAACTGTAAATGCAACTGTTTCCTTAAACCCATTTCTTCCAAATCACGGCGTGCATTAACGTGGTCCTTTGACTTTCCACTAACACCTAAAATGGTCCACAATATGTTATCACAAACATTTTTATCAATGTGCATGACATCCAAATTATTCCTCAACATGTTAGTTTTCCAATAAGGAATACTATAAAAAATACTTTTCTTTTTTCCAATTGTGACTGCGCTGCCTACCCGCAGCACGAATATTACGTACTGGAGGAGCCACCAAATCCTGAATTTCATATACCGTGCGGATGTTTTCTTCCTCAATCTGCGATTACATTTCGACTCCTGTCATGATCTTTGGTGCTGGGCTGAACTCTCTAGAACCATCAAATGACACTCTGTCCTTTCTTAACCTGTGCTGGGGAGGGAGAAAACGCCTGTGACCCATGTATGCCCATTTTTTTTGAATGTTTAAGCCATACAGATTTTTTACTTTTATTGCAACAAGGGAAAGTGAATTCCCCTTTCGTACTCCAGCCTGATAAATTTGCATAATCTGGGAAGTCATTGATTTTCCACAATAAAGCAGCATGTAGTTTGAACATTTCATTCGTTTCGCAGTCATAAGTCATCACACCATCGCCCCAAAATTCATTCAACTCATCAATCAATGGCTGAAGGTAAACATCAATCTTATCCCCCGAACTTTTAGGTCCATCAATAAGAGTGGAAAGTAATATAAATTGTTGCTTCATACAAAGCCATGGAGGAAGATTATATGGAACCAACACCACGGGCCATGTGCTATGAGTTGCACCAACCATAGACTTGAATGGATTGAAACCATCTGCTGCCAATCCCAATCGGACATTACGAACATCTTTTGGAAAGTCGGGATGTCTCTTATCAAAATCCTTCCATGCATGAGAGTCTACCGGGTGGGTTAACATGTCACTTTCATGAACTCTTTCTGCATGCCATCTCATTAAATTAGAAACTTTAGATGACATAAAAAATCTTTTCAACCTCGGTTTAAGGGGAAAGTAACGCATTTGCTATACGGAAATCGGTTTCCCCTGTACCGCAATCTGACTTTGATGAGTCTTATTTCCCCTGTTCTCTTTCCACCTGGAAGCGCCACAAACTGTACAGATATCCAAATGAGCAGTTTCATTTCTAAACAACATACAGTTTTTTGCACATGCATCTATAGTCTCATATGTAAAACCTAAGTTCTCTGACAACTTACGAGCATAGTAATACGACTTAGGAATCTTAGCGTCGACAGGAAGAACTTTTTTCAATAAAACCAAAAGCATGTCGAATGATGTGTCTGACCAATTATTCAAAGCCTTCAAATGCAACAACTCCATGATAAATGACAGTTTATTGTAAGAAGTACATCCAGGATATAATTCTGTTTTCGCATCATCAAGTACTTCATAAAACCTCCTCGATTCACGATCTGCACCAGAGCGAAGATTTATCTCACCGGTCTCAAGATTCTGGATGTCAATGCCTTCAGGATCAAACCCACGTACCATTTTAGTAAGCATTTCATGCATTGGATCAGTCATCCTTGCATCAACATCCATCTGAGCTACATCTGTATTTTGACAACGAACATATTCTTCTCCATGACGAGTCCAACTCTTATAATTTTTCAGAAATCCATTAAAGAAAAGGTGCTCCCTCACAGTATCTCGTGTGAATTGATATCTGTTAGCACATTTTCTACATGGACAACTAATATAGTCACTTTCAAATCCTCTCATGAAGTCAATAAACTGCATAATGCCATTGAAATATTCTCTAGACGTTCGATTTGGAAGATCAATCCCACTCTTATCCATAATAATATCTGTATAACAAACATTTACACAATACTTATTTAATTTACATTTTTCAAATCAACTACAGTCAAAATAAATATTAACCATTTGTTTATGAACCATTGATAAAATAATAATGTAACTGAAAGCTCATGTTACCTGATTGAGCTACAAACCTGAAAGGGAGGGGAGCCGAAGGCGGTGCTGTGAGGGAGAGGAGGCAGCGAAGGGGAGCCGGAGCCAAAGGCAGTGCGGCAAGGGAGGGGACGGGCAGCGGTGGCGGCGGGGATCTGGAGGAGAGGAGGCGGTGAGGGGACGGGGGACGGGCATCGAGGGGGGGGGGGGGGGGGCTGTCCGAGGTGCGGGGAGGGGTGTCCGGGGTGTCGGGGGCCTGTCAGGGGTGCGGGCAGGGGTGTTCGGGGTGCGGGGGTGTCCGGGGTGCGGGGGAGGGGGGGCTTTCTGGGGTGCAGGGGGGATGTCGGGGGTGCGGGGTGGGGTGTCCGGGGTGCGGGGGGCCTGTCCGGGGTGCGGGGGGGGGGGGGGGGGGGGGGGGCTGTCCGGGTTCGGAGGGGGGGTGTCCGAGTGCGGGGGGGGGGGGGGGGGCTGTCCGGGTTCGGAGGGGGGTGTCCGAGTGCAGGGGGGGCTGTTCGGGGTGTGGGGAGGCGTCCGGGGTGCTGGGGGCGGTCCGGAGTGCGCGGGGGGGGGCTGTCCGGGGTGCAGGGAGGCGTCCGGGGTGCGGGGGGCGGTCCGGAGTGCGCGCCGGGGGCTGTCCGGGGTGCGGGTGCCGTCCGGGGTGGGGGGGGGGAGGGCCGAGAGGCCAGAGGCCGGCGGCCGGAGGCCCGAGGGCGGCGGCCGGAGGCCCGAGGGCGGAGGGCGGCGGCCGGAGGCCGGATGGCAGGCGGCGGGGGAGGCCGGGCGGCGGGGGAGGCCGGGCGGCGGGGGAGGCCGGGCGGCGGGGGAGGCCGGGCGGCGGGGGAGGGGAGGGCGGCGAGGGAGAGCGGCGAGGGAGGGAGGGGGTTAGGGCGGAGGGAGATCGACGACGCGGGGGGGGGGGGGGGGGGGGGGGGGGGCGCAGAAACCCCCCGAATTTGTTTATGCAGGTTAGCGACCGCCATTGGCGGTCGCTAATGGTAAGCTATAGCGACCGCCAATGGCGGTCGCCCAAGTCTGGGGGGCTCCACTGCCCCCTTTTCTAGTAGTGGAAACAGACTTGGAAACCATATACATCACCTTCCCAGAACAATACTTATGTGTTTTGGGGGGACTGTCTAAGCTGAGGGCTCAACCCCTAGAAAAGAACTCTTACAACATGACCCCTTATACTCATAAAATGACACATAATACGTAGGAGATGACCATCCATTCACAATGTTACCTCCCTTCTACTATAATTATAGTTATCTATGATATATTTCATGAAAACCAATATAGAATCCCACCGTTATGTGCCCTTTGGGTATCTGTGTGGCCATGATTTCAATACTCATTGTTTAGGGTTTTAACCAAAAAATAGAATTCCTCACCTCAGCATGGCACCCCGCCATCATGTTGTGATGCCTCAAACTCGCCCAAAAATTGGAAATTTATTTCACACCTATATAAATGGATTTTACTTATATGAATCACCATATATATTATGAATACCATGGATATTGAATATTACATCTAACAACACCTCTTCATAGAGTGACCAACACTCATCATGGTGTAATGAGCTATTTATAACAAGATTAGGAAAATGAGAGACTATATAATTTATCTAACAACATATTGGGCACCCAAAAAATATTTACCAACTATATCCATCTCAAAAAATATATCATTAGGATGTTATAACCTTGGAATCTATATCTGAATCTTGATTCCCCAAACAACCAATACTCTAGGACATTACAATAAAATTCCTTCTTAATTTTAACATTTGAAAGGAGATATGCCACTACACCCAAACTTCATTGAATGTTTTTTATTTTTCAATATGAAAATAATTTAATGTGGGGAGTATATGTTAAGATTTTTTAAAAAATAACTTTAAATATTATTAAAAATATTTATTAAGGTGTTCATGATGCTGATTCATTTTTACTAACAACAATGGTATTGGAAAAATATATAATATATGTGATATATTACTTCTATCCACATATAATAAAATAATTAAAATAATATAATAGAAGTACATAGTATATATTTTGATAATATAGTTGTTTTTATAATAGTGGTATTTTAGTAGAGGTACAATTTTTATGTTTTTTATTCAAAACTCAAACATTGAATTATTTGTTTTTTATTAAATTACTAGTTTTCAACACCCTTGACTAATAATAACTTATAGTTATGTGTTTATTATTTCTCTATTAGTAGGAAATCAATAATTAATGCATCCTGAGATGATATTTGAAACATATATATTACTGATAGAACCATTCCTTACGAAACTGATAATTAAAATCATAATTGTAGACATGATCATTAATGATTAGAAATTAACGCCTAGAGTAATGGAATGTATCATGTTTATATGTTCATAATTCTATGAATGAATAAGACAATATATCCTATTATTGATTTATACAACACCACACTCAAATAACATGATATTATTTTCAATAAAGCTATTCTCCTGTGAAATGATCATACATTTATTGTTATTTGGTTTCAATTAAATATTTAATAAATTAACATGGAATAGAATTTAATGATATAATTTTTAAAACCTTAATGTTTTAAATTTTTATTTTGGTCTTATGTCTAATAAAATATGTTATAATATTTTTTAAAACTTATTTGGATAACTTTTTGATTAACGATATTATAAATTGTGTATTTCTGGATTTAAATTATTATTATTTTTATTTATTGAACTCAACCCATGTATATATGTAATTATTGGTAATTAAATATGATCTATGAATAAGTTGTATAAAAAATTATTTTTGGACAGTAGATCATTACACCCACCCCTCGCCATTATTCCCTCTTGAAAATCATAAATGCAAGTGAACATTAAGTTTTTTCTATCAGTTTAATCTAGGGATATTAGTGATGGATTTGTATCAAAGGAACATTGTAGAGATTTGTGAGGGATAACATTGAGGGTCTGTATGTGACTATAATGGAATTACAGGAGAATAATTAGGCTTGTGTGAAGATTCAATTAATTGGTTAACAATAATTAATATATAAAAAGGAAACACTTTATGAAGATCGGATGAGGTATAGTAGAAGAATTGGGGGTGCCAGACTAAGGTTCTAATAGTAGCATGGTCAAGGGTGGATGGAGAGGAAATACAGTGTGGTACATGTAAGAAACAGATTTTAGGATATAAAATTTCTAATTACAATATTTTTAGTCTTTTGGGTTTGACTCCATGCCTTATTCTCCTTATAGAAGTAGGGTTTACATAGTATTATAAATATAACTTGGCGTTTTATCTCACATTATAGTCCATGTATCCAGAAAATGTGTGCCTCAGCATGTACAAATGTATATTCTAAGATAAATGCATAGCCCTTAAATTTGTCTGTGAAAATATAAATATCATATATCTCAACAATAAACAATAAGAATCTTCTTCCAATAGATTTCTTTTTTTTTGTAGACTGCATACAACATGTGGAAAGTGTATATGTTAAGTACTTTTTCTATACGATGGAAACTCCCAAAACAGTATAAAATAAAATAATCAATAGGTACCAAATTCTATGTACCATTTTTTTACATACCATATAGGTTTAATCCAAATGAAAAAATAATAGTGATTTATTATATGCTACGACCGAATCCCATACACCCAGAAAATAAATGTACATGTCATATTCTAGGTAGTCCTTGATGTATTTAATAACTTCTCACTTGGGTGTTAGAATATGTTATATGAGTTATCTATTCAATGTATTTTTTAATGTATAACACAATGGTAAATATATATTAACCCTATGGGGAATGTTTTTTATTTTTTATACAAGATAAGATTCATTTTAAACATTATACTATTGAAAGATAATATGTGAGACGACTAGATTAGACATGAGGTTGGAAGCCCCTCTATGACATGCCATATTTAGGTTACTTTTTATCTATACATTTAATTTAGTCAATAACCCCCTTGGAGTAGGGGTGTGGGTCCTCCAAATATTGATTAGTTGAACCACATGACTGATGCATACACAAAATGATAGTGAAAAGGTCCTGCATATGTGTTAGTTACCACTTGATCAATGTGCCCTATTCTGTGAGGTGGATGTACCCCTCTATAACTACTATATAGGAATGATGTGGATGTTATGGAACATTGGAATTTTGGGTGATATTCATTTCCAAATGTTATTTTTGATTCAGTTTCCCCTTAGTGTATATATTTTCGGATGATAAGATAGAGTAATTGAGACTTCATATCTTTAGTTACCTCTTTCAACTATTTTATTTATTGTTTATTGGTATTTTTACATTATAAAGATGACATTATATCATGATTATATATATTTTTAATTTTGGGTAATCCTACTTGGTATGTTATTATTTACCCATGTATGGGCCTCGTAACCACATATGTGGTATCTATATAGAGGACAGATAATTTTATTTGAGACTTTAGTGGGAATAGTTCTCGTAATATCAATGTTTTGAGAAGCACAATGGTGATTATTTGTGTTGGTACTTGAGACGGTGTTAGTGTGATTTTGAGTAAATCTATCCCTGATTATAGTGGTTGATCTTTAGCATGGTGTTTTGGGACTTTTATTTTCCCTTTTTTATAATTTATAATATTTTTATGCTATTAATTTAATCATAGTAGTGCATTCATATTACATTTATGTTGTAATTTTAACTTGTTTTAATTTTTATATATTTCTCTAGAGACATGTGGTCATGTATATGCCTATATTTTAAGTCTTACCAATGGTGTGATATTCCTTCATAGAGATAGACTCCAATCCATTTCCTATTGATGATAGGGTTGGGATGGATCATTCAGATAACTACCATACCATGTGGTGTCATTGTGGGTTGGGTCGTGTCATGGTAATCAATTATTTTGTCTCTATTAACATTGAAATACCCTATTTTTTATCTACTGTTCTCCCTTAGTATGAGTTCTTCTCAGGTCATAATTTATTTTTATTCTTATCCAATGTGTCACTTTTAGTTTAGCTACTAGAGATCCTTTTTCATGTGTTGTATTATAGTTCTTTTTATTGGTTATTTTGACCATAGGTAATTGACATGATTTTTATATATCCCAGAGATTTTAGGATCATTAAAAGTACCCCTTAAGATTTGATAATGTTCATAGCTGCTTCAATTTAGAGGTCTTATTAGTCCCCAAGATATGGTTATTCATTGGTATTTAAGGGTATCAAATATAATTATGCTATTTATTACTGTGTATTTTTTCTTATGGTGTTGTGGTATAAAAATATAAATTACTTAACTATTTTTTGATCAGCTTTATGGTTTCCTTCGCCGATAGAAATAGTTTTGGTTTTCATGGATCAATGCCTCTCCTGATTTTCATCGATCCATCTTCCCAAACAATATTAGGGTAGAGTTTTGAAAGGTTATCTAGAGTTTTATTGAATGATGAAGGTAGATCATCTTATTATAAATTTATACTTTTAAGGAGATGTTTTGGTGAGTTTTGATTTATTTTTTGTTAAAGTAGTGTTCCTCTGACATTAAGTAACATTTCATTCTATTTTCTGAATCATACTTTTTGGCGACTCGATGACCCTACTATGGTGTTTTTTGTTGGTTTTTCTCATGATGGTATTGTATTATGGTTTCCATTATAATATATGTTACATGATAATTATAGAGCCTATTGGTTTATAGACGAACAATTATACTGATAACCTCCTCTAATAGAGAGTTAATCCCATCTTTATGCATTCAAATTACAGGAGGTATATCGAGGATAATCTCCACATTATTCCCACTAGACCTATTATTAGGTAGGATGTTTTTAATATTAGTTAACACCAATTTATAAAGGTCCCTAACAATCTGTCATTAATATAGTTTTCTTTTGCACATATGTGTTTTTTATTCAGATTATGGTTTATGGTTTGTAAGGGTTCCTACTAAACCATATAAAGTGTCTTTATCTAGAAATTAAAAATATTTTTTTGACTCATTAAAAAACATTATTTAGGATCCTTATATGTATAAATTAAAAATCATAGGTGAAACTAGATAATAAAGTGGAATTAGAAATGAAAAAAACAATATAAATTATTTGAAAGAGAAAGAACGAATTAATTGAATTAGTTTTAAAAAATGAATTTTATGCAAAATCACCCAACATATCATTATAGGATTCCAAATTTCATAAATAATAATGAAACACGTTTAAAAATACTCACAAACACACACACAATCCTAATTTTAAATCATATTAATTCATAAACCATTTTTTTAAAAACATGTGGCAATAAGGATCATTGATATATGAGGTTATTTTAATCCCTAATTTTATAAAATCAGCTAATAATTTCCATTAAAGGGGAGATATAAAACTGATAGAACATAAACTACATGGTTAATATGGTTCATAATATTATGGACTATAATAACATTAGTCTCACCATCTATAAGAACATGTGTGACATTTTTTAAAATCATCATTATCTTTTCATATTAGTTAATAAATTGTTACATTTTGAAAAACTGGAACCATAAAACAAAAACAAATGGTACCTTATCAAATTAATGTTCAACATTCCATATTTCAATACATGATATATAGTGAAAAAATCTATGTTTTTCAAATAATTTTTCTATTTACAATAATAAAGAAAAATAAATCTATTCAAAACATTATATATGAGTAGACAAATTAAAAAATATACCATGTTTACATTTTTTCAATAATATGTTATAATGTTTAATTATATTTCATATATATCCATACCATTCTTGTAACTAAAGAGTTATGTTGTAAAATTCAGAACTAGTTTAAACTAGTGATGAATCTTGAAATCATTATATTAATGTGGTTAATTAATTACATGAGGAAGATATATGCTAAAATACATGAATTTTTCTTTATAATATATTAATACTATAATAATTTCAATTAAATTAATATCACACTAAAGAAATAATATTTTCATCTTCATAGAATAGTATATTTTAGATATATTTTTTACCACCAATTTACCTTTATGTAGATCAATGTAATACTCGGTGACTCAGAATGGGATTAATGATGTCTCAAAGGTGATTCACATTGCAGAGAAGGGGAAGTAAGGAGCCATAATTAAATAATACAGAACATTGGGGAGGTGATAATTACTCAAAAGTGGGGAGGCTAGTATGGAAACATCGGAAGTGAAGAATATAGTGGATGGAGTGATGCATCATGAAGAAATTTAGGATATTTTAAAAAAAATTATTTTATATATATTCATTAGAAATAAATTTAATGTACTTTATTTATCTTTTTACATGAAACACCATGTCAAAATGAACCACGATATATTATGGCCTTTATAACCCAACCATTTTTTAATGAGTTTAATTAGGATAAACCATGTTATGATATATATATATAAATATATATACATAATTTAAATCAAATCACTAGAGTCATTCTTAATAAATAATCTTTAATTTTTTAATGAAATCATTTAGAGATTTAATAACTAATTTTTTTGAATAAATATATTTTTCTTAGTGCTATGAATTTTTATATTAAGATATATACTAATAACTAATAAATAGTTTTTTAATGAAATATATGTGTAATATATGAATAAAAATTCATAAAATAATTATAAAATTGTTATTAGTTAAGATATAATCATTTAAAGGTAAAAATGGGTTTGTTCAGAAATCTATTATTATGTACACAATGTAATTTTTATCATAATAGATTAAAGAAATGAATTGTTATTTATTATGGGAAAAAATATATAATATATATTAAAAAAATATTTTAACATTTGTCAAAAAAATTTAATGGTAATCGATTAAATTAAACTCATCTTTCTGGTTAAAAAGTATTTTTTTCTAAAAAAAGTTTGATTTTAATTTTGCATTGTTATTTAAAACTTAATTTCAAATACTTATATAAATTTAAATGGATGAAATGGATTCCCAATTTAAAATAATAACTTACAAATTTTTTTGATAAAAATTTCAATTTGGCTCCTAATGAATAGTAAAACAGTAAAAATATGTCACCATAGTTAAGGTAAAAATGGTTTAACAGCAGTTATACTAAGATACATGGGTACAAATTCTACATAAAATTTTATAAATGTTATTTATTTATGATATTTTTAACTTTTATATTAATAACTTGTACCTATTATTCATTTTGTTGTACCTTCCCAAAAATTTACATTATATTATTTAAATATTTTTAATAATTCCATGCATCTACCTCTACTCACTTATAACAAGGATCCTCTTATCCATGATTACTCATAATAATTGAGACCTATATATCTACCAATCGCTTCTCAAAATCATTTGAAATTAATTTCATTTTTTATTAGACATTATATATTCTCCTAATATTATCCTAAAAGTATAAATGTGTAATCCAAACAAGGTCTCTCAAAGAAGAGGTAGTTGTCCTTCCCAACTCATTAAAATGTTATTTTATATTATAGTCACTTTTAATAAATTAAATCGATAATAACATATTTAATCTAGTATTTCCAATATAATGAGATGTAATTATTATTATGGTAAAATATTTCTCCACCAATTTTCAAATAAATGGTAAATGAATTTATCAATCATTCATATGCACGGACCATAAGATTTATATATCGATATGAATTATTTTCCATCACCGCTTAAAATAAATGAATATATTGATGAATTTAATGAATATATATGAAAATTTTGATATAATTATTATTTTATAATTATCTAATATTGTTAATATTTCTCTACTTCTATTCAGTAGATAATGAAATTAGTATTCATGTGTGTTTACAAACTACCATCTCCATGAAATATGTAATTCATTATCATATAATTATATTTTGTTGATATTTATAAATAAATATAGATATATAATGAATTTATATGATATTTATATCAGCATAAACATTTTTTAGGTGTCTAAAACATGAAATCTTTTTTTAAAGCATAATTTACAAATTTTAAATTACATGAAAAATGAAATAGTTAACAGCGAAAAATGTCATTTTTAATAAATAATTATTAATAAAGTGGTGTGGAAATTTTATAAGCACTTATTAGATGACAATTATGTATATTGTTATTATACATTATAAAAATAAATCTATATTTATTTTAAAGCAAGTTATTATTATTATTATGAATCAAATCAGACTAAAAATATGGGTTTCTTATCTCACTTTTGTTTATGAGAGTTATATGCCAAATTCACTAATTATTTATTTCATATGGTATATATAACGAACCATTGATATGTCATATAAGTAATATATTTATATTATTTGATGTTGATGTTTCCATTAAATATATTTATTTAAACAGTATAATGATTCAATAGTTACCAAAGTGGTAATGGTTTGGTTTTATAATCTCAATTTTTACCAGGATTTTCTATGTTTTTATGGATATTATTTCTGGTTAAATTTATAATGAAAAAATTATATGATATATCTCTCAAAAATAATAATTTTACTTCTTATTTGGTTATTTGTTTTACAATAAAATGTTTTCTTTCATTTTTCCCTCTCTATGTTCTCTAGTGTCTGGAAAAATTTAATTAAGGAAAACAAACCATGTTTCTTTATTCATTCATGAAAATTAATCATCCATGATAATATTTTATTTAAATTTTTTTTCAATAATGATATTATTTTTCATAAATTATTTAATAAATTCATTTTTACCCATGTTTTAATTTCTATAAAAATATTTAGATGAATTTTTCATTCAATTTATGAATTTGACAGATGAAACAAAAATACTGAACAGAATATTTGTTTTAGAATATACTGTTTGAATTCATTTCCCACAACCATGAATTTTAATTATATTAAATATTCCTTTAAAATTTACCATGGTACATTTAAAATAAATTTTTACCTAATATTATAACAAATTTAATGATTTTAAATAATTGATTTAAAAAATAAAAGGTTTTTTTCCACATGAAATATTCCCCCTGGTCCTTTAAAGTGGTTTTCATATATTATAATATCAATTTTTTTAATTGTAGTTGAAGTTGTATTCCACTAGTTTTAATGCTCACAAATAATGTTTAATTATTCTTACTCTTGTTTACATAAAATCATTATCTATTATATTTTTATTTTATATCATAAGACAGTTTGACAAAATATGAGAAAGTATAAGTCACTATAAATGTTGAGCTACTGTTAAGGTAGACTCACTATTGGACATCCCACTATTAGTAGAAAATAGACTGGGTATGAGATACTATTGATATAGAGTCACTATTGAGAGGTTTCACTGTCAGCTGTCTAGATATTAGCCTAGATGATGCATTCTTACAAATAACGAGACATCGTTATTCCACCTACCGACATAATGAATTAACGATAACCCACATGTTCACAATATATGTGTTACAAATAGCTGAGTCACCATCATGTAAACCTACCTTCAGAGCGACATATATTTCATAAGTCACTGCTACCTGACTCACCATTCATGGTTGCAGAATGCATTATGTATAAGTCATATTTTCAATCCATTATTCCCGAGTCACCTTTCCTGAGACACCTTCTAGATACACCGTTTTTTCTCACAATTTAGAAACACCGTCAATCCTTTGTCATTTAAATGAAAATTTCATTTTAATAGTCATATTTGTGAAACATAATACTAATAATAAATTTAATGAATCCTTCGTTATTTTTTATAGAACATTAATATTGATGTCTGACTATAGTATGAAGTACAAGGTACCTAGATATTATTGAGATCATATTTCTAGTTAGCTACAACATATAAATCAAATAACCGAATCAAAAATTAAATGTGTTAGAGGTTGATCTGATCATGTTCCTTAGAATCATACAAGAACAACCAGATGTATATACGAGAAGAAACGACTGTGAACTCAAACCTAAGAACACTTTCTAGAATCAAACTAAAGATAGAAGAACAACTCATTGAGTATATAAAACCAACAATGGAAATAGAAGATAAGATCTTTCATGATACTTTATTTCTGTGTGTCTTTAGAAGTTTAATCAACATGAATTTCATGATATCTTCCATGTGATTGAAGTTTAATTTCCTACCACACGGAGTCTAATAACTATATTCTTTCCAAATTTTATATTTTTGTGTAATTATTTTACATTACGAGTAGTGTGTGTTTATCTATTTTATAAACACACACAGAATCCTTTGAAAACTAAAAGATACATATATATTTTCCCAAAAAATAATTTTAAACATTACACTACCATAGATAATAGTGGAAGTGGTCCTTGCGTGGCCTATTTTGTTTTTTTCACTCCCACAATAACTAAGGAAGAGGTCTACCTGACATGGAAAGATGTGTATACTGTTGTTTTCTCCAATATGTGGTGTAGATAAAATTTTATTTATATAAACATATTTGTGGCAGGTTATCACCAAGTGAGGAATATTAAATCTCAGCTTGAGACTGAACATCCTGTGGTCAATTCCACTATTCCCTTCAACGTTTGGTTTTCAATACATTACTTCATTACAAAATGAACAATATCTTTCATGTTGATAGTTAATATTATATAGTTTTTATATTAGACATTAATTTATTTTATTTATTTTAAAATTTAAAGTAGTATTTCTTATTATTACAACTTTGAACCAATCACTCTTTGTGAAATCATTCAAAAGATAATTTTTTTTATAAATCTTCAACTTTGGATAATCGTGCCATTTGTTATTTCAAACGAGGGAACTTTTAAATAATTTTTTTAGAATTTTTTATTGGAACTCAATTCACCCCCCTCTTGAGTGTCCTAATCCAAACTATATTTGATATCATATGAACTTTCTTTTTAGGGTCTAATGTTTTTAAAATTATCAACTATTTTCAACTATAATTTTTTTTTTGTGTTTTAAGTATATCAAAATTTTTGTTAGTTTATAATTTTTAGTTATTTAAAACATATTTTTTATTTTGTAACATGGATTATTTACAAGAAGGTGCAGCTACCAATAAAATTCCCTATTTCAATGGCACAAATTATTTTGAGTGGAAATTTGAATTGAATATACATTTGGAGAGAATGATTTTTGAAATCTGGTTTTTAATTGTTGATGAATATAATATCCATAATACAGATAGAAAAACATGGGATGACCCAGCTAAGGTAACCTATAATAATAATTCAACGAAATGAATATATTATATTGTCCTCTAAGTTATGAACCACTCAATAAGATTTATTCATATAAAATAGCCTTTGTTATTTGGGATATTTGGGCTATTTCACATGAAGGAACCACTAATGTTAAAAAACGAGGATTAAAACATATACAATTAAATATGATAACATCCAAATGAATCCTAATGAACTTATTTCTGAAATTTACATTACGATCAATGAGATTGTAAATATAGTGAGTTCTCGGGGAGAGCCACTTGATGCCAAGTAAAACATCATGCAGCTAATAATATGTTTACTAGGAAGATGGAGAGGAACCTCATTATCAATAAGAAAATCATGTGATATTATTAATTTTTCGGTTAAGGATCTATTAGAAAAATTGATGATGTATGAGGAAGTGATGATGGTTAATTAAAATGAATAAGATAAACCTCAAATATAGTTAGTGGATTTCAAAACTACTTCAATCAAACAAAAATTAAAAATTCTAGTTCATGCAGAAAGATACACCAATGAAGATTCTTCAAATGATAGTGATGAGTTAATAGAACAACTTGTTAGGATATTGAAGAAATTCTATAGAAGGATGTTCATTATAGAGCCTAGCTACATATGGAAATATGAAAATAAATGTATCTAAAAGGATTGGAAAATAACTGAGAATACAAATGAGATAATATGCTATTATTGAAATTGCAAATTACATGTGATGGCTGAAGGTCCAAAATTGAAGTACAAGAAGATATATGAGTACAATGATAAAAATTAAAAGAATTATATGAAGTCTACTTGGAGTGATTCTCAAGAAAACTCTAGTGAATCAGAATCATCTCATGATGAAAAGTATAAAAATAAAACATGTGTTTTGTGAAAAATTTATCCATTGTAACCCTAGTATCTCCTATAAAAAATTCTTGTTTTTATAGAGATAAATATTAATATGAAACTTCTGAAAATATGAATGATGAGGAAATATTTGAACATTAAAAATTGATTTAAGATACTTTCAATAAAATAAAATATAAATATAAATCTCTTATTAAACAACATGATGTTAATAGAATGGTTCAATATGAACTCACTATAGAAAATGAGAAGAATTCTCACTTTCTCAAAGAGAATAGTGAACATATACTTTCTAATGATCAATTAAATAATGATATTTAAAAATGGTAAAATGGTAAAATTATATTAATTAATTTTTTTTAATTTATGTTACTTTTTTATGTATTGGAGGCATTGGTTTTCAACCTGAGAAATGAAATTTGGATAAAAACTATTTTGTATCCAAATTCTTAAAATTTGGTTTTATTCCTAGATCTGAAAGAATCCCTACAAGTTCCTGCACTGAAAAGTAATTTACTACTTCTAACTTTTTTGGACCTAATAATGTGTATTTTTTAATATAATTACAAAATAATTACAAGAAACCTATTATGATGATGTGGGTTCCTAAATCCATAAATAATAATATTGCTAGACCTAAGAAAATCCAGATACCAAAGGATTTTCTTGTTTAAGATATTTTAGTAAGAATGTTGTATGAAGAACTCTTATAAGAAGTTATGGTACTGAGATAGTTGGTGTTCAAGACACATTATAAGAGACTAATATAGATTTGAGAACCTCAGAAATATTTATGGTGGCCAGGTCACCTTTGGTGATAATGAAAAAGGTAAAATTATTGGCCTCATCCATATCGATAACATGAATTTAGTTTTAATTTCTATAGTTCTTTTTATTGACGGTCTAAAGTTAAATCTGATTATAATTTAATAGAAATGAGATGATGGTTTTCATGTTAATTTTGAAAATGATTTTTCTAAGGGTTTGAATTCTAATAATGTTTTATTATTACTTATTTTAGAAATGAAAAGGTTTATACTGTTAATCTAGATTGCTTATCCTCACATAATTTTTCTTTCTTATTTAACATTCACCAAGAGTCTTGTACCTAGAATAGGTGACTAGAACACTTTACCATTCACTATCTTTGAAATTATACATGAAAATTATTATTCAAATATCTACATAAACTAGAGATTCCAAATGATAATGTCTGTAATCCTTTTCAAAAGAATAAAATATATAATATATTTCAAACCTAAGAAAGAAGTTTCAACTTCTCAACTAATTTAGTTAGTTCACATTGTTTTGTTTTTACTAAATGGAGTTTAATGTTTAAATGGGAATAATCATTACTATTTTCTAGTAGATGAATTTTCACATTATACATAGACCTTATTTTTAGCTCACAAAAGTGAGGCTTTTTCATATTTTACTATGTACGATAGATCAGTGAAAAACATAAGTGGACATTGAATGAATGCCTTACTAAGTGACAATAGTTGTGAGTTTGAAATACAATAATTTGAATTTTTTTCAAAGAATGGCTATATTCATATCTTCTTTTACACTAGGACACCCTATCAGAATGAATTTATCGATCGAAGAAATAGAACCATACATGAGAATACATATACTATTATTAATTAATATGATCTACTTATTTGTTTTTGGTAACAAGCTGTGAATACAACTTTCCAAATAATCAATGGATTCATAATTAGATTTATTCTAAAGATAACTCCATACAAGTTGTGGAATAATAGGTATAATAATGTTAATTATTTAAAATTTTTTGGTTCGAAAGAGTTTATTCTTAATAAAAATGATAATTTTCACATATTTTTCTCCAAGGGTGATGAGAGATTTTTTCTAGTCTATTGAATCTATAGTAAATCCTATAGTCTTTAAGAAGAGAACCTAATGTGTGGAAGAATCTATGCATTTCAAATTTGATGATATAGAACCACATGAAGCATAATACTCTTTATTAAATATTGAGGATAATATATAAACATTAGACATAAATAATATATCTTTTGATTCTTCTGTGAAACAATCAGTAGAAATATCTAGTTCTAGAAAATCCCTAAATTTTGACCAAAAAGATTTCAAACATATAGAAGAACCTGAAGTGACCAGCCCTTCTTTTTTAGATCTATTAGACCTCTTAACAATCATCCTTAAGATTCTATAGTATTAGAATTACATGAAGGAACATAGACTAAAAATTCTCTAAGACTCTAGGTTTAATATTAAGTCTTTCTTCATATCTTGAACCTAATAATACCAATGATGCATTCAATATTGAATTTTGGATGATGGCTATGTAAGAAGAATTAATTCAGTTTGAAATAAATAATGTATGAAAACTTATTGATTCGCCAAAAGATTCTTCGACCATAGCCACTATGTTATTATTTACAAACAAAATGCATTAAGATTGAACTAAATTAAGAAATAAAGTAAGACTAGTTTCACAAGGTTATAGTCAAGAAGAAGGAATATACTATGAAGAAACTGTTGCACCTATAGCTCGACTTGAAACTATTAGATTACTTATAGTTTATGCAGCACATACGAATTTCAAAATTAATCAAATGGAATTCAAACATGTATTCCTAAATTATTATATAGGTAAGGATGTATTTGTTGAAAACTCCAATGGTTTTACAAATCCCTGATATCAAAATCATATTTTCATGTTAAAAAAAATATTTTTATGGTTTAAAATATGCTCCAAGATCATGGTTTGATAAGATCCACACTTTTCTTATTTCTAATGGGATTTATAATAGAATATATGACCCTAAAAGTTTCATAAAAATAATAACTAATGATGTTTTAGATTTCCAAATATATGTTGATGATATTATTTTTGTATCTTCAAAAATTGATTTATGTATTTCATTTTCAAAAAACAATTCAAAACAAGTTTGAAATGAGTTTAATGATCGAAATTAAATTTTTTATTGTATTTTAAAATTTTCAAAATAAAGAAGGTATTATTTTATATAAAATTAAATATACTATAGATCATATGAAATTTATTTTCTTGGGTAGCAGTAAAAGGGGTGGTATTTCTAGGAGTACCACATGTAAATTGGATCTTGAAGAGGCTGGAAAACTAGTAAATCAGACCAATTATAGAGGTATGATTGGAACTCTTCTCTTCCTAACTGCTATCCAACCAGATATTATGTTCAGTATGTGTATGTGTGCTCAATTTCTAGAAAATACTAAATATTATCATCTTCTGGTTATCAATTTTCTTTTCAAATACCTCAAATATACTACCAATGTAAGCTTGTTCTACCCTAGAGGAAAACCATTTGAATTAGTTAGTTATTATGATGATGATTTTGGTGGTTGAAAGTAATATAGGAAATGAACCTCTAAAACAGGTCACTTTTTGGGAAATTATGTAATTTTTTTAGTGTATTACAAAACAAAATTTTCTTGTATTATCCACTCCTATAGATGAATACATACATGCTGAACGTTTTTGTGCTCAAATTTTGTAGGTGAACACACATTACAAGACTACAGATATCAATTTAGGAATGTCTCTATTAACTGTGAAAACATGTGTGCTATTAAAATTTCAATTAATCCAGTTTATCATTCAAGAATAAATCATATTGCTGCATGACATCACTTTTTGAGATATCATTATCAAACAGTTTATATTACTCTTCAGATCATTAGAATTGAACATCAACTTACTGAGGCTTTTAATAATCCATTGAATTATGAGAGAAGGAGTTACATCAACTTATTGGATTCCCATGTGAGAGTGTACCAAATAGGTTTCTAGGGATTTAGTTCATCCTCCCCGATCTGCTCATGGCAGTGAGGGGTTTTCTTAAACATTTGTTATTACAGGCAGGATCCATCTTCCTTGGAGTGTCCTGGTTGAGGAACTGTGTCTTCATCCGGTTGCTTTGTGGCGTGGAATACCTGATTAAAATCATCAGTTCCCCATGCTTGATTCCGAACCCTGCTTTCTATTTTCCAGAGGGTTGTGTATTTTTTGCTGAGGGGTCAAGGATGCTCTCCCGGTTTCCAAAATCATTCTGCAAATATTATGGTTCGATGTCACGAAGACCTTCCCACTGAAGTCTTCCTTCCCCGACTCCAGATTTATTTTTTGGGGGTTGATCCAGATCCCATTTCCTCAATCAGTTCATGGATCTGTGCATTCATTTGATATCCTGTTTCTCGAAGGCACGAACCTCTTTTTTCATCCCTACTTCACGCAAGAACAAAGGTAAATTTTCTGAATAGGGGGCAGGACGAAGAATACCTGGTTCACGGATATCTCGGAACGATATCCTTTTCCCCAGTGAACTTTGTAACTAAACCTCAAAGACCCTACCACGAAGGGAGGCCATGAAGTTCCACTGGTGGTGCCATTCTGAGGTGTCCGGCATGCTTTGCAGAGATTGGTGCGTAGGATACCTATTGCACGGAGAGTGTAGCAAAGGATTTCTACTTCGCAAAGACCCTAGAAATTCCGGAGATTCCTGCAGCGTGCCTCGTGGTTGACCTGTGAAGAGAGCGTGCGATCTTCCACTATGGTGAGCCTTTCAGTTCATGTTGAAGTGTTTCACAGAGTACTCATGTGATGAGCGAGGGGGTTTGCAGATGAACTGACCACGAAGAGTTTTTTGTTTGGAGGCTTCTCCATGAAGGTGTCACCCGCAAAGCCTCTTCGCAGAAGGTGGCTGTGAACTGGGTTGTCTGGTTCGGGAGACTTTTGTTGGAACATGCCTGTTTGAATGTTTTTTTTGGCTGGGCTGGGCTCGAGTTTTTTTTCCCAAGAGTGTGTGGTGATTTTTGTTGTTTCCTTTGTTGAAAGGGGGTCAAGGCTGTGTTTCTCAGATAGTTAGGACAACTGACTACCGAAACATCTTTTTTTTTTGGAGCACTTACTCATCCCACATGCACTAATCAATGGAGGTAGATTTAGTGAACCTATAGAAGAGGATGTCCCTGACGGACAAAGATAAAATGGCTATCGAGTCTCGGAGAAACGAAGACACACTCTTGTAGAAACACATGTCTCTTCTGGGTGTTGGAATATTTGTGAAAAATGTTTCATTCAACCAGGGGTCACCTAATAACACCCTCCAGAATCATTGGAAATTGGAAGCCGGAGTGTCCATTCGAGAAGTAGGGAACAACCGTTTAGTCTTCACATTCATCAATTAGAGAGATAGAGATAAAATACATTGACAAAGGCCGTGGTCCTTTGACAACCAAATCCTCCTAATTGAAGAATTCAAAGGGGGTTATGAGATCCAGCACATTAAGCTCACATGTTCCCCCTTCAGGATACAGGTCAAAGGAATCCCTCTTCACGTGTGAACGTAACGTGTTATGAGAGAAATTGGGAACTGCATTGTTCAATTCATTTATTGGGACTATTCAGACACTATCCAATGGGGACCCGAGGTTTGGATCATATTTGGTATTGAAGTTTCAGAGTCGTTGATGAGGGGCATGTGTCTAATACTCGACGATGGAAATTGCTGGATTTATTTCGAATTCGAGAAACACCCAATCTTCTGCTTCTGTTGTGGACATAATGGACATCTGGAAGGATCGTGTGTATCAATTCAAGAGAATGGTTCAGGTAATATTATTATACAATATGTCCCATGGATCCGAGCCAAAATGACTAGATTTACCATCATCTCTGACTTGGAAAAACAAAAGGACCTTGAATGTCTCACGGTGGCCCACACAAGACAGGCGGTAACTGAACCTGGAAAAATCATCATTCTTGGAACACCATAATTCTATAATGAGAGTGAAACCAATTAGGGGAAAAACTACTTTAATCCATCCCCCCTGAAGGACATCGTGTCATCTATTGCAGAGCTGGTAAATTCAGAAAAATAACATCTGGTGCAAAGCCTGAGACCAGAGGAGATGCATACTGAACCACCAGATCCTGACCCCAATCCTGAAATGTCCTTGGAAGACATCCTAACATAGGATAAAGATGCAAAGACAGGAAGCTCAATACCATGCCCAATCACCTTTCAAACCATGAAAAGTGTGCAACGAGATGAAAGAGATAGTAAACTAGAAGACAGTAAACCCGGGAGACTGAAAAGACGAATTGAAACAAGCCTGTTCGTGGGGAACTCCCCTAAAATATGGAAATTAACGCGTGGAAAAACATGTTCGGGCGACTCAAAGGTGGAGGAGGGTAAGACCCAGCCCCACCTAGATCAATGATCGTCTTATACTAGAACTGTCGTGGGCTTGGCAACCCACGAACAGTCTGAATGCTCCAGTGCAATTGCGCCCAATGTCGCCCCGATATGGTTTTCTTATCTGAAACCATATTGGAAAACAAGGACACCACAAGAATTGCTCTGAAATTCGGCTTCCAAGGATGCCTCCCAATCTCAGGAAAAGGCCACTTATGTGGAATCTGTCTCCTCTAGAAGTATTTTGTTGACGTTAAGAACTTTCCCGTCTCCTCGCACGATGTGGCTGCAGCCATTCATGCGGACCACACCCTGCCATGGACATTAGTGGGATTCTATGGCTGGGTGGCCTAAAGAGAAAAGTAGAAATCATGGGAGCTCCTCTAAAAGTTGAGTCATGATCTTCCAAGCCATATTATCTTTAGAGGGGACTTCAATGAGATTTTGTTTCATAAGATAAAAAGGGGCAGAACAATCCGAATATCTTCATCGATGTCGAATTTTAAGGATGTGGTCTCCAGGGCAGACCTGACCAATCTGGGTTATGTGGGAAACCCTTTCACATGGTTCCGGGGCAAGGGGAATTTCACTCGTATTGACGAATGACTTGATAGATTTATAGGATCAAAATATTGGAAAAATCTCTTCAGTATGTTCCACATTGGCCACCTGACGCTCAACTGCTCAGACCACTTCCCAATTGTCATTGACTATAGTCAAGGAAAATAGAACAGGTTGTCCAGCAGAACCTTCAGATTAGAAATCTTCTGAAAAAAAGAATAGGAATGAGAAGATGTTATATGGTCAAGCTGGAAGAGTAATCACACAGATGTGGGAGTCAATCTCAAACAGGTCACATCAGAGCTAAGGTCTTGTAGTGACATGAAATTTCTTCATCCCGATAGGAACTGTGATTCCATTGAAAGGAAACTAAATTACCTTCTCAAGCAACCCCTATATAACTAAAATATCTCTTCTATTAGTTCCACTAAAAAATATCTAGAAGTGTCCATACGCGTCAAGGAAAGCTTCTGGTCTATGCAGGCGCGGGACACCCACATTATCGAAGGGGACACCAATACTTAATATTTTCACTAGATTGCTTCAGCTATGCATCGAATGAATTATATCACTTGCATCTATCAACCATACAGAAGTAAAGTCTCTGAAAACGATTGAATTCATGATTCTTTGACATGTTATTTCCATAACCTCTTCTCGGCAAGAACTACTTTCATTTCTGCTGAAGTGGAGGATTGCATTAAACCTTTGATCACTGATGAGATCAATCAAGAACTCACCAAAGATGTGACAGATGAGGAGGTTCGTATGGAACTAAATAATATCCACCACACTAAGGCCCCAGGCCTGGATGGTTTCCACACCATCTTCTTCAAAAAATACTAGAACATTATCGGTCCAGACATCTGCAATTTGATGAGGAATATTTGGGCCTGGAAAACATGCATTTCTGCCATCAATGAAACTATCCTTGTCCTTATTCCTAAAATAAAGAAAACTCTAGAAGTCCATGATTTCAGACCCATCAGCCTATGAAATGTCTCTCCCAAAATTTTCTCAAAGATCTTAGTTGATTGCCTGCGCCCTTGGTTAGTAGACATCATCTCGGAAAACCAGAGCGCATTCATGGCCAAGAGAATGATCACTGATAATGAAATTGTGTCCCATGAAGTGTTACACTCCATGAATACTTGCTCCACCATGTAAAGAGGAACTATGTCTTAGAAACATGGTATGATTAAGGCCTACGGTAAAGTAGATTGGCACTTCCTTAGAGTCTTTATGATGAAAATGGGCTTCTGTTCTAAATTGATTTACATAGTCATGAAATGTGCCTCAGCCGTCTCTTTCTGAGTCAATGTCAATGGGGAGATCTCCCGAGGGTTCGTCCCATCTCGATGCCTACAACTGGGAGATCGTCTCTCCCAATTTATCTTTATCTTGGTGGCTGATGTTTTCTCTAACCTTGTTTCGAGGGCTGCATCCTCTAACTCCTTCCATGGGTCAAAGGTAAGTCGTGGTATTCCACCATTTTCACATCTTTCCTTTACCTACAACTCCATCCTTTTTCAAGAGAAACCACTAATGAATGTCGGCCAATCATCCATGTGATCCAATAGTACGAGAGGGAATCCGGTCAGTCAATAAATCATGGAAGGTCGGAAATCTCTTTCAGTGCAGTGGTCCCTCCTTCTAAGAAAGAAGAACTCTATGATTATGCAGGCATCCAATTGGCCGAGAAACAAAATAAATACCTCAGGCTCCCAACAATTATCGTCCTCTCCAAAAAATAAATCTTCGCATCCTTGATGGACAAGATTGAGATGAAAATCCAATGATGGACCCCGAAAACAATTTCAAAATCCGGTAAGGATATCCTCATTAAATCTGTCATCCAGTCTTTCCCCAGCTATTTTATGTTCCTATTTAAGCTTCCGTTGACCATTGTTAACCTGATCCACTCACACACAGCCAACTTTTAGTGGGGGTAGAATGATGGAAGGAACTGAACCCACTGGATTTCCTGGGAGAAACTATGAAAACCCACGTCTGTGGGAGGTATGTGATTATAGAATCAATTTCACTTCAATGATGCAATGTTTGATAAGAACGGTTGGTGCCTAATTAACCGTCCTTCATCTCTATGTGCACCTGTTATTCATGATAAGTATTTTCCCCACAAGGACTTCCACACCTCCTCTCTTGGCCCCCATCCAAGCGTCCTCTGGTGAAGCATTTGGGGGGCCCTTTGCCTCCTAGAAAAAGGGCTGGGCAGGAGGATCAGAAATGGACAAATGGTTAACATTTGGACTGAACCTTGTATGATTGATAACGAAGGTGTTCGGGCCTCATCCCCTGAGCAACCAGGGTTCGAAGATGCCACTGTCAGGTGCCTCTTTTCCGATCAGGGTCCTTGATGGTGTCTGGAGAAGATCTACTCATGGTTCAATGATAGGGAAAAATATTTATCCTGAGTACCCCCAGGGTCCCAGCTGCAGGACCGGACCATCTCCTCGGGATCAACAACCTATCGGGAGCCTACCCAGTGAATTCCGGATACTGGCTCGGCAATGGAAACCATTCAGTCGATTGGGATGGGGGACCATGGAAATCAATTTTGAAACTCAATGTTCCCCAAAAAATCCGCCACTTCTGGGGTAGGTGTGCACGGGCACCCTTCCTACCACGAGACTTCTCACCTTCTCGCACATGTCTTGTGACGATTCTTACCCTTTCTTCCCGAACATCCCAGAATATCCCCTGCACTCCATCATCCAGTGCACAGGGGATAAGGTAATTTGGCACAAATGGCGCTCCACTGCAGCCAATTCACCGACCTTGACCGATGACCTCTCAAGATTCCTAATGAAATGGTGATCATCCTTATCATCAGCCAAATCAGGCTCAGTTTTCACCCTGGCCTGGATCTTCTGGGTCTGTTATAACAAGGCCATTTTCAACCATGTGTACAGAACCCCCAGATTTTGGATTGAACAGGCCACTTCGTGGATTGAGGTATAGAAGCACCACAATGGGAAAAATAATCCCTTTGGATCTTTATTTTTCCCCTCCCACTGGTGTCCGCCATGTGATTGGATTCTTAAGATTAATGTGGATGCATCTATACATAAGGATGGGCCTGTCTCCCTCGGCATCCTGGCCCAGAATCATCAGGGGAAAATCAATGCGGCCAAACATGAATCACACTCCGCTCTCTGGGAACCTGAGGTGGCTGAGGCTTCTGCCATCATTGCAGGTATGATTCTCTCCTAGGACCGTAGATGGGATAAAATCAGCCTCGAATCAGACAGTCTCACCATCATCAATGTTATCAATTCCAACGATGGCGGCCTCTTGTCTTTTGGATCCCTCATCAGGAGAATCCTTTCACTCCATCAAGGCTTCTCTATCTGTACCTTCTACTTTACTAAAAGGGAAGGTAACAATACTGCCCATCAGCTGGCAGCCTTAGTCCACTTTGATGTTAACCTGCTCTGTCTGGACCATTTTCCTTCATTGCTTTGTGATTGTACATTCGCTGATCTACGACATTAATGAATATGTCTTTTCATAAAAAATTACTGATGAATCCCCATTGATGTCTCAATATTTTGAATAACTATTGACGAATCGACGTTGGGAATAAGTTTTGATGACTCACCATTGACAACACATCATTTATAATAACTATTTATTAATCACCATTGATTATTGACTGTTGGTACTAATAATTGATGACTCACAATTGGGACTCACCGACGAAGAATCACTGTTGATTGATCACTGATGAAAACAGACTATTAGGACTCACTGTTCTGACTTAATGTTATTTATCAAGACATTTTTTGGCTCAGAAGTAAAATTTATGATTTTTTATTTCATTTTATTTTATACCGCATTTGAGATTTATGAATTTGAAATCTAGAAAATGATAAAAATCGAATCGACCCAAATCAATTATCACTTACTCACTCTCCCAAAACCAAAATAATTCTATCCCTAACATCTACATACTTTTTATTATGAACCAAACCCCTTGAATATTTCAAATGGATCTATTAAATCATTCTAAAAGAAGTCTTTAAATGAGTCTTGTCCTTCGCAGAAGAAAAAAGGTGAATCTTGTGATCCTAAACCCATACCTGTTTACCATGATATTATCAACAGAATATTCATTCCTGAAAAGTAAGTTCATTCATATTGGATCTTTCCAAGTAAGTCTCTTGTTATGAATCTGTAATAATAACAAATTTTGTTGGAATGGTTCTCCAACAAAAAGAGGCCTCTATATCTGAAGATAGTCTATGTGTTTTGATTATATGTGAAATTTATTCTTGAAGGAACATATGATTATTGGATCTAGTCTAGAATAAGTGGAAAATGGTTTCATTTTCTTTTAGGGAGTGGTATGAGTGTCTAAATGTACATTATAAATGCATTTTAATTATCATCAAGAAAATGAACACACTGTAAGTGATATTTTTAGTTATCAAATATCCTTGACTAATGTGACCATTAATTTAATCCCCATAAGACCAATAGAAACTGAACTGGATAGAGAATGATAATCAATGTTTATGTTTATTCATCATCAACTCCCCCCCCAGTAAAGAGTAATTTTCATCCTTAATGTATCAAGATGATTATATACTATATCTGATTAATCAAGCGCACATGATCAAACTCTGCATACATCTTATGGTTTATATATGTGATATTATAATGCTTCACTCAAAGTAAAACTCCATATTTTTTCTAAATCATATCTATTATATGTTGAATGTTATAGGAGTAGTGACCGAAGATGAATAACCAGTGACAAATTTTAATGTATTTTGCATTAAAAAATCAATAAATAAAAATAAAAATAATTTTAAATCCATGGAAGAGAATGTAGGAAGAAGATAATGAGAAATGTTTTGAATAGTATAATCCAGTGAAACACCCCACAAGTCCTAAGGATATGGATGATCCGGGTTTGGGACTAGATGAGGTTTTAGAGTACTAAGATGAGGTAGAACAAAATTCTAAGGCAGATAAAGGAAAGAAATCTTTTATTTATGATAGAAGTGATCTTGATATTGTAGGGATTCCTGAAGTAATCACATATGGACCACTAATCCCTCCAAAAATTATTCATATAAAAGAAAATATCCTAATAGATGATGATGATGATGAGATAGAAGAATATGTGAATGTTTAATATACTAGTGGATGTGGAAGTGAAGAGGAGGAATAAGAGGAAAAATTATATTAGGAAGATTAGGAATAGGAGGAAGAAGAGACTAGTTAAGAATAATAAATTGATAAAAATGAGGAAAGAAAAAATAATAATTTAATGAAGTTGGGGGGAAATTTTCTTGTGAAACTAGTGGTGAATTATCGTTTTTGTGATCAAGGTCCTGATACAAAAACATATAAATGCCAGTAAAACCATTTTTGTAGAAAAGGAATCAATTTAAGAACATAAAAAATAAATTAAGTTTGTTTTAGTTATGGATGAAATTACAGATGTTCACATGCAAGATGAAGTTCATGTTGGGATGGAAGCACTTATTGTGGTGGATCAATTAGCTTATAGAACTAAAGTTCCTACTCTTACTCCATTTGATTGGACTGTTGTAGCTAAATGTGAAACATTTCTTAGATAAATCACATTGAGATTAGACTATACATTCTCAAATAATGAGGAATCTAGTCCTAAGGGATCTCTGATTGATGAAGTTGATCATGTTCAGAGAGTTTCAGTTAGAACTGATCTAGAAACTCCTCCTTCTCCTACTCCTACTCCTTTGGTTGCACCTTTTCCTACTAAACATTTGAGTCAGAATGAATTAAGTGTTTTTAAGTATGAATTGTTCTCAAATGTTATATATATCCTTCAATATCTAGTACCCTCAATGTGAAGTATTATTGAAATCTATGAAGCTTTGATTTCACAGAAAGTTTCCTACTATATTCAATAGTTGATGGTTTCTAAGATTCAAGAAGATAGAATCGAGAAAAAAAGATTGAGTGATGAATTGTTTGCACTCATTTCTATTGTCAAATTTATTTTATCTGAGTATATATAATATTTGGATAATGTTTTAAAAATCTTTATAGATACATCTTATGATGATGATACACCTCATCCTTCATAACATGAACTAGACTATTTAATATCAATTATTAGAGAAGAATTAAAAGGTGAATGCACCTCTTTTTTTACTACTATTGACTACTAAAATGTTTATATAATCATATCAGTGATCAGAGAAGAACTAAATACTATGATGGGTAGTTCATATCAGTTGATATTAAGAAAAAATATAGAGAACAATAATCATGTGAATGACATGGTAAGGTTTTACATGTATCTGGTAACTTCTTATCAATAACATATCACCAAGAATATAGATTTATATATTAAAAGGATTTATAAAAAACATCAGTTGTATAGTCATTTAAAATACTTGGTTGAAAATTTGAGGCTTACTCTAGTCACAGAAGACTTTAAGGAGAAAGTTAAATAGATTATGGAGCTCACTTCAACCCTGCATATGTTCATGGAAAATAAGAATGATTTTACTAAGGCTATAGAAAAAGGTTGGAAGTTAATTATGGAGTTCATCATACTTTTGAAGCCCTACTTGCATGTCTAGACTCCAAGTATTGTTGCTCCAAAGTCATTCCCTATTCAACACAGGACTGAAAAGTTTCACTCATGTTCAATATATCATCCAGTTGATCCATTTTTAAAATCTTCATTAACTAATAACCCTTTTGATACTATTTTAACATCCCTTTAAACTTCCCACATGTCTCCGCCACTAGCGCTTAGTCATTTCAGGAATGTTATTTATGGAGAACTTATATCCCCTCCTTCATATACTCAGGGTATTTCCTCTAATATTTCTTCTAGAGGTCCCATTCCTAATCTTTATACATCACACCCTTCTATACCTCATGTTCCTCTATCTACTTCTACTGAAAGGGGGAATGCAGTCATGAATTCTTACTTGAAGAATAATTTATTTTGGATTGTTTCTTGATAGGGATGTCTTTTAAAAATTTTCTCATTCAATGTACTCTCATTTTTATAATGAAATAAATTATTTCATTTACTTTATTATCTATTCTATATATATTGTTATCTTTTCTCTTTGACATAATACCAAAAGGGGGATAATAAGTATGTTATTATGATTAATATTATATAGGATATTTATTTTTACTTTATTATGTTTATATAATAATTTAATATCTCATGATCTGTATGATATATTAAGTATAATAGTGGACGTTTTGACTTTGATTATTATGAATGGGCTTTTAATTCCATGAAATGTGATCATCAAAAACAAGGATTTTGTTGGCCTCCACTTATTTTAATTCTCAAAAATCAATTTTAATTATGTTTACTCTGGTTTACAAATAATAATAATAAATTATCATATAATTTTACATCATAAGATAGTTTGAAAAATTATGACTATGTATAAGTCACCATTATGGTTGAGTTGCCATTACGGTAGACTCAATATTGGACATCAAACTATTGGTAGGAAATCAGATAAGTATGAGCTTCCATTTATATGGACTTACCCTTAAGATATATCACTATTAGTTCTCTCACCATCAATGAATATAATAAACTTTGAAAAAAGAAAAGGCATAATTATTCATCCTTCCAATAGAGTTACTTCTTGAGATCCATAATTTGTTTTTGCAAAGTACGAGCTAACGATAACTGAGTCACCATCATGTCAATCTGCTGCAAGATTGACTTACCCTTCCTAAGACACCACTACATGAATCACTGTTACTAATTGTAGAATTCATTACGTATAAGTCACCATTTGAAGATGCCATTCACAAGAGACTCTTCAGATACACTTTTTAATGTCACCATTTAAGGACACCGTCAATCCTTTTCCATTAAAATTAATTTGTTTTTATAATCTTCATATTTTTAAAACATAGTACCACTTATTAATTAAATGAATTTTTTTATCATTTATAGGAAAAATTAATATTGATGTCAAACTATAGTAAGAGGTTCAATGATATGATTGAGGTAATGATTCTTGTCAGTAGTACTGTATAATGGAAATAACAAAAGAAAAAAAGAAAGGTGTTATATGTTGAGATTATCGTGTTCCTGAAAACATACAAGAAATGATAGTTGTTGAAAAGATAAAATAATGTTATGAACTCAAACTAAAAAACACATTGCAGTAACAAACTAATGAATGAGAAGCACTCATTGAGCATATCGTAACATCACTAGAATAAGAATACAAAAGATCTCATGATATTGTGTTTTTCTATTTTTTCTGTAATTAGACTCATTCTAAATTCCAATATATCTTCCTGGAGTTATAAGTTGCATTATCAATCACATAGATCCCTGTAACTCTATTCTCTATATTTTTTCATTGCTTTTTTACAGTTTTTACATTACGAGAAGTGTGTGGAAATCTGTTTTATGAACACATGATGACTTCAATAAAGAATAATATGATACATAAATATCCTCACAGAATATTCATTTACATGTTAAAATCCCATATATTACAGTTGAAGAGGTCCATTATTTGCCTGGTTTTTTGATCCCATAAATTTTTTTGAAGAGGTCTTGTTGACCTGGACAGTTGATAATACTGTTTTTACCCCAATCTAGGTTGTGAGTCAATGTTTATTTATATAAATATCTTGGTGGTAGGTTATCAAAATTTTTGGAGGGTTAAGTACCACCTTGAGACTAAACCTCTTGTTGTTAATTATGTTGTACCTTTAAAATTTATGTTTTCATTACATTATATATTTACAAAAGAAAACATTTCATGCACATTGAATGTTAATCTTAGATAGTGTTTATATTAAATTTTTATTTAGTAAATTGATTTAAAAGTTTTAAATAGTATATATTATTATTTCAAATGAGAACTAATCACTCTATAAAAAATATTTCAAAAGATAAAAACTTCTATAAATTAACTACATTGGTAAACTGGACCGTATTTAATTCAAATAGGGGAAATTTTAAAAAAACTTTATAGAGAAATTTTTATAGGACCTCAATTTCCCCCCCTCTTCTGTGTCCCACTACGACCAACACTTCACCAGGCGTATGATATAATAAATCAATATTTACACATTATGTGGATAGTTTACGATTATGATTATATAATATTAATGAAACCAACATTATTTTCCATAAGTTAAGTTATATTGAATTGAAAAAAAATCATGATTTTTTGGAATAAATATGAATGGAATATTATTATATGATGGTCAGTTCCATTATTTCCCTCCAATTAATTTGGAAATTGTTTAATTTTTATAATCTCAAAGGGTATATAAGAGGTTATCCCAATCCCAAAAAGAGTATAAATGAAGTTATTCCATTTATAAATAGGGTATATGGGTGGTTATACCAAGGCCAACTTGTGATGATTTTCAGGGTAGAAAACCTTGAAAACAATTTATATGATTATGATTACAGTATATTTAGTTTCGAACTCTATATTATATGTTCTTATTATTATGATATGATCTCATGGGTCATAATCTATGTTCCTTCTATGATTCATGTTTTATTAACTGCAAAATCATTATTCAAGGATTATGATATATGAATTTTTTACCACGATTTTTAAATTGTTATGGTTATATTTTCATTTATTGATGCCACCCATTTTACCCATAGTGATAATATGTGGTCACCCTCCCTTATGTATTATATCTCAATGTTATGAAGAAATACCATATATAGGGTATGTGGAAGAAGTGTATGATGTGGATAGAACATTATGGCATAAATTGAATATCCTTCATGATATAAGATGATTATGTGTCTATTATTCAAATAACCCAAAATTTTATAGTCCTCAGGAATGTATTTTTTTTGAAATATATTTATTATTCATCTAAAATGATTCAATATTTATATATGTTATTTTTAGGTTGCCTCAGTTGGAAAAAAAGTTGGTTTTGTTATTTTTAAATATTAGTATTAGAGAAATGTGTTAAAATCTTGGTTGATAATTCTATATATAAGATAATATACTGAGGCTTTGATAATAAAAATATTTTATGGTTTTTTCTAGAAAATATATTCCTGTCTAGATATTAATAATTGTATGGGTATGTGACATAGATTATACTAGTGGTAAAAACATTAAAATATTATAATTTCATATTAACATGATCATTATTGGTGTCTAATAATTGGGCCTATGACTGCATACCTAGATAGACAATATCCTAGGTTATACATGGGTATGTTAAAATTTTTCTTTTTATATTATTATATTCAATGATAGAATAGAATCTATAACCTTTGATAATCCATAGTGATATAAGATGAATATAATCTACCATATATTTAAAATATTGTTTCATGAGTTATACATTATATAAATGATTTCTCATAATTATGTGTTTACTCATTAGGAATATTTTTTCTCACACTATGTTTTTTAGTTTTACTCATTGCAAAGATCTAGGAAAAATAATGTTGACACTAAATGTGATGGATATTGAAATCATTTCCCTCTTGTGAGACCAAATGTAATGGAAGATTTATGGTGAATTTTTTTGAATATTCCTTACATGGTATCTCAATAAATGATTAATAAACTCAACTGGTTTGAGTTTTCCAACAAACCCAATACAGAAATGGAGTTTCAAGGGAGTAATATTGATGAATACCATGGACAAAAGAAGATTTAGCTTCCTAGATTATGAGAAGGTGGGAAGAAGAACCCCAAAAAATTCCTCAAAGAAACAAAAAGAAGTTTTATGTGTTAAACATAAGGGTATAAAGAAATTAATTACTAAAGAAAAACAATGAGTTAAATATATGTAAATGAAATTTATTATAATGTACCATTATTAGTTTAATGTGTTATATGTGAGGAGCTTTATAATTATCTTAGTAAATACACGGATCATAGGGATAATTACTACACCAAAGAAGGGAATATACTATATCAATAGTTGAAGTAGATCATGATGGATAAGGCACACTTATACTACAATCCAAATTTAGAGATTTCATGTTTAATTTTCTAAGAATATGTTATTTTAATATATTATTATTCCTCCATTAGTAAAATATTATGGGATTTCCAACATTTATTAGACATCTCTCTATATATCCAATATAAATTTCTAAAATATGGTGATCACATTTGATATATTGAATCAACCTATGATCTCCTATATTTGTGACAATAAAATTAAACTTAAAATGAAAATATATTCCATTTT
Organism: Viscum album; assembly: GCA_963277665.1. Taxonomy (NCBI): domain Eukaryota; kingdom Viridiplantae; phylum Streptophyta; class Magnoliopsida; order Santalales; family Viscaceae; genus Viscum; species Viscum album. The sequence continues at coordinate 1,905,766,686 of OY728158.1, forward strand.
ATGGGTCTTACTACCTATTCAATAGTTATATTTGTCTCAATTAGTTGGGGAGAAATACAAAATTGATGATATCCTTATTAATCCCAAATATGAGGATGTAATTATTGAAGACATTACTTTTCTTCCCATTAATCATGGAGTAGCGTTTTATATAGACCTCATACATGGTGTTATACCTATTTTAAAGACTCCTTATAGAATGGATCTGATTGAGTTATAGGAATTAAAGAAACATAATAAGAGAATATTAACAAGGGATTAATATGCCCTATTGTTTCACCATGGGGTATATCTCTTAATTATTTTAGGAAGAAATAACGGTCAATATTGGACCTGTGATGCTCCCGACAATAGACCAAGATACACCCCAAGACAAACGCTCGGGTAATGACGCTCTTACTAGGCCACTAAAATGGGTCGAGTAACATGGATATCTCCCCAAGCAAGCTTATGATTTATTTCGCCTCCCGAGAGACTCGATCCTGGGGATGACTGGCATAATAGCCAATGGGGAGCATCTCTAATACCACTACACAATATGGTGTAGTGGTAAAAGAGACGCACCATGGTGGGTATTATGCCAGTCAGACCTGAGTTCGAATCTCTAGTGAGGTGAAATAAATCCATAGCTGGCTAGGATAGATATCCACCATTCTTGGCCCAGTTTAGTGGCCCAATAAGAGCCCAGTAACCCAAGTGTAGGGGTTAGGGAGTATCTGGTTCATTTGTATCAAGAATAAAATGCCCAATAAAAAGAAACCTTTTTAGTGGAACAATGACAATAACCGGTCCATAGTTCATGACATTCCCCACACCCAATAACTTGTAGACCATGAAACGAGGGAGTTATGCCTCCATGTGGAAGGTACTGACCCTGAGCACTAGGGGAATTTATCATGACTCCCATGTGATTCGATCCGAGGACCTGATTCATAACAAACACCAAGAAGAGTCACGAGTACCACTACACATATAGTGGTGTACTGGTACCAAGGATGTTCCATGGTGGATATTATTCTAGAAAACCTCATGTTAGAATATATGTGGTGGAAAAAATAAATACCTAGCTCCAAGGAAATAACAACACAGTCCACAGTCCATCCAGACTCCTCCCAAGCCAGAGGAACACCAATTAATTAAGATTAAATAATTTTATTCAATTTTTAAATAAAATTAAATAGATTTAATTTTGGGTTGTAAAAATGCATAGACAGAGGAATGAGTAGGATATTGCCTTCTTTGGATGTAGCAAGAAATGATACTGGAAGAAAAATTGAAAATTAGGGAATAAAAAGAAATCTAATGCTTCTACATCAGGTATTACTTTCATTGAATTCAATATCTCATTTTCTAAAAGATTGGTATTGGATACATAATATGGTTCCAATATTTGTATTCATATACAATAACCAAGTAGGTTTAAGAATATTTCAAAAGGAGAAGTAGATCTCCATGATGCAAATGGTGTAATTCTGAAATCCTTGAATGTGGGAGACTATCACCTTACTTTGCTAAGTGTTTTGGTTCTAGTTTTAAATAATAATTATTATGTACCTTCTGTAACTTGAAACATAATCTATGTGTCATGTCAGGACACTATTGAATTTTATATCATGTTTGGATATAAGTGTTGTCTCTTTTATAAGGATAACAAGAGTTATGTTATGACACAACTTAACCAATGTTTGTATATACTTGAGCTCGATAACCCCGTAATGGAAATCAATGATAAGACCAGCGAGCAAGACTCATATACCAACCGCACATGAAACTCAACGCTAGGTCATGTAAATGAGAATTGATTAAAAAAATTTCATCAAGATGGGTATTTATACTCAGTATAGTTAATACCCTTGGATGTAAGTCAACCTTTTTTACAAGGGAAAATGACCAAGGAACCTTTCTCTGAGAAGGGAGTAAGGGCCATCATTTCACTGTAATTCATACATACCAATTAATGTGGTCCATTTTCTAAAGATGCAAGGGATTAATTTCTATACTTATTTACTTTTACTGATGGCTAAAGAAGGCATGTATATGTCTACTTAATCCAATATAAGTATGATTCCTTTTAGATATTTAAGGAATATCATCATGAAGTTGAAAACTAGCTTGGTAAGAAGATAAAGAGATTATACTCAAATTTTGTAAAAGCGTATCTTAACCAAGATTTCATTGATAACTTGAAAGATTTTTGAATTGTATCCCAACTCACTACTCCTAATAAACCATAGTGAAATGGTTTAATTGAAAAAAGGAATATGAATTTTCAAGAAATGGTCAGATCAGTGATGATACATAAAAAATTTCCATTATCTTTTTGGGGGTACACTTCAAAGACATAAACATATAACCTTAAATTAGTTCCAAATAAAGCTTCATATGCGATTCGATATGAGTTATGGTATAAAAATAAACCATGTCTAACACACATTCGTGTATAGGGATGCAAGTATTTTTTCCAGACTATAATAAGTGAAAAATTGTCATCCCAAAGATGAAATTGCATCTTTATATGATATCTTAAATAAATAAAATGATATTTCATATATAACCCATTAGATAGAAAAGTGATTGTGAAAAAACAAGAAACATTTATTTAATGAGAACACATTCCCAAAAGAAATAGTTGTAGAAATATTGAATTCGATGAATTTAATGCTCTATATACGAATGAATTGGTACAGGAACAATCTCTATAAGAGCATGTGGAAGAGGATGTTTTTCTATAGATATAAATACAACATAGGTATACTTGGGAGGATATAGAACCACATCATTATGGGTTTCTTATGGAACCCCTACTTTTTATTACACAATTAAACATAATTTATTACATAAAACTCACTTGATACAACATACAAGATCGAGAAGTCTAGTATCTTTGGGGATTAGGATCATTACATAACAACTTAAAACATTAAATAAAACATATTTATTTAAAACTTACTTTTCATGACCACTACACTCCCTCTTACTTAGCATTGCATGGGATAACCTGGACATGCATAAGAAAAAGGTGAGCTATAAAGCCCAGTAAGTGAATAATCATGGAATAACATGAGGAATACAATAAATATTAGAAAATATACATATCAATAGAGAAAAATATAATCATAAACATAAATGCACGATAAAACATGATAATAATTACATGGAAATTTCGCAACAACACATAACAAGGTATTAGCATGATCCAAGGCTCATTACACATAGAGAATGGGTAAACCATAATTTCACATGTAGCATGAGTTAACCCTCATTGAACTAGAATTAGTTTTCGTAAACACCCAATGCACATGACGTATCATGATACTATAGTTTACCCAATGCATTGGAGCGCTATAAGGGAACACCCATCTTAAACATTTCATTTCATGCATAAGTGTGCCACATGGATCATAAAACATTGAATCATTCAACATAATGATTTATTATAAGATAAAATAATGTGGAATAAATACATGAAACTCAATAAAAAATAAGTAAATGTGCATATAGGTGAATACCCTTGATAGAGAAATGGGAATGGAATTCACAACACAATGACATTGCCTTGGAAAAGCGAGGTGCAATTTCGGAAGCATAATGGCGTGACATAAGAACTCGTAAAAATGGTTGATGATAGAGAAATGGGTTTATCGTCATATTTACATGACATGGATAATAAGGGGGTTATATAGATACATGTCCCAACAAATATATTGTAATTTAGAATCATGATACAAAATAATTGCATGAATTTAAATGAGGATAGAGAAATTACATTCGGAATTTCGGTATAGTAACGGGTGTACATGAGAGGCATTTAATGGGAGAGAAAGGGGTCTCCCATCATTCAATTATAAACAGGGAAATATGTTGGAGGTGTGAAACCGTACCCCAAAATTTATAATTTAAATTAAAATGGAATAACCACTTAAAGAATATTGGACAAAAACGAGAAAGGGAGAAAACCCCTTACTTGGTTGTAGGCCTCCAAAGGCTTGAGAGAGGCTTGAGATAGGCTTATGGGGAGCTTGGGGAACCTTGGGAGGATTCTAGAGAGAAAACAGAATATTTTGGAAGAACATCAAAGGATATGAGTGTGGATGAAGTGGGATCATGGGTGGGTTTATATTGGAATGGAGAGGGAGTTGTTTATCATTTTAATTGGAGACACCTCACAAAAAACTAATCAAAACCACAAACCCGCCCTTGGGTTTTGCACGTGGTTTTTTTCAAAAGGGGAGTGTAAAATAATATTTTATAAGGTAAAATTCCAATCTTATTAAAATAATGGGGTTGCTTATATGGAGGGGAGTCACACTCCCAAGGAAAACAATTTAAAAAGACATATGTTTAATAAGTCTTGAAGGGTACACTAATGTTTTGTAAAATTAATCAAATAAACTCAAAATCACATTATATTAATTCTAAAACATATATTGGCCAAAAATAATTTTTATAGTATTTTATTACAACACTATTGGGTCATTATGAGGTAATAAAACACATTATATATTCAAACGATATTTAATTTTTACCCAAAAAATTGAATGTCCCAGAAAATTTTGAAAAAATAATTGTTGGATAATTTCAACATCCGGATTCCAGAAATAGTATTCATTTTATCTAAATAGGTTTCTAAATATGTTAATTTTCACTTTTAAAATAAAAACCGATATTTATCGAAAATTAAAGGGTTTTTACAAAAATGGATTTCAAGCCTTAATATAATTTAAAATTGCATTTATAAACTTTTACGATCATTTATATTTAATAACAATTAATTTGATGAGAATAATAATATTTTATTAAATTATTATTTCATTCAAATATCCATTTACTCATTGAAATATATTTCTCAGTAGAACATTAACTAAAAATAATATTTGTTCTTTAAAAACTATTTACAAAGTAACAATAATAAAATGAAAGTATATTAATTATTATATAAAAAATAATGTAAATAACCATATTTATAAGGCCTTGTTTCATAACCCCTTATAACACCCGCGTAAGACCAAAGGGTTAGGTGTGCGATGGTGACGGACTCTTAGGGTGGCTCGGATTACATCGCTTAGGTGGTAATCTCTATTAGCTTCCACATCTATCATAGTCAGTTCTTCTCAAGATTAATGTGTTCAAAATTTCCTTGGTCTTGGTAAAGAGAAATGCCCAATGACTACACCTCCTTTTTGAGCTCTGAAAAATGGGGTTCGTATGGGGAAAGTCTACTGGATGGGGCTATCACCTCCTTTTTTTGAGTAAATTTGATTTGTTAAATCCCTATATTTATACTAATCATGTGATCATGGTTCAACAGCTATATTAGAAATGGTCACAATTCATAATAGTATTTTAAAATAAAAATACATAAAATCAAAGAAGGCGACATTTTATATAAAAATTTTACAAAAAGAGACATTTAATTAGATAAAGAGGGATTTCCATTAATGAAATTTTGGGTCGTTATAATCTTCCCCCTTAATAAATTTCACACTCAAAATTTCCTTTTACCACACTAAAATATATTTTGGTAACTCTGCTTCATCATTTCCTCTGATTCCCACATTGCTTCTTCAAACTTGTTGTTTCGTCGCAACACCTTGATGAGTGGAATTGTCTTATTTTAGAGATATTTTGTTGTACGATCTAAGATCTTCACTGGTTGCTCCTCATAAGAAAGATCATCATTTAACTATATGACCTCTGAAAAGTGTACATGTGAATGGTCTATAATGTACTTCCTTAAGAGGGATACATGAAAGACATCATGTAATTTTTCCATGGCAGGTGGAAAAGCTTGTCAATAGGCCACAACCTGACACAATCATGAATATTGAAGGGGTAATGTACCTGTAGACGCCGGAAAAGTCCGTTGTTCCCAAACGAAGCTCCGGATGCGGAAAGCGAAGTGATATTTGGAGTCATAGGCACGTTCCGGAGGGCTCGGAGGACTTGCGCGAAATTTCAGAGGCTCGCGCGCAAAGCTGAGTCGCGGCGCGCAATCCTCCCGGGATGCGTGTAATGCGATGGACGGCGCGCTATTTTGCGCGCCCGTGGCCTGCGCGGCTCCTTTGCGCGCCGGGTCCTGATTCCGCGCCCGCGAAACGAATTCCGCGCCCACGGCCAGATTCTGCGCCCGGGGCCGCCTATAAATATAAGGCGACCCCCGACGTTTTGAGGGTTGCCGGAATCCAAAGCGTCGCTCGTTCGCGCAATCCAACCCCTTCCGCGCGCAATGCCGATCTTCAGGTAACCTCCTTTCTTTCGCGCAATAGAGCCTTGGGGTTCTCCTTCGCGCGCAATCCCCTTGACTCCTTTCCTTTGAATAATCCCTAACCCGAAGGCCTTTGCGCGCAAAAGAACCCGCTTGCGCGCAATTGCCCCCGAGTGCGCGCAATCCAGCCCGATTGCGCGCACCCCCCCTCTTCAAAGTGGCCGTTCGTTAGAGAATGAGCCGTTGCCCCCGCGAGCTGTCCGAAGCCCGGTGCGCGCAATCTCAATCTTCCGCGCGCAAGGCGCTGGCCCAATTGCGCGCCAGGCCGCCATTTTTGCGCGCCGACCCGCAGTATTGCGCGCAAAGCTCCTCTTTTGCGCGCAAGCCGCCAGGGTCGCCCCCTTTGACCCCCTTTGGGTACCCGCCTGCGTGGCGCCCGATGATCTTCATCGCAGGTGCCCGCACCGTGCGTTGTCTTCCCGTGCAGCCTTCCAGGCTCGCGCGAAGTGACACGGACCCATCGGCGGCAATCCAACGTCCATGTTGCACGACGCTAAACTGCCTAGCCTCCAACGTCCAAGCTGCACGACGCTAAACTGCCTAGCCTCCAACGTCCAAGCTGCACGATGCTAAACTGCCTAGCCTCCAACGTCCAAGCTGCACGACGCTAAACTGCCTAGCCTCCAACGTCCAAGCTGCATGACGCTAAACTGCCTAGCCTCCAACGTCCAAGCTGCACGACGCTAAACTGCCTAGCCTCCATCGTCCAAGCTACAAACACGTTAAACTGTACAGCATTCTTCCAGCATGACGTTAAACTGCATACTCGTCCTTCATGACGCTAAACTATACCTCGTCCTGCATGACGCTAAACCGCACCACGTCCGCGCTGCAAGACGTTAAACTGCCAAGCACCTTCGTCCTCAACACACGACGTTAAACTGTACTTCGTCCGGCAAGACGTTAAACCGTCCGCTTCGTCTTCAACACACGACGTTAAACTGTACTTCGTCCGGCAAGACGTTAAACCGTCCGCAACCTGATCCCGTGCTCCGCACGCAGGGTCCCCCCAGTTTGGATGTGGCCCCCACCCGCTCGTCTCTGCAGGGATGTCGGGATTGCCCCTCTTTAGGGACGATTTGATGGGAGCGGCTTTTCCCTACGGGGGTAGGGTATTACAAACCCCTAGTCTCTTGTGGGGAGCTGCACATGTGTATCTCCATTGCGTTCCCACGCTGCCGAAGCCAGTAGAGGGTGTGACTGGGATCGAGGTGTCTCCTACATTCGGTCCAAGTCCCTTCCAACTGAGTTTTGCCGCATCCGGGCTGCCTCACGTGCGTAAGTCCTGACAGAATGAACTACGTGGACTTTGATCCCTTTCTTCTACACAGGGTACGTAGGAAACCTCCCTGAGGTTCAAGCCCACCACCTGGTCGTCCCGGTCGTATCCACGTCGGTTCGTCCATCAGTGGACCCCTCCTGGGTTCACACTTGCGTCGATTCACCTATGAATCCGCCACTGTGGGAGACTGCCCGTGTGTATCTCCACTGTGCCTCCCCACAACCCCTTTTCCCATTTCTCCTTTTATCGTCCAGCATGACGTGAAACTGTGATCCACCCGGCCGTCCCATCCCCCTCTGTGCGAGGTGGTTCGGTTCAATCCTCCGCCCGGCGGCCTCGACCCCTTCGTGAGTCGGCTTGCCGACGTCCAGCATGACGTTAAACTGTACATCCGAACTACGCTGACTTTGATCCGCGCTAACGCACGGTACGTAGGAAGCCCCCACGGGGTCCAAGATCTTCACTCCATCATCCATCCTGATCCTTACCCGGGCCTCCACATCCCGGTGGGGTCATGCCACTTCACTCCACTCCATATCACTCGGGAAGCCGCCCATGTGCTGGCCCCAGCGTCGGAGGTTCCCCGCGAGGGGTTCTGTCATCTGATCCACTCTTCGTGTTGATCAGTCCGATGCCGTCCCCGCTGGACGTTAAACTCGCGGCATACCCCGTGTTAAACATGGGAAGCTGAGGAAAACCTCAGGGGAAACAGTTCCCCGCACCCAGTGCGGGATGCCTCAGGCCATTACGCCTTCGAGAAGCCCTATTAGGGACGGAAGACAGATGTGCAGAGCCGCAGTGTTACGACACGCCCCCAGCACCCAGAGCCACTCGGCCTCCTCACCGCAGGTTGCTGCCTCGACCGGACTCCTTGGAACGTCCGGGCGGAAGCAGCGTAATTAACCGGTGTCCATGAAGATATGGCGCCGGGAATGAGATTCACGAACATTATTAAGTCTATGAGGGAGACCCGGATTAGGCAACGAGTTCCGAGGAGACGTCCAAGGAAGGAAGAGCCGACATCCCATCATCCCGGTTTCGATCAAGGAACAGACGCCCCTGAATAAGGGACGGATGCCGCCCGCCCTTGGAAAGCGGGACTGCGGGACCACAAGCCGCGCGCCTATCCCCTCGGGTCGACGGGTGCACGCGCGAACGCGTCCTGGCGGAACAGCGTAACCCGACGCACATCCGCACCGAAACAGAAAAATGGTGAACCCGACGTGAATCTCTTCTCCTCGATACGAAGACCGATGGCTTTCAGAGGTGTTGGAAGACCGGCATGTTGCCCGGCCAAGCATTCAGTCTTACCCGCCAGGGGCTGGGGAAGGGACATCGGGCACTCCGTCTCGCAACGTCGAGGGCCTGGGTTCCCCCCACGGAAGGCGTCGTGGCGCTAATGGTTGGTTGTCGATTCCTTTTTCCTGTCAGTGTTAATGGGTCATTCTCCCTGCTTTCAGAAATGAGGTCGCCCGATCCAGTACCCGATCGCCACCCGCCCACTGGCGCAGGGGTAGGGGAAACACCGACGCGGCTACTCCGCGCGGTCCCGCCCGTTCCATAGTTGTCCCAGCGGCCGCAGCTGCAGGGCAACCACGCCCTCTCTCCCCCTCGGAGGTCATCCAAAGAAGGGTGATCAACAGCTTGGTGTGGAGATACGAGGAAGAGGGAGTCATCCCCACTAGGGACATGGCTCGCCTAGACCTTGAGGAGGCTGCACCTCGCCACCACCGCCGCCCCCGAGGGCCGCACAGGGAGGCGCCGCTGCCTACCTCAACGTCCAACCGCTTCGGGAGCTTATCCCCGGAGCGCTCTGACAGTTCCCTTCCCTATGCGGATGAAGTGGAAGATGCCCGGGACTACCCTATCCGAGGTCCGCTCCAGGGATCTACGGTAAGGACTCCCGCCAGGCCATGGCGACACCGCCGCCAGGCCCCTCAAGTCGAGGAACAGGCTCTCCACCTGCCCGCGCCGCTCATCCCGACTCGTCTGTCCCGACGTCAACGTCGGGCACGAGCGGAAGAGGATGCCCACCTTGGGGCCCTAGCAACAGCGGCCGCACTGGCCCAAGCCACTGTTGGCTCCAGTCGCCAGGCCCCTGTGCATCCTGAGCAGGGGAACTTCTATGCCCGACCCGGATTGAGGCCCCGACCGCCCCAAAGGCAGGTTGGGTTGACTCTCCTGGTTGCTGGTACAGACAATAGCCACCGCGGACCACCTCGCGGTAGCGCTATTCACCCACAGTGGCTACTCCGTGTGGCCGATCCAAGAGGCATGGGTCATCCCACCTCCCGATCTCGGCCCGGAGGTCCGCCCGGAATCATCTCTCCCCGCGTCCCCTTTGATATCTGTCCCGGTGCCCCTCGCACCTTGGTTTCCAGTCCTCTTGGCCCCAGCACCAGTGCGGCCGGAGGCCGCCAGGACAGAGATCAGCCCTGCCCCGAAGAACCACCCAGGGGCAGGAAGGCAAGGCGTCGACGCCGAGGGAAGAATGTTACGGAATTCCGGACAGAGATCCGACCGGTTCGCTTCTCTGATTCAGAGGCGGAGTACGATTCGGCGACAGAGCCCTTTCCCCAATCCCGCCAGTCAAGGGCAGGGGTAGGAATGCGGCACGTCAGCCTCATGCTCCCCGAGAGCGAGATCGATGTGATCCCAGCTTCTCCTCGAAGGTATATCTGGAGTAACGAGGGCCAGGTAGACCCCCAAGGATCAAACTTGCGGTTGGTACCGGCCCCTCCGGAAGTGCCTTCCGTCTCGATCGGAGAACCCGGAGACTTTTTCTGGGGACCGACGGTCGAACCACGATCTGGTGCACCCTCGGCGAGCACCGATGCTACGGTAGGATGTTCGCTCGCTGGCCCGTCCTATCGTGATGTGGTAGCCAGGGCACCGCCACCCTCAGAGGGCGGCCCGGGATATGGAGGCCAATCGGCCTGCTCGCCGTATTCACCGCCGGCCAGCCCGTCGGCCCGGCGTCCCGCCTCGGCACCACTGCCGGTTCCCCGTCCGTTCCCAGTCTTTGAAGAGGACCAAGGAGACTTGGGTCCCGAGCTTGAGTCGTGGAGCTTTTGGACCGTCCTTGCAGAGGGCCACTTCCCTGAGAAGTTTTGTCCAGTCGCAGGACCGGGCTTTGATGCACCCGAATCGCTCACCCCGGATGAGTTCGAATGCTTCCGCCGAACTCTCCGGGAGACTCGCTCCTGTCTTCACCACTTGCAAATGCCATATCCCGGGAGTCAAGTGCACCTGGAGGATATTGGTGAGCAGTGCCGTCAAATTGACCTGGCCACGCTCCCCGCGGTTCGGCACCCCGGGTCATTTGAGCACCACGTGGCCCTCCAACAACGATGCGTCGAGTGTTTTCAAGTACTCCGCAAATTTATCGAGGAAGCCACTCCCCACGTGTATATCCATGGATGGGGGCAGTACGCTGCCCTACGCTTCAGTGTGATTCGCCGACAGCCCGATTCGCTGGGTGGCCCTGAGGGTATATCCCCAGGGACAGAAACGGTCAATATGGCTGACCTGTCGGGAGAGGGGAACGACTTGGAACTTCTCGACGGGGGCTTCCCCCCCGAAGACAAGATGTCGTCAGAGCCATCGGTGAGAGTCACTCGTCATCAGAGGAACCTCCTGGGGCTCCCCGCACCCACTGAAGCACTGACGTTGAGCCGAAACGTCAGCAAAGGAAAAGAGCACAGCAAGGCTATAAAGCCCGCCGACCCATCTGCCTCCATGCAGAGGGCAGAGGAGGATCCCGAGAAGGCTACGCTACGACAGAAGCTCGCCGAACAGAAGAAGCTGGTTGACCAGCTCCTCGCCGAGCGCGCTGCAGAACGGCGGCCTGACTACGGTGATCCTAGGCCAGGACAGCAGGGACCGGAACAACCGCTCCTCGACGAGACTCTCCCGGGCAACCGTGATTACGCCGTGTTCGCCGACAGGAGAGAGGCCATTGCCTACGGCAAGAGGGCGCGGTATGTTTCGCCACACCCTCCCGAGCGGCGTGACTACCTGAGAGACCCCGCTCGGATTCCTCCCGCTGCCCCAAGGGCCGCTCCGCCCGCCATCCCACGAGCTGCCGAGTTCGACGATCCGGTCGACGACCCGATTGAAGGGCCATGCAATGCGCTCGTGGTTAGAGATCCTCGCCAGGACTGGAACCCATGTCCGGACGATCCGATGGCGGCACTCATTGCCCGCTTGGAAGCCTTGGAGACTCGGCAGGTGGCGATCCCACCGGACGGCAAGCCCTACCCAGCATGGGTGGATGACATGCCGGCGCCTCCGGGATTCGGGAATCCCACTTTCGCTCCCTTTAACGGGACTGGAGATCCGCCACAGCATTTAGCCCACTTCAACTCGAGGTGCGGGCCTATGTTGGGGACTCCGGCGCAGCAAGAGGCCGCTAAGCTTCGCTGCTTTGTTCAGACACTGGAAGGGCCAGCATTTGTCTGGTACAGCCAGCTCCCCGTCGGGTCGGTAACCAGCTGGGAGGACCTCCGTAGACAGTTCCTCTACCAGTTCAGTTCCACGACCCGGAAGACGAGTATCTCAGACCTCTTCAAGTGCAAGCAGAGGCCTGATGAGCGAGTCGCGGACTTCGTCGCCCGATGGAAGGGTCTCACGTATTCCCTTGACATGCCATTGACTCAAGAGCAGTTGCTGACAATGTGCGTCGGGAACGTCAAGACCGAGCTGGTCCCTTCCCTGATCACTCAAAATTACCCCGGAGGGTTCAGGGACTTCTCAGACAAAGCTCAACGTCTTGAGGAAGCCCTGCAACAGGCCAGCCAGGCACACCCGCTGCCTCCTATGATTCCTGCAAGGAGAGCCAGCAGGGCTGAGCCCGCTGCTGTGGCCCAGATAGAGGCTCCCAGGCCGTTGGAGCTGCTGCCGGCGAGACCAGCTCCACAGCCTCACAGGAATCCGCCTCCACGGGCTCAGTTCCCGGCCCAGCAGCGGCAGCCTCAGAACCGGCCGGCCCCTCCGCGTAATGTACCGCCGCAACCCAGGCGAGATAATCCGGATCCACCTCCTCGGCAGGCCCCTCCAGCCCCTCGTCAAGACCGCGCTCACAGGGGCCCGCGACACCTGACTTACTCATTCCATGAGGATCAGGTCCCCGGTTATTTCTGGAGTGCCCTGGAGCAGAGGATTGTGCGACTGCCTGAGTGTTGGAGGCCAGAGGAGGCACATCTCACGGATAACCCCCGCTACTGCCCCTACCATCGAGCCCTGGGGCACACCATCCAGCGGTGTTATGTGTTTAAGGATTGGCTCCAAGACCAGATTAACAACAATGTAATCAGGTTGGGCCCAGCTCCAGCACAGGTGGTGGGCGTGTTCGTGGGATCAGATGACGATAGCGGCGATGAGGACGAATGGCAGCTGGTCTCCGACCGCGGGTCCCAGAAGTATAAAAACTGGATGGCCCGCAAGACGACCATTCGCGCCCATGGAATCATCTGTGCGCGCTTGAATCAGCCTGAGCCCCCAGAAGCTGCGGGTGCTGCTTCGGCATCGTCGTCCCAGCCTGCCTCTTCCAAGAGGAGCAAACGGCGGCAGCGCAAGAAGGAAGAGCGCGCCCCGCCGGTTCCGCAACTATCCCGCACTCTCGGCGATTTCATTCCCCCGGAGATGGGGATCCCTCCTCGGATCCACCCCGTGGTGGATGATTCGTCCGATGACGGTATTGGGTACACTTCGGTTAACACCGTCGAGCTGGTAAATCCCTTTTCGGTTCCCGACGTTGAAGAACACCAGGTGGACCTCCCTAGTGTCCCCGGTCGTCGCCACCGTCGGAAGAACCGCAGCAGCAGGAGTCGCCGGGGCACAGCAGTTGGTACCTCCAGCCAGGCCGTGCACGCCACTGAGACTAGGCAGCAGGCTCAAGATCGAGCTCAGCGTGCACAGGCCCCCCATCCGGGGATGACGGATTCGCCTCCGCCACTGTTTGTGGTGTGGGACCAGGCAGAACTGCCTCAGCCGCGTCACAACCAGCTCCGCCCTGCCACGAGTCCATCCCGGCCTCCTGACCACAGTACGGTGACCATTTCCCGGACTGCAGCCAGTGAACAGCGAGATGCGCCAAGTACCAGTCGGCCGCCGATCCAACCGGCAAGGCCCGTCGTGCTTCCAACCGCAGAGCAACCTCCTGCAACCAGGGTCTCGCGCTAGGCTAAAAAGTATGATGTCCTGAAACACTTGGCCGACATCCCAGCGAGACTCTCCATCCTTGAGGCTCTGCGCATGTCATCTGAGATGCGCGAGGCACTCGCTGAAGCCCTGAAAAGCCCCCTCCAGTTTGAGACGGAGTTTGCGGCTGCAGAGGCCTTTCACGCCGAAACGATCGAGGACGCCGAATGCCAGGCAGTTATCTCGTTCTCCGGTAAGGATGAAGACCCTCCTATACAGGGACATATTCGTCCGCTGTATGTCACTGGCCAGTTCAATGGCCTTGAAGTCCGGCGCTGTCTTGTCGACACGGGGTCCGGGATCAACCTGATTCCAACTCGGACGCTCCGGAGGTTGGGGTTGTCTGAGGATGACTTGATCCCCTCCGACCTCAGGATCCAGGGGTATGACCGCACCGAGCAAACTCCGGTCGGCAAGATACGTTTGAAGACCCAGTTCGGTGACTTGGTTGCCAACACCGAATTCATGGTGGTCTCTCAGGACACTGCGTATAACGCATTGATGGGCAGGCCATGGCTCCACCTTCATGCGGCGGTTCCCTCGTCATACCACCAATGCCTCAAATTCTCCCTTAATGGTCGAGTAGGCGTGCTTCAAGGAGATGCCTCTCCTTTTGCCTCATGTGAAGCCCGTTATCTGGACGCGGACTATTACAAGAGCAAGGATAAGCAGATCCTGGCAGGTGAGGTTGAGCCTGTCGCTGTTGCAAGTGATCCCTGGGCAAGTCTGGATGACGCTTACGTCCTCCCTGTTCAACGGTTGGACGTGGCCATGGTCTCGACGGCCCGCGAGTCTCCTGATGAGATGACCGCAACCGCCCGCGCCAGCACCAGTGGCCCAGCAGGATCTGGTAGCCCCAATGCAGTTGCCAACGCAGTCTCTCCCGTGGACGATCCCTCCATGAGTGGAGAGGACGTGGAAGATGCACCCCCAGCCTTTGAGGAGGGCGTCCCCGCCACGGTCGATGAGTTAGTACAGGTGAACCTTGGAACCGAGGCCGATCCAAGACCCACATTGGTCAGTGCCGCCATGCCCTCTGAGGAGCGGCAGCAGTACGTGGACTTTCTCAGGCAGCACCGTGATGTGTTCGCTTGGGGCTATGATGTGATGCCGGGGCTAGATCCTCAGGTAGCCGTCCACCACCTTGGTCTCCCGGCGAACCATCGCGGGTTCAAGCAGCCTCCCAGGAAGATGCACCCATCCCACGGTGCCATGGTTGAGGCCGAAGTTGATAAGCTTATCAAAGCCAACTTCGTGAGAGAAGTTCAGTACCCCAAATGGCTGGCCAACATTGTGCCAGTCTGGAAGAAGAATGGGCTGATTAGAGTCTGCATCGACTTCCGCGATCTCAACCGCCATTGTCCGAAGGATGATTTTCCCCTTCCAGTGACAGAGCTGTTGATTGACGCCACGGCAGGGTTCCAAGCCTTCTCCTTCATGGATGGATACTCCGGATACAACCAAATTTGGATGGCCCCTGAGGATGAGGAGTTCACTGCCTTCAGGGCCCCCCAAGGTACCTTTTGCTACCGGGTCATGCCTTTCGGCCTGAAGAATGCAGGTGCCACCTATCAGCGGGCGATGCACCGCATATTCAAGCCAATCCTCGGCACACTGGTGGAATGCTACGTCGACGACTTGGTTGTCAAATCGCGCCAGCGTCAGGACCATCTCAAAGATCTTGAGAAAGTGTTCGGCTTCCTCCGGTCTCATTGCCTGAAGATGAACCCGTTGAAGTGTGCCTTCGGGGTCACCTCCGGAAAGTTCCTTGGATTTGTGGTAAGATACCGGGGTATTGAGATCGACTCGGAGAAAATCAGGGCGATTAGGCAGATGCCTCCCCCAGGTAACATCCGGGAACTACAAGGGTTCCAAGGCCACTTAGCCTATATACGCCGATTCATTGCGAATCTGGCCGGCAAGTGTAATCCCTTTTCTCGGCTCATGAAGAAAGGTGCCACCTATGTATGGGATAAAGAGTGTCAGACCGCTTTCGAGGAGATCAAGCAGTACCTGCTGCAACCTCCGGTTCTGATGCCGCCTGTATCCGGAAAGCTGCTGGTCCTCTATGTGACCGCCCTGGAACGGTCCCTTGGCGCCCTTCTCGCCCAGAAGAACAACGAGGGAACAGAGAATAGCCTCTATTACCTCAGTCGCATGCTCCTCGATGCGGAAGTTAGGTATTCCCCCATCGAGAAGAGCTGCCTGGCGCTCGTGTTTGCCGTACAGAAATTACGGCACTACTTGCAGCACCATGAGGTACAGTTGGTTTCTCGGGTAGACCCGTTGAAATATATCCTGAGCCGGCCTATGTTGACTGGCCGTGTAGCGCTGTGGGCTGTGATTCTCCAGCAGTTCGACATCAGGTATGTGTCTCAGAAGGCCATCAAAGTGCAAGCATTGGCAGACTTTCTGGCTACTCACCCAACCTCCGCGGATCAGCCGCTGGATCTAGGCTTTCCTGATGAGGCCATCCTCTCGGTCGATCGAGCCGGTCCATGCTGGCAGATGCACTTTGACGGTGCCTCCCGGAGCCCCACCGGTAGAAGACTTGACAATCCTAAGCTCAACAGAGTGGGCTTGGGTATCGTCTTCATCACCCCGGAGCAAGACGTGCTGCCATACTCTTTCCTGTTGTCAGAGGGTTGTACCAACAATGAGGCGGAATACCATGCCCTCATCACTGGCCTCGAGTTAGCTCTCGAGATCGACGTGCCCCATCTGTGTGTGAAAGGGGACTCCGAGCTGGTTGTTAAGCAGATCAATGGCGACTATGTTGTCAGGAAGCCGGAACTTGTGCCATTGCTGGAGTGCACCCTCCTGTTGATGGCCCGGTTCCCTTCTCGGCCAGAAATTGTCCATGTTCCCCGGTCGCAGAACGGTCGAGCAGATGCTTTAGCCAGCCTAGCTGCGTCACTTGCGGAGCCTGAATAGGACAACCTGATCGTCCGCGTGACACACCGCAGGCTCATCGCTCCTGTTATCCCGGAGGGAGATCGCGGCCCGTCGGTAAGTAATCTCACCGCGGTTGCCCCCATGCCCGGAGCCCCGAGTACCCCAGAAATTACAGTCGGATCAGCCCCTGATTGGAGGACGCCTTTGGTTGAGTACCTCCAACATGGCATTCTTCCATCGGATCGGGCCGAGCGCGAGCGAGTTCGACGCCGCGCGTCGCAGTTTGTCCTCCAGAGTAGTCCCGGCCTGGAGCAGATCCCCTATAGACGCGGATTTGATGGTGTTCTCCTCCGTTGCCTTCAGGGAGTTGAGATCCCACGAGTCAGGCAAGAGGTTCATGCTGGTTCATGCGGCGCCCATCAGACCGGGCCGAAGTTGTCCCACCAGATTCGGAGGTTGGGATACTTTTGGCCCTCCATGATCCATGACTGCATCGAGTATGCCAGGAGGTGCCATGCGTGCCAGGTTCATGCAAACTTTGTGCATCGGCCGCCGGAGCCTCTCCATACCACCAGGTATTCCTGGCCCTTTGCAGTCTGGGGTCTGGACGTCGTGGGACCCTACCCGTCGGCGACAGCTCGCCAGTGCCGGTTCATTCTGACCGCCACGGACTTCTTCTCCAAATGGGCAGAGGCGATTCCGCTCAGAGAGGTCAAATCCTGTTCGATCGCTGACTTCGTGACCTCCAACATCATCTATCGATTTGGAGTGCCTCACGCTATCCTCACGGATAACGGAACCAATTTCCGAGCAGCCGAGTTGAAGAAGTTGTACGCCAAGTATAACATTCGCTCGAACCATACATCTCGCTATCATGCGCAGGCGAATGGACAGATCGAGGCGTTTAACAAAACCCTCTCTAACATTCTGAAAAAGATGGTTGGTCAGAACAAGAAGAGTTGGCCGGACAAGCTCCCCAACGCCCTCTGGGATTATCGGACGACGACTCGCAATTCCACCCAGATGACCCCTTATTCCCTGGTGTATGGAGCTGAGGCCGTCCTGCCCATCGAGATCCAGTTACCATCCTTGCGCACTGCGGTCTACGACCAGCAAGCGCCGGACAGAGCTGCTGAAGCCCGTCTAGTCGAGTTGGAAGCACTTGATGAGAATAGACTTCGCGCTTTGCACAACTTGGAGAGGCATCAAAGCAGAATGGCTCGAGCTTTCAATAAGAAAGTTCTCCTCCGCTCCTTCCTGCAGGGTGATCGAGTGCTAGCCCTAAGAGCACCTATGATCCCCGGCAGGAAGCCGCCCAAGTTGGAGCCCAAGTGGGAGGGACCTTTTGTCATCCACAAGGTCTATCCCAATGGCGCGTACTCCCTAGCGACTATGGATGGTGAGCGTATCACTCCTCCCACCAACGCTAGGTTCCTCAAGCAGTACTTTGCCTGAGTGTACATTCGTCCTGCACGACGTTAAACTGCATACGTCCAAGCTGCACGACGTTAAACTGCCTAGCATATCGTCCGCGCTGCAAGACGTTAAACTGCCAAGTGTTTCGTCCAACATGACGTTAAACTGTACCTCGTCCAAGCTACAAGACGTTAAACTGTTTGGCATTCATCCAACATGACGTTAAATTGTACTACGTCCGAGCTACAAGACGTTAAACTGTTCAGCGTTCGTCCTGCATGACGTTAAACTGCCCCTCAAGAACTACGTGCGGCTTGATTCCCATCCTTATGGGATACGTAGGACCGCCTGAACATTCATATTTCAGGCCCAGCCCCATCCTTCGGGAATTTCCATCACATCTCGGGCCCTTGGCCCAGTTGCCCCCGGGTGTGCGGCGTATGGTGTGATCGCGGGGCTATGCCCTCATTCACGTCGGTTTGCTCGTCACGCTGTACGCCCCCCCACGTTTGGGGATGCCTTCTGCTCCCCCTTCCTTTTCTCTCTCTTTTCGTCCTACATGACGTTAAACTGCACTTCAAGAACTACGTGCGGCTTGATTCCCATCCTTATGGGATACGTAGGACCGCCTGGACATTCATGTTTCAGGCCCAGCCCCATTTCCCGGGAATCTCTATCCCGCGTTGGGTCTCCGGCCCAAGTTCTCCTCCTTTTTTGTGCGAGGCGTATCGCGTGAGCATGGGATTATGTCCTCATTTACGTCGGTCTACTGGACACGCCGTACGCCTCCCCCGTGTGTGAGACTATCTCACACCCCTCTTCGTCCTGCATGATGTTAAACTGCCTCTCAAGAACTACGTATGGCTTGATTCCCATCCTTATGGGATACGTAGGACCGCCTGGATGCTTGTGTCTCAGGTCCAGCCCTGTCTCTCGGTTGATCACGGGGATCTGCCCTCTTTTGGTTGCTCTCAGGGTGAGTCCTCCGACCCTTTCCGATGACCTGTTAACATGTTTTGGGTACTTCGGTCTATGACTCGTAGTGTCAGATTCAATCCCGACAAGCCCTGTGCTGCTTGTCGGTTCTCGCGCTTCCTCTTGTTTGAGCCTTCACTCAAAGGGATCCTCGTTAGCGGTTTGGGTACGATGCCTCAGTGCTCTCCACCACTCCGGGTCGATTTACCGGCGGGTCTTGGGCCGCAAATCGATATGAATCCTGCGGTTGAGCGGTCGATGCTCGTTTTCTTGCCCCGTCTTAGGCTGACGCGATCGGATGTTGTGTTGCGAATGCGTCAGCAACATCCTTGATCGCCATGTCGGCTCTTTCAGGCTATGAACATTGGTTGCGCAGTCCTCATCACACTCCGCCTTTGTGCGTTGTAGTGGAATCTCGACACTCTCTTCATACTGACCTTCAGTACACCTCTACACGTTAGGCAGACCAACCAGGGTAATGATGTCGTTCGAGGCTCCCATGATCTGAGCACCAAGGATGTATGCGAGTATCCTCCCTAAGGGCCATGCGTAGCTGGACCCCCGTCCCCATAAGGAGGAAGGAGTCGCTCGAACAATCGTGTTCTGGGCCCAGTATATCTGGAGGCTAGCATCTCTGCCCCTCGGGTGATGGACATACGCAGACCCCTATCCCAAGACTCTTCTCCCGGAATCGTGCGTGACCGCAGGGCTGGGTATGTTCCCACCTCCGTCGTGTCCGCCATATCGCGGTAAGCGGATTCCTCCATGGTCCGAACCACACGACCTTAAACTGTGTTGTCTGGTCCTACCACACGACCGTAAACTGTGATCGTCTTGGCCGCCCGACGAGAAACGGCACTGCATCGTGATGTCCTCCTCAGGGGACACTCACGTCGGGCGCTGGTTAATAACCACGCCATTCATCAATGCCTTTCACGGCTTGATTATTGTGGCGATGCCAGAGATTTCTCAATCACAGGCATGTCGCCGCACAAAGAAAAACCATCCATCTTTAAGGACAAACAAGAAATATCAAATACCGCTTCTTCTGTGTGCGAGGGTCAGACCCGCACTCTTCCCCGCGCTGGTGCCCGATTGTGTTGCGCCGCGCTTTAAGAACTACGTGTGGCTTGATTCCCATCCTTATGGGATACGTAGGAACGCCCGGATGTTTGAAACTTCGGGTCCAGCCCCCCACCCCTTAGAGATTCCCCCTTCTTTGGGGAATCCGCCGCCTTTAGGTCACCCTCAAGGCGTGTTCCCCGACCCCTTGCAGTGGTCCACCAGTGTCAAGAGTACTCTGGTTTATTGCCAGGAGCATCAGGATCCGCTTGGTCAGGTTTCCTCCACTTTTCAGGCTTCGTGCTCCCTTTCATTCGGACCCATCGTCTACGCCCTGGGTGGAGCCCCCGTGAACGGTTCGGACACAATGCCTCAGTGCTCTCCCACCGACTCGGGCCGGTACCCCCAATGGCCTCGGGCAGCAAATCGATATGAATCCTGCGATTGAGTGGTCGATGCTCGTTTGCTGCCTCATTCCACCAACGGTTAGTGCGATATTGATGCTGCTTTTCCGCCACGGTCGGCAGTACTCCCATATCGTTACTCCGGTGCCCCCAGTCCTTGAGTGAATGGCCGCATGATTCACATTTTCCACCTCCCATTCTGACCAGGCGAAACCTCGACACTCTTGACACTATCCCTCAGTGCATCTTCGCATATCCAGGGAATAGGACCACGATGTGGCGTACTTTGAGGTCCCCATGGTCCGAGCTCTACGACCTTAAACTAAGATCTCTCCTCATGGTCCGAGCTCTACGACCATAAACTAAGATCTCTCCTTATGGTCCGAGCTCTAAGACCTTAAACTAAGATCTCTCCTTATGGTCCGAGCTCTACGACCTTAAACTAAGATCTCCCCTCATGGTCCGAGCTCTACGACCTTAAACTAAGATCTCTCCTTATGGTCCGAGCTCTAAGACCTTAAACTAAGATCTCTCCTTATGGTCCGAGCTCTACGACCTTAAACTAAGATCTCCCCTCATGGTCCGAGCTCTAAGACCTTAAACTAAGATCTAGCCCCATGGTCCGAGCTCTAAGACCTTAAACTAAGATCCACCCTCATGGTCCGAGCTCTAAGACCTTAAACTAAGATCTACCCCCATGGTCCAAGCTCTACGACCTTAAACTAAGATCTCCCCAAACGGGGTTCCACGTCCTGCATGACGTTAAACTGCACTCTCAGAACTACGTGTGGCTTGATCTCCAGCCTGATGGAGTACGTAGGAACGCCCGGGCATTCCGACTCGGGTCCAGCCTCAGGGATCGCTAAGTCCCTCCCCTCCTCGTCGCCGGCCGTCTGGCCTGACTTCGGGTAGAGTGGTGCAGTCATAATATTCTCCCCGATTCAGCTCGGGATGCCCCATCGCAATGATGGGAAGCGACAGTTTCCTCGTCAAAGAGGTTCTGTCTGAGAATTGGGGTGATTCACGGCCAGATTAGTGCATCCGCCTAATACGCTTCCCCCACGGTGGCGCAATTTTGAGAGCGTTGGATTCTATCCGAACAAATCGTCACTTCGCCCCACGCTTCGCATGCCCTGTTGATCTGGATTTCCACCCTTGTGCCTGAAGGAACCCCCAAAGCGGTATTCATGATGACATATGGTCCGCCTCCTGCAATATGAATGATGACCTTTTTCGGTCCGTCTATTGCAGTTGTTATGGTCGATCCACTGTCCGCCTACCGTCTTGGGAAATTCTTGGAAGGCCAACCGTTGTGGATTTCTGGATTCGGGACACGCGATTCACCCTTTCTCATTTTCCTATGTTCGGATAAAATCTCAACGCCCCTAGCATTGTCCCGCTCGTGTGTCGGAACAAGTTGGGGGGATGATACATTGATTAGGCTTGAGGTCTCCTTTCCTAGGAATGACCTCCCTCTTTTCTCCAGAAATCCAGGCCCAATTGTGGATGCCTGATTCTTGGTTAACACTCCCACATGACAACGAATTGTGGTCGAGCATGTTAAGCCAAAAGACGCAGATAAATATGGTAATTCATACAAGTGGATCAAAATATTAAGTTGCGGAAGCAAATGTTCTGGAAATGGCAAAAAACAAAGCCCCTAGGGATCAGCGTGCTGGATAAGTCTTTCTAACGCCGCTACCCTTTGGCTGGCGGCCTCCAGAGATGCTTCTCGCTCTCTGCGTGCCCTTTCCCCGTCGGCGGTCGCAGCACGCAGTTCGTCGATTCTGGCCTGTGCACGCTCCCGCTCGACCTGAATTGTGACCATCTGTTGGCCCGCCTCCGTAAATCGTACCTGGGCGTCAACCAGCTGGGCTGCTAGTTGCTCCACAAGCTCGGTACACGTTGCGACGAGGGCCTCCTTCTCTGCCGCCTGCCCTTCGAGACGCCGGACTTCCTGCTCCGCCGCGAGGAGCGCCCGCGTGTTCTCTGACATGTCACGACTTTGTGTGACGTCGGCACGCCGGCAGCTCTCGCGCATCTTTTCGGCCATGAAATCACGGACCGTCAGATGGAGGCGTTGAGCATCAGCTCCCCCGGCACACAGGAAGCGCACCCAGGTTCGAAGTGACCCCATGCGCCCCAGCCACTCCGATGGGTCTCGCTTGAGGAAGCGCTGGATGCACTTCCACCCCCTTCGGCGCGCTATCCGGCTCTCCTCGACCGCCTCCGCGTCCGAGTCATCCATCTCCTCGGGGTCGGCAGGCCGGTAGGCAGGGAAGGCAGCCAGCAGGTCTGCTGCAGGGTCCGCCCCTGGGAGGTCCTCATGGGGGATAGGTTCCCCGACATCTGGGCGACCTTCTTCTCTCTCCCCAGCGGCGTTGACACCCTTGTCAGCCCCCGACATCTCTCCGACGGCAGCACCACCGACGTCCGTAGCCCCCTGATCAGCAGTTGGTGGGGCCGGCTCGGTTTGGGATGTCTGTTCCGGAGCAGGTGGCATGTCCACCACTGGTCCACTCGTGGATGGCCCGGGTTCGGCAACCCGACGAGCCTCCAGTCCTGAGATCACTGCGCATGGCATGCCGTGGTTAGTCACGGATCGTCAATGGCAAGCACCAGTAGTAAGGTAAAGAGACTTACGGTAGTTCAGAGCGTCATCTTCCGCTATCCCAGCCGCCGCAGGAGCAACTGCAGCAGGGGACCCCTCAGCGCTTGTCAGTTCGATGATGGGTGTCTGGCCCCCGCCTTGTCCTGCTGGCGCCTCTCCTACTCCTGCTGAGGACGCTTGACCAACATCCGTGTGCTCCTGGGAAAGGTGGGGAAACGGGTTAGAAGCTGCATAAGAGAATGGATGAAGCAGGTTGAGTAGGGATAGAAGCGGACCTCGAGGAGCTCAGTGACATCAATATTGTCATAGCCGGCCACCTCGCCGCTCTCCCGCGGGCTCCCCCGATGGGACCTTCCCTCGGAGCCTTCATCCTCCCCCGTCTCCTCCTCCTCCTCGGAGCCGTTACTGTCATCTTCTCCCGGCGACATCTGTTCTGGAGCGGGCTCGAGACCGAGCATCACCTTCACCAGAAGGGATGGCTCCGCACGCTGACCACGTTGGCGCGCGTACTCATCCATGGCCGTCAGATATGCATACTGCCGGTTGAAGTCCACCCTGTCGGCGATCTGGAGGCGCCCGACCTCTGGCAGATAGATTCTTTCTCTGAGTATCTTTCGCCAGATGACATCGGTCCCCAGTGACTGCCGCAGGGTCATCCAGGCCGACCACAACACCGGGAAGACTGCATCGTGGGAGGGTTCGAGCAGACGCCTTACCTGCTTCCCGGGCCGCTCTTCGACCACCGCCCGCGCCCCCTCTCTGGGCGCCGAGGTCGTAGCGGCAGCCTGCGATGTACCCGCCGCCGAAGTCCCTGCTCGCGCCGGCTTCGCTGCTTGGCGCGCCTCCATTCTCCCCCGTGTGGCGGCGCCTCGCCTCCTTCCTTGACGCCCGGTCTCCGCACGGGTGACCTCGAGCTGCCGAACTGGCTTCCGTAAAAGCCCCTCGGGGTACGCGATGGCCCAGTGTTCGGCGTACTCGGTTGCCAAGCCTGCGTCAACTCCGGTAGGAGGGAGGGTGATGACGTCGCCAGAGCCGAAAGCGGCAAACATCAGCCACATCTGACGAAGGACGCCAGGGTTCGTCTCATCCCGGATAGCCGTGAATACCCTCTTCGGCATCCGTTGAAGGCACCCGAACTGCCTGGTGAACCGGGTTGGCACGTAAGGCTCGCAGATCACCTTCCCGTCGATCCGAGCCACGAGCACCCCGCCCCGCATGTTCAGGAAGTATTCATGCTGCTCCAGCGGACCCTGCCCATTTTCGATCATCTGGCCGACGGGAGTGGGGAACGGGCTGAAGTTGAAATTGGCATGATTTCCAATCCGAATCCTCATGCCCTCCTCACTTAGGGTCATCGGAGCAACCCCCGCAATATTCAGCAGGGAGGGTCGCAGGCCGTTGCCCGGAGGAATGATGGCGTTCGGAAACGTGTACCCACCGAGGTGAGCAGCCACCCAGCCGTGGAAGAACTGAAAGGGCCCACAGATCCTTCGTGGCGACCCCCCTCGTGAGATGCGTCCCAGGATGGCATACAGCTTCGCCAACACTGGGACCCCGAGGTTATATCTCTTGTTGGCGGCCATAGCGCCCGCCATCGCCAGAGTCGCCGGGCGAACGCCCATTCTCGCGTCCCGCACTGGCAGGAGCCACCCACTCAGAATGGCCGCCAGGAACGCTGCGTACCGGACATTTGGGTCCCGGGCCTCGATGACGCGATACCCCCATGAGCGGTAGTCGCCCGTCTCCAGGACCCGCCAGTACGACCCGTTCCGGCTCCTCTGAGCCGCGGTCGGGCACCGCTTCCCTTTTCCTGGCATCTTGACCGCCGGGTCATGCTCCAGGAACTGGCCGAACCATTCCTTGTAGGCTATGTCCTTCTGGAAGTCTTTGATCCCGAGCCGCTGCGTAGCCAGGTCAAGCAAATGCCAGGTCAGAATGGGAGTCTGTGACCTGTCCTCCCAGGTGTTCTTCGGTGGCAGGAACTCATCGTATTGGTAGCCCTCCAGCGGGATACCTCCGATGCAGTGGATGTCCCAGAGACCGATGCCGACCTCCCCATGGTGAAGATGGAAGGTGTTGGTATCCGGGGACCATCGGGTGAACAGCTCCGGCCCGAGCTCGGACTGCTGGTAGAAATGGAACTGCGACGTACACACCGCCTCAAATAGGCCGATGTACCGCAGCTCTTCTGCGAAGTGATCGCAAGTGTGGCGTACCCAGAACGCCCAGGCCCACTCGCTGGTGAAATTGCCCCCAGACCGCAAGTCCCAGTCCTTCAGCCAGCCCTTGGTGTCATCCGTGACGCTCTGGCGATATATGCTCGAGTAGAGGGCTGGAGAATTCTCCGCAGTAGGCTCACCCCCGTCAATGGTTCGCGTCCTCGGGTTCAGGACATAGACATTCAAGTGTCTGGTCTCCCTGGCAGGATGCCCGTTGTTGGTGATGTTATAGCGGAGAAGCTCGTCCTCCCGGGTCACCCAGGTCCGCGGCGCATCAATCTCGAACCCTGGCACCGGAACCTCATCCAGGATGCCGAAGTTCCAGAGCGGCAGGTTGTCCGACAGTGGATATGTCTTCTGGGCCGGCGTCAGCAAGTCGAACAAGGATTGATTGTTGGAAACAATCTCCTTGGCTCCGTAAACCTCCTCGTTCGTCGCCATCTCAGCTCTGCGAGTGGCGGCATCCCCCTCATTTCCTTGATGCGCGGCCATCTCAGAAGTTTCGGGAGTCGTGCGGGTAAAGGGATGAAGCGTGCGGGATCGGACGAGGCTGGTAGAGAAGTTTGAGAGTTGGCGCGCAATCCAAGCGGACGGCGCACAATTGGGAAGAATGTCGCACAAAGTTCCGGGTTTTCGCGCAAAGTCAGGCGAATTCCGGACGGTTTTGCGCGCCGATCGGGCGAATTTCGCGACCGGAAAAGGCAATTTCGCGCACGAGAGCTTGGAGCTTATCGCGCGGAAGGCCTGAGTACGGAATGTGGGACCCAGGGCCCCTATTTATAGGCAAGGCCGGGGTCCGCGCTGCGCGGAAAGCGCTTTGCGCGACCGCAGCGGCGAATTTCGCGCCCGGCACCCCTTTTTGCGCGCCTAAATCCCGCGCCGCCCAGGACTTCGGCATTCCGGCGTCTCCCTCGGAACCCGATCGTTGCGACCTCTCGCCGATCAGATTCCAAGGGGGGGCTTTTGTAGACGTCGGAAAAGTCCGTTGTTCCCAAACGAAGCTCCGGATGCGGAAAGCGAAGTGATATTTGGAGTCAGAGGCACGTTCCGAAGGGCTCGGAAGACTTGCGCGAAATTTCAAAGGCTCGCGCGCAAAGATGAGTCGCGGCGCGCAATCCTCCCGGGATGCGCGTAATGCGATGGTCAGCGCGCTATTTTGCGCGCCCGTGGCCTGCGCGGCTCCTTTGCGCGCCGGGTCCTGATTCCGCGCCCGCGAAACGAATTCCGCGCCCGCGACCAGATTCTGCGCCCGGGGCCGCCTATAAATATAAGGCGACCCCCGACGTTTTGAGGGTTGCCGGAATCCGAAGCGTCGCTCGTTCGCGCAATCCAACCCCTTCCGCGCGCAATGCCGATCTTCAGGTAACATCCTTTCTTTCGCGCAATAGAGCCTTGGGGTTCGCCTTCGCGCGCAATCCCCTTGGCTCCTTTCCTTTGAATAATCCCTAACCCGAAGGCCTTTGCGCGCAAAAGAACCCGCTTGCGCGCAATTTCCCCCGGGTGCGCGCAATCCAGCCCGATTGCGCGCACCCCCCCTCTTCAAAGTGGCCGTTCGTTAGAGAATGAGCCGTTGCCCCCGCGAGCTGTCCGATGCCCGGTGCGCGCAATCTCAATCTTCCGCACGCAAGGCGCTGGCCCAATTGTGCGCCAGCCCGCCATTTTTGCGCGCCGACCCGCGGTATTGCGCGCAAAGCTCCTCTTTTGCGCGCAAGCCGCCAGGGTCGCCCCCTTTGACCCCCTTTGGGTACCCGCCTGCGTGGCGCCCGATGATCTTCATCGCAGGTGCCTGCACCGTGCGTTGTCTTCCCGTGCAGCCTTCCAGGCTCGCGCGAAGTGACACGGACCCATCGGCGGCCATCCAACGTCCAAGCTGCACGACGCTAAACTGCCTATCCTCCAACGTCCAAGCTGCACGACGCTAAACTGCCTAGCCTCCAACGTCCAAGCTGCACGACGCTAAACTGCCTAGCCTCCAACGTCCAAGCTGCACGATGCTAAACTGCCTAGCCTCCATCGTCCAAGCTACAAAGACGTTAAACTGTACAACATTCGTCCAGCATGACGTTAAACTGCATACTCGTCCTGCATGACGCTAAACTGTACCTCGTCCTGCATGACGCTAAACCGCACCACGTCCGCGCTGCAAGACGTTAAACTGCCAAGCACCTTCGTCCTCAACACACGACGTTAAACTGTACTTCGTCCGGCAAGACGTTAAACCGTCCGCTTCGTCTTCAACACACGACGTTAAACTGTACTTCGTCCGGCAAGACGTTAAACCGTCCGCAACCTGATCCCGTGCTCCGCACGCAGGGTCCCCCCGGTTTGGATGTGGCCCCCACCCGCTCGTCTCTGCAGGGATGTCGGGATTGCCCCTCTTTAGGGACGATTTGATGGGAGCGGCTTTTCCCTACGGGGGTAGGGTATTACAAACCCCTAGTCTCTTGTGGGGAACTGCACATGTGTATCTCCATTGCGTTCCCCCGCTGCCGAAGCCAGTATAGGGTGTGACTGGGATCGAGGTGTCTCCTACTTTCGGTCCAAGTCCCTTCCAACTGAGTTTTGCCGCATCCGGGCTGCCTCACGTGCGTAAGTCCTGACAGAATGAAATACGTGGACTTTGATCCCTGTCTTCTACACAGGGTACGTAGGAAACCTCCCTGAGGTTCAAGCCCACCACCTGGTCGTCCCGGTCGTATCCACGTCGGTTCGTCCATCAGTGGACCCCTCCTGGGTTCACACTTGCGTCGATTCACCTATGAATCCGCCACTGTGGGAGACTGCCCGTGTGTATCTCCACTGTGCCTCCCCACAACCCCTTTTCCCATTTCTCCTTTTATCGTCCAGCATGACGTGAAACTGTGATCCACCCGGCCGTCCCATCCCCCTCTGTGCGAGGTGGTTCGGTTCAATCCTACGCCCGGCGGCCTCGACCCCTTCGTGAGTCGGCTTGCCGACGTCCAGCATGACGTTAAACTGTACATCCGAACTACGCTGACTTTGATCCGCGCTAACGCACGGTACGTAGGAAGCCCCCACGGGGTCCAAGCTCTTCACTCCATCATCCATCCTGATCCTTACCCGGGCCACCACATCCCGGTGGGGTCATGCCACTTCACTCCACTCCATATCACTCGGGAAGCCGCCCATGTGCTGGCCCCAGCGTCGGAGGTTCCCCGCGAGGGGTTCTGTCATCTGATCCACTCTTCGTGTTGATCAGTCCGATGCCGTCCCCGCTGGACGTTAAACTCGCGGCATACCCCGTGTTAAACATGGGAAGCTGAGGAAAACCTCAGGGGAAACAGTTCCCCGCACCCAGTGCGGGATGCCTCAGGCCATTACGCCTTCTAGAAGCCCTATTAGGGACGGAAGACAGACGTGCAGAGCCGTAGTGTTACGACACGCCCCCAGCACCCAGAGCCACTCGGCCTCCTCACCGCAGGTTGCTGCCTCGACCGGACTCCTTGGAACGTCCCGGCGGAAGCAGCGTAATTAACCGGTGTCCATGAAGATATGGCGCCGGGAACGAGATTCACGAACATTCTTAAGTCTATGAGGGAGACCCGGATTAGGCAACGAGTTCCGAGGAGACGTCCAAGGAAGGAAGAGCCGACATCCCATCATCCCGGTTTCGATCAAGGAGCAGACGCCCCTGAATAAGGGACGGATGCCGCCCGCCCTTGGAAAGCGGGACTGCGGGACCACAAGCCGCACGCCTATTCCCTCGGGTCGACGGGTGCACGCGCGAACGCGTCCTGGCGGAACAGCGTAACCCGACGCACATCCGCACCGAAACAGTACCTTTGACTTAACATCCCTTTATTTCAAAACCTCATGAACATCTTCCATGGAGATATGCCTAGAAATACAATGTATCAAACATTAAACTCAAGGTCTCATAGTTGGTTATCTGTATAATGATTTTTTCAACTCTAGGCTTCCTTGATATGTTGCTAAATGGTTTTAACCTTCTCCACAATTTATTCGACCATTTTTGGTCCAAGAAGATTACGCTCACCGACCTCATCCCAACACGTCGATGTTTGGCACCTTTTCCCATAAAGTAAATCACATGGAGCCATTTGGATGCTCGAGTGGAAACTGTTATTATAAGAGAACTCAACCAGAGGAAGATGTTGATCCTATCCTCCTTTAAAGTCCACTGAGAATGATCTCAACATGTCCTCAAGTGTTTGTATAGTCTACTCGGATTGTCCATCAGTTTGAGGATGATAGGTTGTACTAATGTTTTGTTCAGTATTCAGAGCATGTTGAAGACTCCTTCAAAACATAGAGGTGAATCACAGATCTTGAAAAGACACAACCGATAGTGGTACTCCATGCAGCCTTACTACTTCCCTAAAATATATATGTGACAATTTATCCATTGATAAATCCTCTCTAATAGAAATTAATTATGTACCCATTATAAGATGATCCACAACAACCCAGATTTCATTGTTGCCTTTGGATGTCTTCGGAAGACCGGTGAAAAATTCTATGGTGATGTTCTCCCATTTTTATTCTGATATGGGCAATGGTTGCATCAACCCCTCAGACATCTGCCTCTCTGCCTTCAATTTCTAACACACCAGGAACATTGTTGTATATTCAGCGATCTATATCTTCATATTATCCCACCAATAATGCTCTCGTAGATCTCGATACGTCTTTGTGTTTCTTGGGTGAATAGAGAAATTTGAACTATGTGCATCATCCAGAAGTTCCTTCATCCGCTCCAGACATGATGGAAAACATAGTATTTTCCCAAATCACACAATTACTTCTTCATTAACATTAACTTATAAGGATTTTCCTTTTCTGATAGATTCCACTTTTTCCTAAATTCTATCATCATCCTTTTGAGCAACATTTAGCCTTACAATAATTGATGGTTGAGGAATCATTTGTGAAAGTATTGATGATGTTCACTTCTTTATTATTCTCATGTTTGTCATCATCAAATCTAATAATATTAGATCCTTTTAAAATCTCTTCAATGATAGAATTGCTTGGTATTTCTACATAGGGAATCTGCCACCTTGTTTGCTTTCCCAAGGTTTTAATGGATTGAGCAGTCATAGTATTTGACCTTCTCTAACAATCTTTGTTGGTGAATGTTCTACTCTTTCTGTGTGAATATGTACTTGAGGATTTTGTGGTATATATATATTTCACTCTTCTCTCCAAAAACAAAATGCCACCTAATTTTCAAAGCAAAGATCACTGTATCCTACTCAATGTCATGTGTTGGATAGTTCTGTTCATGAACATTTAGTTTCCTTGAAGCATAGGCAATGGATTTTTCATTTTCATCAACACACATCTCAGGCCCTTCTTTGAAGCATAACTGGATACCACAAAAAGTTCTCCACTTGTGGGTAAGGCGAGCATGAGTGCAGTGATAAGCCTCCTTTTAAACTCCTTGAAATTTTTTTCTCATTCATCACTCCATTAAAACTTTACTCCCTTCCGAGTTAGCTTGGTATGATGGTTGGACCATTTGTGAGAAATTTCTCACAAATCATCAATAATATCCTGCTAATTCCAAGAATCTATGAATATCCATTACTGATATTGGCCTCGGTCATCCCCTAATTGCATCTGGTTTGGAGGGATCCACAGATATCCCACTACTTGTGATGATATGACCCAAGAATGATACATCCTTCAACCAGAACTCACACTTTTTGTAACGCCCAGACCCTAGTTACCCAGAGTCGGTGCATTATTACATTACATTGGCATGATCACAAGAAAGATCAAATCTCGAAAGACCGATTGGTTTATTATCTTTGGAAACACTAGATATATTCATAAAGTTTTAAATGACATAACAAAGTGAAAAACTACTACAACAAAATAGTCTCCATATTCCACACTCATATCCCCACATACTATCCATGCAGGTCATTCATTACTTACTTCTTCACATCCTGGGAAAAATAAAGCATAGAAAAGGGGTGAGATCAAATGCCCTGTAAAGATAAAAATATAGCAGGAACATTAAAAAATAAGCATAATCATTTAAGGCAATGTATAACTAAAACAAAATCCTTTTAAACATGAACTTCAACATAGTATGTCAAAAGTAAAATGAAATAATTCCATTTAATTATTCACATGGATATTCTAATAATCGAATAATCACATGAAATATCAATAACCACTTTCATAATGATGGAATGCATAAATCCAGACTATCAAAACCACATAGCCAAGGCCTCTTTCCAAGACTACAAATAAGATTTTGCCAAGGCCTTGTGACAAGACACTAGTTTGTCTCATGAGACCTACCGATGCATCGAGGAGCTATAGCCGGCTCCACCCGTCACATATTAAGTCCAATGCATTCCCATATGAAAAGGTTTAAACATAACATAAACATTCTTATTAAAACTAGCATACGAAATGTAAATACTTTCACCATTAACTATGAATGGTATAAAAATAGCACATCCACAGTCAAACATATCAAAAAACCTTCAATACAATATAGAAGTTTTGTATCATAATAAATCAATTTCACATAAGCGTAAAATCCATCAAAGGATGTTGACATAGATGAAATCAAAACTCTTTTTAGAGAAATATCTCTTTTTATTTTGAAATAATTTAAGATCCATATAAAATAAAACAATTTCTTTGAAAATATTCTTATAATCTTGTAAGGAAAGCTTCGATGATTTTATAACAGTGGAAAATAATCACACCCGCCATATAAGTTAGAAAAACATTCTTACCTAAATTCTGTCGAAAAGGTTAAAAAGCACCTTGTTTGAAAAATGACAGAAAGATTCCTTTATAGAACTCTTATAAAATGTCAAACAAGGGTATAAATGACTTTAACCCATATTCATTTAAATAGTAATTTTTTTTGAAATACATTTCTAAGAAACATGGATGTGGATGATAAAGAGATCCCAGTAGATTATTACGTATAAACAACCTCAGATATTGAAGAGATTGTGAAATAAACCCTTACCTTGTACTTTTCCTTAGTTGGGTTAAGTTAAAATCATGTATAATGGTGAAATAATTGTTATTAAATTATAAAAGAATCATATATATTAATATTATATCATATATGATATTTTAACATTGATTTGTTAATAATATCATAGAATTATCGTCGTTTCGGGTGTTAACTTACTTGTTTTCTTTTATAGGTTTTGTTACATAAGCCGTGTTTTTTATGAATAGGTTGTATCTTATTCATATCAAAAATGATATCAAGTCCTTAAACATTATTTTTAAATCATAAAATGATAATTATACTTGAATGGATACGATGGAGAATGAATCTTATCACGTTCGTGGAGACGGTAGTCCGTACGTATGCACGAGCGATAATATAATTATTTTGATATTAAAATAATATATAATTGGATGGTATATAATATATACAGAATCATTATCATGTTATATTTATTATTTTCCTGAGTTACACATCATTATTATACAAATCCAAATAATAATATATTGAATAACAATTACACCACGACGTGGAGACGGTAAGCCGTACGTACACACGTATGGTGACATGTTATTCAAAGGGTGGATAGAATAATGAATATGGTTGTACCATAATTATAATAACATCTCAGTATATATAAGATACTGGAGTTATTATTTTAGTATTGTAATAACAAATAAAGAATAAGTGGAAGAAGAAAGGAACTTGGAAAAGGGTGGTGAAATCATTACCTCTTCTTCGGGTTCTTCCTTTTGATTTGATCAAAAGGGCTCCTTAGGTTGTCTTTCTGATCAAAATAAGGCCTCTAGGTTGTATTGAGGGAAGTTGGGAGAGTATTTGAGAAATGTTTCGCCGAACCAAAAGTATTTGAAGGTGTGAAGAAAAGAGAAGGAGGAGTGACCTTTTATAAGAGGAGTGAGGGGCACCTTTGGAAAAGTGAGAAATATTAGTTTATAATAAATTCATATTCGGTTTCTAATGGCTCCAATGTTGATTATTATAAGGTTAATGTGGGTATAGGTCTAAAACAATTCAACTAAAATAATTTATACAGGTTTGGGTACTTATATTTACCTTATCTTTAAGTATTAACTCTAAGTTAATTAGTTTCACATTTACAATGTCTCTTTTTATTTTTATATTATATGGTCAATAAACTTACCATATACATCCAAGCGACCCCCAAGTGGTCCATTAATGATAAAAATATCATGATATAAGTCTCATTTCCTAACCATAGATTTTTAGGAATTTAATATCAATTAATAATATAATATTTATTTTAAAAACCCTTTTATGTCAATTTTGACACTATTCAATAGTTGATTTTTGTGAAACTCATAAAAGATTGATTACTTCAAAAAACGTACATTAAATAAATCCTAATATATCATATTATCCTATAAAATTAGTTTAATTCATTATAAGTTTCATATTATATTTATTTTGGTATTTATAATGTCAATTATTTTATTTTTTCACTATTATAGAAATTACTGCATCATCATTGTGTCATAAATAAATTAACTTATTTAATGTCTAAAAATTATAATTAAACTATCATTATGTAGGAAATATTTTTATCTTTCTAATGAATATTTATAATCTAAAATTCAACATATATAACCCTACGTAAAAATTGTTTTTCTAAATGTTATATGCTTGTGTCATTTTTGTATTCATTTTTACTTAATTAAAATAAAGCGTCCCTATCACCTACAAGTGGCTCCATGAGGTCCCAAAATTGACCCAAAGATGACCAGGGCCGTAAATGTATCCACCAATAAGGTTAGGACACGTTTTAGGGTAATTTAGTATTATTATAATATTATTTTCGAACCATTATTTACCGGATTTACCCTTAACCATGGTAAATAAAATATTTACCGCAGTAATTATTTAAAATGTCTCAAAATAAAAGTTACCTATTTACAAAATTTTATCATCCTGATTCCAAAAATGGAATCCATTTTTTCAAATTCAAAATACAGAAGTGGAAAAAATTAATTTAAAATTAATTCCCATTGCTAAAACAAAAAGCGTGTTTTTAAGAGATAATAACTATCAAATGATTGAAACTTGTTTATGTCCGGTTTAATTGTAAAATTATGTCCAATGACAAACATTTAATTAAATGGTAAAAATATATTATAAATATACTTTAAAACCACTCAAATTCATAATTTATCAATATTAATTATTTTGATTTAAAAAGTTGTTTTTAATTAAAAATTTAGTAATTTTCACTATTCATCAAAATATGAATGTTATCCGAAAAGTACCAAAGTTTCACCCGAGGATAATTTCGATATTACGAATCCAAAAAGGAAGTCCATTTTGAAATATAAAATATATATAATTTCAAATAGTAGGTATTTCTATTCATAACGGCTAGTTTGATTGGTTGTGGTGTGTTAGAATTCGATGTTGTGTACAACACACGCTATCGCTTTATTTAAAGAGAAGCGTACCGTAGAAGCTTGGGGTGTTAAACTTTTTGTACTTTGAATAGAGATTCACCTTCATAAGGTAGCTAGTATAGTTCTTATTTTCTTTGCATGATCCTACTTGGTTTTGGAGTATATCATAAGGTCATCTATAAAGACTATATAAAATTTGTCAAGGAAATACTTAAGACTCTATTCATAAATTACCTGAAGATTTATAGAGAATTAGTGAGTCCTAAAAGAAGTACAATGAATTCATAGTGTTGTATCTTGAGTAAAAAGAAATCTTGGGGATATCTTCTTTCTTCACACTTACTTGATAATATCCCGACCACAATTCCACCTTGGAGTTGAATTGTGCTCCACATAGCTGATCGAACAAGTCATCAATTCATGGAATAGGATAATTTTTCATTATTGTGATTTTGTTCAGATCATTATAATCGATGCAAGGGCACATTGTGGAATCCTTATTTTTGACAAAGAGGAGTTGTGCACCCCATGGTGAATCACTTGGGCGTATAAAACCATTATCCAGATTCTGCAATAGTTTTTTCTTCAGAACCTCAAGCTCCACAATAGCCATTCTATACAGAGTATTCGATATTGGAAATGACCCATGTATAAGATCAATTGATAATTCAACATCTCTTCTAAGAGGAAGACCATGTAATTTTTCAGGAAATACTTCAGTGAATTCCCTCACAATAGGCATGTCTCTTAGGATGGTTTCCTCCTTAGACTCAATCATCTGAGCAAGATACATGTGCTCCTAGGGATGTAATATCCACGTTTGTGATGATGAAGTTAAATAAGATTCATCATCCAACTTTCACTTGTAATGAATCTGGGGTCAATTCTCCACATGGAGAGTGATTTACCTCTCATGACAATTTATGTTGGCTCTATATAACAAATGCCAATCCAAGCCAAGAATTTCATAAAATAACACTAAAGGGAGAATGACGAGGTTCTATGGGATGTTAAATCCACAAATTATGATAGGTGAAAGGTTATATTCATGGGAGGAAATGATTGCCTCATTTTCCTTACTCACTGACATCTTCACTTCCATGATTTGTGGTGATTCTGATATTGTTGTACTAAACTTTCGAGATATAAATGAATGTGTAGAACCTGTATAAAATAGTATGTTCACTAGTAATGAATTAATAGCTAGCATACCTTTCACTTCTTCGTTGTCAGGGTTCACGTTTTTAGTAGTGATGGAAAAAGATCTCTCTTTCTAGCATAGAGGTTGTTGGTTGCCTCTGAAAACCATTGTCTTAGGGTACTGATTTGATAGATGCCCTAGTTATTTGTAGTTGTTGCAATGAACCACATGTTGAGAACCAAATGGAGTGTTCCTCTCCTCTGTCACAACTGCAGGTCTATCATTACGAAAATTAATAGCCATGTTCCCTTCTCGTCAACACCTAAAGCATTTCCTCGTCCCCTTCTGGTAATTTCTGGGGTGCTTCTTTCCACACTTTTGGAAAGTGGGGTGCTTTAACTTCATAGAACCATTGGGTTTATCCATCAGATCACCATCATTAAAGTCCAAATTTCTCATCATATCCCCAAGATACCTCTAAGATTATCTGAACTCCATTTCAAACTTGTGGGCACATTGGAAAATTTCATTGTCGTTCTCAAAGTCATAGATCACCAGCACTTTCCACAGGCTAGGTTTCATCTCACCAAAGAAGCAGTAAACCTTGAATTCAGGGGTAATGACAAACCTGGAGGCATATAATGAAAGCCTTGTGATGTTTTCCTCATACGATCCGAAAGATTTGTCATATTTTTTCTTTAGGGAAAGGAAGTCCCTTTCCATCTTGTACCGGAGGGTGCGCAAAAAATATTTATTGAAAAACATTACTTGGAAATCCTTCCATTCCATCGCCTCGATCCCCTCTTCATGCTTTGTATTTTTGATCAACTCACACCATTTTTCATCTTCACCCTCCATACAATAAGTACCCAAGAGAACCTTATCATATTCATAACTTTTAAGGATGGAGAATATCTTTTCAATGAAGTTGATCTGTTGTTCCGTGATTGAGGGATCAGATGATCTATTAAAAGTAGGAGGCTTTGTCTGATGAGGCTGCCAGTAGTGACTTGTTCTGTCATAGTGGGGGTTGAAAGTTTCTCTTGAACCATGTTTCTATTAAAATATAGAGATAGGTGAGAGTGAAGCATGAATAAGTTAGTGATTCCTACTCCCATTGGATTGGGCATCTCATTAGTATAGTCATCACATAGATATTCATATCTGTTGTTAGCTCGAGTTCTCCTATTACATTCCATTGGTATGAAGAAAAGGAAAGTTAGGGGTTACACATAAAGGGTAATACATGGAAAGAACTGATTACTAATAAATAACTTTTATTTCTATAACATATGAATCTATTGGTTTCCGTCTTTGTTATACATTATCTACTTTCTGACATATATTCTTATTGAATTTTTTTCGCCCTTTAATAATGGTTCATATTAATCTTGTGAATTTAAAAAAGCATATTCCCTATTAGTGTCATAACCAATAGTACAGAAAGTCCCGTATTTGTTCCCCAGTTCCAATTCGAGTCTTTCTCAAGATGGTGTTTTCAGGTTTTAACCATTGGATACATCTGTAGCAGAGCCGCCTCTACCTGCTCGTATCTGGACATGGATGTATTTTCTTTATAAACCACTTACTAAATACTTACCAAAGATTAGGTATGTTTTTATTATACTTAGTCTTTACTCTAAGGCATTACTAGGGTTTTCTAATCCTAATCCCAAAAATTACTAAACCTTCATTTGTTACCAACTATGGCAACCCTGCTTTTTATTACATAATTAATAAAACTTATTACATAAACTTCACATGAAAAAAAAGGAGATAGATAGGTATAGTGTATTTGGGGCTTAGGATCATTACATAACAACCTAAAATATGATATACAACATCTTTATTGAAAACATCCTTTACATGACCACTATATTCCCTCGTACTTAGCATTACATGGGATAACCTGAGGACATGAATTGGAAAAAGGTGAGCTATAAAGCCCAGTAAGGGAATAATCATGGAATAACATGAGGAATAAAATACATGTTAGGAAATAGGCATATCAATATATAACAAGAGAAGTATAAACATAATGTCATGATAAATCATGATAATAATAACATGGAAATGTGGCAACAACACTTAACACGGAATTAGCATGATCCAAGGCTCATAGCACATGGAGAATGAGTAAAACCTCATTAAACATGAAGCATGAGTAAACCATCATTTCACTTGAATTATCATGAGTAAACACCCATTTAACACGACATACCATGATACTATACTTTACCCAATGCATTGGAGCGCTATAAGGGCACACCCTTCAAAAACATTTCATTTCATGCATTTGTCTGCCACATGGATCATAAAAAATTAAATCATTCAACATAATCATTTATTCCATGACCAAAAAACGTGGAATACATACATGAAACTATTTTAACAATAAGTAAATGTGAATAAAGGTGAATACCCATGATTGATAAATGGGCATGTTATTCACAACACAATGACTTTGCATGGAAAAGCGCAGTGCAATTTCAGCAGGATAACGCTGTGACATAAGAACTCATAAAAATTTTGGGGAGGGAAAAATGGGTGACTCATTAAATTTACATGACATGGAATGTAATGGGGTCATATAGATACATGTGCCAACTAATTTCAGGGAATTTATATTCTTGATACAAAATAATTTCTTGAATGTAAATGAGGAGAGAGGAAATACATTCTAAATTTCGGCATAGTAAAGTGTGTAAATGGGAGGAATTTAATGAGTGTGAAAGGGGTCCCACATCATTAAAACATAAATATGGAAGTATGGGGTAGGTTCAAAACCACACACCAAAATTTATAACTGAAATTATAAGGGTTTAACAACTTAAATAATATTGGACAAAAATGAGAAATGGAGAAAAACCCTTACATGGAAGTATGCTTCCAAAGGCTTGAGAAGGGATTGAGAGAGGCTTCTTGGGATCTTAAGGCACATTAAGATGATTATAGAGAGAGGAGGGAAGAGAAAGGAAGAACTCCAAAGGCTATGAGTGAGGAGAAAGTGGGATATAGTGTGGGTTTGTATACGAAAGGAGAGGAAATTGATTATTATTTAGGTTTCAGACATTTCACATTAAACAAATCAAAACCACAAACCATACCAAGGTTTATCCCATGGTTTTATCCAAAGGGGAGTGGAAAAAAATATTTTATTAGTCCAGAGTCTGAACTACTTAAAATAATGGTGTTGCTTGTATGGAGGTGAGTCACACACCCAATGAAAACAATTTAAAATGATAAAATGTTTTATAAGTCTTGAAGGATCCACTATTGCTTTGAAAATTAAATAAATCAATCCCAAAATCACTATATTTTAATATTAAAATATATATTGGCCGAACATAATGTTTATATTATTTTATTTCATCACTATTGGTTCACTATGATGTCACAAAACATATTATATATTTAAACTGTATTTGATATTTATCCAAAAAATTGATTGTCCTAGAAAATTATGAAAAATTTACAGTTGGATAATTTTGACGTATTGATTCTAGAAATAATATTAATTTTATTTAAATAGTTTTATAAATCTTCTTATTTTCACTTTTAAAATAAAAATAGACAATTATCGAAAATTCACGGGTTTTGAAAAAAAATGGCTTTCGAACCTTAATAAAAATTAAAATAGCATTCATAAAATTATACAATCATTTATATTTAGAAAATATAATTTAATGACAATAATATTATTTTATTAAAATATAATTTAATTCAAAAATCAATTAATTCATAAAAATATATTTCTTAGTTGAACATTGACTAAAAATATTATTTGTGCGTTAAATAATATTTAGTATGTAACAATAATAGAATGAAAGTATATTCATTATTATATACAAATATAATGTACATAACCATACTACTAAAGTATTGTTACATTGACCCTTATAAAACCCTCATAAGACCGAACAGTAAGGTGTTCAATGGTGCCAGACTCTTGGGGTGGCTCGGATGACATCGCTCGGTTGGTATTCTCTATTTGCTTCCACTTCTCCCGTAGTCATCTCCGCTCAAGATTAACGTGTTGAAACTCGGCTTGGGATTGATCAGGAGCGAGGCCTAATGATTCCACCTCTTATCTGAGCTCCTACAAATGGGCTTTGTATAGGGAAAGTCTTCTGGATGAGGTCATCACTTCCTTTTTCTGAGTAAATTAGATTTGTTAAATCCCTATATTTATACTAATCATGTGATCACTGTTCCATGGTTATATTAGAAATGGTCACAATTATTAATGATATTTTAAAATCCAAAAACATAAAACCAAAGAAGCTGACATTTTATTTAAACACTTTACAGAGAGACATTTAAATAGATCAAGTGAGATTTATATTAATGATTGTTTGGGTCAATAAATTTCTTGTTACCATGTAAGGTGGTACATTAATATTTTAGGATGATGAACCCTAACTGAAAAGGAAGAAGTAAAAAAAGAAAATAAGCTACAAATGGATTGATGCCATGAATTCTGACATGGAGGCCATGTACCAAAATTATGTTTGAATTTTGGTAGAACCTAAAATTGATTTACAACCCATTGGATGAAAATAGGTTTTCAATAAAAATCTATACATGGATGGTAAGGTTATTTACTCTAAATAAAGAGTGGTTTTGAAGGGTTTCAATCAACAACAATGTATCAAATATGACGAAACCTTCTCAGTAGTAGCAATATTGAAACCAATCATAATATTGCTTGCAATAGCAGCCTATCATGATTTTGGTATTTGGAAAATGGATGTCAAAACTACTTTTCTAAATTGGAATTTGGTTGAAGACATCTATATGACTAAACCCAAAGGGTTTGTAATGTCATAGAATTCCGATAAGGTGTGAAACCTGGAAAGATCCATTTATGGATTGAAGCAGACATCTAGATAATGAAATATTTATATTTATAAATCCATAAGTGAATTTGGGTTTCTTAAAAAATAAAGTGATCCTTTTGTCTATATGAATGTTGATGTGAATTCCATCATTTTCTTATTATTATATTTTCATGATATATTAATTTTGGGAAATGAAGTGAAATTATTACAGTCAGTTAAGACATGGTTAAATGAAAATTTCTCTTTGAAATACATTAGTGAAGCGACCTATATTATTAGTATCATGAAATACATTTATTGATATCAAAGGATTCTTTGACTAATTATAGTACATACAGTAACAAGATACTCAAAAGTCACAATATAGATCTATCTAAAAGAGTCTTTTTGCCTATGTCACATGGTATTAATATCTCAATGAAAATGTGTCCACAAACATAAGAGGAGATTGACAAAATGAGTATAATTTATTATGACCAAATAGTTGGTTTTATCTTGTATTCCATGATATTTAATAGGTTTTATATTTTCATTTCTTCAATCTTGGTGGGTAGATGTCAAGATAATCTAGGAGAGATGCTTTGGAAAGCTGTTAAAACTATCCTAAAGTACTTGAGGTGTATAAAAGATTTGTTCCTGGTGTATGTAAGATACGTATAGCTTGTAGTGAAGGGATGCACTGATTCTAGTTTATAGAATGATCGTGATGATATGAAATCATAGTCAGGCTAAATCTTTTTCCGAAATAGTGTTGCAGTGAGATAGAGAAGCTCAAATAAATCTGTGGTCGCTATTTCTATAGTTGAACTTGAGTATATAGAAGCTTACAATGAAAAAAATAATGATGTATGGATATGGAGCTTCATCTCATACATTGTTGTTGTTACTATCATTGCATACCATGTTCTAGTTTATTGTTACAATACCATTGCAGTGGTCCATACCAAGGAGTATAGGACTCACCAGAGGACAAAGCATATTCTTTGGAAATTTTATCTCTTGAGGGATTTCACACAGAGAGGTAAAGTAGTAGTTAACAGAGTATCCATAGCAGAAAAAATGTAATAGCCCCTAAATAAATACATTTCCCAGTATAATCATGATTATCATGTGAGGGATAATCTGTTGACACTTTTTAGTAGTTGCCTCCAGTGAAATTTGGAGTGTTGAAATTGTGCGTCCTAGACCTAACTTATGTAGTAATTTGATTACCACTACATATATGATATTTTTTATATACACGTGTTTATCTTTCCTTTTAATTAGACCTGTGACACTACTGAAATGGACCAAGTTACCCCCATCCTCCAACACTTGGGTTACTTGGCTTTTACTGGGATACTCAACTGGGCCATGTATCATGGATATCTCCCCTAAAAAACTGGTGATTTATTTGGCATCCCCATAGATTCAAAAAAAGGGGTCTAAATGGAATAATAACCATCTGGGAGCATATCTCGTACCACTCCTCCATATGGTGTAGTGGAAATAGATATGTTGCCCTATAGCTATTATACCAGTCATCCCCAGGTTTGAATCTATGGGGATGAGAAAAAAATCCACAGCTGGTTAGGGGATATATCCACGATACTCATCCTAGTTGAGTGGCCCAGTAACCCAAGTGTAGGGGTCGGGTAGTATCACGGTCTATTACAAGAGAATCACTATTCAAATCGTCAATGCATCTTTTTATTTATTATCAATTACATAACATGATTACTATGGAAAACAAGAATACTTTACCCTATATTGAGTAATTGTTTAATGAATTACGTGGTAATCAATACATTTCCAGGATTTACATTTATTTATGGTATTATAATTTGATGGTCAAAAGTTTATACATTCCCAATATAACATTTCTTATAAATTATGGACACTTTGGATTTATTGTTATTCCATTTCACCATAAAAATACACCTACTGTCAACACGGATTTAATGAATAGAGTCTTTATAGATTACCTAAATCAAATTTTTCTGGTCCATATAAATGGCATTCTTCTAAACATGTAGATAATTTATGATAATGAATATCAATAGATAATTGGGTTTAATTCCCGAGGCAATGAGATAATATATAACAAATTTTTTAATTGTGAATTATGGTTACATATGGTCATATTCTTGAAGTATATTATCCCATGATAGGATGTATTAGTAGATCTCTCTATGATGAAATTAATCGAACATTGGCCAAGAAGAATCACTATGACCGAGATCCATTGTTTTCTTGGATTGGATGAAAATTTTCAATGATTTATAAATCTTTTGACAAGGATTTCTAATCCACTAACAAAGATAATAGGGAAGGGAGTCACATTCCTTTAGGTATATGAATGGGAATAAAATTTTATGGTGTTTAAGAGAAGATTGGTCAGTACACCTATACTTAAATTACCCTATAGTTGAAAGGGTGTGATATCTAAAGTGATTCATCTTAGAAGGGTATAGGATGTGTTATTGCACATAATAAAATGCTGATATATTATTCATGTTGGAAATTAAAATTTCATGAGTATAATTACCTGACCCATAACATGGATTTATCAGAGGTAAACATTTAATTTAATATATTATGGAATTAATAGTTTGAAATATATAATAATAATTATATTATAATGAATATATTCACCTTCAAAGATTTGAATATAATCTACAGAATATGGTTGATGTAGATTAATTATCATGACTTATTGATAAATTACCAACCCAGGAATGAAAACAATCTATCTAATTCCTTAAGTCAAAATGATCATACTTTATTACTGATGATGAAGATCATGAGATATTAAATATTTATGGATTTGAAAAGGATAGACCATGACATAATTATGGATGTGGTGAAATTATAACATTCATAAATGAGTGTTCAACCTCATATCCATGTGATGATTAAAGAGACACATTAGGAAGATGTAGATAATAAAAATAAGGTGAGAAATTTTGTGAAGTTAAACATTCATTTTGTTGGAGTGATAATGTTAAATAATAGAGTATGTCACCCTATTAAGATTGAACTTGATAAGGAGCTATTAGATGATAATCATAACTCATATTTATTTATTAATCATGGAAGTTAAAAATTTTATAGATAACATAATTAGAATTTATGGTTGTATAAAATGAATATAGATATCATTTCACCACAGCAATTTAACGACGAACAATGTCATATTTCATAGAAATTTTCCTTACAATCTAGGATCTTCACCGGCTTCTCTCCATAAGATATGTTATTCTCCAATGGTAACCCCACTGGATTGAGTAAATGTAATGGGTCATGTATATACTTTTTCAATAGTGATACATGGAATATATCATGAACTTGATATAGGTTTTTTGGGAGTGTTAGTCGATAGTCCACTGCTCCAATGCGATCAAGGATCTCAGAAGGGCCAATGTACCTTGGAATAAACATTCACTTTTTAAAAAATCTCCAAAATATCATCTATGGAGATATGTGGAGGAATACCATGACTCCAACATCAAACACCAGGTATCATTGATAATTAAGCTAAAGGAGGTCTCTCAAAGAAGAGTTCATCATCTTACCTGACACTTCCAAAGTTTATCTATTATTTAAATTACTCGAAATAAGTCATATCAATCCAATTAAAATTAACCTAGATTAACATATATACTGAGATGTTATTATGATTATGGGGTAATAAATTTCCACCTCTCTTCCATCAATTGGAAAATAAAATTATCACTCATGTATATGTTTGTAATATCGTCACCACATAACGATGTGAATAATTTTACATTACATACAAACATTTATGGATATAAATACAGACTAAATTGATATATCTGATATAATTAGGATTTTTATTGTAGAATATTAT
Organism: Viscum album; assembly: GCA_963277665.1. NCBI lineage: Eukaryota > Viridiplantae > Streptophyta > Magnoliopsida > Santalales > Viscaceae > Viscum > Viscum album. The sequence continues at coordinate 1,905,811,244 of OY728158.1, forward strand.
TTATATTTATTTATTATTTTCATTATAAAATGATATTATCATTCATGTATTTGTGCGAACTATTAACTCTTGGAATGGTGTAATCCATTTCTCTATCTCTACCATTTAAAGATGAATATAAATATGAATATAAATAATATATAAAATATTTTTATCGTTATTATCAAAAAATATTTTATTTAATAATGAACAATATGCAACAACCATATCATTCAAACAAAAACATACATAAAAAACAGTTAACACTGAGAAACAATGACTTTAATAAATAATTATTAATAAATCATTGTTGAAATGTTAAAATTGGATCATACATGATAATTATGAATATTTTATGTTATATATATATATATATATATATATTTAATTAATGAAAATTCTTTATACGTTTCGTTATAGCTATTAAAAATTATATCAGGCAAAAGGTAATGATTTCACATCTCACTTTTTATCATTTGAGACATATATCATATTCACCACTTTTTTTCATTCTTGTGGCTTACATACTACCCCTTTGATATTTTATATAAATAAAAAATTTATCTTAATTGTATTTAAATTTTAATTTTATGTTATTTGTTTCACGGATTTTAGGATTCAAATGAAACTAAAGAGTTAAGGGTTTTATTTTCAAACCTAATTTATTACATGGATTTTTTATGATTCAATTTATAATTATGAAATTATATGTTATATTTATATATAATATTTGTGAATTTTCTTCTCCACAGTTTATTTATACAAATTACAAGTCTTAAATTCATTTTCCTCTACCTGTGAATTCAAAATTCTGAAAGAATATTATAACAGAAACCCGATATTATTTTTATATTAAATCAGTTATTTTTCATCCTTGTCCATATTTTGTAAAAAAAATATTCAAGAATGTTTTTAATATTATATAATTATTTATTGAATTATTTTTACAATTTAAAAACTTAAATAAAATATTTCTAAATGAATCTTATTTTCTTTTTCTAAAGGAGAAACATTTTACCATGGCTATGAACAAAATAGTTATTTTAATATATACTCCATGAATGGAATTTTCCACCATTATGACCAATATTTTCCATGAAGCATCCTTTACATGTTTTCATGGTTATTTTAAAATAAAATATTTTCTCTATAATTATGATTTATTTTGAATTCAAATAAGTGATCTCAAAATAAAAATCGTATTTTCTATAAGCAATGTTTCTGTGAAATTTTAAAATTACTTTCATCTATGAAAACATACCTAATGTTTTTTATATGTCACTAGAGATATGATAAAATTACGTTATATTTACTCATTGTTTTGATCTTTTATGCTTGTGATGATAGAATATCGATGGAACAATTTTTCCATAGGTTAATCGATGATGAAATGATAATTTTTTGTCAAAATCCTATGACAAAGATGTGAATGGAATATGATTATATGATGTGTGGGTCTCTTATAATCCTCAAAATAATTAGTTTATGTGTACTATTTATGAGCTCAAAGAGTAAATGAGTGATTTTCCCAAGAATAATAAGGGTACATATGATATTATCATATGCCCAAATAGGATACATGGATGAGTAACCTAATCCCAACATGTGATTAAGGTCTTGGTATATATCCTTCAAAATCTATTTCTTTGTTTATGAACATGAAGTAATTTTCATGTTATTCTTCATGAAAAATGTTTATTCTTTTGAGTTGAACTCATGTCTCATGTAATTTTATTATTTTTTGAATCTGGTATGATAAACTACCAAATCCTTATTCTGGGAAAATGATCATTAATTTGTTAGGAAAGAATTTTCAAATGTTAATATCATATTATTATTCTGTTATGCACATTTGTTTCTTACATGATATCTCTCAGGTTTACTCTTACTAACCATCTAATGTCACAATTTCTTATAATATCTTTCCCTAGGTTATGAAGAATGGTTTTACGTAGGGTATGACTAAGAAGTTTTATTTTTGAGAAGCACTTTATAGGATATTTTGATGATCATTCATGATCTATGCTTATTATGTATGTCATATCTAAATACAGAAATCATTTACATCACTCATGAATTTATATTTTGTGAAATGTATTGAATATTCATAAAAAATGATGAAATATTTATTCATATCTTGTTTGGGTCATCTTATAATGGTGTTCTATAATAAAAAACAACGATTCATAAATATAGAATGATGCTAGGAATGGTTGTCGAGTGGGGGTAAGGTGATTTAGTACTGTAGAGAATTTTGTTTTTTTATTTGAAACCAATATCACCTATTTAAAATAATAATTTTTTTCAAATGTTTTTATAAAAAATTGTATAGACTATAGTATACATATATATATGTATCATTTTTGAAAAAAAGTTAAATTCCAAAAAATTTAAATAATATTATTAAATTACTAATAGTTTAATAAAATTATTTTTATAAATTGTTTATATTTCATAATTTATTTCAATATATGTTTTAGTTGGTAAAATATTTTTTAAATATAATAATTAATTAAATAATATTTATCTTTTAATAAATTAATTTATGGAATTAGTAAAATAAGGAGAAATAATATATTATTTTTTAAACAAAGTTGTGTTGGTATTAAATAATTACAACATAAATATTTATATCTTAGAAAAATTAATTATTGGTACATATAATTAATAAAAATATAACATAATATTTTTTTGGAATTACAAAGTTTTTACAATATATGTGTTACCTAGCATAAATTTTATTCTATCAAAAGAAACATTTTTGTATTGTGCATCGTTTAAATAAATAAAGGAAAACTAAAAATAAATCATGAAATTATGTTTCCCAAAATTTAGGTAACATAATCTTAAAAACAATTTTATATTACTCTTTTAGAATCCATTTCAAAATTTATAACAATTAAATTTAATTCACTATATTTATATAAAAACATATGACGATGTAAATTTTAAAACAGTTGATTTAAAATTAGTAGAAACATAGAGATTAAGATATGAAATGTATCAAAAGTTAAAGGAATTACTTTATATATATTTTTTAATATACTAAAGTAACCCACATCAAAAAAAAAAGATATGTAATTTGATTTTAAAAAATAATGTAGATAAATAAAAATATTTTATAATGAAATAAATATTTTTCATTTTAACAATAATATATAAATATTTGGGGTAAGAAAAATATGAACCATAAATTGAACTACTCAAAACAGAGAGTAGAATGATCCTTCACAATATAAAATTTTATGAGAGATGAATCAATCAAAATTATGATTATGTGAAAAGAAATTATTTTAATTTTAAATCATGTTTAAATGCAACAAGAGATATTCCAATGGTATAATATAAAAAATGTATAAGAATATAGTTAATGAATAATGATCATACCTCAATGAGAGGTGATTATGTTGAGAAACCTATTACCTTAGATTACCTCTTAATGGATAAATGTAAAAATCAGTAAATAATAAACTTTGGTTTAATATTATATTATATACAAACCATATTTATAATTATTCTTATTAATATCCATTATATATATTTTTTATTATAAACTTACTAATCCTTATATTCAATATTAATCATCTAGAGTAAATTATAAAATTCAATCCATGCATGATTCAAATTATTGGATTTGGTACATTCTATTTTATAATAGGTCAATATACACTATAAATAACATGTAAAGAGAATAGATATGTTTTGTGGAGTTTTTAGTGAAATATTTATTTATTTATTTTTTGTGAGAATTTTTTCTAAAGAATCGTCAGAATTTATTTCCTTTTTTGATTATTGAATAAATAAATAAAATTTATTTGATTTAAAAATTTACAAACAAATTACTATTTTGTAGTTTAATTAATATTATTCATTAATGTCGTATATTACCTAATTTTTTTTAGTCATTTATAATGAATATATTAAAGAATCCTTATAGTTAATAGATAAACCAACACAAACAAGAACATGATATAATTTAATGGATGAGTATAAACTAATTTTATTGAAATATTATTATAAGAAATGATAATTATATTATTTAGATAATATATGTCCGTTAAATAAAATTAATGATGGTGGAGGATGAGAAAAATAAAATAATATAATAGATTGTGTTATTATAATGTAAAAAGTCGACAACCTTTAAAAACCACCACTGATTGAGAATTAGTTAAAGATCACTCTTGAGAACAAAGAATCCAAACAATAGTGAGGATTGATATAGCGGGAATTTGGGATGATATTGGAGGTTAATGTTAATGGGATGTGTGATTTTTAATCAGTGCATGGGGTTATTTTTATAGATTATTTTGAATGGAATATTTTTAAATACAAATTTATTAATGTATATGGAATGTGATTTTATATGGAAAGTGGTTAGAAAATCATTAATATATGATTATATAGAATTTATTACCTCATATAACCATTTTACTGGTAGGTTATAAAAATATATCATCACTTTCATTATTATGTGACTATATAATTTTTTTTACCCATTATCAACATAACTCGATTTTTTTGCTTAGTTATGTTTTTGACCAAAATTGAAAATTGAAAATTTTATGAAAATATGATGTTCATATTCTGAACAAAAAATCCATTTAATCAAACTAAATCTCTTATCAATGAAATTTAACTTTACAATAAATGTTTTTGTAAAAATATATTTTTAATGACTTATTGATTGTTATTATTATTTCTTTGTAATTAATAATAAAATAGTGAATGTAATTTAATTTTATTTTTTTATGAAAATAGTAAATCATATTAAAATAAATATACTAAAAATATATAATATTTTTTTAAAATATAAATAAATAATGTATAAAAATAAAGATTCTATTGGAAGAAAATTTATTTTTACTAATAAGTTGTTATCATTTAATTTATTTTTTAAATTATTTTTTACAGGTTAATTACATATCATATATGTTATTTATTTCACATCAATCATTTATACATCCCAACTGTTAAATATTCAATATACCTATTAGATATACATACCCAAATGCCATATATCCAATGAACATATAATAAATGGTCATATATCAAAAAAACCATATAATAACAATATTACTATAATTGATTCCTATATATAACCTTACATACTTCTATAAAATCATTTATCTTATTTCCTTCCTCATAATATTGACCATGTTAACAACAGTTTTTATTCTTTTTGAAGTTATACTGAATGGTATGATATTAATGGGAGACTATATTGATGAATAATTTATTTGTATAGTCTTTTTTAATTAATTATTTTTCCATATAGAAATTTTAATAATTATTTTTCATAAAGTTGTCTAGTGGTAATAATGGAAATTTTATTTTATGTTGTAATATTACAGAACAATGGAATAAGATAATGATCTTTTTTGTCAATATAGTGTGTAAAATAAGTAATTTGAAATATAGAAATTATAAAAGTGAAATTTATAATACAAATATAGGCTGTGACAACAAAAATGATGAAAAGGATAATTCATGTATATGATATTGGTAATGGTTAATCATATGCTATATAAATTTAAATATGGATGCATATCTGAATGTGATGAATTATCCATAGTAATTGATTTTGATATTCATTCCATGAATATGGTTATGAGTTATCATTTATATCATATCCAAAGTTCAATTTATCTTCATTTTCATGAGGATCATTTGAGGCTTATATTGAAATGAGTTCCCCGAATTTACTCCCCATGATTTTGGTTTTAGTATTTATCATGAATTAAATGGAGCTCAAAAATTATTGATGGTAACTCATATGTAATGATTTGAAATTATGGTTGATGACTTGTGGTTTCTGATTAGGTTTCTGTATTTATGTGTAACAATTAAATGTTTATTAATTTGACTAATAGAAATCTAGAAATATTAATACATAGACACATTGCTATATTAGAGAATGGGTGTGACCAAATATAATTGAAATGTCATATCTATTATATAGATAAATATGTAGATACACACTACCCTCACTTGTATATAATTTTAAGAATGCAGAGAAAGGTTATAATGTGTGATATTGAGTGAGAAGTTGACTGGGGTCAGATATTGGGATGTTCTGATATTTTATTTTGAAGAGATATTTATCATAGTATATTTTTATTTTTGTGTTTATAGCAGGATTTTGTGAACATGTGTTATGTAAGACATAAGGTAGCAATAATGACCCAAACTTTAAATTCATTGTTATTACATCATAATTGAAGCATTCTTATTAAAGAATATAACCAAACCATTATAGGGCCATATAGATATAGAGTCTTTAGAAACTGGGAAACATAAACAACTGGATCATAAATCATCTACATTCTCTCACGCTTATTAATTCATATCGAGAGTCTGTTTTGGTATATCATACTCAATACCTTATTCCTTTCCTGGGGAAAAGAAAACATACAAAAAGGTGAGCTCAAATGCTCAGTAATGGTAAACAAAGGAAATATCAATCATATCATATTCATAAGAACAAAACATTTGAAAATCATAACCTGCCAAATAGATCATAATATCATGACATGTGATAAATCGTAGTAGTGAAATATAATCCCAATAATCATTACATAAAACATGATACTTTATTTCATACACACATAATCATAGAAAATCATTTTATATTAGTCAAGACTCATTTCCAAGACCATCATTGTGGACAATGTCCATTACAGAAATGAGTTCACTCCTCGTTCCTGTCCAGTATCACTAAATCAGATTAACTTGTCGTTCCATCTATGTCTATCTCATGAGATATAAATCTTTAGCCAATGAATTTGAAGGAGATATAGTTCCCACCCATCTCATAATTAATCCCTTCTTATGTGTGCCACAAAATCATAAATCATACATCATAGCATAACCCATGTCATAGAAATGGGATTATTAAACATGAAACCATCATAACATAATTCATATACGATAAAAGACATAATAAAAAAATAATTCTATCCTAACATAATCAAATAAATGTAATAATAAGGATATAAACAGAACCCTATATTATCATTGATGGAAAATAATTTTGATAAAACACTTAAATTCCATTCTTGGGGAAAATATCCTTTCTCCATCATAAACAATTTTACTCTCCCATCAAGTCATATGAAAAGAAGTTAATTTATAATAAACATGAAAAATTGTTCAGGAAGATTCATTGAAACAATGTTCTATGAATTCATTAAAATTAGTTAATGGCTTATAATTTGAATAAAAGTTCCTCTCGTACTTTGTACAGAAAAGTCAAAAAGTACCTCATACTAAAAACGACAAAATATTCTTTTCATATCTTTTTCTAAAAATTCACCAATAGGTAAAATTCGATTTAAAAAATTGTAGGCGGATAGAAATAAAATTAAATATTCATAAAACATGGATGTGGATGATAAATATGCCCCAGTAAAAACTGAAGTATAATCAATCTTGGATAAAAATTGAGATTTGCGAGATTTTCCCTTACCTCAGGTCTGATATGCTTTGTACGTATCCGAACCTCCTGTATAATGATTTAAATAATGTCATTGACTAATTCTAGAATCATACTCATTGTTATGATATCATATACGGTCATATTTCTATACTCTTACTAATAATATTTCATTGCTACTTGTTATTCGGGTGTTCATTGCTTGATGTTCTTATGCATGTTTTGTCAAATAAATTCTTAATCATATATTTAGGTTATAGAAAAATAATTTACAGAATTGTATTATTATTATTTATATCAGATTTATTCATTCAATTCCTTTTTATAATCATGGTTTAATGAAGATCATATAGAATGAATCACATCGCATTGTGGATACGGTAAGTCATACATACGCACAAGCGACGATATTGATCCCATACCTATTGAATGATATTGGAGTGGATGATAAAATATCTCCGAATTAGTATAATTTTATAATAATAATATATAGTTATTCCATACACCATTATACCCATTCAAAAAAGGTGGTGGTGGGGAAACATATTACACCACGGCATGGAGACGGTATTCCACACGTACGCACGAGCGGTGATTTAATATTCTATATGATGGATAGAAGGTGAAATTGGGTTATTTCATATTTATAATAACATATCAGTATTTTAGTGATACTGATGTAATTACTTTATGATGAAATAAATAAAGAATTAAGAAGTAGAAGAAGAAATAAATTTTGAAGGATTGGTAATGGATATTACCTCTTCTTCGACGCACCTCTTCTAAACCTTCTCTTAGGGCACTAACGATGGTATTTGAAGAATACTAGGACCTCTAATAGGTTTCTTAAGAAGTGGAGAAGATAAATGGATAGGGTTTGGCCGATTTTGAAGGCTCAAAATGTTGTTAAGAGGAGTGGGATGAGGTTCCCTTTTATAAGGGACGAGAGGGGAACCTTTGGAAACATAAGAAATATTAATTTATAAAAAATTCAAACCCCACTTAAAAACCACAAAAAATGACTCCATTTGAAGATGATATGAGATAGGTTTGTAATTTCATATACCAAAAAAATTATAAATGTTGGGAATTTATTTTAAACCTTATCAAACTGATTTATCGTTATTTCATCCATTTATTTGTGGTAATAATAACATAAATTTTAAATTGTTATAAATAGTTACTTATGTATTTTTAATTGTCCATAATTGGACAATTTATGAAATTTTAGACAATTTATATTTCAATTTATAACATTTAAATATTTTTGTGATTATTAAACAATTTTAAATTTGTTATTTTTATAAAAGATAAATACTGTCAATTTTGTCACTATTCATTTATTGGAATTTAAATTAAATCTACTCAGAGGATATATTCGAGAAAAATATTAAATAGATTCTTATTCTGCCATATTAATCTGTAAAATTCGTGGATCCCATTAAATAGTTCATATAATATTTATTTTTATATTTTCAAAACCATTTATTTGATATTTCAATCAATAAAATAATTTCAACATCACTATTGTGTCATCATTAATGATAATTATTTAATCCCTAAAAATTATAAATAAATTCACATGATGTAGGTAATTGTATAATCATTTTGGATACTATTCATGTTCGATGGTTTATAAAGTTTATCACTAAATTAAAATTATTACACTTATAAGATATAAGAGAGTGACATGTTTTCACTTTGTTTGGTTTTAATAATAATTATTTAATTTTCATGGTCAAAAGTCCATGAAATTAATCAATTATATCCCTTAGTTGATATGGGCCGACTTTTAATCATCCAATAGAATTTCCCAGGTGTTAGGGTAATTTTATAATCATATTTTTACCATTAATTACCAGATTTAGCATTAACTGTAGTAAATAAAAATTATTGTAGTTACTATTCACAATATCAAAAAAATAAAATTAACCTATTAAAATAATTTGGACCCACTGAATCCAAATAGGGAATCCAATTTTCAAAATTCCAACACAGAAGTTTTAGTTATTAATTTAAAATTAACCCCGTTGTTAAGAAAATGATTTTTAAATGTTAAAACATTTCCATAGATTGAAATGTTTTTACATATGAATTCAATGTAAAATTAATGGTAATGAAATAAATTATATTAAATGGTAAATATATATGCTATTTTTAGTTTAAAACCATTATATTTTATCATTTATCCATATAAATTATCTTGATGAAAAAAGTTGTTTTTAATAAAAATTTAGTGTGTTTTTACTATTCATCAAAATGTGCAAGTTATCAGAAAAGTATAAAAATTCATCCAATGTAAATTTTTATATTATTATTCCAAAGAAGAAGTATATTTTGTAAAATTGAACTTATAAACATGTTAAAAATTAGATTTAAAATGGATGTTCCATCAAAAGGCAGTAAAACTGCATTTTTTGAAAAATACTTCTTTTATCTGAAAAATTGATTTTGTTTTCATACCTCATTCTAAAAATGTGTAAGATAAATTATAATTTTATAAAATTAAAAATTCAATTAATACTATTCATAAAGGCTAGTTGATATAATATTTTAATAACATATCATTGTTTAGTGAAACTCGATATTGCATACAATGCTAGCTCTCGAGGAAAATTGCTCTTGCCTGTAACGCAAGCCAAGCTAGTGTTGCGTGTAGTGAAATCTTCCATTGGTGTTTCATATAACATAAGAAAAAAATATAACATAAAATCTTAGGGTGTTACATTCTACCACAATTAAAATGATTTTTCCCTCGAAATTCGTCACTTCGTAAAAAACAGAAGAGGATACCTCTCCCTCATCATATCCTCGTGATCCAATATAGCTTTTTCTAATTGGTGGTTAAACCATATAACTTTAACCAAGAGAGTTGTCTTGTTTCATAGAATTGTTTTTGCTATGATCAAGAATCTCTATCAGATTTTCTTCATAAGAAATATATTGATCTAGCGGTATAACTTCTATGCTTAGTAATTGTGAAGGATCAGGTATGTACTTTCTCAGGAAAGATACATGGAACACATCAGGAACTTGAGAGAGATTTGGTGGAAGTGCCAATCGGTAATCTACCTTCCCATCACGATCCAGTATTTCAAAAGGATCAATATACCTAGGGCTCAGTTTTCCCTTAATTCCAAATCTCATTACTCTCTTCCAAGGAGAGATTCGTAAGAACATATTATCGCCAACTTCAAACTCTATGTGTTTTATTAAGTTGTCAGCATAATATTTGTGTCAACTTTGAGATGCTCTTGTGTGTTGTTGAATAGATCTAACTTTTTCTGTTATCTCATCAACAAGATCAGGTCTTAATAGCTTTCTTTCCACAACTACATCTCAGCAAGTTGGAGTTCTGCATTTCTTTCCATAGAGAGCTTCATAAATAGCCATCTGAATACTTGATTGAGGGCTATTATTATCAGAAAATTCCACCAAAGGTAGGTGTTGATCCAATCCACATTTGAAATTTATAGATCAAGCTCTCAACATGACTTCTAGAGTTTGAATTGTCCTCTCAGACTTGCTGTCTGTCTAAGGATGATAAGTAGTGCTGAAACTCAAATCTGTATCTAGAGTATACTGATGTCTTCTCCAAAACCTTGAGGTAAACCTCAGATCTCGATTAGATATAATAGAAAGTGTTACTCAATGAAATCTTACCACATCCTTTACATATATCCCATCACGCTGATCAAGAGAGAAATCCTCTCTAATAGTAATGAAATGTTCTGACTTCATAAGATGATCAACTCCAACCCAGATAGCATTATTGCCTTTGGATGTTTAAGGAATTCTTGTGAAAAAGTCCATAGTGATGTTTTCCCATTTCAATTCTGGTATGGGTAATGGTTGCAACATCCCCTTAGACTTATGTCTCTCATATTTATCTTACTGACAAACCAAGCATCAAGAGACATATTCAACAACATCTCTATTCATGCCATCCCACCATAAGTACTCTTTCGGGTCCCTATACATCTTCATGCTTCCAGCATGGATAGAGAATGAAGAACTAAGAGCCTCATCCAATATTTACATAATTAATACTGATATGGGAGGAACACAAACCTGATTCCTGAACCTTATTATTTTATCACAATCAGTGTGGAATTCAAGAACATTTCTCAACATCTTTTGTAACTCTACATCTTTTTCTATGCCTCATTAATATTCACATGTATAGATGGCTGAACATTCATTTGAGAAAGATAATATTTTTCCCATTCCATGATCCATCCTTTCTAAATCCATAAATATTGGATTTTTTGTGATCCTTATCATGGATAAGCTAGAATTGTCTTGTCAACTTAATACGCCTTTCACCTTGTTTGATTTCCAAGGGTGATAATGAATTGAACATTGGTAATCCTTAATCAGCTCCAAACATCTTATTTGGCGCATATTCAGATCCTTTTGTGTGAAAATATACTTCAAACATTTATGATCAGTATAAATATCACACCTTTCACCATAATGGTAATGCCTCCAAATCATTAATGCAATGATTACCGTAGCTAACTCCAAATCATGAGTTGGCTAATTTTGCTCTTGGATTTTCAATTTTCGTGAGGCATAATCTATCACCATATAATATTTCATGAGAACACATTCCAACCCCTTCTTGGATTCATCACTATAGATCACAAACATTCATCCACTACAAGGCAGTGTGAGCACAGGTGCACCGGCTAACCTTCTTTTTAAATCCTTGAAATTCACTTCACACTATTCCGTCCAATTGAACATAACTCCTTTTCAAGTCAACCAAGTGTGTGGATTAGATAACCGTGAAAAAGTTTCCACAAAACATCTATACTATCTAGAAAAACCCAGAAAACATCTGATCTCAGTTACTATTATTGGTCTCGACCATCTTTCGATAACCTCCATTTTTGCTGGATCCACAGATATTCCCTCCTTTGAGATTATGTGGCCCAGAAATGAACCTTTTTGAAACCAAAATTCAGACATGGTAAATTTGGCATAAAGATTTTCCTTTCTTAGGGTCTTTAATACAATTCTCAAGTGATCTTGATGTTCTTCCTTGTTCTTTGAATAGATAAGAATATCGTCTATTAAGACTACCAGAAAATGATCAAGATAGTCTATAAAGTCTATATTCATTAGATCCGTGAAGATAGTAGGGAAATTAATAAGACCAAATGGAATCATTATAAATTAATAGTGTCCATACCATGTACAAAAATCCGTCTTTGGTATATGCTCCCTTTTGACCCTTTATTGATGATTCCCTGAATGAAGATCACTCTTGGGAAAGTATTGAGCTCTCCGTAATTGGTCAAATAAGTCATCAATGTGTGGGAGAGGATATTTTTTCTTGATAGTGATCTTTTTATGTTCTCAATAATCAATGCAGAGTCTAATTGATCCATCTTTCTTCTTAATAAATATAACAGGTTCTCCCCAATGTGATGCACAAGGGCGTATGAATCCCTTATCAATATTCTCTATGAGTTTCTTCTTTAATTCCTGCAACTCAATTGGGGCCATTCTATATGGTGTATTTGAAATGGGCATAGAACCCGGTATGAGTTCTATTGAAAACTCAACTTCACAATTTGGTGGAAGACCTAGAAATTTCTCTGGAAAGACATCATCAAACTCCTGTACAAATGGCATATTCTCAATCATGAGTTTCTCACCAACCATTTGAGATAAAGAAACTTTATTTTTTGGAATCAAGACCCATAAGATGGAAGAAATTTCTATTGGATGGTTTTCTTCATCCTTGCATTGATAGATGATCATAGATTAATCAGGAATATGTAATGTGACTTCCCTTATTTAGAAATTGATATGAGATCCATATAAAGAAAGCCAATCCATGACAAGAATCACATAAAATTCCACTATAGGAAGGATCACAATATTTTCAGGAATCACTTTCCCACAAACTTCTATTAGAGAAGAATTGTAAACTTTTGATGCGATTGTTGTTCCATTAGGAGTTGTCACAGTTAACTCAATATCTAATCGTTGGGTAGTATGAAGATACCCTTAGAAAATTCTTGAGAAATAAAATAGTGTGTTGATCCAGAATCAAATAAAACATTTTCTACTTTAGAGTGGATGGTATGTGTAACTTTCACCACTTCATTATCATACTCCACATCACCGATGGAAATTTCATGTGACTTTCCTTTTTTATTTGTCCATTAGAGTATGTTGATGTCGATCATCATAAAAAACCTTTGGATTAGGGAATTTATTAGAATAATACCACATTTGCTTGTACTTGTAACATTGATGTGTATGAGGTGCATTCTGTGTAGCCTTTTTTCGCATCACTAGACATCGTTTTCCCATTACCGTGTCATTCAAAAGCCCGATGACCTTCATTTCCACACTTAAAATATTTACTTTCCCCTTTCTGATAATTCCCTCCATGTTTCTTTCCAAACATTGAGTATAATGGAAAACTCATATTCCTTTCAGTGTGGTCTTTAGATATTCCTTTGAATTCCATTTTCCTCTTCTTATCAAACCCGTATGACTAGTGTGTTACTCCAATCTACATCTCAACCTTGTGAGCACATCGAAAAATTTCCTCTTAGCTATTGAAGTCCCTTATGGATAATGACCTTAGAAGACTTGGTTTTAAGCCACTAAAGAATCGATCGATCTTAATCTCAGGTTGGATAATAATTTAGGAAGCATAACTTGCATGTCTTGTAAAATTTTCTTCGTAGGTACCAATCGATTCATCATCATTTTGCTTTAGTTCAATAAACTGCTTCTCCGTCTTTGTTCAAAGAATACGAGGGATGTACTTATTGAAAAATTAGTTCTTGAACTCGTCCCATTCCATGGACTCAATTTCATATCATTGCCTCCTATTCTTGATAAGATTCCACCATTGATCAGCTTCACCTTCCAAATGATATACTAATAAGATTACTTTATCATGTTCAGAACAAGGTAGAACTGAAAATATCTTTTCAGTGGTGCTAATCCATTTTTCCGCCACTAATGGATCAAAAGACCCACTGAATGAAGGTGGAAGCTGCCTCATGAAGGATTCAACAGAATCTTGCACCTTCATTTGCTCGTTTGGAAGTCTTACATGATTCATATCTTGAGAATGTTGTGTGTGCATGGCTACAATATTTTTCATTCTAGATCCCATAATGTTTGGTTTCTCAGGGGGACAATCATTGCATTGCCTGTCACATTCTGCATTAATACGGTTCATTCGGGTTCCAACCATTGACTAAAACCAAGAAGCATAGTGTGATAAACACTAATTATAAAAGGAAAACCTCATAATCAAGAATAAAATTTACCACTTTATGTATAATCATAGGTTATTCATGGCCATTTCTAAAACAATAATATTTTTTCTATGCTTAGACATGTCCTTAGGGTTCTTACTTTGGATTTCACATCCTAGTTTTCAAATTTTTACTATACCTTTCCCATGATACCTACTATAACGAACCATACTTTACATACATTGTTATTACATCATAATTGAAGAATACTTATTATAACATATAACAAAACCATTATAGGAACTTATAGTTATAGATTCTTTAGAAACTGGGAAACATAAACAACTGGTTTATAAATCATCTACATTGTCTCCTGCTTATTTTATCATATATAGAGTCCCTTTTTCATATCCTACTTAATAACCTTCTTCCTGGCCTGGGGAAAAGAAAACATAAAAAAGGTTGAGCTCAAATGATCAGTAAGGGTAAACAACAGAAATATCAATCATATCATATTAAAAAGAACATAGAATTTTGAATATCATAACCTTTGAATGTGATCATAATATCATGACATCGGATAAATCATAATAGTGAAATTTAATCCCAATAATCATAACATAAAACATGAAACTTTTTGGAATATACACATCATCATATAAAATCATTTCATATTAGTCAAGACTCATTTCCAAGACCATCATAGCGGACAAAGTCCATTGCTGAACTAAGTTCACTCCTCGTTCCAGTCTTGTATCATTGAACCAGATTAACTAGCCTTTCTAGCCATGTCTATCTCATGATATATAAATATTTACCCCATGAATTGGATGGTGATATAGGTCCCACCCATCTCATAATGAAACTGTTCTTATGTGAGCCACACATTCATAAATCATACATCATAGCATAACCCATGTAATAGAAATTGGATTCTTAAACATCATGTCATCATAACAAAATCCATATATGATAAAAAAATCATAAAAAATAATTACTTCATAAAATAATTAAATAAATATACTAATAGGGATAGAAAAAGAACCCTATATTTTCTTATATGGAAACTAATTTTGATAAAACACTTGAACTCCATTCTTAATGAAAATATCCTTTCTACAACATAAAAAATTTTCCTTTCCCATCATGTCAGACTAAAAGATGTTAATTGATAATAAAATTGAAATCATGTCATGGAATATTCATGGAAATAATGTTCTAAGAAATCAGAAAAATCCGTTCAGCCGTATATGTTAAAAAACAATTCTTCTCGTACTTTGGCCAGAAAAGTCAAAAAGTACCTCATACTGAAAAACACAAAATATTCCTTTCATATATTTTATTTAAAATTCACCAATATGAAAAATTTATTTAAACAATTTTTGGGGGATATAAATAAAATAAAATATTCAAGAAACATGGATGTGGATGATAAATATTCCCCAGTAAATACCGAAGTATAAACAATATCGGATAAAAATTGAGATTTGTATGATTTTCCATTACCTTAGGTCTGATTTGCTTTGTACGTATCTAAAACTCCTGTATAATGATTTATATATTGTCATTGACTTATTATAGAATCATACTCATTGTGATGATATCATACACATTCATATTCCTATCTTTCTATTAGTAATATTTCATTGCTACTTGTTATTCGAGTGTTCACTGCTTTATGTTCTTATACGTGTTTTGTAAAAAATGAACTCTTATTCCTCTTTTTAGGTTATAGATACATCATTTACAGAATTTTATTAGTATAATATATATAAGATTTATTCATTAAGATCGATTATATTATCATGGTTTAATGAAGATCATGTAGAATGAATGACATCGCATCATGGAGACGGTAAGCCGTACGTACGCAGAAACGACAATATCATTCCTAAAATTATTGAATGGTATTGGAGTGGATGGTAAAATATATCAGAATTAGTATAATGTGATAATAATATTATACAGTAATTATTTACACCATTATACCCATCCAATTAAGGTGGTGGTGGAAAAATAGATTACACCACGGTGTAGAGATGATATTCTGTACGTACGTACGCGGGGTGATTTCATTTTTCCTAGGATGGATAGAAGGTGAAATAAAGATGTTTCATATTTATAAAAACATATTATTATATTAGTTACACTGATTTTATTAATTTATGATGAAACAAATAAAGAAGAATAAGTAGAATAAGAAATAAATTTGAATGGATTGGTAAAGGATATTACCTCTTCTTCGACTCGCCTCTTCTAAACATTCTCTTAGAGCACTAATGTTGGTCTTTGAAGAGGACCAAGACCTCTAGTATGTTTCTAGAGATGTTATAAAGATAAATGGATAGGATTTGGCCAATAATGAAGGCTTAAAATGTTGTGAAGAGTGGAGGGATGAGGTGCCCTTTTATAAGGGAGGAGAGGGGCACCTTTGAAAACATAAGAAATATTAATTTATAAATAATTCAAACCCCATATAAAAACCACCAGAAATGAATCAATTAGAAGATGAGATGGAATGGGTTTGTAATCTCATCAACCAACAAAATTTAGACATGTTGGGAATTTATATTTAACCTTATCAAATAGATTTATCTTTAGTTTATCCATTTTATTTGCAGTAATAATATTCTTAATTTCAAATTGTTATAAATAATTACTTATGTGTTTTTTATTGTCCATAATTGGATAATTTATGACATATTAGACCATTAAAATTTCAATTTATAACATTTAAATATTTTTTATATTATTAAAAAAATTTATAATATCTTATTTTTATAAAAGATCAATAGTGTCAATTTTGACACTATTCATTTATTTGAATTTAAATAAAATGCGTAAAGGGGATATATTCGAAAAAAAATTATTTAATAGATTTCTAACATTTCATATCCATCTATAAAATTCGTGGATCACATTAAAGAGTTCATATAATATTTGTTTTTATATTTTTAAAACCATTTAATTGATATTTCAATCAATAAAATAATTTCAACATCACTATTGTGTCATCATTAATGATAATTATTTAATCCCTAAAAATTATAAATATACTTAGTTGATGTATACAATTGTATTAGATTTCTGTAGAATATTCATGTTCGACGTTTTATTAAGTTTATCACTAAATTAAAATTATGACACTTATAAGATATAAGAGTGTGACATGTTGTCACTTTATTTGGTATTAAAAATAATTATATAATTTTCATTGTCAAAAAGTCCATAAAATAATTCTACTCAGACCCTTAGATGATATGGGTTGACTTTTATTCATACAATAGAATTTTGGAAGGTGTTATGGTAATTTTTATTATTATTTGTACCCTTAATTACCTGATTTACCTGTAACTGTAGTAAATAAAAATTACCGTAGTTACTATTTAGAATATGAGAATAAAATCAAAGTTACATATTAACATAATTTGGACCCAATAAATCAAAATATGGAATCCATTTTTAAAAATTCAAAACACAGAAGTAGCAGTAATTATTTTAAAATTAATCTCGTTGTTATGAAAATGAGTTTTAAAAGTTTAAACCTTGCGAAAGATTGAAATATTTTTACCTTTGAATTCAATGTAAAATTAATGGTAATGAAATAAATTATATTAAATGGTAACATAAATTATATTTATACTTGAAAACATTTAAATTTTATCATTTAACCATATAAATTATCTTGATGAAAAACGTTTTTTTAAGAAAACATTAGCGTGTTTTTACTATTCATCAAAATGTTAAAGTTATCAGAAAAGTATCCAAAATTAATCCAATGTAATTTTTATATCGTCATTAAACATAATGAATTTATTTTGTAAAATTGAACAGATAATCATTTCAAAAAATAGATTTAAAATGGGTGTTCATCATAAGGTTGTAAAACATCATTTTTTTAAAATTACTTCTTTTATCCGGAAGATTGATTATATCTTCATACCTCATTGTAAAAGTTTTTAAGATGAATTATAATGTTATAAAATTCAAAATTTAGTTAATACTATTCATAACGGCTAGTTCATATAATATTTCAATTACATATCAATGTTTGGTGATACTCTGTATTGCATACAATGCAAGCTATAGAGGAAGGTTGCTCTTGCATGTAATGAGAGCCAATCCAGTGTTGCATGTAGTGAATGATTCTTTTGGTGTAGCATATAACATAAGAAAAAAATATCATAAAATCTCAGGGTGTTATAGTAGCATTATATATAGTCAGAGTTTTATTATTTTGGATATAAATTTTTCAGAAATATTAATTTTCCCTTTATAGTTTATTAGTAAGATTAAATTTCATTCTAACTTATATATAAATGGGAGGAACCTATTAAGTATTTATATTCTCTCTCAAGGATGAATATTTTGTACAATTTTGACAATTTTATTATTATTCTATGGGTTTTTATGGTGGCACTGTTAGGTATTAGTAACTCAAAATGTAGATTCATTCCTTAGAGGGTCGAGGATTATCAATGTATATATTTTTTGGATATATAACTAATATTTTCATGTGTTTTTCACTATCAGGTCACATTATAATGTTTTTATGTTTTATGGGTCCCATAGACATTTTGGTGATGATTTGTTTCTCTATACACTAATATGTTTTCTAATATTCATGTAACATATATTTATTTTTTTGATCATTTTGTGGGGTTTAAGTTTTAGAAATGTTGTTTTTTACAATTAGTTATTTAATGGTAGATATGTTACATTTTTACTGTAACCATGCATTTTGAGGAATTTTGGATAATAGAGAATGTATAACCTTAAAAGTAACTATTAATTTTAAAAATGAATTTTTAGAAAACAAGAATAATGAAGAATACAAGGTATTGTTCATGGTATTCTAACCATTAATTCATTTAAATATGAATGGATCTATTTTAAAAACACTTAATTTCCTTTATTGAATTCCATTAATATAAGAGGTGAAATTTTATCAGGATTACGATTATATTGGGTGATTTTTAAGTATTAAAACCAGTTTATGATGGATATATATGGAAAACATAGATGGTTAAGACTTGTACGAATGGTAAGGGATCCAAAATCTATAGACATCATCAATGAATCTATTTCTATCTCTTATCTCTATTATTTAAAGTATATTGAAAAAAATTATAATTAATGGAAAGATCATTAGATTTGATTTATTTTTTATAGAAAAAATGTATTTTATTAGTAACATCCTCATCATATCAACATTTATAGGATTATGGATATCTTATCTATGGTAGGTGTATTCAGTTATTTCCAATAATTTTTATAATCCTTTAATTGATTTGTTTAAATTATTTTTAGTAAATGTATCATTAAATTGATTTATTAAATAATTATATGAACTAAATTAAGATAATAAATTATGAATTTTATGTTTTTGAAAATTATATTTTATTTTGATGAAAACCAATTAAATTGGATATGATATTTCATGAGATTTTATTTTACTTGAATTTTAATTTTTGGAATCTATGGGAGTTTGTTTTAAGCGTTGATTTTTGGGAAATTATTTAAAGCGGGATTTCTTGAAAATGATTTTTAATCAAATTTCAAAATAAAATATTGCATTTCAAGGAACACATTTAAAAAATGGAATTGTTTTAAGAACCCATTTTGGGAATAAAATTGTTTTGGGAAAATGGATATAAATGGAGGCATTAACAATGGTTGTATTAAAAATAAATGTCCACTAGTGAAGTGGAATTAATTCTCATGATAAATCATGTTTATAATTTATAATATATTCTTTCAAATAGTTAACCAGTAAATAATAGTTTATGTATTATATTATGTTAATGAAAAAGAGATGAACGATCATTTGAATGGAACATAGATTCAAATGTTTAGATTTATTATGAAAATTATTTTTTAAATAAATTTAAAGAAATTAACTATTATAAAAATCATACATTAAATTTAAGAATCAAGGTTCCTGAGATAATTAAGATTAAAATATTCTTAATGAATGATTTTTTTCACCATTTACATTATAATGGGCCTAGAAAATACTTCATCATGGTATATATTCTATTATTTTTTAAAATCCCATTTTCTTATGATCAATTGCATAAATTCAGTTATTTATTATGTATCTAAACCATGATTAAACAAAGTAAATTTATATAAAATAGATAATTAAGAGATAGTTGAATAAATTGGTTCATATGTTAAATAATAATTCCATAATATCTGATTAACGATAATGAATAAAGAAAGAAAAAAATAAAAATGAATTAAAGAAATCCCAATATTTATATTTATAAAGCAATTACTCAAATATTTAATCAAACTTCATTATAAAACATGGAAAATGATGTTTAACCATCTATAAATACACAAGAATAAAATAGTTGAATAATTTTAATAATGGAATAGGGCCTTATTAAGTCCTAATTGAAAAATAATAGAGAGATTTGTTCTTCCTTATTGTTTGAAAAAGCCTCCTAAAATATTTTTTCTCTCCCAATGTCAATAACCTCTATTTTTAAACATTTATGGTTAATATAAATTATTGGTTCCTGATACATTTTAGGCTATAATTCTTGTATCTTCAAAAATATTGGGAATAATATGTGTAATATTATATTATGATATATTTCAAAATATTTTATGTGTTTTAAAATATAATTTATTATATCAGTATCCAAATTTTTGAATCTGGAATGTTATTAGGGTTATTTTGTTAGTATTTACTTAGAAACCCCAACATTCCTCAATTACATTCTAAAACTATACCTCTTACATGTTATACTCTAAAATCATTAAAGTATAGTGAGGTAACTCACTGAGAGGTTTTGGGATGTTTCAGTGAGGATTTAAGAGGCACATTGTTGGGGAAACCATGTAGTTTTCACTGGTTTCCCAAGAAAGAGCTGGAAGGGTTTCCTAGAAAGTTATATAGCTTATTTATGGTTTGGTAAAATCATGTATAAAATATATAATTTTGTAATTTTAGTTATCAAGTTGGTCCACACAGTTGGAACATGGATTTCCAAATACTGTGGTCTAACAATGTGATTGCATTAATTAGATTAAAAATATAGAATTTTAACTTGATAAAACCATGAAAACCCTCATTCATTATCTCTTATACTATGATATAAACCCTTTCTCTTAAAAAGACATTTTTATTATCTTATTCCTTTTGGTGCATGGTTTCAACATATTGAAGAATATTGGATCTTTTATATTTTAGGTAAGAGTCTTATTCATCCTATATCTCCATTATTATCTCATTTTCTCATATGTGGAACCATTTATAGTTTACTCCTGGAAACAATATATGGTTTATGGAATTATTTTATCAATCATAGTTGAAAAATATTTTGGGAATGAAAAAGAGTTCCCAAATTTATGAGATCATTATGTGATTCTTTATGTCGAGCATAACAGATGTTGTTGGATTCCCTTTTTTCCAAATTATCCTAGAACAAGAATGTTCGATATATTATAGAAAAATATTATACTTTGATTATATTATTCTTCTGAAATCCCTATTTAAAAACCCATTTACTTTGTTATAATTAAAATCTTAAATTTCGTGTCACACAAAAAATGTGGTTGATTATGACTTCAATGGATTTGGTTATAAAAAATTATAATTTTTATGTGATAAATTTCCATGAACATTGTTTGTGTGTGTTCATAAAAATATATAAATATCCATAACAGTTACAAATTGTCATGTTTTTTTCCTATATATAATTATATTATGTCTATTTATAATGCCTTGTGGTTGGAGGGATAAATATCGATCATGAGCTAGACTATTCTGGGGGGACTTCAGGTGGGGGTTACATTTATCGGTGTTATGAATTGGTTTGTAGGATCATTCCATGGGTGTTTTTTATTTGAATTATTTTACTAATATATATATATATATATATATATTGACCTTTTTTTTATTATTGATCCATTTATTTTGTTTAAAATAAAATTTGGGCTAACCTGTTTTTTATATTAGAGGCATTCGGGGATGTCTTAGGGTTTTCCTACTTGTTTTTATACTGTTGGGTTTAGAAATGTTGGTATGGAACATAAGAAGAATATTGTGTGTTTTGAAATGGCTAGATTAAAATTCATAAGTTTATTAAAATGGTAAAGTATAAAAGAGAAGAAAAAGAGCTGCAAAGGAACCCTCCTTTACATATAGTACACTCATTAAGCGAGTCGCTGCTTCGCATATTACCTCTGCATATCGCCCTTAGAAAAAAAAAATCACATTGTTGTGTGAGGTGTCTTTCCCTTACCCCTACAAAATAAAAATCCCTTTACGGGGTGATGTTTCACCTTTAAATCCCTCAAAAATGAATTTTCCCTTTTCAATGTCAAGAGGCCTCCTGAAAAAAACAATATCCTTAATGGGAAGTGGTATATTGGTTACATTAATACCCCTATAAAACCACCCACAAATGGATTTAGGGGTGTAGGTAAATTTATAGAGTGGAAAACTTTTTTTATAGGTGAGATAGTCCATGAAAGAGATTATAGTATGTAATAATTTACTGTATATTGCAATGTAAAAGAACGCATAAGAATCTGTTAGTTTAGAATAAAATATTGTTTGTATTGAAAAGTTCCCTTTGAAGATCAGACATCTGCATAGAAAATCCCTTCACAGACCATAAGTCCATGAACAAAAAATGGATGAAATCATTGTGGTCCATCATATTGAATAGAAAGAATAAGATGGGATGGTGTTATTCATCCCTAGTGCCTTTCCACATAGTGTTTGGACTTATATTGGACCCTCATGGAACTGTGAAAACAATAATATATGTTAACCTTTCCGATAATGCATTAAGCCCCAAATGGTGCCCTTCAAAAACCAACATGAAAATAGATCTTCCAAATCCACCATATATATATAACTCACACATCAGCATTCCATCCTGATCAAATATTATCATGGTAATATAGGTCATTTTGTTGACATACATAATAATCATTATCTTTGGAATGATTCTAATCATATATTCTGATGGTAATGAGGGTTTTGGACTTAGGTATGGTAGAATTAGGTTCATTAATTCGATAACTAATATGTGTTTTCCGTCACCCGTCCCTTATCCACTCATTTGTCGGTTGAAAGGTGGTAAGGGAAAAATTAGTTGTAAGAAATACCTCCTAGAGTAAACCCCTATCATTTCATTCAGGTCAATATATATATTGGTAGGTAGATTTGGCTATAATTTTTTTAAATCAATATAAGAGATGTGTACCCCAGCTACCTCCTTCTCTCTATGACATCACCTCATCCACATCCACAAGCCGAGGAATGATATTGCATGGTTTTATAGATCGTCGACTTCCAAATATTTCTCACTTAGAGCATGTCTCACATAGGATTATATTTTAGTAATTATCTTGACATACACATAATGATATGCATGTCTCATTAGAGTATATTTTCCAGATCATCCACCCACCTTCCTTTTGAGGGCTTCTATAGGGATTGGTCCTCATAGCTAAGTATAAATATCAAAGGGACATAATTCCATGAGATACAATGGGAATACTCTAAAGGAGTAATCCAAAAACTAGTCGAACAACCTGGGATTTGATTCCCTAACCAATGGGATACATAAGACACCTCTCTAATTTATAAACCAACAGCCCAAATTCACCGAAATGTTATCTGGGTTACATCTCTAGTAGGTTCAAATAAAACCTAGAGGGTCTTATTCATTTTCAAAATGTTTTATTTCCATAAATAGGAACTATATTCACAATAATATTACACCCCACATGGGAGATTACATCCCTTCTTGGTTCATTCTGGATACTTTAATGAATTTCCCACACCAACCATTGATTACATATATTTTTCTTAGACTCCCTATCCATATGAAGTTAAACTACATGATTTCAACCTCATCATGTAACCGTAAATGGTATGATGTGTCCCATTATGTGAAACCTAACTACATGGGTTATGATTCATTTTTCAAGGATACATAGTAATCCCATCTCATGGTCCCAATTTCACCCTCAAAACAACTTCCATCATTCCATATGATGCTAAATTTATGAGTTCCCAACTGTGTAGCTTAAAACTATCATATTTGGTAATAAATGGTATAAAAATATATAATAAGTTTACAAAAGGGTACCATCAATGGAGAAACTCATATATATAAATTGGTCTCTACCAATTAAAATCCTTGTATATATATATATATGTGATTCTGAAATCAATGCATTTGAAATAATTGATTGCTCACACAAGAGAGACATCTACGATGATTGGGATTAAATAAATGAGTCAAGAATACATTTTAATTCTTTAAGAGTCCCACGGTTGGAAGTATCTCCCCCTAAAGGATGTGATAATCCCAACCTCCCATCCTCATATCCCACACACCTTCTTAAGCCTAATTAGAGAAAAAAAGTGGTCGCCTACCTTTGGAAATAAGGTCAACATCAACTTGAAACAAGGATGGGAATGAAAGCATGGTGGTAATAATAAATGGTGAAAATTACCTGAATAATTTTCCAAAATATGAATGTTCCCCCCATATTTTCGGACCCTTAATGCACAATATGAAAGGGGTCCCAAAACATGTATCGAAGAAAATTAATTGTAATTGTGATTGTTTATTGAGATACTAATTTTATTGGGGTATTTTGGTAATTTTTCATAAGTATACATGAACTGTTGTCATTAAATCCCTTCCATCCAATTCTGTTGAATCTTATCAACCTATCTGAAAATTGATATTTTCTTACGGATGTTCGTATAATCCTAAAATATTTTCACTAACCTAATGTCTTCAACAGAGAGTTTCAAACATTGTCATTTAGGGGGACCAAAATATTTTACTCTCCCAACCCTGGAGAAATATCAACAAGCCCTTCTTCTCATGAAGCCTCGTTAATAATCTGATCAATGATGTCTTGTGGTATAGAAGAAGAGGGAACCTATTTCCATGTCAGACCATTTCCAGGGATTATCTCCAGAACCCAAAATAAATTTATCAGTTATCTCCGGGAGG
This sequence comes from Viscum album, assembly GCA_963277665.1. Lineage (NCBI taxonomy): Eukaryota > Viridiplantae > Streptophyta > Magnoliopsida > Santalales > Viscaceae > Viscum > Viscum album. Next base: position 1,905,836,896 of record OY728158.1, read on the forward strand.
ATGATTAAGAGATTACTGATGGACTCATCCTTACAACCCAAGGATCCCTCTAAAGGGATCCTACCAGAGTTTGTTTCCTCCAATTTCACATTGCAATGAACCCTTAGCATGATGTGGATTTCATTTTCAGGTGTCCATCTCCAATCACACAGCCCATTTCACCTAGAAAGAATTACTGAGGGTTACCCCAAGTTATCATAGAGTAGGGTAATAACTATGTTTCATATAAATAAGGGAACCAGAAAAAGTAGGTGGAATGTCGTGAGAATGAAGAAATTTATGACCACATTAGCCAAGCCTTCATGAAAAGTTATGCAATATAAAATGAAGCACACGAATAAAATTTTGTGGAGAAATATGTGTATTAAAACAAACCTTCCCACATCAATAAGACTCTTCATCATAGTTTGGTATTACTCGAAGAAATAATTTTGAAAATCCATACTTCAAATTGGGGGAATACCCATATCTATACAATAAAACCAAATTATTTTTTGGATATGCCGACAATAAAATGAGTAAAATAGTAAGAATACATCCCTTATCTAGTAAAAAATGTTTGTATAATCTAGTAAATGATACAAACGTCACTCCTTATATATTGGGAATGTTGAAAGGACTAGCATATATTCATGTACACATTGAATAAAATTCCCAACAAAAATGATAGCATAGTTGGTTACTAGGTGTCTCACACACAACCCAACCTCTGTTTTTGAAGTGACATAGCAGAATAATTCAAGATTCACCATCATGTAGATTCATATATATTCATTCATTGAGGAGGGTCATGGACATCCCATAATAAATGGAAAATCAGATCGGGCCCATATCCCATTTCTAACTGGATGACATTGGTCAAATCCGATGGAAACACTAGTGTATGAATATATCACTACCAAAATTTCATGAGAGATTTCATATAATTCCCACAAAAATTCACGAAATAATAAAAAAGCTTTATGTATATGAAATTATTCACCCATAGTAGACTGATCCAATATCCCAAAGGAAAAAATCTAAAAAGGAGACTCACTAAAGATGAATCAGAAATGGTGATATTTTCCATGAACCCACACTATCGAATTATGATGTTCTTAAATACCAGTGAGGTATTTCTAGAGAGGATCAAAATCTTACTCCTTAGTTACCAAATTAAGGAGATAATAGTGGAATTTTTTGATGCATTCCTCATAATTTGGATGCCATCATTTATATAGTTCCTCTATAGACACCTAACTATGATGTCTTAAATTATGTTTATAATTTGACTGATCTCAAGATAACATATCTTGATGAGTTCCATGGTAGCCCTCTATGTGGCCAGAAGATCAAATATCTAGAAGGGTCTGCCCTGGCCACAATCCACCCTAATGGTCATCCATATTGTATAAAATATATAATTCTACCTATAGTAAGAAATAATTCTATAATTATAGTACTGCCCATTATGGAAGACACAATGAATATACTCACTACAATGAAATTATTTTTGTTAAGAAAGCCCCATGGCGAATCAACTCAAAGAAAGACATCCGAATTTGAGGCTCTTTTTAAAATGAGTCTAGTCCTAATTGATGCTTTGTAATTGAAAAGTGATATTTTTTCTCAACCATATGATAGTCCAAGGAAAAGGTTATTTTCAAAACCCTCCTTGAATCTCTTTCCTTCTAAGGCAACCATGTAAATACCCTATAACCCCACAGTTTATAATAAAAACTGGGAAAACATCCACTTTCGAAATATCCGGCTGAGGAACATCTATGAAAATACAATAGAGGAATATTTCACAAGAGAATACAATTGGAAAATGTAAATATATCAGTAATTTTTTTGGCCAAAATCCAATACACAATTCTGCATTCAATTATAATTTTTGATGATTATGTGTAATACATTCACAAATACATTTGGAGTAATCTTCATAAATTTAAAAACATATTACCTTATGATGAAAAACAAAATAATATCATCATAATGGAAGAGATATACCATCACTAAATAGACTTGGTGGCCCACCAAGATGCATGATGATAAAATTTTGTAATGTAGTAATGATCCCTTCAACACAAACGTCTCGACATGATAAAAGGGATACACCAGAGGATCCCTGAAGACCCATCTATTGTTAATATTAAAGGGTGGGGAGAACATGGTTTGTTACACATAACCTAAATCCCTTATTAGTAATGCCTTCCAAATGTGAAATTATATAATGTATTAGCACCATTTCATCTTCATGAAACAGACTTTACTTGACATATATAGTCGTATCATCAGGAGCTGGCACACAACATCTCTCACATGAATTATGATAGAAGAGATAAATCCATCAAAAGAATCATTCATAAAGAATACATGAATATTGAAAAATCATCCCAATTATTGGAATTCAATCATTAGATAAAAAAAATTTATAAAACGTCTTTGAAATTATATGGATTGGGTGAAGGAAATGAAATTTAACTAACCCATGTCTATATAAATATATATAAAATCAAAAGAGCAGCCACAAATACTAAAAATGTTGTAGTCTAAAAGCAACCCCAACATACAGGTTTAAGGGAATTTTTATCCCAAACATGAATTGCAACAAGTCAACATCATAACATTTTAAAAGTGGAATAATATCACCCAATCTTCTAGGAATGAATGTTTTAACTCAAACTCAATGAATGCAATTTTCCTCTTGGTTGGGGAAAGTTCTAGAAAATGAACCTTCCTAACACATCACATCCTGTGATGCAGTTTCTTCTTTAAGGACACAGGTGAATAATTTTCCAGTGGTTCCCTTTATGTTATCTTTCACCAGAAAACATTGAAGGGATCACTGAAAAAATGATGTTTCCTGATGATGTCCACAATAATAAATGGCCCATTAAGAGCACATGTATTCTGAGGAATAATTTTTCATCATGTATATTCTCCCATACTAACAATTACTCAATATATTCATAGTCTAATGAAATGTTTCCAATGTACGTTTTGTAGGTTAATATTATCATAACTTATGATAATATTGTTTAACAAATCGAAATTATATGATAATAAAAGGATCATATATCTATTTAAAATATTACCCACAGAAATAAAACATAGGAAAATGTTTGTACAAAAAATAAAAGTAGTGGGAAAATTTTTGTAATTCCTTTGAATGATATGTTTCCCCCACCACAATGGTCATCATTAAAGGAAGAGTGTAGGTTTCGGTTCAATCCAACTTATTACTCTATGGTGTCAATAACCTTACAGCTAAGGAGATGTTGGATTTGTATGAGATATATTTGAGAAGTGAATGGATTAAATGATGAAATATTAAGGTTTCATATTCCCAATGGGAATGTTCTTCCAATAGAACATCATTTAACTCCTTCTTTTGATGTACCCTAATATGAAGATATTTTCATACAGGAAAAAGTAGATTTTCAGTTTCTACTCAGTACAAGTAAAAGGAAACTAATATATTTGGTACCTATGATGATTGTATATCGATATTTCCATCAATTTTCAAGAAAACCATACCAATGTCCGTCTATTAACAATCATCTAGATCAAGTAGAAGTGTAGAGACCCAACCATAGAAAATTAAGAGCCCGTGTATTATATGATTAAATTAGAATGATTAAAATTAATATGATCCCAAAGAACCCTATAGTTAAGTTTTACTAGTAAACCGTATTCATACATGAGTCATACAGTAAAAATTAATATACCAATTTCATCATATTTTTTTTGTGATAAATCTATTCCATCCATTGTATCGATGCATATATTTCCTAGTATACATCTTCGATTTCTGGGAAAAAGAAAATGAATAAGGGTGGGATCAAATTCTTAGTAAGGGTAAAGTATATCAGATGCAATAATGAATCAATGAGTATTGTAAATATGGTAAGATAATAGCTAAAGACACATTCCTTGTAATCAATAAACCAATAGCGATGTTCATAAACAATATGGAATGGAAATTAACATAAAACACATGCCATTTGAAAAACTGAATAAGGAAAAATCAATATGGAACAATAAGAAAATAAATAAACGTTCTATTTAATCAATAAATTGGGAATAAAAATCACCCATTAACTTTTTCAAAATTAATTATAATGGATGATAAATACTGAATCCAAATTAAGGAAATTATTAATTATTATATGACATGTTTGAGGAACATGAAGACCTCTTCCATTAATACCTTTCTCAAGATAGATTAATGCAATAGGTAGAAACCTACTTAATTTTCAAAAATAATGTTTCTCATAAGTACTTATGGATGAATTGTTGGCGTATATAAATAGTGAGTCTCACTCGTATCTTCCTTTCTAGATAATTCCACTTACCGAGTAATTAATATAACTAATAAACAACATTCCATATAAAATATTGATATTCAATAATAAATAAATATTTATCATTATTTTCAATGAAATTTAAATAACTGTCAAATTAAACACAATATGTGAAAATTTTATTGGGTTTCTTCAATAATCATATCTCTGATAAACAATGTGCATATTTAGGGGAAATATAATGTTCTTTTGTCTCAAGAAAGTGAATACTTCAAGGGGACTACAAACTGAATCATGGAAGTGAATGTCAATACTATCCTTGTACAAATCAATCAAGAATAGCCAAGTGTAGGATTTAATATGGTGTCAATAAAACATATCCAAAGTGGAGTAAAAATAATGGTTTTTTGTTGTTGATTAATGAAAACACTATACAGTGATTTTTTTAAAATATTAATGTGGAAAATATTCTATTAATTTTGAAATAAATTTTGAAATAATTTAATTTGTAAATTAATATTAAAAAATAATATACAAATTAACCTTTTAAACTTTCAAAGGAAGATTCAATGAAATGTCGGTGGGTAATTCTTTATATTCCATACAAGGTAAAAAGTATATTCCTTTTGTATGGTAAAACAGTTAGAAAAGTTACTTGTTTGGAAAATGATATGAATAATACTTTAAAATCATTTTGAAAATAGAAAAATGGAAAAATTAATTTAAAATAATTGGTAATGTTTAAAAAAAATAAAAACTATTTTAGAAGACAAGGTTTTTTTGAAGAAAATAGGTTCTCCGATTAAAGAGAGAAATGCAGTGGGGTTATGATAGAAATATTTTATAATAACTTAATGGGTACCAAAGAGCATATAAATAGTAATATTACTTGTAAAAAGTAAAAAATATCCAAATGGCCCGAAAATTAAAGGATTTATTAAATGATGACATGGTAATTTTCTCTAATGGAAATTCAAGTGTAAATAATCTCGAATAAGATGACATTGTGAAGCTAACCCTTGAAAATACCATAACATTGATGTGATAATAGATAAATAAATATATTATGAGTATAATATTTAAATAAACATAAAACAATTTTAAATCCAAGAATATATAGTAAAAATTAATAACACCCATAATATTAGAATATTAACGACAATGAAGAAGTAAGATAACCCAATTAAAATGTACAGGGTTATGTAATTCCTTACCACTTCGTAACATTTCAATCATATACTATTTGAAGAAATTATAAAAATATAATCTAAATTAAAATGGATATAAAATAATTCATGATATAATATAGGTATATAGATACATCAAAAAAGAGAATTTTGGGAGAATATGACATTTATCTCATAGATGTAAACAATAAGATATAATTTTTAACTACTAAGTAATTTTTGATTTATTAGCACCATGAAAGAAATAAAATCAAATAAAACTATAAATAACATGAATATAAATTTATTCATAACATAAAACCCAATAGTTTTAGTATATAAAACACACACAAAAACATAGTGGTGTAAATGTTGTATGCCTTAATGAATGAAAAGTGATAAAATATTCTCTTACATTGAGTTTCCTTTCGGGTGAACATACTTTAAGATCATAAATAATAGTTTTAATCATGTATATAACTTATAAAAGAGCCATAATAATATTTATAAAATCATACATAAATTTTTTATAATATTTTTTAACTTATTTTTAATAATCTTTCTATATTTTCAACATTTTGGATATTAATTACTTAGTTTGTCGAGTATGTTTTGACATGTTACTTGTTGTTCTAAATAATTATATCATTATTTCATCACATAAAAATTTCAAAACAAGATTAAAATTCCATATATATTAACTATATATGTATTTATATTAATCTATAATATTATGTGATAATAAATGAAATGCATAATTCATGGATATTTTAGGTCGTACAAACGCATGAATGCTACTTCCAGTTTTTTGTCATATTTTGAAATAATGAAAAGTAAAAGATGTACATGTATAGTAATATTATTTTCTAATACTTATTTCATAGTTTTCACATAAATATATAAAAACCATCTAAAATATCTTCAATTTATAGCATGAATGAAGCATATCGTTTTGAGGAGGTGGTAGAACACACATCCACAAACACAATTATCGTATCCCTGGAAAATGTAAAGCATGAAGACATGTGTTAAATAATAATTAAATAACAATAAATAATTAAAAAATATAATATATATCATTTAATATATTTTTTTACATCATAATTTCCACCATGAGTGGTGGAAAAGGAAGAACAAATAATCATCGTTGTGTGATGTCATAGTGCGTCGTACACAAAAACTGTAACTTCATTGAAAATTAGATGTAATTCTGTTTAAGTGGGGTATAAAACGTATAAAAAATATCAATATATTTATGATACTTATTTTATTATTTAATCATGTAATAATAATAATTATGTGGTGTATAATGAAATAAAATGAAAGTGATCATTGAAGAATGTTACCACATTTTCAGATAACTCCTATTAGATTACACCAAAATACCTACTACATTGGAAGTATTTCAAAGGTTACGATTATATGATTAGAATTTTTATTTTGAAATATTATTTGAGTATAATTTTTTATTTACAAATGTATTTATTGTTGTGAATAAGTCGGAGGGATGACATCTTTTTTACAATTGAGGAGGTGTGGAATTCTTGGAATATTTTTAAATGGGAATTACAACCAAGTTTAACCACTCTAAAGTGGTTCCAATATTGATAAAAATTTTATTAATGAAATAATGATCTAGATATATTAATTTAAAATTACTTTGTAACGTTTCTTTCGGAAATTTTGGCTCTTAAGATTAAGTATAAGTCCCTTATTAATCTAATTTTTCACCTTATCACTGTAATTAATATTTATCTATTTCACTAATATTTTTGTAAACAACTAAGTTCAATTTAATATAAATTATTAATTATCTTGAATCATATTTTTTTATCCATTTTTTCATATTCAATTAAAATAATTGGTAGAAATTAACTTAAATCTAGTCTTATAGATGGGATGACAAAGCAGGTTTTTAAGAAAGAATGTTCAAAAGATTGAAATGTTTTTAAATCCAATTTGAATATGAAATTTATTCAAATGAACCAAATTTTATTAATTAATGTATAATGTATATATATGAACATTAAATACTGAAAAAAATAATATTTATCCTTATAAAAAATTAGACGTAAATGAAATTAAGAATTAAAATTCAGTATTTTTAACTATTCATCAAAACATGAAACCTCACAGAAAAATACAAAAAAATTACCCTAAGAGAAATTTTATGTTATGATTTAAAATATATAGTTTTTCTTTACATATATTATTTATAAAACTATCAAAACATTTATTTCAATTATTTCTTCATTACAAGGTTGAAAATATTCATTTTTTGAAAAATTTATATTTTAAGTAGAGAACTAGATTTATTCTTATATTATCCTCATAAAAACCATTGAATTAATATCAAAATTTTTTTATTGAATATATAATATATATATTTCATTAACATCAGTCACTATTTTAAATTTATTTAATTTATATATATAGAACACTTTTGTAAGAATAAAAACAGTTACTTTATATTCAATTGATTCTTATATTCATTTCTAAAAAAATGATTACCAATGAATTAATTTTATATTTGTGTCAACCATATATTTTATAATGTTAGTGAATCCAATTAAAATATTATAATTTAATTCCAATATTATATCTTATTAGATTAAATAATATTTTTTTAATAATATATTATGGGTTGGTAAAACTCAGTCTTGCGTGTAACACTTGCTATCGGGGAAAGTCTTTATTGAGTAAATCACAAGATAACTCTACTGTTCATGAATTTCAAGCTATATTATAGTTCATATTTATTTAAAATATTAATAATAATATAATGTCTTGAAATATTATATTCCCTTACATGCTTGGTGTAGTGTTTCATACACTCTGTTGAATGAAATGTTCTTATATTAGAATTTTTGGATGTCACATTTCCCCCTCCTTAATTAAATAAAATCCTCACTTTTTAAAATCAACATTGGTAATAAATTGTTTAATATTACCCCTCTATAAATCACATATCATGGGAAGGCTTCATAAAATGTCTTCTAGAAAAAAGAGAATGAGATGTACTAGGGTTACATGGACTAACATATAACTATGTCTCTATGTTGGATAATATTAGTGGAATGTGAAAATATAGAATTTGAGGAAAAGAGTAAATAATTAAATGTATTGATTGAGGTCATTAATAAAAATAAGTGAATTATTTAAATATTAGGGCCAATAATCCATAAATCTATGATGACTTAATAGACCATCGGTTCAACAGAAATGAATGTATTAGGATAACATTTTTCTTTTAATGATACTTTTATTAATATTGGGGAATTATTTTATTGAAAATTACCATATGCATATATACATACTTGATAAATTCAAATTTCATTAAAACAATCTCATCTTTTGTTTGTGCATCGATCAAATTATAATTGATCCCCTACTGCATGATATGGATATCCAAAAATTATCTTTTATGCATGGAAAACTAAAAATCCATTCTTATAGATCATAAGATACATTAAAGGGTAAAAGTTATTTATGTTTTTATCTAAATGGTTTCCAAATAAAATATGTTTAGTACATTTATCACAAATCCTCAAAAGTGAAACTACTATTTTATAGTTAATATATATTAGTGAAACTTTTTAAATAAAAATAATGAATCATTAACCAGAACATCATGTAGGCCAGTGGTAAGAGAAAAACCCGTATCATCATTCGGTAATGTGTTCAAGCCCCACCACCTTGTAGGTTTTCCTTTTCTGAACCCAAATTAATATAACTTCCAAAATAAATATGATGGTCATCCTTGATATTTAATCATTGAATATCATTATCACTATGGTTTTTAAATTTTACACAAAACATAAATATGACATCCATTTATTTTCACGATGGTCCATTAATGGTCGAAGGATTATTCATAACATAAATTGTAGGGTTTATAAATCATGAAAATTATCTTCAATATACAACACCTTATATTTAACCTTGGTCAATAATTAGCATTATCTATTCAAATCTCATATAATGGTTTATACTGAAAATTTGAATTATTCTAAGAATATACCCCATTTTTTTGAAACCTAATATATAGTTAGAATTGTTTTCTAGCACTGGGTTATTATCAAGTTAGGCCTGCTTTACTTTTTTAGAGTTTTTTCCCAAGGTACATCTATTCCAAAACCACATCCACTTTTAGTATCTAGATAGTGATATATTCCTTAGAAACCCACATAATATCTATTTAACTGAAACTTCTAGATGTTTTTTTGTTATTATCCTTAAATTCCACCATATGGTTTTGTTACATAATCTATATTTTCTTAAATATAGTTCTCTTGTCTGATACTAAACTTCCTCTAATACCAACAGTCATGAACCTACCCCTGAGAGCCCGAAGATGGTGTATACTACCATTAAATTTTCATGATTAATGGGAATCAAGTCCCAAAAGATCGAGGTGTTTAGTCTTCTTGGTAAACTAGATACACACATCTGTAGCACATTTCAAATGAACACACCAATAATAATATATATTTTCCTTTTTTAGGATAACATTATTCCATCTAGAATATCCTTGCATATATTTCTTATTATACTTCCTGGTTTCCTATGGAAAGGAAGAAGAATAAGACAAGATCAAATTGTTAGTAAGTGAAAAGTAAAGAAGATGAAGTAATGAATCAATGAAAACAGAAAATATGGAAAAATAATAATTGAATACATATTTCATTTAATTAATAAATTAATAAGGAAGTGTGTGAACAATATTAAATGGAAAATAACTGAAAACACATTCCATTTAACTAACTAGATAAGGAAAAATCATTATTGAATGGAAATAAAATTAAATCACATGAAATCATGTCAATAAACTGAGAATGAAATGCATCCATAAAATTTTTAAAATTAAAAATATCATGGATAATAAATATAGATTCAAAATGAATTTAATGATTAATTATTGGGTGTCATGTCTGAGGCACATGAAAACCTATATCGTCAATACATTTCACAAGGTGGTTTTAAAATATAGGTACAAAGAAGTTAAATTTTCAAAACTAATTTGTCTCATGAGAACCTATTGATTCATCGTGGGGATATATAAAATCTATTACCCACCTATCACTATATATCAAAATCATTCCTCATATCATGTAATTGATTTAATTAATAAAAAATATACATTTTCAAATATCTACATTGAATAAAGAATACATATTTATCAATATTACTACACAAAATGAAATAACTATCAAATTATATATTTTATTTGAAAATGTTATATGAATTAGGATGTAATAATATCCATGATAAATAATGTTAATATTTATGGGAAATTTATAGTTAAATGATCACTAGAATGTAAATATTTCAATGGGACTAAAAACTGAATAAAATAAGTGAATTTTAATACTATATTTGAAAAACAAAATATTGAGAACCACTAAGAGGAAGAATAATGATTGTATCAATACAAAATATCTAAAGTGGTGTAAAAATAAACAGTATATTTCATTGATGAGTTTAAATACAATAAAATGATCTATTAAAAACATTCTTGTAGAAAATATTAGTTTCATTTTGAAAAAAAACTAGAAATCAGTTTTATTTGAAATTGACTTTTAAAAACACTTTCTTTAGAAATATACATTTTATACATAGAAACCAATCTTCAAAGAAAGAAAGATGGGTAATTCAACAGATGTTGTTTAAGGTAAAATGAGAATTATTTTTTTAAGGAAAAAATGTTATAAAAGTCACTTTTTTAGAAAGAGAGAAGATGATTACTTTAAAAGAATTTGTAAAAGAAAAAAAGAGTAAAAATTTATTTAATAAATATTTTTGTAAATATTAAAAACTTTTTTGAATACCTTTTTATGAAATATTGGTTTTATAAGGAAATATATTATCTGACTAAATAGAGAAATGACGTCGGGTTATCTAGAAAATAGTTTCTAAAACGTTTTGAGTACCAAATAGTGTAAAAATGGTACCATTACTTATATAATCTTCTGAATAACCATATAAGAATAACATTAAAATATTTATAAATAATATCCCAATATTTTATTCAAATCTAAAGTCAAAGGAAAACAATCTCGAACAAGATGTGATTGTGAATAAAACACTTGAAAATACCATAACATTAATGTGAGAATAAATAAATGAATATAATGTGTCATTCAAATTAAAATACACATAAAATAATAATAAATATTAGAATATAAATTAAAAATTCACTATACACATAAGCTTAGAATATTAATGATAATGGGGAACTAATATAACCCAATTAAAAGGAATCAGGTTAAGAAATTCTTTACCACTTGGAAACTCTTAACTCAAATACCCTTGGAAGAAATATTTGAAATTTATACTCAAAATACCATGAAGAAAAATAATTAATTTTATAATATAATAAAATTTTTAGTATATACACAACCCAAAATTTGTAAATGGGGAGTATGGCATTTATCTCAAATATGTGAAAGTGAGATGAATATCCCCTACTACTTGATAAATTTTGATTTATAATCCCCATCAAAGAAATGAAATCAAATAAAAATATAAGTAAAATTAATATATATTCAACTATTATATGATATAAAATAGTGGAAGTATAGACACCACAGAAAATAAATAAGTTTGGTAAATTGTGTATACCTCACAAATAGAAAAGTGAGAGAATATTGTCTTACATTGGGTTTCATTTCTAGTGAATGTCCATAAACATAATATATAATGGATTTAAGGTTGTTGATAAATTATACTAGAATAATAATCATATTTATAATATCTTATATTAACTTCTTATAATATTTTATTACATGTTTGTTTGTTATCTTTCTTTAGTTTCACTATTTTCGTTGTTAATTGCCGATTTTGTTGAGTATGGTGTGAATTATTACATGTTGATACAATTATTGGATCATTAATTCATCATATCCATAGTGTAATACATGGTAGAAATTTTATATATACTCAGTATAAATTTATTTATATTAATTCATAATATTTGGAGAATGGAAATTAAATGCATTATTTAGGAAGATAGCAGGGCGTACGTACGCATGAACGCTACTACCATTTCTTCATTATATTTTAAAATAATGAAACATAAATAAAATATAAGTATATTATAAATAATATATTATATTTATGTCATATATGTTAGATAACTTTATTAAAATAATTCAAAATACATTCCATGCATAACGTGAATGAACCACATCAATTTGAGGGGGAGATAATCCAAACAACCATAAACGAAGTTATTGCTTCACCCCAAAATGAAACCCATGAGGGTATGAATTATATAAAAATTAAATAAGTATAAGTACATTATAAATATCATATATTACATATATATTATTTTTTTACATAATAATTTCCACCATGAGATTTTGTAATGGAAGAAGGAATAATCATCATTTCGTAAGGTGGTAGTCCGCTGTAAAAACGAATGTTAAGTTCATTACCCATTAAATGGATGTGTTTCATGTGTTTGATAAAACCTTATAATAAAAACATATCAATATATTTAGGATAATTTTGTAATTATATAATCATGGAACAATACTATTTTAGTGTGTGGGGAAGGAAATAAAATGAAAGTGGTTGTTGAAGAATGTTACCTTGTTTTCAAGTAATGCTATTTATTTTATGTTGAAAGTCCTATGTGGTTGGATTTAATACCATTGAGAGGATTATATTATTGGGTTAAGGATGGTGGTAGATTATTTAAAGAGATTTTGGGAAATCTAATTAGCTTTATAGGTTTTAATAAGTGGGAAAGTTGAGTGCCTTTTTAAAGTGGAGGAGTTTCATTCTAATAAATTCATAAAAAGGGAATTACACCCACATTTTTTTCATTCCAGGTGGTTCCAATATCGGTACCAATTACATAAAAAGGATTATAGGGTCTAAATACGTTCATAAAATGTATTTTTGAAAATTTTATTGTTTATTGTTCCTCTTCTGTTTAAGGATTAGTCCCATGTTACGCTAATTGTTCTCTTAATTGCTATAATTAATTTTGATCACATTCAATAACATTTTCAGTCAAAAAATATTTTAAAATTATAATAATAATTTTTTTCTTATTAAATACAATGAATCAATTTTCCCAAATTAAAATCTCACAATTGGATGAAATTAATTTAAATTTAATCATATAGATGTGACAACAAAGCGTGTTTTTAATATAACAATAATAAAAAATATGAAATGTTTTTATATCTAATTGAAACGTACAACTGACTAAAAAAATAAAAATTGGATTGAATGATTTCAAATTGATATAAATAAACTTTGAAACCAATAAAAATATAATTTACCCTTTTCAAAAAATTTGATGAAGAAGATGTTTTGAATTAAAATTATGTATTTTCCACTATTCATCGAAAAATGAAATTTCATAGAAAAATACCAAAAATTAAACCTAAGATAACATTTATTTTACACTTTAAAAAATTTAATTTATTTTCTCATAAAAATTTTCAAAATTATTAAAACTTTAAATTAAAATAGGATTTCTAATAAATGGAGGTAAATTTTTAATTTTAGAAAAATACAATGTTTAAACCTAAACTAGATTTTTTCGTATATGAGTAATTTTTTGAGGTTTTTAAGTGGGGCTAGATTTATTATAATTTAATATTTTTATGAATTCCAAAGGTGCCACTCTCCTCCATTATAAAAGGGAACCTCATCCCTCTCTTCCTCACACCACCTTGAGCCTTCAAACTTGGCCAACCCCTGCCAAATTCTCTTCTCTACTTCCCTAAAAACATCTTAGAGGACCTGGTCTTCTTCAAAGGCCAATTTTAGAGCCCTAAGAGGAAGACTCAAAGAGGCACTTCAAAGAAGAGGTAATGTCTGTTACAGATTCTTTCATCTTTATTTCTTCTTCCACTTCTTCTTCTTAGGTTGTTTCATTATGAAGTAATAACATCATTATCACTCATATACTGATATGTTATTATAAGTATGAAACAACCTTATTACACCATCTATCCATCCAACGGAAAACAAAATCACTGCCCGTGTGTACGTACGGAATACCGTCTCCACGCTATGGTGTAATCTATTTTCCACCACCACCTTACTTGGATGGGTATAATGGTGTACGTAATAACTATATATGATTGTTGTAAATTGATATTGATTATTAAATAGTATAAATACACTCTAATACAATTCCATGATTATGAGAATGATATCATCACTCATGCGTACGTACGGACTACCGTCTCCACGACGCGATGAGATTCATTCTCCACGTTAACCATTAATGAATGATTATAATGTATATATAATAAGTAATCATGAAATATATGACATAATAATGTTACTAGATTTATGTGTATATATATGTATGTCATCTACTTAATTCCATTCAACTCAATAAGGAAAAGAAAACAGCGTTCATGCGTACGTACGGTCTACTGTCTCCATGAACGATGTATTTCTTCCCATTTACTGATCTATTATATATATATATATATATATTCTGAATATATATTATATATAAATCATGTATTATATTCTAGAATTAAGTAATCATGATCTATTTAATCATATGAATAATTAAAAGTCAAAACACAGATGACAAATGAAACGATTTTACCCAAAAGGGACATTAACATGGAATTTACAAAAGAACGGGTAATATAAAGCCATAAGTGAACCATATATGATATAATAACAATGAGTATGATTCTGGAATAAGTCAATTACATTATTTAAATCATTATACAGGAGGTTCGGACACTTATGCAGCAAATCAGACCTAAGGTAAGGGAAATATGACAATCTCATTTTTATCCGAGATTGTTTATACTTCTGAAATTACTGGGGTGTATTTTATCATCCACATCCATTTTTCCAAAGTATGTAATATTATTTCCATCCACCTACAATTGTTTAAAACCAATTTTACCCTTTTGTGGGTTTTTAGTAAATGATATGAAATGAATCTTTTATCGTTTTTTGTACGAGGTACTTTTTGACTTTTCCGGCAAAAGTACGAGAAGATTGTTTTTTTAACTTATACGGCATGAAAGGATTTTTACGGTTTTATAAAGCCATATTTTCATGAAGCTTCCTAAAAAAGATTTCATTACTATTTTCAAGAAAATACTTTTCTTTTAAAAATTCATGACATTTTGTGAAAGGAAAATTATTTTAAAGATGAAAGGATATTTTCCTCAAGAATTCTTTTCAAGTGTTTTATCAAAACCATTTTCCATCTAAAATGAAATTATTTCATATGTGTATGCTTTAAGTATAATGTCTCTTTTATTTACATGGTTTCACTTTTCTTATTATGAAATTATATCCATTTGTTTTATATGGATTATGTAATTATGGGATAATGTTTATGAATCCCATTTTATTCTTTGGGTTATGATGAATGTTTTAAGTTTATTTTGTGGCACAAGTAAGAATGATTTCACTATGAGATGGGTGGGACCTTTATCTCCCTCCAATGAATTGGGTAAAGATTTATATCTCATGAGATAGACATGGCCGGAACGACAAGTTAAACAAGTTCATTAATACAGGACTGGAATGGGGAGTGAACTCGAATCAGAAAGGGACTTTGCCCACTAAGATAGTCTTGGCAGTAATGCCTTGGATACTATGGAAATCATATCATGTGCTTAATGGTTTCCACAGTTACATGATAAATTACCATGCTATTTTATCATTCTTAATGTTTCCTTATGATCTATGCCTTGCGTACTTCCATGTTTTATGTCATTTCTCAAGATTTTGATGTTTAAACATTATGTTCATGTGTTTATGTTCAAATTTATATGGTATGTCTTATTTTATCCATGCTTACCCTAACTGAGCATTTGAGCTCACCCTTTTTATGTTTTATTTTCCCCATCATATAAATAAAGGTTTTAGGTAAGAAAAAAAGGGGAACATATTTATAGGAGATGTTGAAAATCTTTCACCACGATTAGAAGATTACGTTCCATGTTTCCAAAGACACTAAACTATTACGGTCCTTATGTGTCTGTTTTTGTTATGTATTAAGTATTCTGCTAAAGTAATGTAATTTCCATGTACGTCAAGATTTGGGTCTCTACAGTTGGTATCAGAGGACAGGTTTAGTAAACCTTTGGAAACTAGGATTCTAAAATGTTAGTGAGATCCCTAGATATATTTCTAAGGTATGTCAAGGGATGTCCCTAAGGATAAGTATACGTATAGTATACAGTTCTATAACTACGGTAATGATCATAGAATTTATCCTAAGATGTTAGATATTGAGGATACTCTCCCTTTACTATGTTGCTTTCACTAGCATGATTTTTTCCTCTCACACTATTCATTTTAGGTTTTAGAAAGTGGTTGGAAACAGGAAGATTCATGATAATGGAGGATATGATAGACAATGGAATGATTTTCTTCATGAGAAACCAAATGGAATGGGAACTGGAAGTCCAAACATCGTTATTATGCCTAATCAGAAATCTCATAATATGATCAATAATCTCAACTTTGGTAAGTTTCCAGCCTCAGATAATAAGAGAAAGATGGAGATTCATAATGATCATAGAGGAAAGAAAGTTCAATTTCCCTCATGTAAATCATGTGGGAAGAGGCATCGAAGAGATTGTTTCAAGGGAACTGGAAGATGCTTTGGGTGTGAAAAATAAGGACACAAAGCCAGTAAGTGAAAAGGAAAAGGTTCAGTTAACACCATGGATGAGGATAATGGTATTGCTACGACATCAAAAATGGTTAAATGTTTTAAATGTGGAATGTATGGGAATTATGTGAACCAATTCCCTAAGGTAAAGTCTCATGAAGAGAATCAGTATGGTCGTATGGTTAGTATTTATGTTGATGATGATGAAGAGACTACAAATGATATGTGAGATGAATGAATTGTTGAAGCTCGTTCAATGGTTTAATAAGGTAGTGGAATGATTACATGTTTAACAAGTGTAATTTTGTATAAGTAATCTCATGGTAATATGGAATAAAGAGACACCTAAGGATTGTTACAATGTTGTCTTTCCTAAGTTCTGAAAGTATATGATAAATGGTATTAGTAACCATGAAAGGTTATTCAGATATTTTTGGAAAATAGATGAAATGCGTATAATGAATGGATAAGGAGAAAATTAAATGTTTGATAGTATTCATAAGATCATGACTGATATAAAGAGAAGGTTATATAATTGTTTGAGTATATTGAATTTTTGGATTTTTCTATATGGAAAGAGTTAACTTTTGACAGAATTCATGTTTTTACTAAGGTTCAATGGTTATTCATTTTTTCAAGAGAATACATGATTAAGGTATTCACATGATTGGAATGTGACCAACAATATATATATGGGGGATAAATGATGGTATTCACATGCTTGGTTGATGACATTTCAAGTAATCATTTTCTTTATACTATGAGCTTGGACCGAAGTATTTTAGATAAGCCTAAAGATTGGAATGGATTATATTGGACATATGCAAGTATTGTTTAAGGATAGAACTTTTTTTGATATTACTAATGGGATTTTATAGTAATGCAGTTTTAGAAAAAGGACAACCTACAGGACGGGCGACATCCCATCGCGTCGGACAAGGATGTGGGAATTGAACCCACAACCGAAGTACGACTGACCTTTATCACCTACCACTATCCTACAAGAAGTCCCTTGTTAGTAGAAACTTGTTTTATTTTATTAAGCGGTTTGATATATGAAGTATAAGTTCATTTTTGGAACCATATACGATTAATCTAACCATAAGATGGACTTATAACTTTTGCTAACCTTTTGTTTGAAAGAGATTGAATGACCCATCATTCTATCACATGATCTACTAACACATCACGAATAAAAAATTCAAATTCATTTCTGTAAGGGATGAAGTGTAAATTGTTTAATTCACGAACCACAGTGAGATTGTACCAAAATCATTCATGTATTTCTTTTAATTCATCAACTTTAGGGAAATTATCTGGAAAACCAAAAATGTTGTCCTAATTCTTTAATATCCAATGAATCAGATGGTACCTTAGATCATCACAAATCAATAGCTTTGTGATTGTTGGTTTTTTCATAGCCATGTTCTCTACCACACTCCATCTGAACTTCATGGTTAGATTTTTCTTCCATATCCATATTTTCACCTATGTTCTCCTACGTGGAAAACCAGTGATGAGTTAATTTGGGTAACCATTACATTTCATACGTTAGTTTTTAATGCCATGTTTTGGTATTCCTTTTTACGATGTGGGTTTCTATTAAACAAACTTTCAAGTAGTAAACCATTTATAACCCCGACGAATTTCGAGGGCAAAATTCATTTTATGGGGGGTAGAATGTAACACCCCGAAATTTTATGAGAAATATTCTTTTAATTTCATTAATGTATTGTGTTGTATGCTACACCAATATTACCTTGCGCTATAAGCAACACCGTATTAGCTTGGAGTATATGCAACACTATTCTTAGATCGTGTTACACACAATTTTGATAATAGTTATTCTATGCAACATTGAGTATATATATATATATATATATTTAATGTATAAATGAAATATTTTTGGATTATGTTATACAAAACAATGAAGGATTCTTTCACAACACACAACCCTGACCTGGCTTTCATTACACGCAATCGCGACCTTCCTCGATAGCGTGTGTTGTACGCAATACCAGGTTTTACTAAACAACGATATATTATTATAATATTATTATGAACTAGCCATTATAAATATTATTAACTAAATTTTAAATTTTATAACTTTATTATTAATCTTACACATTTTCTAGAACATGGTATAAGAAAAAAATAATTGTTTCGGGTAAAATAAGTATTTTTAAAAAAATGCAGTTTTGCCGCCTTTTGATAGCGCACCCACATTAAATCTAGTTTTTGACATGTTTATAACATCAATTTGAAAAAATAAAATTCTTCTTTGGAATCAAGAAATAAAATTTTACTTTGGATAATTTTTTCATATTATTCTGGAAACTTTCATATTTTGATGAATAGTAAAAACATGCTATCTTTTAATTAAAAACAACTTTTTTCATCGCAATAATTTATATGGTTAAATTATAATATTGAATGGTTTTAAAGTATAAATAGAATATATTTTTACCATTTAATATAATGTATGTCATTATCATTGATTTTTTATTAAATTCCAAGGTTCAATCCATTCAATATTTTGCTATGTTTTAAAGAAAAACCTGTTTTCTTTCGACAACAGGATTAATTTTAATTTAATTTCTAAAACTTTTGTGTATTGAATTTTGAAAAATGGATTCCATATTTGGAATCATTGGGTCCAAATTATGTTAATAAACTAATTTAAATTTTTGGGAATTATGAGTAGTAACTACTGTAAATTTTATTTACCATAGTTAAAGGTAAATCAGGTAATTAAGCGTAAATATAATATTATAAAATTACCCTAACACATGCCAAAACTCTATTGTATGGCTAAACGTAGACCCATATAACCTAAGGGTAGTATTAGATTCATTTTATGGACTTTTGACCATGACAATAATTTAATTATTATTAAAACCAAAGAGAAATGACAACATGTCACTCTCTTATATCTTATAAGTATAATAATTTAAATTTAGTGATAAACATCATAAAACTTCAAACATGAATAGTCTATAGAAATCTAATAGAATTATCTACATCATGATAATTTATTTAGAATTTTTAGGGATTAAATAATAGTAATTAATGGTGATACATTAATGATACATAAATTATATATTAAGTGGAAAATAAGTAATATAGTTTTTATTGAAATAATAATACCCATTAAAAATACCAATAACCTGACAAAACCTTATTGGTAGTGTATATATACACCGTAATCATCAAATGACCTAATATATAACCGTTTTGAGCCATATAAAAGTGATTATGACACTTATATTATTTTATTTTAAATGATGCCAAAGTTGTCACCTTCATAATTTAATAAATATAACAATTTAAAAATTGTGATTTTAAGATGATAATTTCGAGTAAAAGTATTATTGTGAATGTAATAGATATATATTCATCATAGGATTTTACTTTTAATTTTTATGCAAAAATAAGTATATTAAATAATTATACAAAAATGTTGTAGTAATTATTTTATTAAGAGATAAACCATATAAATGGTTTTAACAATAATAAAATAAATATTATATGAACTATTTAATGTGATCCACTAATTTTATAGATACATATGACATATTATGAATCTTCTAAAGATTTTATTTCAAACATATATTATGTGTATATTTTATTTAAATTCAAATAAATGAATAGTGTCAAAATTGACACTATTGTTATTTTATAAAAATAACAGATTATAAAATTGTTTAAAAATCACAAGAATATTTAAAACTTATACATTTAAATTTTTATGGTCTATAATGTTATAAAGTAAACCATTATGGAAAATTAACAACAAATAAGTAATTATTTTTTGTAATTTAAAATTTAGAATTTTATTACCACAAATAAACTTAAATAGATTAAATAAGGATAAATCAAAATGATAATTTTTAAAATAAGACCCAAACATGTCACAATTTAATTGGTTGATGAGATTACAACCCTATATCATCTAATAATCTAATATGAGTAATTTTCGGAGGTTTTTAAGTGGGGTTATATTTATTATAAATTAATATTTTTAAGAATTCGAAAGGTGCCCCTCTCCTCCCTTATAAAAGGGCACCTCCTCCCTCTCTTCCTCACACCACATTTAGCCTTCAAGCTCGTCCAAACCCTGAAACATTCTCTTCTCCAATTCCCTAAAAACATCCTAGAGGTCCTGGTATTCTTAAAAGGCAAATTTTTGTGCCCTAAGAGGAAGACTCAAAGAGGCGCTTCAAAGAAGAGGAAATGTCCGTTACCGATTCTTTCATCTTTATTTCTTCTTCCACTTATTCTTCATAGGTTGTTTCATTATTAAGTAATAAAATAAGTATCACTCAAATACTGATATGTTATTATAAGTATGAAACAACCTTATTTCACCATCTATTCATCCTACAGAAAAGGAAATCACCGCGCGTGCGTACGTACGGAATACCGTCTCCATGCCGTGGTGTAATCTATTTTCCACCACCACCTTACTCGGATGAGTATAATGGTGTGAATAAAAACAATATATGATTATTGTAAAGTGATATTTATTCTGAAATAGTATACATACACTCTAATACAATTCCACGAACATGAGAACGATATCATCGCTCGTGCGTACGTACGGACTACCGTCTCCACGACGCGATGAGATTCATTATCCACGTTAACCATTCATGATTGATTATAAAGTATATATAATAAGTAAACATGAAATATATGAAATAATAATGATACTGGATTTATGTGTATATATATGTATGTCATCTACTTAATTCCATTCAACTCGATAAGGAATAGAAAATAGCGTTAAAGTGTACGTATGGTCTACCGTCTCCATGAACGGTGTATTTCTTTCCATTTACTGATATATTATATATATATATATTCTTAATATATATTATATATAAATAATGTTTTATATTCTGGAATTATGTAATCATGATCTAAGTAATCATATGAATAATTACAAGTCAAAACACGGACGACAAATGAAACGATTTTACCCAAAACGCTATTTAACATGGAATTTACAAAAGAACGGGTAATATAAAGCCATAAGTGAACCATATATGGTATCATAACAATGATTACGATTATGGAATAAGTCAATGTCATTATTTAAATCATTATACAGGAGGTTCAGACACATACGAAGCAAATCGGTCCTAAGGTAAGGGAAATATCGCAATCTCATTTTTATCCAAGATTGTTTATACTTCAGAAATTACTGGGCTGTATTTTATCATACACATCCATGTTTCCTAAATATGTAATCTTATTTCCATCCACCTACAATTTTTTATATCCAATTTTACCCTTTGGTTGGTTTTTCGTAAAACATATGATATGAATCTTTTGTCATTTTTCGTACGAGGTACTTTTTGACTTTTCCGACAAAAGTACGAGAAGATTGTTTTTTTAACTTATACGGCATGAAAGGATTTTTACGGTTTTATAAATACATATTTTCATGAAGATTCCTCAAAAAGATTTCATGACTATTTTCAAGAAAATCCTTTTCTTTTAAAAATTCATGACATTTTGTGAAAGGAAAATTATTTTAAAGATGAAAGGATATTTTCCTCAAGAATTATTTTCAAGTGTTTTATCAAAACCATTTTCCATCTAAAATGAAATTATTTCATATGTGTATTCTTTAAGTATAATGTCTCTTTTATTTACATGGTTTCACTTTTCTTATTATGAAATTATATCCATTTGTTTTATATGGATTATGAAATGATGGGATGATGTTTATGAATCCAATTTTATTCTTTGGGTTATGATGAATGTTTTAAGTTTATTTTGTGGCACAAGTAAGAATGATTTCACTATGATATGGGTGGGACCTTTATCTCCCTCCAATGAATTGGGTAAAGATTTATATCTCATGAGATAGACATGGCCGGAACGACAAGTTAAACCGGTTCATTAATACAAGACTGGAATGGGGAGTGAACTCGAATCAGAAAGGGACTTTGCCCACTAAGATAGTCTTGGCAGTAATGCCTTGGCTACTATGGAAATCATATCATGTGCTTAATGGTTTCCACAGTTACATGATTAATTACCATGCTATTTTATCATTCTTAATGTTTCCTTATGATCTATGCCTTGCGTACTTCCATGTTTTATGTAATTTCTCAAGCATTTGATGTTTAAACATTATGTTCATGTGTTTAAGTTCAAATTTATATGGTATGTTTTATTTTATCCATGCTTACTCTTACTGAGCATTTGAGCTCACCCTTTTTATGTTTTATTTTCCCCATGATATAAATAAAGGTTTTAGGTAAGAAAAAAAGGGGAACATATTTATAGGAGATGTTGAAAATCTTTCACCACGATTAGAAGATTACGTTCCATGTTTCCAAAGACACTAAACTATTAAGGTCCTTATGTGTCTGTTTTTGTTATTTATTAAGTATTCTGCTAAAGTAATGTAATTTCCATGTACGTCAAGATTTGGGTCTCTACAGTTGGTATCAGAGGACAGGTTTAGTCAACCATTGGAAACTAGGATTCTAAAATGTTAGTGAGATCCCTAGATATATTTCTAAGGTATGTCAAGGGATGTCCCTAAGGATAAGTATACGTATAGTATACAGTTCTATAACTACGGTAATGATCATAGAATTTATCCTAAGATGTTAGATATTGAGGATACTCTCCCTTTACAATGTTGCTTTCTCTAGCATGATTTTTTCCTCTCACACTATTCATTTTAGGTTTTAGAAAATGGTTGGAAACATGAAGATTCATGATAATGGAGGATATGATAGACAATGGAATGATTTTCATCATGAGAAACCAAATGGAACGGGATCTGGAAGTCCAAACATCGTTATTATGCCTAATCAGCAATCTCATAATATGATCAATAATCCCAACTTTGTTAAGTTTCCCGCCTCAGATAATAAGAGAAAGATGTAGATTCATAATGATCATAGAGGAAATAAAGTTCAATTTCCCTCATGTAAATCATGTGGGAAGAGGCATCGAAGAGATTGTTTCAAGGGAACTGGAAGATGCTTTGGGTGTGAAAAAGAAGGACACAAAGCCAGTAACTGAAAAGGAAAAGGTTCAGTTAACACCATGGATGACGATAATGGTATTACTACGACATCAAAAATGGTTAAATGTTTTAAATGTGGAATGTACGGGAATTATGTGAACCAATTCCCTAAGGTAAAGTCTCATGAAGAGAATCAGTATGGTCGTATGGGTAGTATTTATGTTGATGATGATGAAGAGACTACAAATGATATGTGAGATGAATGAATTGTTGAAGCTCGTTCAATGGTTTAAGAAGGTAGTGGAATGATTACATGTTTAACAAGTGTAATTTTGTATAAGTAATATCATGTTAATATGGAATAAAGAGACTCCTAAGGATTGTTACAATGTTGTCTTTCCTAAGTTCTGAAAGTATATGATAAATGGTATTAGTAACCATGAAAGGTTATTCAGATATTTTTGGAAAATTGATGAAATGCGTATAATGAATGGATAAGGAGAAAATTAAATGTTTGATAGTATTCATAAGATCATGACTGATATAAAGAGAAGGTAATATCATTGTTTGAGTATATTGAATTTTTGGGTTTTTCTATATGGAAAGAGTTAACTTTTGACAGCATTCATGTTTTTACTAAGGTTCAATGGTTATTCATTTTTTCAAGAGAATACATGATTAAGGTATTCACATGATTGGAATGTGACCAACAATATATATATGGGGGATAAATGATGGTATTCACATGCTTGGTTGATGACATTTCAAGTAATCATTTTCTTTATACTATGAGCTTGGACCGAAGTATTTTAGATAAGCCTAAAGATTGGAATGGATTATATTGGACATATGCAAGTATTGTTTAAGGATAGAACTTTTTATGATATTACTAATGGGATTTTATAGTAATGTAGTTTTAGAAGAAGGACAACCTACAGGACGGGCGACATCCCATCGCGTCGGACAAGGATGTGGGAATTGAACCCACAACCGAAGTACGACTGACCTTTATCACCTACCACTATCCTACAGGAAGTCCCTTTTTATTAGAAACTTGTTTTATTTTATTAAGCGGTTTGATATATGAAGTATAAGTTCATTTTTGGAACCATATACGATTAATCTAACCATAAGATGGACTTATAACTTTTGCTAACCTTTTGTTTGAAAGAGATTGAATGACCCATCATTCTATCACATAATCTACTAACACATCACGAATAAAAAATTCAAATTCATTTCTATAAGGGATGAAGTGGAAATTGTTTAATTCATGAACCACAGTGAGATTGTACCAAAATCATGCATGTATTTATTTTAATTCATCAACTTTAGGGAAATTATCTGGAAAACCAAAAATGTTGTCCTAATTCTTTAATATCCAATGAATTAGATGGTACCTTAGATCATCACAAATCAATTGCTTTGTGATTGTTGGTTTTTTCAAAGCCATGTTCTCTACCACACTCCATCCGAACTTCATGGTTAGATTTTTCTTCCATATCCATATTTTCACCTATGTTCTCCTACGTGGAAAACCAGTGATGAGTTAATTTGGGTAACCATTACATTTCATACGTTAGTTTTTAAAGCCATGTTTTGGTTTTCCTTTTTACGATGTGGGTTTCTATTAAACAAACTTTCAAGTAGTAAACCATTTATAACCCCGACGAATTTCGAGGGCAAAATTCATTTTATGGGGGGTAGAATGTAACACCCCGAAATTTTATGAGAAATATTCTTTTAATTTCATTAATGTATTGTGTTGTATGCTACACCAAGATTACCTTGCGCAATAAGAAACACCGTATTAGCTTGGAGTATATGCAACACTATACTTGGATCGTGTTACACACAATTTTGATAATAGTTATTCTATGCAACATTGAGTATATATATATATATATATTTAATGTATAAATGAAATATGTTTGGATTATGTTATAAAAAACAATGAAGGATTCTTTCACAACACACAACCCTGACCTGGCTTTCATTACACGCAATCGTGACCTTCCTCGATAGCGTGTGTTGTACGCAATACCAGGTTTTACTAAACAACGATATATTATTATAATATTATTATGAACTAGCCATTATAAATATTATTAACTAAATTTTAAATTTTATAACTTTATTATTAATCTTACACATTTTCTAGAACATGGTATAAGAACAAAATAATTGATTCGGGTAAAATAAGTATTTTTAAAAAAATGCAGTTTTGCCGCCTTTTGATAGCGCACCCACATTAAATCAAGTTTTTGACATGTTTATAACTTCAATTTGAAAAAATAAAATTCTTCTTTGGAATCAAGAAATAAAATTTTACTTTGGATAATTTTTTCATATTATTCTGGAAACTTTCATATTTTGATGAATAGTAAAAACATGCTATATTTTAATTAAAAACAACTTTTTTCATCGCAGTAATTTATATCGTTAAATTATAATATTGAATGGTTTTAAAGTATAAATAGAATATATTTTTACCATTTAATATAATGTATGTCATTATCATTGATTTTTCATTAAATTCCAAGGTTCAATCCATTCAATATTTTGCTATGTTTTAAAGAAAAACCTGTTTTCTTTCGACAACAGGATTAATTTTAATTTAATTTCTAAAACTTTTGTGTATTGAATTTGGAAAAATGGATTCAATATTTGGAATCATTGGGTCCAAATTATGTTAATAAACTACTTTATATTTTTGGGAATTATGAGTAGTAACTACTGTAAATTTTATTTACCATAGTTAAAGGTAAATCAGGTAATTAAGCGTAAATATAATATTATAAAATTATCCTAACACATGCCAAAACTCTATTGGATGGATAAAAGTAGACCCATATAACCTAAGGGTAGTATTAGATTCATTTTATGGACTTTTGACCATGACAATAATTTAATTATTATTAAAACCAAAGAGAAATAACAACATGTCACTCTCTTATATCTTATAAGTATAATAATTTAAATTTAGTGATAAACATCATAAAACTTAGAACATGAATAGTCTATAGAAATCTGATAGAATTATCTACATCATGATAACTTATTTAGAATTTTTAGGGATTAAATAATAGTAATTAATGGTGATACATTAATGATACAGAAATTATATATTAAGTGGAAAATAAGTAATATAGTTTTTATTGAAATAATAATACCCATTAAAAATCCCAATAACCTGACAAAACCTTATTGGTAGTGTATATATACACCGTAATCATCAAATGACCTAATATATAACCGTTTTGAGCCATATAAAAGTGATTATGACACTTATATTATTTTATTTTAAATGATGCCAAAGTTGTCACCTTCATAATTTAATAAATATAACAATTTAAAAATTGTGATTTTAAGATGATAAATTCGAGTAAAAGTATTATTCTGAATGTAATAGATATATATTAATTATAGGATTTTACTTTTAATTTTTATGCAAAAATAAGTATATTAAATAATTATACAAAAATGTTGTAGTAATTATTTTATTAAGAGATAAACCATATAAATGGTTTTAACAATAATAAAATAAATATTATATGAACTATTTAATGTGATACACTAATTTTATAGATACATATGACCTCTTATGAATCTTCTAAAGATTTTATTTCAAACATATATTATGTGAATATTTTATATAAATTCAAATAAATGAATAGTGTCAAAATTGACACTATTGTTATTTTATAAAAATAACAGATTATAAAATTGTTTAAAAATCATAAAAATATTTAAAACTTATACATTTAAATTTTTATGGTCTATAATGTTATAAAGTAAACCATTATGGAAAATTAACAACAAATAAGTAATTATTTTTTGTAATTTAAAATTTAGAATTTTATTACCACAAATAAACTTAAATAGATTAAATAAGGATAAATCAAAATGATAATTTTTAAAATAAGACCCAAACATGTCTCAATTTAATTGGTTGATGATATTACAACCCTATATCATCTAATATTCTAATATGAGTAATTTTCGGAGGTTTTTAAGTGGGGTTAGATTTATTATAAATTAATATTTTTAAGAATTCCAAAGGTGCCCCTCTCCTCCCTTATAAAAGGGCACCTCCTCCCTCTCTTCCTCACACCACATTTAGCCTTCAAGCTCTTCCAAACCCTGAAAAATTCTCTTCTCAAATTCCCTAAAAACATCCTAGAGGTCCTGGTATTCTTAAAAGGAAAATTTTTGTGCCCTAAGAGGAAGACTCAAAGAGGCGCTTCAAAGAAGAGGAAATGTCTGTTACCGATTCTTTCATCTTTATTTCTTCTTCCACTTATTCTGCATAGGTTGTTTCATTATTAAGTAATAAAATAAGTATCACTCATATACTGATATGTTATTATAAGTATGAAACAACCTTATTTCACCATCTATTCATCCTACAGAAAAAGAAATCACCGCGCGTGCGTACGTACGGAATACCGTCTCCATGCCGCGGTGTAATCTATTTTCCACCACCACCTTACTCGGATGAGTATAATGGTGTGAATAAAAACTATATATTATTATTGTAAATTGATATTTATTCTGAAATAGTATACATACACTCTAATACAATTCCACGAACATGAGAACGATATCATCGCTCATGCGTACGTACGGACTACCGTCTCCACGACGCGATGAGATTCATTATCCACGTTAACCATTAATGATTGATTATAAAGTATATATAATAAGTAAACATGAAATATATGAAATAATAATGATACTGGATTTATGTGTATATATATGTATGTCATCTACTTAATTCCATTCAACTCGATAAGGAATAGAAAACAGCGTTAAAGCGTACGTATGGTCTACCGTCTCCATGAACGGTGTATTTCTTTCCATTTACTGATATATTATATATATATATATTCTTAATATATATTATATATAAATCATGTTTTATATTCTGGAATTATGTAATCATGATCTAAGTAATCATATGAATAATTACAAGTCAAAACACGGACGACAAATGAAACGATTTTACCCAAAACACTATTTAACATGGAATTTACAAAAGAACGGGTAATATAAAGCCATAAGTGAACCATATATGGTATCATAACAATGATTATGATTATGGAATAAGTCAATTTCATTATTTAAATCATTATACAGGAGGTTCGGACACATACGAATCAAATCGGTCCTAAGGTAAGGGAAATATCACAATCTCATTTTTATCCAAGATTGTTTATACTTCAGAAATTACTGGGCTGTATTTTATCATCCACATCCATGTTTCCTAAATATGTAATCTTATTTCCATCCACCTAAAATTTTTTATATCCAATTTTACCCTTTGGTTGGTTTTTCGTAAAACATATGATATGAATCTTTTGTCATTTTTCGTACGAGGTACTTTTTGACTTTTCCGACAAAAGTACGAGAAGATTGTTTTTTTAACTTATACGGCATGAAAGGATTTTTACGGTTTTATAAATACATATTTTCATGAAGCTTCCTCAAAAAGATTTCATGAATATTTTCAAGAAAATACTTTTCTTTTAAAAATTCATGACATTTTGTGAAAGGAAAATTATTTTAAAGATGAAAGGATATTTTCCTCAAGAATTATTTTCAAGTGTTTTATCAAAACCATTTTCCATCTAAAATGAAATTATTTCATATGTGTATGATTTAAGTATAATTACTCTTTTATTTACATGGTATCACTTTTCTTATTATGAAATTATATCCATTTGTTTTATATGGATTATGAAATGATGGGATGATGTTTATGAATCCCATTTTATTCTTTGGGTTATGATGAATGTTTTAAGTTTATTTTGTGGCACAAGTAAGAATGATTTCACTATGAGATGGGTGGGACCTTTATCTCCCTCCAATAAATTGGGTAAAGATTTATATCTCATGAGATAGACATGGCCGGAACGACAAGTTAAACTGGTTCATTAATACAGGACTGGAATGGGGAGTGAATTCGAATCAGAAAGGGACTTTGCCCACTAAGATAGTCTTGGCAGTAATGCCTTGGCTACTATGGAAATCATATCATGTGCTTAATGTTTTCCACAGTTACATGATTAATTACCATGCTATTTTGTCATTCTTAATGTTTCCTTATGATCTATTCCTTGCGTACTTCCATGTTTTATGTAATTTCTCAAGCTTTTGATGTTTAAACATTATGTTCATGTGTTTAAGTTCAAATTTATATGGTATGTTTTATTTTATCCATGCTTACCCTTACTGAGCATTTGAGCTCACCCTTTTTATGTTTTATTTTCCCCATGATATAAATAAAGGTTTTAGGTAAGAAAAAAAGGGGAACATATTTATAGGAGATGTTGAAAATCTTTCACCACGATTAGAAGATTACGTTCCATGTTTCCAAAGACACTAAACTATTACGGTCCTTATGTGTCTGTTTTTGTTATGTATTAAGTATTCTGCTAAAGTAATGTAATTTCCATGTACGTCAAGATTTGGGTCTCTACAGTTGGTATCAGAGGACAGGTTTAGTCAACCTTTGGAAACTAGGATTCTAAAATGTTAGTGAGATCCCTAGATATATTTCTAAGGTATGTCTAGGGATGTCCCTAAGGATAAGTATACGTATAGGATACAGTTATATAACTATGGTAATGATCATAGAATTTAACCTAAGATGTTAGATATTGAGGATACTCTCCCTTTACTATGTTGCTTTCACTAGCATGATTTTTTCCTCTCACACTATTCATTTTAGGTTTTAGAAAATGGTTGGAAACAGGAAGATTCATGATAATGGAGGATATGATAGACAATGGAATGATTTTCATCATGAGAAACCAAATGGAACGGGATCTGGAAGTCCAAACATCGTTATTATGCCTAATCAGCAATCTCATAATATGATCAATAATCTCAACTTTGGTAAGTTTCCCGCCTCAGATAATAAGAGAAAGATGGAGATTCATAATGATCATAGAGGAAAGAAAGTTCAATTTCCCTCATGTAAATCATGTGGGAAGAGGCATCGAAGAGATTGTTTCAAGGGAACTGGAAGATCCTTTGGGTGTGAAAAAGAAGGACACAAAGCCAGTAACTGAAAAGGAAAAGGTTCAGTTAACACCATGGATGAGGATAATGGTATTGCTACGACATCAAAAATGGTTAAATGTTTTAAATGTGGAATGTACGGGAATTATGTGAACCAATTCCCTAAGGTAAAGTCTCATGAAGAGAATCAATATGGTCGTATGGGTAGTATTTATGTTGATGATGATGAAGAGACTACAAATGATATGTGAGATGAATGAATTGTTGAAGCTCGTTCAATGGTTTAAGAAGGTAGTGGAATGATTACATGTTTAACAAGTGTAATTTTGTATATGTAATCTCATGGTAATATGGAATAAAGAGACGCCTAAGGATTGTTACAATGTTGTCTTTCCTATGTTCTGAAAGTATATGATAAATGATATTAGTAACCATGAAAGGTT
The DNA here is from genome assembly GCA_963277665.1 of Viscum album. Taxonomy (NCBI): domain Eukaryota; kingdom Viridiplantae; phylum Streptophyta; class Magnoliopsida; order Santalales; family Viscaceae; genus Viscum; species Viscum album. The sequence goes on from OY728158.1 coordinate 1,905,868,440, forward strand.
ATTCAGATATTTTTGGAAAATAGATGAATTGCGTATAATGAATGGATAAGGAGAAAATTAAATGTTTGATAGTATTCATAAGATCATGACTGATATAAAGAGAAGGTTATATCATTGTTTGAGTATATTGAATTTTTGGATTTTTCTATATGGAAAGAGTTAACTTTTGACAGCATTCATGTTTTTACTAAGGTTCAATGGTTATTCATTTTTTCAAGAGAATACATGATTAAGGTATTCACATGATTGGAATGTGACCAACAATATATATATGGGGGATAAATGATGGTATTCACATGCTTGGTTGATGACATTTCAAGTAATCATTTTCTTTATACTATGAGCTTGGACCGAAGTATTTTAGATAAGCCTAAAGATTGGAATGGATTATATTGGACATATTCAAGTATTGTTTAAGGATAGAACTTTTTTTGATATTACTAATGGGATTTTATAGTAATGTAGTTTTAGAAAAAGGACAACCTACAGGACGGGCAACATCCCATCGCGTCGGACAAGGATGTGGGAATTGAACCCACAATCGAAGTACGACTGACCTTTATCACCTACCACTATCCTACAGGAAGTCCCTTGTTAGTAGAAACTTGTTTTATTTTATTAAGCGGTTTGATATATGAAGTATAAGTTCATTTTTGGAACCATATACGATTAATCTAACCATAAGATGGACTTATAACTTTTTCTAACCTTTTGTTTGAAAGAGATTGAATGACCCATCATTCTATCACATGATCTACTAACACATCGCGAATAAAAAATTCAAATTCATTTCTCTAAGGGATGAAGTGGAAATTGTTTAATTCACGAACAACAGTGAGATTGTACCAAAATCATGCATGTATTTCTTTTAATTCATCAACTTTAGGGAAATTATCTGGAAAACCAAAAATGCTGTCCAAATTATTTAATATCCAATGAATCAAATGGTACCTTAGATCATCACAAACCAATAGCTTTGTGATTGTTGGTTTTTTCATAGCCATGTTCTCTACCACACTCCATCCGAACATCATGGTTAGATTTTTCTTCCATATCCATATTTTCACCTATGTTCTCCTACGTGGAAACCCAGTGATGAGTTAATTTGGGTAACCATTACATTTCATACGTTAGTTTTTAAAGCCATGTTTTGGTATTCCTTTTTACGATGTGGGTTTCTATTAAACAAACTTTCAAGTAGTAAACCATTTATAACCCCGACGAATTTCGAGGGAAAAATTCATTTTATGGGGGGTAGAATGTAACACCCCGGAATTTTATGAGAAATATTCTTTTAATTTCATTAATGTATTGTGTTGTATGCTACACCAAGATTACCTTGCGCTATAAGCAACACCGTATTAGCTTGCAGTATATGCAACACTATTCTTGGATCGTGTTACACACAATTTTGATAATAGTTATTCTATGGAACATTGAGTATATATATATATATATATATTTAATGTATAAATGAAATATGTTTGGATTATGTTATACAAAACAATGAAGGATTCCTTCACAACACACAACCCGGACCTGGCTTTCATTACACGCAATCACGACCTTCCTCGATAGCGTGTGTTGTACGCAATACCAGGTTTTACTAAACAATGATATATTATTATAATATTATTATGAACTAGCCATTATGAATATTATTAACTAAATTTTAAATTTTATAACTTTATTTTTAATCTTACACATTTTCTAGAACATGGTATAAGAAAAAAATAATTGTTTCGGGTAAAATAAGTATTTTTAAAAAAATGCAGTATTGCCGCCTTTTGATAGCGCACCCACATTAAATCTAGTTTTTGACATGTTTATAAGTTCAATTTGACAAAATAAAATTCTTCTTTGGAATCAAGAAATAAAATTTTACTTTGGATAATTTTTTCATATTATTCTGGAAACTTTCATATTTTGATGAATAGTAAAAACATGCTATATTTTAATTAAAAACAACTATTTTCATCGCAATAATTTATATGGTTAAATTATAATATTGAATGGTTTTAAAGTATAAATAGAATATATTTTTACCATTTAATATAATGTATTTCATTATCATTGATTTTTCATTAAATTCCTAGGTTCAATCCATTCAATATTTTGCTATGTTTTAAAGAAAAACCTCTTTTCTTTTGACAACAAGATTAATTTTAATTTAATTTCTGAAACTTTTGTGTATTGAATTTGGAAAAATGGATTCCATATTTGGAATAAGTGGGTCCAAATTATGTTAATAAACTACTTTATATTTTTGGGAATTATGAGTAGTAACTACTGTAAATTTTATTTACCATAGTTAAAGGTAAATCGGGTAATTAAGAGTAAATATAATATTATAAAATTACCCTAACACTTGCCAAAACTCTATTGGATGGCTACAAGTAGACCCATATAACCTAAGGGTAGTATTAGATTCATTTTATGGACTTTTGACCATGACAATAATTTAATTATTATTAAAACCAAAGAGAAATGACAACTTGTCACTCTCTTATATCTTATAAGTATAATAATTTAAATTTAGTGATAAACATCATAAAACTTCGAACATGAATAGTCTATAGAAATCTAATAGAATTATCTACATCAGGATAATTTATTTATAATTTTTAGGGATTAAATAATAGTAATTAATGGTGATACATTAATGATATAGAAATTATATATTAAGTGGAAAATAAGTAATATAGTTTTTATTGAAATAATAATACCCATTAAAAAGCCCAATAACCTGAGAAAACCTTATTAGTAGTGTATATATACACCGTAATCATCAAATGACCTAATATATAACCGTTTGGAGCCATATAAAAGTGATTATGACACTTATATTATTTTATTTTAAATGATGCCAAAGTTGTCACCTTCATAATTTAATAAATATAACAATTTAAAAATTGTGATTTTAGGATGATAAATTCGAGTAAAAGTATTATTGTGAATGTAATAGATATATCATCATCATAGGATTTTAATTTTAATTTTTATGCAAAAATATGTATATTAAATAATTATACAAAAATGTTGTAGTAATTATTTTATTAAGAGATAAACCATATAAATGGTTTTAACAATAATAAAATAAATATTATATGAACTATTTAATGTGATCCACTAATTTTATAGATACATATGACCTCTTATGAATCTTCTAAAGATTTTATTTCAAACATATATTATGTGTATATTTTATTTAAATTCAAATAAATGAATAGTGTCAAAATTGACACTATTGTTATTTTATAAAAATAACAGATTATAAAATTGTTTAAAAATCACAAAAATATTTAAAACTTATACATTTAAATTTATATGGTCTATAATGTTATAAAGTAAACCATTATGGAAAATTAACAACAAATAAGTAATTATTTTTTGTAATTTAAAATTTAGAATTTTATTACCACAAATAAACTTAAATAGATTAAATAAGGATAAATCAAAATGATAATTTTTAAAATAAGACCCAAACATGTCTCAATTTAATTGGTTGATGATATTACAACCCTATATCATCTAATATTCTAATATTAGTAATTTTTGGAGGTTTTTAAGTGGGGTTAGATTTATTATAAATTAATATTTTTAAGAATTCCAAAGGTGCCCCTCTCCTCCCTTATAAAAGGGCACCTCATCCCTCTCTTCCTCACACCACATTTAGCCTTCAAGCTCGTCCAAACCCTGAAAAGTTCTCTTCTCCACTTCCCTAAAAACATCCTAGAGGTCCTGGTATTCTTAAAAGGCAAATTGTTGTGCCCTAAGAGGAAGACTCAAAGAGGCGCTTCAAAGAAGAGGAAATGTCCGTTACCGATTCTTTCATCTTTATTTCTTCTTCCACTTATTCTTCATAGGTTGTTTAATTATTAAGTAATAAAATAAGTATCACTCATATACTGATATGTTATTATAAGTATGAATCAACCTTATTTCACCATCTATTCATCCTACAGAAAAGGAAATCACCGCGCGTGTGTACGTACGGAATACCGTCTCCATGCCGTGGTGTAATCTATTTTCCATCACCACCTTACATGGATGAGTATAATGGTGTGAATAAAAACTATATATGATTATTGTAAAGTGTTATTGATTATGAAATAGTGTACATACACTCTAATAAAATTCCACGATCATGATAACGATATCATCGCTCGTGCGTATGTACGGACTACCGTCTCCACGACGCGATGAGATTCATTATCCACGTTAACCATTCATGATTGATTATAAAGTATATATATTAAGTAATCATGAAATATATGAAATAATAATGATACTGGATTTATGTGTATATATATGTATGTCATCTACTTAATTCCATTCAACTCGATAAGGAATAGAAAACAGCGTTAATGCGTACGTACGGTCTACCGTCTCCATGAACGGTGTATTTCTTTCCATTTACTGATATATTATATATATATATATATTCTTAATATATATTATATATAAATCATGTTTTATATTCTGGAATTATGTAATCATGATCTAAGTAATCATATGAATAATTACAAGTCAAAACACGGACGACAAATGAAACGATTTTACCCAAAACGCTATTTAACATGGAATTTACAAAAGAACGGGTAATATAAAGCCATAAGTGAACCATATATGGTATCATAACAATGATTATGATTATGGAATAAGTCAATGTCATTATTTAAATCATTTTACAGGAGGTTCGGACACATACGAAGCAAATCGGTCCTAAGGTAAGGGAAATATCACAATCTCATTTTTATCCAAGATTGTTTATACTTCAGAAATTACTGGGTTGTATTTTATCATCCACATCCATGTTTCCTAAATATGTAATCTTATTTCCATCCACCTACAATTTTTCATATCCAATTTTACCCTTTGGTTGGGTTTTCGTAAAACATATGATATGAATCTTTTGTCATTTTTCGTACGAGGTACTTTTTGACTTTTCCAACAAAAGTACGAGAAGATTGTTTTTTTAACTTATACGGCATGAAATGATTTTTACAGTTTTATAAAGCCATATTTTCATGAAGCTTCCTCAAAAATATTTCATGACTATTTTCAAGAAAATACTTTTCTTTTAAAAATTCATGACATTTTGTGAAAGGAAAATTATTTTAAAGATGAAAGGATATTTTCCTCAAGAATTATTTTCAAGTGTTTTATCAAAACCATTTTCCATCTAAAATGAAATTATTTCATATGTGTATTCTTTAAGTATAATGTCTCTTTTATTTACATGGTTTCACTTTTCTTATTATGAAATTATATCCATTTGTTTTATATGGATTATGAAATGATGGGATGATGTTTATGAATCCCATTTTATTCTTTGGGTTATGATGAATGTTTTAAGTTTATTTTGTGGCACAAGTAAGAATGATTTCACTATGAGATGGGTGGGACATTTATCTCCCTCCAATGAATTGGGTAAATATTTATATCTCATGAGATAGACATGGCCGGAACGACAAGTTAAACTGGTTCATTATAACAGGACTGGAATGGGGAGTGAACTCGATTCCGAAAGGGACTTTGCCCACTAAGATAGTCTTGGCAGTAATGCCTTGGCTAATATGGAAATCATATCATGTGCTTAATGGTTTCCACAGTTACATGATTAATTACCATGCTATTTTATCATTCTTAATGTTTCCTTATGATCTATGCCTTGCGTACTTCCATGTTTTATGTCATTTCTCAAGCATTTTATGTTTAAACATTATGTTCATGTGTTTAAGTTCAAATTTATATGGTATATTTTATTTTATCCTTGCTTACCCTTACTGAGCATTTGAGCTCACCCTTTTTATGTTTTATTTTCCCCATGATATAAATAAAGGTTTTAGGTAAGAAAAAAAAGGGGAACATATTTATAGGAGATGTTGAAAATCTTTCACCACTATTAGAAGATTACGTAACATGTTTCCAAAGACACTAAACTATTACGGTCCTTATGTGTCTGTTTTTGTTATGTATTAAGTATTCTGCTAAAGTAATGTAATTTCCATGTACGTCAAGATTTGGGTCTCTACAGTTGGTATCAGAGGACAGGTTTAGTCAACCTTTGGAAACTAGGATTCTAAAATGTTAGTGAGATCCCTAGATATATTTCTAAGGTATGTCTAGGGATGTCCCTAAGGATAAGTATACGTATAGGATACAGTTCTATAACTACGGTAATGATCATAGAATTTAACCTAAGATGTTAGATAATGAGGATACTCTCCCTTTACTATGTTTCTTTCACTAGCATGATTTTTTTCTCTCACACTATTCATTTTAGGTTTTGGAAAATGGTTGGAAACAGGAAGATTCATGATAATGGAGGATATGATAGACAATGGAATGATTTTCTTCATGAGAAACCAAATGGAACGGGATCTGGAAGTCCAAACATCGTTATTATTCCTAATCAGCAATCTCATAATATGATCAATAATCTCAACTTTGGTAATTTTCCCGCCTCAGATAATAAGAGAAAGATGGAGATTCATAATGATCATAGAGGAAAGAAAGTTCAATTTCGCTCATGTAAATCATGTGGGAAGAGGCATCGAAGAGATTGTTTCATGGGAACTGGAAGATGCTTTGGGTGTGAAAAAGAAGGACACAAAGCCAGTAAGTGAAAAGGAAAAGGTTCAGTTAACACCATGGATGAGGATAATGGTATTGCTACGACATCAAAAATGGTTAAATGTTTTAAATGTGGAATGTACGGGAATTATGTGAACCAATTCCCTAAGGTAAAGTCTCATGAAGAGAATCAGTATGGTCGTATGGGTAGTGTTTATGTTGATGATGATGAAGAGACTACAAATGATATGTGAGATGAATGAATTGTTGAAGCTCGTTCAATGGTCTAAGAAGGTAGTGGAATGATTACATGTTTAACAAGTGTAATTTTGTATAAGTAATCTCATGGTAATATGGAATAAAGAGACACCTAAGGATTGTTACAATGTTGTCTTTCCTAAGTTCTGAAAGTATATGATAAATGGTATTAGTAACCATGAAAGGTTATTCAGATATTTTTGGAAAATAGATGAAATGCGTATAATGAATGGATAAGGAGGAAATTAAATGTTAGATAGTATTCATAAGATCATGACTGATATAAAGAGAAGGTTATATCATTGTTTGAGTATATTGAATTTTTTGATTTTTCTATATGGAAAGAGTTAACTTTTGACAGCATTCATGTTTTTACTAAGGTTCAATGGTTATTCATTTTTTCAAGAGAATACATGATTAAGGTATTCACATGATTGGAATGTGACCAACAATATATATATGGGGGATAAATGATGGTATTCACATGCTTGGTTGATGACATTTCAAGTAATCATTTTCTTTATACTATGAGCTTGGACCGAAGTATTTTAGATAAGCCTAAAGATTGGAATGGATTATATTGGACATATGCAAGTATTGTTTAAGGATAGAACTTTTTTTGATATTACTAATGGGATTTTATAGTAATGTAGTTTTAGAAAAAGGACAACCTACAGGACGGGCGACATCCCATCGCGTCGGACAAGGATGTGGGAATTGAACCCACAACCGAAGTACGACTGACCTTTATCACCTACCACTATCCTACAGGAAGTCCCTTGTTAGTAGAAACTTGTTCTATTTTATTAAGCAGTTTGATATATGAAGTATAAGTTCATTTCTGGAACCATATACGATTAATCTAACCATAAGATGGACTTATAACTTTTTCTAACCTTTTGTTTGAAAGAGATTGAATGACCTCTCATTCTATCACATGATCAACTAACACATCACGAATAAAAAATTCAAATTCATTTCTGTAAGGGATGAAGTGGAAATTGTTTAATTCACGAACCACAGTGAGATTGTACCAAAATCATGCATGTATTTCTTTTAATTCATCAACTTTAGGGAAATTATCTGGAAAACCAAAAATGTTGTCCTAATTCTTTAATATCCAATGAATCAGATGGTACCTTAGATCATCACAAATCAATAGCTTTGTGATTTTTGGTTTTTTCATAGCCATGTTCTCTACCACACTCCATGTGAACTTCATGGTTAGATTTTTCTTCCATATCCATATTTTTCACCTATGTTCTCCTACGTGGAAACCCAGTGATGAGTTAATTTGGGTAACCAATAAATTTCATACGTTAGTTTTTAAAGCCATATTTTGGTATTCCTTTTTACGATGTGGGTTTCTATTAAACAAACTTTTAAGTAGTAAACCATTTATAACCCCGACGAATTTCGAGGGAAAAATTCATTTTATGGGGGGTAGAATGTAACACCACGAAATTTTATGAGAAATATTCTTTTAATTTCATTAATGTATTGTGTTGTATGCTACACCAAGATTACCTTGCGCTATAATCAACACCGTATTAGCTTGCAGTATATGCAACACTATTCTTGGATCGTGTTACACACAATTTTGATAATAGTTATTCTATGTAACATTGAGTATATATATATATATAATGTATAAATGAAATATGTTTGAATTATGTTATACAAAACAATGAAGGATTCTTTCACAACACACAACCATGACCTGGCTTTCATTACACGCAATCGCGACCTTCCTCGATAGCGTGTGTTGTACGCAATACCAGGTTTTACTAAACAACGATATATTATTATAATATTATTATGAACTAGACATTATAAATATTATTAACTAAATTTTAAATTTTATAACTTTATTATTAATCTTACACATTTTCTAGAACATGGTATAAGAACAAAATAATTGTTTCGGGTAAAATAAGTATTTTTAAAAAAATGCAGTTTTGCCGCCTTTTGATAGCGCACCCACATTAAATCTAGTTTTTGACATGTTTATAAGTTCAATTTGACAAAATAAAATTCTTCTTTGGAATCAAGAAATAAAATTTTACTTTGGATAACTTTTTCATATTATTCTGGAAACATTCATATTTTGATGAATAGTAAAAACATGCTATATTTTAATTAAAAACAACTTTTTTCATCGCAATAATTTATATGGTTAAATTATAATATTGAATGGTTTTAAAGTATAAATAGAATATATTTTTACCATTTAATATAATTTATGTCATTATCATTGATTTTTCATTAAATTCCTAGGTTCAATCGATTCAATATTTTGCTATGTTTTAAAGAAAAACCTGTTTTCTTTCGACAACAGGATTAATTTTAATTTAATTTCTGAAAATTTTGTGTATTGAATTTGGAAAAATGGATTCCATATTTGGAATCAGTGGGTCCAAATTATGTTAATAAACTACTTTATATTTTTGGGAATTATGAGTAGTAACTACTGTAAATTTTATTTACCATAGTTAAAGGTAAATCGGGTAATTAAGCATAAATATAATATTATAAAATTACCCTAACACATTCCAAAACTCTATTGGATGGCTACAAGTAGACCCATATAACCTAAGGGTAGTATTAGATTAATTTTATGGACTTTTGACCATGACAATAATATAATTATTATTAAAACCAAAGAGAAATGACAACATGTCACTCTCTTATATCTTATAAGTATAATAATTTTAATTTAGTGATAAACATCATAAAACTTCGAACATGAATAGTCTCTAGAAATCTAATTGAATTATCTACATCATGATAATTTATTTAGAATTTTTAGGGATTAAATAATAGTAATTAATGGTGATACATTAATGATACAGAAATTATATATTATGTGGAAAATAAGTAATATAGTTTTTATTGAAATAATAATACCCATTAAAAAGCCCAATAACCTGAAAAAACCTTATTGGTAGTGTATATATACACCGTAATCATCAAATGACCTAATATATAACCGTTTGGAGCCATATAAAAGTGATTATGACACTTATATTATTTTATTTTAAATGATGCCAAAGTTGTCACCTTCATAATTTAATAAATATAACAATTTAAAAATTGTTATTTTAAGATGATAAATTAGAGTAAAAGTATTATTGTGAATTTAATAGATATATCTTCATCATAAGATTTTACTTTTAATTTTTATGCAAAAATAAGTATATTAAATAATTATACAAAAATGTTGTAGTAATTATTTTATTAAGAGATAAACCATATAAATGGTTTTAACAATAATAAAATAAATATTATATGAACTATTTAATGTGATCCACTAATTTTATAGATACATATGACCTCTTATGAATCTTCTAAAGATTTTATTTCAAACATATATTATGTGTATATTTTATTTAAATTCAAATAAATGAATAGTGTCAAAATTGACACTATTGTTATTTTATAAAAATAACAGATTATAAAATTGTTTAAAAGTCACAAAAATATTTAAAACTTATACATTTAAATTTTTATGGTCTATAATGTTATAAAGTAAACCATTATGGAAAATTAACAACAAATAAGTAATTATTTTTTGTAATTTAAAATTTAGAATTTTATTACCACAAATAAACTTAAATAGATTAAATAAGGATAAATCAAAATGATAATTTTTAAAATAAGACCCAAACATGTCTCAATTTAATTGGTTGATGAGATTACAACCCTATATCATCTAATATTCTAATATGAGTAATTTTAGGAGGTTTTTAAGTGGGGTTAGATTTATTATAAATTAATATTTTTAAGAATTCCAAAGGTGCCCCTCTCCTCCCTTATAAAAGGGCACCTCCTCCCTCTCTTCCTCACACCACATTTAGCCTTCAAGCTCGTCCAAAACCTGAAACATTCTCTTATCCACTTCCCTAAAAACATCCTAGAGGTCCTGGTATTCTTAAAAGGCAAATTTTTGTGCCCTAAGAGGAAGACTCAAAGAGGCGCTTCAAAGAAGAGGAAATGTCCGTTACCGATTCTTTCATCTTTATTTCTTTTTCCACTTATTCTTCATAGGTTGTTTCATTATTAAGTAATAAAATAAGTATCACTCATATACTGATATGTTATTATAAGTATGAAACAACCTTATTTCACCATCTATTCATCCTACAGAAAAGGAAATCACCGCGCGTGCGTACGTACGGAATACCGTCTCCATGCCGTGGTGTAATCTATTTTCCACCACCACCTTACTTGGATGAGTATAATGGTGTGAATAAAAACTATATATGATTATTGTAAAGTGATATTGATTCTGAAATAGTATACATACACTCTAATACAATTCCACGAACATGAGAACGATATCATCGCTCGTGCGTACGTACGGACTACCGTCTCCACGACGCGATGAGATTCATTATCCACGTTAACCATTCATGATTGATTATAAAGTATATATAATAAGTAATCATGAAATATATGAAATAATAATGATACTGGATTTATTTGTATATATATGTATGTCATCTACTTAATTCCATTCAACTCGATAAGGAATAGAAAACAGCGTTAATGCGTACGTACGGTCTACCGTCTCCATGAACAGTGTATTTCTTTCCATTTACTGATATATTATATATATATATATATATATTATTAATATATATTATATATAAATCCTGTTTTATATTCTGGAATTATGTAATCATGATCTAAGTAATCATATGAATAATTACAAGTCAAAACACGGACGACAAATGAAACGATTTTACCCAAAACGCAATTTAACATGGAATTTACAAAAGAACGGGTAATATAATGCCATAAGTGAACCATATATGGTATCATAACAATGATTATGATTATGGAATAAGTCAATGTCATTATTTAAATCATTATACAGGAGATTCGGACACATACGAAGCAAATCGGTCCTAAGGTAATGGAAATATCACAATCGCATTTTTATCCAAGATTGTTTATACTTCAGAAATTACTGGGCTGTATTTTATCATCCACATCCATGTTTCCTAAATATGTAATCATATTTCCATCCACCTAAAATTTTTTATATCCAATTTTACCCTTTGGTTGGTTTTTCGTAAAACATATGATATGAATCTTTTGTCATTTTTCGTACGAGGTACTTTTTGACTTTTCCGACAAAAGTACGAGAAGATTGTTTTTTAACTTATACGGCATGAAAGGATTTTTACAGTTTTATAAATCCATATTTTCATGAAGCTTCCTCAAAATTATTTCATGACTATTTTCAAGAAAATCCTTTTCTTTTAAAAATTCATGACTTTTTGTGAAAAGAAAATGATTTTAAAGAAGAAAGGATATTTTCATTAAGAATTCATTTCAATTGTTTTATCAAAACCATTTTCCACCTAAAATGATATTATTTCATATGTGTATGATATAAGTATAATTTCTCTTTTATTTACATGGTTTCACTTTTCTTATTATGATATTGTATCCATTTGTTTTATATGGATTATGAAATGATGGGATGATGTTTATGAAACCCATTTTATACTTTGGGTTATGATGAGTGTTTTAAGTTTATTTTGTGGCATAAGTAAGAATGATTTCACTATGAGATGGGTGGGACCTATATATCCCTCAAATGCATTGGGTAAAGATTTATATCTCATGAGATAGACATGGATGTAACGGCAAGTTAAACCAGTTCTGTAATATAGGACTGGAACGAGGAGTGAACTCGATTCCGAAAGGGACTTTGTCCACTAAGATGGTCTTGGTAGCAATGCCTTGGATACTATAGAAATCATATCATGAGCTTAATGGTTGCCACAATTACATGTTTTATTACCATGATATTTTATTATTCTTAATGTTTCATTATGATCTATGCCTTGCGTAATTCCATGTTTTATGTCATTTCTCAAGCTTTTGATGTTTAAACATTATGTTCATGTTTTTAAGTTCAAATGTATATGGTATGTTTTATTTTATCCATAATTACCCTTACTGAGCATTTGAGCTCACCCTTTTTATGTTTTCTTTTCCCCAGGATATAAAGAACGGATTTAGGTAATAAAAAAAGGGGGAAGATCTTTATGGAAGATGTTGAAGATCTTTCACCACGATTAGAAGATTACATTCCATGTTTCCGAAGACATTAAACTATTAAGGCCTGTGTGTGTCTGTTTTTGTTATGTATTAAGTATTCCGCTAAAGTAATGTAATGTCCATGTACATCAAGCTTTGGGTCTCTACAGAATAACTGGATAAAAAATATAAAAACCTATATTAGACTAAACGATTTATAAGATGAATTTAAAGCGTAATATATTGATATGAAGGTTCCATAATTTTGGGAATATTAGGAATAATTTTAATTATCATTTGATTAATCCACCTGATTGTTGATTCATGATAGTCAAGCTATGCTTTTGGCCATAATCAATGGATAGAAGATAGAGGATTCGTGTTACCAATAAACATGTAAGACAATGCAATTGCCATACTCATGGGAAAGAAAATTTAATGTGATCTAATGTGATAAATATTATGTCCATTCTCACATAACTCTATTAAGAAATGAATGGTAGACTGTATCAAGTAAAATTTTAAAATTACAATAGAACGTAAGAAATTACTACAGAGTCTTTTATACAATAACATCTACATTACTTTAGTGATTCCTATAATCCACTCATTATAGATCAATAGATCAATGCTATTGAAATTTTATTTTTCATTCCCATAAGAAGTGTTTATAGGTATGTATTTTTGTTAATGTAAATTATATAAATGATGGAAACTTCTAAATAATATGAGGAAAGAAGAAGAAATTGACTCTAGGAAATGGATAGTGTTTAAGAAGGTATTTTAAAAAATTATTTCCCTTGTATAAAGATATGTTCACTATTATAAATCGATTCATTAGTGGATAAAAAAAATTCCCCAATTATTTTATATTATATAAATAGATAACTATAATGATTTTTTGATGCATTCTCAATATTGTAATAGAGACTGTTGAATCCCATTATTGTTATGTTTTTGGTGATAATATGAAAAAGATTGGGTATTTGGGAATGTATACTAATAAAACCCATGCAAGAAATAAAATTAATCTTTATTCATAAAAAATAGTTGAAAGAAGCATGGGGAAAACATACCTAATGGTACTAGTAAATGTTTTAACTATGAAAAAATGGCAACTGAAAAAATAAATTTCTATGTAATGTTATTTATTAATTTTTTGAAATGAATAGAGCTAAATATTATCAAAATTCACCATCCATGCTCAAATTTTATAATTATAATGATTATTAACATTAGGCCAAAATAATGAAAGAATAAAAATGTAAATAATGAGAATTAAAGTTAATAACCTCAAAAAGAAATGAAAAAGAGGCATGTGTTGTGCAATCACAACTGTTTCAATTGGTCATGAGAATAAAGTGGTAAAATTTAAACTTATATTCAACTCTAGAAATGATAATGTATAATTTAATATAGGTTATAACCACTATTTTAAATATAAATAATTTTTAATGGGTATCACATCCCCAACTCAATTATTAGATACTAAAATATCAATGAAAACATTTAATGGTGTGTTGATTTCACCTCATGTCTATATCTTCTCTCTGATAGAATTTTTCCGTAATGTTTTTTCTTCACGTCTTATTACACTTTTTATAGTTGGATTTGATAGGATTATTGTTAAGGAATAACTATAACTATATTGAACCAATATCAGTTACTAAGGGGGTAAAGTCACATTTCAGATTCTAAATCTACATATGATCTTCAATGTACGAAATTATGAACATGAACATCAAATGGAAATTACATCCAGTATATGGGTCTTAATACCTACTCATAAAGGGTATCTTTTCCAACACATATTAAAATGTATCCATATAGAATGAACTCAAATGAGTTGAAATAATTGAATAAGAAAAATAATTAGAATAACTATATGGGATTCATACAATATATCATGTCACCATAAGATGAATTTAATCATTTGGTTAAGAATAAATATGGTTAAATTCATATATTGGTTGATTATTAAGATATAACCAAGGTTTTGATGAATAATTAGTATCCTCTACATGTATTGATGACTTGTTTGATTAACTGTGTAAAGATTGATACTTGTCAATTATTGGCCTTAAATATAGATATCTTTAATTAAAGCATATAATGGATGATATTTGAGGGATATGGAATTTTATACATAACAATTACATCATTTTTCTATAAATGTTTAATAAAATTCAATAACATAGGCCTGATCAATATATTGGATAAGTGTATTTGGAGACTATTTTCACACCTCTTATCTCATGAAATATCTTCAATATCTACCATAAAAACCATTACATATAGTACGCCCCAAAGACTAATCTTTTTAAAACCATTTTAATAACCTTGAGAATAGAAACAAAACAAATTGGGAGCTTAAATTCTTAGTATGGGTAAAAATAGATGATATTAAGTAGTGATCATTTGATGTCATAAGTCATGAGTAAGGGTATGATATCAGGACCATAACATTCAAATTTCATTCCTAATATAAAAAAAATCATACAAATGGTTCATAGAATAAAAATTATCTTTTCAGAAGAAATGATTCAAAGGGGAGAGAAAAATTAAAAAATCAATCATGAATAATAAGTTGAGGTCATAGAAATATTGACCAATCCTTGGCTATAATATGAAAATAGTCCCTGATTATGATTTAACCGCTATCATTTCTTATAATGTAACCATTAACACTAAATAACAATCAAACATCTCTGGACCCTGAGATCATACTATATTCATCATCAAAAGTCATCAAAAATAAATTTAGTTCATAAACACCTTTACATTATAAACATAGAAAATATAGTGAAAGAATAAGAAATGATTCCTTAAATAATATACCTAATAAATGTTAAGTATTAAAATATTTTGGAATATTATATGGAAAATTATTTTGAAATATAACATGGAAAATTTCTAAATGAAAATAGCCTTTCTTGCATTGATTTTTTATTAAAACATACCAAATTATCAAATATTAAAGAACTCAATTTAATTGATAATAACCATTTAATCTTGTAATGAATTAATGGAATCATCGATCAATCATGATAGTGTGAAATTCTATTCGTTCTGTACTAGTTAAAATAAAAAATTCCTTTTATAATTTTGTTGAAAAATTCAAGAGGACCCTATTTTGAAAAACAAAAATAATATTCCTTTTAAAACCTTTTATAAAATTTAAAACATGGGTAAAAATAAATTTAAGCAATAATATTATAATAGTAAAACCCTTATTGATATCATTTTTAAATAACATGGATATAAAAGAAAAAAATATTTTGACCAAAGGGAGAAATAAAGTGGATTTTCAAAAAATATTATATTGGTCTCTTGAGTAACTAAAGAGAGTAAAATGAAACAGAAATATATATTATCCATAAATAAAAAAATTATAATAGATTTCATGGGTTTATTGATATTTATATAATAATATTTCTTCATCATAAACTTATTAATGAATAATATGACAAATAATTAATTGAAAACATAAAACTCTTAATGATTTGGAAACATTTGAATTATAAGTCCAATTAAAGAATAATAATAAAATAAAATTTTAAATATCATTAAAATAGGTATATTCATGGTATAATGTTTAAAAGTGTTGGTATATAAAACACATAAAATTAATGAGTGGTGAGTATGTCATAATTCTACTAAAATAATAATGAGGCTAGAAATATTTTACATTTGGTCTAACATCCTTCGTATATGTTATACCCTCCTATATAAAAAATATATATTTATTATAAATATATTAAAGAAACATAATCATTTATATGATTCCATATATTATTTAATTATATTATTTTATCATATGTTTGTTAACAATTCATTATTAACTTTAGTATTCTTGGTGATATTGTCTTCGTTTTTTATGCATATGTTGGTTGGGTAGTTTTGGAAATTCTAGTTTAGTATTTTTTACATCTTATCCATAATGCTAATAATTATATAAAAATAATATTTAATAATTATAATCATTTTTATAGATATTCATAAATGTATAACTGAAAAAATGAGCTACACTATTCAGGGAGACGGTAGGTCATACATATGCATGAACGATGTTTTCATTTTTCTACAGATGGTAAAATGTAAATGTAAATAATAAATAACATTTTATGAATAAATATTATATTATATATATTATATATATTAATTAATAACATACTAATTACTATCCATGTAAAATGGAAATAAAAAAATAATCATATATCTTTTGGGTTTTGGTAGTCCCCACGTATGCAGAGGCGACAAAACTATTTCCCGACATTTTGGAATGTAAGAGGTTAGAAATGATTTTATCAAAAAACAATTAATCATATTTCATATGTACAATAGATAAAAAATAAAACCACCATAATACACATCCATAAAATATGGTGATAGAAAATGCATCGTATCTCTACGGGGAGACAATAAGTCATGCTTACAATTCTCGATACCTTAACATTCCATTTAATAGAAAAAGGTTAAATAAAGGCTGTTTCATAATTATAATAAAATATCATTATATTTATAATACTTATTTTATTACTTTATGAATAATATAAAATATATATATGCGGAATATTTATGAATTAAATAAATCTAATAAGGAAATTACCTATTTTTTGAAGCCACTCATATAGATATCATATTAAGGGATATGCGGTTGGAATTTTGTGAATACCATAAACTATATAATGATTATATGTATTGGAAAAGATAAATTGGATGATTTTGTTCTATCTAAATAGGTAAACATGGTGTGAGGAAAATAAATAAGTGAATCCCTTTTATAATTGAGGGGATGAGCACCCATGGAATTTATTAAAATATTAAATAAATATTAATTCAATTTTGTGTTGAAACGGATTAAAATTGATTTCATTAAAAGGTATGATGATTTTGAGTCAAAAATCTCTTCTAAAAGGGAATATGGACATGTTCGTTTCAATGTTTTATCTTTATTGTTTTTTAACACTTTGTGAAACTTTCTTACAGTTATCATTATATTAGAGTTTTCTATATATTAGGGGTTTGTAATGTCATTTTAAAATGAAAAAACATGTCAATGGACCATGGTTGATGCGTATACAAAAACATACCTTCATTTATCTGAATATATGATATATAAAAATTTATATCATTTAATAAAATGTTAATTATTTTAAAATATCATTAATATCATTTTTAACACAATTTATTCAATTTCACTTTAAATGCATCCATACAAATGGGGATTTTGAATATATTTATTTTAAAACTCCATAATATTTATTGTAAATCTAAAATATTTGTGTTGCATGTTAAATATATCAAATTATATCCCTTGTTATATTTTTAAAATCATTTATTTTTTTTTTAATAAATTGAATAAATATTATACTGGCGTTGCATAAGCATTTAAGGTAATTATATAGTTTTTAAAAATTAAAAAAAAATCTATAAGGAGTATAATTTCATTAATATCATAATAGGAATTTAAATTCATTAATAACTTTATTTTTCATATATTTATATATAAATTATTTTTAAAACTAAGAGAGTTACATTTTGTTACATTATTTGATTTAAATATTATATAAATAATTTTCATAGAGAGGTTTGCATTAAGCTACACCATTTTAATAATAAGGTGATAATGATTGAATTACCTTAATCCAATAAAAATTAGAAGTAAAAATTATAGCAATATATCTTTGTTGTATCCTAGAAAAACATGATTTACTCTTTAATCAGATGATCAATTTTTCTACATTTATTATTCATATTGAACAAAACCAAAATAATAATATTTTACAAATATGAACCTATGAGTAAAATATTTTGAAAACATTTAATAATATTCAGTACATGGGATTTTAATAATTTAATTTAAAATTAAACTGATAAATGTGATGATAAATTGGTTTACAAAAAATGAATATTTTTTAATTTATATTTTTTATGATAATTTGAAGTATTATTTTCATTTAAAATCCATAATTCGATTATTTGAAATACAAATGAACTATTAATATTTTAAAAACAATCCAAAATATAATATGAGTATAATATTACTTTAAAATAAAATAAGATTTTAGAAAAAAATTAATATTTTTCCCTATTCATTGAAAAATCTCGATTTTTAAAAAATATCAAAATTTCACCATAAGATAGTTTTGATATAATGATTTAAAAAATAAATTTAATTTTTTGAAATAAAATTTATTAATATTTTGGAAATTTATTATAATATTTTCTAACAAAAATAAATAAATAAATTATTGAAGAAAACATATTTTCTGACCATAAATTGACTTTTCTACAAATTGGGTACATATTTTTTAATGATAAATTTATAAATTTATATTTATTGGGGAATTTATATAAAAATTTCATAATTAAATTAATCTTATTGAAACTCCTTAATCTAATTTCATGGTTATAACTATCACTTTAACAAATAATATTTCAATTATATATAAAAATTCCTTTAAAATCTATGTTTTTTGTAAAACAATTTACCCAATAAATAAAATTATTTAAAGATAAATTTAATATAAATTTTAAAGGTGTTTCATTCCCATAACCCTAAATAAATTTCTCCCCCACAAATTTTCTTAAACATCAATAGCTTAATATATGAACATTTCTTTTCGAAACCCACATCATTAAAAAGAATAATAAAACTTCCCTTAAAGAGGGAAACTGGAAAATGTACTGGTTTTTTGAAATAACATAACATCAGATTAATAGATAATGATAAAATGGTGGAATGATAGACTATGTATATGAAATAGATAAATAACTCCTAGTGACAAATGTAGTCTGATAATGAACATGTTCTTGAGAAATATAATTCCCACAAAACCATTAATGTGTGATGTAAGAACCCGACGCTTCAGTTTCAGGTATGGATCTCTTTTACTGGATTTTTAAGGAAAAATGGAGAATCTGGAAATTTTCCGAGTACACACCATGTACTTAATAAGAACAGGCCGTGTACTCCTCTGCCGCTCTAATCCGTGTGATTAGTTGTGTCTAGGCCCCACACATGGTGTGTAGAGGTTACGTGGAGACCGACTTTGGCGGAGTATGGAAAAACCCACTACACGCCGTGTACTTTAAGAGTACACTCCATGTACTTTTTTTCATTAATCGACCCTGGGTCGCGGATAATGAAGGAAAATGTCTTCTTCTCCACCTAATTTCGTCCAGAACATCCGAGGAGGCCGTTTCGTCTTCGAACCACCGATCCGTCACCGGTTGACTAAATCAAACTTCGTCAGTTGCAGAGGAATCGTAGCAGTGAGTTCTTGGTTCTTCTTTAGCCTCATTTCCTGATTCCTTCTCTCGTGTGAGTTATCCGAGGATGAATTTTCTAGACGTTTTTGCAGATCTACTCCATTCTAGGCCGATTCACGGGCCGAGGTTCAGGTATATTGATCTCCTAGGATCGAGGTTGGTGGTTTGTTTCCCTACGTTAAAGTTCTTTGAGTTTTGGTTGAAAAAGTGTCGGATACCCATGTATCGGGTATCCTAGGATAGGGTTTAGATCCAGTTTATTTATCTACCTTATTTTTCATGTATGCTTGAGGTTAATAGATGGTTGATAATTTTCTGTTAGCATGTTTGAGGATCACCCCATTGGTGTTTTCTCTTGTTTTGGATGTTGTTTGCCGGTTGGCCTGGTTTGCCTATGAGGTAACCCCTATTGCATTGCTAGTATACCTGTTGACTTGATTGCATGTATTGCCTGCTGTTTATATGCTTTTGGATGCAGTTTTTTGTTGTATCTTTTAGCCAAGTAGTTGTTTAACTTACTTAGGGTTCCTAACAGTCGATTACGCATGACTGGACTTCTCAGGGCTGTGAGAACCCGGTGCGGGAGATCAAAGAGGGAATAGATGATTAAGTGCTTCCCTAAAGGGTCTGTTTGTTTTAGTTTCATATACAGGACCTATAGGAATCTGACAATGTGCTTACCAAGAGTGTTCTTAGTTTACCTACACATCGATAACACTGGAGGAATTAGACGTAAGTGCTTCCTCAGAGAGTCTGTAGCTATTATTACAACACAATAGGGGAATTGACGTAAGAGCATCCCAGAGTGTCTGTGCCTTGTTTGATTACTAGACTATAGGGTTCTGCTAGTTTAAGCCACCCAGAGAGTCAGTGTGTTTTCTTGTTGGTTGGTTGTGATTAGTCCACCTAGCCAAAGAACAATCTTGGGTTTTGTACTACTTGTATTAGGTAGTCTTTTAGATTCCTATTGTGTTACTAGCTTATCTCGGAATAAGAAACTTGGCTGATTTTTCCTGGTTTTTTAATTGAATGAATGTGAATGGTAATTGGTAGAATTGTTTACTTCATTGTTTACCTATACTTTTGTTATAACACTCACTGACAGTTGGGCACAAATCTTGTGGTGGTTGACTACTGGGATTAGTCTCACACCGTGTTTGGGTCCGGTTTTTTGGCCCAAACAGATTATATGGTTGCAGGTTTTGGTAGGGATTGTGGCCCTTCCACCTCAGGTACTTGATTGCTGGTCGGAGCTAGAGAGCATGGGATCGGGTCTTGGCCCGAAATGCTGCTGGAGTTGCTATTTAAATTTAGTAATTTGGTTTCAGTTGTATCTCAGCACGTTGTTTTTCTTATTTATTTTCAAAGATACAAGTACCATTCTGCATCATTATTATATCAGAAATTGCTTTTACTTTCAGTTCAGTTGTTGCATGATATTTACTGCTTCCGCTATTGTTTATTCTTATTCTTCTGCTTTATACTTTACCAAATGAGGGAATAATTTCCCCCACTAACTCACCAAGGCCCTAGCTACTAGTCGGCAGCCTCTGGCGTTCAGGGAAATGTACTTGAGGTCATGTGGAGAACCGGGTACGGGGCGCCAGTGGAAGGGCTCCGGATTCGGGTCATTACAATGTGGTATCATAGTAGTTTTCCTTCATTACAATTGCTTACTTTTTTGTGACCATAGACAGGGATAGGAATAAATGGGTATTTAGTACTTAACTGTGCCCGAGAGTAATTAACCCGTGTACAGTGAAAAGATACTGTACCTCGTGATTGCAATTTTCAGTTTTTGAGAATGTTATAGTTTATTATATTTCACCATTGGATGATGAACTTGTTTTGTGTTGTTACAGTTTATATGATTATGGTTCTATTTGGTTACAACCCGATGAGATGAAGGTGTGCCATCTCAGGCATCATATAGTCACTGGGTAGGAGGTCACTTGTCATGAATTTAACCATGTCATCTAGGGCGCATTAGAATTGCAAGCTGTTGTGATAGATGCCATGATAGATTATGCATGCTGTTTTGGTATTTGTTGTGATAGAAATACTGGGTGCGATGATAAAGTATTACTTCTTTTACAACCAGTTTAGCATGGGCGCCAAGCTCGGGTCTTGGAGGTGTTATGGGCCCTAGAAGATAAGAATTTGGGGGATCATTGTTTGTTATGTTGTTTACATGTTGTATGAATTGTTATGATTCCATGCTTTGATTCGCGGGGAGTATGGGCCCCCATGGATCGGAATTTGGCACACAGCTGGTTACTTTTCAGGGTTTCTGGAATTTAGATCAATTTCAGAGCTTCTTCCCGGAAAAACCTAGAATACCCGGCGTGTACTTTATTTATACATGTCGCGTAGTTTTTAAAACCGTGTTACTATCTGTGTAAACAAAAACACGAGGTGTTGGAGGATCTTTGGGGACACGCCGTGTACTATAAGTACACGTCATGTAGTAGTTAACTGTGTACCCGGTCGTGTCACTAACAACATGGGTTGGGAAAACTCGTGTAGTACACGCCGTGTGTTATAAGAACATGACTTGTAGGCTTCATCAGGGTACCCGGTTGTGTCACGAACAACACGGGTCAGTGTTATCCAATCTTATACACACCGTGTTTGTTCGGAACACGCCGTGTAGGGGTCAGCCTTGTAGCTGGCCGTGTAACCTGCTACAAGGGTCACTGATCCTGTCTAGTACACGCCTTGTGTTACAAAGAACACGCCATGTAGTTTTCTCCTAGGTACCTAGTCGTGTCACGAACTACACGGGTCAGTGTGATATATCCTTATACACGCTGTGTTTGTTCGGAACACGCCATGTAGTTTAGAATTAGGAAGACCATGTGGGTTAGCCATGCAAGGAGACTCAGACAGGGGAGTGGGGTTCATGTACACGCCTTGTTTCCGAACCACACACCATGTATCCTGGAACGTTATTCGACCAGTTGAGGCAGAATTGCACGCCATGTAAATGGATTTAACAAACACACAGTGTAGTTTGAATACACGCCGTGTAGTTCAGTTTTTAAAATTTATGTGTTTCTATCTCCTGTTCCTAGTTTGTACTCTTGTGTTTTATTCCCTTGTAAATCCTAAATCTGGAGTGGGATTTTGACCTTTCAGGGTTATGGCACCAATACATCCTCCCATTGCACGTCAGGAACCAGGCAGTGACGGCACGGCTGATATGGCAGACCAGGGACTACCAGTAGTTCCGCCGATTGTTTCGGATATGGAAACTGCAGTGATTGCAAACACTGGTACGGACACTCAGTTAAGAGAGGGTTTCATGAGGTTCATGCAGACCTTCCAGGGAGCTCAGCATCCTGCCCAGTCTATGGAAGAGCTGACGCGAGTCTTCTATTAGCATCGTCATCCCACTTTCACAGGGGATGGAGGACTCGGGTTGCAGAGTCATGGCTAGAAACCATGCTTTCCATCTTCGAGCATCTGAAGACACCCCTAGATAGACAAGTGAAGCTCGCGACTTACATGCTATGAGATTCTGCAAACAGATGGTGGGAAGTAGTCTCACAGGCAGGGCGCCAGCGAACTATAGCTTGGGACGAATTCCATCATACGTTCTATGACTACTTCTATCCAGCGACGCTGAGGGCCGACAAATCTTGGGATTTCATGAACATGAACCAGGGCAGTATTTCAGTTATGGAGTATTCCTCCCACATCCTTGAGTTACAGCGTTTCGCTCCCATTCTGAGAAACGACGAGCTATTTTTGGAGAATAAGTTTGAGGAGGGCCTCAAACCAGAGATCAGATCGTAGATGAATGTTTTCCAGTTGAATTCTATTTCCTTGATAGTCAACCAGGCGCTGATCACCGAAAGAAATCCGAGGGAGACTGGAGTTGTTGACCAGGGCGGTTTAGCATCCAAGGCTAAGTCATTTCATACTGACAGCAGGAAGCTCCACCGAGAGTCTACTCGAGGTGACTCGAGGAAGTGAGGTATATCTTCTGGTAGATGAGATCTTCCTTTTGGAAACCAGGTGGTGTTCTATCAGTGCGGAAAGATCAGGAATAAGAGTCCCTAGTGCCCGAAATATCCAGTGGAGTGCCGATCTTGCGGCAAGATGGGTCATCTGTAGCATTTTTGCAGGGTTCTTCTTCCAGCAGCTAGTGAAGGAG
This sequence comes from Viscum album, assembly GCA_963277665.1. Lineage (NCBI taxonomy): Eukaryota > Viridiplantae > Streptophyta > Magnoliopsida > Santalales > Viscaceae > Viscum > Viscum album. The sequence continues at coordinate 1,905,892,765 of OY728158.1, forward strand.
GATCAGTTTCTAGTCCTCATTCAGGAGAAGGATTCCCAGTCCACTAGCAGACTGGGGGATGGAGTTATTCAGGTCGTTCAGGACAGGGTAGAGGTCGCGGATGTGGTGGTCAGGCTCAAGGAGGATCAGCTCATGAATATCAGGAAACTACACAGGGCCGCGGTACTGGCCAGACATTTGCGGTAGATTAGATTCATCGGGAGCAGGATCCTGGACCTTCCACAGTTCGAGGTACGATCCTAGTAGCCTCAATTTTATCTTTTGTAATTTTTGATACTGGAGATTCTCATAGGTTTATGTTGGTGCACACTGTGGAGACACCTAGACTCATTGTCCTTACCTCTGGGGACACCATGGCACTAGACACTCCCTTTGGACATAGAACTATTAATGTGCATCAGTGCAGGGAGTGCCCCCTCGAGGTTGGTGGGTGTCACTTCATGTGGGATCTTTATGTCCTGGAGATGATAGGTTTTGATATCATTCTCAGAATGGACTGGCTAGTTCCTTTTCTAGCCTTTGTTGACTATTATCACCGAAAAGTGAGTTTCACATCACTAGAGGGCAGGTCTTTTATTCTCATGGGTGAAAGGGATGTCCGGGCAAGAAGAGCTGGACCAGAGCATCATGGGTTAGGCAGTATTACGGCTCAGATTTCTAGTTTATATCTGGATGATCAGGGGACCTATCAGATGGATTTTACTCTGGTAGTCAACCGTTTTCCAGATGTCTTTCCAGAATAATTCTCAGGTTTTCCTCCGGAGTGTGAGGTAGACTTCTCGATTGAGCTTGTACCAGGAGTCGCACCGATATCCATACCTCCTTATAGGATGGCTACGACCGAGGTGCAAGAGCTCAGGAAGTAGTTAGAGGAGTTTCAGGCTAAGGGTTTCATCTGACGTAGTACTTCCCCTTGGGGATCAGCTGTGTTGTTTGCGAATAAGGCGGATAGTACCTTACAGCTTTGTGTGGATTATCGGAAGTTGAACCAGTTGACAGTCAAGAACTGATATCCCTTGCTGAGGATTGATGATATTTTTTATTAGCTTCAATGATCCAAAGTCTTCACGATGATCGACATGAGATTCGGCAATCATCAGCTGTGCGTTAGGCCTTCAGATATACCCCTGACAGTCTTCAGGAGCAGGTATGGCCTCTACGAGTATACGGTTATGCCATTCGGTCTTACAAATGCACCAATAGTTTTCATGGCACTAATGAACCGAGTTTTCCATCCTTACATGTATTCCTTCATCGTGGTCTTCATGGACGATATCTTGGTGTACTCTCATACTCGACGCGACCATGAAACCCATCTTGATATCATTTTGAGTACACAAAGGGACCATCAACATTATGATAAACTCTCAATGTGCCACATTGAGATGGATGAGATTCACTTCCTGGGCCATGTCATCTCAGAGACAGGAGTATCAGTAGACCCAGAGAAGGTGAGAGCAGTAGTCACCTGGGAGCAGCCGAAGAATGTCTTTGAGGTACGTAGTATCTTGGGGCTGGCTGATTACTACAGGAGGTTTATACAGGACTTCTCACTCTTAGCATTGCCTTTGAAGGGCTTGACTAAGAAGGGTGTGAAGTACGTTTTGACAGAATCATGTGACTCAGACTTCCAAGAGCTGAAGGGTAGATTGACTTCAGCACCAATTCTAGTTCTCCCAGAGTCGGGAAAGAGTTATACAGTTTTTTGTGATGCATCTGGCATCAGTCTTGGAGCAGTGCTTATGCAGGATGGTCGTGTTTTCGCGTACGGATCTCGGCAGTTGAGGGCACATTAGATGAACTATCCTACGCACGACCTGGAGTTGGCTTCCATTGTTCATGATTTGCGATGTTGGAGGCACTATCTCATGGGAGAGCATTTCGTGGTATATACCGACCACAAGAGCCTCAAGCATATCTTTACACAGCGTGACTTGAATCTGAGACAACGGAGGTGGGCCGAGTACCTACAGTCTTTTGACTTCGAGCTTGATTACACGTTTGGGAAAGGAAATGTTGTGGCAGACACACTGAGTAGGAGGACTCAGTTGCAGGCAGATTAGGAAGCCAATAGTGAGTGGCAGCTCATGGCTCTATTCTCAGAGATGCGTTTGGAGGTTCACGACAGAGATGGTCAGACAGTTCTTTCTTGTGTAGCTGTTACCTCTACCCTTTTTTATCGAGTTCGAATAAGGAAGCTATCATACACTGAAGGTCTAGTCCTATGGGAGGGTGTGTCATTTGGAGACCCTACTCTGGGGTGGACGGTGGGCGATGAAGAGGTGATACGTTTTCATGGCCGTGTATGGGTTTCAGCAGACATACATGAGGAGATGATGCGGGAGTTTCATGCTTCATCTTGGGCAGTTCATCCTGGTGTCACCAAAATGTACAGAGACTTGCACCTTCAGTATTGGTGGCCAGGTATGAAGAAGGATGTGGCTGGTTTCGTTATGCGGTGTTCCACCTACCAGCAGGCGAATGCAGAGCATCAGCGACTAGAGGGGCTTTTGCAGCAGTTACCCATTCATGATTGGAAATGAAATGATGTCGCGATGGACATCGCGACAGGTTTACCGAGAACTCCATGAGGAAATGATGTAGATTGGGTTTTACTGGACACGCTCACGAAGGTGGAACAATTATTGCAAATAATGTAGACATTTAGTGTTGATGAGTTGGGATGGTTGTAAATCCGAGAGATTTTACATCTGCATGGAGTTCCACACTCCATTGTTTCAGACAGGGATGCAGGTTTTACTTCTCTCTTCTTGCAGGGGCTATAGAGGGAGTTGGGTACACAAGTACTTTTGAGTATAGCATACCATCCACAGACTGATGGCCAATCCGAGTGCACGATCTAGGTTCTTGAGGATATGCTCCGAGCTTTCATTCTAGACTTTAGCGGTTCCTGGGAGAAACATATTCCTCTGTTGGAGTTCGCCTACACCAATAGTTTTCAAGAGACTATTTAGATGGAACCTTACGAGCCTTTGTACGGTAGGCCATGCTGATCACCTTTATGCTGGCTAGAGGTAGGAGAGGAAGATTTTTTGGGACCTCGTCTTGTTTAGGAGACCTCAGAACATATAGAGTTGATTCAAAAGAGGATGGCGACAGCACAGTCTCGGAAGAAGTCTTATGCAAATCCGCGGAGATGACCTATGGAGTTCGAGGTTGGCGATCAGGTTTTCCTGCGTGTCCCAACGAGGTTGGGACACAAGAGGATTCAGAGATAGGGTAAGCTTTCACCGAGATACGTCGGGCCGTTTGAGGTTTTGGAGAGAGTCGGGCTGGTTTCATACAGGTTGCAGTTACCTCAGAGATACCAGGCTATGCACGATGTCTTTCACGTTTCTCAGGTTCGGCGGTATTTCTCAGACCCATATCTTGTTTTTCAACCCGAGGAGGTTGAGGTAGAGCATGATGCATCTTTAGAGGAGCATCCTATCAGGATTTTTTATCGTAGTTCAAATGTACTTCGTGGCCGGTCTGTTCCTCTGGTACGGGTGCTATGGCACAATGGTCGTATACAGGACGAGACTTGGGAGAGGGAGGCTGATATGCGATCACAGTGGCCAGAGTTGTTCATAGTTTCTTCTTCTACGCCTTTCTAGGGAAATTCGGGGACAAATTTATTAAATGGGGGATGTTTGTAAGATCCCAGAGCTCCATTTTTAGGTACCGATCTCTTTTACGGGATTTTTAAGTAAAAATGGAGATTCTAGAAATTTTCAGAGTACACGCTGTGTACTCCACTGCCGCTCAAAGATGTGTGATTGGCCGTGTCTGGGCCACACACACGGTGTGTATGGGTGACGTGGAGACCGATTTTGGCAGAGTTCAGAAAAACCCACTACATGCCGTGTACATTAAGAGTACACGCCGCGTCCTTTTTTTCATTAATCGACCCGGGGTCGCGGATAATGACAGAAAACATATTATTCTCCACCTAATTTCATCCAAAATGTCCGAGGATGTCGTTTCCTCTCCGAACCACTGATCCTTCACCAGTTGTCTGAATCAATCTCTTTCAGTTTTAGAATAATCACAGCAGTGAGTTCTTGGTTTCTCTTTCGCCTCATTTCCTGATTCCTTTTCTTGTGTGAGTTATCCGAGGATGAACGTTTTAGACATTTTTGTAGATCTACTCCATTATAGGCTGATTCAAAGTCTGGGGTTCAAGTATATTGATCTCCTAGGATCGAGGTAGGTGGTTTGTTTCCCGACGATAATGTTCTTTGAGTTTTGGATGCAAAAGTGTCGGATACCCATGTATCGGGTATCCCGGGTTAGGGTTTAGAACCTGTTTATTTATATTATTTAGATTTCATGTATGATTGAGGTTACTAGATGGTTGATAATTTCTTTGTAGCACATTTGAGGATCACCCCATTGGTGTTTTCCCTTGTTTTGGCTGTTGTTTTCCGGTTGTCCTAGTTTGCCTATGAGGTAACCCCTATTGCATTTCTAGTATGCCTGTTGACTTTATTAAATGTATTGTCTGTTGTTTATATGCTTGTGGATGCATTTTTTGTTGTAGCGTGTATCCAAGTAGTTGTTTAACTTTCTTAGGGCTGCTAACAGTCAATTACGCATGACTAGACTACTCAGGGTAGTGAGAACCTGGTGTGGGAGATCAAAGAGGGAATAGACGATTAAGTTCATCCCTAGAGGGTCTGTTGGTTTTAGTTTCGTACACAGGACCTATGTGAATCAGACTTTTTTCTTCCCAAGAGTGTTCTTAGTTTACCCACGCATCAAGACCACATGAGGAATTAGACGTATGTGCTTCCTTAGAGAGTCCATAGCTATTATTGCAAGACCATAGGGGAATTGACGTCAGAGCTTCCCAGAGTGTTTGTGCCTTGTTTGATTACTGGACTATAGGGGTCTGCTAGTTTAAGCCACCCAGAGAGTCATTGTGTTTTCTTGTTGGTTTATTGTGAAGATTCTACCAAGACAATGAAAAAGCATTGGTTATGTACTGCTTGTATTAGGTAGTCTTTTAGATACCTTTTGGGTTACTAGCTTATCTTGGAATAAGAAACATTGCTAGTTTTTCCTGGTTGTGTAATTAAATGAATGTGAATGGTAATTGGTAGAATTGTTTACTGGATTGTTTACATTTACTTTTTTAATATCACTCACTAATAGTAGGGCACAAATCTTGTGTTGGTTTCCTACTGGGATTGGTCTCACACCCTATTTGTGTCCTATTTTTCGGCCCAAACAGATTATATGGATGTAGGTTTTGGTAGGGATTGTGGCCCTTCCACCTCAGCTACTTGATTGCTGGTTGGAGCTTGAGAGCATGGGACCGGGTCTTGGCCCGCGATACTGCTGGAGTTGCTATTTACATTTAGTACTTTGGTTTCAGTTGTATTTCAGCACGTTGTTTTTCTTATTTCTTTTCAAAGATACAAGTACCATTCTGCATCATTATTATTTCAGACGTGTCTTTTACTTTCAGTTCAGTTGTTGCATGTTGTTTACTGCTTCCGCTATTGTTTATGCTTATTCTTCTGTTGTATACTTTACCAAATGAGGGCATAGTTTCCCCACTGACTCACCAAGTCCCTCGCTGCTAGTCAGCAGCCTCTGGCGTTTGTGTAAATGCACTTAAGGTCATGTGGCGAACCGGGTATGGTGTGCCATTGGAAGGGCTCCAGATTCGGGTTGTTACATGTGATGATTTAAATGAATGTTGATTTATAAATATATAAAGAAAATAGAAAATGTATTTATTTGAAGTACATTCTCTTTTAATCAATGGATTATATTACTATCAAGAAAAATTTATTGAGATAATAAAATTGATTGAATTATTTTCATGTCATAAGAACAATATCATCTATTGGATGAACTTTGATCAATTTTGACTTCATATATTATGATAGGAAATGGATATTAATGATATTTTTTTTATTCTTGAAGTAATTTTAATTAATCATATGATCTGTAAGTTATTCCTTCAGCCTCTAAATATTTTCTAACCCATTATATTTAACACATGTAATCTAATATTGGAAAAAATTTTCATTTTATCTCTAAAATGTCATCCAAACTTCAAATTTAACCATTAAATATATTTTAAACATTGAAATACATCCAAAGTATTTTTGAGAAGAATTTAATCCCAAATATTGTAATGATTTAACCACATATCAATGCATGATCATCATAAACATTATCATGATAGGATTTTAATCACCCATAAAAAATCACACAAAAATTTATATACCATAATCATTTCCCAAGATAAAGTCTTAATGGAATCATATATTCCCCCAAAAGATAAATCACCATTTATTATTTAAATAATATCCTATATTAACTAAAAACATTTCCATTGAATGTTGGGGTACATAATTATAATAATTTATGATTATAAGTTGATTTAAAATATCAATTGGGAATTTATTATTTATAAATATACAAAGGGAGTGGAAATAAACACCAAGAATCAAATAAAAATTCACTAAATTATAAACAATAATACTTTAATAAGGCGACTTCACATAGTTTATAACATGAAATCACCGACAATAGAGTGTAGGATAAGTGTACCCTAATTATCTTGATTCACATAATTATTTTTTTAACCATTTAACCATTTCCATTATACCAGTTCTTAATAGGTTGTTGAAACTAATCATCAATAACAATAAAATTAGTTCACTAGATAGATTAATTCCTATATTCCTTGAATTTGAATCATTATAGTGTGGTTGGTCCATATGATGGTGTCTTATTTTATTCCACTACAATATTCAACTTATTCATCCCCATTCATTATTCATGAGCATTATTTTACACCCTTTCAAATTTAATGTACCAACCAATCCCATTCTTGAAATTCCCTTGATTCTTGTTCACACATTTCTATCATGTATTTGGATGAAATTTCATTCCACCATGTGATATCTTTGAGTTTTTCGTGAATATTTATCTTATATTTCTTTTCAAAACAATGGGAATAAAGGGATTATAAAATTTACATTAACTTATTGATATAACATAAAAAAATTTATTCATAACAACTATATAATTTTTTGGATAATGCCTTTTGGAGAATTTATTTTAATCCAATAATGAATTGATTAACATCAATTTTCGGTTGGATGATAATAAGAAAAGAGTACATCACATGTATTGTAAATTTTCTTCCCTTGGTAATAATGGAATCCAAATACTTCTTCTTTAGATCAAGGACTTATTTCCACATTTTAATATGAATAATACAAGGAGAGTAAGTACTGAAAAATATGATCTTAAGATTATCCAACTCTATCGAGTTAATTTGTTCATGTTGTCTCATATTCGTTATTAGAGTACACCACTGATCTGCTTCACCTTCTAAATGATTGATTTCAAAAATGAATTTATCATGATTTGAAATGTGGATAATGGGAAATATATTTTTAGTTGGAAATATTCATGAATCAACTACCAATTTATTAGTGTATCTATTAAAATAAGGGGCATGTTGCCTCTTGAATGACTAAATAGGATGTTATACCATTTTTCTCATTTGGACATTCACCATGATTCATCGCTTGAGAAAGTTTCGTGATTAGGGTAATGAGGTTTTACATTCAAAATCACATAACATTTGATTTCTCAAGAGGATGATCATTGCATTTTCCATCAAATTATACATTAACACAATTCTACAGGGTTCTAGAAATTAAATAATACCAAATATAAATTGTATGAATCATGTTGCATTAATAATATTGATCTATCATATAATCATGAAATATAAATCATTGAATGTCTTAAACATGACATTTTCATCTCAATCAAAGGGATATTAGGTTTATGATTGGTTATGCATTATCCTTATTGAAACATTAGTAGGTTATCCTATAACTAGACTTCTAATGACTCGAAATTTCCATGTAATTATTTTGAATTAAAAGGAAATTCTTTGAGTCCTCGAAATTTGATGGTGCATGATTTTGTAGCTCAGAGTGTCCAACATTAATTTATGAACTTTTGTTCGGGTACATTCAGTAAAAGTGCGAGAGGGTTTTTCTAACTTTTGAACTGGGGCTCAGAATTGAAATATGATGACACCGTTGAACTTGCAGTGCCGATATTTTCTTAAGGATCCCTTCACCTCGAAATAGTGGGTCAAGAGTGAATGATAGAGATTGGGTTTTTTGTGAAGGAATAAAATAAAATAAAATGGTGTAACATTATTATTTTTATTTTATTTTGAAACCACTGATGTGGATATTTCACAGGTAGGGAACACATGAACTAAAACCTCCCATGAGAGGTTATGGAGGTGGAGACCACCTAGCATGACCTCGCATGAGAGGTTATGGTGGTGGGGAATACTAAAGTATAAACCCCCTTGAACACCCCTTTAAGGGTAGAAACCCTCAAACATCCTATTAAATGTGGGGGAGCCTCTTCAAATTCTTCAAAATATATTATACTAACTCAGATAATTAATTTTCCAACATGAAATTATGAAAACATACTCTACAATGTTGGATAATTCTTTTTTGGTGCATTTGGGGAGAGGAGAGATTTTGGGAGGATTTTACTTCTCAAATGAAGGACGCCATCGAAGAATGTTCTTTGGAAGTCAAGGAAGTGGACTATGAGCGAGCCCGACATCGAATCAAGGTTTTGGAAGTGAAGATCATTGGCAACCTCTTCACCTTCTCTGACTTAATTTTCATGCCAACGTCAATGAACAATCCATGGTAGGGTGGTTGTTTGAAATTCTTATCTCTTCACGATCTTCATAATTCCTCGTAATTCAAGAAAGAATTATAGCCGATTGTTACCACTCTAACGCAGAGAATGTGGGACAAACAAACATGGACTGCCCTCTCCATAAAAATTGTTATTTATTGTTCATCGTGATGGAGGAACGGCTACGAACCACAGTGGGGCATGTGAACAGCGGACGGAACCACCACCAACAATGTTAAAGGTGACGCCACAATGGTTCTGCCCCATGGACCCCGCCTCCCCATTGTCTTCATGCCCTATATCCCCACCACCCCATAGTATCCATGCCCCACGTCCACTGCCGCCCAACAGCCTCTGTGCCATGCGGCCCCACCGTCCGTGGCCCCTGCGCCGTCCACGGCCAAGCCACCACCCCGTGGCCGAGTCGCCACCCTCTACGGCCGAGCCGCCGCCCCACAGCTCCACTGTGCCGTCCGCGGCCTCGCCGAACCACCCCGTGGCCTCCGCCATGCCATTCGATCCATCTCTCACCTTCGCTGTAAACCCCAAGCTTCCATGGTATATTTCCCTTTGAATAATTCAATATCTTGCATTGTACGCAACTTCGAGATTCTAATACACCGCGACCATTCAAAGTAGCTGTTATGAATAGTAATACCCACTTTTAGAGATTTTTTAAAATTTATTATTCTAATTGAAATTCTTTTTTGCAATCAAAATATCATAATTATATTAGGGTGAATTTGTGGTATTTTTCTGAGACCTTCCATTTTTTTATGAATAGTGAAAAATTCTAAACATTATTTAAAAACAACAATCTTAATAAAAATAATTTATAGTGATAAATTATACTATTGAGTGGTTTTAAATTATTATTAGAATATATTTTTACCATTTAATCCAATGTTGGTCATTGGACGTAATTTAACATTTAAACTACACATCAACACGTGTCAATCCTTGGATATTTATTATTTCGTAAAAACAAGGTTTTTTTACAACAATAACTAATTTTAAATAAATTTTTGGCACTTCTGTATTTTAAATTTAGAAAAAATTATTCAATATTTAGAATCAGGAGGTCCAAATTTTGTAAATAGGTAACTTTTATTTTTAGAAATTTTGAATAATTACTTCGGTAAATATTTTATTTACCATGGTTAAAGGATAAATCCGGTAAATAAGGGTAATAAATAATATTATAATAATATTAAATTACCTTAACATGTGTCCGAAAGCTATTAGATGACACATGTCCGACCATGCGAATATTTGGGTCAATTTGGGGACCCCATGGAGCCACTTGTAAGTGATTATTACACTATATATTAATTAATATAAAGTAAATACAAAAATGACATAAGAATATATCTTTTTGTAAAAAAACTTTTACAATGAGTTACCCATAATATAAATTAGACAATAAATATTCATTATAAATATATGAAGATGTACTACATAATGGAATTTTATTTATTATTTTTAATCATTTAATAATTAAATTAATTTATGAAACAATGGTGATGTTGTATTTTCCATATTAATGAAAGAATCAAATAAATGGTATTATAAATGTTAAAATAAATATGATTTGAATGTTTTGATGACATCCACTAATTTTCTAGGTTAATATGGCATATTAAAATTCATTAAATGTATTTAACATGAATTAATAATGTTTTTAGGACTTTAAAAAAATCAATTATTAAATAGTGCAAAAATTGAAAAAAAAATTAAAAAAATAATATATTATTAATTGATATAATATTACTAAAAATCTAATATTCGGCCAATGGACTTATAATATGATAGGTATATCATTAATGAACCTTTTTGGGTTTTTTTGGTAGTTTAGAGTCTGTTTATTAATCATATAATATAAAAATACCAGAGGCATGGTAAATGTCAAACTAATTAACTAAGAGTTAAATCTAAAAGATAAGGTTAATATAGTGACCCAACCCTATCTAAAGCATGTTGGTTGAGTGGATTTCGACCCCTCCCCACCTTATCTTCGAAATAAAGCAATTTAGAGCCATTATAAATGGAATAAGTGTTTATGATAAAATAATATTTTATGTTTTTCCTATGGTGCCCCTCACCCCTCTTTTAAAAGAGTACATATCCTTCTCTAAAATTGACACATTAAAAAAAATCGGACAAAACCCGAAAAAATATCCTCCCATATTCTATAATTTTGACGTAGAGGCCTTCCTTTAGTCCTGAATACAACCTATGGATCCCTTTTGATCAAATCAATAGGATGAACCTGAAGAAGAGGTAAATATTTCATCAACTATTTCAAGTTAATTTCTTCTTCAACTTATTCATTATTTGTTGATTACATTAAAAAATAATAACCCTAGTATCTTCTATATACTATGATTTTATTATAAATATGGTACAACCATATTAATCATTCTATCTATCCTTTGAATGACATGTCACCATACGTTCATATGTACGGCTTACCGTCTCCACGTCATGGTGTAAATGTTATTCAATACATTAATATTTGGATGGGTACAATAAAGAGTATAAATGAGTTAAATAATAAATATAACATTATAATGATTCAGTATATATCATAAATTATTCAATTATATAGGATTTTAATATCAAAATAATGATATAGTCGCTCGTGCGTACATACAAACTACCGTCTCCATGAACGCGATGAGATTCATTCCCCATCGTATCCATTCAAGAATAATTTTAATTTGATGATTAAAAATATTGTTTAAGGACTTGATATAGTTTTTTATATGAATAATATTCAAACTACCCAGAACAAACAAGGCATATGTAACCAAATACATAAAATAAAACAAGTAAGTTAACACCCGATTCGACGATAATACTAAAATATTATCAACAAAGAAATGTTAAAAGATCATATATGATATCATATTAATGTATACTATTCTTTTATAATTTAATAACAATTATTTCACCATTATACAATAGGTTAACCTACCCTGAACCAAGGAAAATTACAAGGTAAGGGTTAATTTCAAATCTCTTTATAATCCGAGGTTTTTTTATGTAAGTATCTTCTGGGACTTCTTTATCATCCCCATCCTTGTTTCTTAAAAATTCATTTCATAACATTATTAATATTTTATAGACTATAGTTTAATGTCATTTATAACATTTTTTTGCTTTTTATAAGTTGATTATAAAATAATTGTTCCGTCTTTTTCCAAACAAGGTCCTTTATAACCTCTTCGACAAAATTAAGGTAAGAATGTCTTTTTGTATCTTATATGGTGGGTGAGGCTATTTTCTGTCATTATAACATTGTTGAAGTTTCCCATAAAAGCTTATAAGAATATTTTGAAAATAATTTTTTTCTTATTCTTAAATGATTTTAGAATAGAAAGATATATTTCTCTAAAAATCTTTTGATTTCATTTATGTCAATATCCTTTGATGGATTTTAAGATTATTTGAAGATGATTTATTAATATATAAAACTTCCATATTTAATTGAAGGTTTTGTGATATTTTTAACTGTGGATGTGCTATTTTTATACCATTCATGGTTTATGGTTAATGTATTGACATTTCATATTCCTGTTTTAATATAAATGATTATGTTATATTTTAAACTTTTCATATGAGAAATGTATTGGACTTAGTAAGTGATGGGTGGATCCCGCTATAGCTCTTCAATGCATCGGTAGGTGTCATGAGACAAATAGACGTGGAATTGGCCAAGGCCTTTCCCTATTTGAGATATGGTTTTGGCCTAGGCTTTAATAATATTTTGACGTCTTGGCTGAGCCCTTGACAAAATGTTTCAGAATGTCTGGAATTATACATTCCATAATTATGAAAATAATATTGATGGTTCATGTGGTCATTCGACTAGTAGAATACCCATGATTACGCTTTATTTTAGCATTTTTTACTCATCTCATATTCCTTCAAAAATAGTATTCATTTTTATTATTGGTAATGGCATGTGGTTTCAATTATTCACCATGCATAATATTTATGTTATCTTCCATTGTATTTCTTACCCTTACTGAGAATTTGACCTCACACCTTTTGTATGTTTCATTTTCCTAGGATATGAAAAAGTAAGTTATGAGTGACTTGCAGTATTATCTAGTAGGTTTGGATGTTTCCAGTGGAATTAATTCGTGTTGTATTTCATTTGAAGTTGTAAGGTTGACATTTTTTATGATTCTTGTTTCCAATAATAATAAACTGATCGGTATTTTGAGAAATCATTTTGTTATGATCATTTCAAAGTTATATAATAATGTGATGACTCTGATAACGAGGGTCAGGGCATTATAATTTGTATTAGAAAAATATTAGTACAATCATTGGACGCTATATTTAGATAAACTCTGATTAGAGCACATATACCTAAGATAGACATTGAGGATTGGTATAGAAGAACATCCTATAATTTTGGTATTGAAGAGATTTTATGATTTTTCCGAGCAATACATCCCTATTTGGATACGAGCAGGTAGAGGTGGCTCTGACACAGATGTATCTAGGGGTAAATCCCAAAAACTCTGCTTTGAGCAAGACTCGAACAAGAACTGGTGCACGACAACGGGCCTTGCTGTATTATTAGATATGACACTCCTAGGGGATATACTTGGGATAATTCTCATTTTCTTTACGAACCATTATGAATGGTTTATGAGTATATAATTTCTCAAAGAAAACATTTCTATGATTATGGATTGTATCAATAAACTATTCAATTTATGATATGTTTTTTACAAGTTTGTAATTATGTATTTCGATTCATAAACTATTATAGTTTATGACATTGTTTAGAAATGGCGCCAAGTAGAAGGAATGTAAACCATATCAATGCACTCACTCTATGTAGGGATTTCACACCTACTCAAGATAATTATAGTGGATCTTGTGATGCAATTGGTGTTGATCAGCTAATCAGCATGCTCTGACAACTCACTCAGGTTATGAATAATAACCTTACCCATATGGAGAACCCTGATCCACAATGTGGAGGTTCAATGTTAGATCTCTTCATGAGAAAAAACCCACCAACATGCAATGGGAGTACAATTCCATTGGTAGCTGAGCAATGGATATGATCCCTAGTGAAAATATTTCAGGCTTTGGGGAGTAGTGAAAGGGAAAAAGTTGTCATGGAAGTTTATCACCTCACTGGAGATGTTGATCAATGGTGGTCACTGATATAAAATAAAAAGGAAGATTACGAAGTATCAAGTATGGAACGGAGAGAGTTTAAAGAAATTTTATTATAAAAATACTTTCCTCATGACCATCGAGTGGATATGGAATGAAACATTCTATGTCTAAAGAAAAAGAAGGGTGAGAGTGTCGCAAAGTATGAAGCTAACATTACAATGTTAGTTAGGAATGCTACATATTATATAAATAACCCATGAATTATGATTGGCCATTTATTTGATTGGTTAAAACCATTTCCCTATCAAACATTAGTATCACAATCCTTCTCATCATAAAAATATATTGTCCCATGTGATATCAAGATAGAAATAGAATTCAATGGGTATTATGACTTTAAAGAAAAGAAAGAGAAGAAGAGATCTATTGAACACTCTGGGAAAGGAAATAAAAAAATAGGGAAGAAGGGAAGAATATAATTTCCTCCATGTAATAATTGTGGAAGGAATCACCATGGTGCCTGTCTAAAAGGTAAAGGTGTATTCTACAAATGTGGACAGAAATTCCATCTTGCTGGTGATTGTAAGGGAAAGAATTATGCTACCAATGTACAATGCTAAAATTTCCGGGAGATGAGACATTATCAAATGAATTTAAAAAGGGTCAGAGAAACTTACCTAAAAAAATCCCAAGGAATCAAGGAAAAGCCTATGCGATCACTACTACAAAGGTTGAAGCTCCAAAAGACGTAGTGGCAGGTAATGTAATGGTTTCCTCATGTTTATCGAATGCTTTATTTGATTCTGGATCATCACATTGTTTCATATCTTCATAGTTTGTGAAGGAAATTAGATATTTCCAATTTGATTTAATAAGGGAGTTGTTAGTCAAAACAATTTAAGGAAGTATCACTGCTACAATGTTTTGTGAATCAGTTCCCATTAGATCATATAAATGTTCTTTATCTATTGATCTAATCGTCATACCCATTATATCATTTTATATAATCCTTGTTATGGATTGTCTTTTGGACTATGATGCAAAAATTTATTGTAAGAAGAAGGAGGTTACTATTTTTTATGAAAATGATAAGAAACGCCTTATATTCAGAGCAGAATCATCACCACCTAATTCTTATTTAGATCCACCCCCAGTAGCTCTACTAAATTCAATTATTGTGGTAGAATAGAATGAAATAATTGTGGTTGAGTAAAGTAATGTTAGAATAGAGGATGTACCTATTGTTCATGAATATGTTGGTGTTTTTCCAGAGGGTTTACCAAGACATCCTCCAGAATGAGAAATTGAGTTTTCAATTGACCTAATTCCTGGTTCAAGGACCATATCGAAGACCCATTATAGAATGACCATTGTGGAATTTGTGTAACTAAAGAAACAACTAGAGGAATTGAGTAATAAGGTATTTATTTGCCCTAGTGTTTATCCAGGGGGATCCCCTGTTCTTTTTGTTAAGAAGAAAGATGGATCTTTGAGGTTGTGCATCGACTACAGGGAGATCAATGTTATTACAATAAATAAAAATCATCACCTACCTCGCACTGATGATTTATTCAACCACGTTTATAGAGCTCAATACTTTTCAAAGATTGAACTTCTAACTAGATATCATCTGTTGTGTGTGAAGAAGGAAGAAATTATGAAAACAACATCTAGAACCAGGTTCAATCATTAAGAGTTTACAGTAATTCCTTTTGGATTGAATAATTCACCTTTTGTCTTCATGGATCTAATGAATAGAGTTTTCAAGGAATATCTTCATGTCTTTTTTGTGGTATTTATTGATGATATCTTGGTATACTTAAAAATCTCTAAAAGTAATGAAAATCATTTGTGCATTGTTCTAAAGACTCTTAGAAGACATGAATTATATGGGATGTTTTGCAAGTGTGAATTTTGGATTCATGATATTTCTTTTCTTGTCCATATTGTCTCTAAGGATGGAATCTATGTTGATCCTTCTACGATGAGAGCAACCCAAAAATGGACAACACCAATGAATATAACTGAGGTACACTGTTTTATAGGTTTAGCAGGTTATTATCGATGTTTCGTCTAGAAATTTGCTCGATTGGATAACTCATTAACCAAGATAACACGTAAAGGGGTGAAGTTTGTTTGAAAAAAGTGTGTGAAAAATGATTCAAATAATTTTTGTGAATATTAGTCATTGCCCCCATCTTGACTCTACCATCGGGGAATGATGGATTTGTTATTTATAGTGATGGATTAAAGAAACAACGTGGTTGTGTCCTTATGTAGAATGATATGATTATTGCCTATGCATAAAGAAATATAGAAATTCATGAGAAAAACTATCCTACTCATGATCTTGAGTTAGCAGCTGTAATCATTGCTTTGATTATTTGGAGACACTATCTCTATGGTATAAAATGTGAGGTATATACCGATCACAAGAGTTTAATGTATATTTTCTCACAGAAGGAACTCAAAATTAGGAAAAAGAGATATCTTGAACTACTCAAGGAATATTATTTCATGATAAAGTACCACTCTGAGATGGAAAATATGGTGGAAGATGCTTTGAGTAGAAAGGATCATGGAGTTTTGAACACGATAAGAGTATAGAGGATCCTATAGACAAGGATCTAGTTAAGATGGATATGGGAATAACCAGGGAAGGTGAAACATAAATACTGTTTCAAATGGTTGCCAAACCGTACTTACAGAAAAGGATAATGATTTATTAGACCGATGATGAAGAGTTTGAAAAGAAGATTAAAGCTGTGAATAATGGGAGATTGAATGACATCGTGTACGAAGATTGAATTTTGACATTTCCGAAGATAATTTTTGTTCCCGATATAACTGGTCTAAAAAGGGAATTGTTGGACGATGCTCATAGTTCCAATTTCTCTAAACACCCTATTTTCATTAATATGTATTGATATTTGAAGGATAATTTTTTTTGGGACAAAAAGAAGAGGGAGATTGCTGATTTTGTGTCATGATGTACGGTTTTTCAACAAGTGAAAGCTAGAAGGAAACAACCTAGAGGAGTCATGAAACCTCTTCCCATACCTGAGTGGAAATTGGATAATATTATGATAGAATTTTTCATGGGACTACTAAAGAATCCTAAAAGGAATGATGAAATATGGGTCATTGTTGATCGGCTTACCAAGTCATCACATTTACTTGCTATAAGAGAAGATTTACCACTTGATAGTCTACCAAGACTATATATTAATGAAGTGGTGAGACTTCATGGAGTACCCCTATCAATTTTTTCTAATCGTGATCCCTATTGTACATCTGGATTCTGGAAAAGTATTTAGAAAGTCTTGGATACTGAACATTGTTGGAGCACTGCCTACCACCCTCAAACTGATTGAAAATCATAATGGACTCTTCAAACCTTAGAAGAAATGTTGAGATCTTGATCACTTGACTTTCAAGTTATGTGGGGTCAGACTTTACCTCTGGTAGAATTGTCCTATAACATTAGCTACCAATCAAGTATTCAGATGGCACCATATGAAGTGTTATACGGAAAGATATGTCACACATCAACTTATTGGGATGATGATGGTGAAATAAAATTCATAGGCTTATATCTTGGTGAGGAAACGATGGAAAAGGTGAAGGATATCCAAAATAACAACATTTCGGCTCAATGTAGGCCGAATAGCTATGTCGATAACTGATGAAAGGATTTGGAATTTCAGGTAGCTGATCATGCTTTCTTAAAGGAATATCCATGGAAGGGAGTGATACGTTTTGGTAAGAAAATTAAATTGAGTCCCAGGTACATTAGACCTTTCAAAATTATAGAACTAATTGGGGATGTAACTTACCATTTGGAAATTCATCCTAGTCTCTCCAAAGTTCATGATGTCTTCCACATATCAGTGTTGAGAAAATACTTTCCTGACTAAACGCATGTAATAACCTATGAGGAATTAGAACTGGAACCCGATCTTTCTTATTGCGAAGAGCCCATCAGGATTATTGATACTATAGAACAAGTGTTCAGAAACCGGATGACTCGTCTGGTAAAACATCTATGGAGAAACCATAGGATGGAAGAGGCGACATGGGAACATGAGGACCATATGGTGAATAACCACACGAATATTTTTGTGCAGTAGTATTCTAAAAATTTCAAGGATGAAATTATTTGATGGAGGGGATAATGTAACACCCAAAGCTTCTACTGTACGTTTCCCTTTGAATAGAAAAATAGATTGCATTGTACGTAACAATGAGATTATAACACACTGCGACCAATCAAAGTATCCTTTATGAATAGTAATACCAACTTTTTAAAATTTTATAATTTTTATTAATCAAATTGGACTTCATTTTTGGATTCGGAATATCAAAATTTCCTAACGGTGAATTTTTGGTATTTTTCTAAGAACATCCAATTTTTTATGAATAGTGAAAAATACAAAACATTAATAAAAAACAACATTCATAATCAAAACAATTTGTAGTGATAAATTATACTACTGATTGGTTTTAAAATACAATTATAATATATTTTTACCATTTAATCCAATTTTGGTAATTTGACATAATTTCACATTTAAACTAGAGATAAACACGTGTCAATCTTTGGATAGTTATTATTTATTAAAAAACATGATTTTTTTTACAATGGGAATAATCCTTAAATTAATTTTTTCCACTTCTCTATTTTGAATTTTGAAAAATGGATTCCGTATTTTGAATCAGGAGTTCCTACTTATGTAAATAGGTAACTTTTATTTTTATATATTTTGAATAATTACATTGGTAAATATTTTATTTAACGTGGTTAAAGGATAAATCTGTTAAATAAAGGTAAAAAATAATGTTATAATAATATTAAATTAGCCTAACATATGTCTTAACACTATTGGATGATACATGTTCGACCATGGGAATTTTTGGGTCGATTTTGGGACCCCATGGATCCACTTGTAAGTGATAAGGACACTTTATATTAATTATGTTAAAGTAAATACAAAAATGACATAAGCATATATCATTTAGTAAAAAAAATTACATAGAGTTACACATAAGAGAAAATGTACTATAAATATTCATTAGAAAGTTAGAAATATTTACTAAATAATGGTTTTTTATTTATAATTTGTATACAATGAATAATTAAATTTATTTATGACACAATGGTGATGTAGTATTTTTCTTATTTATGAGTGAATCTAATAAATGGTATTATAAATGTTAAAATAAATATACGTTGAATGTTTTGATGCCATAAAAGAATTTTATAGGTTAATATTACATGTTAGGAATCTTTAAATATACTAAGTTTAAATTAATAAAGATGTTTGGTCTTTAAAAAAATCAATTATTAAATACTATCAAAATTGACATAAAATAATATTTTCAAACAAATATTATATTATTAATTGATATAATATTCCAAAAAATCTAATATTCTGCCAAAATACTTATATGTTATGTATATCATTAATGATCCACTGGGGGTTTTCATGCCAGTTTATAGTATGTTTAATAATCATATAATATAAAAATACAAGAGACATGGTAAATTTCAAACTAATTAACTAAAAGTTAAATCTATAAGATAAAGATAATATAGAGACCCAACAATGTCTAAAAACTATTGGTTGAGTGAATTTTGACCCATACCCACTATATCCTCGAAATAAATCAATTTTGATCCATTATAAACTGAATATACATTTATTATAAAATAATATTTTGTTTTTTTATAAGGTTCCTCTCACCCATCTTATAAAAGGGAACTTACTCTTATCTAAAATTCACATATTCAATGCATTTTGGTTCATCCAAAACCTACCCAAATATCCTCCCAGTTTCCCTCACTTCAACCTAGAGGCCTTTTTTTAGTCAGAAATCCATCCTACAGAGCCCTTTTGATCAAATCAAAGGGAAGAACCTGAAGAAGAGGTAAATATTTCATCACCTCTTTCAAATTCCTTTCTTCTTATACTTCTTCATTATTTGTTGATTACATTATAAAATAATAACTATAGTATCTTTTATATACTATAATGTTATTATAAATATGGTATAACCATATTCTCCATTCCATCAATCCATTGAATGAAATGTCACCATACATGTGTACGTACGACTTATCGTCCCCATGTCGTGGTGTAATTGTTATTCAATACATTATTATCTTGATGGGTACAATAATGATTATAAATGATGTAAATATTAAATATAACATTATATGGATTCGGTATATATGATATATTAATCAATTATATACGATTTTAAAATCAAAATAATGATTTTGTCGCTCGTGCATACGTACGGACTACTGTCTCCACGAACGTGTTGAGATTCATTCCCCATCGTATCCATTCAATACTTATTTTCATTTGATGATGAAAAATAATGTTTAGGGGATTGATATCATTTTCAATATGAATAATTTAAATCCTACCCATAACAAACATGTCTTATGTAAGAAAACACATAAAATAAACAAGTAAGTTAACACCCGAAACAATAAAAATACTAAAATATTCTTAAAAAAAATGTTAAAAGATCATATATTATATCATATTAATGTATATGATTCTTGTATAATTTAATAACAATTATTTCACCATTATACAGGAGGTCAACCTACCCACGACTAGGGAAAAGTAAAAGGTAACGATTAATTTCACAATATCATTATAATCTGAGGTTGTTTTTACGTAAGTATCTACTGATACCTCTTTATCATACACATCCATGTTTCTTAAAAATGTATTTCAGAACATTCTTACTATTTTATAAAATATGGGTTAAAGTCATGTATAACATTTTTTGACTTTTTATAAGATGTTTATAAATGAATCATTATGTCATTTTCCAAACAAGGTCATTTTTAACATTTTCGACAAAATTATGGTAAGAATGTCTTTTTTTAATTTATATGGCGGGTGTGGCTATTTTCCACCATTATGACATCGTTGAGGCTTCCCTTAAAAGCTTATAAGAATATTCTAAAAATAAATATTTTCTTACTCTTAAGTGATTTCAAAATAAAATGAGATATTTCTCTAAAAAAGTTTGGATTTCATCTATATAAACATACTTTGATGGATTATAAGTTTATTTGAAGTTGATTTATTATCATACAAATCTTCCATATTGTATTGAAGGTCTTGTGATATGTTTGACTATGGATGTGCTATTTTTATTCAATTCATGGTTTATGGATAATGTATTGACATTTCTTGTGCCAGTTTTACTGTGAATGTTTATGTTATACTTAAACCTTTTCTTATGAGGAATGTATTGGACTTAGTAAGTGACGGGTGGAGACCACTATAGCACCTCGATGCATCAGTAGGACTTATGAGACAAATTGATGTGTAATTGGCTGAGGCCATTCCCAAAATATAACCTAATGGATCGCATTATACATTCCCTCATTATGAAAATAATATTGATAGTTTCATGTGGTCATTCGACTAGTAAATTACCCATGATTATGTTTTATTATGGAATTATTAACTCATCTCATATTACTTCCATAAAATTATTCATGTTTATTATTGATAAATTCATGTGGTTTCAATTTTTTACCTTGCTTAATATTTATGTTATCTTCCACTATATTGCTTACCCTTACTGAGAGTTTGAGCTCACCCATTTCTAATGTTTCATATTCCCAGGATATGATGATGTTAGTTACGAGTGACTTGTAGGCATTGTCTAGGAGGCATGGTTGTTTTCAGTGGAATAAATTGGTGTTTTATTTCATTCAAGTTGTAAAGTTGAACTTATGTATGAATCTTGTTTCCAATAATATTACATTGATCTGTCTTTCAAGACATGATTTCCTTGTGATCATGACAATTTTATGTAATAAAGCACTGACCCTTGGTAACAATGGTCGGGGCGTTACACTTGTGGAACCCCCTGGCCGAGCCGCCCTGCAGCCTCCGCCACCCCAGACAAGCCACACTGTGTCGGGCCGAGCCACCCCACACCCTCACAAAACCCCTGCGACTATGATGTCATCGGTGGCCGAGCCGACCCATGGCCCCAACCACCCCACGACACCAGTGGCCTCTACGGACTCTCACTGCCCTCACGACCTTATGGACTGTCCAGTGAGCCGGGCCGAACCACAAGCCAGGATTGGCACAGTGGGTCGGTCCGGGTCGACCCGAATGGGGTCTACCCAGGCCAGGTCAGGTCGGGTTGGACTAACCTCGTCGGACCAGACCCAGACCTGATATGAACCAATAATTTACTTGGGCCATAACTTTGGCACATGACATCCATTTGACAAACCGTCAACGGCGCAAGAATTCATGGAGCAAGACAGCCCCTTTGAGGATAACCCCACTAGATTAATGGGTAAATTTGATATATGGTTCAGTTGGATCGAACAAGAATCCAACTGCGCCCTTGGGACTAAAAGGCTAATAACTCACAAACCAGGTGTCCGATTGATGCATCGTCTATTGCATTGAGACCCCAATGACGTAGTGAACCTCTGATATACTTCTTCGTGGGACTTCGTAGAAGTTGGAGTATCAACCAGTGACTTGCGGAGACGATCCTCACATAAATGAGACGACTATGTGAGGGAACCCAATAGCTGGTTATGACGAGAAGAATGAAGAGCGATCCTATGTGGGTCAGCTCCTAGTAATCCTGTGTGCATCAAATCTTAGGGATCCTGGGTGAGTCAGATCCTAGCGATCATGTGTGGGTCATCTCTTAGAGATCTTGCGTGGGTCTTCCTCATAATAGAGTAAAATGATTGAATAGTTACATATAATTATATCTACTTCTGTACTTAAGATATACCTGGAGTGAGCTTAGTCTATACCTGTGTGGTACTTTCATTCGTGATAATACCATGGTTGTATTATTTTGTGTGGATTACCTGTGTGGTACATACCTTTGTGTTATTTATTATTTTGTGGAATTGATGATCCTGGGTATTTGGAGTTGGACTCTGTGTTTTCCACCTTATTGAGATAGGTTTACTTGATAACATAGGTATATATATGGGCATATACCAATTTTGGGATATCAGTTGTTTTCATCATTGTGGATTATCCTTTCTAAATTTAGTGAGGACTTTTGGGTCTGTAGGTCCCTACTGAGTATCATTATTCTCTCCTCTGTATGGGATATTCCCGTAGCTCATTGTGTTTAGTGCAGATGACGTACAACTCTGACTGAGGACGAGGGTACAAGTACTGCACGGTGCCAAGAGGTGGACCATATGGCTTATCGGTACGCGGATGAGACAAGAGGATGTGGAGTTTTGAGTAGGCCATCTGTACCTATCCTTCAGGTAGGAACCTTTGAGGAGAACCCAACAGTTGTCTTCCTCTTTTCTCTAGTTTACATGTACTTTTAGTTTCTTGTACTTTCCAGTGGGGCTTGTATTCTGGCCCTTTTACATACTATACTCAATCTATTTAATATTCAGTTTAATTTTATTTGTATCTTGTAGTGTGCTTGTTTGCATGTGATTATAGCTTATGAAGGCAATGCCTTCCCAGTTTTAGGGATTATAACTTTCGGTGCTAGTTGCCAGCCCCTGGCATATAGAAGGCCAGCTTGGGGTAGTCACGGCACGGGCCCTGGGGGACGAATCGTGACAAATTGGTATCAGAGGAGTCAGTTATACCATATAACATAAGACTATGATATTTCTTGTTAATAGAAAAAGTTTTATGTGTAGTGAGTATGGTCATCAGTTTAGAGAATTCAGTGTTGGTGTGGTGGCTGAAGTATCCATACACCAGGACCCTAACTTATGATTTTCGACTCCGTGCATGAAAACCATGATTGCGTGTGTGTTTTAAAAAGTTTTCTTTTTGATCATTTTATTCTTCTTAGTGGGTATAACATATTGACTGTGGCGCACTTGTATACTTTCAGGATGCCTCCACGCGGTCATCTATCTAGTGTTCCGAGAGTTATACGCATTAATATCCCACCGAGCGATGAGGCCTCGGTGTAGGTCCCTCTTTCAGTAGAGACACCAGTGGAGGCACCAATGGTACCATTAGCCATTGGGCTGCCGATGCCAAAATTCCCTACAACAGAGGGTGCACGCCGCTTGAGCGTGTTGCACATGTTCCAATGCCATAGGCCACACAGATTCAGGGGAGAGATGGACCCACAAGTAGTTGAGTATTTGTTGGAGGTTGTTGTGAGAGTCTTATGACTTGTAGGTACACCAGCGGATCTCATGGTCATTCTTGCCGCCAGCCATCTATTGGAAGCATTAGGTAGATGGTGGATCATGATTCTCTCGTTTCACGATGACGTGATGCTTTTCTGGGCAGACATCGAGAGCCTGTTTCAGGAAAAGTTTTTTTCTAGCGACTCTTTGTGCACTGCGCATTTAAGAGCTTCTTCATCTAAAACAGGGAAGCATGATTGCGGCTCAGTACTCAGCGATGTTCACTGACCTCTCACTCAATACTACAGATATGGTGTAGGACCTTTTTTTAGGGTTGAGACATTCGATCAGGGTCTAAGGTGAGAGATTAGGGATTTAATGATCTCACTCTGCATCCTGACATAGGTAGGGGTGTTAGAGATATCCCCCTTAGTTGAGAGGTTTCTTGATGAGAAGTCACCAGCAGTGAGACCCACCACCAGTCGTCACGCAATGGATTCTTTTGCAACTGGAAGTAGACAGATGTCACAGAGATCCAATAGGACCAGACCTATAGATGGATGACCCCATGATTCATTTTCCGTTGTGCGGGGAACCTGAGGCAGACCCAGTCGTGCCAGGAGAGGGTAGTGTTATGCATACTACAGGTAGGGTCATATGGTTCGTGACTGTCCGACCCGCCGTACGGATGATCTGTAAATGTTCGAAGGACCACCCAGGAAGAGACAAAGATTCGACCGAGGAGGTCCACAGGGAGCCGGCGGACGTGGAAGAAGAGATGGTTGTGTAGATGGTGATGGGTGACGATTTGGGATGCTACCACCACCACTATCAGGTGGACCACCCCGACTATTGGGAGTAGGAGGACAGGGGCGAGCTAATCTCCAGGCAGCTGTGGCCTAGGATCTAATGCTCTGGAGATGACACGAGGTAAGATATATGTCTATTCCACCTTAAATGTAGTACTTATAGACACATGTAACAATCATTCATTTAAGAAAACCTCCCTTGTCCAGATCTCGGAGATTTCGATGGAACCGTTGGCTCGATCCTTATTGCTAGAAACATCTAAAGGACCAGATTCAATGAATACGCCCTGGTGCTGACAATGTGAGATTACTCGAGGAGGCAAGATCTTTGGCTGAGATATCCTAGTAGCTGTGTCAAGGACTTACGACATCATCTTGGGTATGGACTGGTTATCTATATTCCAATCTCAAATAGACTTCATTAGGTGAAACCTAAGGTCTGTCTACATAGATGGGACCAGTTTTACCTTCAATGGTGAGAAGGGAGCCTTTGCAGCACATGATGGACTTACCCAGAAGAGAGTGCAGCCGATCACTCATCAGTTGGCTAGCCTTACTCTTATAGTAGTTTATGTGGACAGTCCGAGTTATCCAGTAGTGGTGGACCAATACACAGATGACTTCCCTGATGATTTTCCTGGTCAACCATCAAATAGATAGATGGAATTTTACATTTACTTGTACCCCGGGTCGACTGCGATATCTACACCAGTATATCTAATGTCTCCCATGGAGATTCGTGAGCTGTGGGTATGGCTGGAGGACTTACATGGTAACGAATTCATTCGGCCCAGTGTATCTCTTTAGGTAGCCCTGATTTTGTTCTCCAAGAAGGAAGATAGGATCTTGAGACTTTTTTTTGACTATCGGATCCTAAATCAGGTGAATGTGAAAAACAAGTATCAACTTCCAAGGATTGACGACCTCTTTGATCAGCTAAAGGAAGCACAGTGGTTGTTGAAGATAAATCTCAGATCAGGCTATCACCATCTTAGATTAAAAGATGAGGATGTGTAGAAGATGACCTTCAGAAGTCAGTACGACTATTATGTGGTCTTGGTTATGCCATTCGGTGTAACCAATGCTCCAGTAGTGTTCACATGACACATGAATAGGATCTTTCAGTCGTACCATTATCACATTGTAGTAGTCTTCATTGATGAAATTATGATCTACTCGGCTACCGAGGAGGAGAATTCCAATCATTTTCAGGTAGTAATTGACATACTCTGAGAGAACCAGCTTTATGGTAAGATCTTGAAGTGCCAGTTCTAGATCTGAGAGGTACACTTTCTGGGACATGTCATATCAGAGGCTGGAGTTGCAGTGGATCCAGTGAAGATTGAGATGGTACTTTCATGGTAGCCACCCAGGAGTGTGATGGAGGTACGGAGTTTCTTGGGGTTGGTCTGATACTACAGGAGATTTTTGGTAGACTTCCCCATAGTTTCAACACCACATTCAGTGTTTATGAAGAAGGGAAATACCTTCGTGCAGTCGGAGAGATTCTAGTAGAGTTTTTAGGAGCTGATGTAGAGGCTGACTACTGCCCCCATCTTGAGGCTACCGGAGGAGGGTGTAGGGTATGTAGTCTAAGGTGGCTCTTCAAGGACCAGACTCGGATGTGTCCTGATGTAGGAGCGAGTAGTTATCTCTTATGGTTTTCAGTACCAGAGACAACATAATCAGAACTATCCTACCCGTGACCTGGAATTAGAAGCAGTGGTCTTCACCTTGAAGATTTGGCGACGTTACATGATGGGAAAGCATTTTACAGTGTATTCTCATCATAATAGTCTTAGGTATATCTTTTCTCAGAAGGACCTGAACCTGAGACAATGAATTTATATTGAGTTCCTCTAGGACTATGACTTCGAGATAGTCTATACTCTTGGGAAGGGGAACGTTGTAGCATATTCACTGAGTAAGAGATCTGGTATACAACTACTATGCGAGGTGACAAAGAAGCTGTCCACTTCGCAGATATCCTTCATGGAATGTGATGGAGAATATTTCCTTAAGTCTCTTACAGTCACACCCCCACTTCATCAACCAGTCAGGGAGGCAAAGCATGGGGAAACTAATAGCGAGATATGACATGCTCAGATATCCACAGGAAAGGCACTGATGGATTTTCTGAAGATGGAGAGCATGTCATCTTCTTCAGAGGACGTACCATGGTACCGGTGTAACTTTTGGAGGAATTGATGAGGGAGTTCTACAAATCCCCTCTATCAGTACATCCAGGAGTGGTGAAGATGTACCAGGATCTCCGAAGAAAGTACTGGGGGCCGAGAATGAAGAAAGAAGTTGCAGAGTTTGTCTCTCCATGCCTCACATTTCAATAAGTGAAGGCGAAGCATCCGGAACCAGTAGGCTTGGTTCATAATTTAGGAGGTCGCAAAGTGGAAATGGGATAGGATATCCCTGGACTTCGTAACAGTACTTCCACGTTCTATCCAGGGGTCATGCCTCTATTTGGGTGACCGTCAACTGACTCACCATGTCGGCCCACATCCTACTGATCTGAGAGAAGGGTTCAATATAGATCCTGGGATTCCTCTATGTGCAAGATATTGTGTGGCTACATGGAGTACCCTCGACGATTGTCTCCGATCGTGATAAAAGTTTTACTTCCTGGCTATGGAAGGGGTTGCAGGAGGCTTCTGGGATATAGCTTCATTTGAGAACCTCCTTCTATCCATAGATGGATGTTCAGACTGAGCGGACTATTCAGATCATTGTGGACATGCTACGTGTTGGCATCCTAGACTTCGGTCGCAGTTGGTGGGATCACTTAACTTTGGTGGACTTTTCATACAACAACAACAATCACTGCACCATTTGGATGACACAGTTGGAGTCATTGTGAGGGGACCTTCCAGATCACCTTTGTGTTGGACTGACTCAAGGGAGTTAGCACTAGTGGGACTAGAGATTGTATGACCTACCACTGAGAAAATGCAGATCATCCAGGAGAAGATGGAGGCTGTATAAAGCATGAATAAGTCTTTTGTCGCTTGGAGATGGAGAATTCTGGAGTTTGAGAATGGTGAAGATGTATTTCTAAATGTCTCACCTTGATGAGGTTTGTAGATATTTGGCCGAGGTAGAAATTTTTCTCCAAAGTTCATCGGTTCTTTTCACGTCCTCAACAGAGTTGGCTAGGTGGCTTACCTCCTAGCTCTTCCACCTCAGTTGTATCGGGTGCATGATGTCTTCCTTGTATCCCAACTAAGGAGATACATGCATGACCTTTCACACATAATTGACCATAGAGAGTTAGACATCGACTATGGAGAAACATTTTATGGGGGTTCTAATAAAGATTGATGGTCAACATGAGAGGGTCCTTCGTGGGTGGTCGATACCTCTGGTTTGTGTTTACTGGCAGCACAGGAACCTCAAAGAGAGCACAATAGAGCGGGTGGCTCAGATATGTGGTCAGTACCCCCACTTGTTTTCCTAGTTTTGAGTTGTGTCTTATGAGGATGTAAATCCTTGAAATGGGGATAATGCAAACACACCGAATTTCCATATAATTGTTTAATTAAATGGGAATTTTACAAGTCCACAAAAATTGATAGTGCGTGATTCTGAGTCACGGAACTCCTAGAAGGAATTTCTGATCTCTTTTTTTGGGTACATTCAGTAAACGTGAGAGTGGGTTTTTCTTACTTTTGAACCAGTTCTCAGAATTGAAATCAGAGAACACTGTTGAACTCACAGCGCCGATATTCTTTTAAGGAGACCATCACCTCGACCACAGTGGGTGGAGAATGAAAGATAGGTTTTTGGGTTTTTCCTAAAGGAATAATATATAATCAAATGGTGTAAAATTTTTATTTTATTTTATTTTGAAATGACATTTGTGGATATTTAACAGGTGGGTATCACCAAAACTAAAACCTCCCATGAGAAGTTAGGGATATGGATACCACCTATTGTAACCTCCCATGAGATGTTATGGCGGTGGGGACCACCAGAGTATAAACCCCCTTGAACTCCCCGTTAATTTGAGAGACCCTAAAAACTCCAATTAATTGTGGGGGATCCTCTTCAACTCCTCCAACATTTATTATAAAACATAGATAATTAATTTTCCATTTTAAAATTATTCCAATATATTCTATAATATTAGCTAATTCTTTTTTGGTGGACTTGGGGAGAGGAGAAATTTTGGAAGGATTTCACTTCTCCAAAGAAGAACACCATTGATGAATGTTATTCAGAAATCAAGGAAGTGGATGACGAGAAAGCTCGCCATCGAAGCGCGGTTTCGGAAGCGATGATTGTAGGAACTCTCTTCACCTTCTTCGATTTCCTTCTCACACCAAACAAAACGAACAATCTGAGGTAAGGTGCTGGTTTGAAATTATTCTCTCTTACCATTCGTGATAATAAATCGTAATACTAGATGGAATTATAGCCTCTTGATACAGCTATAATGTGGATAGTGTGGGCCAAACAAACATGGACCATCCTCTTCGTAATCCTTCTGATTAATTGCTGATTGCGATGGGGGAATGACTAAAACCACGATGGGGAATGAGAATGATGACTGACACCCCCACCGGCCATGACGATGTAGATGGAGCCACCACATGGCCACCGCCGCCGAGTGCCCACTGCGGCCTCGCAGCCTCTAGGCCCCCACGGCCGCCTCTGCCTCGTGGCCTCCGTGCCCTACGGCTCCGCCGTCCGCGGCCTCCTCATAGTTGGCAGCGGGTAGCCACCCCCGGTCTGAGCCTTCACCCTCCACGGATGAGCCACCACCCCATGGCTGGGCTGCCATCCATGGCAAAACCTCCCAACGGTCAGTACATCCCCCCACGTCTCAACCATTAGTGGCCACCCTGCAACACCAACGTCCTCGCTGAACGGCCTTGCGGCCTCCACCCACCTGGTTGTCCAACCATGAGCCAGGATGAGCCGACCCGTGACCTCCGCCGCCTCGCGACACCCACGACCTTCATAGCCCATAATGGCCCTCGCAGCCTACTGGGACACACCACGACCCAGGCTTGACCCAGTAGGTCGGGCCGGATCAACTTGAACCGGGTTGACCCAGGCCATGTCGGGTCGGACCTGGACTTCATACGAACCTATACTTTACTTGGGCCATAACTTTTGCACCGAAAATCTGTTTAAGAAACTATCAAAAACACTGGAAATCAGGGAGTGAGACGATCCTTTTGAGTATACCCCACTATATTTTTGTGTAAAGATGAGGTATAGTCAGGTTGGATCAAGCACAAATCCAACCGGGCCCCTTTGGCTAAAAGGATAATAACACATAGACCAGGCATCCGATTGACGCACCTTCTATTTCTTTGAGACCCCTATGACATGGCAGATCTTTGAGATACTACTTCGTGGGACTTTGTTGTATTTGGAGTATTGACCAGTGACATATGGAGCAGATACTCCCAGAGACAAGCAGGCTTAGTGTGGGAATCCAGTCGCTAGCTGTGACAAGAAGAATTAAGAGCGATCCTGTGTGGTACAGCTCTTAGTGATCTTGTGTGGGTCAGCTTCTAGAGATCCATTGTGGGTTATCTCCTAGCGATCATGTGTTGGGTAGATCCTTGATATCCTTTGTGGGTCAGCTCCAAGATATCTTGTTTGGGTCATCTTCTAGCAAACCTGTGTGGGTTAGCACCTAGAAAACCTCTATGAGTCTGCCTCTTAACAGAGTAGTATTACTTAGTAGTTACATTTAATCATCTCTACTTCTTTACTTATGACATATTTGGTTTGATATTAGTCTGTACCTGTGTCGTACATTCCTTTGTGGTAATACATTGGTGGTATTCTTTTGTCTGGAGTACCTATGTGTAACATACCTTCATGTTTTTGCTTCCATTCTGGAACAGATGAGCCTAGCGATTTGGAGTTAGACTCCATGTTTTCCTCATGACTGATATGGGATTACTTGATAACTTAGGGATATGTATGGTAATACTCTTAAGAAGGGATTTCAGTTGTTTTAATCCTTGTTCTTTATCCTTTGTGGATTTAGTGAGACCTAGTGGGTCTCTAGGTCCCTACTGTGTATCATTATACTCACCCCTACACAGGATATGCCCACACCTCATTGTGTTTGTTGCAAACGACGAACAATGCTGACTGAGGATGAGGGTATGAGGACTAGATGGTGCCTGGTGGTTGTAACACCCCTAGATTTTATGAAAAATATTCTTTTAATTTCATTAATGTCTTCTGTTGTATTCTACACCAAGATTACCTTACTCCATACGCAACACCATATTAGCTTGCAGGATACGCAACACTATTCTTGGATCGTGTTACACACAATTTTGATAATAGTTATTCTACGCAACATTGAGTATATATATATATATATATATAAAATGTATAAATGAAATATGGTTGGATTATGTTATATGAAAAAACG
This sequence comes from Viscum album, assembly GCA_963277665.1. NCBI lineage: Eukaryota > Viridiplantae > Streptophyta > Magnoliopsida > Santalales > Viscaceae > Viscum > Viscum album. Next base: position 1,905,923,996 of record OY728158.1, read on the forward strand.
AAGGATTCTTTCACAACACGCAACCCTGACTTGGCTTGCATTACACGCAATCGCGACCTTCCTCGATAGCGTGTGTTGTACGCAATACCGGGTTCTAATAAACAATGTTATATTATTATAATATTGTCATGAACTAGCCGTTATGAATAGTGTTAACTAAATTTTGTATTTTATAACATTATTATTCATCTTACACATTTCTAGAACATGGTATAAGAACAAAATAAATTTTTCGGGTAAAATAAGTATTTTTCAAAAAATGCAGTTTTGCCGCCTTTTGATGGAGCACCCACTTTAAATCTAGTTTTTGAAATGTTTATAAGTTCAATTTGACAAAATAAAATTCTTCTTTGGAATCAAGAAATAAAAAGTTACTTTGGATAAATTTTTCATATTATTCTGGTAACTTTCACATTTTAATGAATAGTAAAAACACGCTATATTTTAATTAAAAACATATTTTTTCATCATAATATCTTATGTGGTTAAATTATAATATTGAATGGTTTTAAAGTATAAATAGAATATATTTTTAGCATTTAATATAATGTATGTCATTAGCATTGTTTTTACCTTGAATTCGTAGGTTAAATCAATTCAATCATTTGCAATGTTTTAAAGAAAAACCCATTTTCGTTCGACAACGGGATTAATTTTAATTTAATTTCTGAATCTTTTGTGTATTGAATTTGGAAAAATGGATTCCATATTTGAAATCAGTGGGTCAAAATTATTTTAATAAGCTACCTTTTATTTTTGGGCATTGTGAATAGTAACTACGATAAATTTTATTTACTATAGTTAAAGGTAAATCAGGTAATTAAGGGTAAATATAAGATTATAAAATTACCCTAACACTTGGAAAAATCCTATTGGATGGCTAAACGTAGACCCATATAACCTAAGGGTCGTATTAGATTCATTTTATGGACTTTGTTCCATGAAAATAATTTAAATATTATTAAAACCAAAGAATGTGACAACATGTCACTTTCTTAAATATTATAAGTATAATAATTTTAATCTAGTGATCAACTTCATGAAACATCAAACATGAATAGTCTCCCAAATTCTAATACAATTATCTACATCATAGGAATTTAGTTATAATTTTTAGGGATTAAATATTTATCATTTATTATGACACAACAATGATGCAGTAATTGTCTTATTAATGAAATATTGACATAATTGATGTTATAAATGCCCAAATAAATGAAATTTGAGACTTTTTATGACTTAAACTAATTTTCTAGGTTAATATGACATGTTATTGTTGATTTAAGTAACTTTGTTATAACTTATCATTCTGTTATGAATTTCATAAAAATCATGTACGAAATAGTGTCAAAATTGACATAAATTAGTTTTTAAAACAAATATTATATTATTAATTGTTATTTTATTCATAAAAATCTAAGGTTTGGCCAAATGACTTAGATACGATTATATATATTAATAATAAACAACTTGGGGTTCTTTTGGCTTGATATAGTATGTTTATTAACCATATAGTGTAAGAAAACAAAAAGACACGGTAAAAGTTAAATTATTTAACTTAGAGTTAAATCTAATTGATAAGGTTAAAATAATAACATAAACTTGTATAAATCCTATTGGATGAGAGTATTTCGACCCATCCCCACCTTAGCCTCGAAATAAATCAATTTGGAGCTATTTAAAATGGAACTTGACTTTATAATAAAATAATATATTTAGTTATTCCAAAGGTGCCCCTCTCCTCCCTTATAAAAGGGCACCTCATCCCTCTCTTCCTCACACAACATTGAGCCTTCAAGATCGGCCAAACCCTGCCAATTTCTCCTATCCACTTCCCTAGAAACATCCTAGATGTTCTGATCTTCCTCAAAGACCAATTTTAGTGCCCTAAGAGGAGGTCTCAAAGAGGCGCTACAAAGAAGAGGTAATTTCCATTACCGATTCTTTCACCTTTATTTCTTATTCAACTTCTTCTTCTTAGGTTGTTTAATTATTAAGTAATAACATCAGTATCACTAATATACTTATATGTTATTATAAGTATGAAACAATCCTATTTAACCATCTATCCATCCTACGGAAAATGAAATTACCGCGCGTGCGTACGTACAGAATACCATCTCCACGCCGTGGTGAAATCTATTTTCCACCACCACCTTACTTGGATGGGTATAATGGTGTAAATAATAACTATATATTATTATTTTAAAGTGATATTGATTCTTAAATAGTATAAATACACTCCAATACAGTCCCACGATCATGAGAACGATATCATCGCTCGTGCATACGTACGGACTACCGTCTCCACGACGCGATGAGATTCATTCTCCAATTTAACCATTCATGAATGATTATAAAGTATATATAATAAGTAATCATGGAATATATTACATAATAATGATACTGTATTTATGTGTATATATATGTATGTCATCTAGTTAATTCCGTTCAACTCAATAAGGAAACGAAAACAGCGTTCATGCGTACGTACGGCCTACCGTCTCCATGAACGGTGTATTCCTTTCCATTTACTGATTTATTATATATACGTATATTAAAAATATATATATATATATATATATAAATCATGTTTTATATTCTGGAATTAAGTAATCATGATCTAAGTAATCATATGAATAATTACAAGTCAAAACACGAACGAAAAATGAGACGATTTTACCCAAAATGCTACTTTAACATGAATTTACAAAAGAATGGGTAATATAAAGTCATAAGTGAACCATATATGATATAATAACAATGAATACAATTCTGTAATAAGTCAATGACATTATTTAAATCATTATATAGGAGGTTTGGACACTTACGAAGAAAATCAGACCTAAGGTAAGGGAAATATCACAATCTCATTTTTATCTGAGATTGTTTATACTTTGGCATTTACTGGGGTGTATTTTATCATCCACATCCATGTTTCCTCAATATGTAATATTCTTTTCATCCACATACAGTTGTTTAAATCCAATTTTACCGTTCGGTGAGTTTTTAGTAAAGGATATGAAAGGAAGCTTTTGTCGTTTTTCGTACGAGGTACTTTTTGACTTTTCTGACAAAAGTATGAAGAATGTTTTTTTACTTATATGACATGAATGGATTTTTATAAAATTATTTCCAAGAAGCTTCCTTTACAAGTTTTCAAGTTTATTTTTAATCAACTTCTTTTAGTTTAAAATTGCATGACATGTTAAGAAAGGAAAAATGTTTTTTTGAAGTAGAAAGGATATTTTCCTCAAGAATGATGTTCAAGTGTTTTATCAAAATTATTTTCCATCTAAGATAATAAAGGGTTTTGTTTCATTCCCTATTATTACATGGATTTGAATATGTTATGATGGAAATATTTTTATGAATTCTTTTATCTTATATGAATTGTTTTATGATGTCACGATGTTTAAAGATTCCCATTTTTATTACATGGGTTATGCAATCATGTATGATTTATGATTTTGTGGCACACATAAGAATGGTATCATTATGAGATGGGTGGGACCTATATCTCCCTCCAATGCATTGGGTAAATATTTTATATCTCATGAGATAGACATGGCTAGAATGGTAGGTTATACCGGTTCAGTGTAACAGGACTGAAACGAGGGTGACTCGGTTCAGAAAGGGACTTTCTCCACTAAGATAGTATTGGAAAAGAGTCTTGACTAACAAGAAATGATTCTCTATGATTATGTGTTTATGACACAAAGTTTCATGTTTTAGGTTATGATTATTGGGGTTTACCTTTCACTACTATTATTTATCCCATGTTATGAAATTATGATTTCTTTTGCAGGTTAAGATTTCCAAAGGTTATGTTCTTATGTATATGATGTGAATGACATTTATTTTTTTTACCCTTACTGAGCCTTTGAGCTCACCCTTTTATGTTTTCTTTTCCCCAGGATATAAAGAAAGGTTTTAGGTAAAAAAATAAGATCTTTATGGGAGATGTTGAAGATCTTTCACCATGATTAGAAGATTATATTCCGAGATTCCAAAGACACTAAACTATTACGATCCTTGTGTGTGTGTTGTTGTTATGTACTATGTATTCCGAAAATGTAATGTAATGTCAATGTATGTCATGATTCAGGTCTCTACAGTTGGTATCAGAGGAAAGGTTTAGTCAACCTTTGGAAACTAGGATGTGAGAACGTTAGTGAGATCCCTAGAGATATTTCTAAGGTATGTCTAGGGATGTCCCTAAGGATAAATATACGTATAGGATATAGTCCTAGAACTCCGTTAATGATCTTAGAATTTAATCTAAGATGTTAGATATTGAGGGTACTCCCCCTTTACTATGTTGTTTTCTCTAGCATGATTTTTGCCTCTCACAAGATTCTTTTTGTGTTTTAGTTAATGGAGGGAACCAGAAGGAATTCAGTTAACATTGAATACAATGGACAAATTGGTGACTATGAGAAACAAAATTGTGTAATGCCTAGAGAGAAAGATATTATGATTATGCCAAATCATTCATCGCGATATATGATTAACAAGGTGAAATTTAGTGGTATGCCTAATTCATCAAATACGAGGAAGATAGACTTTTATGCATGTTTGCATGTTGAGGAGCATAAAGAAAGAAAGATTGAGATTTCTAAAGAAGGGAAGAAGAACCTTGAGGAATACCTCAAATAGAGGGACATATGTTATCTGTGTGGAGAAAAGGGACATAGAGTGATAGACTGTTATGGAGTTCAATGTCTTATTTGTGGAGAACATGGGCATTACCCAACTCAATGCCCTGACCTAAAAAAGTTACTTCTAAATCAAGGAAGGACTTATTCTAGGAAAATCATTGAAGTGGATGAACTGAAGTGATTATGTATTGGTATTCAAGAATAATGTTGTTGAGGTACTTTTATGGTGTTTTGGAATATTTATGTATAGGTCTAATGTGGTATTCAAAGTGATTGAGGTATTTTTGGAAAAAAGATGATATGCACATAATGAAGGGAAAATTAGAAAATGAAATATTTGACAGTATTCATGAGCTCCTGATTGATATAAGGACTAAGTGATATCACAGTTTGAGTATATAGAATTTTGAGGATTTTGGTATGTGGAAAGTGTTAACTTTTAACTGCATTCATGTTTTCACTAATGTTCAATGGGTATTCAAGAGAATACATGATTAAGTCCTTTGAATGCTTGGAATGTGACCAACAAGACATATCTTATGATATATGGGGATCAATGATGGTATTAAATCTCTGGTAATCTTTTTCACTATATTATGAGAGTCGACTGCAGTATTATGGATAAGCCAAAAGATTGGAATGGATTATGTTGGACATAAGTTAGTATTGTTTGTTTTTTCGATATTATTGATGGGATGTTATAGTAATATAGTTTTGGAAAAATGAAAACCTGCAGGACGGGTGGCAACCCATCGCATCGGACAAGGCTGTGGGAATCGAACCCACAACCGAAGTGCGACTGACCTTTATCACCTACCACTGGCCTACAGGAAGTCCCTGTTTAGTAGAAACTAGTTTTATTATATTAAGCAGTATGATATATGAAGTATAAGTCCATTTTAGGAACTATATATGATTAATCTCACTATAGAATGACTTATGTATATTTAATAACTTTTGCTAACCTTTTGTCTGAGATAGATGGAATGACCCGTCATTCTATCACATGATCTGCTAACACTTCACGAATAACAAATTCAACTTCATTTATTTAAGAGATGAAGTGGAAATTGCTCAAGGCACAAACAACAGTGAGATTGTACCAAAATAAAGTAAGTATTTATTCTAATTAAAATTTTCAACTTTAGGGAAACGATCTTAAAAACCAAAAATGTTGTCCTAGTGCTCTTATATCTGATTAATCATATGGTACCTTAGATCATCACAAATTTATGGATTTGTAATTGTTGGATTTTCCATAGCCATGTTCTCTACCACTCTCCATCAGAACATGATGGTTAGAGTTTTTTTCCATATCCATATTTTCACCTATGTGGAAACCCAGTGATTAGTTTATTTGGGTAACCGTTACGTTTTAATACTTTTGTTTTTAAATATTGGTTTTGGTATTCCTTTTTACGATGTGGGTTTCTATTAAAGAAACTTTCGAGTAGTAAACCATTTATAACCCCGACGAATTTCGAGGGCAAAATTCATTTTAAGGGGGGTAGAATGTAACACCACTAGATTTTATGAAAAATATTATTTTAATTTCATTAATGACTTGTGTTGTATTCTACACCAAGATTACCTTTCGCTATACGCAACACCGTATTAGCTTGCAGTATACGCAACACTATTCTTGGATCGTGTTACACACAATTTTGATAATAGTTATTCTACGCAACATTGAGTATATATATATATATATTCAATGTATAAATGAAATATGGTTGGATTCTGTTATACGAAAAAACGAAGGATTCTTTCACAACACGCAACCCTGACTTGGCATGCATTACGCGCAATCGCGACCTTCCTCGATAGCTTGTGTTGTACGCAATACCGGGTTTTAATAAACACTGTTATATTATTATAATATTGTCATGAACTAGCCGTTATGAATATTATTAACTAAATTTTGAATTTTATAACATTATTATTCATCTTACACATTTCTAGAACATGGTATAAGAACAAAATAAATTTTTCGGGTAAAATAAGTATTTTTCAAAAAATGCAGTTTTGCCGCCTTTTGATGGTGCACCCACTTTAAATCTAGTTTTTGACATGTTTATAAGTTCAATTCGACAAAATAAAATTCTTATTTCGAATCATGAAATAAAAATTTACTTTGGATAAATTTTTCATATTATTCTGGTAACTTTCACATTTTAATGAATAGTAAAAACACGCTATATTTTAATTAAAAACAACTTTTTTCATCATAATATCTTATGTGGTTAAATTATAATATTGAATGGTTTTAAAGTATAAATATAATATATTTTTAGCATTTAATATAATGTATTTCATTATCATTGATTTAGCTTGAATTCGTAGGTTAAATCAATTCAATCTTTTGCAATGTTTTAAAGAAAAACCCGTTTTCGTTCGACAGCGGGATTAATTTTAATTTAATTTCTGAATATTTTGTGTATTTAATTTGGAAAATTGGATTCCATATATGGAATCAGTGGGTCCAAATTATGTTAATAAGCTACTTTTTATTTTTGGGCATTGTGAATAGTAACTACGGTAAATTTTATTTACTATAGTTAAAGGAAATCGGGTAATTAAGGGTAAATATAAGATTATGAAATTACCCTAACACTTGGAAAAATCCTATTGGATGGCTAAAAGTAGACCCATATAACCTAAGGGTCGTATTAGATTCATTTTTATGGTCTTTTTTCCATGAAAATAATTTAATTATTATTAAAACCAAAGAATGTGACAACATGTCACTTTCTTAAATATTATAAGTATAATAATTTTAATCTAGTGATAAACTTCATGAAACATAAAACATGAATAGTCTTCAGAAATATAATACAATTATCTACATCATAAGAATTTATTTAGAATTTTTAGGGATTAAATAAATATCATTTATTATGACAGAACGATGATGCAGTAATTGTCTTATTAATGAAATATTGACATAATTGATGTTATAAATGCCCCAATAAATGTAATTTGAGACTTTTTATGACTTACACTAATTTTCTAGGTTAAAATGACATGTTATTGTTGATTTATGTAACTTTTTTCGAACTTATCATTCTGTTATGAATTTCATAAAAATCATGTACCAAATAGTGTCAAAATTGACATAAAATAGTTTTTAAAACAAATATTATTTTATTAATTGTTATTTTATTCATAAAAATCTAAGGTTCGGCCAAATTACTTAGATAAGATTATATATCTTAATAATAAACAACTTGCGGTTCTTTTGGATTGATATAGTAAGTTTATTAACCATATAGTGTAAGAAAACAAAAAGACACGGTAAAAGTTAAATTATTTAACTTAGAGTTAAATCTAATTGATAAGGTTAAAATAATAATCTAAACTTGTCTAAATCCTATTATATGAGAGGATTTCGACCCATCCCCACCTTAGCCTCTAAATAAATCAATTTAGAGCTATTTAAAACCGAACTTGACTTTATAATAAAATAATATTTTTTGTTATTCCAAAGGTGCCCCTCTCCTCCCTTATAAAAGGGCACCTCCTCCCTCTCTTCCTCGCACAACTTTGAGCCTTCAAGCTCGGCCAACCCCTGCCACGTTATCCTCTCCACTTCCCTAGAAACATCATATAGGTTCTGGTCTTCCTCAAAGAACAATTTTAGTTCCCTAAGAGGAGGTCTCAAAGAGGCGCTACAAAGAAGAGGTAATTTCTGTTACCGATTCTTTCACCTTTATTTCTTCTTCAACTTCTTCTTCTTAGGTTGTTTCATTATGAAGTAATAACATCAGTATCACTCATATACTTATATGTTATTATAAGTATGAAACAATCCTATTTCACCATCTATCCATCCTACGGAAAACGAAATTACCGCGCGTGCGTACGTACGGAATACTGTCTCCACGCCGTGGTGAAATCTATTTTCCACCACCACCTTACTTGGATGGGTATAATGGTGTAAATAATAACTATACATTATTATTTTAAAGTGATATTGATTCTTAAATATTATACATACACTCCAATACAGTCCCATGATCATGAGAATGATATCATCGCTCGTGCATACGTACGGACTACCGTCTTCACGACGCGATGAGATTCATTATCCACTTTAACCATTCATGAATGATAATAAAGTATATATAATAAGTAATCATGGAATATATTACATAATAATGATACTGGATTTATGTGTATATATATTTATGTCATCTACTTAATTCCGTTCAACTCAATAAGGAAACGAAAACAGTGTTCATGCGTACGTACGGCCTACCGTCTCCATGAACGGTGTATTTCTTTCCATTTACTGGTTTATTATATATATGTATATTCTGAATATATATATATATATAAATCAAGTTTTATATTATGGAATTAAGTAATCATGATCTAAGTAATCATATGAATAATTACAAGTCAAAACACGAACGACAAATGAGACGATATTACCCAAAACGCCACTTTTACATGAATTTACAAAAGAACGGGTAATATAAAGTCATAAGTGAACCATATATGATATAATAACAATGAATACGATTCTGTAATAAGTCAATGACATTATTTAAATCATTATACAGGAGGTTTGGACACATACGAAGCAAATCTGACCTAAGGTAAGGGAAATATCACAATCTCATTTTTATCCGAGATTGTTTATACTTTGGCATTTACTGGGGTGTATTTTATCATCCACATCCATGTTTTCTCAATATGTAATATTCTTTTAATCCACCTATAGTTGTTTAAATCCAATTTTACCGTTCGGTGAGTTTTTAGTAAAGGATATGAAAGGAATCTTTTGTCGTTTTTCGTACGAGGTACTTTTTGACTTTTCCGACAAAAGTACGAAGAATGTTTTTTTACTTATACAGCATGAATGGATTTTTATAAAATTATTTCCAAGAAGCTTACTTTAAAGGTTTTCATGTTTATTTTTAATCAACTTCTTTTAGTTTAAAATTGCATGACATGTTAAGAAAGTAAAAATGTTTTTTTGAAGTAGAAAGGATATTTTCCTCAAGAATGAAGTTCAAGTGTTTTATCAAAATTATTTTCCAGCTAAGATAATAAAGGGTTCTATTTCTATCAATATTATTACATGGATTTGAATATGTTATGATGGAAATATTTTTATGAATTCTTTTATCTTATATGAATTGTTTTATGATGTCACGATGTTTAAAGATTCCCATTTTTATTACATGGGTTATGCAATGATGTATGATTTATGATTTTGTGGCACACATAAGAATGGTATCATTATGAGATGGGTGGGACCTATATCTCCCTCCAATGCATTGGGTAAATATTTTATATCTCATGAGATAGACATGGCTGGAATGGTAGGTTATACCGGTTTAGTGAAACAGTACTGAAACGAGGGTGACTCGGTTCAGAAAGGGACTTTCTCCACAAAGATAGTCTTGGCAAAGAGTCTTGACTAACAAGAAATGATTCTCTATGATTATGTGTGTATGACACAAAGTTTCATGTTTTATGTTATGATTATTGGGGTTTACCTTTCACTACTATGATTTATCCCATGTTATGAAATTATGATTTTTTTTGCAGGTTAAGATTTCCAAAAGTTATGTTCTTAGGTATATGATGTGAATGACATTTATTTTTTTTACCCTTACTGAGCATTTGAGCTCACCCTTTTATGTTTTATTTTCCCCAGGATATAAAGAAAGGTTTTAGGTAAAAAAAGAAGATCTTTATGGGATATGTTGAAGATCTTTCACCACGATTAGAAGATTTTATTCCGAGATTCCAAAGACACTAAACTATTACGATCCTTGTGTGTGTGTTGTTGTTATGTACTAAGTATTCCGCAAATGTAATGTAATGTCAATGTACATCAAGCTTCGGGTCTCTATAGAGGTGGACCTTACGGTGTATCATTATGCAGAGGAGACTGGAGGATGTGGAGTGCTGAGGAGGCGATCTGTACCTACCGTTCAGGTAGGAACCACAGAGGATGACCCAGCTGCTATCTTCCTTTTTTATCCAATTTAATTATACTTTTAGTCTCTTGTACATTTTATTTGGGCTTGTATTCTGGTTGTTTTACTTACTGTAATCACTCTTCTTACTATTTTATACACTTGTGTTCATATATTGTTGTTTTCTTGGTTTTGCGTGATTACATGTTATAAAGGAAATGCCTTCCCAGTTTTTGGGATTACACCTTTCGGTGCTAGTCACCAGCCCGTGGCCTATGGAAGGTGGGCTTGGGGTAGTCAGGACACGGACCCCTAGGGATGGGTCATGACAAGACTTAGCCTTCATATTTTCACCAGTGTTTTCTAATACTAATATATAAATTTTTAATAAACTCTACACTAATACCAACTATAAGGTATCATGATCTTCATATGATAATATTACATTCTTTTACTAGAATATTCAATTTATTTCCCACGAAATTTACCAAGGACTATAATTATTAAGATCATTCAATACTAAATTCATAATATTCTTATCTTGTGGGATATCATTAATATAACCCCTAAAAATCATCTCATTTAGTAATTTTTATAATCATTCCAATTTTAAATAATTACTCATAATTTGGGAAAATTAAACATAAGAAAGGATGATCTTGTATTCTCTATAATGATAATCATGGAAGAGATCAACTTATGATCCAATAAAAGAATATGATAAGTTTAATGGTATAAGATCATGACTATAACATATAAATATTATTCCAAATCTGTCCAACAAATCATATACACGAGTTATAGAATAATGATTTACCATTTCAAAAACATGATTCATTTGAATAAGAAAATATCATAGATGAATCATGAACCATAATTTCATTTCATTGATGTTTGGAACCATAATAAGTATAGAAAACATTTCATAAGTCACGTTTAACTAAAAAATCCATTAAATCATAACATATTAGCCTTCAAAAATATGTTTCCCATTATGGATCATTCACATCAACTTGTTTTAAATAATGGATCAAGCACATCAACTTGTTTCCTTTAGTTGTATAATCATATATAAAACATTACTCTATTAAATAGAGGGAGATATAGGCCCCACCTATCCATTGTTATAATGTGACCACAATCATGAATTATAACATACCCACCATCCTTGGTCATAAAATAAAAATGATCACATAATTAAAACAACACATATGTGTTCCACAAGATCATAAAACATTTATCCTATTAGAAACTATAGAAATAAATGGGTTTCATTAACATATATGTTGGTCTCCTCAAGTATTAATTCTCAAAAAGAACGTCTAATCAAGATTCATCAAGTTAAATTATGTTTACTCATTTTTAATTATGCCTAGATATATGCCCAACATATTATATTAGTGTTTTACATTATAAGATAGGTTGAAAACATTTGGCTAAGTATGATTCATCATGAAGGTTGAATCACTGACACCATTTCAGCTAAGACACCTTTAGGAAGGAATCACCATTGGACAACTAACTGATGGTAGAAAATCATCTATGTATGAGTTACCATTGATATGAACATACCGATATGATGTCTCAGTGCGTTCTATCTGACTGTTAGCACATATGAAGAATTCTGAAAAAGGAAAAGACACCATTATTCAACCCACATCAAGGCACAATAGATTCTTAGAATTTTCACAAAGGATGAGTCTCCATCGCATTGAGATACCGACACACTTGACTTAGAATTTTCATAAAGTATGATACACCGTTGGATCAAGATATAGACATAATGACATACCGATATCCAAAACATTCTAACAAGTATGAGCTACTGATAGATGATTCAATGTAAAACAGACCTACTGTTAGATATAATTTCAATTCCTGTTTCACCAATACATGACACACTATTTTTAATTGCAGAATACAAAGTCTAATATTCCAATCCTAAGACACCATTCCTAAAACATCATTTAGAGACACTGTCACTTCTTACATTTCCATTTAAATTAAAATATATTTCTAATGGTCATACTTGTGAATAGTAATATAGTTATTTCTTTTAATGAAAATATATGTATTTTGTATAAAACATGTAAATAAATTAAATACTATTGTACTATGTTTAAGGTACCAATATGTGATTGAGATCATTCTCTTTGATGGATGCAGCGTACAAATAAAATACCAAATTAAAAGGGAAGATATCCATATAGAGTGAGGAGAAGTCATGATACTGATGAAAAATTCGAGAACTGCTAACTATAGAAACATGAAGAACCTTTTGAGTACCCAACATGAAGAACACTTTGCAGAAAAAAACTAACAAACCAGAAGAAATCTCTGAGAATATCAATACCCTCTCTGGAAATAGAAGAATGAATCTCTCATGAAACTATGTTTTTCGGTCTATTTCTAGTAGTTGACTAATGTTTCACTTCAAGACAACGTCAAAGAGTTTAAACCTACTTTTACCAATCAAATAAAGCCTTTTAACTCCATTCTCTCTATTTTAATTCTGTTTGTGTACTATTTTTACATTAAAATTAGTGTGAATCTCTTTTTCTTATGAATACAAACCGAAACATATGAAAAAATGTATGATACAGAGATTTCTTGAAAAAAAATCCTTTTAAAACATACACTCCCATGTATAATAGTAGAATATATAAATATATGGACTATTTTCTTTTAGCTCTCCCATAAAAATGGTAGAAGAGGCCTAGTTTACCAGGGTAGTTGTGTTTACTGTATTTACCCCAATCAAAGGTGTGGATAATTTATTATTTATATAATCTTCTTGGTGGTAGGTGATTAATAAGTGTAGAGGATTAAGTATGAGATTGAGACTAAACCTCTTTTTTTATTCTACTAGGTTATTTCATGTTTAGATTTGTCTTTTTGTGCTCATTTAAATAATAATATTTAACTTTTATTTGATAATTAATAACAAATAGTGTTAATATTATAATTTTCTATTAAAAATGGATTTAAAAAACATAAGTTAATAATTCAAATTGTTATGATTGAGAACTAAATAATCTTTGATAAATCCTTTAAACTATCAAATCATTTATAATCTTCTCCTTTGGTTAACTATCTTGTTTTGTATTTCAAATAGGGGAACATTTAAATAAATATTTTTGTCAAAATGTTTTATAGGAACTAAATTCACCCATTATTGAGTGACTTATTCTAACAAAAATTTTGTATTTGAGAAACTATATTTGAGTTTCCATGTTTTCTAATCATTGAAATTATTTCAACTGTGATTTTAGTTATATGTTAAAGATCTCAATATTTCTATCAATTCAAAATTTATAGTTATTTGAATCTTGAATTTACTCTCTAATATGGGAAATGGAGAGGAAGTTTTTTCTACCAACATACTCCCCCATTTTAGTGGAACAAACTATGAACAATTCAAAATTAAAATGCAAATGAATTTAGAATGGTTGTGTTTTGAAATCAGGTCTTCAATTTTAGGTGAATATAAAATTAGTAATACTTCTAGAAACAGTTTGGATGAATTAAATAAGGAATCATATATCAATAATTTCAAAGCTATAAAAGCATTATATTTTTTTAGGTTATGATGAATTCAATAGGATTTATGTATATAAAATACCCTATGAAATTTGGGATATATTAGCTGCTTCACATGAAGGAACCACTAATGATAAATAAATTAGTCTTAAAATATACTATTAAATATGGTAACATAAAAAGGAATCCTGATGATCCTATTGGTGACTTGTATCTTAGGTTTATTGTGATTATAAATACATTTATCTCACTTGGAAATAAAATCACTTCAATAGAACTAATCATTCTAATATTAAGAGGTCTTTCAGAAAGATGTAGAGGGACCTCGGTATCAATTTGAGAATCTTGTGAATTTTATTCACAATATGTAAATGAGATAATTGTAAAATTGATGATGTATGTGGAATATATGAATGCTAATAGATAAAAATATGATGAAGATAAAAAAAATATTCTATGGCTTTGAAAACTTCTTCATCTAAAAAAAAGGGAAAATTCATGTTCTTGTTGAATGTTCCAGAAATGAGGATTCTTATACTAATAATTATGTGGAGATGGCTCAGCTATATAGGATTTTTTTTAAACATTTGAAATAAGATGTTATATATAAATCCAATCTATAGAGGAAAATATGACAAAAGGGGAAACTAAAAAATGGGAAAGAAGTGATAATACCAATGAGATAGTATGATATGGATGCAAAAGAAAAGAACATTTGGAAGCTGACTGTCCAAAGCTAACGTACAAGAAGAAATAAGAGGATAAGGACTAAAAGTACAAGAAGGCAATGAAGTACAGTTGTGGTGCTTCTGATTACTTCTCTAGTGATTCTGGATCATCTCATGATGAAAAGGATGACGAAGCAAATATTTGTTTAAAAAAATACATCTGAGATAAACTTAATATATCATGCACAAAATTATTATTATTATTCTAGTGGAATATGAATATAATAATTATAAAAATATCAACAATGAATAAATGTTCAAAACTATAAAATTATTTAGGATATATACAATAAACTAAAAGATAAATATAAATCTCTCAAAAAACATCATTCTGTTTCTCCCACTATTTTTTTTGAATTACCTATAGAAAAATACAATAATTCTTAACTTCTCGGTGAGAATATTGTAATTAATATTTCTACTGGGCAACTAAAGAATTATATAAGTAAAATAAAAAATTTTAGATATACATTAGTTCAAATTATAGGAAAACAAGTTTCTACTAAATATACTTATGGGATTAGTTATGAACCAGGAAAAATAATTATTTCTAAATCAAATTTGGTATAAAAATTGGAAAAATACGGTTTTATACGGAGATCAACAAATTTATCTACATGTTCCCTATAAGAACCCATATCTTCAGTTTCAGGTACAGATATATTTTATAGGATTTTATGGAAAAATGATGTTTCTGGAAATTTTTGAAGTACAGGTCATGTACTTTCTGATTACACTCTGTGTACTCTATTCTCAACCGAAGCCATGTGTTGTCCGTGTCTAGGAAAACCACACGGTGTGTTGGGGTGACGTGGAGGCCGATTTTGGTGGTGTACGGAAAAACCCACTACACGTCGTGTACTTTAAAAGTACGCATCGTGTATTGTTTTTCATTAATCCACTTGGGGTCGCGCCTAATGATCATTAAAATCGTCTTCTCTGTCTAATTCAGTCTAGTGAATTTGAGGAGGCTGACTCTTCTCTGAGCCACCGATCTATCACTCGTTGTCTGAATCGAACTCCATCGATTGCAGAAGAATCGCAGCGGTGAGTTATTGGTTCTTCATTGGCCTCGGTCCCTGATTACTTCTCTCATGTGAGTTTTCTAAGGATGAAAGTTTTAGACATATTTGAAGATCTACTCCGTTTGAACCCGATTCATGGGCCGAGGTTCTAGTATATCGATCTTCGAGGATCGAGGTAGGTGGTTTGTTTCAATACATTGATGTTATTTGAGTTTTGGTTGCAAAAGTGTCGGATACCCATGTATAGGGTATATTAGGTTTAATATTATGAACATATTGTTTGTTTGGAATAGATTTCTTGTTATATTATGTTTAGTTGTTGCTAAAATATGCTTGGTTGCATGTTTGAGGATCACCCCATGGGTGTTTTCCCACTGTTTGGTTGTTTATTGCCATTTAGAACAATTTTCCTGTGGGGAAAACCCTATTTCAATTTCAAGTTACTTGTTTTCACTAATTTCATGTGTTCCCTGATGATTAAATGATTTTGATGCATGGTATCTATTATCGAAGTATTTTTTGAACTTACATAGGGATTCTGACAGTCGATTATGCATGACGGGACTGCTTTGTGCTATGAGAATCTGGTGTAGGAGATCAAAGAAGGAATAAACGATTAAGTGCTTCCCTAGAGGGTGTGTTGATTTTAGTTTTGTACACAAGACCTACGGGAATAAGACTTTGTGCTTCCCAAGAGTGTTCTTAGTTTACCGACAGATCAAGACCATATGAGGAATTGGACGTAAGTGCTTCCTAAGAGAGTCTATAGATATCATTGCAGGACTATAGGGAAATTGACGTGAGAGCTTCCCAGAGTGTATGTGCCTTGTTTAATTAATGGACTATAGGGGTCTGCTAGTTTTATCCACCCCGAGAGTGAGTGTGAATTTTGATGGTTGGTTGTGATGTGTCCACAAAGCCATAGAATAAGCTTGGGTTTGGTACTGCATGTTTTATGTAGACTTTTTTTAGATACCTGCTGTGTTACTTGCTTTATCTTGAAATAGAAGGTTTTACGAGTTCTTCCTGGTTGTTTAATTAAATGAATGTGAATGGAAACTTGTAGGATTATTTTCTGGTGTACTCCTAGTTCATTACTATATTTATTTACCATTACTTTTTGTACATCACTCACTAATAGTAGAAAACAAATATTGTGGTGAATGCCTTCTAGTATTAGTCTCACACCCTGTCTGGGTCCTGCTTTTCGGCCCAAACAGATTATATTGTTGCAGGTGTAGGTAGTGATTATGGCCCTTATACCTCAGGTACTTGATTGCTGGTTAAAGATGGAGAGCATGGGACAGGGCTTGGGCTAGTGATGCTGATGGAGTTTCTGTTTACATATAGTAATTTGGTTTCAGTTATATTTCAGCACGTTTTTTTGTTTACCTCTTTCCATAGATACATGTACCATTCTGCATCATTATTATATCAGACATTGCTTCTACTTTTTGTTCATTTCTTGCATGCAATTTACAGATTCTGCTATTGATTATCTTTATTCTTCCAATTCATACCTTACCAAATGAGGGCATAGTTTCCCCATTAACTCACCATGGCCCTCACATCTAGTAGGCAGCCTCTGGCGTTTGGGGAAATGTTCTTGAGTTTATGTGGCGAACCGGGTATGGGGCACCAGTTATGTGGCTTTGGATTTGGGTCGTTACAAAGTGGTATCAGAGGAGTTGTCTTTATTTTCTATTGCCTTATAGTTTTGTGAAAATAGAAATGGATAGGATGGAATGGGTAGTTAGTACGTAACTGTGGCCGAGTGTAATTAACTCGTGTACATGGAAAAGCTATATTACCCCGTAATTGCAATTTTCATTTTTTTTCAAGTGTTACAGTTTCTTATATTTCACCATTGGGTGATGCACATGTTTTTTGCTGTTACAGTTCATTTGATCGTGGTTCTATTTTGTTGCAACCCGATGTGATGAGGGTGTTCCATATCATGCATCATATAGGAACTGAGTAGGAAATCACATGTCATGCATTTTACCATGCCATCTAAGGTGCATTATAATTTCATGTTGTTGTGTTAGATGTTGTGATAAATTATGCATTTTGTTGTGATAGTTGTTGTGACGGACATACCTGCTATGCTATTTTATTTGATATATGCGTTTTGATGATCCCATTAGTTGATTCGCGGGGAGTATGGGTCCCCACGGATCGGAATTTGGCACATAGATGTTTGTTTTTCAGTGTTTCTGGCGTTCGGTGCAGTTTCTGAGCTACTACCCGGAAAAACCCAGAATACACGACATGTACTTTATTAATACACACCGTATAGTTTTTAAACCATGTTACTGATTATGTAAACAAAAACACGGGGTGTAGGAGAGTCTTCAGGGACACGCCGTGTACCTTAACTACACGATGTGTGGTAGTCTACCATGTACCTGGCTGTGTCACTAACAATACGGGTCGGGAAAACTCCTGTAGTACATGCCGTGTAATTTTTTTCCTAGGTACTTGGCCGTGTCATGAACAAAACGGGTCAGTGTTATTTTCTCCTATACATGCCGTGTTTGTTCTAAACACACCATATAAGTGGTTAGTCGTGTGGCCGAACGTGTAACCTGCTATACGGGTCGTCAGGCCTGTCTAGTACAAGACCTATTTTTTAAGAACACGCCATGTAGTTTCCTTCTGGGTACATAGTCGTGTCACGAATAACATAGGTCGATGTGCTCCATCCTTACACATGATGTGTTTGCTCGGAACACACCTTTTAGGATTCAACCGTGTAGACCTGTCGTGTAACCGCTACAAGGGATGGTGAAATCTGTCTAGTACACGCCATGTCTTTTGTGCACAGACCCTGTAGTTTAGAATTAGGAGGACCATGTAGGTTAGCTGTGTAAAGAGACTCAGGTAGGGGAGTGGAGTTCAAATACACGTCGTATTTTGGGACAACACGCCATGTAGTCTGGGATGCTACACGACCAGTGGTGACAGAAGTACAAACCCATGTAAATGGCTCTGACAAACACGTCATGTAGTTTAAATACACACCGTGTAGTCCTGTTTTGAAAACTTAAGAGTTTCTCTATCCTATTCCCATTTTGTACTATTGTTTTTTCTGTCCCAGTTAATCCTATATCTAGAGTGTGCTTTTGACCTTTCAGGGCTATGGAACTAAGACATCCTCCCGTTGCACGCAAGGAACCAGGCAGTGATTGTACTCCTGATACGGTAGACCAAGGACTACATGTAGTTCGGCGGATCATTCCGTACATGGCACCCTCAGTGATTCCAGACACTGGTGCTGATGATCAGTTCAGAGAGGGTTTCATGAGGTTCATGCATAACTTCCAGGGAGCCTAGCATCCTGCCCCATCTATGGCAGAGTTGACACGAGTCTTCCAGTAGCAGCATCCTCCCACTTTCACAGGGGATGGAGGACCTCAAGATGCAGAGTCATGGCTTGAAACCATGCTTTCCATCTTCGAGCATCTGGAGACACCTCCAGATAGAAGAGTGAAGCTCACAACTTACATGCTGTGAGATTCTTCCAAGAGATGGTGTGATGTAGTCTCGCAGGCAGGGCACTAGTGGACTATGTCTTGGGACGAGTTCCACCATATGTTCTATGACTACATCTATCCGGTGATGCTGAGGTCCGACAGGGCTAGGGTGTTCATGAATCTGTAGCTGGGTACTCTTTCGGTTATAGAGTATTCCTCCTGTTTCACTGAGTTACAACTTTTCGCTCCCATTCTGGGAGATGACGATCTGTTTTTTGAAAAGAAGTTTGAGGAAGGCCTCAAACCAGAGATCAGATCACAGGCGAACGTCTTCCAGTTGAATTATATTACCCTAATAGTCAACCAGGCGCTGATCAATGAAAGAAATCTAAGGGAGACTGTAACTATTGACTAGGGAGGTTCAACATTCAAGGCGAACTCATTTCATTCTGACAGCAGGAAGCACCACCGAGAGTCTACTCAAGGTGACTCGAGGAAGCAAGGTATTACTTATGGTAGACTAGATCTACCTTCTCGAAACCAGGTGGTGTGATATCAATGTATAAAGAGTGGGCATAAAAAGCCTCAGTTCCCGAGAGATCCAGTGGAGTGCCGAGCCTGTAGCCAAATGGGTCATCTGTAATGTTTTTGCAGGGTTCTTCTTCTAGGAGCTAGTGAAGAAGGAACAGTTTCTACTCCTCATATAGGATCGGGATTACCAGTTCTGTAGAAGACTGGGGGCTGGAGTTCATCAGGTCATTTAGGCCATGGTCGAGGTCACAGACGTGGTGGTCAGGCTCAGGGAGGATCAGCTCAGGAATATTTGGCCACTTCACAGGGCCATTATACTAGCCAGACATTTGCAGTAGAGCAGATTCATCAGGAGCAGGATCTTGGACCTTCCACAGTTCGAGGTACGATCTTAGTAGCCTCAGTTTTATCTTCTACACATTTGGATACCGGAGCTTCTCATAGATTTATTTCTTTGCACAATGTGGAGAGCCTTATACTTACTATCTTTACATATGAGGATACTTTGGCACTAGACACTCTTTTGGGACATAGAACTACTAATGTGCATCAGTGAAAGGTGTGACCCCTTGAGGTTGGTGGGTGTCACTTCTTGTGGTATCATTATGTCCTTGAGATGACGGGTTATGATTTCATTCTCGGAATGGACTGGCTAGTTCCTTTTAAGGCCTTTGTCAATTTTTATCACTGTAGAGTCAGTTTCATGTCACCAAAGGGAGAGTCCGTTCATCACAAGGGCGAATGGGATGTCCAGGAAAACAGAGCTGGTCCAGAGCATCATGGGATGGGATGTGTCACAGCCAAGATTTCTAGTCTATATATGGATGATCATGGGACCTATCAGTTGTACATTCCTCCGGTAGTTGACCATTTTCCAAATGTGTTTCTAGAAGACTTTCAGAGTTTCCTCCAGAGTGTGAGGTAGAATTCTCTACTGAGCTTGTGCTAGGAGCAGCACTGGTATCCATATCTCCTTATAGGATGGATACTCCTGAATTTCAAGAGCTCAAGAAGAAGTTGGAGGATTTCCAGGATTAGGGTTTCATCCGACCCAGTACTTCCCCATCGGGTTCACCTGTGCTATTTTCGAAAAAGGCAGATGGTAACTTATGGCTTTGTGTGGACTATCAGAAGCTGAACCAGTTGACGGTCAAGAAATGATATCCATTTGTGAGGATTGAAGATATTTTTTATTAGCTTTGAGGAGCCAGGATATTCTCAAAGATCGACTTGAGATCTGGCTATCATTAGTTGTGGGTCATATCATCTGATAAACCTCTGACAGCTTTCTGAAAACGGTATGGTCTATACGAGTATCTGGTTATGCCGTTCAGTCTCATGAACACGCCTACAGTTTTCATGGCACTGGTGAACAAAGTTTTCCATCCTTACTTGGAATCGTTCGCCGTTGTCTTTGTGGACATTATATTGGTGTACTCTCACACTCGACATGACCATGTTACCCATCTTGAGATCGTATTGAGTACACTGAGAGAGCATCAGTTATACGCTATACTCTCAAAGCGACACATCGGTATGAACGAGATTCACTTCCTGTGCCATGTCATCTCAGAGACAGGAGTATCAGTAGACCCAGAGAAGGTGAGAGTAGTAGTTACATGGGAAAAGTCAAAGAATGTATTCGAGGTGCAAAGTTTCTTGGGACTGGATGGTTACTACATGCGGTTTATACAGGGCATCCCATGCCTAGAAGAACCATTGACAGGCTTGAATAATAAGGGTGTGATGTACGTTTGGTCAGAAGCTTGCGACTCATCCTTACAGGAGCTAAAGGGGATATTGACTTTTGCACTGATTCTAGTTCTTCCAGAGCCGGTCAAGAGTTATACAGTTTTTTGTGATGCATCTGGCATCAGGCTTAGTGTAGTGCATATGAAGGAAGATCGTGTTGTTGCCTATGGATCTCGGCAGTTGAGGCCACACAAGAAGAACTATCCTACGCAATACCTGGAGTTGGCTGTTGTTGTTCATGATTTGCATTATTAGAGGAACTATCTCATGGGAGAGCATTTTGTGGTCTATACTGACCAAAAGAGAGTCAAGTATATTTTCACGTAGCGTGACTTGAATCTGAGACATCAGAGGTGGGTTGAGTACCTACATTATTTCGACTTCGAGCTTGCTTATAAGCCTGGGAAAGGCAATGCTGTGGCAGATGCACTGAACAGGAGGACCAAGATTCAGGCATTTCAGGAGGCCAGTAGTGAGTGGAAGCTCATGGCTCTATTTTATGAGATACATTTGGATGTGCACAATAGATAGGGACATACAGTTTTTTCTTCTGTAACTGTTACCTCTACTCTTTTAGATCGAGTTCAAATGAGGCAGCTATCAGATCCATAAGGCCTAGTCCTACGGGAGGGTGTTTCAGATGGAGACCCTATTCTGGGGTGGAAAATTGGTGATGATGAGGTTCTACGTTTTCATGGACTCTTATGGGTTTCCTCAGACATGCGTGAGGAGCTGATGCGGCAGTTTCATGCTTCAGCATGGGCAGTTCATCCTGGTGTCACCAAAATGTACCGAGACTTACATCGTTAGAGTTGTTGGCCAGGTATGAAGAAGGATGTGGATGGTTTTTTTATGTGGTGTTCCACATGTCAGCAGGTGAAGGTAGAGCATCAGCATCCAACATAGCTTTTACAAGTGCTACCCATTCCTGAGTGGAAATGGAATGATGTCGCGATGGACTTCGTGACTGGGTTACCAAAATTGCCTCGTGGAAATAATGCGGTTTGGGTTGTAGTGGATAGGCTCACAAAGGTTGCACACTTCTTACCGATTAAGGAGACCTTCAGTATTGATGAGCTGGGATGGTTGTACATCCGAGTGATTGTAACTATGCATGGGGTTCGACACTCCATTGTTTTAGACAGGGATATATGTATCATTTCACACTTCTGGCAGGGGTTATAGAGGGATTTGGGTACATAGGTACTTTTGAGTACAACCTATCATCCCTAGACTGATGGCCCATCCGAGCGTAAAATCCAGGTTCTTGAGCATATTCTATGAGCTTTCATTGTAGAATTTGGTGGTACTTGGAAGAAGGATATACCTCGGGTGGATTTCTCCTGCAACAATAGTTTTCAAGTGACTATTCAGATGGAACATTACGAGGCTTTGTATGGTTGGCCATTCCGATCACCTTTATGCTAGCTAGATGCAGGAGAGGCAGCTTTGCTGGGACCTTGTCTTGTTCAGGAGACCTCAGAGCAGATAGAGTTGATTCGCAAGAGGATGGATACAGCACAATCTCATCAGAAGTCTTATGCTAATCAGTGGAGACGACCATTGGAGTTCATGGTCAGAGATCAGGTTTTCTTGCGTGTTACCCCGATGATGGGACATAAGAGGATTATGATATGGGGGTAACTCTCACTGAGATACGTCAAGCTGTTTGAGGTTATGGAGAGAGACGAGCTGGTTGCTTATAGGTAGCAGTTACCTCAGAGGTACCAGGCCATGCACGACGTCTTTTATGTTTCTCAGCTTCGACGGTATTTCTCATACCCATCTCATGTTTTTCCACGAGTGGAGGTTGAGATGGAGTAGGATGCATCTTTTGAGAAGCATCCTATTAGGATTTTCGATCACATTAAGAAAGTCCTCCGTGGCCGGTCTGTTCCTCTAGTACGAGTTCTATGGCAGCACGGGCAAGTACAGGATGAGACCTGGGAGAGGGAGGCCGACGTTCGATCACAGTGGCCAGAGTTGTTTGAGGATCCTTACCCTACTCCTTGTTAGGGAAATTCAGCGACAAATTTCATTTAGGGGGGATTTTTATAAGGACCCGGATCTTTAGTTTCAGGTACGTATCTCTTTTATAGGCATTTAAGGAAAAATGAAGTTTCTGGAAATTTTTGATATACACGCCGTGTACATTCTGAGTACTGGTTGTGTACTCTTTTCCCACCCGAAACCATGTGTTGTCTATGTCCAGGCCAACCAAATGGTGTGTAGTAGTGATGTGGAGGCTGATTTTGGTGGAGCGTGGAAAACCCCACAACAACTGTGTACTTTAAAAGTACACACCGTGTAATTTTTTAATTCATTAATCAACCCAGGGTCGCGCCTAATGATCATTAATGTCTTCTTATCCACCTAATTCTATCTAGAGCATCCGAGGAGGCCAAATCTTCTCTGAGCCACAGATCTGTCATCAGTTGTCAGAATAGAACTTCGCCGATTGTAGAAGAATCACATCGATGAGTTCTTGGTTCTTCTTTGGCCTCGTTTCCTGATTCTTTATCTCGTGTGTGTTATTTGAGGATGAACGTTTTAGATGTTTTTGCATATCTACTCCATTCTAGGCCGATTCACAGGCCGAGGTTCAAGTATATTGATCTTAGAGGTTTGAGGTAGGTGGTTTGTTGCCCTATGTTTATTTTTTTTGAGTTTTGGTTGCAAAAGAGCCGGATACCCATGTATCGGGTATCCCGGTTTAGGATTATGAACATATTGTTTGTTTTCCCTAGATTTCTTGTTATATTATGATTATTTGCTGCTAAAATACCATTTGTTTCATGTTTGAGGATCACCCCATGGCTTTTTCCCCCCTGTTTGGCTGTTTATTTCCGTTTGGCACCATTTTCTGTGAGGGAAACCATATTGCAATTTCTAGTTACTTATTTTCACTAATTGAATGTGTTTACTATTTTTAAATGCTTTCGATTCATGGTAGCTATTATCCAAGTAGTTGTTGAACTTACTAGGTCTTCTGACTGTCTATTATGCCTGACTGGACTGCTCAGGGCTGTGATAACCTAATGCGGGAGATCAAAGAGGGAATAAACTATTAAGTTCTTCCCTAGGGGGTCTATTGATTTTCTTTTCATACTAAGTACCTATGGGAATAGGACATTGTTCTTCCCAAGAGTGTTCTTAGTTTACTCATGCATCGAGACCACTAGAGGAATTAGTCGTAAGTGCTTCCTTAGAGAGTTTGTAGCTATTGTTGCAAGACCATAATGGAATTGACGTGAGAGCATCCTAGAGTGTATGTGCCTTATTTGATTACTGGACTATAGGGGTATGCTTGTTTGAGCCACCCATAGAGTTAGTGTGAATTTTGATGGTTGGTTGTGATGAGTCCACCAAGCCAAAGAACAAGCTTGGCTTTTGTACTGATTTAGTTTAGGTAGTCTTGTTTTAGATACCTTCTGTGTTACATGCTTTACCTTGAAATAGAAGGCTTTACTAGTTCTTCCGGGTTGTTTAATTAAATGAATGTGAATGGAAATTTGTAGGATTATTTTCTGGTGTACTCCTAGTTCATTACTGTATTTATTTACCTTTACTTTTTCTATATCTATCACTGATAGTAGGGCACAAATCTTGTGGTGATTGCCTGCTATGATTAGTCTCACACCCTGTTTGGGTCATTCTATTCGGCGCAAAAAGATTATATGGTTGTAGGTGTAGGTAGGGATTTTGACCCTTTCTACCTCAGGTACTTCATCACTGGTTGGATATAATGCGCATGGGACCGGGCTTGGGCCTGCGATGCTACTGGAGTTGATGTTTAAATTTAGTACTTTGGTTTTAGTTGTATTTCAACACGTTGTTTTCTTTATCGATTTCTATAGATACATGTACCATTCTGCATCATTATTATATCAGACATTGCTTCTACTTTTAGTTCAGTTGTTGCATGCTATTTACTGCTTCCGATATTGATTACCTTTATTATTCCACTGCATACCTTACAAAATGAGGGAATAGTTTCCCCACTGACTCACAAAGGCCCTCGCTGCTATTCGGATACCTATGTGGTATGGGGAAACACACTTGAGTTTATGTGGAAAACCAGGTACGAGGCACCGGTTTTGTGGCTCCGGATTCGGGTCGTATTCTATAACATCTTTTATTGAGTCTAGTTATTCTGGACCTAATAAATTTTATTTTTATAAAATTATATCAACTGTTTATAAGAGACCCATGAAACAAATGTTGGTTATTAAAGCATTAATTATTAATATTACTAGACCTAAGAAAATCTGGGAACGAATGTCTTATCTGGGTAAAACGATATTTTTGGAAAGATGTTCAAAGAGATATTGTATGATGATTTGGTACATGGATAGTGGGTGTTCAAGATAGATGAAATGGTATTACTCTAGCTTTAATATCCACATAAATATTGATGGTGGACATGTCACCTTTGGAGGAAATGAAAAATATAAAATTATTTGCCTTATCCAAATCAGTAACCTAAGTCAGTTTTAATTTCAAAAGATATTTATGTTGATTTTCTAATGTTTAATCTTCTTAGAATCCCCAAATTATGTGGTATTGGATTTTATGTTAAATTTTAAAATGATTCTTTTAATTTTTTCAATTCAAAAGACGATTTATCCTTTTCCACTTTTAAAAATGAATATTTTTATTTTGTAAATATGGATTCCTTATTTTCTCAGAATGTTTCTTTCTTATGTGACTTTTATAAAGAGCATTAGATATGGCATAGGTGACTATGAAAATCTAACATTTAATCTCATAGAAATATTACTAGAAAATGATTAGTGAAGGATCTACCTAAACTATGGTTTCTAAAAGAAATATTTTGTAATCCATGTAAAAAAATAAATGAAATTAAAATATATTTCAACCCAAAGAAAGATGTTTTAACTTACCAGACTCTTTTGATGCTTCACATGGAATTTTTTGGTCTTTCAAGAGTTTGTATTTTAAAAAGGAATCTCTATATCTATATTATAGAAGATAAATTTACTAGGTATATTTAGACATTGTTTTTAGATCACAAAATTGTGGTTTTTTCTTATTTCACCGAGTCTTACAAATCAATTGAAAAATTAAATGGATTTAGACGAAAAACCCTATGAAGTTACCATGGATGTGAGTTTGAAAATATATAATTTGAATCACGTTTCCCACCAAATGGATTGATTAATAACTTATCATCTCCTAAGAAACCCAAAATGATTTGAGTCATATAAAGGAAAAATAGAAACATACAAGAGATATCCCAAACTATGCTTAATGAATATAACCCACTTATTTATTATTTTGAATAAGCTTTTAATATATCTTTGTATATAATTAATAATGTTTTAAAATGACAAATATTAAAGAAAACCCCCTATGATATGTGGAATAAGAAAAATATTATGGTTAATTAGTTCAAACTTTTCAATTTTAAAGTCTTTATTCCCAATAAATAATATAATCATGAAAATTTTCCCCCACAAAGTGATGAATTAATTTTTCACATTATTCAATCTCTATTAAAGACTATATAGATTTTAAAAAGAGATCCAAATGAATGGAAGAATATGTGCATGTAAAATTTTATGAAACAGATCTGTATACATCAAAAACCTCCCTAGAAATTATTTATAATAATATTTCCAGTCTAAACATAAATCCAACATCTTTTGATTCTTTTGTAAAATAAGAAAATAGTTTTGGGAAATATCTAGATTCTAACCAACTTGAATCTAAACCTGTAAAATAACCCGATGTAACCATACCTTCATTTTCTATACGTATTAGAACTCTTAATATTGATCCTTTAAATGTTAGAGTTGGAGACTTAGGTAAATGAAAGAAGACTGGAGAATCTCTAAGAAACCAGGTTGATAATCTAGAATTTTTCATAGCTTGAAACTAAAAACATCAGGGATTCAATCAATGATGAATTTTGGATGATGGGTATGATATAAAAACTAAATCACATTAATAGAATTTTTTTTCAAAACATGTTGATAGTACCAAAAAATATTGACAATAGTGACTAAGTGTGTGTTTAGAAACAAAGTGAATTAAGCTGGTACGATAAAAGGAAATAAAGACATGTTGTTTTCCCGATCTTATCATTATGAAGAAGGAATAGTCTTTGTTAACACAATTTTACTAGTACCCTGAATTAAATCCATTAGAATATTTCTAGCTTATACGGGACCTCTTAGTTTAAAATTTCAAAAAATGGATGTCAAATGTGAATTCTAGAATGGTTATATGGTTTAGGATGTATTTGGTGAACAATCCCCTCGGTTTTACCAATTCTCATTTTCCAAATCATGTTTTTAAATTATCAAAATATTACTATGGTTTAAAATATCTACCAAGATATTGGTATTATAGGCTAAAAACTTATATTATTTCTAAATTTTTTTATAAAGGTATAGTTGATCCTAATATTTCCATAAAATGAATATCAAAAGATGTTTTAGATTATCAAATATATTCTGATGACATTATTTTTGGATATTTTAAAAATTGTTTATGTATTTAATTTTAAAAAATGATGCAACATGAGTTTAAAATTATTTTAATCGGTGAAAAAAAAATATTTCATAGATTTCAAATTTTTTGAAGTAAGGAATGTATTATTTGAAATAAATTAAAATAAACTAAATATATTTTAAAACATTTTAATCTCGATAACACAAAATAAATTGATACTCCCACAAGTACCACCTATAAATTGGATCTTTATGAATATGGAAAATCATTGGATTAAACAAATTACAAAGGAATTATTGGATGTTTTCTTTACTTTTCAGTTATCCAACCTAATATTATGTTTAGTGTGTGAATGTGTTCCTGTTTTCAATAAAATCCAAAAGTGAAAACCCTACTTATTGTTAAAATAATTTACAAATACCAGAAATATTATACCAACTAAAGACTGTTTTATCCAAGATGGAAACCATTTGATATACTTAGTTATTCTGATACTAATTTTTTTGGTTGCAATTAAGATTGAAAGAAACCTCTGGAACATGTAACTTTTTTGGAAAGTCTGTATATTTATGGTTTAGTAAGAAATACAATCTTATTTCATTATCTCTTACCGAAGATGAATACATAGCTCCTAGTTTTTGTTGTTATCAATTGTTTTCGATGGATCACAAATTACTAGATGATGGATATCAATTTTAGACATTTCCCTTTAAACTATGACCACAAAAGTGCTATTTAAATTTCTAAGAATCTAGTATATCATTCAACAACAAATCTTAATGGAATAAGACATCAATATTTGAGATAAAATTATCAAATAGTTGATTTAATTATTGAATTAATTGTCATAGAACATCAGCTTCATGATATTTTTACTAAGATAATAAATTCTGAGACAATGAGTTACATCAGACATGGGTTGGGGATGATTGTATTTGTGGACTCACTATTGATGAATCTTCATTGATGACTCTCTATTTATGAGTCACCATTGATGACTCATGATTAACTACTCACCATTGATGACTCACCATTGACGACTCATCATTGATGACTAATTGTTGAAAACTCACCATTGATGAATCGTGATTTATGACTCACCGTTAATGACCCACCATTGATGATTGACAATTGATCAATCACACTTGATGAATCACTATTGTTTCTTACCATTTGATACTTAGTCATTTTTTTGATAAAACATAAAAATTTAGTTTTATATGTTTCATTTTATTTTATACCACATTTCTGATTTATGGTTTTAATATCCCTAAAAGATTAAAATTGAATCGATCCGAATAACTTTCTCAATTAAACATTGATTCTCTCGATCCTTTTCTCCCAAACATTTATTTCATTTTTCCCTATTACCTAACCTTATTATCCTTTCAAATGGATTGAGTGAAGTATTTTCCTGACATGTCTATAGAGATGTATATTCCTTTGATGAAACAAAAGGGATAATCGAGTGATCTTGAACCCAAACCTATTAACCTATAACTTGAACATCGAGTATTCATTCTGGAAAATGAAGTCCAAAAATATTGGATGTAATAAAATATGTTTATCATGTTAAATGTGTTATAAGATGAAGGAGCATTAGAATGGTTCTCCAACAACAAGAAACCTATTTATCATATTTTTTCATGAGTTCAACTTGTATGATTTGTTTATTTTGGAGGGCATAGATGTGTTTTGTATCAAGTCTAGAATAAATAGAAAAAGGATTTCAATTTATTCAATGAAGTTGGATTAATGAAGAAATGTACCTCATGATGGAATATTTTAACATTATCAAGGCGTTTATCCTCTTTCTACTGATTGTTTTAGTTATAAGATATCCCCGACCGAGTTAACCAATGATTAAATTCTCAGAAGACTTATCACAACTGATATGGATATATAATGTAAGTTATTGTTTAAGATTATTCATCACCAAATTAGCCCAAGGAAATGAGATTTTTCACCCTCAAATTATCAATATTTGAATATAATGTATTTTATGAAATAAGGACACAAGATCAACAATTGTAGATATCTCATGGTTTATTTGAGTGAGATTATTAAGCCTCACTCTAAGTCAATCTCCATATTTTATTCAAAGATTATTTTTCAAATAATACAAGTTAAAGGAGAGGTGAATCATGATGAAGAATCTGTGATAGATTGTGGTGGTTTTTGAATCACATAGTCTAAATGAATAAGAATGAGGATAAACTAGAATCTCTGGAAGAGATATTTGGTGGAAGATATTTTTTTTAAGAATTTCATCTTATGCAACACCCCATTAGACCAAAATTCAAGAATGTACCTAGACTGGGACCATATGATGTTGTGGAGTATTCAGATAGGGAGGAGAATGAATCTGAGGATGATAAAGGGAAGAAATCACATATCGATAACCCATGTGACATAGATATATTAGGAATCCCATAAATAATTACTTATGGATTTCATAGTCCTCCAAAAGATATTTCTAAAAAGATAATATATCCTATGTGATGTTGTTTATTATTAGTAAACTAAAGAATCTGATAAGGGAGAATATTCTAGTGGAAGTGGTTGTGAATAAGAAGAAGTGAATAGTGAAGAGTAAGACGAAGGTGAAGGTTAAGAATAAACTGGTGAAGTGGAAGAATGTGATGCATATTAAGAAGGAGGAAATGAAGGAAGTGGTAAAAATAATGATGAAATTGGTGATGAAGATAATCAAGGCCCTGTTGTAGAATATACAGATCTTGCTGAAAATATTTTAGTTGAAAAAGAACCAATTTTGGAACCTAAAAAGTGTCCTATGGTAGTTCTATTTGAATTATAGTCTCTAGTTTCTCTACATTAAGAACAAGTTTATTCTTGAAAGAAAGAACATGTTAATAGGGAATCACATGTTAAAGGGGAGAAACTATCTCGAAGAGCTAGGGTGGATAATCTTACTCCTTATGATCGGACTATATTAGATGAATGGTAAAAATACCGAAGATATGTCACTCTCATCTTAGACTATCCAGATTCAGATAATGAGGCATCTGATCCAATGGTATCACTGATTGAAGAGTTGGATCTTGCTCAAAAAGTTCTTGTTTCAGTAGATCATGCAGGGGCACTGGATTCGTCTCCTACTCCTTCTGTTGCACCTCTACCTACTGACTATGTATTTTAGAATGAACTCAAGGTTTTTGAAGAATATTTATTTTTGTTTGTTATATAATTCCTTCCACCGCAACTTGTACTTATGAAAAGTCTTAGTGAAACCCATTCTTTTAACTTTTCATATTATGTTGTCTCCCAAACTCAACCTCAAATTCATTCTATGCATCGAGATGTAAGCATGTATAATAATAGATTAAGTGATGAATGGGATTCCATCCTTCATATTGTTAATGGAATGTCATCTGAGTATAAATCAAATATGGAAAACATTTCACAATCTCTTGAAGAGACATCTTTTGAATATGATACACCTCAAACTCCAAATATTGAACGAGCTTTATTTGGATCAGTTGTCGAGGATGTAGTCAATAATGCCACAACCTCTTTTATTCCTACTCGCCCTTATGATAGTGATATGATTTGAACAGTGATATGAGAATAGACTATGTCTTTTTTGGGTAGTTTAGGTTTGGAGATCTTATGAAAAATTCATCATAATAGTATTCATGTGCATTACATTGTCATGTTTTTTTATGAATGGGGCCAGCAATCCTCAAGAATAGATCACCACGAAAGTAGATTTATAATTTAAAAGAATTAATACCAAACATAATTTGGATATTAATTTCAAATACATAAATAATAATTTAAGGATAATTCAGTTTCACAAGACTTCAAGGATTAAGATATATAGCTCAAGGAGCATACTCATACCCTTCAAATGTTTAGGGAGAATAAAGATGATTTCATAAATGCAACGAAGAAAGGTGGTAATATAATAATGGATTTAATAAACCTTATAGAGCCATATTTTCATATCCAATGTACAAAAATTGTAGCACCATAGGCCTTACCCATTCAGTGTATGACTGAGAATATTCCATGAAGTGCAGTTTACCAAACAGTTAATCCCCAATTAAGAGCTACATTCACTCGGAAACCTTTTCCCCCCTTCTTTCCACAATTCAACCATCTCCAAAATCTCCAGCTCAGGATCATATTCCTTTGAGGTTATTGATCTGTTCGTAATTGGACGCCCAACCTCTTATCCGAATAATCTTAACCTTATGGTTCCTATTGTACCTTCTATACCTCATGTTTCTCCTTATACTTCTACTGATAATATAAAATCACTCATAGATCATATCTTGGAGAAGAATTGATTTTGTATTTTTTATAGCAATGTATTTTGGTACTTTTTCTCATCTAATTTACTCTATTTCATTATGAAATATATTATCTATTTTCTACAATTTTATTTTACTACTATTTTTTCTTTATCATCTCATATATTTTTTCTCTTTTTGATATTCCCAAAAACGAGAAAATAAGTATAGGATTTAAACATAGTATAAGATTATTTTTGATGGAACATTTTAATTAATTATGTTTTTCTTATTATTTAATATACCATAATTTGTATGAAATGTTAATTAGAAAATTTGACTTTTGAACTTTGATCATTATGAATAACTTGGTAATAAAATTATTTTTGATCATCAGAAGAGGTAAAATGTTGAA
The DNA here is from genome assembly GCA_963277665.1 of Viscum album. Lineage (NCBI taxonomy): Eukaryota > Viridiplantae > Streptophyta > Magnoliopsida > Santalales > Viscaceae > Viscum > Viscum album. The sequence goes on from OY728158.1 coordinate 1,905,956,790, forward strand.
CTTATCTATTTTTAATGTGAAAAAATCATGCATCATAAAGTTATATTATTCTTAATAATTTTTAATTATATCTAAATATAATCTTAGTCAAATTTTTTTGTTTTTTAAATTATAACACACGCTGAAAATAATTGGCTATGTATGAGTCCATGTTATAGCGAACACACTATCATCATTACAGAGAAGAAACTTCTAGGAAGGAATAACATTTGGACAACTCATTGACAAGATAAAATCCTCTAAATATGATCTACCATTGTTATATACATACCCATGAGATTACTCACTATCAGATTTCTCACCGTCAACATAGATGCTGAATTTTGAAAAATGAATAGACAAAATTTTTCAACCCATCATCAAAGACAATATCTTTTCAAAAGTTTTGAAAAGGATGATTCACCATCGCATCGAGCTATAAACAGACCTGACTCAAGAATTTTTGAAATCAATGAGACATCATGGAATTAGGCTACTGATAGAGAGACTTACCGATATTCATTATTTTTGAAAATTATGAGCTATTCATAGTCGATTCACCATCAAGATGACATAACATCATAGATATATTCCATTATCAAGTCACTAATACGTAATACACCCTTCCTGAATGAAGAAAAATAGTAATTCTATTTATTTTAATGACTTTAGGTATTTTTTAGACAACCTTTATATCGATGTCAGAGTATTGTATAAGGTATGTGGTACCTAGATGTGATCGAGATCATGATTTTTTTGGCTGCAACTTATATGGAAAATATCCTATCAAAAGGGTTGATATCAATATAGAGTGAGGAGAATTCGTGAACCCGAGGAAAAACTCAAGACTTTAAAATTGCGTAAACATGAAGAAACTATTTGGTAGCTAACTTGGAGAACACATTGTAGGATGAAACTATGAATTAATAATAAATCATCAAGCACATAAATACCCTCACTGTAAATAGGAGACAAAAAATATCACAGTGGTCTATTTTTCAATCCTTTTCTGGAAGTTGACTCATGTTGAAATCAACACAACTTCCAAGAGTAACAAGATACATTGACAAATCTAAAAGTGACATATGACTCTATTCTCACTATTTTTTATTTGTTTGTGATCTATTTTTAAATTTTGAGTAGTGTGGACTCTATCACTTATGAACACACATTGGATCCTCTATTAAACATGAAAAAATATATATATATCTTCACAAACAATCCTTTTACACCTTACAACCCCACATACAATAGTTTAAGAGGTCCCTATGGGGCCTATTTTGTGTTTATCCAAATTATAAAACATCACATTTCATTGATAGTTAATCATATATAGTGTTTATATTAGAATTTTCTTAGTAGATGCATTTTAAATGTTATTGTAATAATTCATATTTTTCTGATAGAAAACTAATAATTCATCTACAAATCCTTAAAATAATCAACAATTTTATAAGATAGTCCTTTCCTTGACTAGGATATTTTTTATTTCCAAATGGGGAACTTTTAAATAAATCTTTTTGACATAAATTTGTATAGGAACCCAATCCACCAACCTCTTAAACATCATACTCTAACAAAAAATATCTTCATTATAATCATAAACCATATACTGAAATAAAATTCATGGATCATTGGATCATATCCAAAAATAATCTTATGTAACATAATAGGATTACATTTTGGATGGAAAGTAATTTTTAAATATCTCTTGGAACATTTCTTGAGGCAAATATCCTTTTTTATTTGAAATAATATTTTTAAAACAAATGAATTTCAAAAAATTCATAGAAAAAATATTATTAGAAAATAAAAAAGGAAAGATGAAATGAAAGATTCAAATATTTGATCGATCATGATTGTGTAAATTGTTAGTCATTCTGTATACATTAAAATAAATCATTCCATTAATACTTTTTTTTAAAAATTCCTGATGTTTCCTATTTGAAAAAAATAGATTCATTTTAAAAAAATAAAAAAGAAAAAATTGGAAAAACATAATTTAAGGAATAATAAAAACCATATTTAGATTTTTTTGAAAACATGAATTTCTATGAAAAATGTATATCTACCGAAGATGGAAATAATATTAATTTTTTTAAAAAACATTCTTTCAGTATATTGATTACATAAAGTGTGGAAAACGAAAGGGGAAAATATAATCTACATAAATAAATATATTATAACAAAATATTTGAGTTTTATGATAGTTCTACTATAATATTTCATCGTTTAAAACATAATCATATATATTTTCAACATATAATAACAATGTAAAATTATACCCTTACTACTTTGGTAACATTTGAATCATAAAACCCATTAAATAATAATAATTAAATGTGACAGTAAATATCATTAAAAATGTTATATTAATTATTTAACTTTTAAAATTTGTATTATATACAACAGACCAAATTAAGAGTGATTATTATTAAATAAGTCCCTAGAAATAAAAGTGAGGCTAAAAATCCTTTAGCATAGGTCCAAATTACATTATACGTGATGGATCCTCCCATATAAAAAAATAGATCCATTATAAATATATTACTGAAAAATAATCATATATAACCTACAATATTTGATTTACATATAACCTTTTATAAACCCTTTTTTAACAATTCAATATTAAAATTAAATTTCTGGATAATATCGGTTATCTTTTTCCTGTTTTTCTTGGATTTTTAGTTTTGATCACTATACTTTGTTCATCTTTAAATAATATCCATAATTATAATAATTATATAAATATAATATTTATTCATTATATACATGTTTATAGTCATTACTATGTATAGACATAGGAAAATGAATTACATTGTTCATGATGACAATAGGTCATATATATGCATTAATAATGTTTTTAATTTTTAGGGATAAAAAAATTAATATTAATAATAAATTAATTTTAAATAATATGTATTATACCATTTATATTATATATACTCCTTAAATCCATAATTATTACCATTTTCGTAATGTTGAAATCAAAAAATAAATTACTTCGCATCATGGAGGTGGTATTCCACACATATGCATGAGCGACGTTACTATCTTCTGATGGATTAGAAGCTAAGAAGATAGATATTATATTATCATTAAATTAGTATAACTATTTTAGTATAATAATATATAATTTTTACACACATCATAATAGATATCCATAAAATATGTTGATTAAAAGAAATAGTATCAATATATGGATATGATAAGTAGCACGTACGCACGAGCGATACATTCAGTTTCTATATCACATTAATAGGGTGAATAAATGTGGATTCATGATAATAATAAAATTTCATTTTATTTAGGATATTTTAAATATTATTTATTTCAAAAAAAAATAGATTTAGTGGATCAAAAATGCGAATTAATGTGAAAGTGATTGGTTAAGGTGATTTCCACTTCACTGAAGTGACTCATTTAGATCACTCTTAGGGCTCCACAATTGGTATTTTGGGAATCCCACAAAATATATAATTTTTATATTTATATATTAAATATAACATGGTATATTGTTTTGATATATTTTGCTCAACATGGTGTTAATAAGAGATATAATTAGTTCCCTTTTTTAAATGAGGTGACGAAAACTCTTGGAATTTCATAAAATGTTAAATAAACATAAATTAATTTAAAGGTAAAAAAGGTTAAAAATTAATAATATTTTAAGATAATATGAGAATGAGTTGACAAAATCTCATGTAATTAAATATTAAAAATATTTAATCAAATTTTTACTCTTATCAATTTTGTTAAAATTACTGTTAACGATTTTTAAAATTTGAAAAATATTTATGTTTTATAACATTTAAGGGTAAATATTTTTTCTATAAAATTAACAAATACCCATAAATAGATCATGGTTTATTTTTATAACCATATAAAATTTATTTTTGTGTGTTTATGATTTCTATTAATTTTATATCGTTGAATATAATATTATTTATTATAAAATATCGTTGAAGTCATTTTAAGACAATTAATTTAATTTTACTTTAAATGAATCAAGATAATTTGGGATTTGGAATATAATGATTTCAAACCTCTATAATATTTTATTTAGATCTGTAAATGTTATATTACATGATAAATAATTAAAATTATATCACTTTTAATAGCATTTAAATCTTTTATATTATTTTCCAATTAATTGATGAAATATTATATTAGGGTTGCACAATTATTTAAGGTAATCATATAATTTCTAAAAATGATAAAAAACAATATCATGAAAATAATTAAATTTATATGAAAATTAATATTTTTAGTTCGTCATAACTTTTTTTTACCCTATGTGGATATATAATAGATATTTCACACTAAGAGAGTGACATTTTGTAACCTTCCCTTCATTAAATATTATATAGGTCATATTCATGGCCATTTATCCATTAATCAAATCAATATTGAGTGTATTTTGATATGGTTATAATTATATCAATCAAATTATAAATAGGATGAAATATTATGAACTTATCACTTTGTTTTAACCTCTATTAACTTGATTTTCCCTTTATTGACATCACAAATTATACCATGATAATTATAATCATTGACAAAATAAAAATGTGCCTATTTACCAAATTTGAACCTTCTAATTCTAAAAAAATAATACATTTTATCATATTTAAAAAATATAAGAGGAATAATTTAATTTTAAATTAAACTCACAAAATGTGATGAAAATCATTTTTTTTTCATAAAAATGCATATTTGAAGTAAAAATTGTTTTTATACTAAATTTTATTACAAAATTAATTTTAGAAATCATAAATGGATTATTTAAAATCAATATTAAATAATAAATTTTTAAACAAAATCAAAATTTTAATTTTAATTTATAATTATTTTAATATAATATACATATGTTCAATTAAAATAAGTATATCGCCAATTAATTGAAAAATTTATGCATTTTCAAAAAAGCTAAAATTTTCCACAAAAAACTATTTTGATTTGGTTATTTAAATCATTAAGTTAAATTTATAAATTAAATTTTACATAATTTACTAAAGATAATTATAATATTTTCTCTCAAAAATTAATTAAAAACATTATTAAAGAGAACATATTTTTGGAGCATACAATGACTTTCGTATAAATTGAATAAATTTTTTTGAAGTATAAATCAATAAATTCTGGGTGATTAAGACATCTCTATAAATATTTCATAATTCATTTAATCTTATATGTACCCGTCAATCTAATGACTATGTGAAAACTTCCATGTTAAAAAAACATTTTAATAGTATATCATGGTCTGTTTTAGCTTAATGTTTAATGTAACACAGGCTACCAACAAAATAAAATTATTTAGATATAAATATTTTAAAACCACAAGGTCGTTACAGGATTAAAAAAATACATAAATCAATATGAGGTATATATAATATGAACAAATAGGGATTTAATTAAAATATATAAATGCATCTTCTATCATTACTGATTTAAAGAGTAGAGTCATAGTAGGTTATATTGATAAATGTTTAGTTGTATCTATAGATGATATTTATTTATACTATAAGAGAAATGAAGATTAAGGGAATCATTTGAGGTTTTTGTTGAAGACCTTCCCATACAATGTAAAGATTCGTAAAATTAAAGGGAAATGTTTTATTAATTTTATTTTGGATTTTACAAGTACACATTTTCTGACGACACATAATTCCGAGGCCCGGTGTGCCTGGAATCATTTTCCAAAGTTTAGCTTCGGTACGTTCAGTGAATGAATGAGCGGTTTTTCCAAACTTTTGAACCGGTGCTTGGAATTGAAATCTGAGGACACCGATGGAATCGCAATGCTGGTAATTGTTAGGAACACCTTTTCTGGAGGTGCGTTTTCTCAGGAGGAGATGTAAAAAAAATTTGGAAGGTAAAATAAAATTGAGCTTCAATTTTATTTTATTTTAACTATGTTGTCATCCATTGTGTGGAAGTTGGGAAACTATCCTAGATAGGTTATGAGGGTGGTGGGGCCCAGACGAACCCCATCCCTTCATATTTTCTAACTCCATCAACTCTCCATTTAATTAGGTACCTTAAGTTAATTAATTAATGGAGTTTAATTTGAATGTTTGAAATTAAAATGCTTAAGGAATAGGTAATAAAATAAGAATAAACACTTATTTTATTATTTTTGGAGCTTGTTGAGTTGAGAGTGGACTGTGGGAAGAAACTCGAAATGTTCTTCTTCATTGTTGAAGAATGTGGAGAAAGTAAAGAACGCACCGATCTCAGATGAAGAACGCTGAATCCTCAGAGATCGACTACGCGACGCCGTGTACGGCGATGCCAACGATGTTCCTTCTGCAACACCTTCTTCTACGACGACCAATACCACGACATTCCTTCCGGGATGCCTTCTTCCGTGACGATCAATTCCGTGACGTTCCTTTCCGCGACGAGCCTTCGTTCAACAATGCCCGAGGTAGTGGTTTGAATATATGTTCATGAATTTTTGAGCATTCCTCGTAATCTTAGCTGCTTGCTATCGAATAATAGGAGGGGTATGAACCACACAAACACAGCTGAACCCCCTCCCTTAATTATATTGTTTAACTTGATGTGGTTTGGAACGGAGATGGCACAGTTCCGTCGCAGCGTGCGGGATCGTGTGGAAAGGATGCGTGTCACCGTCGCGCCGCGCCGTTGAAGTTGAACATGGTTGCGGTGCCGTCGCGCCGCACAGGAGAATCACAAAGGCACTGTGGCCAGAGTGGGGCCACGGTGGAGGGGCACGGTGCCAATGCGCCCCGCCAGACGGACCAAAGCCACGACTTTAGGCCGCGATAGAGCAAGGAGCGACGACCAGTTTCTGGCCGCCGGCGTCGGAGTAGGGGGCGAGACCCCGCCGGTCCCGTGGCGGCAGCAGCCAGCCAGCCGAAGCGGGCCGGCCGGTCAGGGGGAGAACCGGGGGTTCGAAACCCCCAACTGGTAAGGTGGAGCGGCCCCCACATGGGGGTCGCGTTTATTGAGACATGGGGCGGCACCCTCCTCCCCCCCGTCCACCCAGCTCGGTTACACCGAGCTGGCCAGCGGACTGCCAGCGTGCCAGTGCGCCGGGCCGGGCCGCGCCCAAGCAGGCCTGACCTGGAACCAGTTCGGGCCGACCCAGGGGGTCTCGGACCGGGTTGGCCTTAGCCCAAAACCCCCATTTTCGGACCACTTCGGTCTTTTGCCCATAACATGGGCTATGGATCATCGATTGATGCACTGTTAGCTTCGATGTGATCATTGGATTGAGACGGTCGATTCGGTATATTACATTCAAGGTTTCGGAAAACTTGGGTTTGCCCGGGCTGGTTCGAACACGAAACCAATCGGGCCCTCGGAGCAGAAACACTTATAACTTGAGCTTCGGATGTCCGATTGACATGTCGTCGACTTCGTTGGATTCCTCTTAGTGAGATGGATCTTTGGGATTACTCCGCTCGAGGTTTGGATGTAGATGGAGTATGGTTGGGTTGGTTTTGACTTAAAAACCAACAGGGCCCCTGGGACGAAAAAGCCAATAACTCTCAGACCGGGTATCCGATTGACGCTCTGTCTTTCACGTTGAGTTCTTGATGACGATATAGAACTTTTGGATACATCAACACCAGAATTAGTGTCAGTTGATGTATCATCCCTTCGGCTCATGGAGCGGACCCTCCCGAACGAGCTTGTTGTGTGCGGAACCCTAGAGTTGGCTGCGACTTCGACGGCGATGAAGACAGTACGAGAATCCTTCGTGGGTTCGACAGTGACGAAAACAGCATGCAGCGATCCTATGTGGATCAATGCCTACCAATCTTGTGTGGGTCAGCGCTCAGTGGTCCTGTGCGGGCCAGCGCCTACAGATCCATTGTGGGTATGATCCTGTGTGGGTCATTTCAGGGGTTAGTTACCTATCGATCCTTTGTAGGTCATTGCGGGGGTTAGTACCTTTCGATCCTTTGTGGGTCCGACGGCTTAGATGAATCAGTGGCTATATCTGATCATCTCTATCGTCTTACGAAGATGTATACCTGTGTGAGATGAATCTTGACTTTCAATCTTTATCTTCGATAAGATTGACTTTCTATTTTTTGTGGATTACGTTATGCTTCTTATGTTGATTGGGTTATGTTTTTCTTGTGTGGACTAGGTTGTACATGGGCTCGGATGTTGGATCCAAACTATAATTGATGACTTAGGTATATGTATGGGCATATACATTAGTAGTGTCGAATTTTACTTCCTGATTGTATCTTTCCTTTGTGGATTATCCTTTTTGGATTCTAGGAGACCTTCGGGGGTCTCGGGGTCCCTACTGAGTATCTTATACTCACCCCTACATGGGCTATGCCCGCACTACGATGTGTTGGATGCAGACGATGGACATCGCTGATTGAGATAGGAGCTCGTGGAGCTGGACAGTACCTGGAGGCAGAGCACTGGACGAGACGTACCCTGAGTGGACGACTGGAGCCGAGGATAGGAGGAGGATATCTATACCCACCATTCAGGTGGGGTTTCTGGAGGACGTCATCATGGTCGCTGCTTTGTCTCTTGAGTTGCTGTAATCCATTTTTCAGTTGTACTTTAATTTCAGTTTGGGTTTGTATTCTGGCCCACTTAATTTTCCGCACTTAATATTGTACCGAGTTTTACTTAGTGTTTACTTCTGCTGTTTTACTCTGTGTGTTTGTTTACATATAAAGGCAATGCCTTCCCATTTTATCGTGGATTACACCTTGGTGCTAGTTTCCAGCCATTGGCCTATGGAAGGCGGGCTTGGGGTAGTCACGGCACGGGCCCCGAGGATGGGTAGTGACAAATTGGTATCAGAGGTGTTTGGTTCTACCATAGAACAGAAGACTCTGATCATTTTCTAGGTGAAGAAATAGTGTTAAGAGTATTGAGTGTGGTTATTAGTCCAGGGAGTCCAGTGTTGGTGCGGCAGCCGACGTATCCGTACACTAGGACCCTGACTTCTGATTTCCGACTCAATGCACGAAAACATTGATTGCATGTGTGTTTTAAATGTTTTCTTTATGGTTACTTTGTGTCAGCTCACCAGGTATACTATTTTGACCATGGAACACCTGTTTCTTTTTAGGATGGCCCCACGATGGCAGCCACTTAGTGTTCCGAGCGTTGTGCGTGACGAAATCCCACCGAGTGACGAGGCCTCGATACATGGCCCTTTTTTTGTAGAGGCACCGGCGGTACCTCTACCTGCAGAGCCACCGACACTACCAGCCCCAGCCGCTGAGAGTGCACATCGCCTTAGTGTACTACACGAGTTCCAGAGTCATCGACCGCCCATGTTTCGCGGGGAGATTGACCCTCATGTAGCCAAGGATTGGCTGGAGGCAGTTGTACGAGTTTTCCGTTTGGTAGGGACACCAGTAGACCTCATGGTGATCCTTGCAGCGAGTCTCCTGCATGCGGCAGTAGGAAAATGGCGGATCTTGATGCTACAAGTGCACAACGAGGCATCACTCCTCTGTACGGAATTTGAGAGCCTATTCCGCTCGATGTTCTTCCCAGCCACCCTCCGTGCGGTGTGCATTCAGGAGCTACTACAGCTGCGGCAGGGCAGCTTGACAGTCACCCAGTACTCGGCAAGATTTACAGACCTCTCGTGCTATTAGACGGACATGGTACGAGTCCAATTATTCTGGGCACGGACCTTCGAGCAGCGATTGAGACATGAGATCAGGGCATCGCTGATCTCCCTCAGCATTCTGACACAAGTAGGGGTACTGGAGCGAGCCCTTCTCATCGAGAGCTTTCTTGCTGATTCTATACCAGCAGCAAGACCAACCGTAGGGCGGCATATAGCAGAGTCTTCTGCAGCATGCAGTCGATGGATGAAACATGGGTCCAGGCAGACCAGAACCTCTGGTGGACGACCTGAGGACACTGGCTCAGAGGTGCAGGGAACTCAGCGCAGAGCCTGTCTTACGAGAGGCGGAAAGTGCTACGCATGCTGTGGGAAGGGCCATATGGCTCATTACTGCCCGACCCGCCATGCGGAAGAGAAGAAGATGGTTTAGGGACCACCCAGGCATAGGAAGAGGGTCGACCGTGGTGGTCCGCAGGGATCAGGTGGATGAGGAAGTGGAGTTAGCTGAGCAGCAGGTGGTGGGTGACGCTTTGAGGCTATACCACCACCACCATCAGGAGATCCACCCCGACCACAGGGAGCTGGCGGGCAGAGACAGGCAAAACCTCAGGCAACGGAGGCCTACGACCACGACGCACCTGATATTATTCACGGTACTATATGTGTCTATTCCACCCTTGCTGCAGTTCTTATAGAAACATGAGCTAGTCATTATTTCATTGCCGCTGCCCTTTTTCGGAGCTCAGAGATTCCGACAGAGCCGTTGGCTCGATCATTACGGCTAGAGACTCCTATGGTAGAAGGCTCGACGATTACGCACTGGTGGCGACAGTGTGAGCATACTCTAGGTGGCGAGAGCTTTGGTAGGGATCTTCTTGTAGTGGCATAGAGGCCTTACAACATCATCTTGGGGATGGATTGCTTATCCAGAGTCCATGCTCAGATCGACAGTATTAGGCGCAAGGTGCGATGTTTTTGCACCAACGGGAGCAGGTTCACCTTCACCGGTGAGAAGGGAGCCTTTGTAGCACAGGATGGAATCACGCAGAGGAGAGGACATACCATCACTCATTAGTTGGCTATCCTCATACTTGGAGCAGTTGACGTGCGAAGTCTGAGCTTACCTATAGTGGTGGATCAGTATGCAGACGTTTTTCCCGAGGACGTTCTAGGACTACCTCTTCACAGAGAGGTAGACTTTAATATTGACCTGTACCCCAGGACAACCCCGATATCCACCCCAGCATATCGGATGGCTCTCGCCGAGCATCGAGAGCTACGGGTATAGCTGGAGGACTTGCAGGGAAAGGGATTCATCCGACCCATTGTTTCACCCTGGGCTTCCCTGATTTTGTTCGCCAAGAAGGAAGACGGGATCTTGTGACTTTGTGTCAACTATCATTTCTTGAACCAGGTGACCGTGAAGAACAAGTATTCGCTACCGAGGATTGATGACCTCTTCAATTAGCTCACATGATCACGGTGGTTCTCAAAGTTAGACCTCAGGTCAGACTATCATCATCTCAGAGTTTGGGACGAGGAAGTGCAGAAGACGGCCTTCAGATGTCGTTATGGCCACTATGAGTTCTTGGATATGAATTTCGGCATGACCAATCCTCCAGCAGTGTTCATGGGTCTCATGAACAGGATCTTTCAGCCATACCTCGATTGATTTGTCATGGTATTCATTGAAAACATTTTGATATACTCGACCACTGAGGAGGAGCATGCATACCATTTCCGGGTTGTACTAGGCATACTCCAAGAGCACCAGCTTTATGGTAAGCTCTGGAAGTGTCAGTTATAGATACGCGAGGTCCACTTCATAGGACACGTTATCTCTGAGGCCAGAGTTGCGGTGGATCCTGCGAAGATCATGGCAGTTCTAGCTTGGGAGCCACCCAGGAGCGTGACAGAGGTTCAGAGTTTCTTGGGGCTAGCTGGATACTACCGGAGATTCGTCCCAGAATTTTCCAGAGTTGCGGCACCACTCTCAGTTTTGAATAAGTAAGGGAAACCCTTTGTGTGGTCAGACAGATGTCAGTAGAGCTTCCAGGAGCTGAGACAGAGATTGACCAGCACGCATGTCTTGAGGCTACCAGAGGAGAGAGTTTTGTACGTAGTATACTACGATACATCAGGGACCGGACTCGGATGTGTCCTGATGCAGGATCGGGCCGTGATCACCTATGGATCATGATAGTTGAGGTAGCATGAGAAGAACTACTCTACCCATGACCTGCAGTTAGCATTAGTGGTCTCTGCTCTGATGATTTGGCGACACTATCTAATGGGTGAGCGCTTTACAGTACACTCTGACCACCAAAGTCTCAATTATATCTTCTTGCAGAAGGACCTGAACCTGAGACCGCGACAATGGATCGAGTTCCTCCATGACTATGACTTTGAGATAGTCTATAATCATGGAAAGGGGAACGTAGTAGCCGATGCTCTCAGCAGGAGGACGGGAAGTCAGCTACTTAGGGAGGCGACAGAGTAGCTAGACGCTTTACAGAAATCCTTTGTGGATAGAGATGGAGTAGCCTTTCTTCAGTCACTCACAGTCAATCCTCCACTACTACATTAGGTCAGAGAGGCACAGTGTGGGGACGTTGACTGTGAGACGCGGTGTGCACAGATTTCCTTAGGACAGGAACCTGATGGATTCTCTGTGAGAGTAGAGTACGCTGTCCTTTTTAGAGGACATACCATGGTACCCGCTACTTTATAGGAGGAGGTGCTGAGAGAGTTTCACACTTCCCCTTTAGCGGTACATCCTGGGGTGGCGAAGATGTACCGGGATCTCAGATGACAGAACTGGTGGCTGGGTATGAAGAAGGTTGTGGCAGAGATTGTATCTCGATGCCTCACCTGCCAGTAGGTGAAGGCGGAGCACCAGGTACAAGCAGGCATGGTACAACCCTTTGAGGTCCCGGAGTGGAAGTGGGATGGGATATATATGGATTTCGTGACTGGACTTCCACGTACTTCAATAGGTCACGACTCAATTTGGGTGATTGTCGACTGACTCACCAAGTCGGCCCACTTCCTACCAATCAGGGAGAAGGGCTCAGTGGGGAGCTTGGGAAATCTATATGATCAGGTTATTGTACGGCTTCATGGTGTGCCATCATCTATCATCTCCAATCGAGATGCTTGCATTAAATCCTGACTTTAGAAGGGGTTACTGGAGGAATTCGGGACGCTGCTATGTCTGAGCACTACCTTCCACCCTCAGACGGATGGTCAGATGGAGAGAACCAGTCAGACTCTCGAGGACATGCTCCACGCATGTGTCCTTGACTTTGGTCATGGCTGGGAGGACCACTTACCCATGGTGGAGTTCGCGTACAAAAATAGCTACCACTCCACCATCGGGATTGCACCATACGAGGCGTTGTACGACCGACCTTGCAGATCACTGATATGCTAGACGGACCCTAGGGAGTCAACACTTGTGGGACCGGAGATGGTCCAGGCCATGACAGAGAAAGTCCAGGTCATCCAGGAGTGGATGAGGATAGCTCATAGCAGGCAGAAGTCTTATGGAGACATGAGGCGGAGCCCACTAGAGTTCGAGGATGGAGACCATGTCTTCATGCGGGTCTCACCTCAACGTGGATTATGGAGATTTGGCCGGGTCGGCAAGTTATCTCTACGCTTCATCGGATCATTCCAGGTACTTAGAAAGATTGGAAAGGTGGCTTATCACCTTGCTCAACCACCTCAGTTGCACCGGGTGCACGACGTCTTCCACGTATCTTAGCTGAGGAGATACGTGCATTACCCGACTCATATCATCGACCATGGGGAGCTGGACATTGATGATATGGAGACTTTTGTGGAGGTCCTGGTGGAGATCGAGGATCGATAGGAGCGGGTCCTACATGGACGGTCGATTCCTCTAGTGCGCATCAGATGGAAGCATGGGAACCTCCAGGAGAGAACTTGGGAGAGGGAGGCTCAGATGCGTGTGCAGAACCCACATTTGTTCCCCTAGTTTATGATGTATCTTTATAGGGACATAAATACCTGAGGTGAGAGTAATTTAATGACCTGTAAAATTCAAGGTAAATTTTTTATTCATTTTCTTTTGGATTTTACAAGAACTTAGTTTTTGAAGGCACTGGATTCTGAGGCCTGGTGTGCCCGAAATCATTTTCTGAAGTTTAGCTTGGGTACGTTCAGTGAACAAACGAGCGTGTTTTCCTAACTTTTGAACAGATCCATGGAATCGAAATCCGAGGACACCGATGGAATCTCAGTGCTGGTAATTTCTTAGTAACACATTTTCCGGAGTAGCGTTTTCTTGGGAGGAGATGTAATAAAATTGTGGAAGGTAAAATAAAATTGATCTTCAATTTTATTTTATTTTCACTAAGTGGTTATCCATTGTGTGGAAGTTGGGAAACTATCCTAGATAGGTTATGAGGGCGGTGGGGACCACAAGAACCCCACCCCTTTATATTCCCTAACTCCTTCAACTCACCATTTAATTAGATAACTGAGGTTAATTAATTAAGTGAGATTAATTTGAATGTTTGAAATTAAAATGCTTAAGGCATAGGTAATAAAATAAGACTAAACAATTATTTTATTATTGTTGGAGCATGTTGTGTTGAGAGTGGATTGAGGGAAGAAACACTAAAAGTTCTTCTTCATCGTCGAAGAACGCGAAGAATGCGAAGAACGCACTGATCTTTGACGAAGAACGCCAAATCCTCAGTTATCGACTACGCGACGCCGTGTACCCCGACTCTAACGACATTCCTTCCGCGATGCCTTCTTCCCCGAAAATCAATTCTACGAAGTTCCTTCCATGAAGCCCTCTTCCGCGATGATCAATTCCTCGACGTTCCTTTCTGCGAGGAGCCATCGTTCAACAACGCTCAAGGTAGGGTTTTGAATATATGTTCAGAAATTTTTGTACATTCCTCTTAATCTTATCCTCTTTCTATCGAATAATGGAAGGGGTCTGAACTGCACAAACACGGCCGACCCCCCTCCCATTAATTCTATTGTTGACCTTGATGTGGCTTGGAACAAAGAGGGTCTGGTGTCGTCACACCACGCGGGATCGTGCGGCAAGGATGTGTGGCGCCGTCGCGCCGCGCCGTAGAAGTCGAACATGGTTGCGGCATCGTCGCACCGCACCGTAAAACCACAAAGGCACCGCGGCCAGAATGGGGCCACGGCAGAGGGTAACGATGTCGATGTGCCGCGGCGGAGCAGGGACTGGGGTTTATTGAAACAGGGGGGCAGCACGCCCCCCCCCCTTTTCCGCCCAGCTCGGTTACACCGAGCTTACCAACGGAACCCCAGCGCGCTGGGCTGCGCCACACCGCACCCAAGCGAGGCGGACCCAGACCCGGTTCAGGCTAACCCGGTTCGGGCCGACCCAGGGGGGTCTCGGCCTGGGTCCGTCCAGGCCCGAAACACCCGTTTTCGGATAACATTGGTCTTTTACCTATAACATGGGCTAAATACCACCGATTGACGCACCGTCAGCTGCGATGCGATCCTTGGATCGAGACTGTCATTTGGTATATTACAGTCAAGGTTTAGGAGAAATTTGTGTTCGGCCGGGTTGGTTCGAACACGAAACCAACCGGGCCCTCGGAGCAGAAACACTTATAACTTGAGCTCCGGACGTCTGATTGACGTGCCATCGACTTCGTTCGATTCCTCTTAGTGATACAGACCTTTTGGATTACTTCAATCGAGGTTTGGACATCGTTGGAGTACGGTCGGGTCGGTTTGGACTTAAAAACCAACTGGTCCCCTGGGACGAAAAAGCCAATAACTCTCAGACCGAGCGTCCGATTGACGCTTCGTCTGTCACGTTGAGTTCCTATTGACGATACGGAACTTTTGGATACATCAACTCCAGACATCGTGTCAGTTGATGTATCAGCACTTCGGCTCGTGGAGCGGACCCTCCCGAACGACCTTATTGTGTGGGGAACCCTAGAGCTGGCTGTGACTTCGACGACAATGAAAACAGTACGAGAATCCTCTGTGTGTTCGACAGTAATGACTACAACACTCAGCGATCCTATGTGGATCATTGCCTACCGATCCTATGTGGGTCAGCGCTTAGCGGTCCTGTGCGGGCAAGTTCCTATAGATCCTGTGTGGGTCCGATCATGTGTTGGTCATTGCAGGGGTTAGTTACATATCGATCCTATGTGGGTGAATTTAGGGGTTAGTACCTATTGATCCTTTGTGGGTCCGATGACTTAGATGAATCAGTGGCTACATCTGATCATCTCTATCGTCTTACGAAGAAGTATACCTGTGTGAGATGAATCATTACTTTCAATCTTTATCTTCGATAAGATTGACTTGCTAGACTATGTGGATTACGTTATGCTTCCTATGTGGATTGGGTTATGTTTTTCTTGTGTGGACTGGGTTGTACATGGGCTCAGATGTTGGAGATGAACTGGAATTGATGACTTAGGTATATGTATGGGAATATACCTAAGTAGTGTCGGATGTTACTTCATGATTGTAAATTTCCTTTGTAGATTATCCTTTGTGGATTCTTGGCGACCTTCAGGGGTCTCGGGGTCCCTACTGAGTAGCTTATACTCACCCCTGCATGGGTATGCCCGCACTAAGATGTGTTGTATGCAGACGACGGACATCGCTGATGGAGATAGGAGCTCGTGGAGCTGGACGGTACCTGAAGGTGGAGCACTGGACGAGACGTACCATGAGCGAATGACTGGAGCAGAGGAGCAGAGGAGGCTATCTGTACCCACCCTTCAGGTGGGGTTTTTGGAGGACATCCTGGTGGTTACTGCTTTGTCTTTTCAGTTGTTGTACTCCCTTTTTCAGTTGTACTTTACTTTCAGTTTGGGTATGTGTTTTGGCCCACTTACCATTCTGCACTAACTGTTGTACCTAGTTTTACATAGTGTTTACTTCAGCTGGTTTACTCTGTGTGTTTGTTTTCTTATAAAGTCAATGCCTTCCCTTCTTATCGGGGATTACACCTTTCTACTAGTCGCCAGCCCCTTGCCTATGGAAGGTGGGCTTGGGGTAGTCACGGCACGGACCCCGAGGACGGGTCGTGACAAACAATATGTTTCTTTCATAATTTAGAATATCTAAATTCTTTCTATATAATGTATCATCATTGGGTTATGTAATCACATTTAATGGGTATATTTCTGGATCCTTCAATGATAGTGGTTATTTAATAATTTCCAAGACTTACTAGAGTGATTAAGATCTAAAAACTTCTTGTATTATCAAGATATTATATATAAATTATGAAACATTTTACATGGCCATCAAATCCACTATCCAAGTTGACATGGAATGGTGACTTAATAATTTGGTTAGATGAATGTGAAGAAAATTTCATGAAGCTTAATAGAAGGTTCTCCACTAATCATGTGATCATACTAAACAAAACTTGGTAATGGGTTTTCAAATTTAGTGATATATAGATTATTTTATTAGGATTTTACTTGTGAAAATTATAATTGTGGTAGTATAGGTCTCACAAAAATGGAGCTTCTGTATAAAATTTACCGAAATCATGATTTGGAGCTAGTAGTAGTAATTTTTGTATTAAAAGTATATATGCATTATCTTTATGGTGGAATGTGTGGTACATCTACTCAAAAATAAATCATAAAATATATATTTATAGAAAAGTATTTTAATATTCGCCATAAGATATAGTAGTTCAAGATTAAATATTATTGAAACTCAGTACATTACCACATGGGAAGGAGATTAAGGGGGATAATTATATTAGTCTAACGGATTAAGTTAGCTTATCAAAAAATATATGAGTAACTATTCGATAAATCGTGTATCTTTTAATTATCTATCCATCCTAGAATCATAATGATGAATAGATATATCAAATATAATTTCTTAATGGAAAATATGAAGAAGGATATTGTAGTGTATGTATATTAATTCTTGTTATGCAAGTAAGTTAAGGGTGAAAGTTATTTGTTTAATGGGACAATACAACTATTACACATACCAATATTTAAATAGGAAACAATTACCATATATTTCATTATATAAATCCACAATACAAATAATGGACGTAAAACCATTCAGAATATACTTGATTACCACATGATTTCTGCACATTTCATTTCTATATGGGAAAAGTTCCCACATGAATTTTTTTCAAGGATATAAATTATGTAATTGGTAATGTTTGATGATTAAATAAACTCTATTTTAACTTATTGTGATAATATATTTTCTTTAATTTTCTATATAATGTTTAATAAATAATTTAAAATGGATTTTAACTTTATCATTGATTATCATCCTCAAATAGTAGGCCCATCTGAGTGGACAATTCTAACACTTGAAGATATATTAAAAAATTTCTCTATGGTTTTATATGACATTGGGATCAACATATTATTCTAGATGAATTTTAATATAATAATTTTTTTCACCCAAATAATTCATTTGGATCCTTTTAAATATATCTATTTAAATAAAATAAAAATATACAACATGATTGGATGATGTTTTCAAGAACAATATATTTGGAAATGATCTAACAAATGAAATTCTTGAGCAATTTAGAGCCATTAAATAGGACATTATAGAATATCATAGTTGATATAAATGTTGAACTAAAATAATTAATCTTCATCGAGAATTATTGGTTCCTGATAAGTTATTCCATCAATTATATATGTGGATGAAGGTTATTAGATTAGTAAATAATGGGAATTTGATCCTTGAATATGTTGTTCACTATGAGTTTCCTGATTATATCAAGATGGTAGCTTATTACATGGATATTCTAGGAAACATATATTAAGGGCATGGTTTATTTGATATATATCTTTTTGACGAAGTATATAAACAATCCATTCCATGTACTAATATTAGGTTTCATGAATCAAGATAACGATCTTTCTTTTGAGAAACAACTTCTGGATATTATATATAAAAGAGATGAATTTGTGGAAAAAGGCCACTCATGTGAAAAACTATTGTGGAGAAATGATAATTTTAAGGAATCAATGAGGGAACCTGAGGATTTAATGAAGTATATGTATCCTCATTTATTCGTTGATAATAAAAAAATTAGGGTGAAATTATTTACGGTGGGAGAATCTAACACCATCATATTTAATTATATATTTATCTATAATAAATTTGGTGTGTTTGACAGATTAGGATGCAAGTAACCCAAAAATTATGTTTTATTATTTTATTAAAATATTATATTAAATACAATAATATATATATGTAATTTAACTGATAAATAACAGTAAATTTTTTCATATTCAATTATGTAACTAACATGGATTCTTGAGAGATTGTCTTCAACTATATTAAATAATCTTTTAATTTATTTTAAATTTAATAATTACTTTAATGATTTCATAAATAATATTAAAAACAATTCATGTAGTAATTAAAAAAATCAGTAAATAACATCTGATAAATCATTAATAAATGATAAGGAATAATTGTTTAACAATTCAAGGTTAAACGAAAAAATTTTATTCAAGAACATTATATTTATCATAAATGTTTTTTTAAGTTAACTTTTCTTATTTATATACATAAAAATCCGAAAATTATAATTTTTATATATATAATATATTAATGAATTTATTATCAATGTTTTATAAATTAAAATAAAATCTTTTTGTGGTCAAATTATTAGTTTATGAGAAAACTATATTTCATTGAAAAAAGTGATTTTATCAAAATAAATTAAATTATTCACTAATGATTAATGATTTTAAATATTTTTTGTATAATATATTAAATATAAGAAATTAACAATCATTTAATGGTTGTTACATGGAAATTAATGATAATAAAATCAATTTTATTCTAAAAGATAGATTTTTCATCAAAACTTAATCTTTATACGTTTAATTTTTGGATATTAGAAATAATTTATTCCACCTCTGAATAAATAATCTAATAAAATATATTACATATTTATAATCATCATGTACAAGTTTTTCTATAAGGTCAATTTTATTTTTAGTCATAATGAAATATTAAAATTATAAATGTGAGTCACCGAAATAAAAGTTTAAATAGATAAAATTGGTTAAATTAATTGATAAGGAATAAAATTCTAAAAAAAGTATAAAGTTTATTATTTAATATATTTTAACCTCCCTATATCCTATATTGAAACTTTTAATAACTATAACTCTCTATCCTTGAGAATTGAATTTATTATATTTAAACATTTTGAATATTTACATGGGTACAACTCCTCTCACTTTTATGAGGGGACATCCTCAATTAACATAAATACACAAATTGATCCCATTATCTCAATCAATTCATACCAAAATAACGTTGAAACTGTTCTACCAAATTATAATAGGTTATGGGCTCCACAAAAGACCAATATATGTAGGATTTATGTTTTATTCAATGGATGATACACAAATAATATGTAATTATCACAACTATGTTATTTAATGTTTATTTCTTCTTGCACCTCCTAAAAATTTATTTTATCGATAAAAATATTTTTTCATTGGTATCATTCATATATTAAAATTTTATTATTAGTTTTTTATAAGAATTATTTACATCCCATCCATTTAATGGAAAATGAATTTCTCGTTAGTGTATATGTACAGACTACCTTCTCCATATAGCGATGTATTTTGTTTATAATCACCACGTTATTATTTAGGTTTTGGATATATAGTTAATTAATATATATGTGTGATATTTATAACATAACTAAAAATGTTGAAAAATAAATTTTTATTTACCTTACATTAATTTACATAATTGGAAAATGAAAACATTGCTTCTCTGTACGTCTGTACGATTTCCTTTATAGGACATCATATCTCATTTTCTTCAACACCATACATCAAAGTTAATATAATTGTATATAGTAAATAAATATGATATTAATTACATTATTATTATTTTTGAACCATGAATAAGGTTTTTGGATAAAAACTCTTGAAATGAAACATATATAGAAAATAAAAATTTTACCCTCAAAATACATAAATTAAAAAAGTATTATTAATAAATGGGTGTTAATAAATTATAAGAGAATTGTATTTACACAATAAAAAGTCCCATTTAATTTTATATAATTGTTATATAATGTCCTCCTTGAATTGTGTTCTATAAATGACTATATTTTGGGCACTTTTTTCAGGCCCTATGGTTACAATACAGTTTTTCAAACCATGTTAATGAAGATTGTTATTATAGGTAAAAATTATTCCAATTACTCTAATATGGTTTCATTATAGTATTATAAAATATATGGTTTTATCAGTAAACATAATTTAATTATGTCATTTGGGCCATTTCAAGGGGGTTTAAATTAGGTATTATAGCCTTTATCACCCCCATTTAAACAATACATTTTGATGGGATTATTGGAAGACTATACTCCTTTAAAACATGGTAAAGTGTAGATTTCTAAATAAATATTGAATGTAAATGTACATTATGTTCCTATTTATTCCATTATTTTCATCCTCCCATTTTATCTACTTTTTCTTATTCTATTGACCCCTAATGGCTATGTTTGATGAATGAAATTCAATACAGTGGTCCAAACATGGGGATTTTAATATAGTGTTTTCGTAAATATTTTATTGAGAATTATTTTAGAATCATTAATCACTGGTGAAATGTTCTCCAAGGATATAGATATGAATTTTGGTGAAATATTATTTATTTTTCATTCCATGGGTTCTTGAGAGTTCTAAGATAATGTTTCTGTTACAATACAATTATAATTGACTATAGTGATAATGTTGGGTTTGTTTCTTAAGTTGTTTTTTCAAATATTACCATGAATAGGGGTATTTTAGTGGTTCTTAATTTTTATGCACCAAAAATATATTTCATAAAATATATGTGTTTCTATAGATTAATAAGTGTGTATTTTTAAAATAATCAGTAATTAAATTTAGTTTTAGATTTCCAAATGATTTTTATATGACAGAATGTGTCACATTTTATATATTAGCGAAATGTATAAAATATTTTTGGGGGGTTTTTATGAATAATTAAATTTATAATTAAATCTATATATTTTCCTTGATATGTTCCTTTTTTTTAACATATGAGTTTTTATTTAGACATATCTTAACTTATGTTTAATACCTATTATGAAATATTGGAAATTTTATTTAAAAATTTTACTCATATATGTGTGAAATATGAATTTTAGTTATATTATGAAACTAAATGGTCTTAACAACTATTTTTAAATATTTTGAACCATAATTGTAAAATTAAAGGATTTTTTTCACCTTGGGATAACTGTTTTCCTTGAAAATACAACACCCTTGGATTGATCGCAATTTTATTATGAATTGTTTGTTTTTCTTATATTTTGATATGGATTTGGTTATGTATTGAGGCTTATCTCAATATAAAAGAGGTATTTTTATAACATTATTAGGAGGTTAGATAAATTGTGGATATAGTGGTAAATTATCTTATGCTATATTTTTTATATGAGATTGATGTTTGTTTTAATTTTCCCTCACATATCTTAAATAGAATCATGGGAAGATCATGTGCTTCGGTGGGATGACTAAGACTACATACAATACCGTTGGGTTATGTGATAGTAACAAAACAATTATAGGACATGAATGGTGTGGTTATGGGGAACAGATTGTGGTGTCTTAATGCCAGTAGTCCCTGAAATGTGCTCCTTAGTAGCTCATATGTGTGGGGTCCAATTGGAATTTTCCCATTCTATGAGGTCACAACATGATATTTCTATAAGATCCTGTACGTAACTAGATGTAGATTTTTTATATCACAAGTTTCCAAGATAATTCATGGGTTCCTCAACCATATTATCCTAAGGTAATTTCTCAAGATACTATTTCAATATGTTTATTTACTAGTTTTTTTCATGTTTGTATTATTGTAATGTATGGTATTTATTACATGATATTAATTTATATAATGTTATTATGATATCATTTTTTGGAATTTAATATATTCTATTTAATATATTTTTTTTCACTTGGTCTCTACATTTCTTAAACTTTATTACTCATTTATATTCTTATTTTTATATTCGTTAATTATTTTGCCATAGGTACTTCATTTTAGTGATTATCATTTAAAATTAATTGTTTTTAGAATTTAATTATAAGGAAGTTTATTTTTAACTCCACATCCACTATTTTTCCTCAGAAATAAAATATCACACTAACTGTCTTGTAAAATGATTTAAAATAGACCTCCATGCCAAAGTCATATTTCTTTAATAAAGATTGGTTTTTATCGAAATGTGATTATGTGTAATTTTTTCATCATTTCAAAAAATTTATAGATATTATTTCTGTAAATTTTATTTAAAACTGGAATTTAAAATTCCTTATAAAATAATTTCATTGAATCTATAGTGAATTCCTAATGGGAATGTGCATCTCACACAATACATACAAACCTAGAGGTGTATGTAGATTTTATATCTTTTAGAGATACTCATTCTATTCTTTATGTGGATATCATTCCCCATTTTATCAATCATTAGATGTATTCGGATATGAAGGTAGAATTGGACCCAAAGGTGATGTTCATATAGTAGATCATTTTTCATGGTCTATCATGGATTCTTAATGAATCAATAACTTAGGCATTTTGTTTCATTTTATATTTATCTAGTTTTATACTCTCTAATTATACATTATACTAATATAAAATGATTATTTATATTTTCATGGATTATATATATATATTTAAAATTAATTAATTATTTATGCATTGTTTCCATTGTATTTCTTCACATTTTTTTGATAAAATATTATCTTCTTTATTATTGATTCCTCAAATTTAAAAATATCCCCACATGGTATAGTTTTATTCCCTTTTCACTTGTTTGTAGCTAAGAGTGATTAATAACGTGATTAATCTGTTGTCCTAGAATGAAATAAGTGATGTATCAGGATGAATGAGGTTGGATTGTGATGGTTATGTAGTAATATAAACATAAATATTATTTTAATATATATTTATATTAAATTTTAATTTATTTTATAAGAGATCATAGAATGTTAACTAAGGAAAAAATATGACAGAAGTGTTTATGTTATAATCTCAATTTTGGTCAGTTTTTTATGTTCTAATTTCCATTGGAAAAATGTTTTTTTATTTCTCTCATAAACATAAACTATTTTATTTTTATTTGTTAATTTATATGGTTTTATGCATTTTTATTATTTCTCTCTCCTTGGAATTCAAAAATATATAAATATTGTTTTTAAGAAAAACTGATTGTATTTATCATTTTGGTCTACAATCTTGGTTTTCCACATAGATATTCATTAAATTTATTTTATGAAAATCATTATATGGTTTTAAATTATTTTTAATGTCATATTTATACAATAGTTGACCGTATTTACAATTTTTTTTAAAGGAATCAACTTTTAATTTTTGAAAAAATGTCATTTCTTACTATATTTACCAAAGGGTGAAAATAATTTCACTAAAATTAATGGAAAAATATATTTTCCTACCACATTTTAATTTATTAATATTGAATATTTACTTCTAAGTCTCCAAAGATTTTTAATGTAAAAACTATTCTAATTATTCTATATATTTGTATTTTTAAAGGGTACTAAAATTAAAGGTTTTTTATTCTTGGTTTTCAATGTAAATTTTTAATAATTGTATAATAGTATTTTTCATCTAAGTCAAAATAATTTAAAGATCATTATGCTTCACTAGAGAAATTATATAATTATAACATCCAATATCTTACTCAAGATTATATGTGAGGATGTTTTGAGATAATTTTCCCAACAACCATTTCTTTTCCATGGGTTTATTAAAAATTAAAGGAATGAAAAATGATTTCATGTTCATATGTTATATATGTGTATAGTTTATATTTATATGATAATGTTTTTGGTTATATCACTAAAATTTATTTGGGGGTGTTTTATATCTCATTATATCAAATTATAAATGTTCAGTAATCCCAACCTTGAGAAGGTTAACAGATAGTTAAGAAAGCTGAAGAATGTACGTTGGTGGTTATCCCAAGCCTATTTTGTAATGAATGTAATGGTGGGTAGCCATGATTTATCATTTATATACTTATCCTTTTGCTGAAATCTTAGGTTACATTCTTATTCCTATGTTATTCTCTCATGAATCATGATTTTTTATGTTCTGAACTCTTATAAATCATGTCTAATGTTATACTAATTGTTTACTTTTCGACCCATTATTTTAGATTTATTTATTTGGGTATCATCTTTATGTTATCATACTCTTATACTAATATTATGCTAAATTATTATCTAAAAATGTAATCCCCCAAGGTTACCCTTTCTAAGAGTAAGAGCTTAACCATTAGTATGTTTATATTTCCACATTATATAAATATTGATCATCACTATGATATGTATTTAAGGATTCTATGTGGGAAGATTTTTTTTTAAATTTTATTGATTTTTAAAGTATATGTTGTTTGTGTATCTATTCTCCAAAAAACTAAAAAAAATTGTTTCTTTGGAATCTGTTACTATGATATTTATTGAATATTAATATAAAATGTTATTCTATTCATATATAATGTGCTTCAGTTGTAACGACCCAAAGTTTCATTAATGGAAAATCCGTCTTGATCTAGTAAATTTTGTATTTATAAAAAAATGTTTTTATAAGATGTCAACTTATTAGGTTTTATGAAAAGATTTGTGACCATTACTTTTATAGTCGTTGAACAGTGATTACATGATTAGTATAAATATAAGGCTTTAACGAACCCAATTTTTACTCAGACAAAGGAAGCGATGGCCTCATCCAGTATAATTGCCCCATACGAAGCCCATTTTTTGGAGCTTGGAAAAGTGGTGGCATCCTTGGGCTTCTCCCTTGACAAAGAATAAGATGAGGTTCATTATGTCAAGCTCGAACGTGACCATCTATGGGAAAAGTGTAAGTTGATTGAAATTACCACTCGAGTGATGTTATCTGAGCCACCCCAAGAGCCTGTCACCATTGAATACCTTACCATTAGGTTTTATGTGGCTGTTTTAAGGGGTAATGTAACAAATAAGTAGTACTATGTTCATGTACATTATTTTTGTATATAATAATGAATATAATTTGTAGTCATATTTGATAAATTGTAAGTAGTTTATAAAGTACAAATGGTGTTATTAATTATTATTTAATTAAGAAATCTATTTTATTAAAATAAGGGATTTTTGAATTAAATAATATTTTAATAAAATATTATTATTGATATTAAAATAATTTTTATAAAATATAAATGATCTTATAAATTTATGAATGCAATTAAAATTATTATTAAGGTTTGAAATCCATTTCTGTCAAAAACAGTGAATTTTCGATAAATGTTTGTTTTTATTTTAAAAGATAAAATTAACATATTTAGAATTTTTTTAGATAAAATAAATGTCATTTCTGGAATCCGGACGTCGAAATTATCCAATGGTGAATGTTTCATAATTTTCTGAGATGGTCAAATTTTTGGGTAAAAATTAAATACCATTTAATTATATAATGTTTTTATGACATCATAATGACACAATGGTGATGTAATAAAATACCATAATCCTTATGTTCGGCCAATATATGTTTTATCATTAAAATAATGTGATTTTGGGTTTTTATGACTTAGTTTTTAAAGCATTATCGAACCCCTCAAGACTTATTCAACACTTTGCCTTTTTAAATTAATTTCCATGGGAGTGTTACTCACCTCCACATAAGCGACCCTACTTTTTTAAAACGTTTGTACCTTGGCCTTGTAAAATATTGTTTTCCTCTTTCCTTTTCCAGAAACCACGGGCAAATACCATGGGATGGTTTGTGTTTTGGATTATTTTAATATAAGGGGTCCCGAACCTAAATAATAAAGAATTCTATCACCTTTTCTATATAAACCCACCCAAGTCCCACATCCTCCTCACTAAAATCCTTTGTAGTTCATCCAAGCTCTTCCCTACTCTCTCTATAATCCTCCCAAGGTTCCCCAGGCTCCCAAGTGGCCTCTCACAAGCCTCTCTCTAGCATTTGGAAGCACACTTCCAAGTAAGGGGTTTTTCTTCCTTTCTCATTTTTGTCAATTCTCTTTAAGTTGTTTTGCCCTTTTAATTTCAATTATGAATGTTGGGGTATGGTTTCGCACCTCCCCCATACTGCCCTCTTATTTTTTGAATGATGGGATACACCATTATCTCTCATTAAATGCCTCCCATGTACACCCGTTACTATGCTGATATTCTGAAAGGAACTTCTCTCTCTTCTTTTACATTCAAGCAATACTTTTGTATCATGAATCTGAATTCCATTACAATTGTTTTGGACATGTATCTATATGACCTCTTTACTTTCCATTTCATGTAAATATGATGAGACAACCTTTCTCTCTTATCAAACCTTTTTTATGAATTCTTATGTCACGCTGTTACGCTGCCGAAATCGCACTGATTTTATAAGCCAATGCCATTGTGTAGTGAATACCATGCCCATTTCTCCATCAAGGGTATTCACCTTTATGCAAATTTACTTATTGTTTATAATTTTTTATGTATGAATTCCACATTTCTTTATCGTGGAATAAATTAT
Organism: Viscum album; assembly: GCA_963277665.1. Lineage (NCBI taxonomy): Eukaryota > Viridiplantae > Streptophyta > Magnoliopsida > Santalales > Viscaceae > Viscum > Viscum album. The sequence continues at coordinate 1,905,983,962 of OY728158.1, forward strand.
TATGTTTTATGAATCCATGTTTTATGATCCATGTGGCACACTTATGCATGAAATGAAATGTTTAAGAAGGGTGTGCCCTTATAGCACTCCAATGCATTGGGTAAAGTATAGTATCATGATACGTCAAGTGGAATGAGTGTTGACTCATGATAATTCAAGTGCAATGAGGGTTTACTCATGCTTTATGTGCAATGAGGATTTACTCAGGATCTATGTGCAATGAGCCACGACTCATGCTAATTTAATGTTAAGTGTTGTTGCCACATTTCCATGTTATGATTATCATGCTTTATCATGCCTTTATGTAAATGTTTCTCTTATGCTCTATTGACATGCCTATTTCCTAACATGTATTGTACTCCTCATGTTATTCCATGTGTACTCCCTTACTGGGCTTTATAGCTCACCCTTTTTTTATGCATGTCCTCAAGTTATCCCATGCAATGCTAAGTACGAGGGAATGTAGTGGTCATGTAAAGGAATATTTCAATAAAGATGTTGTATTTCAGGTTTTAAGTTTTTATGTAATTATCCTAAGCCCTAAAGGCACTAAACCTCTCGATCTTCTTTGTTCTATCAAGTTATGTTTTATGTAATAAAGCATGTTTAAGTTGTAATAAAAATCAGGGTTGTCATAGTTGGTATCAGAGGATATGTTTAGTTATTTTTGGGATTAAGAAACCCAAGTAAAGCCTTAGATACAAGATTAAGTATAATAAAAACATCCCTAAGTTATGGTAAATACTATGTAAGTGGTTTATAAAACAAATACATCCCTATATGGATACGAGCTGGTAGAGGCAGCTCCGGAACAGATGTATCCTAGGGGTAAAACCCAAAAACACTACATTGAGCTAGACTCGAATGGGAACTGGTGCAAGACAATGGGCCATGCTGCACTCTTGGTTACGACACTTCAGGGGGATATGTTTTGATAAATTCACAATCTTTGTATGAACCCTTATTAAGGGAAAAATGCCCCTAAGTATATATGTTAGAAACTAGATCATGAAAAGCCTAGATTTAATCCTATTGACTCATGAGTTATAGAAATAAAAGTTTATTTATAAGTCATAAACTTTTGTCTTTGGATTAACCTTTATGTGTTACCCCTAAATTTCCTTTTATTCTAGCCAATGGCCGGTAATAGGAGGATTCGGGCTGACAACCGTTGTGAGGATCAGTGTGATTATTGTACTAATGAGATGCCCAATCCAATGGGAGCAAGAATCGCGAACTTTGTCATGCTTCACTCTCAGCTAACTCATGTTTTGAATAGAAACACGGGTCAAGTAGAATTTAAAACCCCCCCCCCCCTAAGAAGGAACAAGTCGCTATCAAGAGCTTCGTGAGGCAAAGGCCTCCAAATTTTAGTGGATCATCTGATTCCACGATCGCTGAACAATGGATCAACTCTATTGAAAAGATATTCTGCATCCTCCAATGTTCTGAAGAAGAGAAGGTTCTCCTGGAGGCTTATCATATGGAGGGTGAAGCTGATCAATGGTGGACATTGATAAAAAATACGAAGCCTGAGGAGGAGATCGAGGATTTGGAATGGAAGGAATTCCAGAAGATGTTTTTCGATAAATATTTTCCGCGCACCCTCTGTCTTAAGAGGGAAAGGGACTTCATTTCCCTCAAGAAAAAAGATGATGAATCTATGGGAGCGTACAAGGAAAACTTCACAAGTCTATCATGATATGCTTCTGGCTTTGTCGTTACCCCCAAATGAAATGTTGACCACTTCTTTGATGGGACGAAGCCTAGCTTGCGGAAAGCATTAGCGATCCGTGACGTCGACAACTATGAGGAAATTGTCTAATGTGCCCTCAATGTTGAAATGGAGATCGGATAATCACAGGGGTATCATGGGGACAAGATGCGTAAGGTGGACTTCAATGCTGGTTGTCTGATGTATAAATCCAATGGTGCTAAGAAGTTCCAGCACCCCACTCGACAAAAGTGCGGAAAGAAGCACCCTGTAAATTGCCTTAAGGGGAAGAGAAAATGCGTCAGGTGTGGAAGAGAAGGGCACCTAGATATTAACTGTTGGCAAGAAGGACCCGTGGCTGCGACATAGGAGAGGAACGCTTCGTTCGAACCTCAACACGTTGTTCAATGCAATAAATGCAAAGAACCAGGTCATTTTGCAAATCAGTTCCCTAATCCGAGGGTTATCAGAGGCAACCAACAACCTCCAAGATAGAAAGGAAGAGCTTTTTCCATCACTTATGTTGATGTAAACCCCGATAAAGAAGTGGTGAATGGTACGCTAGTTATTCATTCAAGAATAGTGAACTTACTTTTTGATTCAGGTTCTATGCATTCTTTTATATCTCGAACATTTAGTAGAACAATCCCAGCACCAACACAAATCCTGGAAGTAAAGATGTCGGTGAGTACGACAAATGGGAAAATCCTTGCATCCCATGAATATAAGTCCTCCCCTGTTATAATTTGTGGATTTAATTTCCCGGTGAACCTCGTCATACTCCCTTTGGTGAAATTTGATGCAATTCTTATCATGGATTGGCTTTCCTTATATAGAGCCAACATAAATTGTTGGGAGAGGGAAATCACACTCCATATAGAGAATCGACCCCGATTCTTTACAAGTTTCAGGAGGAAGATGAATCTTCTTTAGCTCCATCATCTCAAGAATGGATATTACTGCCCTATGAGCATGCGTATCTAGATCAGATGATTGAGTTCAAAGAAGAAACCATCCTTGAAGAAATACCTATTATGAGGGAATTCGCATAAGTGTTTCCTGAGGAACTGCCTGGTCTTCCTCCTAGAAGGGATGTTGAGTTCTCAATTGAACTTATACCTGGGGCATTACCAATATCCAAGACTCCATATAGAATGGCGGTTGTTGAGCTTGAGGAGCTGATGAAACAACTATAGGAGAATCTGGATAAAGGGTTTATACGCCCAAGTGCTTCACCATGGGGTGCACCAGTCCTCTTCCTCATGAAGAAGGATGGGTCAATGCGGCTTTCCATTGATTATCGTAAACTTAAAAAAATCACGATAAAGAAAATGTATCCACTCCCACGAATTGATGACTTGTTCGATCAGTTGCGTGGAGCACAATACTTCTCTAAGGTGGACTTGCGGGCAGGGTATTATCAAAGAAGGGTGAAGAAGGAATATATCCCCAAGACTGCTTTTTGTACCAGATATGGGCAATATGAATTCATAGTAATGCCTTTTGGACTCTCCAATGCTAAAAAAATATTCATGGAATTGAAGAATAGAGTCTTTAGATATTACCTTGACAAATTTGTGGTAGTCTTTATAGATGATATTCTAATATACTCCAAAACCAAGGAGGACCATGAAGAGAATTTAAGAACTGTACAAGAGACTTTGCGCAAGGAGAAGCTCTATGAAAAGTACAACAAGTGTGAGTTCTGGTTAAAGGAAGTCTCATTCTTGGGCCATATCATCACAAGGAATGGGATATCTGTGGAAACCTCCAAAATAGATGCAATTGAGGGATGGACGAGGCCAACATCGGTAACGGATATCCGTAGCTTCTTGGGGTTAGCTGGATATTATTGATGATTTGTGTGAAAGTTCTCACGATTGTACAACCCTCTTACCAAGCTAACTCGAAAGGGAGTAAAGTTTTCTTGGAGTGATGAATGTGAAGAAAGCTTCAAGGAGTTGAAAAGGAGGCTTATCACTACGCCTGTGCTCACATTACCCACAAGTGGGGAACTTTTTGTGGTATTCAGTGATGCCTCAAAGATGGGCTTAGGCTGTGTGCTGATGGAGAATGATAAAGTGATATCCTATGCCTCAAGGAAGTTGAAAATCCATGAGCGAAATTATCCAACGCATGATCTGGAGTTGGCGGCGGTGATCTTTGCCTTAAAAATCTGGCGGCATTATCTCTATGGAGAGAAATGTGAGATATATACTGACCACAAGAGTCTTAAATATATATTCACATAGAATGAGCTTAATATGCACTAGAGAAGATGGATAGAGCTCATCTAGGATTATGACTTTTCAATACATTACCACCCTGGGAAAGCGAACATGGTGGCAGATGCCCTATGTAGAAAGGATCTAGCGATTCTATCAATGATGAGAATTGAGAAGGATCCAATATCCTTAGACATGATGAAGATGGACATGGAAATCATAAAGAATGGAACATCATCAATCCTTTCACAAATGATTGTTCAACCATCTCTTTTGGAAAGGTTAAAGGATGCTCAAAAGGATGATGTGGGAATTCAGGAAAAAGTGGAAGCTATCAAAAAGGGGAAATCCTCAGAGTTTAATGTTAATGAAGAAGGAATTGTGCAGTTTGGGAGAAGACTATGTGTTCTATAAAGTGTAGAGCTGAAGAAGGAACTTTTGGATGATTCACATAGTTCCAATTTCTCTATTCACCCAGGGAGCACAAAGATGTATCGTGATCTCTGAGAAAACTTTTGGTGGGATAATATGAAGAAGGAGATCACCGAATATACATCAATGTGACTAGTGTGTCAGCAAGTGAAGGCAGAGAGGTAGAAGTATAAGGGGATGATGCAACCATTAACCATACCAGAACGGAAATGGCAGAACATCACCATGGACTTTGTCACCGGACTTCCAAGGACATCCAAAGGCAACAATGCAATCTGGGTTGTTGTGTACCGTCTTACAAAGACTGCACACTTCATTGCTATTTGAGAGGATTTCTCATTGGATCAACTGGCACAGATATATATTAGGGAAGTGGTAAGATTTCATGGAGTACCACTACCTATTGTGTCTGACCGAGATCTAAGATTAACCTCTATGTTTTGGAAGAGTCTTCAACATGATCTAAATACTGAACTGAACTTTAGTACAGCCTATCATCCTCAAACTGAGGGCCAATCAGAGAGGACTATCCAAACACTTGAGGATATGTTGAGAGCATTCTCAATGGACTTTAAAGGAGTATTGGATATACATCTTCCTCTGGTTTAGTTTACTTATAATAACAGTTTTCACTCGAGCATCCAAATTGAACCATATGAAGACCTTTATGGGAAAAGGTGCAGAACACCGGCATGTTGGGATGAGGTCGGTGAACGTAAGCTACTTGGACCAGAAATGGTTGAAGAAATGGTGGAGAAGTTGAAAACCATTCAGCAGCATATCAAGGTTTCCCAGAGTCGATAGAAGAGTTATGCACATAATCATCAACGAGACCTTGAGTTTAAAGTTGGAGACATGGTGTTATTACGCATATCTCCATGGAAGAAGGTCATGAGGTTTGGAAAGAAAGGGAAGTTAAGTCCATGGTAAATCGGCCCCTTCGAGATTCGTGATTGTGTTGGGGTTGTGGCCTATCGACTAGCACTTCCACCTACTATGGCCAATGTGCATAATGTCTTTCATGTATCCCTCTTAAGGAAGTACATTTCGGACCCTTCACATGTACTCTCTTCTGAGGTGGTACAATTGGAAGATGATCTTTCTTATGAGGAGAAAAAAGTAAAGATCATAGATTGTAGAGAAAAAGTTCTATGAACTAAGACAATTCCCCTCATCAAGGTGTTGTGGAGAAACCATAAGTTTTAATAAGAGACTTGGGAGTCGGAGGATATGATGAAGCTGAGTTACCCACATTTGTTTTAGTGTGTGGAAAGGAAACTTTCGAGGGAGAAATTTCTTAAGGGGGAATATTGTGACGACCCAAAGTTTCATTAATGGAAAATCCCTCTTGATCCAGTTAATTCTCTCTTTATAAAAAAATGTTTTTATAAGATGTCAACTTCTTTGGTTTTATGAAAAGTTTTTTCACCGTTACTTTTATAGACGTTGAACAGTGATCACATGATTAGTATAAATATAAGGCTTTAACGAACCCAATTTTTACTCAGACAAAGGAAGAGATGTCCTCATCCAGTAGAATTGCCCCATATGAAGCCCATTTGTCAGATCTCAGAAAAGAGGTGGCATCATTGGGCTTAGCCCTTGACCAAGCCCAAGCCGAGCTTCATTATTTCAATATCCAACGTCATCGTCTACAGGAAAAGTTGAAGTTGGTTGAAATTACCACTCGAGCGATGTTATCCGAGCCACCCCAAGAGTCTATCACCATTGCACACCTTAACCATAGGTCTTATGCGGCTGTTTTAAGGGGTTATGTAACAAATAAGTAGTACTATATTCATGTACATTAATTTTGTATATAATAATGAATATAATTTCTAGTCATTTTTGATACATTGTAAATAGTTTTTAAAGTAAAAATGGTGTTTTTAATTATTATTTAATTAATAAATCTATTTTATTAAATTAAGGGATTTTTTAATTAAATAATATTTTAAAAAAATATTATTATTAATATTAAATTAATTTTTATTAAATATAAATGATCTTATAAATGTATGAATGCAATTAAAAGTTTTATTAAGGTTTGAAAGCCATTTCTGTCAAAACCCGTGAATTTTCGATAAATGTTGGTATTTATTTTAATAGTGAAAATTAACATATTTAGAATTTGTTTAGATAAAATAAATGTAATTTCTGGAATTAGGATGTCGAAATTATCCAACGGTGAATTTTTAATAATTTTTTGAGACAGTCAAATTTTTGGTTAAAAATTAAATACCATTTAATTATATAATGTGTTTGATGACATCATAATGACCCAATGATGATGTAATAAAACACCATAATCCTTATGTTCGGCCAATATATGTTTTATCATTAAAATAATGTGATTTCGGGTTTGTTTGACTTACTTTTCAAAGCATTAACGAACCCCTCAAGACTTATTCAACACTTTGCCTTTTTAAATTAATTTCCATGGGAGTGTGACTCACCTCCACATACGCAACCCTAATTTTTTAATAAGTTCGGACCTTGGAATTGTAAAATATTATATTCCTCTTTCCTTTTCCAGAAACCATGGGAAAATACCATGGGATGTTTGTGGTTTGGATTATTTTAATATAAGTGGTCCCAAACCTTAATAATAAGGAATTCTCTCACCTTTCCTATATAAACCCACCCAAGCTCCCACTTCCTCCTCACTAAAATCCTTTGGCGATCGTCAGACCTATGCCCTACTCTCTCTAGAATCCTCCCAAGGTGTCCCAAGCTCCCAAGAAGCCTCTCACAAGCCTCTCTATAGCCTTTTGAAGCACACTTCCAAATAAGGGTTTTTTCTTCCTTTCTCATTTTTATCAATTTTCTTTAAGTTGTTTTGCACTTTTAATTTCAATTATAAATGTTGGGGTATGGTTTTGATCCTCCCCAATACTGACCTCTTTTTGTTTGAATGATGGGATACCCCTTTCTTTCTCATTAAATTCCTACCATGTACACCCGTTACTATGCCGAAATTCCAAAATGAACTTCTCTCTCTTCTTTTACATTGAAGCAATACTTTTGTATCATGAATCTAAATCCGATTACAATTGTTTTGCACATGTATCTATATGACCCCCTACTTTCCATTTCATGTAAATATTATGAGACACCCTTTCTCTCTCATCAAACCATTTTTATGAATTCTTATGTCACGCCGTTAAGCTGCCGAAATCGCACCGATTTTCTAAGCCAATGCCATTGTGTAGTGAATACCATGCCCATTTCTCCATCAAGGGTATTCACCTTTATGCACATGTACTTATTGTTTATAATGTTTCATGTATTAATTCCACATTTCTCTATCGTGGAATAAATGATTATGTTTTATGAATCCATGTTTTATGATCCATGTGGCACACTTATGCATGAAATGAAGTGTTTAAGAACTGTGTGCCCTTATAGCGCTCCAATGCATTGGGTAAAGTATTGTATCATGATACGTCAAGTGCAATGAGTTTTGAATCATACTAATTCAAGTGCAACGAGGGTTTACTCGTGATTTATGTGCAATGAGGGTTTACTCATGCTCCATGTACAATGAGCCACGGCTCATGCTAATTCAATGTAAAGTGTTGTTTCCACATTTCCATGTTATGATTATCATGATTTATCCTGCCTTTATGTTCATGTTTCTCTTATGCTCTATTGACATGCCTTTTTCCTAACATGTATTGTAACGACCCAAAATTTTGAATAAATCTTGTTTCCTAATTTTAGGTGTTATTTTATTTTATTTTTATACTCAACCAAAATGTTTCATTTGATAACATGAGTTTAATTAAAATGAGACCGTTGTTTTTTGACTGTTATATGACCATTGGTCAATATGACCACTGGAAACTAAACGTTTTGATTATTGTCTCTAAATACAAGTAATCTTGGTTAATTAATATAGAAATAAGATTTGATGGCCTCACCCAGTAGTCTTGGACCGATCGAAGCCCATCTAACAGAACTTGGAAAGGATGTAGCACCACTGGGCATTGCTTTGGACCAATACCAAGCTGAACTTCATCATGTTAAGCTATAACGGGATCGCCTTCGCGAGAAGTTCAAACTGATAGAAATTACTACTCGTGCGATGTTGGCCGAGCCTCCCTCAGATTCTGTCACCTTAGCACACCTTACACTTAGGTCCTATGCTGGTGTGATAAGGGGCTATCTAAGGAGACCATCATTGCCTTGTGTAATCCTTTGTTTTAAATAAAAATTGGGATTTCTTCTTATGATGAAGTTTATGAATTTTCAAATGACTGGATAAATATAGTATGCTTATTTTTGATGAATTTTAGAAAAATTATATTTTAAAAATGTTGTTGTAAACCATAAATAATTAAAAATGTGTAATGATTTTCAAAAAATGGTCTTCTACAATTATGTTCAGTACAAAATTTAGAGTCTAATAAGATCAACATGATTTTTGATGAATAGTAATTTATGAATAGTGATTTTACGCTTAGGATTAGTAATATGACCAAATGGATTAGTAATCTCACTTAATTGTTTTTAAATAATTTAGGCACCTTGATTAAGTAATGTGATTCAACAAAATGGTTAAATAACGGTTTCATAAATTATTAGTCATGTATTAGTTTTTTCGAGTGAATAGTGTTTTTTAATTAAAAATTTAATTAAAAATAATTAAAAATTTATTCTTATAAAAAGGACTTTATTTTTCAACTCAGAGCATCGATATTATGTTATGGTAATTTTGGGGGATTTTTCTGTAAAAAATGAATTCTCGATGAATAGTGTTTTTATTTAAAAATTAAATAAAAAATATTTAGAAAATTATTTTTATATAATGGAGTTCATAAATGTAATTAGAGCATCAATATTTAGTTAAGGAGAAATTTTGGGATTTTTCTGAGAAAGATGAATTTTTCAGTGAATAGTAAAAATGCAGTTTTAGGGTTTCAGTATGTTTAATGACATCATAACTGTGTCATGATGATGTCATGAGATATTTTAAGGGTTTGCCGGCCAAGGGTGATGAATTATTGTTTTGGGGGACCCATGTGGCCTAACTCCATGGTAAATGTCAAAGGAGAGCACATGGTTCTGAGAAAAGCACTTGTGAGGTGTCCCTTGGCCATTAATGCCTTGTCCCCTCACTTTACTTATAAATACCCATCCTTTCCTCCTTTAGTTTTCACTCCCAACTCTCCCCCAAGGACTTTTTGGTCTCCTTACCTCCCAAGGAGTCCTCCCAAGGTGCCCCCAAGCTTTCAAGTTCCAAACCTTTGAGTTTTAAGAGTTACGTTTTAAGGTATGGGATCCGATCTTTCTCTTTCTTTTCAAGAAATCTATTTTATGAAATTTCTTTTCTGCTCCATGTTCTTATGTTAAAGGGTGTTCTTTTATACTCCTCTTACTGACATTTTCAATTTCACATAATGAGAGATCCCCTCTTACTCTAATTATTTCGTTTTATGATGTTTTAAGTGGCGTCGTTAGGCTGTTGAAATTTTTGTAACAGATTCTTTTTCCCTTCTCATTTTTAAAGATCTATATTCATGTAATGTATTTAAAGTTCCTTTTTATTATGTTGGGGTATGATATCTAAATTTATCATACTGATCTTTTACGATCATATGATGAGAGACCCCATTTGATCTCTTTAATTCAGTATTTTGAAGTTTTAAGTGGCGCCGTTAGTTTGCCGAATTTTTAAGTGGTTCTTCACCCTTCTCATTTTGAAGTTCTACTTTCATGTCAATTCTTTCAAGTTCATTTTTGTTATGTTGGGGTATGATATCTATATATATCATACTGATATTTTATGACCATATGATGAGAGACCCCATTTGATCTCTTCAATTCAGTATTTTGAAATTTAAGTGGCGTCGTTAGGCTGCTGAATTTTTAAGTGGTCCTTGCACCTTTCTACATTTTCAAAGTTCTAATTCCATGTCATGTCTTGCAAGTTCCTTTTTATTATGTTGGGGTATGATCTCTATATCTATCATACTGATCTTTTATGTTCATATTATGAGAGACCATATCTGATCTCATCAATTCATTTTTTGGTTAAAGATTATGTAACGTCGTTAGGCTGCCGAATTTTCATAAGAGAAATCTTATTTTTATCTTCCTTTCATGTTCTTCATTTCATATGGTATATTTTCAAATTTAATTACCATGTTCTTAAATTCCTTATATTCTGTCCCTCTACTGTTTTATGGGTCATTTATGAATGTTTGACCCATTTCCCCTCTCTTTTCAATGTTTTCTAAAGCCATGTATCATAGTTGTTATGCTGCAGAATTTCCGTCTAAAAATGTCTCTCTCTTTTTCTAAAGTTCATTTATTTTATTAAGTGAATCATCAATGATATCTCTTATATTGGTGAATTCACATATATACCAAGTTGTTCTATTTTAAATTCTGGGATTTACATACATGGAACCCACTTTCCCTTTCCGTGGGTTTAAAGTGACATAAAGATCTTGTCTTTAAAGCAGTTTTTAAAACGTTATGACTATGAAATGAAACCCATTTATTTTATGCTATAAGGGTTGTTTATGAAATAATTTATGATGATATGTGTGGATCACATGATAAGAAAGACATGTCAAGGGTGCGCCCAGATAGTTCTCCAATGCATTGTGTAAAGACTTAATCTCTAGAGATGACCATTTTTCACGATGTCTTGGTGAAAAACCGTGGTAATTTTTAACGACACCTTGGGGATGGACGTTGGTGAAACGAAACGATTGTAAATATTAAATGTTGTAGCCACATTTTCATGTTATGAAAAATTTAATTTTTATTATGATGTATCTCATGATTTCTTTCTTATGACATGATGTTCTTTTCATGTCCTTATTGAAGTATCTCAAGTTCACATGTAAAATGTTTCTCTTGTTTCCCTTACTGGGCCTTCTGGTCACCCTTTTTTTGATGTATGTCCCCAGGTTATGAGATGCAGTAATGAGCCTAGCATGAACTTAAGGAGAAGCCTTTCAAGTGTTTAAGAAGAGTGTTTTTGTTCTTTTCATGTATTATGTTCCTTGTTTCCAAGACACTAATCATTAAAGATCCTCAGTTCTGTGTAATGAAATGAAAGTTATGTTATAAAAAGACGGGATTCTATAGTTGGTATCAAAGGATGGATTAGTTATTTGTGGAAATTAGGATATGAAAACTCTAGGAAGAACCCTATATAAAGGTTTAATTATATAAAATCTTCCTATTGTTTTGCTGAGTATTGATTAAGGGGTTTCCAAGAAAATACATCTCTATCTGGATCCGAGCAGGTAGAGGTGGCTCTGGCACAGATGCACATAGGGGTAAAACCTGAAAACACTGCTTTGAGCTAGACTCAAACGAGAACTGGTACATGACAATGGTCCTTGCTGCACTCTTGGTTACGATACTCCCGGGGATATGCTTTGGTAAATTCATAAGCTTAGTATGAACCATTGTTAAAGGAACAAAGATAAAATAAAATAAAGATTCAAATAAGAATATATGATAATTGATAACCTAGATGGGAACCTAGGGGATCACAAGTTAGGGTATACTTTTCTTCTACAAGATATCCTTATATGCTTTCAATTCCTTTTCATGATTATTGGCTAAGTAATTAAGCCCCTAATTATGATTTGTCTTCTTAGTTAATGGTGGGAAATGGAAGAACATGTCCCAACAACCAATGTAATAGGAAATGCGACGATTGTTGTATTAATATGACAGGGATGATTAGGGGATTAAAAGATGATTATTATTTGGAAGACGTTCACTATTTTGGGAACCCTATATGATCAAGGTAAATAGATTACTACGGTATTTTCATTGAAGAGTAAGGTTGACTTATATTTTGAAGAATCGATGTATTTAAGGTGGGATTATAGTGATTTAGGTTACTTCTGGAAATGAATAACCTATCTTGGGTAAACTATTATTAGGTTAGATACTTTTGTTATAAGATGTTAGGAGTGGTTGATGTTGTTTGGAGATGAACAATGAAGCTTATTTTGGAAGACTATGTAATCAAATCCCTCTTGTATTTGGGTTTCAATCTTAGTTTGGTTTATTTTGAGGAATTTTAAGGACCGTTGTTTATGGGATGGTCTATGATGAACTTTGGGTAGTACCATGGAACTTTGAAGATTTAAAAATAGTTTCCCTTCTTATGGGATTCTTTCTTTTTGATGAGTTGTTTTACCTTACCCTCTCTGTTTTTGGGATAATGTTTAAAGATAGAAGAAATAGATAGTTAATCTTTTGTAGATTATATGATTCTCTAGAAGATGATTCTTGTGTTTTGATGAGAACAAGTAGTTTTGAATGCTCATCATTTCAAGAAAAGATTAGTTTTGGTAGAAACTTATTGAAGGATGAAACTCTACATGAAGGTAGGTATATTTTCTTATGTTTTTGTTCTATGTAGTAAATGAATTCCTCAAAATTAAGAAAAGCAACATAAAACAAAAACTTTGTTGGTTTAAGTTTCCTACTAGGTAATAAATGACCATTTACACACATCATAAGTTTGGGATTTTTTTATGGTTAACTTTCTCCTAATCATGTTCTCTATCACTCTCCCTCAGAACTTGACCCGTTGTTTTTCTTCCATGTCCATGTTTTCCTACATGAAATCCTAGTGTGGGTTAACTAGGGTGACCTTTGTACTTCCCTTTCTTTCTTTTAAAGTAATGATTTTACTGACTCCTTTTCCGATGTGGGACTTTCAATTAAATTTCAAAACCTCATTTTAAAAATTGCAAGGATGCAATTTCTTAAGGTGGGAAGATTGTAACGACCCGAAATTTTGAAATAATATCTTTTTTCCTAATTTTATGTGTTATTTTATTTTATTTTTATACTCAACAAAAATGTTTCATTTGATAACATGACTATAATTAAAATGAGACGGTAAGTTTTTGACTGTTATATGACCATTGGTCAATATGACCGCTAGAAAATAAACTTTTTGATTATTGTCTCTAAATACATGTAATCTTGGTTAATTAATATAGAAAGAAGATTCGATGGCCTCACCCAGTAGTCTTGAGCCGATCGATGCTTATCTAACAGAACTTGGGAAGGAGGTAGAACCACTGGGCTTTGCTCTGGACCAAACCCAAGCTGAACTTCATCGTGTGAAGCTATAACGGGATCGCCTTCGCGAGAAGTTCAAACTGATAGAAATTACTACTCGTGCGATGTTGGTCGAGCCTCCCTCAGATTCTCTCACCTTAGCACACCTTACACTTAGGTACTATGATGGTGTGATAAGGGGTTATGTAAGGAGACCGTAACTGCCTTGTGCAATCCTCTGTTTTAAATAAAAATTGGGATTTCTTCATATGATGAATTTTATAAATTTTCAAATGACCGGATAAATATAGTATGCATATTTTTGATGAATTTTAGAAAAAGTATATTTTAAAAATATATTTGTAAATCTTAAATAATTAAAAATGTGTAATTATTTTCAAAAAATGGTCTTCTACAATTTTGTTCAGTAGAAAATTTAGAGTCTAATAAGATCAACTTGATTTTTGATGAATAGTAAATTATGAATAGTGATTTTACGCTTAAGATTAGTAATGTGACCAAATGGATTAGTAATCTCACTTAAAAAAAGTTTTAAAATAGTCTAGGAACCTTGATTATGTAATGTGATTCACTAAAATGGTTAAATAACGGTTTCATAAATTATTAGTCAAGTATTAGTTTTTTCGGGTGAATAGTGTTTTTTAATTAAAAATTTAATAAATAATAATTAGAAAATTATTTTTATAAAAAGGTCTTTATTTTTGAACTCAGAGCGTCGATATTATGTTATGGTAATTTTTAGGGATTTTTCTGAAAAAAATGAATTCTCTATGAATAGTGTTTTTATTTAAAAATTAAATTAAAAATATTGAGAAAATTATTTTTATAAAATGGTGTTCATAAATGTAATTAGAGCATCAATATTTAGTTAAGGTGAGATTTTGGGATTTTTCTGAGAAAGATGAATTTTTCAGTGAATAGTAAAAATGCAGTTTTAGGGTTTCGATATGTTTAATGACATCATAACTGTGTCATGATGATGTCATGAGATATTTTATTTGTTGGCCGGCCAAGGGTGATGAATTATTGTTTTGGGGGCCCCATGTGTCCTAACTCCATGGTAAATGCCAAGGGAGAGCACATGGTTTTGATAAAAGCACTTGTGAGGTGCCCCTTGGCCATTAATGCCTTGTCCCCTCACGTTCCCTATAAATACCAACCCTTTCCACCTTTAGTTTTCACTCCCAACTATCCGCAAACGAATTTCTGGTCTCCTTACCACACAAGGAGTCCTCTCAAGGTTCCCCCAATCCCTCATGGTCCAAACCATTGAGTTTTAAGAGTTACGTTTTAAGGTAAGGGATCCAATCTTTCTCTTTCTTTTCAAGAAATCTCTTTTATGTAATTTATTTTATGCTCCATGTTCTAATGTTAAAGGGTGTTCTTTTATACTCCTCTTAATTCCCTTTTCATTTTCACATAATTAGAGACCCATATTACTCTCATTATTTCGTTTTATGATGTTTTAAGTGGCACCGTTAGGTTTCCGAAATGTTTGTAACAGATTCGTTCTCCCTTCTCATTTTTCAAGATCTATTTTCATGTAAAGTATTTCAAGTTCATTTTCATTATGATGGGGTATGATCTGTAAATTTATCATACTGAAATTTTATGATCTTATGATGAGAGACCCAATTTGATCTCTTCAATTCAGTATTTTGATGTTTTAAGTGGCGTTATTGGGCTGCCGAATTTTTAAGTGGTTATTCACCCTTCTCGTTTTGAAGTTCTACTTTCATGTCAGTTTTTTCACGTTCCTTTTTGTTATGTTGGGGTATGATATCTATATCTATCATACTGATATTTTATGACCATATGATGAGAGAACCCATTTGATCTCTTCAATTCAGTATTTTGAAATTTAAGTGGCGTCGTTAGGCTGCTGAATTTTTAAGTGGTCCTTGCACCTTTTTCCCTTTTCAAAGTTCTAATTCCATGTCATGTCTTGCAAGTTCCTTTTTATTATGTTGGGGTATTATCTCTATATCTATCATACTGATATTTTATGTTCATATGATGAGAGACCCTATTTGATCTCATTAATTCATTTTTGGTTGAAGTTTATGTAATGTCGTTAGGCTGCCGAATTTTCATAAGAGAAATCTTATTTTTGTCTTCATTTCATGTTCTTCATTTCATATGGTATATTTTCAAATTTCATTACCATGTTCTTAAATCCCTTATATTCACTCCCTCTACTGTTTTATGGGTCATTTATAAATGTTTGACCCATGTACCCTCTCATTTCAATGTTTTCTAAAGCCATGTATCATAGTTGTTATGCTGCAGAATTTCCGTCTCAAAATCTCTCTCTCTTTTTCTAAAGTTCTTTTATTTTATTAAGTGAGTAATCAAAGATATATCTTCTATAGGTGTATTCACAAATATACCAAGTTTTTCTATTTTATATTTTGGGATTTACATACATGAAACCCATTTTACCTTTCCGTGGGTTTAAAGTGACATAAAGATCATGTCTTTAAAGCAGTTTTTAAAACGTTATGACTATGAAATGAAACCCATTTATTTTATGCTATATGGGTTGTTTATGAAATAATTGATGTTGATATGTGTGGCTCACATGATAATAAATACATGTCAAGGGTGCGCCCAGATAGCACTCCAATGCATTGGGTAAAGACTTAATCTCTAGAGATGACCATTTCTAATGACGCCTTGGTGAATAACCTTGGTAATTTTTAACGACACATTGGGGATGGACCTTGGTGAAACAAAATTATTGTCAATATTAAATATTGTAGCCACATATTATTGTTATGAAAAATATTATTTTTATTATGATTTATCTCATGATTTCTTTCTTATGCCTTAAAGTTCTTTTCGTGTCCTTATTGAAGTATCTCAAGTTCACATGTAAAATGTTTCTCTTCTTTCCCTTAGTGGGCTTCTGCTCACCATTTCTTTTGATGTATGTCCCCAGGTTATGAGATGCAGTAATGAACCTAGGATGAACTTAAGGAGAATCCTTTCAAGTGTTTAAGAAGAGTTTTTTTGTTCTTTTCATGTATTATGTTCCTTGTTTCCAAGACACTAAACCTTAAAGATCCTCAGTTTCGTGTAATGAAATGAATGTTGTGTTATAAAAAGACGGGATACTATATGTATTTTACTCCTCATGTTATTCCATGTGTACTCCCTTACTGGGGTTTATAGCTCACCCTTTTCTTATGCATGTCCTCAGGTTATCCCATACAATGCTAAGTACGAGGGAATGTAGTGGTCATGTAAAGGAAGTATTCAATAAAGATGTTGTATTTCATGTTTTAAGTATTTATGTAATGATCCTAAGCCCCAAAGACACTAAACCTCTCGATCTTCCTTGTTGTATCAAGTTATGTTTTATGTAATAAATCATGTTTAAGTTGTAATAAAAAGAAGGGTTGTCATATGGGTTTTCTTCTATGATTTTGGAGACTTGGTCGATTAGAGTTTATTGTGATATGTTAATATAGAGATTATTGTAATTTTACACATTTTGGTATTATACAATGGGTTTTTAAATACTTATACCTTATTCTAAAACCCATTATTATTGTGAATCATGTATTAGATATAAGATTTATTTTGGTTTTATTTTTTTTCTATGTATATTTTTATTTTATATAAGGTTAGAGTATAATATATATACATATAATAAGTTTTATTGGTAAAATAGTTAGTCATGTAACCCTTTGGTTTTAGGTTTCTAATTACATAACATGTATTTTTTATTTTTAATATTCCAATATCTTAATCGGTATTTTCAATTATCTAGTATTTTAAATTATGGTTTTATTTGATAATAAATGAAAAATAAATCACTTCCTAATATTCCCAAACTATCAATTAGAAATTGGGTTAAAATATAGTCATTAGAAAACACTCCAACGATATTATAATTATTTGATTCATATCAATTGTTATTCCAGATTATGTTATTAAATTTACACAATCTGTCGATGATAATAATTGGTTACATTGATCATTCAATATTATGTAAAGATAAATAGTTTTAACTGGTTCTAACATAATTTTTTTCTTTTTAATAATAATTTAAAGGATTATTTTTTTTTCATGACATTTGTTCGTATAATTTTTTGGTTTCATTTAATATCATTTCCTAATAAATTTATTTTATCCTTTTATATTAGTCATTGGCCTAAAATAATTTTGTGTTTTTTGAGGTCATGTAGACCTCAATGACTCCAGTCTATTGATTTGGTCATTTACATCATGGAATGACAAAATGGTATTAGATAATTACCATTACTTGATATTTTTAATTACTGTGTAAGTAGTTATGATATGATGTTTAGAAAAATAGATGTTCTAATAAAAATGAATGTCTAACCACTTTCAAGAGATACATTAGTTTCTAATAAATTGTGAAGTAATAACATTTTAAAGAATATCTTATAGTATGGATTTTGTATAGTAGAAGATAGGTGTATTTAACCATGATGGGTTGATGTAGGAAGTGTATTCGTGTATAAATAAATACATGGATACAATTGATATATATATTATCATGAATTTTTTATAATTATTTCATTACTTATGATTTAATTTAAAAATGGTTTATAATGAATCATTACTTTTAATGTGGGTTAAAAAATTTACTGATTAGAATATAGATGACATTATTTTGGTTAAATTACTGGTAAAATGTGAATTTAATGTTCAAAAAAGATTAAATAGGATAGGTCCATTTGAATATGGAATTTAAATTGTGAAATATATAATCAATTATGGTATGATATTTTTAGGATTATTTAATTGTTTAGGGTAGTGATCCTATTATAAATAATATTTTTTTTTGAATTCGTTGATTAGTTTTTTTTATTCAGATTTTAGGAATTCCTATATGAAGATTAATAATTTTTTATCAAGAAGATTGGGTCAGGGGAGATTGTTAAAAGATATTTATTTTATTATGCTTTCTGAAATATTGGACATGAGGTACACTATAGTAGATCTAGAGAGTTTTATAGTGCCTTGGATTTTTGGAGGAATAATCCATTCTTGTTCAGAGGTCATGATGTATTTTTTGATAATGAGAATTAGTTAATGTGTATCTATAAAAAATAGAGTTCTATAATATACTATATAATTAAAAGATATAATTTTCTAGTTATAAGTTAAAGGGGAGATATTGTAAGATAAAATAGATATTAGTGAATTTATATGAAAATATATTATTGGTTGGGTTAAAAAAGTATTCAATATTTTGACCCTGAGAGGTTAGTAAAAATGAAATCTCATGAAAAAATAGATTTGAAACATAAGAACATGGATACTCATTAATTTTCATCTCAAATATTTCAAATCTGATCGTTCTAAATATAGGAGAATGTTGGGAAGCTATAAATTTGTAATGAGATACATTTGAAATAATAATTCCCTAATAAACCTAGATCTATCATTAGTGTAGTAGTTTATAAACATTCACTATATATTTTAATATTATTTAATTGGGGATATAGTAATGAGGATATGAATTATATAAATATAAAAAGTATATATAATTACAAGTTCAAGATGGATAAATATTTGAATTAAATGATTTTAGGATTGAAATCATGATAAGTTAGATAGAGAGGTATTTTGGATTGTTTGGAAAATATTCAATAATGTTCTCTAATCAATTCAGTTCTAGATTTTCCAGTAGACATTTGATCACTATATATAGAATGATACTATAATATAAGTTATCTATGTATGGTTTTTGGATCACCCTCTAGATTTTAGAATCTATATATTTTGATTCCCTTAGGTTGTATTTTCATTAATTATTTTTGTTCAGACTCATGAAAAAAATCACTTAAACATAAAATATGGTTTAAATTTATATCCTGATGGATCTCTCTAAAACACCACATCATTTTATCAGAATAGTGATATTAAGGCTATATTTTATAGGTAACCAATTTAATATTAATCAAGAGTTTAATTTTGTAAAAATTTATATTATTTTCATTAAACAATTGATTATAGGAGAAAACCTAATCTCAGTGTCATAATTCCTTCTCAACACTATATTACATTACATAGTGATGTGCGTGAGACTAATCAAAATAGAGAGATTATCACTATCATTTAGGTTAGGGTGAGGTATTACACATCAGGCCCTATTCCAGGTTGAAAATATATTATTTCATTGGATATTTAGTATCATGTTAAAACATTACATTTATTTTAATCTTTTTAGTACTTGGATCTTGTAAGGATTCTAAACCATTAAGGACTACTACATGTAAGGGTTCTAGATCGATGGTATGGATCTTGGTTCAACATATACACCCATGTTTTTAATTTTAAACCTAAATTGGAGGGTTTATTTTAATATTTTTAGGATTCTATGATTAATTTTGGTTTGGGGATTGTTCTTGTATAGATAAGAACATCTAAATATATTTGATGATATGGCTCACAAATAAACGTTGTAGGGTAAACCAATGTAAATCCTAGATTGAGTTCTTCTAGGGATAATGGTTAGGATGGAATTACTATTAATCTAAAGAAGGATAAACAATTACATTTCCCAAATATTGTCATGGATGACTTAATTTTATGTTTAATAATTGATTTAAATTGATTCCAGGTTGCTGATAAGAAAAATAATGGTCCTTGGAAGGTGATACTAGTTTAGATGTGAAAGGTGTTTTTAGGTTTGGACAACTCTCTTTATGAAAAAGATTAATTTAACCCATTATTGAGGCCCGAGACTAAAAAATAAAAATATTAATATTAGGGAAAAGAAAAATAATTTCCAAAATACAAATCTGAGCCATGGGGAGGATAAGTATGGGAATCATATACAATGATTCATATTAAATAATTATACTCTATAATTTCTGCCTTTTGGATGGTTGAATGTATCTTTGGATTGACTAATCATTTTTTATAGATGTTGTCCTGACTGGACTCCAATGTGGGGTTGGCACTGGCTAGAAAAAGTATTATCAATTATAGAATTATAAAAAAAATACATTTGAACCCCTGAAAAATAAGTTATTCCTTAAAATTTTAGACTATTGTCCCAACATAAACCATATAATTTCAATGTATATATTGTTAATTGAAAAATCATTAAAGTTCCTAATGAGTATGGGATAAAGAATAATTCATTTATGATTAAAAAAAAGTATATTTTTTAAAATATTTATCTAGAAAAAAATAATTTTTGAAGTACTCTATTATGGGTGTGTATTAGATCACATAACCACATGTTGAGAGAGAAAATATACTTATACAGTGTGATAGGTAATAGATACGCTCTAATGAAAGAGTACAAGACAACATATATTGTGTTTTATTTCCTAATATTTGTGTTTTTTATACTCTAATAATCCCACTTTTTTATTTTAGTTTTAAACGAAAAAAGTCGTTAGAAGGGGTTATAGTTGACATAGAAACCTTTTGGAGGTGTTTTTTCCTTAATATAAAACTATTTAGATGCATCAATGGGACATATTTTGTTAGTATAATTAAGGATCTTATAGACTACTATGGTTTTATAATTAATTTGTCCTCACTAGATGAGAGTTGGTACACTTTTGTAGAAGAGTGTGATGTTAATGTAATTTATTTGAAACTATTGAGGGAATTGATGTTATATGATATGTTTTCTATATTTATAATTTTTATATAAGAATTAAGTTACTATTTTAATTCTTTCATAGAAGAAATATTCTTTTAAATCATGATAAATTAATGTTCTTAATATCTTTGTAAATACAAAAAACAAATTCATGATTCAATTATATTTCTTGTTGGATGGATATTTCTAATGTTTTATTTAGTATTAGTCAAATTTGTTATCACTAATGATTGTTCTTACCTAAAAGGTAGTTTTTAGTGGTATATGAATTTAAATTAGGATAATAGGGGTTTTACAATATTTAATACATAATCATCAATGGTTTCATTACCCAAAACTACTTATGGGGTTGTGGTTTATACTGAAACATTAGGTGTATGGTTAGGGTGTTGGCTAATACAAGGGGATAATGTGGTGGTGTATAGATCTTATCAATAACAACCTAAAAGGCAAGTAATATCCTATTTATGAATTCAAATTTGTAATGAAGTTTTATTCTTTGAATTACTAGATATGTTATTTACTTTGTATTAGATTCATGGTATGTTTAAGTAAAAACATATATTTTCGATCAATGGGATCCAAACAAGAGGCAAAAATGTGTGTTTACCATATTTATACATTTTAATATTAATTTAATTATAAAACATAAAGAAATAATTTTTTAATGGATAACTTGAGATAAAATTCTTCGAATCCTGTGGTGATGTAATAGAAATCCATTGGATCATGATGATTTTATTACCATGTAAACATTTAGGGAAGCATAAGGAGGATATTTTATAGTGTTTTGTTATATTAATGTCTCTAATACACTAGTGATTATTTTAAGTGATATAAAAATATATGATTATCGATATAGGAGGATATATTGTACCATAAATTATGGAGATCCCATTAATGGGTGTTTAGTATAAATCAATTCATCAATATATTATAGGAATAAAGTGGTGGGTACCTTGAATTTTAAAAAAGAATTCATAATGCATTTTAATCACACTAGTTTCAAATATCATGTTTTTATGATTGCATTCAATCATGTAATAAAATTTTTTGGTGGTTAGGAATAAATAATTAGATAAGTATTCTTGTTTATCGATGTCTGAATTTTTTACTGGTGAATTTTTTGCATAAATTACATATAAATTTTATTTAAAAAATCCATGTGAAAAAATTAAAGAGAACATGTCATCATATTTGATGATTGTTCTATTAATATCACTATATAAGAATCCCATGATTTTTGTAGTTTTGGATATTTTTAGATAGCTATAACATTTTTTTAATAATTAAAAAACGTTTTTAGTTGAATTTATGGGCAACATATATGTGAGAGAATTGGTTCCATTTTATGTTGTCCTAAGATCTATTATAGCATATATGAATTCATATTTTCATTCTTGGATTTGAAATGGGTTTAAGAAGTCCTTCGGTACAAAGATAAAGATAGTAATAACTTATAGTATTTGGATAAATGGGCATATATTCTTTAACAAATATATTCATGGGGATAAAATTCTATATTTTGTGTTGTATCATGTTAATATAGAAATAAATCAATGATTTTTTTATTAAACAATAGTTATCAAGTATTGGTTTATATAATGTTTTTAAATAATTTTATATAAATCTATTCCAATTACTAATAAGGTTGTTCTAGAATGGTTTAATTGATATCCCAATTCCATATACCACATATAATATGGGGAAAAAATATTTATATGATCAAGAAATAATTATTATTTACCATATTAAGTAAAAATAGAATATGAATCATGGATGGAGACCATATTATTTTTTCCTGGATGATCAACTATCCTTATTATTGCCTCCTCAATTAGGACACTAATAAAATGAGACGCTAGGAATGTTAACTCCCCCTCATGTGAGAATGTTTTTGGGAATATAATATATTTAATATGTTTTATATATTTTTGAAACACCACCAAAAAATGAAGTTATTCATGGTGTTTTTCATGGAAATCATTTGAGTAAGTATTACCCCTTCTCATCTAATGTGTTTAACTAGGATTTGGTTGAATTGGAACTAGATATATCTATTATCAAGAAACCTATGTGTGTTATATATTAGAAAAATGTGTCTTCGATGGGAAAAAATAACTAATTAGTTTGAGTGTTATAGAAGTTTGATATGGTTGAATATGAGTAACATCAGAGAGAGGATTAAAATCACCAACAATGAATTTTTCTATTTATGGATGATATATATCAATTATATTATAATGTAACACCCGAGACATTTATGTTATATGAATCATCAAAGGAATCTTTTTCTACACAACACTTGCTTGCCTTGCTTTACACGCAATCACGACCTTCCTCGATAGATTGCGTCATACACAATACTGAGTTTCACTAAACAACAATAAGCTATTAAAACTAGCCGTTATGAATAGTAATAACCACTTTTTGAAATTTTATAAATTTTATTTTTCAAAATGGACTTCATTTTTGGACTCAGAATATCGAAATTAGCCTAGGGTGAAATTTTGGTATTTTTCTGAAAACTTTCAATTTTTGATGAATAGTGAAACCACTAGGTGGTAGGTTAAAAACTGAATTTTGCATAAAACTTAATTTTACCGCTTTTGTGAATGGAATTTCAAAAATCCGACAGACACGGTTGATATCAGTAAGTAAAATGTGGTTCAATGAGATAAAAATATTTTTTTGGTGAATAGTAACTTTTTACTATTTTCACCGCGGTTAATAGTAAATAGGGTAACTAAGGGTAAATATGATATTAATATTACCCTAACAAATGTCCTAATTCTATTGGACAAGTGTAATTCGGCCAAAAACAAACTTAGGAATAAAATATGACCATTTAGGCCCACTTGGATTAGATTAGGACATTTATTATTAATTTATTTAAAGAAGGGTTAAAATAGTTAAAATCAAAGTTTAATAAGTAAATAATTTTTAATATGGGTTTATACATAAGCAAAATTCGATTGTAAATATTAATTAGAAAGATAAAAAGATTTCCTACATGATGGTATTTTATTTGTAATTTTTAGACATCAAATAATTTAATTAATCTATGACACAATGATGATGCAGTAATTATCTTATTAATGAAATATTGACATAATTGATGTTATACACACCAAAATAAATGTAATTTAAGACTTTTTATGAATTCCACTAATTTTCTAGGTTACTATGATATATTATTGTTGACTTAATCAACTTGGTTCGAACATATAATTCTGTTATGACTTTCATAAAAATCATATATCAAATAGTGTCAAAATTGACAGAAAATAGTTTTTAAATCAAATATAATATTATTAATTGTTATTTTATTCCTAAAAAACTATGGTTCGGCCAAATGACTTAG
This sequence comes from Viscum album, assembly GCA_963277665.1. NCBI lineage: Eukaryota > Viridiplantae > Streptophyta > Magnoliopsida > Santalales > Viscaceae > Viscum > Viscum album. The sequence goes on from OY728158.1 coordinate 1,906,008,369, forward strand.
CTAAGTATATATATATTAATAATAAACAATTTGGGGTTCGTTTGGCATGTTATAGTAAGTGTATTAACCATATAGTGAAAGAAAACAAAAAGACATGGTAAAAGTTAAATTATTTATCTTAGAGTTAAATCTAATTGATAAGGTTGAAATAATACCCTAAACTTGTCTAAATTATATTGGTTGATAGGATTTCGACCCATCCCCACTTTAGCATAGAAATAAGACCCTTTGGAACCATTATAAACCGATTTTGACTTTAATATAAAATTATATTTTGAGATATTCCTAAGGTGCCCCTCTCCTCCCTTATAAAAGGGAACCTCCTCCCCCTCCTCCTCACACCAATTTGAGCACTCAAGCTCGGCCAACCCTTGCCATGTTCTCCTATCCACTTCCCTAGAATAATCCTAGAGGTCCTGGTCTTCTTCAAAGACCAATCTTAGTTCCCTAAGTGGAGGATTCAAAGAAGCGTTCCAAAGAAGAGGTAATATCAATTACCAATCTTTTCAATTTCTTTCTTCTTCAACTTCTTCTTATTTAGTTGTTTCATGATAAAGTACTAACATCAGTATTACTTACATACTGATATGTTATTATAAACATGAAACAACCCTAATTCACCTTATATACATCCTACGGAAAAATGAAATCACCGCGCGTGCGTACGTACGGAATACCGTCTCCACGCCGTGGTGTAATCTATTTTCCACCATCACTTTACAAGGATGGGTATAATGGTGTAATGAGTAACTATTTATGATTATTATAAAGTAATATTGATACTGAAATAATATATATATATACTCCAATACAATTCCACGATCATAGGAACGATATCATCACTCGTGCGTACGTACGGAATACCGTCTCCACGATGTGAAGCGACTCGTTCTACATGATCATCATTACATAGTAATTATATAAATGAATTGAATTAATAAATATGATATATGTTACACTAATACCATTCTGGATATAAGGTATCTATAACCTTAAAAGAAGAATAAGAATGTATTCGGCAAAACACGCATAAGAACAAAAGGCAATAAAGACCCGAGTAACAGGTAACAATGAAATATTACTAACAAGAAGCTAAGATTATGACCATATATGATATCATATCAATATGTATGATTCTGGAATAAGTCAATAACATTATCTAAACCATTATACAGGAGCTTCGGACACGTACAAAGCAAATCGGACATAAGGTAAGGGAAATATCACAATCTCATTTTTATCCGAGATTGTTTATACTTTGGTATTTACTGGGGTGTATTTTATCATCCACATCCATGTTTCTTCAATATGTAATATTATTTCCATCCACCTACAATTGTTTAAATCCAATTTTACCCTTCGGTGAGTTTTTAGTAAAAGATATGAAAGGAATCTTTTGTCGTTTTTCATACGAGGTACTTTTTGACTTTTCTGACAAAAGCACGAAGAATGTTTTTTTTAACTTATACGGCACAAACGGCTTTTTACGGTTTTATAAAGCCTTTTCTCATGAATCTTCCTCCAAAATATTTCATAACTATTTTCAATAAAATCTTTTTCTTTTAAAATTGCATGACGTTTTGTGAAAAGAAATTGATTTTGAAGAATAAAGGATATTTTTCTCAAGAATTCATTTCAAGTGTTTTATCAAAATTATTTTCCATCTAAGATAACATAGGGTTCTGTTTTTATCCCTATTATTACATTGATTTGATCATGTTGTGATGGAATTATTTTTATGAATTCCTTTATCTTATATGAATTGATTTATGATGTCATGATGTTTCAAGAATCCCATTTTTGTTACATGTGTTATGCGATGCTGTATGATTATGTGGCACACATAAGAAAGGATTAATTATAAGATGGGTGGGACCTATATCTCCCTCCAATGAATTGGGTAAAGATTTTATATCTCATGAGATAGACATGGCTGGAACGGAAGGTTATTTTGGTTCAGTGATACAGGACTGAAACGAGGAGTGAACTCGGTTCAGAAAGGGACTTTGTCCACTAAGATAGTCTTGGCAATGAGTCATGACTAACAAGAAATGATTTTCCATGATTATGTGTGCATGCCACAAAGTTTCAAGTTTTATGTTATGATTATGGGGATCTCATTTTCACTTCTATGATTTGTTCCATGTTAAGATATTATGATCTCTTTTGCAGGTTATGATTTTCAAAAAGATATGATATGATTTTTATTTCCTTTATTTGCCTTGCTGGGCATTTGAGCTCACCCTTTTATGTTTTATTTTCCCCAGGTCAGGAAGATGGATATTAAGTAGAATATGCTAAAAGGGACCCTATATATGATGAAATAAATGGGAGACACTGTAGAAGATTTATGAACCAGTTGTTTATGTTTTCCAGTTTCTAAAGACACTATACCTATACGGTCCTTTGTGGTTTTGTCATATGTTGTAATAAGTGTGCTTCAATTTTGAAGTATTAACAATGTATGTAAAGTATGGGTCATTATATATAAGGTCAGAGTGTATTATATTGGGCTTAATCATGACACTCTTAAAATTTAATATTATTATTCATTTTATATTTTAATTGATTTTAGGTCAAAGATTAATGTCTGGATTCTGTTTTGATAAATTCATGGATTTGATTATTATTTAACAACCATGAATTTAGTGAAAATTGAGAAAGTATTAAATGAATTGTTTAATTTATAGTTGTATAATTATGAACTTAATAAAATTTAAGACCATAATTAATGAATAATTTAGTGTACGGTTAAACAACCAGGAATTGTTTTGAAATAAGGATAGTAAGGAATTGAATATTTTGATCATTTTTATGTTACATTATGTTAAATAAAAAGCCTTTGAAGTTCTTTTTAAACACATTATTTTCCTTCATCATCCACCATTGAGTGATAAAAACCTTCCTACACAATATTCAGGCTTTATAATATATTATTTTACAAGATAAACAATGTTGTGTGATGAATCCCTCATGTGAAATGATTTTAGTGATATATAGTTGATGATAAAGGATAAGTGATCAATTATATATATTAATATCTCTATTTATCTATCATTAAGGAAGATGGAAAATATATCATGAATGGAATTATCATAGGATTTACTAGTAGGGTATTACTTCTTCTTCCCTCCAGGCTATTTTTCTCATTAATAGTTGACATTCAAACCCACAGTCGTTCAAGATGAGAATCATTCTCAATAGACGCATAACATGCATTATTTAGTGGTGGAATAACACTTGAAATTATATGAATAAATTTAGATATCAAAATCATTGATTTATTTGTTTAATTCTCAATGAAATTATGTTCCTAGTCGAATATAATTTATTTATTGTGAAAAAATCTATCATAGGCCCCATTAGATCAACCTAATGTTTCCTCTGATCCTACCTAGTTTTAGTTTTTTGTTCTTTGACACCTATTAATTTTAATTTATGGTAAACATATTCCAGATCTGATATGTTTTTTAAACCAAATTTATTAAGGTTTCTTAGTTTGTCACTTTTATAGACTTCTAATCTACTCTAGTTATATGTTGAATATGATTTGATCATTGATCTCAATGTTATTATTAGTTGATCTCATTCACATTAAAGTAGACATTTCCTCCAACATGAACCCATACCTGACATAGATATGATCTAGATGATACTAAAATTTATTGACCTAGCTGTGTTGGCTTGAAAAGGAATCTATAGTCACCCTAGTCTGGTGGTGTTCTATGATACCTTGGCATAAATAGTGTGATTAGTGAATGAACCAGGGGATGTTAATCTATAAGTGAACTGGGAAACCTATGTTTTTTGGGTGATAGAAAATCCCTATAACATATAAAAATATATCTACAAGCTATCAAAAGATCGTATATTCCTATCATTTTTTTCTAAACAATTAAATCGACTATAAATTTTCAATTCATAATTTTGATAATGAAGATAAGGTGACTATACACCCCACTAACCACACTAAATATGATTAAAACACATTCAAAAATTAATACACACAAATACATGTTAACAATGAAATAAATACGAAAATTAATGTAGAAAAACAAATTTTCAATTTTTCATAATTTCATCCTACAACTATAGGAAAATGATTCCAAAAAATATTATTTCCATAAATATAATGGATTTTAGGTACTATATTAAAATAGACAAATTTTATTCTTAATGAAAATTAGGAATCAATGAGTTACACACAACTAACAATCAACAACATGTTCCACCTCTATTTTAAAGAGTAACATAGTCATTGGAAACAATTGCAATGCCATGTGATATTTTTAATCAACCCACTGTTGGAGTCAGTTAAACATTGATTTCTTATAGAAATGATTTATGAAACAATTTCATCTAATAAAACCTATTTTTGGCTTCACCATGCACTAATATGAATTTTATCACACTACGGTATACATTCCCACATATTGAAGTCATATGTTTTGGAATTGTTGACAAAAATGAGATTCCCTAATAGAGTTATTACTAATAAAAATATGAATTCATTTACATTAAGAAGGATTAAAATTATTGATAACCTCCAATTTGAAGACTTATTCAAGGAATTATCTTCAACATTCTCTATAACAGAGGGATAAACTAATTCTCTTACTAAATAGATGTTGTGTCCTTTAGAAAATTTTATTCACCTTAGTTTAACTAAGGATTAGTGCCCTTTCAAAATTTCATAGACCATGACTTTCATGATTCATCTATTGGAATATTTATTACAAGATATATTATACAGATATATCCCCTTATCATCAAGAAGATTCTAGAGTAAATTTAATATTAGGTTAATGTGTTTTTTAATTCATTAATAAATTTCAGGAAAGGTAAATTTTAATTTAACTATCACAAAATAACATACATCCTTTATATTCACTTTTATATTTATTCAGTAAGTATTTTAACAAAATTAACATTCTAAAAAACCTTATAAATGGTACACATTCTTCTTAAATTGTCAAAAAATTAACCACAATCTATACCAGATATATATAGCTAATCTCTGATCCACTAATGGTAAACACAAATCATATCATGATCCTTCAGGTGTCTGAATTCCTGATAAAATATATATCAAAAAATATCTATAATAGATCATCTTCCTAAATAAAAACATTTTATCTTCTAATCATTTTAAATATATAATGATCCACTTCATGTATTCTTACTACTATATTCAAGGATTTCACATTAATCTACATACAACTATCACTAAAAAAGACAATTCTGGACTGGGTATAAATTGATATATATATATATATAACGTCTGAAATATAATAAAAATTAAAATATTGAAATGTGTCGAGCCTTATATTTTGATGTCGGTTCTTGTGTCATGGATAGCTTGATTTTTCTAGTAAGGATTCTTGATATAGCCATTTTGATGGTTATTTCGAATTTTTTTATTATGCTCCATATGTATTCAATATAGGATAAAACATATTTTTATTATTTTTTTCCTTATTGCTCGATGTAATATGTTAGGTCCACTAGGCTGGATACCCTGAGAGGGGGGGGGGTGAATCAGGGTATGACTAATTAAAAATTAATGCCCGTTCTGATCTTGTTTCGCTGTTAAGAAAAACACTCTTCTCTCTTTTTCCTGCTGCATGATATAAACAGAATGTAAAGCAAGCACAGGACACGGCAATTTTACTTGGTTCACCTCTAAGGGCTACGTCCAAGGAGCATACGCCGACAGGTTGCCGGTCGTACCAAATTCCACTAATCTTCACTAGTTGTGGATTACAAGGTTCGGGCTAGATCACTTCTATGCCCAGGCTCACTGCCTTTACAATGTTTAGGGTCAGCTCACTGCTTTCCCAAGGGTCACTCCCTGTTTCTCCCTCTCTGGCTCACTGCCGGTGGAGAGGATCACCTTCTTCCTCTTCCTAAGCTCACTGCACTTGGATGGAATCCACTCACAGTTTATAGACCTGTAGGTCTCTTCATTTTCATGAAAGAATGCATCTTCTCTTGTATGTAGATGCTCTGTTGAAGTTTAACTTTCACCCGTTGATGAATATCTCTTTGCACCGAAGGTATCGGGCAATCTTCCAACTTCCACGCAGCCTGAAAAACACTGCTGGAACAAACCTTACTTGGCGCGCAAGTCATCCTCGGCGCGCAAGTATCGGCGCGCAAGTCACCCTCTAACACGTGCGCGACCCAAGCTTCCACAACTCCAAACTTGCGCGTCTCTCTACCTTTTACGCCCAAACCACTATTGGCGCGCAACTGCCAACCGGCGCGCAACTTCTAACACCGGCGCACAACTTCAACCACTGGCGTGCAGGTCCCACCTGCGCGACCACACACACCACTTGCGCGACCACCACACCTGCGCGACGGGAGCTCTCGTCTTGAACTCCAGTTTGAAATGAGGAGGGGTGGTCTGGTATTTATAGGCAATCTGACCACCCTGCGCGACGGCGCGCAAGTCACCTACGCGACCCAATCTCGGCGCGCAACTCTTCTCTCCTTTTAGACACTTGCGCGACCAACTACCAAACTTGAGTGAACCTATTTCCTTAGCCATATTTTGATCTTCTGATCTTGAAAAACATATGGCGCGCAAGTTTCCTATACTCCAAGTCCATGGCTCGCAAGTCCCTTTTCCAAAAACACTTTTCTTCATTTGGCGATTTTCAGGCCCAAAAATTTGGCAAACACTAGAAAACGGCGCCACCTTGTATCTGTTCTTTTGTACCAGCTCCAGATCTTCCATTCCTTTTATCGACGTTCTTGAATCAAACATGGATCGTTGACCTTAGCTCTTGAACTCGACATTCCATCATGAAATCCTTTTTGTCAACAATCACAACTCAGATGTCCACTTTGTCAACAAACACAATCATCTCAAAAATTCTTCAATGATACCTTGAGGGATTTTTTCCCAACAATCTCCCCCTTTGGGTTTGTTGACAACTCTACCAAACAAAGATACATCATTGATTCTTCAGCCTCCATTCTCCTCATTGCGATTCTGATAGCGACCAAGGATTTACTCAACACATACTCTAATCCCACATGAGCAATGCTTGGCGTGAGAAACAAGAGTAAATGAAAAGTTCATCAATGAATCACTTTGTCTCTGACATCCACTGTTGACACCAAAATGATACCAATTTGAACTAAACTGATACCAATTGTTGATGGGCTTGTTGGAAGACCAATGTTTGGTTTGGAAATATTCGTACCACTGTCCAACACCACTCTTCTGCTTTTATCACGATCCTCAGCTGTCGTGATATCTGTTCTTTGATCGATCACTTCTAGCATCGTCAGATTTAATACGCTCCCCCTTTCTGCTCACAGCTTCAACACTTCTTTAGCCATATTTCCTGTGTTGTCCAAGCTAAGCTCTGGCTAAGCACGTTCAACTAGCTTCAACTCCCCCTATCTGGCTGCTCCACCTGTCAGCTTCTCCCCATACCATTCATGATTTATCAAATCTCGGCACTGTCTCCCCCTTGAACAACCACTATTTTCTCCCCCTTTGTCAACAAACCCAAAGGTCACGTCTTTGTAGTCTGTAACATTGTAGAGAACACATTAGCACAGTAGGGAAAACACAGCATACCTCGGGGAGAGGGGGTGGGTCCCATATCCACACTATTTCAAGTTTGGGGAATCGACTGAACTCCCAGAGCCAGTCGATGCCTCTCAAAAGCTTCCTTGGGTAAGGCCTTTGTCAGAATGTCTGCAACCTGTAGCTCTGTAGGCACATACTCCAAGCTTCTTCAAGTACTGATCAAGCATTGAGTACCATGCCCTTGGTGCTTGTTTCAGCCCATACAATGCCTTCTTCAGCCTGCAAACTTTGTTCTCATCCTCATGAATGAGAAAACCATCTGGCTGCTCAATATACACCTCCTCTTCCAGAACCCCATTCAAGAATGCGGATTTGACATCCATCTGGAACACTTTGAACTTCCTTTGCACTGCGATGTCTAGGAATAATCTTATTGTCTCCAGCCTTGCAACCGGTGCAAATGTCTCATCAACATCAATTCCCACGATTTGGGAGTACCCCTTGCACACTAGACGTGCTTTGTTCTGAATCACTATTCCATCTTCATTCATCTTGTTGCGATAGACCCATTTGGTCCCAATGACATTCTTGTCCGCTGGCCTCGAAACAATCTCCCATGTCTGGTTCTTCTCAATCTGATCAAGCTCTTCGTTCATGGCCTGAACCCAGTTTTCATCTTCAGCTGCATCAGAAAAACATTTCGGCTCCACTTGAGACAAAAACGATGCTTGCTGTGATGATTTCATTCTTCGAGTCTGAACTGGAGCTGTTTGATCACCAATGATATTCTGCCTATCAATCTCAGCTCGACTCATTGGCTTCCTCGCAGACACCGACTTGACACTTTTCTCTTCATCATCAGTATCTTCTTCGGAGTCAGCTTCTTCCACTTCTGCTCCCCCTGGGTTGCTTATCTCATCATCACGTTCATCCAGGAACTGTTCACTGGGTCGTTGAGCAGTCTATTCATTTTTGACTATAGTGACATCATTACTCTCAACAATTTTTCCCAGCCTCTTGTTGAAGCATTTATATGCTTTTCTTTTCCCTGAATAGCCAAGGAATATCCCTTCATCTCCTCGTGCCTCAAACTTCCTATGATGTTCTTTGTTGAGATTGAAACACTTACTTCCAAAGATTCGAAAGTATTTCAACGTTGGCTTCTTTCTATACCATAGTTCATACGGAGTCTTCCCTTGCTTCGGACATAACAGGGACCTGTTTGAAACATAGACCGATGTCAAAACTGCTTCCTTCTAAAATTTCTCTGGTAGGTCCTTATCAATAAGCATTGTTCTGGCCATGTTGTTAATGATCTGATTCCTCCTTTCTACTACTCCATTCTGTTGGGGAGTTCTCACTGATGAAACTTGATGCCTTATCCCATGTTTCTCGAGATAGTTTTCAACCTGACTGTTTGTAAATTCTGTACCGTTATCAGTACGAATCTTCAGAATTTTCTTCCCAAGCATCTTTTCTGATTCCCTCCTGTACTGCTTTATGCAACTGAACACCTCTGTCTTATGGGTAATGATGAATACCCTGGCCATTCTGCTGTAGTCATCAATGAAAAGAACATAGTACCTTTTCCCATCTATAGCTCGTGGTGAGATAGGTCCACATACATCAGCATGCACCAATTCGAGCACTCGAGTTGCTTTTTGTTCCTTTGGCCTGTATGTCTTCCTGATGATCTTCCCTTGTTGACAAGCATCAAACGTATGAGTGCGATCACGTGATAGTTTGGGAAGGTCTCTAGCAGCATCACACTTTACTAGATCTTCTATAGATGGTTGACATAGATGACCAAGTCGCTTATGCCACAACTGATTTTCTTCTTCTCTGGATAAAAGGCATGAATCTTCTTCCCCACCTACCAGGTAAAGATTCCCCTTTGTTCGTTTTCCCTGAAGAATGACTATTCCATCTTTTCCTTTAACAATACCCATCTTCTTGGTAAATAGTATAGAGTGCCCAGAGTCACATAGTTGACTGACTCTAAGCAAATTATGACTGAGACCCTCTACCACCAAGACATCAGCATGTCTCATTTCTTTGCCCCCAAACTTGGCTTTTCCTGAGACAACAATCTTCAGGCCTTCATCATTTCCAAACTTGACAACTCCTTCTTTGTCATATTTTATGCCTGTAACCAGATCCTTATTACCCGTCATGTGGGATGTGCAACCACTGTCAAGGATCCAAACACCAGAACGATCTGATGCTTTAAGGGAAATTTCAGCAACTACGGCCTTCTCAGTTTTCTTCTTCCTAGTCCATACTTTTTCTTTCATACTCGCCATGGATTGAGGCTTCTGTTCTTTCTCAGAGTATGATGGACCAGCTTCATCTTGCAAAACTACAAATCTGTTCTGAACTTTTAACTCACTTGTCGGTTTACTGATCTGCTGCTTGCGATCATTTTGATTCTGCTTTGGCACATTTTTCTGAATGGTCGGAGTGCAGTACCTAGCCATGTGTCCGAATCCTCCACACCAAAAACAGTGTCCTTCAAAAAATGTTCTGGAAAACCGTTCTCTGTTTGGCTTCCATCTCTGTTCTTGTTCCCTTCGATATCTTTTGGCTATGGAACACACATACTGTGAATGTCCCATCATTCCACAACAATAACACCTGATATAAGGTTCATTCCTTCGTGTTACTTCAGCACTATGAGTTTCCTCTTTGGATCTCTGAGTATTCTGATTCTGCTTTGTGCTCAAATCCACTTTCAATCTCGGGACAGGTGCTTGCGGTCTAACTTCAACTGCCGTAGATTTTTGTTTCTGATTAAGCCATGAATCAGCCTTAACATCTGAGTTCAATTGCTGCTTCTTTCCTGCTGAACTACTAGGCACTTCTTTCTTCTTTTCCGTCTTCGTAACGACCTGATTTCCCAAGAATGTGCTGGGATTCAAAGGTTTTTCCTGGTCTTTAACTTTTCTCCGCAGACCGACAACTTCCTCTTCAAGCTCTTCAATAAGCTTGACTTGATCTTTCACTTTTCGACTCAAGCAATCGATCTCCCTTTTCTGCTCTTCAATCTCGAGCTTATGCTCATCAACCTTTTCTGTGCGCTCTGGCCTGGAAGACTTAAGATTTTCAATTTCTTTTTCAAGCTCAGAATTCTCTTCTTCTTGTTGATGCATGTAGAGTTTGGTATCACGTACTATCTTATTGGCTTTCTTTGTTTTTGCTCGCCAAACATCTATCTTTTCAAGAGATGCTTCTAATTCAGCTTCCATGTCAACTCTCCCTTCAATTTCTTCTTCTTCTTCATCAGTTTCAGTTTCTTTCTTTTCTAGAGCGCTACTAGCAACAGCCACAATTGCATTTTGACCACGATCTCTACAGTTTTCTATCTCTTCAACTTCTTCACCCTCAGACTCAGCTGAACTGTCAATTTCTTGGGAAAGAAGATTCTTCTTCTTAAAGAAATTTCTCTTGAACTGCTTATTCCCTTTCACATTGGCTGAAGATTTTTTCATGGGAATCTCAACTTCATCTTCATCGCTTTCTTCTTGAAACTTTTTGGGGCTTCTTGCAGCAAGATGACCAACCTTTCCGCATCGGAAGCATGCTAGTGGAAGTTTCCCTTTAAACTTTCCTTTTCCTCTTTGCAGATTTGAAGAAAGGAACAACATCACCTCATCTGACTCTTCTTCCTCCTGAGAATCTTCAATAGTGAGCCTCTTCATGGCCTTAAATGCCACCTCTTTGGATTTACCCTTTTCCACAGCATCATTGTCATCATTTCTCATTTCATATGCAACAAGAGTGCTGTGTAGGTTATCCAATGTTATCTCTTTCGGATCTTTATCTACCAACACAGAAACTTTAGGATTGAACCGAGGTGGAATCTTTCTCAAGATGCGCTTTACGATTTTATTGTCTTCGATAATTTCTCCAAGACCCCGCATGTCTTCTACCACAACATTTACCCTGTCAAAGAATGCATCAACAGACTCATTCGGGTTCATTTTGAGATCTTCATACTTGTTCCACAACACTTGCAGCTTTGCCTCTCTGACTTTTGTATCCCCTTCATAAATATTCAAAAGTTTTTCCCACATGGCATGTGACGTTTTGATTGACATCACCTTTGTATAAATGGGATTAGAGAGGGCTCCCCCTAAGGCATTTATTGCTTTGGAATCAGCATCCAACTCTTTGTGCTCAGCTTCTGATAATGCACCACTAGTAATATCAGCTGTGATACCATGCATAGCTGCTGAAAACACATCCATTCCCAGAGATCGGAAATAGTGTTGTATTCGATTCTTCCATACCTGAAAATTACATCCGTCGAAGATCGGAATCCCTCTATGATTAGTGACCTCCATTGAGAGAAGACCAACTGTTAACCTTTCCCTCTGATACCACTTGTTAGGTCCACTAGGCTGGATACCCTGAGAGGGGGGGGGGGTGAATCAGGGTATGAATAATTAAAAATTAATGCCCGTTCTGATCTTGTTTCGCTGTTAAGAAAAACACTCTTCTCTCTTTTTCCTGCTGCACGATATAAACAGAATGTAAATCAAGCACAGGACACAGAAATTTTACTTGGTTCACCGCTAAGGGCTACGTCCAAGGAGCATACGCTGATAGGTTGCCGGTCGTACCAAATTCCACTAATCTTCACTAGCTGTGGATTACAAGGTTCGGGCTAGATCACTTCTATGCCCAGGCTCACTGCCTTTACAATGTTTAGGGTCAGCTCACTGCTTTCCCATGGGTCACTCCCTGTTTCTCCCTCTCTGGCTCACTGCCGGTGGAGAGGATCACCTTCTTCCTCTTCCTAAGCTCACTGCTCTTGGATGGAATCCACTCACAGTTTATAGACCTGTAGGTCTCTTCATTTTCATGAAAGAATGCATCTTCTCTTGTATGTAGATGCTCTGTTGAAGTTTAACTTTCACCCGTTGATGAATATCTCTTTGCACCGAATGTATCGGGCAAACTTCCAGCTTCCACGCAGCCCGAAAAAAACTGCTGGAACGAACCTTACTTGGCGCGCAAGTCAACCTCGGCGCGCAAGTATCGGCGTGCAAGTCACCCTCTAACACTTGCGCGACACAAGCTTCCACAACTCCAAACTTGCGCGTCTCTCTACCTTTTACGCCCAAACCACTATTGGCGCGCAACTGCCAACCGGCGCGCAACTTCTAACACCGGCGCACAACTTCAACCTCTGGCGCGCAAGTCCCACCTGCGCGACCACACACACCACTTGCGCGACCACCACACCTGCGCAACGGGAGCTCTCGTCTTGAACTCCAGTTTGAAATGAGGAGGGGTGGTCTGGTATTTATAGGCAATCTGACCACCCTGCGCGACGGCGCGCAAGTCACCTGCGCGACCCAATCTCGGCGCGCAAGTCTTCTCTCCTTTTAGACACTTGCGCGACCAACTACCAAACTTGCGCGAACCTATTTACTTAGCCATATTTTTATCTTCTGATCTTGGAAAACATATGGCGTGCAAGTTTCCTATACTCCAAGTCCACGGCGCGCAAGTCCCTTTGCCAAAAACACTGGAAAACGGTGCCACCTTGTATCTGTTCTTTTGTACCGCCTCCAGATCTTCCATTCCTTTTATCGACGTTCTTGAATCAAACATGGATCGTTGACCTCAGCTCTTGAACTCGACATTCCATCATGAAATCCTCTTTTTCAACAATCACAACTCAGATGTCCACTTTGTCAACAAACACAATCACCTAAAAAATGCTTCAATGATACCTTGAGGGATTTTTGCCCAACATAATATATATGTTTTTAGTGTGGCTATGATTATTCAACTGATTTATTCTATAAAAAAATACAATTCAACTAATGGACTTATGAAACTTCCAAAACAATAATAAAATTTCATCCAATAATAGAAGGTGTATGATTTAAGTCCCATAATCCAAAAATATCCAATAATAGAATTGATAAATGTTGAAAAATATGAATCCTTTTACAATCATAAAAAATTAAAACATTTGTTTCCACTATCATGGGGACTGTTTCAATCCATAACAGCATATCATCAAAATAAAAATAATTCTTATCTTCTAATGTTTTTCAAAACTGTTGGAGTGTTTCATATAGATCTCATCCTCTAAGTCAAAAATAATAGTGGTTAACATGAAACCCTTTTCCCCTTAGTATAAATCATTAGTATCAAATACAATCAACACCATCTGAATTTTAGGGAGGTTAAATACATATGAAAACATTTATAAAATAATAATTTAATATTATATTTGGAATCATTTCACCACTAGTCATGCCTTATATCTTATATTATGACCAAATTATTCCAAATTAATGGACTGAAGGCCTTCATTTTTATTGATTTTTCATAACCCCCCTTTCAATGGATTAGGTGGAACCCTTACAAGGTTCATAAGCTTAAAGATTACACGTCCCGTAGGCTTAATATATTTCATGGACCATAGGTCTTAGGGAATTCAGCCAGACTATCTACAATGAAATTCCCCTCCCCATTATCCACATCATGATAATATCTATCCACCTTCACATGGCCATCTGGATAGGCTTCCCATGCAAGAACATGCTAGTCCTGATGGAATAGTCATACCCTATCATTCTAACATATCCATTTTGCTCTGCTCTGGTGAGTGCACCTGCTCTGAATCCTTTTCTGGGGCTACTCCATTTTTGTACTGTGTCTAGGGAATCTTCATATGGCTCGAAGGCCATACTGACCTGAAATCCAGGGTTGCCCGAAAGCCTTATAGACTCCAAGACCAAAGCAGTGGCCCATAGAGAATAGTTCCAGCTAATACAGTACCGAACATTACCTACTATAGTAACTTCTATAATGACTTCTACAGTACCACACAGTGTACCGTTCTGCTATAGTTATTTATAGTGTACAGTTCTACTATAGTACCCGCACAGTTTTCAGTTCTGCAATATTATTGATACAGTCCCTGCTATAGTACTTCTACAACCCTGCTATAGTACACCCATAAATATGCATCTTCCAGGATTGGAACATGGGTCTTGTGTTGTCACATAAGGATACCTCACCAACCGAACTGAGGCTCATGTGCAACTATTCCCAAATTCATTCTAATGTAAAACCTATAAGTTATAAAGTTATAAATTTTCCTTTGGTATTATATCAATCATCCATGTTACATTAAATATCAATTAATTCATTTCTTTCATCACATGTGGATTATAATATTTTTATTCAATGATTTTTGTTGCCACCTATGGGAATTAGGTTTCCCCAAAATCCATTAGTTTTAATAAATCCAAATAAACCCCCTAACATTGGATAAGGTTATTAAATCTAGATGGTATCTGCAACACCACTTAGGATTCAACTGTTTCATTTTTTAAATTTGGTTCTCCATGTACTCTTGAACTGACTATAAATTTCATATCTTACACTAATGTTCTCTAGGCATCATCAAAACATTTTCGTTATTGTATATCTTCTGTTATAAAAACATACATTGAATATTTTCTTCCATATGGTGTCACATGAGCTATTATACTTCCCTATATTTCATTCATATCAACTTAAAATTATTTCATTAGATTCCTCCCCTGAAATTCTATTTAAATAATTTCTAGATCCTTCAATATGATCTTCTCATTGAAGAAATATTTTAATATATATTGAAATAGTTTTTTTCATTATCCCATAGTCTAAATGCAATGTCTTCACTATCATATCCCAAAATAATACATGTTTTGGAAATTTGTTCCATATTTTATCTATCTTTTCCAAAAACATTATATGCTTTACATTAAAAAACAAACTTCTAGTTTTTTACTAGACCATTCTCTTCTAGTAGAATATTTCCTATATAATAAAGAAAACCTCTTTTGGTGAAGAATGTAGTTTTATTGATTGCTTCATCCTAAGGGGACTTAAGAATTCCAATGTGTGTGTATATGAATCATTCCTTCATAGTCAAAGTATTTTTCATTCTATCTTTCACAACATTTTAATGACATTATTGGTATTATTATTATAATTATGACCCCATTATTCTAATAGATTTTCTATAAGTGTTTATTGTTTTACTCCCCCCACCATTATCTTATATAGGGCACATTAAACTGAGTTCACATTTCAATTCCACCGTGGGCTTCGACAATAAAAAGGCAATAAAATAATTTGAATTATTCATAAGTAAATACCCTCATACCTTAAATTTTTTATCCTTTATAAATGTTGATAAATAAAGTTATCAGCTATGAAGACAGAATGGTGTTTCCCCCCATGCATCCACGTGAAAAAATTATAACTTCAGAGCATTGATATTTCATATATACAAGTTGAATAAAAAATTTTTTTTCCTAGAATAGAAGTCTCTAAACCTCTAATGAGTTTTTGATAGAGTTTAAATATTTCATTACATCCCATAATATTTATATTTTTGTCACATAGATGGACAAGTTTAAAAATCCAAAACCTATAGATCTTTAAAGGATGAAATTGGTTACATTTTTAGTCAATATATATTCTGATCAAGTCATGAATGCTATCCTTTACTCCTTATCACATCAACATAAATCCTTTAGTTGATTATAGGAATCTATTAATGAAGATCATTCCATCAGCTATATCATCTAGCTACCCTAAATGTGTGAGATTCGACCAGATAATTGAGACATGCCTAACTTCTTTTAATAATTTGAATCATCTACTAAACATTAAGATGATTCCATATCCCTTTCTTATGTCTTTAAAATTTTTATCATCTACCAGATTGAGTTTTCAAAAAAATCCAGATGCATAGTTTTCCTTTAATCAATGATCTCCCATTAAGTGGATATATAAAATTAAGTAAACTATTAATGGCTTTCCCAGAACATAAATTTCAAGTGTTATGTTTCCTCATACCTCATTTGTGTTAAATAAATATGATTTTAATATAGTTTTTCTTCTATTTAATTCCATAATGTTTTTTTAATCCTATAGATATGTATAAACTTTCATCTATTTTAACAAGTATTTTCTGAAAGTATTTACTTACATTAAATATTTTACCTTGTTTTATCTTCTAGTCACCAATGGATTCTAAATTTAGGTGATTATCCCATTCTATTAGAAATTATATAATTTAAAAAAATTATATGGACTTCCATTCTTTAGAGTTTTTCATTATGTATAAAATTCTCAAAGTACATAAACCCAAAGAATTTTCTTTCAATTGAAATTAGGGAACATAGTAACTATATCATACCATGATTTCAATAGTGGATTTAATAGAATAATTACAAATAAATTATTTTTGAAAGTCACTTTCCTTAATTACAGATGACTCTTAATCATGTTGAAATCATTCAAATAATAAACCACTAACCTTCCTTCTGATAAATACATAGTGAACTATTATTTCATTATATTTTTTTAATGCTAATAGTTTCCCATAAATATCTTATATGTATTTTATTAGTTCAGTTTTTGTATTCCTGTCTCAATTACTAAAGCCCACATTTCATTCTAATGATATCCTCATTAATACACGTGATTTCTTATCCATCTACTCTTTCCCAATTTTCCATGTAACTTTTATTTTGGATCCATCCAAAAGGCATTACTATACATTTTGGATGATATAATCTCTATATACATCATCTAAAATTAAAAATCAATTCCTTCAAATTGTCCAAATCGAATCATTACTTCTTTTGTTACAATATATTCTAATGATAGTAATAAAAATTTAAATAAATATAATACCAATGACACTATGAATTATTACTATGTTATTTGATAAGTGTGTATTTCTAAACATTGAAAAAAAATTATTGGAAGATGGAATGTCTATGAAACAACAAAAATATTGATCTAAAATCCACGAGAAGATGACATATGTTAGAGGCTTTGCGTTATAGAATTATAAAAACTGAATATTTTTCATCGATCTTAATATACTAGGATATGGGGCGAGTATACACCCCACTCACCTCACTATGTCATAATACTTACACTTTCTCCAAAAAAACTCACACAATAACATCTAAACAATGAAATTAATAATAAAAGTAACATAGAATCAAAAATATTGCATGGTTCATAATTATATCCTCCATTCATAGGAAAACATTTCCATAATGTCAAATAATTTGAAATGCAATTTATTAAAGTGATCTTAGAAAAATAAAATGTGTTTATAAATATATGTAATTTACAATCAATTAGTTAAAAATATATAACTCTTAATGACTAGTATTATAAGTACTAGACCTTAAAAATTAAATAATATTGAATTAAATAAATAATTCACATTGAGGATCTTTTCAGGTTTAGAGTTTTAGAGAGTTAGGCCATAAATATTACATTTCAAAATATTACATAGTAGACACTTCGACTCAGATTCCATTTTTGTCATAAAATAAAAACTCTTTGACATAAAAGAGTCATTTTTATTTCCATGTTTTAGATGGCATGATTTTTCCTTGAACCCATCCTAGACCCTATTCTACTTTATGTCCTATAAAAAACATTTCAAAAAAATTAGATGAGCATAAAAAATATATGAAAGGGATACACCAAGAACGAAACTATTAGTTTTTCTCAAAACAACAAGTAAACAATGAATAATTAATCGTAAGTAATTATTTTAACCTTTATGAAGTAGTAAATACTCATCACATAATAAAAGATCATTTCTTACCCTTTTGTAACCAAAATATTACCATAAAACCCATATTAATAACACATAACATATAAAGGTAACATGGGACATAAACATACATAAATGGAATAACCATACGGTCAACTTCCACACATATCACTAAATAGAATAGCCATACAGCCAACTTCCATACCCAATGCATTGGAGGTTATAACGTAACCACCCATCTTGGTATTCACGACACCATCTGTCATTTGGTTTATCCCGTAATAACACATCAAATTCCAAGTACCATTATAAAATCATAAGAAATAAAACAAATATAAATGAAAGAAAACAGGTCCACATTTCAATCACAATATATCACTTAAATATATTGACATAACAAATCCATAATCAAATCCATTTTCTATACCAAAATACATAAAATAGTATATGGTAATTATTTTTATTTAAAAACATTACGGCTTGTTGAGGAAGCCAAAGATCAAATAATACTCGCGGTGGAGAAAAAGGTCATTGTCACTGCTTACGTTAAAAGGAATATTCTTTTTGTCATTTAGTAAATTTTCTTGTAGAAAAATATTCACTTTGAAAAGACAAGGGTGTTTATACAGTGTATAAAATAAATTCATGTATTAAAACAAAATATGCCTCAATGAAAGGATATTGAGATGAAGTCCCTAACCTCATGTCCCACCTGACTCAATCGTTCTTTAATCTCACGAATAATAAACTAAAGATAATTTATAATGGCTTAAGAACATTTTTCAGGTTTATTAATCCATTTATATAACTTATTACCATGTTATAAAAATTATTTAATCACTTAAGTTAAAAATTTTGTTTTGTTGATATTTGGTACTTGAGTCAAAATGGACTTATTATAATTACATGTTGTTCATGTGGTCAAAGGTTCATTATATCCAGAATGATATTAATTATTTGGATATAATATATGTCATATATATCTAGTATATATATATATATATGTATTTAAAATTGTACATAACATATGGATGTAAGAAATGAAATTCACCATTCATGGAGACGGTAAGTCGTATGTACGCATGAACGCTACTTTCATTTCTATTTCTAATTTTAATGGAATTTAAACACAATGATACATATTTATATTATAATTAAAGTATAATATCATATATAATATCATTAAATATATTATTTATACATCCCACATAAGGCATTAATGAGTCACATCACTTTGACGGGGCGGTAGTCCGTTCATCCTCAAATGAGATTATCGCATTTATCCACTACGGAAAAAATAAAGGAATTGTATAAATCGAAAATGCAGAAGCATAAATAAAACATAAACATAATATATATCATATGTAGATACAGTTCTATCATATTGGACACCATGAGAGGAGGTAAGAGGTAATTGAAAAATCAGCGTTTCGTGAGGCGTTAGTTTTCCATCCACAAAAACATTATGTTTTTATCCCATTAAAATGAGGTGTGTGTATGTTTAGTTCAAATAATTCTCATAACAACATCCTAGAATATTTAGGATACTTTATTTGTTACGAAAGAAAGGAATAATATGATTTTATGGTTTGGATAAGTAAAATAAAAGAAAACAGTTTAAGATAAACGGTTACATTTAATTTTGGTAACTCCCTTTGGTTTGTACCAAATGACTTCTTGAAGTGCCTTATGCCTAAGGTAAAGCTTCTAGGAGGAGGATAGGGATGTCATGAGCTTAACATGTCATATTTTGGATGATACAAAAGGGTTTAGAGGTGTGAGGAATTGTTTTGAAGTGGACTTCTTTTATTAGGGAGAGGAGGGGATCTTTTGGGATGTGTAAAAATATTATTTTGTTATATAATGATATTCGTTTTAAAAAGGTCCAAAAATATTTATGTGCAATTATAGGGTGACTAATATTCAAAATAAAATCATTCAATTAGAATTGGACATGTTTTGAATAATATTTTAATAATTATAATCTTATTTATTTTAATCATTTATTAATGAGGTAAATACTGCATCATTATTGTGTCATAAATAATTTAATTTATTTGATGTTTAAAAATTATTTAAAAATTAAAATTATGTAGGAAATATTTATAGATTTCCAATTAATTTTTATTTTCAAAAATATTACTTATATAACACCATATGAAAATTAATTACTAAAATATTTCTGTTTATTTCATTTTGGCCTTTACTTTAAATTAATTAATCTAAATTGTCATTATCACTCCCAAGTGGCTCAATGGGGTGATAAAATCGACAAAAAATTACCATCATCATTAATGACTCAACCAATAAGGTTTGGACAAGTGTTAAGGTAATTATTATATTCTTTTTACCTTGAATTGCCCTATTTATCTTTAACTGTGGTAAATAAAAGTCAAAAATAACTATTCACCAAAAACAAAATTCATCTTATTAAACAAAATTTTAGTTCTTGATAATAACCATGTATGTTTTATTCTTGTAATTCAATTCACAGAAGTGGTAAAATTTAATTTAAATGAAAATTTCAGTTTTTTTACTACTACTAAGTGGTTTCTCTATTCATCAAAAATTGATTTTTTTCAAAAAAATAACAAATATTTTTCCTAAGATTTATTTGAATTCAAAATTCAAAAATTATTTTTATTTTTCTAAATTGAAACATAAAAGTTTCATTAAATAATTTTAAAATTAATTCCCATTATTAAAACAAATAGCGTGTTTTTAAGAAACAATAACTATCAAAAGATCGACACTTGTTTATGTCCAATTTCAAAGTGAAATTTATTATAATGACCAACATAGGATTTAATGGTAAAAATATATTCTATATAAACTTTAAGAAAAATTAAAAATATAATCTATCTATGTAAATATATTAGATTAAAATTCACTTTTTATTTAAAATACAATATTTTCTACTATTCATTAAAAATGAACTTTATCTGAAAAATAAAAACAATTTACCCAAAGTAATATATGATGTCCTAAATCAAAATAAGAATTTTATTTGGAAAAATAGAACATATAAAAATGAAAAAAACTAGATTTAAAGAGGGTTCTCCCTTAAAAGGTTGTAAATCGAGTATGATATCGAACATAGAAACCCATTTAAAGTAAAATTAATATTTAATTCACAAATATTAATAAATATAAAATATATCTTATTCTTTATTTACCTGGAATTTCAAATCCTTCCCCCCGTTTGTGAATTGCATCCTCACAATTTTACTTATCAAAATTAGTGGGGGTATTTATCACTCAATGAATTTTCAGATTCCCATGTTTCCTCTTCATCCTTATTGGGTTTCCAGAAAACCATTACCTGGTGAATTAATTTATTCCGCAACAATTTCCCTCTACAGTCAAGAATCTGGACTGGTTGTTCTTCATAAGATAGATTCTCTTCCAATTGAACTACTTCTAGGATCAAAACATGAGATGGATCTAACATATACTTTCTCAACATTGACACATGAAAAACATTGTGTAACATGGATATACTTGGAGGTAAAGACACTATGTATGCAACTGATCCAAATTTCTCTAGAATTTCGAAAGGTCCAATGATCCTTGGACTCAACTTTCCCTTCTTACCAAAATGCATCACACTTTTCCATGGAGAAACTTTGGGAAAGACATGATCACCTACCTCAAAAGAAATATCCTTTATTCGGTCATCTGCATAACTTTTCTGTCTACTCTTAGTTGTTCTCATGTGCCTCTGAATCAACTGAACTTTCTCTACCATCTCTTCAACCAATTATGGTCCCATCATCGTCCATTCACCTACTTCATCCCAAAATGTTAGAGTTTGACAACGCTTTCCATATAATGCCTCTAATGGAGCCATTTTTCTACTAGAATGAAAACTTTTATTATATAAAAATTCAACCAAAGAAAGACATTCGTCCCAACATCCCTGGTAATCCAGTGAACATGCACGTAGCATATCCTCCAAGGTATGAATTGTTTTTTCTAACTACCCATCTGATTGTTGATGAAAATCTGTACTTAAATTTAATTCAATACCCAATGACTTTTGAAGGCCTTTCCAGAAGTTATAAGTAATTATAGGATCACTATCAGATACAATGGAGAGGGGAACTCCATGCAACCTGACTATCTTTCTAACATACTACTGATCAAGTTGATCTAGAGAAAATGTATCTCAAATAGGAAGGAAATGAGCTGATTTTTTCAATCAATCAACCATAACCCAGATTTCATTATTACCTCAATATGTCTTTGGTAATCTCAAAATGAAGTCCATGGATATATTTCCCCATTTCCACTCTGGCACCCGTAGAGGCTGAAGCATCACTTTCGGAAACTACCGCTCTATTTTAACCTGCTGACAAGTCAAACACTTCACAGTAAAATCCGAAATAACTATTTTCATTCCATCCCACTAGTAAAACTCACGATAATCTCTGTACATTTTATTACTTCCAGGATGAACTGAAAATGGGGAACTATGAGCTTCACATAACAACTCATAATTCAACTGTGAATCACAAGGCACGCATAATATCTTTCAAAATCTCAAAACACAATCATTATCAATGATAATTTCAGGCAACTTACCGTTCTGAACCAACACTACTTTTTTCTATAAATCACTGTCTTCCTTCTATACTTTTTTAATTCTATATGCTAGAGATGATTTCACTGACACCTGATACAAAATAGAATAATTTCCCGCACCAACAACTTTTATTCCAAAGTTCATCAAATAAAAAACCAAAGGATCTTGTTACAAACATAACAAGGTTAATTAAGCATTACTTCTTCGACTCAAAGAATCAGCCACTTTATTTTATTTTCCCGAATGCTAAAGGATTGTTCAATCGTAATACTTGATTAATTCTAACCATCTCCTCTGTATCATGTTCAATTATTTCTATGTGAATATATAAATTAAACTTTTTTTATTAGTATATATTTCATACCTCACTCCATACAAATTATGCCTCCAAAATTTCAAAGCAAAAACAATAGCAACTAATTCAAAATCATGTGTAGGGTAATTTAACTAATGGTGTTTCAGCTGAGGTGAAGCACAATCAATTACCTGATTATTTTGCATAAGGAAAAAACCAAGTACATTCAATGAAGCATCATTGTAGATAAAAAACCCTCACTTTCTGGAAGGCAATGCTAAAATTAGAGCATTCACCAATATTCTTTTCAATTCATGAAAACAATCATCACATTCTTTTGTCCAATTGAACTCAACCCCTCTTCGAGTAAACATAGTCATTGGACTAGATAAACGGGAAAACATATCAAAAAACGTCCGGTAATAACCTTCCAAAACAAGAAAAATACAAATCTCGGTTATATATGTGGGTCTTGGCCATTCATCAACAACATTGGTATTAGGAGGATAAACAGTTATGCAATTTTTTGAAACAATGTGACCATGGAAAGAAATTTTTTGTAACCAGAACTCCCCCTTGATAAATTTCCCATAATGATTCTTTTCCATTAAGGTTAGAAAGATGACCCTTAAATGGATTTGATTCTCTTCTTTACTTTTAGAATAAACCAAAATATCATCAATGAACACAACAAAAAACTTATCCAAGAACTCACTGAAAATTCTATTAATAAGATCCATGAATATAGCAGGTCCATTGGTTAACCCAAAAGGCATAACTACAAATTCATAATGGCCATATCTTGTACGAAACACAGTCTTCGGATTGTCTACTTCCATTACATTCAACTGATGCTACCCCGAACTCAAATAAATATTCGAAAAATACTAATCTCCCTGGAGATGATCAATCAAATCATCGATATGAGGAAAATGATACTTATTCTTAATAGTGATATTATTCAATTCTCAGGGATCAATGAAATGTCTCATTGGACCATATTTTTTTAACAAACAATATAGGATCACCCCATGGTGATGTGATAGGTCGAATGAATCCTTTATCTAATAACTCCTGCAATTGATTCTTTAAATCTAAAAGTTCAAATTGATCCATTCGATAAGGGGGTTTTGAAATTGTCTTAGCATCAGGAATTAAGTAAACAGTAAATTCAAATTCTCGATCAGGTATAATACCAGGAAACTCGTCAGGATAAACATCAAGGTACTCATTTTCCACTAGCACAACATTAATTTGAACAATTCCTTTTTTTCAACAATATGTGCAAGGTAACATTCATTTCCATGTTTTAATAGTTTCTCAACTTCCTGATATGTTATAAAAATCAAGGGTTCATTCTTGTACACAAAATTTAAATATTTCTAAAAAGAAACCTCCTTAGCTCTACAATGAATATTAGAATGATAAACAGAAATCCAATCCATGCCCAAAATAACATCAAACTCTACTAGAGGAAAAAAAGGATTTTCAGGTAGATTATTTCCGGACACAAGGACATGAATGTTCTTATGTTTTCTTTTTGTCACAACATTTTATCCAGGTTTTTTTACTATATGTTCTGTATGCAATCCTTGTGATGGAATTCCCAATTTACTAGAAAACTTCTCAATAATGAATGAGTGTGTAGACCCTGAATCAAAAAACATATTGGCATAATCTGAACAAACAAATAGTGTACCTGATACTACTTCGCTGGATGACCCAACATTTGATGAAGTAGTCGCAAAGGATTTCACCACCCCATTATGCTTGTAGTCCGGCTTCTATCTAGAATTTTAGTTCTTATCTAGACACTCATTTTCTTAATTACCCATTTCATTACATTTAAAACATCTTATCGATGTATTTTCGCTGCCTGTTTGATCATACTGCTTACAGATACGAGCAATAGGACCAGACTTACCACACCAGAAGCACTTTCTACAATTTAATAAAAACTCCCCAGGATTCCTCTTACCACACTTCTAACAAGTTGGATATTTAATTTTCTTACCTACATGCTTCTTTGATGAATTTGTTCCATTTTCCTTCCAACTGTAACACTTATTCTATTGTTTGTCAAAGAACACTTGATCATCAGTAAACTCTATTTCCACCTTCTCCTCACAACGAACATGTTTTTCATAACTTTTGACCTCACGAGAGGCTAACGATATTCAATGTCGTGGGTTAATTCCTAAGAAAAATCGATTTATCTTACTATTAAAATATCGAATGAAATTTGGAGCACACGTTTCCATTCGAGTGAATATTTCTTCATAAGAAGCCACTGAGTCATCCTCCTGCCTCAATTCTAGGGATTGTTTTTTCATCTTAAGATGAACCACATTTGGAAAATATTTCTCAAGAAACATACCTTTGAATTCATCCTAAAAGAGAGCATCAATCTCATCACTATCCCTGATATTTTTCACTATCGACAACCACTGATCAACTTCACCTTCAGACCGATAAACAGTGAGACTAACCTTTTGATGTTCTGGACAACCCATGACATAAAAAATCTTTTACAGTGCTTTAATCCACCCTTCTGCTAGCACAGGGTCATATGGTCCTCTAAATGATGGGGGACGTTGCATCATGAAATGCTCTACTACTGACATGTTACTCTGCGGTTGATCTCATTGATCTCGTACATGGATACCACCACCATTTATAGCCTGAGTCAACTATGCCATAACTACAACAAACTGTTCAGTTTGGATTCTGACCATCTCAAGCAGTTGACTTGGAAGGTTGTCTTCCTCCTGATGTCTCCCCAACATAGCTACCTTATTTCATCTACGTAAAACGATTTTGAACAGAGAAATATATTAGGTGAAGCAACATGGTAATCTGTATATGCTATAACATTTCAATATTAACATAAATTACTTTATAGATATTAATTAAACAATACCCTAACTCCTAAAGTTATCTAAACCGACCTCTAATACCAACTATAAGGACCTGGCCTTAAACCATACATAATATTGAATTAAATTCATAATTCACATAGATGATCTTTTCAGTTTCAGAGTTTTAAGGAGTTATGACATAACTATTACATTTAAAAATATTACAAAGTAAACACTTCTACTCAGTTTCCACTTTTCCCATAAAATAAAAACTCTTTAAAAAAAGACTCATGTCTAGTTCCATGTTTAAGATGGAATGATTCTTCCTTGATCCCATCCTTGAAAATATTCCACTTTATTCCATGTGAAAAACATTTCAAAAACTTGGGATGAGAATAAAAAAGCTCAGTAAGGGATAAACAAAGAAGGAAACTGTTAGTTTTTTTTTAAAAAAAAAGTAAACCAAGAATACTTAATCATAAGTAACACTTTTAACCTTTATGAAGTATTAAATACTCATTACTGAATAAAAGATCATTTCATACCCTTTTGTAATGAAAATATTACCATAAAAACTATATAAAGAACACATAACATATAAAATTAACATGGGATAGAAACATACTTAAATGGTATAACCAAATGGGAAAATTACACATATATCAATAAATGAAATAGCCATACAGCTGACTTCGATACCCAATGAATTGGATGTTATAATGTAACCACCCTTCCTGGTATTCACGGAACCACCCGTCATTTGGTTTATCCCGTAACCACCCATCTAATATCCATGTACCCTTATAAAATCATAAGACATAAAACAAATATAAAGGAAAGAAAACATTTCCACATTTAAATCACAGTATATCACTTAAATATATTGACATAAAAAATCCATTATCAGAACCATTTTCAATACCAAAATACAAACAATAGTATATGGTATTTAATTTCTTTTAAAAACATTACAGCTTGTTCAGGAAGCCATAGATCAAACAATACTCGCAGAGGCGGAAAAGGCTATTGTCTCCACTTACGTTAGAAGGAACATTCTTTTTTTCATTCAGTAAAACAACTTGTAGAAAAATATTCCATTTGAAAATTAAAGTGTGTTTATACACTATTTAAAATAAAGTCGTCTATTAAAACAAAATATTCCTCAATGAAAGGATATTGAGACGAAGTCACTTACCTCGTGTTCAACATGACTAGATCGCTCTTTATCTTCTTGAATAATAAACTAAAGAAAATTTCTACTTGCTTTAGAACCTTTTTCAAGTTTATTTTTCCTTTTATATCACTTATTACCATGTTATAAACATTATGTAATCATTTACGATAATAATGTTCGTTTTGTCGATATTTGGTACTTGAGTCAAAAATGTACTTCATATAATTACTTGTTGTTCATGTTGTCAAAGGATTATTATATCCAAAATTATCTTCATGATTTAGATATCATATATATCATATATATCCAGTATATAAATGTATTTATAATAGTATATTGCATATTGAGGTAAGAAAAGAAATGCACTGTTCATGGAGATGGTAAGTCGTATATACGCATGAATGCTAATTTCATTTAAATTTATTATTTTAATATAATTTAACCATAATTATACATAGGTATAATATAATTATATTATAATATCATATATAATATTATTATCTCTATCCTTTATACATCCCACATAAGGCATTAACGAGTCAAATCACCTGGAGGGGGTGGTAGTCTGCACTTCCTCAAATGAGATTATCGTATTTACCCATTATTGAAACCATAAAGGAATGATATAAATGGAAAATACAGAAGAATAAAGAAAACATAAACATAATTTATATAATATATAAATACATTGTCATCATAATGGCCACCATGAGAGGTGGTAAAAGGTAATTGAGCAATCATCATTTCCTGAGGTGTTAGTTTGCCATCCACAAAAACATTATCTCCATCACCCATTAGATGGAGGTGTGTGTAAGTGTAGTTCTAATACTTATCATAAAAACATCATAGTATATTAAGGATACTTTTATTGTTACAAAATAAAGGAATATAAATATTTTAGGTGTCAGATGTGTAAAATAAATGAAATCAATTTAAGAGAAACTGTTGCCTTTAATTTGGGTAACTCCCTTTGGTTTGAACCAAAGGACATTATGAAGTGCCTTCTGCCTAATGTAAGTATTCTAGGAGGAGGGAAGGGATGTAGGGAGCTTAAATGGGTAGATATTGGACGATCCAAAAGGATTTAGAGGTGTAAGGAATTGGGTAGAAGTGGTCTCCTTTTATAATGGAGAGGATGGGATCTTTACGAAATTGTGAAAATATTGTTTTATTATATAATTATATTCGGCTTAAAATGGTACCAAATTATTTAAGGCCAAATATAAGGTCACTCATTTTCGAAATGAAATCATCAAATCAAAATTGGACTTGTTTTGGATAATATTTTAATCATTATAATCTTATTTATTTAAATCATTTATTAATGAGGTAAATACTGCATCATTATTGTGTAATGAGTAATTTAATTTAGTTGATGTATAAAAATTATAAAATAAATACAATGATGTAGGAAATATTTTTATCTTTACAATTAATATTTATAGTCAAAACTATTACTTATATAACACCATATAAAAATTAATTACTAACCAATTATTTATAATGTCAGTTTGGCCTTTACTTTAAATTAATTAATCTAAATTGTCATTATCACTCCCATGAGGCTACATGGGGTCCTAAAATCGACCCAAAGATTCATAGGGTCGTTAATGACTCAAAAAATAATTTTTGGACAAGTTTTAACATAATTATAATATTATTTTTACCTTGAGTTACCCTATTTACCTTTAATCGTGGTAAATAAAATTCAAAAGTCACTATTCTCCAACAATTATTTTCATCTAATTGAACCACATTTTAGTTCATGATAACAACCATTTAGGTCGTATTTATGAAATTCAATTCACAGAATTGGTAAAATTTCATTTAAATGAAAAAAATCCATTTTTAACTACTACTGAGTGGTTTCAATATTCATCAAAAATTGAAGTTTTTCAGAAAAATACCAAAAATTCAGCATGTGATTTATTTGATATTCCGAAATAAAAATTTATTTTTATTTTTCCAAATTAAAAAAACAAAAGTTTCCTTAATTAATATTAAAATTAATTCCAATTGTTTAAACAAATTCCGTGTTTTTAAGAAACAATAACTATCGAAATATCGACACATGTTTATGTCCAATTTCAGAGTGAAATTAATTCCAATGACCATCATTAGATCAAATTTTCAAAATATATTCCAATTACACATTAAAAACAATTAAAAATGTAATCTAAACATATAAATAAATTATATTAAAAGGCTCTTTTGAAATAAAATACAATATTGTCCACTATTCATTAAAAAATGAACTTTATCAAAAAAATACCAAAAAATACCAAAATTAAAATTTTATGTCCCAAATACAAAGAAGAATTTTATTTGGTCAATTGAAGATATAAAAATTTCCAATCTAGATTTAAGGAGGGTTCTCCATTTAAAGGCTGTAAATAATCATTTTAATGTAAATTATGGTAAAAATTAGATTCATTCACATTTTAAGCCTATAACTTTTATTATATAAAATTAGATACATCTAACAAACATATATAATCACATTTTAGTTATTGCTATTCATTCCTTCCAATACAACTGCTAGTAGTTAACTACCATTTAAAATATTAATATTATTTTATTAATCTCCAACGTAAGATTTCAAAGAAACCCATTATTGCATATCAGGTACGCTATCGAACATAGAAACCCCTTTAAAGTAAAATTAATATTTAATTCACAAATATTAATAAATATGAAATATATCTTATTCTTTATTTACCTGGGATGTTACATGTATCAATTAAATTTTATAGAGATTCTTACTGGGTGGAATAGTTTCTACCACCTTCAAACGTATTCAGTCAACATAGAGTTAAAGTCATTCAATATTTGATTAAGTATTGCTTCCAACACCTTAACCATTTCATATTGTGAAACCACTACTGGGTTTGAACATACAATCATTGAATATTCATTACCTTCTAGAAAATCTTTTCATTTTATGAATTTTTCAAATATAATTTCCTTGAAAAATTTGAGATGATCTACTAGAGATCAAACATTTTAAAAATTGATTATGGTACCATGAAGGACTCACAGTCCCAATATTGTTATGGAATACAACAGGAAGCCAAAATTATAATGTTTAACATGTTTCCCAAATGTACCATGTGTGAAAATATTCAATGACAATGAAACAATTATGACTCTATATATAACACTCCGCTATCATCCCCCAGAATTAAATCCTTTGTGATAGGTTATATTTGAGTTCTATATGGGAATTTGTCTAGTTAGGTGGGTATCTAATTGTTTTTCAATTTTCTGTTTCTACCAAATTTATCATGGAATAACAGTTATTTATAATATTATATCTTACACTATGAATCATCTCTGTAGAAACTTATCTTCATGATTGATATAATAGATTCTTTGAGTTTTGAATGGGAGGTGTGTGTTAGGATATTACATTATGTTTGTTTAGTTTACCATTTTCATAAATGTTTTTTATATTGATTAAAAATATACACTACTTAGAGAATGATCATAGGATTGGTTTTATTTTTGATAAAAATTGATAAAATATAGTTATATTTTCATATTCAAATATATATCTAGGAGATTTATTATAAACCACATATAATATGTGTGTTTTATTCTTTCCTGAATGTTTTTATACTTTGGAGTATTGGGTGATTTTATTTTTAGATAAATGCTCTTGATTTAGATATCTCAATTTTTTGGATTAAAATTAATTTAATAAATAAATTATTATATTATGAGAAAAATTAATGTGATAAAGGTAAACATAATTGAAATTAAATTCAATAAATAATTTTATTTGATTTTATATAAATATGATTTTTTCAATACCATATGAATTAGTTTAAATTTTACTTTTTAAGAAATTATTTAAATATAAATTTCTATAAAATTGTTTTATTTTAAATCCTATTTTAATTTCAAATAATTTATTTTGTGAAAATAATTTTATAGTTGTATTTTTTTGAAAAACCAGATATATATAATGGTTTTTGGAACATTATTTGAAATAAATATATGATACTGGTAAACATGTGGTTATATAAAAAATGGGAGTGTGGTATATAGTGAACGAACCATAATGGTAGACACATAGTTACATGATGATACAATATTGGTGAAATAATTGAAATATATAGAATCTATTTATTCTATATTTATCAAGATAATTTAACATTGTAAAATGGAATGATCATGAAATGAATTATGGAATCCTTATATAGATATTTATTTCTACTATGCTATAGGTTAACAAGGAATGGTTATTCATGTCTTGGAAGCTCTTGCGTAATATGATCATAAAATTATGTTTTTTTAATGTTATATTTTGTATAAAATGTTTAATTTTAATGTTTTACATGATTTCTAAAGTCTTATTATTTTAAATTTTATTCCATAGATCAAATATATCATTACAAATAATCAATTTTACATATTCCCACTTGGTAATTTGTACTGTCCCCAATGAGCATGCCTTAGTATGTATGCATGTATTGTATGTAATGATTCCATATATGAAATGGATTTACTATTCTGTAAAGATTTTTTATAGAAGCATCTATAGGGAAATAATGATTCGGTGTTCATCCACATGTTGATAGAGGGGTTTTAAAACCCATTGAGAATTATCTTTAACCATGCTACATTTACATAATTATGTCCATATTCCTAGTATGGATTTGTTTCCCCAAACACATTCACCCCCAATGATTTTGTAACTAATTATAATTGTATTTAATTGAAAGAAATATTTAATGTTTTTTATTTTAATTTAATTATTTGAGGGGAAATAATTCCACATTTGTTTATGTTATCTCCCGAAAAAGTTTGACTTCATCTGGTGATTAGTGGTCGTGCTTGCATCCATGTGACAGTCATTGACCCCACTCTCAATAATTGGGTACTAGGGTTTGGGAATCACCCTATACCTCTTTGGAAACATTAATCATTCATCTTTACCTATAATGAAAACTAGACACATTATTTGTTCCCCCCTTGAGATATTGTGGCTTCTTAAATAATAACAAATACATGTTATTATGATAATAACAACAAAACAATTTCATATCATATACTACAAAATTATAAACAGAAAATATATATATGTTTATAGATATAACTATAAAAATACTATATTCTTTCTCTACTAATGTCATCTATATTTAAGATTATAATATACACATTTTACATGTCAAATTAAATAATTTTATTTCCTATCCAACTATATATAAATTAATCATTTCACGTATTAATCAACTCATATTGAATATTAGAAAAAAAATCATTATCTCTTCGTTCATCCTCATGAGAAGCATAATATAAATTAATCTAACCCCTATATAACCATCTCAAATTACAATCATTATAATAAATTATTTTTAATTAACATAAAAATAACCATTATATATTGAAATACACAAATGAAAAAATAACCATATAGTAATTATTCAGAAATTCAGTAATTTCATTAATATAGTAAAATAAATAAACAATGTAATCTATAATAATTAAATAATTAAATCCTTTATCATCCAAAATAATATAGTAATATCTTATATAAAACAAAAAAATTAATATTTTATTTAACTCAAGAATTTAATATCTAAAATAAATAATATTATATATATATATATATCAATTAAAATTGTAATTTCATCAAAAACAAATTATATCATTATCTATTTATAAAAGATTAATTAATCCACATTCTTGTATAATAGAATTACTATCTTAAAATTATTATAAATTAATTAATTATCACAAATAGAAAATAATTCGTTATTCACGTAACATTCTGAGATAAAATTTATAGTTAACTACCTTATATCATCATAAAATAACTATTTTTCTATTATATTTGTAATCCATTTCCCATCTTTCAACACACAATAAAGATCATGAGAAATTTATTTATAACAGTTCAATGAATTCAATTGATGTAAAACCAAATATCTTTGTTCTGATTATAAGTTTTTCAATACCAATCATTAAATTTGAAAATAAACCACAAGATACTAGTTTTTGATATAAAAACATCCATTATCAGAAATTAAGAGATATAGAGAGAGGGGGGTAAGGATACAAATCAATGAATATTTGAATGATATATAGAATTATATTTTTTAGATTTGGTTTTAATCCAATATACAAATGATATATAATTAAATAATGATGATGAAATAAAACACCCTGAGTTTTTATTAATTATATATATTTTTTAATAAATTTAATTTCTTTTATATCTATCCTCAAACAAAACATTGAGGTATAATGAACCACCATATACTATTAATATTACAAATTAAACATGATCATTGTAAACAAAACATTTAAATTAGAGGTATGAATAAGAATAACCAAATATAAAAAAATAATTATAATGGTTATATATAAATACAACATATTAATAAAAAATTTATAATATTTCATTAATGACTTAATATTCTATAAAAATACATTTTCTCAAAAAATAATTTTAAATGCTTTTTGTGAAAAAATAATAAAATTAAAATTGTTAACTGTTAGAGTTGGTGGTCTATAACCTACTAATTTGTACATTTTCTATTAAATAAATGCCTTATCACATCTTGATTGGTCTTCTGCATGACATGTCATGTGATAATGTCTTAAGGATAGTTGTTGCATTAAAGGGTCGTAGCGGATCCCTGCTATGATGAGAACCTAGAAGTTCCATAACACTGTTCTTGAATGTGTGTTCTATGGCCGGATGATATTATTTGAAGGACACAAATAATACAGGTCATTCGGGGTGAGGACTCATAATAATTTGAGGCACCATCTCATGGTGTACGCCCTTGGTAATATCCAGGACGATATTATGAGAACGAGACCCGCCAGAAAGAAATCCACATTTCATAGTGTCATTGGATGTTCCTATCTGTGGATGTGTGTATTGGTCTTTAGAATTTAAGATTATTATTAATGGGTATTATAACTCGCGCACTTAAATGTATTGACTAAAACTGTGATGACACACAGTTCGTAGTGAGGTAGGATACGTTGGATGCGTCACGAGTAATACCACATTAACAGATTATGCAAGAAAGGATTTGTCCCTTCCGTTCCATAACAGAAGTAGATATATCAGGCCCTTTGATGGAATTGATATAGCCTAAATAAATCTATGGCCATGGTAAGGTATAGGGAAGTTCAATTCCATGAAGTCAAAGAATGAATAATCAAGCACATGGATTGATGGCACTAGCATGCAACCCACTTGATTGGAGATATTGAGACAAAAGGATTATATTACACGGTAAGCATTCGTAGGAGGTGACATATCATTGCGGCGTTAACTTCTTTCTCTATCGGTGCCTTGGCATGTTGCTAGATTCTAACCTTGGACTTTAGGCAGGCTCAGCCTAATTCCACTGAGAAAGAGGCCGAGAGGGTCACACACTATTGTGTCCATGTATCTCAGTTAAATATTAATTTAACAAGTTAAATAAATATTATTCCCGACTGTGGTTTAATGATTATTTAAGGATGTATGATCGCATTTATTTTTACTCTAGTTATTCGAGAAAATATATTGTTGATGAAATAATATATTTATTAGCGAGTAATGCAGTTACATTTATTTAATAAATAAATAGTCATTACTTAAGGTCTAATAAATGTGGTGGAGAAAAATGGAAAATAAAAGTACACGCCGTGTAGTTTTCCCAATTGGGATTTTGAGGATTTAATATTGTTTTATTAAATGATATTTATTATAATCATAGTGGGTGCATGTCAATGAATTAATAAATAGACATAGGGGTTTTCAATAAGAGTTAATGAAATAAAAAAAATGCGCAACGTGTTTATTTATAGTCATAACTCTATTAACCTGAAACCCAATTATAAATATCCTTACAACCCCAACATTTTGAAGAGCCATTGTTGTGAACAAAGGATTTGGAAATACTCTCAAGCCCAGAGAGAATTCCCTTTCCACCTAGAATGCCCGCAAGTTAAGAGAGAAAGATCCTCCACTGGATTAAGGCGGTCGAAGGCGGACATCACAAGCGAAGGTTCTTCCGCGCTAGCACCCGGAGATCCCTTCGGTGACATCCGGAGATATGTGACACACGTGTGGCTCACCGCTAGAGTAATCCTACACTTGGATTCTATGACGCAATGACAGATCTCTGAATCTTGACCGGACACATCAACGAAGAAATAATTCCAACGAGGTAATTCTTATGCATTAATTAAATTAATTATAATCAACATATGATGATCCTTTTCAAGGGTTCCAGGAATCTTATTTTCTTTTCATTCTTTGTTCTATTCCGAAGATTCGGCGTTTCATATCGTGACAGATCTTGGATTGAACATTGTGTAACGTTAAAATTAAAGTTGGACAAACCCACCAACGTGCTTCTGCTGCGCCTGGAACCTACAAAAACTAAAATTTAATTAAATTTTAAAATAATAGGTTAATATTTTTTATAAGAATGTAAAAATTATCATTGGGTGAATTTTTGGGATTTTAATGAAAATATTATGTGTCTTATTAATATATAGAATACTTATTTTTAATGAATGTTTTATATAGATTTAAAACATTTATAAGGTTTCATTTTGTATTAGACTTTTTTTAAAATAAAATTATAAAAATTATATTTAATTAAATACAATTTTGTTAATTTTAATCAATTTAATATTTAATCTTTATATTAAAAATATTAATATTTTGAAAATTTTCTCTTTGGAAAACCACACATTCAGCATGTATACTGGTTTAATTTTAAATTAAATTTTACCTATGATATGATTGAAATTTTGGAAAATTGATTCCATATTTTGAAGGAAAAAAATTAATATTATATAATAATGTAAACGTATTTAGTTCTCAAAATGAATAGTAAAAAAATAAAAAATAATTATCACGGTTAAGGTTAAAATCGGTTCCCCATGGTATTAAACTAAACAGATAATAGGTAAAACATCCTAAAAACCTATCTACAACCTATTTATTATCCACATAAAAACATTATAACCAATATGTTTCTATATTTAATTATTTTATATCCTTTGTTAATGTAAAAAACGTTGTTATACATTATTCTATTCCAAAATTCAAAGGGTGTCCTCTCCCCCACTTATTAGAGGTCACACCCTTTTCTCTCCACTTCACACCTGAAAAATAAGTTGGTTTGGACATGTCCTACTAAAATATTTATCTAATTACCACATAATTATTTATTTATTTTTTTATAAATTAATCCTATGAAGGCATTTGGTGATATCCTAATGTTGTTTTTTGAAGAAGAGTGTGCATTCTTAAACAAGATTTTCAATTTTATTTCTTCCTTTACGTCAAAATATTATTAAAAACTTATAATATAATATAATTAGTATCATAAAAATATTTAGATGTTATTACGTTAATTTAATTACCTTTATCTATTTCCTCTTCCCTCAATTGGGTAATGAAACTATCGACCATGTTTGAGGACGATTATAGTCTCGCGAATCGATGTTTTTCATTTTCCCTAAAAAA
The DNA here is from genome assembly GCA_963277665.1 of Viscum album. Taxonomy (NCBI): domain Eukaryota; kingdom Viridiplantae; phylum Streptophyta; class Magnoliopsida; order Santalales; family Viscaceae; genus Viscum; species Viscum album. The sequence continues at coordinate 1,906,044,929 of OY728158.1, forward strand.
TTACCACAGATTGATATAATGATATATTTAATTAATTAATATGAAATTTAATACATATATATATATCCTTATATAATTATAATATCCTCTCTACCTTTCTTACTTCTATCTCTTTCGAAAACAATAATGTTGATCGTGTGTACGAAGGACTACCACCTTACGAACAGATGTTATTTTTATCCATCATCACAAATCAAAAATGGATATAAAGATATAAATAATATTTATATATAAAATATATTATGTTATTATACTTATAAAACATAATAAAACATATACCTTCATAATTTATATTAATTGGGAATTTGATAACATCGCTCATGCGTACAACAGACTACCACCTCATGAAGCATTTTTATTTTTTTCCACTGATGCTTTACATGAAAGGCGATGAACATAAATTTAATGAATTAATATGATATATAAGACATAATAATGAATCCAATAATATGATATATTATTTATCTTAATTTTATTTCATCCCTTGAGAAAATGGAAACAATGTTCATGCGTTTGTACGTCCTACTATATCTATTAATGGTGCATTTCATTTTGTATCTACATCATTTATGGATTACTATAAATATATATATTAAATATATATTATATTTATAAAATGTTTAAATTTGTCAATTTTTGTAACCATGATCAATTTAAGAGTAAAATAATTTTATGTCAAAACATACATAAAAATAAATCATTTATTAACCAAAACATGATTTTGATAGGAAATTGATAATAAATTTGTAATAAATGGGGATAAGTAATTAATATATGGTATGATGTATATAATTATGATTATATATTATATTTATAATAAACAAATATTTTATAGAGATGATGAAAAAAAATTATGAAGGAATTTGAGACATAAGGTAAGGGTTTTTTGTATCAATTTGTCTTCTTTGGGAAATACATTAAGTTTTTCACCTATATTATTTTATGACGTACATATACATAACCCTTGAAATATAATTACATGAATTTATTTACACTAATTATATTTTTTGTTTCATTTAATTTTATACATCAATGGTTCTTAAAATTTTATTTTACCAATGTTGTAGGTGTTTTGTGATACAATCTCAATGTTTTTAAAAATTATTTATGGTAATTCTTATGGTGATGAAATATTATCATCTATCTCTCAAAAAACTAGTGAAATTTCATCACCTCAGAAATTTTCAGGAAAATAAATGTATCCATTCATTTTCTTCTCTATGTAGTAACTATTCCAATAAGTTTTTTTTCAAATAAATTTATTTATTTTTTCTATGAAAAACTATTTTCTTACCATATTGATGTTTTGTAAAATATATATCAATAATATTTTAATGTTCGAATAGTATTTTTTTTCAATAAATTTTTATCCTTTTGGGAATTTTAAATTTTTTTTACAAAAATAATCTTCTTGACTTTTCCAAAGAATGCATGTTTCGATTTTACTAAAAATGTAAAAGGAATCGTTGTTTTAACCTGCACGACAAGAATGGAATTTTCCACCTACATGTACACAATATTTATTAGAAATTTTTTTATAATTATTTGAAGTTGTTTTTAATGAATTTTTTTATATGTTTTTATGAATTTTTTAATTTTAAAAAATTATTTTTAATGTGATGTTTATTTACCTCATGAAATGTTCCATGTGATTCATTTAAAATAATGTTTCATCTAAGATGATGTATTTTGATGTTACCTATGATATACTCAGGATATGATCCAGTTATTCTATCATTATTATTTCTCTAAATCATTTATATAAGATGAAAATATCTTTATAAAATGTTTTTTTTCTACATTATTTATGTGATAGTGAGATGATTGTGAAATCCATTTCTTTTATGCGTTATAATTTGAAGAATGTTTTATAATATTTTGGCACACATATATATTGTTTTCATTAATTGGAATGTGGGATCTATGTATACCTCTATTTAATTTTTTAATTATTAATGTTATATGATATTAATGAGTACACAAGAGGTTATCGTAATCCCCAAAGTGGGTACACAGGAGGTTATCCAAAGCCCTAAGTAGGTACACCAGAGGTTCTCACTAGACTAACATGTTTTTTATGTCTTATTGGGTATCCTTGAAATAATGTTTTTATACGTATTTGTATTCTACTACTATCATTCTTATTCTAATGTTATTCTATCATGGATTGTTCACTTTGATTCCTTTATGATTCATATCTTATGAGCTACCTAGATTTATGCCATGAATCTTATTTATGATCTATTATATATAATATGTGATTTTAAAATGTTAAATTCATGTTATTATAACCTTATCCTGATATTAGTTTTATGTGATTATTGATATATCGCTTTCATACCCTTACTAATAATTTTATCTTTCCCTGTATTATATTTTTATTCCCAGGATATGAAGAATGGTTATCTATATTATATGTCTAATTATGGTTATATATATGAAAAAAATATTTTGATATAATATAGTTTACCAATGAACCTCTTTTTTATGATTAGAATTTTTCTCGGGAATTATACCTAAATTATTATTGAATATATTTTTATGTTTTGTATTTATTATTTGTAAATTAATGATGTAATAATTATGTTTTAGAAGTTTGGGCCTTTATAGTTGGTATCAGATATACATTTTGTGATCCTTCAGATTCTTAGATCAGAAAACATTATTAACATACCTAGGGATATATATAATTATAATTATAATGATAAATCTAGGTATGTGAAAGTTTTTTGGAATATTAGTGACGGGTAGATTTAGTGTCTTATATGAAATTATATCCATGTTTGGAAACAAAATGTTGGTGTGGTTCTTGTATATTGGTAACATGGGGTAACAACTATGAAAAATAAATTATATGATTAACTCAATGTTTACCCAGTATATGACAATGATCCTTAATACTCGCCTTTTCTAACACTCTCAGGTGATATGATTTAAAAAATTATAAACTCACTATGAACTAACATAAAGGGTTTATGCAATGAAAATTAATGACCTAGGTTTATTCTAAGGTGACAGATAAAGTGTAATAATTTAGATATACTATAAATTATTTTTCAAGAATCATTATTTTCATGTTGTTATTATAGTTTCCCACACTATTATTTATTGTTTAACTCAATGGATAGAAACTGAAAGATCTGTGTTAATGCTGAATGAGACACTAAATGTATTGATATTCCTCCAATGAAACCTAATGTTATAGAACCTGGAATGAAAAATATTATTTCTATAATCATAAAAAATTATCAATCTATGATTTATACTAATCTTATAAAAAATAAATGCAATGAACCATATTATTTTGAGTCATTTATGAAGAAACATGCACCTTCATTTAGTGGTATTTTAGATCTTCTAGTTTTTGATAAATAGATCAGCAAAATTGAAAATATATTTCCAATATCTTGTGTTTCAAGCATGAAAAATTTTATTTGGTCATCTATCATATGTAATGAGAATAAGCTCAAATGGTTTAGTATTAACTATAATATTTGTAAACCAGATGAAATTGATTCAATAATGTGGGATGAGTTTAATATATTATTTTTCAATAATTAATTTCCTCATATTCTAAGTATGAATATATAAAAGGATTTAATAAAATAATATAAAAGGATTATGAATCGAATGGTACTTATAAGTAAAATTTTACTAAAATAGTTAGGTACATTTTTGGTATAATAATTAAACCAAAATATATGTTTGATATTTATTTTTTGGCTTAAAACCAGGTATATGATGAGAATTAACCACAAGGGACTTTAGTACCTATAAATATAATGTTTGATGTGATATTAAGGTGTAAATGGATATTGTTGTTACCCATAAATTTCATATTCTTGATAAGAAAAGAATTATTGGATTCAAAGGAAACTCTAAATTCCATATAGAGAATAATATGACCATTCCATCATTCGTAATGTGTGGAAGGAAACATGTATGAAATTTTCCTAATAACACAAAGAATTTCATTTTAGTATAGAAAATAAGGTCACTGAGAGGATGAATGCTGAAAGGATGAGAACAAGGTAGATAATGTTGATAACAGAGGGAAATACCCAAAAAATGTTCCAAACTCTATATAGTGTTTCAAGTTAAATGAATTTGGGAATTATGAAATTTATTTCCCTAATCAATGCGCTAATGAGGACAATATTACACAATAACCTATGATGAAAAGGGACAAAGGGAAATCTTAAGTATTACTAATAGCTAAATTGATATTATATCCATACAATGATGAACCTATGATCCAAATGGAAATGTTTATATCTCATATAATATATTCTTTAAGGAATGAATGATAATAGTATTTTTGATTTTATATGATCCCATTTAATATTGTTTTAAGAGTTTTTGATACTATCAGGGGTTTATGAGATTATTTTTCTCCATAAGATCATTTTCATATGGATATTTTTTTAGGTTTCATGTGATGTGGTTCTATCAATATTAATTATATTTTTAGAGATGTTTATAGAAATATAACCCCTTGTTTTTTATATGTTTTAGTGATAATGTTATCTGAGGAGGAATTCCTTTTATGCACATATGATTGAATGTATTTGATACATTTATATATTATCATATCATTGATGTTGAGGAAATTATGTGTTAATGAATTTTTGGAATGTTTTAGGAAATATTTTGTTATTGTATTTGAAAAAATATAACCCGTAGTTCTGGTGACAAGATATCACATCTAGCAAGGATAGGGGGTTTGAACACACATCCAACAGATGACAAGGGTATAACGCCTTCCACTAGCCTTCATGAATGAGTATTTATAGTGTTAAAACATGAATAGAGAAATTTATTATTATACATGTTGATACATATAATGTAATATTGTTATGAATACTAGATATATAAGGTGATTCTCTAACTATAATCCATATAATAATAAAATTGGGAAAACGTCACCATGGATTTTTTCATTGGACTCCCCAAAATTTATAATGAAAAATATCTCTATATGGTTATTAGAAAATATTCTTAAAAATTATGAACACTTATCATCTATAAGATAAGTCTTAAATCATTATCAAATTTTTAGAATATACCATAATGAAGTGGTATGTATTTTGGGAGTACAAAATTCCACTATATCTTATGGGGATCGTAGGATTACCTTAAAGATATGGAAAAGTATTTTACAAGATATTAATAAAGCGTTGAGTTTCATAAATTCATATCATCCTCAGATATATAGACAGTTTGAGATAAAAATTCATACCCTAGAGGATATGTTGAGATCCTATTATATATATTTCAAATGTTCTTGGGATCGAAAACTTTTTCTAGCTGATTTTTCTTACCACTATATATTTCACTCATGAATTCATATGGATCGATATGGATTTGTCTATGAAAGGAAGTGTATAACTCCATTGTATGTGAATTATTTTTTATAAATAAAGTTCTTGGGACAAAAGATATATGAATAAAAATTAGATATATTTAGAGAAATTTAAAGACACCTAAGGGTAGTGTAATGTTAACAGAAAAGTTATGATACCCATAATCGATGTGATTTGGGATTTGATGTTGGTGAGAAGGTGATTCTAATTATTTCACCAAGGTTGAATGTAGTAATATTACAAAATAAGGATAAAAAATTCCCTCATTATATTAGTCACTTTGAAATTATTGATCATTTTTGAATGGTAGATCATCGTTTTGCATTTCAACATAACCATTCATATGTTTAAAAAGTGTTCTATATATCACTCTTGAGTAAGTACATACATGATCCATCACATTTACTAAACTCGTAGGCCACACCGTTGAAGAATGATCTTGTAACACCCCTAGTTTTTTGGAAATTGTTTCTCAAATATATTCATCCCTTTACATATTTTATGAATTACTATATTTATATTACATTACATGTGAATGTAAGTTTTGTATATGTTACACATAATACCAATTTTAGCTTTTATTACATGCAACACTAAGCTTTAGTGAACAATGAAATAAAATTATTTTAAATGTAAATATTATAAAATAATAATTAAATAGCCATGTGTGAATAGTATTGACTACTTTATGAAATATACATATGAATTTCCTACTAAATGATAATTAATGTATAAATTATTAATAAATAATCAATGAATTCAAATTAAAGTAAGTATATTAGTAGACATTATCTTTTCTCTAAACTATATGTGTATTTTTAGGAGAAACAATTTTTAATATATAATGTAGAAAAAATATTTTATAAAATTAACATCATTTTTATAATCATAATTTCAAAATTAACTTAGTGGAAATTTTATAATTTTTTGATATATTATTTTTTTATAAAATACTGATAAATACAGATTTTTGTAAAACTATCATTTTGTTTCAAAAAAATTATGTAAAAAAAATTATCCATCGTTTTAAAAGAAAAATAATCCTTCTTTATTTATATTTAATCCACATAATTAATTTTTAATCAACATTATATTAGATTTTATTATAATATTTTTTGGGTTTAAAATGGTTTTTTTTAGAAAACTATTTCAAAATGAATAATTTATCTACTATTTAATTAATAAAAATAACCCCTAAAGAGTAATATTTTAAATGTAATTAATATATCATACAAAAATAAATTTTAATTATGATTCATTTGATGATTATTATTAGACATAGATTTAATATAAAATCATCTTGTGCGTAAAAGAATTCTTCCAAAAAACCCATTTTTTCTTCATATATGCTGGTACTGTTTTAAATTTAATTGATAATTTTTTAAGAAAATAATAGAAATGAAAATCTGTTTCTAAATGACAAGTAAAAATTATTTTAGTCTTAATTTTTTATAATTTTTGGAAAATATTAATTTTTTAGAAATAGTTGAAAATACTAAATTTTAATTGAAAATTTAAATTTCATTACAATTATTTATAAAAATAGTTAAATTTATTTTTAAAGTAATAGTAGTTCAATTATAAATCCAATAATCTAATTTAGTTTATTGGAATCAATTCCATAATGAATTTCTATATGATAAATTTGTAATTTTTTGTATATTTTCTCTTTAAAAACAAACCTTTTTATTGTTTCATCATGATTAATTTTAAATTAGATCTTACAAATAATGTAAATTAAATTTAAAAACATAGATTATGTATTTGGAATCAGAATTATGTATATTTTCTAATCTATATTAATTAGTTTTTGACCGAAAGTAGTAGTAAAATAAGTTAAAATTACTTACTCTGGTTGAGGTTAAAATAGATTTTCACGGATGGTCAAACTAACAATACAAGGGATTAAATAACCTAAACACATGTATAAAAAATAATTCTTGAATATATTTAGAGATTATTATTTATATGGTTATATATTTTTCCATTTTCAACCCTTTTGGCATGTGAAAAATGTTGTTACACATTTTGAATGAAAAATAATTATAATGTGCCACTCAAATCTCTTATAAATGTCAACCCCCTCTCCTCTATTTTTAATACCTTAGAAAACATTTATTAGAAAAAAAACCTAAAAAAAATAAAAAATTCCCTAATATAATTCAATAAGACTTATTTTATACAAAAATCCACCCTAATATGTATTTTAAGAAAAACCTATGATGGGTACACGAAGATGATGTAACATTAATCATCAATAATTTTTTTAATTCCATAATCAACATTATTTTATTCATATTATATTATTATTATATAATAAAATCAGTATATTTAATATAATAAGATATTTTAATTTTATGTTTATGAAAAAAAAATCTCTCCCATGTCATCTAATGGGTTATGAAATCATCGTTCTTCTGTACGACGGACTACATCCATGCGACCTGATGTCTTTTGTTTCACAATTACCATGAAGTTAGTAATAATGACTGATTTTTTATTTATATATGATATTTATTATGTTATTATTATTATATAATTATTAGATCACACATACAATCGTACTATCGATTTTTAGGGAACATGGTAACATAGATCATGTGTATGGCAGACTACCGCCACAAGAAGCAATGTGATTCATTCAAACTTTACAAAAAATGTATTAAGGATGAGTTTAAGAAAATTATGTGATATATATAAAAAAATATAATTTATAATGATAATATATATATATATATATATTTTAAATTTTACTCTTTCAATATGATAAGGAAATGGAAATCTTGTACATCTGTACGACCTACCATCTCAATGGATTATGTATTTCATTTTTAATATTTATAATTTATAAATTAATATAAATACATATATATACTTAATTTATTTTATATTTATATCTATTTTTAAAATTTTGAGATTATTAGACCATTTTATATGTATGAGGAACAAAAAACCAATCAAATCATTTAATAAATACAAATCAATTATTGCCTAAAATGAGACTTTAAAATGGAATTGTTAATAAAAGTGTAAAAATATCATATCCAAATCATATATGGTATGATATATATATATATATGGTTTTTTCATATATATATATATTAAAATTATATTTATTATATAAGATGTATGAACATGTATGATGGAATTCAAGACTTATGGTAACAGAGATACATATAACTTTTTACTTCTGTGAGACACATGTTATATTCACCGCTTATTTATTTTATTGTATAATATAATTACAAGGAAGTTATATTATTATTCTTATCTGGAAAGCTATTTTGTTTACATATCCATTTTTTGATCTGTCCTTCACGGGGTTACAGTTAAAAATTTATCAAATTGGCATGGTTTTTGTGTGTCAGTTTTTCTTTCTTTGAGAGATGTGTTATTTTATGCAGTTATACTCCTTATGAACTGTATATTTAGACCATTTGAAACAAAATACCACAAATTTATTTATCCTCGTTATATCTTATGTTTCAATTAATGATGTTCCTTTATGGTGATTATGTTTCAATGTTTCCAAAGTGGTAAATATTTTCAGTTATAATCTATTCATTTATCAAGATTTTGTATGAATGTGTATCTCATAATAAAATATTATGATCTATATATAATGAAATTCATGAAATGTTTTCCTATATGGTTTTTATGATATTACCAGTACTATTTTCCACTCCTTTATAATCAAAATAATTGAGAAAATGTTTCTAATAAAATCATTCCTTATTTCTCTCTTCTATTAGAAAACTATTTTCTTTCAAAACCATATTTTTTAAAATAAATGTATTCAAAAGTGTTTTACTATTCAAATTTTATTTTTAAATTGAAAATTGTTACCCACATTTTACTTTTTAGAAATGTTTTCGAATGAATTTTTAAAGTTATATTTTAAACGATGCCTATTTTTCTTTTAAAAAAATGTGAAAATAATCATTGTTTTCATCATTAATGACATGAATAATATTTCTCAATGTCAGGACCATGAAAATATTTCTTTCTTCCTTTAATTTTTTTTTAAATAAAACTCAAATATTTTTTTCCATTATTTAAACTTATTTTAAATAAATTATATAAATGTAAAAAAATTATTTAGAAAATGTTTTAAAATAAAAGTTGAATGGCAATTTTACTCAATTAATGTTTTAAATGATTTTAAGGAATGATTTATAATATTCATGATATATTTTAAAATAAAAATATTTTCAAGATGTTTAATGAATTTTTTGTTTTAAAAATATATTTGGAATTGAAGGTTATATTCCAGAAGAAAAATTAAATGTGATTTATGTTTCAAAATCATTTTTCATCAAATATGACATCATTTTATGTATAATATTTTTACTAGGGATATGAACCAAGGATATAGTTCTTATTGTTTAATTGATTTTTTAATGTTTATGATGAAATGATGTTTATTAATCATATTTTTACTCTACAGGTTACACAATGATCAATTTTTTGTGAACCCCACTTCATTTCATTGGTGATGACATAATGAAATATTATAATGATTATGAAACCAGTTTCTTTTCAATATGTTATCATATGATGAAGATTTTATGAAACCCTTTTATATTAATGTGTTATTATATGGTTAATCATTTATGAATGTGTGGCACACATATTATTGATTTAATTTATGTGATTCTGGTTACATTATAAACCTAGATGATGGTTATGTTATATCCAAATATGAGGGGGCTTATATCTCCCTCTAATGCAGTGGGTAAATATTTTATCTTATAACATAGATAAAACATGAATGGGGAGAGAACCCAGTTCAGTAATGGACTTTTTCTGCAATTATGGAATTATTAGTGAAAGTTGACTACTATGATGGTTTTGGGAGTGAACCCACTCCACTATGAGGAATGGGATACCACTACAGTTGGTGGTGTGTCCCACCAAGAATATGTATCCATAGATGTAGTATCTAGATATGTATTGGAATTGATATTTTACTACTAAGGGAAGGATTTTCTATTCATATCTATATACCAAAATCCTATGTATTATGAAAATGTTATTCTCTCATGGCTCATGTTCTTTGATTTAATTTTGATTAATGTCTTATAAACTTCCAATCAGTATGTCCTGACTAGTTATTTTGATCATTGATATTCGTGGTATGGTTTTTATATTCTATTATAATGTTCCCATACCCTATACTCATGTTATGCTTATATATTCACATTATATACCATTACTAAGAATCTGAGATCACCCGCTTTTATATTTTCTTCCCCATGTAATAAAAAAATTTCTATGTAGGGAATATCAATTAATATTAATAAAAGGATATATCTTTGTGGTAATCATTCAATATTTTTAACTCGATTGTGAGATTGTGCTATACTTTTCCAATGTCACTAAAGGATTACAGTCCTCAAGGATGTGTTTATGTAATGTAACCTATTTTAATTTAAGTAGATTTAATATCCATGTCTAAGAAGAATGGGTCACTATATATATATCTTATGAGTTGAAACTGCTGTAGATTTAGGGTAATATAGAGAAAGTGATACAAAACAAGTCCACTTAATTGGTCAATGTTTTGTGGTAAAATTGCCATCTTGAGGTCGATATATTGGACCATGAGTATGTGATGAGATAGAAGTATATTCATTTTTTATTTGAGTAATGAATTTCAAGGGTTAAAGACATTTTAATAGCGGTATAATGTAACACAATAAAATTTTATGAAATATTTATTTTGAATATATATAATTACATTAATAGTTTGTGTTATACACAACATTGATTTTTAATAAACCATGATATAATAATATTATTATTATTGAAATTTGATCATTATATCCTAGAAGTTTAAATTTTTAGTATGGAAAGGAATATTTTTTTAATTTTTTATAGTTTTTATATATAAAGAGAACATTTTAATAAAAAGGTAATAAAGTTTGTTTAAAGTTTTTATATGATTTAAAATACATTTTTTCTCAAGAAATCATTTTTATTAATTTTTACAGATGAATTATTAAATTAGTTTTTCCCAATTTTAAAAAATTAAACTGAAAAAACTAAATAAAAATTTTAATAAAAATTTCTAAATTATCTTTAGGTGATTTTTTTTTGATTTTTTCTAAAAAGATTAATTTCACAATGAATCATGGAATATAGTGATTTTTATATAAAAATACATTTTTAAGACATTATAGGGTTCTATTTTGTTATAAAATAATTTTAATAGTAAACTTACACCAATTATATTATAATTAATCCAATTTTCATCATTGTAATCAATTTTATACTGAATATTATTTTAAAAATTTGTTAAACATATGTAAATTCTATCTTTTTTGGAAATCCCTCTTTCATCTCATCTATGGATTCAATTTCGAATTGAAATATTCTAATTCTATGAATGGAATTTGGAAACATTATTTCAAATTTTTTAAAATAATAAATAAAATTATATGATAATTTTAACATAATTTTTTTGAAAATGAATAGTAAAAATCATTAAATTTTTTTTTCATAGTAAATGTTAAAATGATTTTACCAGGGGTTAAACTAAAAATATAATAGGTAAAATGACATATAAACTTGTCTAAAATAGTTTTTATGGCCATATTATAACTTTATAACCTATATGGTAGGACCAATACCTGTTTCTTATACTTTTTCATGTGGAATATGTAGTTACACTTTTTTATTTTCACAAGTTCCAAGTGTTTCATAACTCCATCTTATAATGTTTAACCCATTATCATCTCCACTTAATTCCATTAAAGCCATTGATTTTAGAAAAAACTACCCAAATAAATTCCTTAATTCACTCCTCATGAATTCAATAATCTTTTTTATTAGAAATATATCATAAGAATGCTTTTGCTTCTAACCTAAACAGGTTGTCTGAAGAAGAGGTATCATGTATAAACTACTGTTTCTATATTATTTATTCCTCCAATTTATTCAAATCATATTAAAACATGATAATATTATATACTTTTTATATTATATATAATAATATTTAATTAAATTAAGGTAATTACCTTAATCTATCTCCACTTCCCTTCAATGGGAAAAGAAACCGCTGATCATGTGTTCAGTGGAATACCGCCTCGTGACCCAACATAATCTGTTTCCCATCAAAATTATATTGTATATATATAATAATGGATGTAAATTATATATATGAAATTTATTAAATAAATATTCCTCTTTAATTATAATATAAATTCAATCATTTTACCTACCAACTCGTTAGAGAATGATAACGTTAATAATGTGTACGGCTGACTACCGCCTCTTGAACCGATGATATTTTTTTCCATCCCCACATCTCACAAATAGAAATAATGATGGATTTAATTTTTTTATAGAAAATATTTATGATATTATTATACTTATGTAAATATTATCCCACATATACCATCTTATTTTCCTTTCTATGGGAATACGATAATGTCGCTTGTGTGTATGGTGGACTACCGCCTCATGAAGTGATTTAATTCTTTATTCAAATATAATTTACTTGGAAAGTAATTAACAAAACATTAATGAATATATGTGATATATATGACATAATAATGAATTTTTAAATTCTATATATAATTTATCTTTCTTTAATTTCATCCATTTAAAAAATAGAATCAACGTTTATCCATATGTATGACCTAGTGTCTCAAGGAATGTGGTATTTAATTTTAAATATCTAAATTTTATGGATTAATATAGGTAAATATATAATAAATATATATGATATTTATATAATGTATAAAATTATTTATATAATGGAACCAAAATAAATGTAAGAGGACCAAAAATACAAAATCCAAACATATATAAAAAAAATTAGTTATTTCACAAAACACGATTTTTATAAGGAATTATTAATGAAATGTCATAAATAAATCATATATGGTTTGTTCTATATAATTATGGTTTATCAATATATTTATAATAACCAAATATTTATTATAATGGAGGTTCTAACATGTATGAAGGATGTTGATAGTAAGGTTAGAAACTTTTGTCTCAATTTTTCTACATTGGGGCATATGATATGTTATGCATCGATTATCATTTATGTGGTTTATATAAATACCATTTGAAATTTAATGTAATTAACTTATTTATTATCATGATATTTTAAGTTCCAGTTTTTTATTCGTTCATAGGACTTATGATTCAATGTTACAAAAGTGGTTAGTGTATTTGGATACAATCTCATCGTTTATCTGGATTGTTTATGCTTATTCTTATGATGATAAAATATTTTGATATTTATCACAAAGGATTGATTAATATTCTAATACTTTGGTTATTTAATAAAAATAAATGATTTCCTTTCATTTTTCTCCCTTGATGTACTCATTTTTCAAAAAATATTTTTTTTAAATAAAACTGACCTTTTTTATCTTCAGTCCAAAACCATTGTTTGTCCATATAAATTATTTATGAAAAATAATTTAAGAAGGTTTTAATTTAAATATATGATTGTGTAATTTATTTATTTATATTTTTTAAAACTTTATATTCTTTTACAGGAATATTCATTTCATTTAACAAATATGCCCTTAGATTTTAATGAAAATGTAAAATTAATAATTTTTTAATAGTGAATGAACTGAATAGAATTTCTCACGATCATAATACCAAAATATTTTATATATTAATATATATTTTTCAAAGGTTACTTTAAAATAAAAGGATTTTAAATATTTTTTATTAATTTTTATTTTTACAAAAAGCGTTTAAAAAATATTATTTTTCATTTGGAATGTTCTAAGTGGTCATTCTAAATCAATTTTCATATCAAATGAATTCATTTGATGTTTCTTAATATTTATTTGGAATTTGATAAAATTTCACCATCATTATTCTTCATTTGTATTTTTATGTCTATGATAAAACCATTTGTATGAAACTTATTTCATATCCATGGGATATACTATGATGAAAATATTTTTATGAAACATATTTTGTTTCCATATGATATTATAAGATAAAATTCTAATGAAACCCGTTTATTATCACATGTTTTTATGTGAGGAATGTTTTATGATCTTGTTTCACACTTATGTATTCATTTCAGTATGTGACGGGTGGTACCTATATCTCAATCCAATTAATTTGGTAATTTTTAATGTAATATATACTAAAAGGGTACATATATGATTATCCCCAATCAAAAAGAGGGCGCACAAGATGTTATATCATATCCCCCAGAGGGTGCATGGTTGGTTATCTTAGGCCTGATGCTGGTACATGGGTTGTTATACTGACCCTCAGATGTTATTACTGTCATATTGGGTATAATTGACATTAGTGTTTATATGATGATGTGTATTCCCCAAATCTATATCTTATACTAATTTTATGCTCTCATAGATTATGGAATTTGATTCTTATATGATTAATGTCTAAGGAAGTGGAAATATTTATTCCATGACTCAAATTTATGATATATGATTTGAAAGGTATGATTTTTTTTAATTTTAATATCATGTTCTCCTACCCTTATTCTCATTTTATTTTTATGTGTTCATTGATACCTCCCTTGTTTACCATTATTAGGTGTATGAGATCAGAATATATTGTGTTTTCTTCCCAAGGTTATGATGAAAGGTTTTATGAATGATAAGTCTAATAAAGAATCAAGATATGATGAGGTTAGTGGGAAAATGTTTAGTTAACCTACAAACCATTTGTTTATGTTTCAAAGCCTCTAAATGAACTAGAAAAAAATGATTCTAGTATAAATAATTATGTTATGTAAGGAATATTATTCTATTATGATGTATTATTTATTTTTGATAATTTCATGTCTTTTCATGTATTTCCCTTCATTTTACAATAAAATTTCCTAAGACATAGTGAATGACCGGTTTATATAATAAAGGAGTGTTAAAGGAATGGAGAGGTTTTTTATAATTAAAAAAATGTTATAAAAGTATATCAATATGGTTTGTATACATGGTTTTAATCCGCTATACAATCCTTTTTAATTTACTTCAAAACAATATACCACTCAATATTTAATCATGATTAACTAGGGGGAATAATATTATTGGAAGCTATTATGCCCCTTTATAGACCATTCATTATTTATATCATGGTTTTGAAACAATTTTATAACCATTCTGGAGCCAAATATCATCCCGCACATATATATCCAACTTGATTTCCAATTATGTTCTTATAAAAATGTAAAACCCACAATTCTGTGTTAAATGGCTCTAATATAATTTTCTGCTGTGTTTTTTATAAATCCATTTTAACCCTTTATTTTTCAAATAAAATTAGTACTCTTAAATGTTTATAAATTTCTGAGGTCTTGGAATTTTGAGGCCCATATATTTCATAGCTTATAAAACCTTTTCATTGTTTAAATATCATAATTCATATCCAAAAATAATAAAAATGTTTTATTAAAAAACGTCATTAATTTTTTATTTAAGTCCACAATCATAATATAATCAATTGATGATTTTTAGAAATATAACACTTTCATGAGTTTCACCTACTCATGATGGTATAAAATCTCAATATAAGATTCTAAAAATATGGCATCTTTCTCAACATTGAACATGATCTATAAAAAAATTCAGGGTTCATTAATATATCTCTATAATAATGATATGTGAAATTATTTTTTAATGTCTCAAACTATAATGGAGTTTACAATCCATAGAAACAATAACAATCTAATCTTATAACTATTTGTTTTTAATAAATCATGCTAATCAATGAGTTTTCTTTTCTAACGTACATTTTATTTTCATTATAGTCAATCAAAATAACATAAAATCATTGAATAAAAATTATAATTGTATTTTTCTCGTATCTATATATAATTTATATTAATTTTGAGTCGTATTTTTATAATCGTGGATCTTTTGAAGATACTGAGCCCTATTTTATACCAAATTTAAAACAATAATGGGAAGCCCCCAAATATTAATCCCATAGAATCATAAATGGAAAGGATTTCTATACGAAATATTATAGAGTTCTATATTAGTAAATTAATGGTTATTATTATTAAAAAACACAACCAATTGTAACTGCTCAATCCATGATCCACCCATGTTAAAAACACATGCTCTAATCATATGCTCCATAGTTGGAATAGTTCTCTTAGTATGACCACGAGTTTTTTAGGAAATAATGTATAAATATACAACTAATTGAAAAAATAATGTTTTTAACATATATCAATAGGTTTTTTAACCAATCTCATGCAAATCCATTATTTTTTGGGTATTGGGGGAATCACGAATGGGATGGATTTTAGTGGAGTAAGACATTGGGGATCTTGAATTTTTTCATTTCTATTAAGATATATTTGATCATTAGGTGGGAGGAATTAGTTTCACAAGGCTACAACAATAGTCAATGAAACCCCTTTGGTAGACCTCCAAAAACTTATTTGGATAAGAATATGATGTTTTAACACCAAACATACAATAGAAATTCTGTTGTAATACTATTGATGGGATAATAGGATTCTACTTGGAACTCTGTAGTCATAACAAAAATTTGTTTAAGTAAAATTTGGTTTTGGTGGGGTGGGCCCACCCCCAATTATAGTAACAGAATGTTGGTCATTTTAAAGGGGGTCATTCCAAAACACCTAAGGGTAACATGTTTTAGATATACTAAATAATTGATTGTATTTAATCCAACATCTACAAATCTTATTCTTCAGGATCCTTTAATCATTGATGCTTGATATGAGTTTGGATCATTTATTAGGAGTTGTATGAAGGTTTCAGGTATAATATAAACATCAGATGAGGCATAGAAAACATCAATTTCTTTTATGATCATTGATTAATATGATATTTACATGAAGAAATAAATCATTATCAATAGAATTGAAGAATATAATATATACAATGGATGAATGATGGAACCAAAAAATAAGATCGTCACATATTATTTTAAATAATTTAAATAATTAAGAATACCCATCTGAAAATTTATTTCTAAATTGATGGATCTAATGATGGATCTATTTCATACCATCAATTAATTGTATGAATCTAGAATATATTCCCTCTAGTGGGAATTAAAAAGGTTTCCAATAATCTCTAAACATCATCGTAGTAATCATCTGATGCTAGCACGGTCGATCCTATCGCTTCTGCCATCCACCATGGATCACCCAAATAAAAGAATCCAATGGATTATCCATGATCTCTCTGGACTGGAGAGTGGATAGTAGGAAGATCACACCCAATTATTTGGAGCATTCTAGGTGATGGATCCCTCCCTGGCTTGAGAGGATTCCTTTTATTTCATTTTCCATTAAAAATGAAATGAATTGGTCCTAATAAGATAATAATATAATTCTACATATATACCAATGGGGTTAGATTAATTAATCTCACAAGTTACCATTATTATTTATTTATTCCGCATAGAACACGTTGTCTATACCAATAATATTATTATTCATTGTTATTCACATGGGCTAAAATAAAATATTAAATGAAATATTATATATTCAAATAAAAGTCAACCTATATAATTTCTCAATGGACCATTAAATTCGGTATGTCATTCTTCCAAAATATTTATTGATCCTTGAATAATAACTATTTATTTTATAAATAAATATTACTAAATTATTCTAAAATAAATAAATAAATATTAAATCCTCTAAATAACCAACAAATACTTAATAAATATTAGTCACACTATATTCGATCTAGTAATTGGTGAAAATATATATGTGATCCAGAAAACATGAATAATTATTAAACCACATATGAGAATAATAATACTTCAAATTTTAAAATAATAAACAAGAATATATTATTTAACTGATATTTCAAATACACTTAGTATGTGACCTACAAGGCCTCTTTCCAAGTGGAAATATGAATGGAAAACTGAATTACATGGTTGGTGTCTAGAAACATTCCAAAGCATCCATTAAGAAATGGGTTAATGTATCAATGACATTATATATCATACCAATTCAAACTATTTTATTTAATAATTTTATCATGATATCTCTAATCAAGGAGTTTTCATTCTAGTGCAATCAACCTATGTTCTTGATGCAAGTTTCTTTAACCTCCTATAATATAAACAATAAAATAGAACACCATTAACATGGATTTATTTGGTCTATATCATTTCCATAAAAACTCATGTGATATAAACATACATTAAATAAGATAGGGGAAAAATACTTTATCATAATATTCCTTAATGAAATATTACTCAGGACACACCCAGTGTATCTTACATCACCAAAAACATAGGTTGTCATTGTTTTTTTAGTACATAAGTATAAAAAAATTAATACTCATTAATAATAATAATAATTTATTATAGGGATAGAAATTTTTTTCCCCATATAGGAACATTCAATGACACATATGAATGTGGATTTCCTACAATCATTTATTTATCTCTTAATTTCATATATTAGATATTACTGATGGCTTACTCCAAGAGAAGAATCATCAAAGTACTATGTGTCTCCACCATGGATATCCTATATTTTTTATGTCCCTAAAATTGCATCATTCAGAAATATAATATATATTTAATAATATAGTCTTGGACTATCTATGTTCTAATCATATTTGGTGTAACACCCCATCCTTCCAAAACACGCTTCTCTATGAAGAATACAATATCGTGTGTCGTACGCAACATCGAGTTCTAAAACACCACAACCAATCAAACTAGCCGTTATGAATAGTAATACCGACTTTTCAGAAATTTTATAAATTTATTTTTAAGAAATTGAATTCATTTTTGAATTCGGAATACCAAAATTAGCCTATGGTGAATTTTTGGTATTTTTCAAAAAACATTCAATTTTTTATGAATAGTGAAAAAACAATGAGTTCTAGTTTAAAACAAAAAATTTATTTAAATAATTATTTATTTTATTTAAATTTATTTTATGTCAAAATGGATACATAATACCTATATAAGTTCAATGTAATTCATTGGAGTCAATTTATAAAAATTATATATATATATATACATTTTATAGAACTTTTCACCGTCTTTTACCCACGTCCTAGGAAAATTTGTGAATTCACATAAAATGTAATTTTACCACTTTTGTGTGTGGAATTTCAAAAATCCTAGACACATGGTTGATTTCAGTAAGTAAAACATGGTCCAATAAGATTAAATTTTTTTTTGTTGAATAGTGACTTTTTACTTTTATTTACCATGGTTAAAAGTAAATAGGGTAATTAAGGGTAAACATGATTTTATTATTACACTGAAACATGTCTTAATTCTATTGGATAAGTGTTATTATACCAGAAATAACATTAGGAATAAAATATGATCCTTTAGGTCATCTTGTATTAGATTTGGGAATTTATTATTATTTTAATTAAAAAAGAGATAAAAGAGTTAAAATCAAAGTTTAATACAAAAAAATTTATATCGAGTTATACATAAGATATAATTTATTATAAATATTAATTATAAAGCTAAAAATATTTCCTAGATAATGGTGTCTTATTTATATTTTTTAGAAATTAAATAATTTAATTTATTTATGACATAATGATGAGACAGTAATTACCTTTTTAATGAAATAATAAAGTAATTGATATATAAAATACACAAATAATTGTAAACTAACACTTTTTTTTTGTGAATTCCACTAATTTTCTAGGTTAATATGACATGTAAGTACTGGTTAGATGAATTGTTTTTGAATTAATAATTCATTTAGGAATTTAGAAAAAAAAATACCAAATAGTGTCAAAATTGACATAAAAGAGTTTTTAAAACAAATATTATATAATTAATTGATATTCTATTTCTAAAAATCTATGATTCCTCCAAAGGACATATATAATGATAGTCGTATAATTAATGAACCTCTTGGGGTTCTCTTCGAAGTATATAGTATGTTTATTGACCATATAACATAAAAATACAAAGAGACATAGTAAGTGTCAAACTATTTAACTAAGGGTTAAATCAAAATAACAAAGTTAATATAGTGACCCAAACCTATATGAAACCTATTGATTGAGTGTTTTTCTACCCATTGCCACCATAGCCATTAAATAATTTATTTTGGAGCCATTAAAAACAAAAAACCATTTTATTATAAAAAAATATTTCTATCTTTTCCTAAGATGCCCCTCACCCCTCCTATAAAAGGGCAGACCCCCTTCTCTCAAAGTCACACCATTAAAGCCACTAGGCTCGGCCAAAACCTATCCAAATACCCTCTCATCTGCCCTTAATTTATCCTAGAGGCCTTCCATTAGTTAGAATGTGACGCACTCCTGTCGTAGGGCATGGAAAAACAATTATTTCATAAGTTAAAATGTAATAATGTGGTTGACCTAGGATGTCTCCCGAAGAGGAGTGCACAAAAAAAAGGGTAGTCACTTTAAAATGAGGATAAAAATTTTGTGTTTTTGAAATGAAATTTGAAATTAAAATGATTGAAAAACTATGATATTAAAAAGGGTGATTAGTTTGGGGTTCGCTTCCTAATTTTAATCCTATCCTTATTCTATTTAATACAAACCTCTTATTCTTTGTGGATGAAAGTGAGTTTCCACAATCGTTTCCTCTCACTTGGTGAAATTATGATGGTGAGAGAAAAAACCATACCATGATATCAGTCTTGTCAACTCTGCTTCCATGTGTAAAATAGTTGTATTGAATATATTTCATTGAAATGGGAAATACCCAATCAGTTTTTTTATCCCAAACAATCAAGAACATTCACTACACCTTTTTCACGTACTAACGATCATCGAGTACTTCACACCACTAATCTATGGTTCAATCCATCGTATATAAACCAGAAATCAGTGGAGGGAGATTATGATTATTTACCAAGGAAAAATTAATAACAGAATTAATATTAAAGAATGATCTCACTTGATAGTAAAATACTCTATAATAAATTGAAAACAACTTTGAAGAAGAATGAAATTTATTCAATTGCATCCAAGAACTCAAGCATTACAATGTAGAAAAACAACTCTTCCCCAATCACTCCAAATGTTTACCCCACCATGGTAAAGTTAATCGAGATGAATGGGGAACAAGAAGGAATTAAAAACTATGAAAATGAAATGAAATAGAAGTAAAAGTTGAGAAGTTATTCTCCTTAGTGTCCCAGGAGGAATGGGGTGGAGAATGACATGCTTTTGGAGGGTGGGGCTCTCCTCCTTTTATAGCCAGACTTTTTCCCCAGATGTTGGCGTGTTGTAGCCCCATTAAATAAAATATTCAGACGTTGATCCCTTCTTGAATGTTGGGAATAATCCTCTTGGCTGTGTCCCCTTAAAATATCATCGGATTAGGACATGTATTCCGATATTTATGTTTGTTTTACTCTGAGAATTTTTTCTGTCCAGTCAGACTCTCCAAAATACAATCATCCGGATTAGGGCGATTTAATGACCCCATAAACGTCCACTTAATTCATTACTTCCTTACATAATGATGATCTAAAACCCCTTTGGCGTCCAGCCACAGAATTTCACAATATTTTGGCCCACCATAGATGAGTTATGGAGCCCACACCAAAACTAGCCAGAACTGCAACCAATTTTCTTGAGCCAACTTGTGAGCTTCTTTGGAGCTTTCATATGGATGATTCAACTTTTAGTCTAAAAATATAAAATGAATCCCTAGATGTTTAGAATCTGGAAACGAAATAATTTTTCATTTTGGATTAGTGTATAATATTTTAGGGCCAATCTACAGAAATAATTTAAAAATGTTAAAAATCCAAAACGGACCATTTTTACAATTCACCTCAAAAAACACCAATATCATAAAAATAAAACAATTCATTTTAAAGGAACAATTTTTTGGGTTTAAAACAATGATATTAAAAATAAATTAATTGAAAATATTTTCTCTATCAATTCCCCAACAATTAGCACTTGGAATCCTGGACATGTAAAATTCAAATCAAATCATATCCAAAACACATATCAATGAGATCTACCAAGTCAATTCCAAGAAACAAAATAATATCATCCCTAATCAAAAACAATTATTTCATGTTCTTCTCTTTACATTTTAATATATTTCCACTTCTTTTCTTATCCCATGCACACAAAACACCTACGTCATTTTAATTTTCTCTCATCTCACAAATGTAAATGCTGAACAAGGCTTTCTCATCCAATCTCACACAAGAGTTACCATGTGCTTGATAAATTCCTAATTCTCCACCCGATGTGAGTTAAGGACATGCGTTTCTAATTAGTACTTTTCAGGGTTGTTCTGTGACTTCTGGTTGGTAGGATTTAGATGTTAAAAATTATGAGGCCGAAAAGGGAGTGCTAGGCTCTTATTGATGAAAAATTTCAAGATTCTAATTTTCACACAAATTTGATCTCTTTATCTTCCCCTTTATAGAAACTCATCTCCATCATCATTCAATCAGCTTAGGATTTCAACAGCAGAAATTTCAATCTTCTCAAACATGATTTTTCTTGAAAGATCCAGACAAGCACAACTTTCTTTTGTTTACATCGGATGCTCCAGAAAGGCACAACTTCTCTTATCATGAAAACTCCAGAAAGGCACAACTTTTAACAAAATGAAATATTCCATAGGAACATCAACTCTTCAACATTTTATATTCCGCCAAAAGAATCATCAAATGAGGTAGTACACCACAAGAAATCTTCCCCCGCACTTATGTTCAACTAGATCATGAAATTTCACTTCAATAACATGTAGGATAGGGAAATTTGGCTTATAATGTGGCCAACCTAACATGTAATTAATGGCTACTAGGGGCTACAGTTAAAGATATGTGTAAAGGTGCGCCATAATGAAATGGATTATTTTGAAAAGGGGGCTTCAATCCAAATAAATTCCTCAATCATTTAAAACACACATACCCTAAACCCTCAGGTTTTGAAAAGAATAAATCATATTCTGGTTAAAGCAAGCATGGTCTATTTCTCTCAAGAAATGAGGTTAATGAAAAGCATATTACAAAAATAGTTTAGAATCATCCCAAGAAAGTTATTTCAATGATATAAATAGTGAAATATGGCATGAGTTTCAAAAATTAGTGTACATTTCATGAAATTACAAAATATTTGAAGTTGAAAAAAATTAATTTCAACACTCATTTAAGCTCTGTTTCATGAAATAGATTTGTTCACATATTAAAATGGGTTTCAAAAATGGTATTGAAAATCATTTCAGCTCAAAAGTTTCAAAAACACACCAAAAATTGATAAATAAGCCCACAAAAATTTGAAAACACACAATTATAGAGTACACCAGATCTTCCCCCTTCACAATTATATACCTCTTTCATGGCGGGGGTAGGATGATGTATGGAACCTCCTCCTCTTCATTAGCTACATGTGCACTGACTTATTCAAAATATAGTGGTTTCTCCAGATGTGCTGCATGAAAAGAATTATCAAAGGGAGATTCAAAATTTAAATTTGAAATATTAATTTCAAAGTCTTCCCTTTGAAGGTAGGAAGATTTTAGATTTGGTTCTTCAGGAATAGTCACTTGTATCACTTTATGGACTTCCTCAAGTAGATGAAAAATATCTTCATGGAGCTCTAGGTGTTCCTCAATAGGTGAATATTCATTTACATCTTCTTCTAAGGCAATTTAAGGATTTAGCATATCTGAAAATTTAAAATTATAAGGAGTGATTCTTAAATTGGATTGAATGAAATTAGAAAATGTAGAGTTCATGGAAGGATCATCTCCCTAAGTTGGTTATAGTTCAATAACTTCTTCAGTTGAATGTGCCTCTTGGAATTGATTATCACTGGATGGAGGGAGGTAGTTGGGCTCCTCCATCTTGACTTCAAATTCCACCAATTGGGTGGTTTCTTCCTTCCCTGGTGATGGATATTCATCTTTATAAGGCCTAGGGAGATCAAGAAGTTCTTCACATTCATTCAAAAATTCATCAAGTTCTTTTTGATCTCCCACATTTATCTCAGTAGAGAAGTCATATTATTTTTCATCTATCTCAGGTAGAATTGGTTGAGTGATGATGAATGAGTCATCAGGTACCTCAACATTTACATCCTCTAGTCCTTCAATTATGAGTGGTGAAATTTCTTCCACCACTAACTCAGGTTCATTCTCCGTCTCAGGGTCAGGTTGCTCCATCATTGTATGAACATAGTCCAATGCCCATTCCATTTCCTACCCAAATCATCCAAATTATTACTAATCCCTTTTTCCTGGTCATTGAGATCACAATAATAAAATTTTGATTCTAGATATTGCAGCTGCGAGTAATATTCCCATGCATAAAAAGTTGAATTTGAATACATCATGGAAAAAATAATTTTTATTTTTTTTAATTTGAATAATTCAAATATTTACAAATAAGTTGTGGAACTTCCTCCCCGAAAACATCGCCAAGTTTGACGCACACCTGTCATAGGTAGAGGAAAAAAATTATTTTCTAAGTTAAAATGTAGTAATGTGGTTGACCTAGGATGTCTCCCAAAGTGGAGTTCACAAAAAAATGGGTTGTCACTTTAAAATGAGGATAAAAATGTTGTGTTTTTTAAATGAAATTTGAAATTAAAATGATTGAAAAACTAGGATATTAAAAATGGTGATTAGTTCGGGGTAAAATTCTTAATTTTAATGCTATCCTTATTCAATTAAATTCAAACCTCTTCTTCTTTTTTGATTAAAGTGAGTTTCCATAATCGTTTCCTCTCACTTACATGGTGAAATTATGATGGTGAGAGAAAACCTTACCAAGATCTCGGTTTGGTCAACTCTCCTTCCATTTCTAAAATAGTTGTATTGAATATACTTCATTGAAATAGGAAAGACACAATTTGGTTTTGTTTATCCCAAATAATCAATAAAATTCACTACACCTTTTACACGTACTGATGATCGTCGAGTACTTCACCCCTAATCCTTGCTTTATTCCATCGTATATAAACCAGAAATAAGTGGAGGGATATTATGATTATTTTACCAAGGAAAAAATCAATAATGGAATTAATATTAAAGAATGATAACACTTGATAATAAAATACACTATAATAAATCAAAAACAACTTTGAAGAAGAAAGAAATTTATTCAATTGCGTCCGAGAACTCAAGAATTACAATGTAGAAAACCAAACCTTCCCCAATCACTCAAAATGTTTACCCCACCATGGTAAGGTTAATCAAGAAGAATGGGAAAAAATAAGGAAATAGAAACTATGAAGAAGAAAAGAAATAAAAGAGAATGCTGAGAAGTTATTCTCCATGGTGTCCCAGGAAGAATGGGATGGAGAATGGGATTCTTTGAGAGGGTGAGGCTCTCCTCCTTTTATAGACAGAATTTGTCCACCAGATGATGATGTGTTGTAGCCCAATTAAATGACATATTTCCGTATTGATTCCTTCTTGATTGTTGTTCATAATTATCTTGGACGTGTCCCCTCAAAATCGTAGTGTATTTGTACATGTATTCCGAGAGTTATGGCCATTTTACCCTGAAAATTTATTCTTTCCAGTAAGACTCTCTAAAATGGAATCCTCCGGATTAGAATGATTTAATGACCCCATACACGGTTGATTCAAGCAGTAATTCCTTCACAAAAGATGCTCCAAACCCCCTTTCGCGTCCACCCACCAAATCTCACAACATGCAGGCCTACCATGGATGAATTATTGGGCCCACAACAAAACTAGGCAGAACTGCAAACAGTTTTCTTGAGCCAACTTGTGAGCTTCTTTGGAGCATCCATATGGACGATTCAACTTTTAGTCTAAAAATAGAATGTGAATCCATGGATGTGTAGAATCAGGAAAATAATTAATTGTGCAATTTGGATTAGTGTGGTTAGTGATATGGCCATGATAAAAAATAATTTAAAACTGTTAAATATCCAAAATGGCCCATTTTTACTATTTAGCTCAAAATAACACCAATATCATTAAAATGAAACAATTAAACTTAAATGAACAATTTTGTAGGATTAATACAATTCTATTCAATATAAATTAATTGAAAATATATCTCTATTAGAAAGCTATGATATGGTTCCCTTTTGGTCAAATCAAAAGGAAGAACCCGGAGAAGAGGTAAATATCTCACCACCACTTTCAAGTTCCTTTCTCCTTCCACATCCATTTTCTTTATTGTTTCCAATGTAATATAATGACTATAGTATCTTCTATATACTATGATGTTAGTATAAATATGGTACAACAAAAATAATTAATCTATCTATCCTTTGAATTTCATGTCATCATACGTGCGTACGTACGACTTACCATCTCCACACCATGGTATAATTGTTATACAATACATTATTATTTGGATGGGTATAATAATAGGTATAGCTAATGAAAATAATAAATATAACAATATAAATATTCTGTATATTTTGATATACCTTTCAATTATATACTATTTTAATATCAAAATAATGATATTTTCGCTTGTGCATACGTACGGATTACCGTCTCCACGAACGCGATAAGATTAATTACCCATCATATCCATTCAAGAATAATTCTCATTTGATGGTTAAAAAATAATGATTAATGAAAAAATATATTTCATTTTATAAATCAAATATATCCTATTCATAACAAACATGGCTTACGTAACCAAGCATATAAAGGAGAATGAATTAGTTATCACCCAAAATGACTATAATACTAAAATATCTTTAACAAAGCAATATTATAAGATCATATATGATATCATATTAATATATATGGTTATTTAATAATTTAATAACAATTATTTCACTATTATACAAGATGTTAACGTACCCTCAACCAAGGAAAAGTACAAGGTAAGGGTTTATTTCATAATCTCTTCATTATCAGAGGCTGTTTATATGGAACTATCTACTAGGAACTCTTTATCATCCACATCCATTTTACTTAAAAATTTATTTAAAAACATTCTTAATATTGTATATACTATGGTTTAAATCCATTTATAACCTTGTTTGAATTTTTATAGGATTTTTATAAAGTATTCTTTCCATCGTTTTCCAAACAAGGTCCTTTTTAACCCTTTCAACAAAATTAAGTAAATAATGTCTTTTATAACTTATATAGAGGGTGTGAAAATTTTCCACTATTATAAAATCATCGATACATCTATTACAAGCTTATAAAAATATTTTCATTGTAAATTTTTATTTTATAATTATGTGACGTTTAAATAATTTAAAGAAAGAGATATTTCTCTCAAATAGTTTTGATTTCATCGATGTCAACATCCATCGATGGATTTAAGCTTATTTGAAGCTGATTAATTATGATACAAAACAACCCTATTGTATTGAAGGTTTCTTGATATGTTTGACTGTGGATGTGTTATTTTTATACCATTAATGGTTTATGGATAAATTATTGACATTTTATTTACAAGTATTGATATGAATGTTTATGATGTGTTTAAACCTGTTCATATGAGGATTGCATTGGACCTAGTAAGTGATGGGTGGATCCTATTATAGCTACTCGATGCATCGGTAGATCTAATGAGACAAACTAGTGTCTTGGCATATGGCCTTGACAAAATCTGATTTCTAGTCTTGGCACAAGGCCTTGACTGTGTGGTTATGAAAGTATGGAATTATGCATTAAATTATTATGAAAGTGTTTATTGATATTTGATTTGATTATTCAACTAGTAGAATATCCATTTGAATATGTAAATGGCATTATATCATTTTATTTTTTCCATATTATGCTTAAGATCACGTATAAAAGGATTTTGTTTTAGTGATACATTGCCTTAAATGTTTATGATTATTTATGTAATTTTACACTATTTTGTTATCCTTATTGAGCATCTGAGCTCACACCTTTCTATGTTTTATTTTTATCAGTATGTTCAGAAATATTTTATGACTGACCTGTAGGGATAGTCTAAGGGGATATGAGTGTGGACTATGGAGACTATGTTGTTGTAGTTTTTCACATTATGATGTCATGTAAGACTTATGAATGTATCTAGTGTTTCCAAGGAGACTAAATTAATCGATCTTTCAAGACATGAACCTTTATGATCATACCAATGTTATGTAAAAATGCAAAGACTCTGGGTAACTGGGGTTGAGCCATTACAGTTGGTATCATAGAATGTTTAGTTCAAACCATGTAAGCTATATTATGATAAACACTGATTATATCAAATAGACCTAAGATAGTCTTTGAGTATTAGTATAGACCAACTTCCTAGAATTTTGGTATTTTAGAGATTTTGTGACTTTTACAAACAATACATCCTTGACTGGAAACGAGAAGGTAGAGGCAGCTCAGGCATAGATGTACCTAGGGGTAAAACCTAAAAACACCGCTTTGAGCTAGACTCGAACGGGAACTGGTGCATGACAACGGGCCGTGCTGGACTCTTGGTTACGAAACTCCCATGGGATATTCTTAGGATGATTATCATTTAATTTATAAACCATTATGAGGGGTTTATGAGTATATACACCCTCAAAGAAAACTTATTTATGATTATGTATTATATTCATAAAATATTCAATTTTTGTTAAGTATTTTAAAAATTTTGGATTTATGTATTGAGATTCATAAACTAATCAAGTTTACGTCATTGTTTAGAAATGGAACCTAGTAGAAGGAATTAAAACCGTATCAATTCATGCACTCCATGTAGGGATTTCCCTTTCTACTCAAGATAATTATAGTAGAGATGGTAATGCAACTGGTGTTGATCACCTAATCGCCATACTTGGTCATCTAACTCAGGTTATAAATAATAACCATACTCGTATGGAGCACCCCGATCCACAATGAGGAGGATAAATGTTAGATATATTGAGGAGTAAACAACCAACATCATTCAATGGGAGTACAATTCCATTGGTAGCTGAGAAATGGATAAGTCATTTAGAGAAAATATTTCATGCCTTGGGGAATAGCTAAAGGGAAAATGTTATCATGTCAGTTTACTGCCTCACTAGAGATGTTGATCAATGATGGTTATTGATTCAAAACATTAAGGAAGATGATGAAGTATCAAATATGTAATGGAGGGAGTTTAATGATATTTTCATACAAAAATACTTTCCTCATGACCATCGTGCAGATATGGAGAGACAATTTCTGAGTCTGGGGTAAATGGAGGATGAGAATGTTGCAAAGTATGCGTGTAACATTACAAGGTTAGCAAGGCATGATACTGATTATATATGTAACCCAAGAAGTATGATTGATATTTTATTTTATGGGTTAAAACCCTTTCTCCGTCTAGCATTAGTCTCACAAACCTTCTCTTCATACGAAGATATTGTCTCATGTGCAATCAAAATAGAAAAGGAATTCTCTAGGTCTTACGACTTTAAATCAAAGCAAGAGAAGAAGAGATATAATGACCAATTTAGAAATGGAAATAAGGGGAAGAAAGGAAAAGTTGAATATCCATCCTCTAGTATGTGTGGGAAGAAGCATCCCAAAACTTGGTTGATTGGAATGGGAGTCTATTACAAGTGTGGTGAAAAAGGGCCCCATGCTCATGATTGCAAGGGGAAAAAAGAAGCTACTGATGTCCAATACTACAATTGTAGGGAGATGGGACATTATGTAAATTAATTTCCTAGGTGTCTAGGAAACTTACCTTAGAAAAGACCAACGGATCAATGCTGAGATTATGCGATCTCTACTACTGAGGTTGATGCTCTGAAAGACAAAGTGGCTGGTAATTTATTGGTTTCCTCAAGTTTAGCCAATGATTTACTGGATTCTGGTACATCACATTGTTTCATATCTTCCCAGTTTTCTAAGATAATTAGATATTTACAATTTGAATTAACAAGGGAGTTGTCAGTCAAAACTCCAAAGGGATGTATCATTGCTACAATTGTTTGTGAAACAGTTCCCATTAGGGCATATAAATGTTCTTTATCTATTGATATAACTGTCATACCCATGATTGAATTTAATATAATCCTCGTTATGGATAGGCTGTTGGGCCATGATGCAAAAATTTATTATAATATTAAGTATGTAACAATTTTTTATGATGATAAGGAGTACCTTATATTTAGAGTAGAAACATTACCACCTATTTCTTATCTAGATCCACCCCCAGAAGCTCAACTAAATTCAATTATTGGGGAGGAAGAAAATGAAATAATGGTGGGTGAGGAATGGAATTTTCCAATGGAGTACGTGACTGTTGTGGAAGAATATTGTGATATATTTTCAGAGTATTTAACTGCAAATCTTCCAGAACAAGAAATTGAGTTTTCCATTGACTTAATTCCTAGTTCAAGGACCATATCAAAGACCACGTTTAGAATTCCCATTGTGGAATTAGTGGAAATAAAGAAACAAATAGATGAATTGAGTAATAAGGTATTTATTCTACCTAGTGTTTCTCTATGGGGACCCCCTATTCTTTTTGTTAAGAATAAAGATGGATCTATGAGGATGTTCATTGACTAGAGAGAAATCAATGCTATAATGATAATGAACAAGTACCCCTACCTTTCATTGATGATTTATTCGACAAACATCATGGAGAACAATACCATTCAAAGATTGACCTTCGATCTGGATATCATCTTTTGGGTGTGATGGAGGAAGACATTCAGAAAACAACATTTCGAACCAGGTACGGGTATTAAGAGTTTACAGTAATGCCTTTTGGAATGACTAATGCACCCTCTGTCTTAATGGATCTAATTAATAGAGTTTTCAAGGGATATCTTGATGAATTTGTAGTGGAATTTATTTATTATATCATTTTGAATACTCCAAAAGAAATGAAGATCATGAAAATCACTTACGCAATATCCTGAAGACTCTTTGAAGACATGAATTATATGGGATGTTTAGAAAGTGTGAATTCTAGCATCAGGAGATTTCTTTCCATGGATGTATTCTCTCTAAGGATGGAATCTCTGTTGATCCTTCGATGACAAGAGTAATCCATGAATTTCTAGAACCAACGATTATAACTGAGGTACGAAGTTTTATTGGTTTAGCAGGTTATTATCGACGTTTCATCTAGAATTTTGCTCGATTGGCTAACCCATTAAATAATCTCACACATAATGGGGTTAAATTTGTGTGGAAAAAAGATTGTGAAGAATGTTTTGAATAAATGAAGATAAGATTAGTAAATTCTTATATATTGACTCTACCATTGGGGAATGATGGGTTTGTTTTTTATAGTGATGCTTCAATGAAAGTACTTGGTTGTGTCTTTATGCAGAATGATAGAGTTATTTCATGTGCATCCCAATAGATAATAATTCATGAGCAAAATTATAGTACTCATGATCTTGAGATTGCTTCTATAATCAATTTTTGAATGTATGGATACATTATCTCTATGGGTAAAAATGTGAGATATATACCGATAACATGAGATTGAAGTATATTTTCTCACTGAATGAACTCAACATAAAGAAAAGGAGATGACTTGAACTACTCAAAGATTATGATTTCACCATACACTACCAGCCAGGGGAGGAAAATATGTTGGTAGATGCTTTGAGCAGAAAGGATCATGGATTTTTGGACAAGATGATAATTGAAAGGGATCCTATTTTCATGGATCTAGTGAAAATGTACATGAGAATAACCATGGAAGGTGAAACATAAATACTTTTTTTAAGTGGTTTCCAAGCCATCTTTATTAGGAAGGATAGAATGTTCTCATACATATGATGAAGTGTTCTAAAATAATATTACAGATGTGAATGATGGGAGATTGATTGAATTTGTCTATGAGGATGAAATTTTGAATTTGGGGAAGAGGATTTGTGTTTCTGATATAGCTAATCTAAAAAGGGAATTTTTGGATGATGCTCATAGTTCCAATTCCTATATACACTCTGGTTGCACTATAATATATAGAGATTTGATGAAACAATTTTGGTGGGACAACACGAAGAGGGAGATTTCTAATTTAGTGTCAAGATGTATGGTTTGTTAACAAGTGAAAGATAGAAGGAAATACCATAGAAGAGTCATGAAACCTCTTCCCTAACCTGAGTGTAAATAGGATAATATTACGATGGACATTATCATGGGAATACCAAAGACTCCTAAAAGGAACGATGTAATATGGGTTGTTGTTCATCATCTTACCAAGTCAGCACATTTTCTTGCTATAAGAGAAGATGTACCACTTGAATGTCTAGAAAGAATATATATTAATAATGTTATGACTTCATGGAGTACCCCTATCTATTATTTCTGATCGTGATCCACGTTTTACATTAATATTATGGAAAATACTTCAGAAATCCATGTATACTGAACTTCATTCGAGCACTGCCTACCACCCTCAAACTGATAGACAACCAGAATGGACTATTCAAACCTTAGAAGACATGTTGAGATTATGATCAATTGAATTTCAAGGTATGTAAGATCATTATTTACCTCTGGTATAATTTTCCTACAACAATTTATTCTATTGACGTATTCGGATGGCACCATATGAAGCATTATACAGAATGAGATGTTACACACCAACATGTTGAGATGATGTTGTTTAAAGAAAACTAGTAGGCCCAGAACTGGTGGAGGAAACGATAGAAAAGGTGAACGTAATCAAAAAACACATCAAAGAATCTCAAATTAGAGAGAAGAGCTATGCTGATAAGCGAAGGAAGGATTTGGAATTTTAGGTAGGAGATCATGTCATCTAAAAGGTAAGTCACAGAATGGGTGTTATATGTTTTGATAGGGGTAAATTGAGTCCCACATAAATCGGACCGTTCAAAATTCTAGAAAGAATTGGGGTTATAGCATACCATTTGGTAATGCCTCCAAGTCACTCCAAATTTCATGATGTGTTCCACATATCACTGTTGAGAAAAAACATGACTGAACAAATGCATGTACTCACCTATGAGGAGTTAGAACTTGAACCCGATATGTCTTATTTCTATGATCATGTAATGATTCTTGATAAAAGAGAACAAGTGCTGAGAAACCAGATGACTCATCTGGTAAAATTTCTATAGAGAAACCATAAGTTGGAAGATGCGACCTTGGTACCTAAGGAAGTTATGATGAAGAACCACCTAAGTCGTTTTATATAGTAATATGCTAGAAATTTCGAGGATGAAATTATTAGAATGAGGGGAGAATGTAACACCCCAAGCATCCACGGTACTCTTCTCTTTGAATAATACAACAACATATGTTGTATGCAACTTCGAGTTCTAACACACCACAACAAATCAAACATGTCTTTATCAATAGTAATACCTACATTTTGAAATGTTAGAAATATTATTTTTAAAAATGGACTTCATTTTTTAATTGGGAATATCAAAATTATCCAACGGTGAATTTTTAGTATTTTTCTAAAAAATATTATTTTTTTATGAATAGTGAAAAACACTCTAAGTTATAATTTAAAACCGAAATTTTATTTAAATAATTATTTATTTTATTTAAATTTATTTTTGGTCAATTTAGATACATAATACCTAAATAAGTTCAATGTAATTCATTGGAGTAAATTTATAGTAATTTTAGATATATAAAACTTTGATAGAACTTTTCACCATCTCTTACCCAGCTTCTTGGAGAATTTTCGAAATCACATAAAAGGTAATTTTACTGATTCTGTGAGTGGAATTTCAAAAATACGAGAGACGTGGTTGATATCAGTATGTAAAATTCGGTTCAATAAGATAATTTTTTTGGGTGAATAGTAACTTTTTACTTTTATTTAACACGGTTAAAAGTAAATAGGGTAATTAAGTGTAAAAATGATATTATTATTACCCTAAAACATGTACTAATTCTATGGGATAAGTTTTATTATATTGAAAACAACTTTAGGAATAAAATATGTTCATTTAGGTCCACTTGTATTAAAGTAGGACATTTATTATTATTTTATTTAAAGAAGAGTTGAAAGAGTTAAAATCAACGTTTAATGAATAAATAATTTTCAATATAGGGATATAAATCAGAGAAATTCGATTATAAATATTCATTAGAAAGAAAAAATTATATCCTACATAATGGTATTTTATTTATAATGTTTAGACATTAAATAATTTAATTTAATTATGATACAATGATGATCCAGTAATTACCTTATTAATGAAATATTAGAATAATTGATATTATAAAGACCCAAACATATGTAAATTAAGACTTATTATGAATTACACTAATTTTATAAGTTCATATGACATGTTTGAATTAGTTTGATGAATTGTTTTCAAAATAATAATACTGTTATGAATTTAGAAAAAACAAAATACCAAATAGTGTCAAAATTGACATAAAAGAGTTTTCAAAACAAATATTATATTTATAATTGATATTCTATTCCTAATAATATAATATTCTTCCAAAGAACTTATAAAATGATAGGTGTATCATTAATTAACCACTTGGGGTTCGAACGGAAGTATTTAGTAATTTAATTAACTATATAATATAAAAATACAAAGAGACATGGTAAATGTCAAACTATTTAACAAAGATTTAAATTTAAAAGATAATGGTTATATAGTGACCCAAACCAGTCTAAAACCTATTGGTTTTGTGGTGTTCAACCCATACCCACCTTAGCCATTAAATAATTCATTTTTGAGCTATTAGAAACCCAACATTATTTTAATATAATATAATATTTCTAGATTTTCCAATGGTTCCCTCACCCCTCTTATAAAAGGGAACTCCCCTTCTCTCTAATTCACACCTTCAAAGCCATTTGGCTCAGAAAAACCCTTCCCAAACACCCTCTCAACTTTCCTCCCTTCATACTAGATGCATTTAGTCAGAAATACAACCTATGGATCCCTTTTTATCAATTCAAAAGAAAGAACCCGAAGAAGAGGTAAATATCTCACCACCTCTTTCAAGTTCCTTTCTCCTTCCACTTATTTTTCGTTGTTTTTTCCATTATAAAATAATAAATCAAGTATATTCTATATACTACATTGTTATTATAAATATGGTTAAACCAAAATCCTTATTCTATCCATCCTTTGAATGACATGTCACCATACGTGCGTACATACGGCTTACCTTCTCCACGTTGTGGTGTAATTGTTATTCAATACATTATTATTTGTATGGATTTAATAATGAGTATAAATAATGTAAATAATAAATATAAAATGAAAATGTTTCTTTGTATTTGATATACCATTCAATTATATACTATTTTAATTTAAAAAAATGATATTTTTGCTCGTGTGTACGTACAAATTACGGTCTCCACGAATTCGATGAGATTCATTATCCATCGTATCCATTCAAGAGAAATTTTCATTTGATGGTTCAAAAATAATTTTTAGTGACATAATATCATTCTGACTAAAAATAAAATATATCCTATTCATAGAAAACATGGAATAAGTAACCAAGAATATAAAGGAGAATGAATCAGTTGACACCCAAAATGACGTTAATACTAAAATATCTTTAAAAAAGCAATATTAGATGATCATATATGATATAATATTAATATATATTGTTATTAAATAATTTAATAAAAATTATTTCACCATTATACAGGAGGTTAAAGTACCCTCGACCAAGGAAAAGTAGACAGTAAGGGTTTATTTCACAATCTCTTCATTATCTGAGATTGTTTATATGTAATTATCTACTGGGACCTCTTTATCATCCACATCCATTTTCTTAAAAATTTATTTCAAAATATTATTAATATTTTATAGACTATGAGATAAAATCAGTTATACCCTTGGTTGAATTTTTATAGGATGTTTATAAAGGAATCTTTCCATAATTTTCCTAACATGGTCCTTTTTATCCTTTTTGACTAAATTAATGTAAGAATGTCTTTTTGAACTTATATGGTGGGTGCACCTATTTTCAGACATTATAAAATCATTAAAGATTCACTTAAAAGATAATATTAATATTTTCAGTGTAAATGTTTTATTTTATAATTATGTGACATTTAAATGATTTCAAAAAAAGAGATATTTCAATCAAATAGTTTTGATTTCATCTATGTCAACATCCATTGATAGATTTTATGCTTATTTGATGTTTATTTATTATGATAAAAAACTTCCATATTGTATTGACATTCTTGGGATATGTCTGACTATGGATGTGTTTTTTTATACTATTCATGGTTTATGGAAAAAGTATTTACATTTCTTATGGTATTTTTAATACGAATGTTTATGATATGTTTAAAACTGTTCATATGGGGAATGCATTGGACTTATTAAGTGATGGGTGGAGCCTGCTATCACTTCTAGATGCATCGGTAGGTCTCATGAGACAAACTAGGGTCTTGGCACAAGACCCTGATAAAATCATATTTTTAGTCTTAGCACAAGGCCTTTACTATGTTGTTATGAATGTTTGGAATTATGCATTCCATTGTTATGAAAGAGGTTATTGACATTGCATGTGATTATTTGACTAGTAGAATATCTATGTGAATAAGTAAATAGAATTATTTCATTTTATTTATGCCATATCATGCTGAAATTCATGTTTAAATGGCTATTGTTTTACATATACATTGCCTTAAATGTTTATGTTTTTATGAAAGTTTCTACTATATTGTTGTCCTTACTGAGCATCTGAGCTCACCCCTTTCAGTGTTATATTTTTCCCAGGATGTGAAAAAGTATTTTATGACTGACCTTTAGGGATAGTCTGTGGGGATATGAGTTTAGAATATGGACACTATGTTGTTTTAATTTGTCACATAATGATGTAATGTAAGACTTATGAATGTCTCTATTGATTCCAAGGATACAAAAATAATAATTCATTCAAGACATGATCTTTTGTGATCATGCCAATGTTTTGTAAAAATGAACTGACTCTGGGTAACTTGGGTCTAGGCGTTACATTGTGGAACTGTTATGGCCTTTCAATGCGATATCTACTCTTAAGACATTATTACATATGATGTCACAATGAAGAAAAACCGTGATGTGATAAATAATTAATTATAATCAAAATAATTAACACAGGTTATTATTAAGTAAAAATAATTTGTTTCTATGCAACCAACTCTAATAGAACACCACTCGCACAAGATCCAACAACAAACTACCATCAGTCCAATGACACTCTCAAGAAAATCATAATTATGCTATGATATGACTTTATTCAAGGAGACTTCCATATTTTTTTCTATGGGAATTATTCTTAATGCTACATCCCCACTATGAGTAAAATACCTCATGAGGTGATACTTATAATGAATTTTATTTGTTTTTTGGTGCGACCATAGCTCTTTTAATGAGGAACCATTGTATTACTATAATAATAAAATGGATAAGATATTTATTGTTAGGTACCACATGAAGGACCTAGAAAAAATTCGTATCAAAATAGATTTCATGGATACATTGGAAGCTACGATATACTTGGACTCCAGGGAAAAAATTAGGGAAAATCGATAGGTTTTAACTCTTCCCAGTCACAGATCCACTATTAGACAAAAAAATCATATCTTGATTGCGGTGTCAGATCATTATCAAAAATTTGAAAACTTACATTATTATAAACCTTAATCATTCATAGTTCAAAACATGGAATATATGGCTGATCTTATCCATGAAGCATATGATATTTTACTAATTCTCACTTTATCATGTTCTGTGTAAAGAATAGTTCTCATATATTAATTTATACTGTGTGACACAAGAACCATTACCCTCTTGGATTGTTCAATATTAATATCTTTAGTTTCGGGTCAGTGTCTATACTTTGAATTAGTCCATGAAACCAAATAGATTAATCATGAATGATATTGGTCCCAAGAATATTGATTGCTTCAACAATTTACTTCATGGATAAACAAATGTTCAACTAGTCCTTAACCGACATTAATAATAGTATGTCATTTCCAATAAGAAATATGTCATAAAAATATACTACTAGGACAATGACTACATTTCCACTAAACCACAGGTAAATTCATGGATCATATTAATTATTAATATAACTAAAGTATTTTCTAGCATCATTTAATAAAAGAAATTTGACCAAGATTCTTGATTCAATCCACAAATGTTTCTCTAAAACTTTCAAAAACTGTTGGCATCTACTGGAGTTAAAACCCATATTTTTGTGTGATATAAAAAACATTAAAAAGGATCCCATTATGGAAATATATTTTGGTATCCATCATCAAAATTTATTAGACATGTTTATTAGGTATATCAAGTATAATTATGATATATTTAAACATAGAAAATGGTGAAAAGTTTTATTCATAGTGAATTCCTTGATTCTTTTTAAAACACTTATCTAATATACTTGCTTTAAAGGTATTTAAATTAACATATGAGACTTATTTTGACTTGAATACCCATTTTCACCCCACAATATTAACATAAATTTTTGCAACAACATGAAGTGAAACTAGTTCTGGTAGATGGTATCCATTTTATAATTCATCGATTCTTTCCATATTATAGATTCTGAGCTCTCTACTGCCTATTTATTTGAGTGGTTCATCATTGTAAATAAATAATGATTTACCATCATCAGTGATTGGAAAATCATATTTCTTTGGTCTATTACCTCTCTAGTGATCCTACACATTGCATGTGTTTTAAGTACTACTTCTTCAACTGGTACCAATAGAATTAGTTTCTATACCAACTATTATGTATCTTAAGCATCAATATCATCGAATTCAACCCTTCACCCACTATCCTATTTGAGGATGTACTCCCTCTTAATGAATAAAAATTTTCTAGTGACAATCACTTTATTGTATCCGTGGTTGTATAGGTAGTGTCCCTTTATTTCCCTATGATACCCAATAATGATACACTTTTCTCCCATGGTTTCTCGTATATTTACTGAGAAGTCCATAAAAATTTCATCCCCCCACTAAACATGTGTATTAGAAAAAAAGGATTTCTATACAGTACATAGATCAAAGAGAATACCAAATTCCATAATATTTTGTACTTCATTAAATGTATATGCCACATTTCTTGATTTATATCCCCAAATGGATAATGGATGATTTTCCAGAATTATAATCAACCATACCATGTCTAAAAAGAATGGTTACTCCATGTACTAAAATCATTAAATTGTGGTTTTTCTGTTATATTGTGTTGATATAGGATCCAAAATTCTTGATTAAGATATTAACCACCTCGATCCAAGTTATGTTTATTTATATTCATTCCACATTGATTCTCTACATCATTATTAAATTCATTGAATTTATCAATAGACACATACATATACTTTTTCATGTAGACATTTCCATATCTACTCAACTCATTATTAAAATTTATTAATTAAGAATATCCACCTCAATATTCAACATTAAATTTTCTAAACACATCAGTTTGTAAAAATCCTGAAAGCTATGTGCCCTTTTTAACCATATCCAGCAAATGGTGGTTTTGGAATTTTTATATTCAAAATAAATATGATATATTTCAACTGGTATAATATTAATAATGTCTATATAATCATATTTATAGATATCTTTCAAACGCATATATTTTATAGGACCATGATAGTTATTCCATATCTGGGTGTTATATGAGTCCGGTGAACATGATTTTTCATCTTTTTTTCCATACATGGTTAACAAAATTTAATAAATAAAGTCCATTATTAAAATGTTCCATACTATATAATATGTTATCTTTATAAAATAAACAAAATTTATTTCCAAATAGAAAAATAAAATCATCTGTATCTAGGTAAGATGCAAATTTATTTTTTGGAAACTATTGGTACATAATACAAATACCTTAAAAATAAGACCATTACTTTTGAAAATGGAATGTTGTATTCACTAACTGATATGGAATCTAGCCTCACACCAATAGTAGACTCAAAACCACCTATCCTCTAGAAATGTTTCTAAATCAACTTGGTTCTGGGATTTTGATATAGATATGTGAACCAAAAACTGTTTCTAATACCAAATGTGTTGATATTCAAATATTAATCTTGATAATGGATATAGTTTTATATTAACATTTCTTTGTTGTATAATCCGTCTTCAAGTGGCATTTCATGTGACATGAAAAACATACTACCTCATTTTTCTTACTCTTCATATTAATGTTACCCTTCTTGGAAAGTCATTTAATGAGATGTTTAGACTTTTTATAAGTATTAGTTCCCATTAAATTGGTCATACTATTCTTATTAACCATAAGGAATGCAAGTTTTCACCCCCATGTTCTATCTACTTGGTGAATCAGATTAATTCATATTGAAAGAGTATTCTAATTATTTATGATGTTATAATTAATAATAAAATTGTATATGGTCTTGGGTAGTGAGGAATGTATGAGTTCTATGTGCAACTCATCTAGGAATTTAATTTTTTAGTTACCTTAGTCTTTAATGTAGAAAATAATTGTGATTACATGAAACCCATCTAGAATAGACTCTCTATGATTACTTGTAAAAATAGAATTAGATATCTCATATATCTCCTGTCTTTACTTCTCTTGATAGATATATATGTGGTGATACATCATTCTATAAATATCCATTTCCTCATGTTTCTTAAAAATATCATCGGTCAAAGATGATAGGATGAAATACTGAACATATTAAGAACCATTCAATTGTTTCTCATAAATTATATAATATTCCCCACTACACTTATTCCTAGGTAAATTATGAATATATTCTTCGAGAAAATAAAATTTCCATTACTTGATTAAGATAACTCCTAAGAAACGTTGAAACTCTTTGAAATTTGTGCCAGTGATAAAGTTATCCTTCTCAAGTATGGATCAAATTGATATTTTTGAATCTTTTTTTGTACAAATAAATTTATAATAGTTTTTTACATTATATGATAAAATCTAGAAATGTAATTAAATATTAAATTTATCATCTCCCACTATTTTATTGAAACCAAATATCCCACACCTTTGGTTTTGGAATATCCCGTTTCTTCAAAATTCTAGTGTCAAGACCCATATTCCACTTCTCATCACAACAACTTTGGATATATAAGCAATTTAAATGATTATAATTAGGCATTACAAATGAAAATTGCACTTACCCTTAG
The DNA here is from genome assembly GCA_963277665.1 of Viscum album. Taxonomy (NCBI): domain Eukaryota; kingdom Viridiplantae; phylum Streptophyta; class Magnoliopsida; order Santalales; family Viscaceae; genus Viscum; species Viscum album. Next base: position 1,906,086,245 of record OY728158.1, read on the forward strand.
TTCCTTGATATGTTGATTGGGAACCCAATCATGAAATCCATATATTGGATATCTATAACTTTTTAATCTTAGTTACACCATGTCTTAATTTTCCAATCATCCCTTCATGATTTCTAGGTTATATCAACCCAAAAATTTAAGATATAATTCCCTAATAATTGAAATTACCCCAAAATATAATTTTACTCACACAGGTGTGGAAAACGAAGTATTTGGTTAATGGGTTTACATAAAATAAACCATGGGCATATATAACCTTGCATTATTGGAGAAGAGATAAAAAAACAAAAAAAATCATTTAATAATAAAATAAATGAATCCAATCACATACAAAGGTCTCGTCAAAGCTTGTGATAATCCATATGAATGAAAACTATTGCACATTTTATGAAATTCTATACCATTGTAATCATTATTATTTAAGATAAATCATTCAAAAATAATTTAATTATCTTCTTTTAATTAGTAAATTAATTAAACATAATTCTCATATGAATATTTTTGAGATTCTCATCCATCATAATAAAAACAACAAAATTAATTCTTATAAATTCAAATGTGAACAAAATTCACCTTAGAGGAAACATGATGAGTACACTTACGAACTACCCAACATGTATTATATTCACATATTTTTACTCTTTTAAAATTTTCCATACTTGAATTGTCACATTTTTTCATGGTGTGTACTGCCAACATAATGACCAAACAGAAAACATGGTAATTACATAGCATGTAATGCCTTAATGTGCAATGAGAAAAAAATATAATTTGACTTATGCATGATACATGAATCCAAAAATTATGCATAAATTAATTAAACAATTATATATATATATATAATACCCATCATATAACATGTGTTATCAACTTAATAACTTCATGGAATGCAAGTTGATAATGTTTTCATTATATATTTTATTAATTATCAATTCTACATAATTTGGTAAAAGTAACTGGTTTGAACATTGGAGATACATTGCATTTATATTATGTTCTCATTCTCTATAAACAACACAAGACTTATAACATGACACGTAACAATTCTATGGAAAATTTTGGAGTACATAAAATGGAAAATCGATACACAGTATGTGGTCTCCGAGTTACACGAACACCGGACATGTTGGTCATGTAATAGAATAAAAAACACGTCTATAACTAAGGTACTACACATCGTGTACTCAAGATACACATTTTGTACTCTATATGACCATGTTCTAAGAAATCCTTGTCAACATCTTTTGTAAAATTAAATTAATTACATGTAATAAATTTATACAAATTAAATTAAATGTGACTTATTTCATGGTACATTAAACACTACTACCTAGAACATACCTCTAGGATACATGGAATGTACTATTGTATTATACGGACAGAATCCCTGGAACCTCTAGATGCGAATGTTATATTTATTTCATTTATAAATTAATCAATTTGATTATATTTATAATAAATGAATAGGGATACAATATAACTCAATGTTCTTCCTTAATGGATGATTAAACTGGAATAAAAAACCAATTTCATATGCATAAACCCATCAACGATATTTAAATAATGATAAATAATAATTTGACCCCTATTATACTACTTGAAAGTTCTGGTAACATCATAAGTGTTTTATAAGTAATTCCCAACACATATTTTTGTCATGAATAACGATTAATCTGATATTTACACAAGAATCAGTGTCCTCATCAAGGGAATTGAATCAAAGAACGTATAATTATTATAAATGATGGAACCAAAGTACAAGATCATCACATATTATTTATTATTAATTTAATCAATTAATAGATACCTTGAAAAAATTATTTATTATTTGATTTATTTGATAATGGATCTTCAATTTACCATCATTTCACTATAGGAATTAAAAATAAAATCCATCTAGTGAGGTCCCACATGTGTCCCATGTCATGACCCCTTCCTGACAAAGTGTACACCTTTTGGACCAACAATGTGAGAAAGGATATAATGGCCCCCGAGTCTCTCCTCTAATAGGACCCAGGTTGGTGACTAGCACCAAGGGTATAGAGAACACACAAATGGGAGGCATTACCCTATAAGAGAACACATGTTGAAGAGATATATAATATAGACATCAAACAACTCCATCTCAACTAGTTAGATAAAAGAAATCCCAAGTACACAAATGAAATGTCATGAAAACCTACTACAATAGAAAGGGGAAGAACTAAAAGTACCCAAAAGAAAGAAAAACAGCAGCCACAATAAGACAGAAAAGCACCTGCAACTGCAAGCTTGTAGTAACCATCCTGATCTCGAACCTGCTCCATGTGACCTAAAAAAAATTTTATATATACATAGGGTGTGTATAACAGTATACTCAGTAGGATTCTCCACAAACTCTCGTGAAAAAGTAATGAAATAATGATAAAGCATAGTGAACAACAAATGAAACTAACTCATCACCTAAATAGGTGTACTATATTCCCAGCCCCACCATGGCTACTCTCACCAAGTAACACATACAAGAGTATATAATAAAATAATGAATATCAAGGGTACCCTACTACTACTTCCCCACTAGTTTTCCACTTTTCCATAATGTCTCATGTCCTAAGCATCACTCTCCAAATGGAAGGCCCAGAGACACCTAGGCGAAGCACCACAATATGAACCTAGTGAAAAAAACCACCACATCCATGCAAGAAAGTAACCGGGCAGTTTTTGGGAGCCACTACAGTTTGCATAACCTGTATGATACGCCGGGTATTATACCTCAAGCCATTATAGCCCATAAACTGAGTAAGTATCCTAAATCCCTCACAGCCTATACACGTTACAACTATATTAGTCTATAGGATACTCTATCCCAAATATATGTATTTGAATAACCAAAATCCATTACAGCCCTCTACAGACAGATATGGTGAAAATTAGCCACTATACCTAACAAAACAAGTAACTACAAAGAGAATAGAGTGGGGCCAAAGGGGGTAGTCATCAATCCTTCCTCCAACAAGAATATTGTGGAAAACACCCCTTAGGGCTCAGAATCCCTAGGGTGTCAGTTTCCCTTACTGACGGGGAGAAGTAGCATATAGAAACACACAACGTACAAAATATACTATAGCTCGCAACCACACTATGAGTATAGCCTAGTCTTAGACTCAACTGTAGCTAACATCCCTTGGACTCTGGGATGCTACATCTATGACTAGGTGTCCTATAAGCACACAACAATTTAAACATATTTAATACTTTACTTCATTCCATTTTATCAGTTTCACTTTACGTTAATTAATTCATTAAACATTAATTAACCAAAAACAATTCCACATTAAATTTCATTATCACCACACCCAAAGTACACTTTTCATTCAAATCAAAACCTCAGCATTGCGACCCAGCAAGCTCCAAACCCCATGGGATAACACCATTTATTCAATTATTTATTTACAGCATTACATTAACATATTCCCAGGAATTCTAGAAAAATAATATATGATTCTATATACAAGGGGACCAACACGGTGAGTAGATGAACAACTCGTCGAGTCTTTCCTCCTATAGCAATAGCGTAGACCCATCATCCCTTGAGAAGCTATACACGTAAATCACATGGCATACCCCGTGCCACATCACCCCTTTTGGAAGAAGGGTAAGCAAGACCAGTTTCCTTGAGCAGTGGGGAAAGAAAAGCAGGTAAAAAACCAAGAAGAATAAGAAAAAGACGAAACATTCTCATCCAACCCATTTCGACATCCTTTGTGTCCTCCCTAACTCCCACATGCATAAATTAATACATCTCACCACACTATTCATAAACATCTAAAAAAACTAGTAGGCCTTTGTGCACCCACATATCATGGTATCCATATGGGATCACATCACAACAAAAGCAGCAGGAAAACTACAATCATATCAGTTTGTCTATTTCACTAGAACATGCAATATGGTAACTCAGAAATGTTGAAACAATTATCAAACAACCTGTTCATTAATACATCTTGAATTAACTGATTTGCTATTTTTTGGTTCTATATCCCGGAAACCTAAATAGTAAGCTATCAAAAATAAATTAAACATTATTACTTCACCAATTTGACTAACATCAAATTAAATAGAACAATAATAACTAGATTAATATACATGCGTCTTTATCTTTTTTCAAATAGTTATCAATCAATTCCGGTTTATGTTCTTTACAAATTTCCATCAAGAACTCACAACTAAAAAAAGAAATCATATATATCACACTATCTGTAAAACATAAGAGGAAATACCATATGATCGATATCAATTTATTTATCTAGTTCATATATTTATTGTGTCAATTACATTGTGATCCAGTGGATAAAACATGCTAACTCTACCATTTCACATAAAAAATAGAATCAATGAATTCCCTTCCTCAATGGTTCTTGGCGTTATTTATACGAGAATGCTCCTCCCAAAGGATCACGATCGCCTCCTCTCATGAGAACTACATCCACCCAAGGATGCCACGGTACGAACGCACTAATCGAAACCCAAGAAAACTGCATTAGAATCAAGGAGATCACATTATATAATATTGAAAAGAGAAACATGAGATGATGGACACCAAAATAATGATGATATAACACTCCTTATATTGAATATTGATGGATACTTCATGGTTGTAGAGAAATAGGGGGTGCACTTGCAGCAAGATGACCGTCGAGGGATACCAATACACGGGGAAAAGATTTATCTCACAATTTCTATGGGAAGAAAGGAAAGGTTCAAGCATCTCACCCTAGATAACAAGGAAGAAGAACAATGGATAAAGATATCTTGTCCCTTTCAATGATTTAACGGAACAACGATTTAAGATATAGTAGATTTTCCATTAATATCGGATCGAATTAAAACACGTGGTTTGACAAAGTAAATGCATCCCAGTCCTTAATAAAATTAATATAGGAGTTGTTGGATTTGATTCAGCCCTATATCCCATAAAACAATTCAATAAATTCATTTTACGTCAAATAAAATGTTAAATTGACAAAACTGGAAAAATTTGAAAATTTTGTAAAGGAAATATGGACCAGTTTTGGAAACATTGTTCATGTGCTCTCTCACCGTTTCTGAGTAACATTTTCAGACTCACCGTTTCTGACTCACCATTTTGGACTCACTCTTTCTGACTCACTGTTTCTGACTCACAGATTTGGGCTCACCATTCTGACTCACCATTTCTTACTCACTATTTCTAACTCACCATTTCAGACACACCATTTCTGACTCGCCGTTTCTGACTCCCCATTTCGAACTCACCGTTTCTGAATCACCATTTCCGACTCACCGTTTCTGAATCACCGTTTCTGACTCACCATTTCTGACTCACTGTTTCTGACTCACCATTTCCGACTCACCATTTTTGACTCCCCGTTACGACTTACCATTTCTGACTCACCATTTAGGACTCACCATTTCGGACTCACCTTTTCCAACTCACCATTTCTGACTCACTGTGACACTGTTCGTAAAATGGTAATCACTATTCACAGAACTGGAAATTTGGGAAAGTGTTGGGAATGAGTCACCTCACCCTCCTATAACACCACAAACACCAGATTTCAACAAAGGGGTTGACAAGAGAGGTCCAGACCATTACATCAGATACCTCTCAAAACATTCTCATCCTCGAGAATCCAAAACCAACCCAAAAGAAAACTAAAAAGGGGTCCTAAAAACCACTCCTCAATATTCCTCTCCAAAAATAGCAAGCCATAAGAAGCAACAAAATAAATTCCACTTATAAAAATGAAAGGTCTATAACCAAAAAGTGGAAATCGTCACTTGAAAAGTGTTTATAAATCAAACAACCCAGGGTACTGAGCTCGTATCTTTGACTCATATTCCCAGGTACTCTTATCCAAGCCACCGTGTCTCCACAAGACACAAACCAAGGGAATAGAGAGCCCACACAACACCTTCTCTTTGTGGTCATTGATCTCCACAGGTTGCTCCTTGAAGGTTGCAATGCCATTAAAATCGATATCTTCCCAATCAATGACTTGAGAGTCATATTGAAGATAATAATGGAGCTGTGAGTGATGAAAAACATCGTGTACCCAACTCATCTTTGGGGGAAGCACTACTCAATATGCCACAGCTCCAACATGAGCTAACAACTCGAAAGGCCCAACAAACTGGGGGGAAAGCTTATTCCCATGACCAATGCTTCACTTCACATGATGGGGAGTCACCTTCAAAAATATGTGATCCCCAACATCAAACTCTATGTGTATCTTTCTTTGATCATCATATGATTCCTGACGATCTTGTTTTGTCTTCATCCTCTCACTAATCACTTGAGCCATCTCTATTGTATTCTGCACTAGTTCTGGTCCGAGAATTGTTGACTCTCTAACCCTAGTCTACCACAAAAAATAACAGAATGGTCTTCCATACAAGGCTTCAAAAGGTTCCATATCGATGGTGGAGTAAAAACTATTATTGTAATCAAAATCCACAAAGGGTAAGTGCCTTATCCCTGAACCTCCAAAATCCAAGACACAAGAGCGTAACATATCTTCCAGAGTCTAGATGGTCCCCTATTTCTGACCATCTGTATGAGGATAAAAAGTAGTACTAAGACATAATTGATAACCAAATACATTTCAGATACCACTCGACACCCTGGAAGTAAAACAAGGATCTTGATCAGAAATGATTGTCCTTGGGACACCATGAAGTCTCATCACATCCTCCAAAAACTGCCTCGACAAAACTTCCACTAACCTCGACTCCTTGATCACTATAAAGTGGGCTTATTTTGATAAATGATACAATACCTCCCAAATAGAATCTGTTCCTCGTGGAGCTTGAGGAAACTAGTAAAAAAGTCCATTAAGATGTCCACCCACTTCCACTGAGGAATATCTAACGGCTGGATAAAACCATAGGGGACATGGTGCTCAGCCATGAAATTCTGGCAGACTAAACAACGAGACACAAACTCTGCAACTGCACACTTCAGCCAATGCCACTAGAACTGACTACTCAAGGCTTGATACATCTTTTTCATGCCAGGATGCACTGCTAACGGTAAACTATGGAACTCTCTGAGAACCGTATAATGCATCACCAAAGGAAAAAATAGAATTAAATGATACAACACTCGGTGTTGTTCATCCTCAATCCAACCATCAGGTGCCTCACCACAAATAACTCGGTCTCTCCAGACCTGCTCTTTAATATCCCCCAACAGGGAATCTTCCACCTGCTGTAATAGATATGACTTCACCTTCATCTGGAAAAGACAACATATGCCCCCAACTTCTCCAATATTAATATGTAATGAAGATATTTCTTCCATCACTCTCCAAGAATCACCACATTCACGCACAACATCACTACATGACTTTTGACTAAGCGCATCAGCTACAACATTCACCTTTACAAGTGTATACGATATTTTAAAGTCATATACTTGTAATAACTCCATCCACCAACATTATCGTGTGTTCAAGTCACATTGGGGGAAAACATACCTCATGCTCCGGTAATCACTGAAAACCAAAAAGTGCTCACCAATGTGGTAATGTGTCCACAACATCAGAGAAAACCCCATGGCTATCAACTCAAGATCATGGGTGGAATAGTTATGTTCATGAGGACGCAACTACTAAGACCTGTAATAAAAAACTAATTATGGTTGCATCAAAGCACAAACTATCCCCAAAAGTAAAGCATTGCAGAAATCATCAAACTAAACTCCCACAGCTAGGAGACAATGTATTGGAGCACTTTATAATTTCTCCTTTAGGTTCTCGATACCTGACTGACACTGATCAATCCATATGAAGGCCTGATCCTTCATTGTCAAAGCAGTTAGAGGAGTACTAACTCGTGAGAAATATGCTACGAACCTCCTGTTGTAGTAATAGAGTCACAGGAAACATCAAAACTATGACACTATCATGGTGTCTTTCAAAGACACAACAGCTTTTATAATCGATGCATCGATAATTACTCCCTATAGGGACAGAACATGCCCCAATAAATGGACTTCTCAAACCCAAAACTCACACATTGACAACTTCCCAAACAGCTGATGTTGACGAAGAACTCCCAAAACAGCGTGTAGATTCTCTGCATGGTCCTCCTCAGATGTTGAATACACAAGGATGCCATCGATGAAAACTGCCACAAACTTATCTATGAACTCACAGAACACAACATTCATCAATCCCATGAATTCAGATGAAGTATTTGTTATGCCGAACTACATTACAATGAAATCATAATGCCCATGATGACTAAGAAATGAAGTCTTCGAGATATCCACATCCACCACATGCATCTAATGTTATCCTAACTACAATTACATCATAGAGAACCAACTTGAACCCTTCAGTTGAGAGAATATATCATTAATATGTGGAAGAGGATTGCGATTCTTTATTGTAAATTTGTCTATGTGATGATAATCGACACACAACCACAAACTGTCGTCAGCCTTCTTCATGAACAAAACTGGTTCACCTCATGGTGACACACTTGGATGAAAAAAAATGTACTGTAATAGACCATATAGCTGTATACGTAGCTCTTGTAACTCAAAAGGGTCCATTCTATATGGGGAAATAGAGATAAGAGATTCTCTTTTTAGTATCTCAATCCCAAACATGATCTCTCATTGAGGGGGTAATGCTAAAACCTCTTCTGGAAAGACATCAGGGTACACTTCTAGGACCCTAGGAAACGCCAATCACTGAAACTCTTAAGAACTCAACATCATCTCCTCCATCATGGATGATAAGGATGAAATGGGCCTATGACCCATTCGGTGGTCTTGCTCGGAAACGAACACCACTGGTTCTCCATCCACATCGAAGAACACAACCTACCTCTTAAATCAATCTACGATAGCCTACAACGATTACAACCAATCCTTGCTGAGGATAACATCATATAGTTGTATTCGTAAACATTGGAAAATTCCCCAAGAGTGGTTCTTCGCCAACACTGGCTCACAGTTTCCACATACATCAAACAAGTCAGCTCGACCTCCAACTAGTGTTGTCAATGCCAAGGGCACTAGAATCCTCTCTACCTCAAGTCCCAATGAATGGAAACGGGTATGTTATATGAATGAGTGTGTCTCTCCTAAATCAAACAAGGCATACACCAAGGTAGAAAACAAGCAAAGGGTATCTCGAACGACGTCTAGCTTGCCTAGTGCTGGCAAGACTAATGCATGAAGCTAACCATGAATTCCACCCCGAACTCTATGACACGGATGAGGACCACCACCGCGACCGTTCTCTTCTCTCTAAGGACGAGGAGCATCATGAGGTTTTACCCTTCCTGCCCCATCGACACTCTACTGATATGAAGCTGGGGGAACCTACTGTTGGTGCCTCTGCTAGAACTGCCCCAATGGAGGAACCTAGAGCAGAAAACCTGGTGCACAATGAATGATCATAAAGGTCACACACTCTCTCTGCTGATTACCTCGACCACCACAAGAAAAAAAGTGCATGATACCTTGGTATAGTCTTGAGAGATGTTTTCCCCAGAGAAACGAGATTCTTAGGGCTAGGACGTACCCCCGGACAAACAGAAACTCTTCTGTCTAGAAAACTGAGAACCTCGGACCACAACTCTGCATCGTGAGAAATCATGATGCCTCTAATCTCATCATGATCTAGTTCTTTACAAGGTCTTCCCGATGACATATTCCCTTTCCATCACCTCAATATATGTCTTTAGCATAAATGGGGTGACCTGGCACTCGATCTCAAGATGCAAACCCTCATCAAAATGCCTCACCCTGGCCTCCTAATCTGGAAATAAGTCCAAGGAATATCGTAAAAGTTTCCTAAAATGGATTACAAACACTTGCACACTGAAGAACCCATGTCGAAGGGTAGGAATCTATTGGAGGCTAGACACCTTTGTAGTCAAAGAAAGTAAAATGACTCTAAAATTGTCTCGGAACTCCTCCCATGAGATCGATAACTCCTCGCGATCCCCAAGGAACAAGAAGCACAATATCCTCACTACTCCAGGAAGCATCATCACGTCCAAGGACAGCCATTGCTCCTTCTAAGCACGGATCGAACTGATACCAATCTAGAACTCCTCTAACTGATCTTCCGTGACTGCATCTGAATCAGAGCCCACTTTCTTATGTTGTCTGTTGCACTGATACTCTCCGATTGTCCTCCTCTATGTTTCATCATCATCGACCTCTACTTGGAGGGGATCTGCTAACAGAGCATGTAGGACATCTTCTATGCGATCTGGATGTGGAAGTTGACCTTGAGCCATACCTATAAAATAAATAATAGTTAGGGCTCCTAAACCTAGAATATGTAAAACTTAACCTTAATTAATTAATTAATTAATTTCTTTTATTCATTTTAGGTGATCCCATCCCATTGTCTACCCTTTCAAGCACAGACACAATAAAGAATGATGCAAGAACCTTTCCTAGGTCTATACCCTAAACTATATAACCTTGTTTAGTAGCCATTGTAATCTTAAAGGTCATTACTTTAGATCATAGGGGGCCCTAAACGCCTATGTATCATCCAATCTCCAGTGTCTACATCAATTGTTAAACATGAATGAAACTGTTTCTCTACCAACCCATGCATCCTCACTTGTGCCTAACTCCAAACTTCATCCTATCTCTGAACCTGACCTCTGAGACCACTCGGTCACGACCCCCTCCCAACAAATTGTACCCCTCTAGGTATGACAATGTGAAAAGGGAGATAATTGCACTCGAGTCCTACCTCTAGTAGGCCTCAGGTTAGTGACTAGAATTGAGGGTACAACAAAAACACAAATGGGAGGCATTACACTCTAAGAGAACACATACCAAAGAGATAGATATGATAGAATCCTACCAACTCCAACTCAACCAGTAAGATAAAATAAATCCCACGTACACATATGAAATGTCATAAAAAAACTACTAAAACTGAAAGGCGAAATACTGAAATTACCCAGAAGAAAGAAAAACAGCAACACCCACAAGCCCGAATAGCTCCTGCAACTGCAGGCTAGTAGTATCCAGCTTGATCTCCAACATACACCATGTGACCGGAAAAATAGTTTATATATACATAGGGTGAGTATAATAGTATACTCAGAAAGATCATCTTCGAAGCCTCTCATGAAAAATTAAATAAATCATGACAAATCACATAGAACAACAAGTGAAACTAACTCATCACATAAATAGGTATAACTATGTTCCCAGCCTCAGCATGGATACTCTCACTAGGTAATGCAAACAATAGTATATAATGTAATAAATAATATCAAGGGTACTCTTCTACAACTTCCCCCTTGGTTTTCCACTTTTCCCCAACATCGCACGTCCTAAGCATCTCTCTCCAAATAGGCTTTCTTGTAGACACCTGGGCGAAGCACCACAATATGAACCTCGTGAAACAAACCCACCACATCCATGCAAGAAAGTAACCAGGTAGTTTCCAGGATCCACCACTGCTCGCCTAAATCATACACTGGGTATTATACCTTAAGCCATTACAACCCTTACACAGAGTAAGGATCCTCAAGCCATCACAACCTATACAAGTTACACCTATATTATTCCATAGGATACTTTATAATGAATATATGTGTATGAATAACCACAATCCATTGAAACCCTCTACACACATATATGTGGAAAACTAACCACTGTGCCAACCATCACAAGTAACTACAGGGAGAATAGAGGGGGCCAAAGGGGGTAGTCAGCCATCCATCCTGCCTCCAGAATGATGGGGAAAACACCCCCCAGGGCTCAAGATCCTCGGGGTGCCAGTTTCTCTTACTGATGGGGTGTAGTATCATATAGAAACCCAAAAAGTAAAAAATATACTATAGCTCACAACCACACTCTGGGCATAACATAGTCATAGACTCATCTGCAATAAAGGTCTCTCAGACTCCGGGCTGCTACTTCTATGAATAGGTATCCTATAAGCACACAACAATTTAAAGATCATTAATACATTAATTTATTCCCTTTTTATCATTTCCACTTTACGTTAATTAATTAATTATACATTATTTGACCAATAAAAATTCCACATTAAATTTCATTAGCATCACACCCAATGTACATTGTTCCTTCAAATGACAACCAAAACATTTGGGACCCAGAAAGCTACAAACCACATGGGTTAACATCTTTTATTAAATTATTTATTTTCAACATCACATTCCCATATTCCGAAGAATTATTGAAAAAAATCAATGCTTCTAAACACAATATTCTCAACATAATGAGTAGATGAACTACTTGTCAAGTCTTTTCAGCCTATAAGAAGAGTTTAGAATAATCATCCCTTGAAACGATAAAAATGGATAGCACGTGGCATACCCCATGCGTCTTCGCACTTTTCAGAATAAGGGTAATCTAGACCAGCTGCCTTGAGCAGTGGGAAAATTAAATCAGATAAACAACCAAGAAAAATCAACCAAAGACCACACATTCACATCCAACCCATTTCATCATCCCTGGTGTCCTCCCTGACACCCACATGAATAAAACGACGCACTTAGCCACTCTAGGAATCAACTACTACAACTACCAGTAGGCCTCCATGCCCCCACACCTGACAACAACCATTTAGTCTCACATCACAATACAAGAAGCCAAAAACAATCAATCATATCAGTTGGGCACTTGGCCCTTGAACTAGAAAGAGGGTATCTCACACCCCTACAATAAATTATCAAACAATCAGTTCTTTAATCTATCTTTAATTAACCGATTTATTATTCTTATGTTCTATATTCGGGAAACCTATATAGTAAGCTATAAAAAATAAATTAAACATGATTACTACACCAATTTGACTAACATCAAATTAAATACAACAATAAGAACTAGATTAATTTAATTTCCTTTTTATCTTTAGGCAAATAATTATCAATCAATTCCAGTTTACGTTATTTTCCAATTTCCATTAAGAATGAATAGCTAACAAAAGCATGAATATTTATCACACTATCTAGAAATCACAAGAGAAAATACCATACGATCGATATCAATTTATTTATCTGGTTCAAATATTTATTATGTCAATTCCGTTGTGATCTAGTGGATAAATCATGAAAACTCTACAGTTTCACATAACGATAAAAGAGAAGCAATGAATCCCCTACCTCAACGGTTCCTGACATTCTTTATATGATAACAATCCACACAACAGATCACAATCACCTCCTCTCATGACAACGACATCCAACTGAGGATTCAATGGTACGATCGAACCAACTGAAACCCAAGAAAAATCCTTGAAAATAATGAAGAACACATGATATAATATGGAAAGGAGAAACAGGCGAAGATGAAACCCAAAATAACAATGATAAAACATACCTTATTTCGAAGATTGATGGACACTTCTTGGATGAACCGAAATAGGTGGTGCACATGCAGCAAGAAGAATGCCGAGGGAAACCAATCCAGGGGGAAAGGTTTGATCTCACGATTAAAATAGGAAGGAAGGAAAGGATCGATCATCTCACACCAGAGAACAAGGAGGAAGAACAAGGGAGGAATATATTTGGCCCCTTTTGAATATTTAATGGAGTTGTGGTTAAAGATAAAATGGATTTTCCATTAAAATCAGATTTCATTAAACCATGTGGTTTGATGAAGTAAATACATCCCAGGCCTTAAGAAAATTAGTATAGGAGTTATGGAATTTGATTTGTCCTTAAATCCCTTAAAACAATTCCATAAATGCGTTTTACTTCAATGAAAATGTTGAATTAAAAAAACTGAAAAAATATAGAAATTTTGCAAAGAAAATATGAAACAGTTCTGAAAACACTGTTTATGAGCTGTCTAACCGTATCTAACACACCATTTCTGACTCGCTTTTTCTGACTCACCATTTTTTACTCACCGTTTCTGACTCACTATTTCTGACTCACTATTTTAGACTCACCATTTCTAACTCACCATTTTTCACCCGCCGTTTCTCACTCACCGTTTCTGACTCACCGTGACACTATTCATAAAACTGGAAGCACTGTTCACAAAATTGGAAATTTTGAAAAGTGTTGGTGATGAGACACCTTGATCTCCCAAAACACATCAAACACCAGATTTCAGCAGATGGATGGACCAAAGAGGTTTGGGAATTACATCCCGTGAATAATTATACATCATTTTAGGAATCCCTAAGTGCAATAATGGAAAATCCTTTAGATTTTGTCACATTCCATTGATCTACCTAAGTATTGCATCCATTTGATTCTCCTTATCCAATTTAGAGCCGAGAGTGGAAGGTAGAGAAATATTTCTATCTCTTCTAGGATGTTTTTAGGGATAGGTATCTCTCTATGAATTGAGAGAATTTTCCATATTTCTATATACCCAATAAATAAAATGAATCATGTCTACCTAGAAAACAATATAATTGGGTTTATTTACCTCTTGGGTTAGAATAAATAATTTTACAAGTTCCCTTTATTATTTATTTATTCCCAATAGAACCACATGCATATAATAACAATAATATTTTTATTTCTTCATATGAAATAAAATCACGAATAAATCAAAAATATTATTTTTTAAAATAATAATCAATAATATTATTTCAAATCTGACCATTAAACACGGTATGAAATTCCACCAAAATATTTATTCATCCATGAATAATAAATATTTAACTAGAACACAAATATCAGTACCTTGTTCACTAATAAATAAATAAGTATTATATCCACTAAATAAGAAATAATTTTTTATTAAATATTACTCTCATATAATATTCTCTTGAATAAGTTAGGAAAAAATATATGTGATCATGAAAACATGAATTATTAATATACCATGTGTGGGAGTAATATTTATATAACTTTTTAAATAATAAATAATAATATATTTTTTAAATAAGATTATGTATACACTAATTGTGTGACCCTCTTGGCCTATTTCTCATTGGCAATAGGTGAAGCAGCCTATAGTACATTCCTAGAATCATGCCACACATTAATCCACTCAAACAGGAAGAATTTAATCCCATAATGACATAATATCTCATACTTATGGTCACTATGTAATATAACCCCTATATAATAAAATATCAAATCATATAGGTTTCATGTTGTTTCCTTCAACCTATGTTCTCAATAAATAATTTACTTTATAGACATCTATATTTCCTATATAGCACAATGGAAATGGATTTATTGTGGCTATATAATTTCCATCAAAATGATTATGATATCAAATATTTTTAAAGAACAAAACTGGAAAATCCATTATGTCATTATTCAATAAGGTAATTTTACTGGTGATGCACCCAAAGTATCATACCTCTCCATGAAAATATTTGGTCATAGTTTTCATCAATTTATCAAATTTCATGACTTATAATACTCATTAATAGTAATATTAATGTTTAAGAATCAATACACATTCCCATAGACAGTAACATCACATGAATCATATAAATGTGGATTTCCCACTAGAGAGTCTCATTCTCATAATAACCTATAATAGATATTTTAACATACGTACACCATGATAAGGTGCCACAATGTACAATTACTCTCTAACCCTGATGGAATGTATCATTTGTGTCCTACAAATAATTTGATTTGGCTAGAAAACATATAATTATGAATAATGTCATGGAACTTCTAGGTTCTCACCAATGTAGGGAACTTCTATGACATTTTAGGTAGATAAATACTCTTTCTAAATTATCACATACAATTTTATATAGAAGTACAACCATGATGTGATATGAAGTTCATTAATATTAAAAACAGCGAATATAGGATATAATAAATTAAATAAATCGTGGTTCTAGGGTACCAAATCCAATATAATCTCCCATCTTTCCTTCTTTTCCCCTTATTGTATAACATCTTTTGATTTGAATGACATTGGGATAAAAATTTAGAGTATGAATTAACCATACCATGGTTAAATCACTTCATAATGAATATTCATTAATATTATGAGGTTTTAATTTTCTTCTAAGAGAGTAATTCACACCATTGATTACTATTTATGTAGAGATAAGGAGCACAATAAGTTTTCGTTCGGATTTTAAAATTTTTGATTAAAATTGAATACTAATTTGGGATGAATAATGTTTGTTTTTCTTTTAGGTGTAGTAGGTATATAAAAATTATTTTAAATATTATATTTCTTTTAATTGGTGTGGTCATTCATGTCAAATAATATTTATTGGACTTATAAGATTATAGTTTCCATTTTAGGTTGTTCAGTAATTGATAAACTGAGAAATTTAATAATGCAAGTTCTTATTCTAATTTAGGATTCTTATTATAATCATGGATAAATAAAAGGTAATATGTATTATAGTTATTTTACTTTAATAATTGTGTATTTTTTTGTTTCTTTAGGTAATCATGTGCCTAATAGTAATTTTTGGTACACATGTGACTACTAATATAGTCAATATGATTGTTCACATAATATAAATTCATAAAATTTGAATCCCTTTAGTGTACCTAAAAAATCCAAAAGGACCTATAACAAGGATAAATGGAACCGGATACATCATAAAAATATCTTTGGAATTTGAATCCTTAATAAAATACATTAGTGCACCATTATTATATTTAAATAATTTCATTTCTCTCGCATGTTTCCAATTTTAATCCGATCATTCCAAAATCTATCTTTTTCATTAGAAATCCATTTATGTTTCCTCATCACTAATTTGATCCTCCTTACTACCCCTTCTTATAATTAACAAGATATATCATTGCGCATATTAAATTTATCTATTTGGACCATTGGACCATCATTATTTAGGCAAGTTCTCTTTTTTATACTTTTATCTTCAAATGATATATCTTCATGTTTTGATATGACATTCTTATTCTATAGATGGTTTTCCTTTACTTTACTTTTTAATGAATTTCTTCCATTTTTACAGATTTCCGAATGTATTATTCTTAACAACATTTATTGGTCATTATCATAATAGAATTGTTTGTTATTAGGGTAACTAGTAAAAATGTGTCTAATCATTCCTTAATTAAAATACATTAATAGATTTCTACATTTTTATTAACCTTTAGTTTATGCACCATAACAAATTTCTCTAGGCTAACACAAAATATCACCCAACCCAACTTGTCAAATTGAGGGAAGGGAATTCCTGATATGACTTGCTGAAAACCTATGCCTAACAATTACAATGAACTAATTGGTAGTGATTTATCACTCAAAAATATATTTAATGCCAATGATACCACTCTTAAATTTGGAATAACGCATTCATAAATAGAATGTATGCACCATCCATGAAAAGCGCAAAAATAAATCATAGTAACTCATATTACCAAACAACAAAATATTACACATAAATTGAAGTAATGCATAAATAAATGTAAAATTATTAATAAAACATATTTCAATAAATAAAAAATAAACCAAAGTAGACTTTAATTCATACTAGTTTGGTACATGAATATTCCAAAATAAAAATAAAATAATAAACTAATATCAATAATATCCTCCTGATTTATAGTGTCTAACCTAGTCCCAATATTGTTCATCAATGGTCTACCATGATATTAAATTTCATGAAGACATAATTATGGAGATAGAGAAAAAATATATATTTATATACAGCGAATTGTGTATGCTGGGTGCGAGAAAAACATGTCCTATAAGAATTCACAAAATAATTTGTTTGATTTACCATAGAAAATTAATTTTATTAAAGTATAATTAAAATATAAATAGAAAAGGGGGTTTCAAATGTAATTTTGGGAAAACAAAATATTAGTCCATTATTTCCTTCATAAAAATAGTCCCCTTATTAAAAGCAAATTATGGATCTAAATACATTTTAATAAAAGTATTATTAAACAATAGGGAAAGAGGGTCCTTTATAGAAACCATTAAAACATTAATCATAACATTTCATATTTCCAACAACATTCTCAAATATCATTTTCTGGAGAAATTATTGACTATTATAAAAAACCATTACTACAACTAAAACCAAACACACTTGACAATAATATGTATAAAACATATAAAACCAGAAAAATTGATCAGTGGTTTGATGAACAATCCAAAATATGGGGATAAAAACAATGGGTAAATATCATGACCCATGATTTGATCATAAAATATTTAGTATGATGGGTCACACACCAGGATATAAATAGAATGATGATCGACCTAGGTCATTAGAAACACTCTATTTATGTTTTCCTTAGTGAATGTATAATAATATCCATTTGGGAACACTTTGGGTAACTGATAATAAAACACACATAGGAGGGGTGAACTCTATTAGGTAACTCACTAGTCATCACACACAAAACTTGTGTAACATGTATCCCATCCTTTCATTAGTTACTCACGATCACAATACAAGTCTATGACAACACTGTTATTTTATTACACCATTAGTCTTAAATTATTACACAAAAATCAATTGATAAACACATAGAATATCTAGAGGTCTTGTGTATTTGGAGATTAGGATAATTACATAACCACTTAATACATTAAAAACAACATCTTTATTGAAAACTTCCTTTACATGACCACTACATTCCCGAATACTTAGCATTTCATGGGATAACCTGAGGACATGCATATGAAAAGGGTGAGCTGTAAAGCCCAGTAAGGGAATAAACGTGGAGTTACCTGAAGAATACAATACATGTTAGAAAATAGGCATATCAAAATTTCACATGATATGCATAAACATAAAGTCATGATAAATCATGATAATAATAACATGGAAATGTGGCAAAAAACAGTTAATATGGAATTAGCATGAGTCAGGTATCATTGCACATGGAGCATGAGTAAAACCTCATTTCACATGAATCACAAGTAAATCCTAGTTTCACATGAAATATCATGATTAAACACCAATTTCAAATGACATATCATTATACTATTCTTTACCCAATGCATTGGAACGCTATCAGGGAACACCCTTCTTAAACATTTCACTTCATGCATAAGTGTGCAAATGGATCATAAAACATTGAATCATTCAAAGTAATAATTTATTCCATGATAAACGAATGAGGAATACATTATTGATAATCTTTAAAAAATACAAAAATGTGCATAAAGGGGAATACCATTGATAGAGAAATGGGAATGGTATTCACTACACAGTGACTTTGGATTGGAAAAACACGGTGCAATTTTGGCAGCATAACGACGTCACATAAGAACACATAAAAATGTATGATGATAGAGAAAGGGGTTTCTCATAATATTTACCTTACATGTAAAATAGGTGTGTCATTAAGATACATGTCCCATAAAATGTAATGGAATTTAGATCCATGATAAAAGAGAAATGGTTGAATGTAAATGAGGAGAGAGAATTTCCTTTCGGAAATTTGGCATAGTAACAGGTGAACATGGGAGGAATTTAATGAAGAGAAAGTGGTCTACCATCAATAATATATAAATAGTGATGTATGGGGGAGGTTTGAAACAATACCCCAAAATTTACAAGTGAAATTAAAAGTTCATAACAACTTAATGAATATTGGGAAAAAATGAGAAAGGAATAAAAACCCTTACTTGAATGTGTGCTTCCAAAGGATTGAGAGAGGATTGAGAGGGGATTCTTGGTAGATTGGGGATCCTTGGGATGATTTTATAGAGAATATGGATAATTTTGGACGAACTCCAAAGGCTTTGGGTGGAGAGGAAGTGGGAGCTTGTTTGGGTTTATACTGGAAAGCAGAGGGAATTGTTTATTATTTAGGTTTGGAACACCTCACATTAAACTAATCAAAAACACAAACCATCTCATGGTTTTGGACCATGGTTTTTTCCAAATGGGAGTGGAAAACAATAATTTATATGGTCGAAGTCTGAAATTCTTAAAATAATAGTTTTGATTATGTGGAGGTGAGTGAAACTCCCAAGGAAGAAAATTTAAAAACACAAAATGATTAATATGTCTTGAAGGGTCCAATAAAGTTTTGTAAATTAAATCAAACAAACCCAAAATAAAATTTTTTTAATACACATATATTTCAAAAATAAATTTTATTGTAATTTTTTACATCACTATTGGGTCATTATGATGTCATAAAATACATTATATATTTAAACAGTATTTAATTTTTACCCAAAAATTTGACTGTCTCAGAAAATTCTGAAAAACTCTCAATTGGATAATTCCAATGTCCTGATTATATATTTAAAATTAATTTTATCTGAATAATTTTCTAAATACTTAAATTATCACTTTTAAAATAAAAACTGATATTTATAAAAAATTCCTGGGTTTTGAAAAAAATGTTTTTCAATCATTAATAAGAATTACAATTGCATTAATAAAATTATACTATAATTTATATATAATAAAAATTAATTTAAAATTTATAATAATATTTTACTAAAATTTTATTTAATTCCAAAACCCATTAATTCATCAAAATAGATTTCATAGTTGAATATTAACTAAATATACTATTTGTGCTTTAAAAACTATTTACAAAGGAACAATAATAAAATGAAATTATATTAATTGTTATATAAAAATATAATGTACATAACCATTGAACTATGGTATTGTTACATAATCCCTTAAATCCCCTGGATAAGGCAGAAGGGTGGGGTGTGCGATGGTGAAAGACTCCTCGGGTGGCTCGGATAACATTGCTCGGGTTGTAATCTCTATCATCCTCCACATCTCCCGCTAGTGGTTCCGCTCAGGCTTAAAATGTTCAAGATCAGATTGACCTTGGTTAAGAGAGAAGCCAAATGATGCCAACTCCTTTCAGAGCTCTGAAAAATGGGCTTCATACGGGACACGTCTATGGGATGATGCCATCACTTCCTTTTTCTTAGTAAATTGGATTTGTTAAAGCACATATTTATACTAATCATGTGATCACTATTCAACGGCTACAATAGATACGGTCAAAATACTTAATGGTATTTTAAAATCCAAAAACATAAAACAAAATATTATCATATGTTGTATAACCATTCCACATATTAGGACATTCTATTAGATGAAGAGTGATTTTCATTAATAGAACTTTGGGTCATTACAATCTTCCCCCTTAAGAAATTTCACCCTCGTAATTTCAATTTATATTCTACGCCACAAAAAATATGGGTACTTTTTCTTCATTGCTTCATCCATATATCATTTTACCTCTTCGTACTTATGGTTTCACCATAGTACCATGCCCAGAATAGTAGTCCTATTGCATATAACTTTGTCTCTACTATCCAAGATCTTCACTGGCTGCTCCTCATAGGAAAGATCATCCTATAGATGTACTACCTCTGAAGAGATTACATTTGAAGGGTCCGATATCCACTTCCTTAAGAGGGATAAATGAAATACATCTTGTACATTGGACACAGTAGGTTAAATAACTAGTCGATAGGCCACAACCCCGAAACGATCAATAATATCAATGGGGCCGATGTACCTAGGACTTAACTTCCCATTCCTTCCAAACCTCATGACCTTAATCCATGGAGATATGCGTAGAAATACCATGTATCCAACTTTAAACTCAAGGTATCATCGATGGTTATCTACATAACTCTTTTGTCTACTCTGAGCTTCCTTGATATGATGTTGAATGGTTTTCACTTTGTCTAGCATTTCATCGATGATTTCAGGTCCTAGCAGCTTAGTCTCACTGACTTCATCCAAACATGTTAGTTTTCTTCACCTCTTCCCATATAGTGCTTTATAAGATGCTATTTGGATACTCGATTGGGAACTGTTATTATTTGAGAACTCAACCAGAAGAAGAAGTTGATACCACCATCCTTTGAAGTCCATTGAGAACGCTCTAAAAATATCCTTAGGTGTATGGATAGTCCCTTGAGATTGGCCATAAATTTGAGGATGATAAGCCGTAATGATGTTTATCTCAGTATCTAGAGAATGTTGAAGACTCTACCAAAACATAGAGGGAAATCTTGGATCTCGATCATACACAATAGATAGTGGTACTCCATGCATCCTTACCACTTCGTTGATGAAACCACGTGCAAGTTGATCCAATGAGAAGTCCTCTCGAACCTCAATAATGTGAGCTGTCTTTGTAAGACAATCCACATTGACACATATATCATTATTTCCTCTCGATTTCCTTAGAATTCTAGTGACAATGTCAAAGGTAATGTTCTCCCACTTATATTTTGGTATGGTTAGTGGTTTCATCATCCCCATATACTTTTTTATCTCTACCTTCACATGTTGACATACCAGACGCTTTGATGTATACTCGGAAATCTCTATTTTCATATTATCCCAAAAAAAGTTTTCTCAGAAATCTAGATACATCTTTGTGCAGCCTGGGTGGATAGAGAAGGTTGATCTATGCTCATCATTCAATAGATCCTTCTTTTATCTCTATATTAGATGGTACACATAATCGCATCACAAATATTTCAACTTCTTTCTCATCACCTTTGAAATTAGTGGATTTCCCATTTCTAACAGCTTCCACCCTTTTCTATATTTCCACATATATCCATTAAGAATTCTTTATTACATCTAAGTGGGATGTTTGAGCAATCATTTGAGAAAGGATTGATGATGTTCCTCCCTTAATGATTCCCATGTCCATCCATTGCAAATATGTGAAGATCAGATCCTTTTCAATTCTCATAATTGATAAAAATACATGATCCTTTCTACTTAGAGCATCTCCCACCTTATTTACCTTGTAGGGATGGTAGTGGATTGATCCTTCATAATCCTTGATGAGCTCTATCCATCTTCCCTAGAACATATTTTTCTCTTTTTGTGTGAATATAAATGTGTGACTCTTGTGGTCAGTATATATCCCACATTTCTCCCTCTAGAGATAATGCCGCTAGATTTTGATGGCAAAGATCACAAAATCCAACCCCAGATCATGCTTTTGATAGTTATGTTCATGAATTTCTAGCTACCTTTAGGCATAGGATATCACTTTATCATTTTTTTCATCAGCACATAGGCTAATCCATTCTTAGAAGCATTACTATACACCAGAAATATTTCTCCACTTGTAGGGAGAGTGAGTATTGGTTTACTGATAAGCCCCTCTTCTAACACCTTGAAACAATATTCCCATTCCAATTCCCAAGAAATCCTTACTCCCTTCTGTGTCCCCATGGTCATTGGGTTTGATAATCATGAAAAGTTCTTAAAAAATAGTCTATAATACCAATATAGACACAAAATACTACAGATCTCTATTAGAGAAGTTGGTATGGGCCACTATTCCATTGCCTTCATCTTGTTAGGTTCCACAGATATCCCTTTTCTGGTGATAACATGCCCCAAGAATGATACTTACTCCATCTGGAAGTCACATTTACAGTACTTTTCATAAATATTCTCCCTTAGCAATGTCTTTAACACTGTTTCTAAATGCTCCCCATGTTCCTCCTACTCTTGGAATATATCAGAATATCATCAATGAAAACTACCCTATATTTGTCAAGGTAATCTCAAAAGACTATATTCACAAAATACATGAAAATTTATATACAATTAGTGAGTCTGAAGGGCATCACTATGAACTCGTAGTGTCTATACCTCGTTTAGAAGTTAGTCTTGGGAATAACTTCCTTCCTCACCTTTAATTGGTGATATCCTCACTGAGGAGCTACCTTAGAGAAATAACTGGCCCCATGAAGCTGATCGAACAATTCATCTATCCATGGAAGGGGATACTTGTTCCTTATCATGATTTTATTGAGATCATGATAATGAATATATAGGTTCATTGATCTATACTTCTTCTTGATGAAGATGACCGCTGCACCCCTTGATGAAGCCCTTGGGCGTATACAACCCTTCTCTATATTATCCTATGTCTTCTTATTCATCTCTTCCAGCACTTCGGTGGCCATTCTGTAAGGTATCATTTAGATTGGTAGAGATGCAGGGATAAGTTCAATTGATAACTCAACCACTCTGTCCGGATGAATACAAGGAAACTCTTTAAGAAATACATCAGTGTAATCACTCACGATGGGAATATCTTCAAGCATGATTCTATCTTTTTCCCAATCATTAAAGCTACATATGATTGTTCATAAGGGAGATATTTCTACAGTTGAGATGATGATTTGAAAGGATATTCATCTTCCTCCTTGCATTCGTAATGAATTGGAGTATTCATCGAGATATGAAGAGTGATATCCCTTTCCTAGCAGTTGATAGTTGCTTTGTATAAAGATAGCCAATCCAAGAGCAAGATAGCATCAAACTCTACCAAAATAAGTATGATGAGATTTTATTGGGAGGTTCAGTCCACAAATATTAACCAAGGAGGAGTTATAAACCATGGATGTAATGATTTCTCCATTCACTGTTCTCATAGATAAATTTTCCTCCAAATTTTTAGGTGGTGTTTGAATTATTCTACTAAACATTCATGGTATGAAAGAATGTGTAGAACCAGAATCAAATAGTATGTTCACTAATCATGAATGAATAACTACCGTAGCTGTCACCACATTATTGTTAGGATCTACCTTAGTGGTAGTGATATCATACGCCCTTCCATGTTGCCTCATAGGTTGTTGTTTATTGCCTCTGACAACTCTAATCTTAGAGCATTTTTTTGTATAATGAGCATGCTCCTTGGAGTTGTAACACTACACTACTGGCTAAGTGTTGATCTGAACATTCTTTTCTTCTTCCACAATTGTGGGATTTTTCATATCCCTTCGGCCATACTTGTCCACATGACCAAACTTTCTACATTTGAATCAATTCCTGGTTACCTTGAGATAGTTACCAGGATAATTATTACCACTATTTTTCTAGGGGAAATGTCTGGATTCTTTCCATCGTGGGATTGGTTTGATGGACCACGCATTTTGTTCTCCATTTTCCGCTTCTTTTCACTGATCGCAAGAGACCACTAGGAGTCTCCAATCTCCATTTCAAACTTGAAGAAATAATAGAAAATATAGTTATAACTGTTGAAGTCTCGAATCACCAATGTTTTCATATAATCGACTTTAGTCTGCTAAAGTAGCGATCCAACTTTCTTTCGGTGTTCATGATGAAGCCATAGGCATACCTTGTGTGACATCCTCGATCCAGGTGCCACTCAATGGGTGAACCAAACCCAATTGGTCACATGACCTCAAGCACATTTCCCTAAATGCCAGAGGCTACTGAGTAGTAGCGAGTGACCAGAACTGTTAGTGGGGAAACTATGCCCTCATTTTTCAAAGTGTAGCACAGTGGAAAATATAAATAACATACAACAACTAAAGTAGTAGACCATATACAACTGAAATGACAACTGAGGTAAAAGATAATCAACCATCATATATATAATGATGATTCATGTCACTAATTCTATGAATGAATCCAGAATTGGATACACTACAAAATGCTACAATACAACTCAAAGTATAAGGTAATGTCAAACAAAACAATGTAGAGTAAAAAGAACGATGCAGCATCGCAAGCCTAATCTCGGTCCAATGCTCTCCCACACCTCTGCTAGAATAATATTCCTGTATAGGTACCCTATCCCTTATAAACATATGTATTAATATATTCTTTTTGTGCCCAATACATGACCGAAATAGGGTGTTAGAAATAAATCCTAGTAGGCACCACCCAAGGCCCATGCCATACAGAAAGTGAATTTTTCCAACAACAGTGTGCAGAAATGAAATGCAGTAAACTCGGAAGTTATAAAAAGTAAACATTCCTACCAGTTTCATTTACATTTAATTTTTATTTAACAACCCATGAAAATTTAATTACATGTTCCCAAGACTCAGACTTAGTCGACAATCTCCTGACGGTGCCGCAACAAAACTACAACAAGATATCTAACAAGTACAATGTAAAACAATACCAAGACAATGCTTTAGCTTGGTAGGTATAACATGTAACATCACTACAGTGAATAAACTAAACAGATTCCTCAGACATGAAAACCCTTACCCTTAGGAAAATAGAATCGAAACCCGTAGGTGATCACCGTCATGCTAAATGAATATTTCCCTAACGGATGATGTATTTCCTTCAGGAACAGAAGTACTGCATTTAGTCATATGTAACATTTCCCTCATGCTAAATGGAAAACTACCCTCAGGCTATAAAAACACTGACCTCAGGATAAAAGGTAACATGGTTGATCCCAACACATAATCATGCAATTAATATACAATTTCTCTTAAGGAAACACAAAGCATGCAAAAAATCATGGTATGCCCTCGGGTAACCTAGACAAACGGCTAAATAAGGGAACGCACCCATAGGGTGGCCCTGGATCTAATCAACGATCCCATAAATCAGTTTTAACCATTAAAAAGTTTGTCTATGCAATTATATATAACTTTCAGTAAAGGCCACAACTATACTACACCCCAAACATGGGTTCATTGCACAACGGTACACAAATTCAACTCAATAGTTGGAAATAAACACCAGACCACCTACCACGATCATCTCTTACTGGTATTCGTGAATGATGCCTCCCGAAATAAACGAGAATGAAACAGATCTGAGATAAAAATAATCTCGTTCAAACTCAACAAACTTCCCTTTGAGTAAGAATTGGTAAGAACAACACATAGAGAGGTGAGGGCTTACGCGTATTATCCAAACATGGTTGCTGGAGGCAGAATCATATTCCCGGTACACGATCGGTTGATTCTCCAAGGTTCGGTCATAATTCGGATCTCTAAATGGAGGTTCTAAGCTTCTTCTATGAATAAAGGATTCTACTGCCCATTTTACGTGAAAACGGCGTGTACTCTCAAGTACATGGCTTGTAATTTTCATTTTTTAATCTGTTCGTCTACAAAATTCATTCTATCGCAGCACTTTTCATCTATCTACATGAGTACACGGAATGTATTCCTATTTACATGGCTTGTACTATCTCTCAGTTGGAAGATACTTCTACTACCTTACTGTTCACCTGGAGACGAATTATACGACATGTAAATACCTAGTACACAGCCTGTAGTCAGTCAGTACACCCTTCATCGTTGACATGCCTACACACCTTGTATACTCTTCCCACACTGCCAAAGTACACGGCCTATAGAAAAGTACACGGTGTGTAGTCAAAAATGATTGGATTTTTCCCCATTTTACTTATTTTATCAAAAACACATAAGAAAAAGGGAAATGTAGAAACCTATAGCTCAAAAATAAGAACCGGGTTCTTACGAACATCCCCCTTTAAAGCAATTCGTCCTCCAATTGCCCTTCCAAGGGCAGTGAAGATATGCTCAGAACAACATTTGACACTGAGCACATACATCGGTCTCCCGCTCTTAGGTTTCATCTTACACTCAGCCATGCTGCCATAGAACCCATACGAGAGGAACTGACCAGCCTCATAGAACCTTCATGCTCCTATCAACGATACAAAACAGATGCTTATCAAAGGACTCATTGATATGAAGCTCATCCTCCTTGGGCTGAAAGACATTATATGGATCTGAATGATAACGGAGCAGCTATGATAGATGAAAGATGTCGTGTATGGCCCAGTACCTATGTGGTAACTGAAACCGATAGGCAACTGGCCCAACTCTATCCATACTCATAAATAGCCCCAATACTTCAGTGAATGTTTAACATATATTCTAATCCGCCTGTGTCCCAACCTCGGAGAAACACGTAAGAAATCCCGATCCCTAACCATGAACTCCAAGGGTCATCTCCATCGATCAGCATAAGATTTATGATGAGACTGAGTAGTATCCATCCTCTTATGAATCAACTAGACCTTTTTAGAAGTCTCCTGTATGAGACATGGTCCCAGTAAAGCTGCCTTACCTACCTTCAACCCTCACAATAGTGATCGGCATGGCCTACCATATAAATCATTGTAAGGTTCCATCTGAATAGTTTCCTTAAAACTATTATTGTAGGAAAAATCGAACAAGGGTATGTGATTCTACCAAGATCCTCCAATGTCCAAGAGGTATGCACATAGCATGTCCTCACGAACCTGAATCATAGGGTCTGACTGGACAATGGTATGAGGGTGGTAAGTTGTGCTCAAAATCACATATGTACCCAGTTCCCTATGAAAACTCTTATAGAAACGAGACGTAAAGCGGGAGTCCCTATCATAAATGATAGAACGAGGGACCCCATGAAGATGCACTACCTCTCATATATACAACTTATTGAGATCATCAACACTGAAGGTCTCCATGATTGGTAAAAATAAATATACCTAAGTGGGTCTGTCCAAAATAACCCACACAACATCATTGCCTCAAGGTGACCTCGGTAACCCAGTCATGAAGTCTATCTCAACATCATCCCATTTGCACTCTAGGATGGGTAACTGTTGTAATAGTACGGCTAGCCTCTGATGCTCTGCCTTCACCTACCAATAGGTGAAACATCTCGTAACAAAACCATCTACCTCTCTTTTCATACCTGGAAACCAATACAGACGTCTCTAGTCATGGTACTTTTTGGTAACCCCGGGATGTACAACCCAAGCTAAAGCATGAAACTTCTGTATCAGCTCCTCGCATATGTCCCCTGGAACCCACACTTGTCCATATAAATGCATTACCTCATCATCTCTTATCATCCAACGAGGAGGAGGGTCCTCACCTGCCACCAAAATCCGTAGAACTAGGCCTTCTGAATCAAATAGTTATCTCATCCTCACTCTATACAGGAGGGTATAATTCACAGCTAAGGAAGAAATATAGGTTTTCCCCTGACTGGCGTGAACCTCGAAATGCATCTTAGTGAACAAAGCCATAAGCTGCCACTCACCACTGGCCTCCTGCACTTCCTGTATCAGAGTCCTCTTGCTCAGTGCATCGTCTACTACATTACCTTTACCAGGTGTATAGGCAAGCTCAAAGTCAAAGGACTAAAGGTATTCGACCCACCTTCGATGTCTCAGGTTCATGTCAGGATGGGTAAAGATATATTTGACACTTTTTTGGTCCTTGAACACTACAAAATGTTCTCCCAAGAGATAATGTCTCCAACAGCATAACAGATGAACAACTGTAGCTAACTCGAGATCATGCATTGGGTAATTCTTCTCATGTGGCCTCAACAACCGAGACCCATACGCAACTACTCGATCGCCCTGCATCAACACTACTCCCAGCCCAATACCTGATTCATTATATTATACTATATATCACTTCCCATGCTCGGGAATTATCAGGATGGGTGCCGCTGTCAACCTTCCCTTCTGCTCCTGAATGGTTGTCTGACATGCTTCTGTCCAAATGAACTTCACACCCTTCTTAGTTAAACCCGTCGACAGAACTGATAAGTGGGATAAGTCCCATATAAAATGTACGTAGTAACCAGCTAGACCTAAGGTACTCAGTATCTCAAAAACATTCTTAGGCTGCTTTTAAGAAACTACTGCTCTCACCTTCTCTGGGTCTACCTCAACTCCTACCTCTGAGATTATATAACCCAGGAAGTGTATCTGGTCCATCCAAAAGTGGCCCCTTGAGAGCTTAGAATATAGCTGATGCTCTATATGCATACTAAAAATAATCTCAAGATGAGTGGCATGGTCATGTCGACTGTGAGAGTACACCAAGATATCATCCATGAAGACTACTACAAAATAATCCAGATAAAGGTGGAACACACGATTCATCAAATCAAAGAAAACTGATGGCACGTTCATGAGTCCGAATGGAAAAACCATGTACTCGTATAGACCATATCTGTTCTGAAAAGCTGTAAGTGATATTTCTGATTATCTAATGTGTAACTGATGATATCAAGATATCAAGTAAATCTTCGACAACACTCGTGCTCCTTGAAGTTCATAAAAAATAGCATCAATCCTTGTCAAGGGATATCGGTTCCTAATAGTCAACTGGTTCAGATTTTTATCATCCACAAAAATTCTGAGGTTTCCATCCACCTTCTTAACAAACAGGACATGCGAGCCCCACAGAGAAGTACTGGGTCAGATGAAACCCTTTGCTAGTAACTCCTCCAACTACCTCTTGAGCTCCTTAGAAATAGGTGTAGAAATTCTATAAGGAAGAATGGACACTGGTGCCACTCCTGGAACAAGCTCAATAGATAAATCTACCTCTCGCTCTGGACGAAGTCTTAAAAAGTCATCCTGGTATACATCCTTGAAACGATCAACCACTAGAGGGAAATCCATCTGAAAAGTTCCTTATTCATCCAGATATAAAATCCAAATCTGTGCTATCACACCACCTCACCCACGATGCTCAGGTCCATCTCGGCTCGCCTGGACATCCCATTCATCTTTTTATAGAAACTCTCTTCCCTATGTGATGTGAAACTCACCCTACAATGATAGAAATCCACAAAGGCTTGAAAGGGTACCAACCAGTTGGTACAGAGAATGAAATCATAACTCATCATATCTAAGACATAGAGGACCCACAAAAAGTGACACCCACCATCCTCTAGTGGGAACACCCATCACTGATGCACACCAGCCATTATTGTCCTCAACGGAGTTTCTAACGTCATGGTATCAGAAGAATATGAAACACAGAGTTCTAGTCTCTCCACAATGGCCATAGATATAAAACTATGTGTAGAACCCATATCGAAAAGTACTGAGGATAAAACAGAATCTATTAGAATTGTGCCACTGACAGTAGAAGGTTTGGGATCCTAATCCAACTGGGTCTCCTGCACTGCATATTCCTACCCAGTGCCACGACCCTGCGACACAGGCTGGCTACCTTGAGCTGACGCTCCCTACTGTCTTTGAGATCCTGGTGTCTGGTTACCATGGCCATGACCACCACCTATACCTATACGTCCTGACATATCCCAATTTCTTAACTAGAATGAAGCTATTGTCCAAGACCCCACATGTGGAGTCTGCACAGAACCCCTCTCACTAGACACTGGTGGAAACATCCTACAAAAACGCTATAGATGACCATATTGCTGCATGCTCAGCACTCTACTGGGTCACATGGACACTACAGTCTCTTGTGTCCCTCTTTAACACACTGGTAGCACATGACTTGGCCAGCTGAAGAATTACGCTGACTAGTACTACCACCATGAAAGAGACTCATCTGCCTCATCCCCATGTTAGTAGAAATAGTACCAGTGACTGGTGCCGAACTGCCCTGGCATGCACCACTAGCTTCTCGCAGGTTCGGCTCAGTAATCAGTGTTGGGTTTACAATAGCATGCACAGTAGCCAACCTGAAATGTTCACCAGTTCTCAGACATCACTCCGAAGACCATCCTCAAAGAGTCTATCCCTCAACGAATCATCACTCATAAGAACGGGTGAAAAACGCCGAAGCTCGCTAAAGCGATCCGAATAATCCATCACTGACATAGAGCCCTGTTGCATATTCCTGAACTCTAGAGCTCGATCTACCCTCAACATTTGGGGAAAGAAGAAGTAATAGAAGATTGCCTGAAAATATTTCAACTCCATGTCTCGGTCAGATTGTGTGGTAACATCCCACCACCTCTTGGCGGAATCACACTGCATGTATGTAGTGAGCTTGAACCTACACCCTGAATTCATCTCCAAATGCCTGAAAATATTCAACATATAACCCAGCCAAGACTCGAAAAAGTATAGTCAACCATCCCCTAAAAACATAGGCAGATGCTACTGCGGGATGATACGAGTGAGATCGACCATAAATGTGGCAACGGGCAGTGCTTCCTGGAAGGTCTGCAAGAACCAAACGAAGCCTTTACAGAACTTCGCCTCCCCACATGTGTCTGGTATAACGGCTGGCACCGTATCTGGCTCTTCTTGAGGATCTATCAGTAGCCCATTGCCTACCATCTCTGGAGTATAATCGTTGCTGCTCTCCTGGCGAACAACCGGTGGTTGTCTTAATGGAATGACTCTACAAGGTAAAACACACACCATGGATCATGATTATCAAGGAATATCAAGAGAAATCATAAAGAGGGAACAAAGAAAAGAAAACATTCATGTTTTACAAAACTAGACTACACGAACTGTATAATAACTACACGGTGTGTTTTTTCATGTCTTTCACATGGGCGTGTACTCTGCCCAAACTGGTTGTGTAACACCCCAAACACACGACGTGTTATCCACAAACACAGAGTGTACATGAATCTTCTTCCCTGCCTGAGTCCCTCTACATGGCTTAGCCACACAACTCTCCTTTAAAGGAGACTACACTACATGTATAAGATCTATACAGTGTGTACTGCATGAGCTTCACTGACCCGTGCTGTCTGTTATAGCGCCGGGTACACAACTCAGACTACATCCTGTGTTCCAGGTGAACACAGCATTTACAACTTAATTTCCAAATATCCTTGTTGTCAGTGATACGTATGACCACTCAGCTGACACTACATGGCGTGTTACACCTGCACATGGCATGTACACCACTCCATCGTTCCAGCCACATGGCCAAGTCCACATAGTCTTTCCCCAGGCAAGACTCCATTGCGTTTCCCACAGTTACATGACGTGTTCAAGAAGAGGTAACACCGAACCGTGTTTTTTAGCTACAGGGCTGGGTCCCTAGGTTATGTTGATTCAATAAGGTTTTCCTTATGAATTATCCATTCCTTCATATAAGGGGGTGATTGATAAGTCATCAATGATTCCCTATGACATGATCATTCCTCTTGTTTTCAAAAACAAAAACACATTATCTTAAGAAAAATTTCAATTTACCCCTATTTTATCTACAAAAGGAAAATTTCCTTCCCAAAGGAAATTTACACCTACCTTGTTTTCATTGTTCATAGAAATATTTTTATTAAGTATAAAAATCGGATTCATATCTATAAACCTCATAATCGTATAATACTTAGATATGAAGCATTATGTTTTAGGATCCGAATTCCTGTTATGAAATTTTATGATGTTATACTCTGAATTCCCTGTGACGAACATTAATGAAGTTCAACTATGAATTCTGATTACGAACATATATAAAGTTCTAACTATGAATTCTGATGATGAATTCTGATTAGGAATTCTCCTAATGAATTCTGGTGATGAATTATGATTATGAATTTTCATTACAAATTATGATAATGAATTCTAATTAGGAATTCTCATTACAAATTCTGATGTTGAATTCTGATTACGAATTCTCATTACAAATTGTGATGATGAATTCAAATTATGAATTCTCATTAAGAATTCTGATGATGAATTCTGATTACGAATTCTCATTATGAATTATGATGCCGTATTCTGATTATGAATTCTCATTATGAATTCTAATGATGAATTTGGATTACGAATTCTCATTATGAATTCTGATGATGATTTTTGATTACGAATTCTCATTACGAATTCTGATTGTGAATTCTGATTATGAATTATGGATACAAACATGTATGAAGCTCGATAGCAAATTCTTCTGAAAAAAAGAATCTGAATAACCTTGTATTATAGTCTCTGAATTTATTCTTGGTTAGACTCCGAACTTTAACTTTCTTACATTCTGAACATTCATTTTCTCCAATCCAAATATAAGTTTAGTTATTCTTTCACTTATTCATTTATAAAAGGATTTCATGCCTTTAGTTATCAACTAAACATCGTTCGAGTGACACACATATAGGTCCCTCCAGAATTCAAGGAAAAACTTGACTGTTGGAGGAGGGAGCCGACCATTGTAGTCACACCTATAAATAAGAGATCATTTGAAAAGAGCACATAACTGATTCAAAACTTCACTACTGAACATTGAAATTTGTGCCTACATGTTGTTGAAGTGATTTCTAGATAGAGAGGCTCTTATAAACTCTCAATCATTATGCCGAATGTTTGAACATCTTGTTCAAACTTTGCTTCGGGAATATTTTCTTCACGGGACTCTGATTGTTGCAGTGTACAATCAAGGGCTTCCAGGGATAGGGAGACAGACGTTCCAACACCTTGAAGTTGAGGGCTTCGTTGCTAAGGTAGACATAGGTGCCGACTACCTGATTTTTGAGGGCTTGTGGGGATAGCAATACAAACTCCGATCATCGTATTGAGGGCTTACCCTGGTGTGGGTAAGATAGACTTTATTTAAAGTATAAATCAAGGGATCATTATCCAAGGTTGTTAGATACCCTTCTCTTTGGGTTAAAAGACTTATTACATGTTACTTGTTTTGTTACAAGTTTTTCCACAGCATTTGTAATGTTAAGGAAAGTATAACTATCTTGTACTTCCTTACACTTGTACTCTAATGTAGTTAGATTCTATATGCATTAAGGTAGAATCTTCATCTTTGTAAACTTTAGCTAAGTTACATTTCTCAAATCACTTTTCCAGAATTTAGAAAGTGATTAGAACTTATAGAGGTCTTGTGAATTATCTTGTTTAACCTGGTTAATCATAACCATATTTAAAAGTTCCAAAGGAATTTTTAAATGGTACAATCCACCCCCCCCCCCTTATATATGAGAATCTCATACTTATTTTGATCCTACGTTTGGTATTATAGATTATATCATTCTTAGACATACCATCCTAACAGGTTACATAACACGGCATGTTCATCAATGACACGGCGTGTACAAGAAAAGATTACACCGACTTGTGTTGTTAGTTACACGGACGAATTACTAGGATTACACCGCACGGCGTGTGTAATCAGTAAATTGTGTGTTCCTTCATGGTTTTACTATCCTGTTTTCTTTCCCACACATCCTATGACATGGGTAGCAACTACACAGAGTGTACTAAGGGTACACATCATTTACATAAATTTTTTCCACTTCTTCCTAAATAGTAGAACACATGGCATGTTTCTATAGAACAACACAGCATGTATGCTGGGTTTTCTGGAGAGTAAGCCTTAGAAACTAATCTGGAATGCATAAAAACATGGAACAACACTTATGTGGCCAAATTCCAATCTGCAAGGGCCCATACTCCCGGCAAATCAATGCTTGGCATCTTATACATGTTATAACAAGAAGATGTTTCACTAAATTCCGGTTAATGGTGGCCCATAATCCTCAAGAACCAAATTTTGGCATTCATTATATAAAAATATCACATAACAATACCCTATCAAATAGAATGTATTTATCAAAGTAGCTATCACAACATCATGCTTTTCTAGCACATCAACTATCACAACAACATGCAATTTCTAATACACCTACATGGCATGTAAGGAATGCATGAAATGTGATTTCTAAAATGTTCTTAAATGATGAATGAGATGGAATAACCTCATATCATTGGGTTGCAACTAAATAGAACCCAGTAATAAACATTTAAAAAACACACCACAATTGCATCACCCAACGATGAATATCAAATCAGCCTTAATATCAGAATGTCTGAAAAACTGAAACATGAGAAAAATTGGCTTTTCCCTATATACAGGTTAGCTGATGCCAGGAACATATTATTACCATGTACCTATTCTATCCTATCCCCAGCTATAGTTCCCAAATAGTAAGTCAAGATAAAATAAACCCTCTGATACCACATTGTATTGTCACGGATCTGGGTGCCACTCAACGGTTGCCCTGAACCCGGTTGGTCACATGAACTCAAGTGCATTTCCCCAAATGCCAGAGGGTTCCGACGTGAATTGAGGGCCCAGTTTTGATAGTGGGGAGACTATGCCCCCATTTTTCAATGTGTATTCCAGTGGAAAATATAAATAACATACAACAACAGAAGTAGTAGAAAATATAGAAATAAAATGGACAACTGATGTAAAAAATAATTAGGAATCATTTATATAAAGATGTATCATGTCACTAATTATATGAAAGCATCCATAATAAGATACGCTGCAATACACTACAATACAACTCAAAGTGCAAGGTACATCCAAACAAAACAAAGCAGAGTAAACAAACCGAAGCAGCATCGCAAGACTATGCTTGGTCCCATGCTATCCCACTCCTATGATACAACGATGTACCTGTATAGGGACCATTTCCCTTATCCACACCTACAAAAATATAATCTGTTGGGCCCAGGGCCTGACCCAAACATGGTGTGAGAAAGAAATCCCAGTAGGAAACCACCAAAGGACCGTGGCAAACTGACAGTGAATTTGTGCAACAAAAGTGTGCAATAATGAAATGTAGCAAACCAGAAAGTTCTAAAAAGTAAGCATTCCTACCCGTTCTATTTCAATTTAATTATTATTTGAAAAATCAAGACAATTGAATTATTAGTTCCTGAGACTAAGCCTCAGCCAAAAATCTTTTGACAGTGCCGCAGCAAAACAAAAACAAGCTATCTAACAAGTACAAGGTAAAACCATACAAAGCTTGTGGTTTAGCTTGGTTGGTATAACATATAACATCAACATAGTGAATAAACTAAACAGAGTCCTCAGACATGAAAAATCTTACCCTCAGGTAAATAGAATCAAAACCCACATGTGATCACCCTCAAGATAAACGAATATTACCCTCAGGCACAAGGTATTGCGCTCAGGAATTGAAGTATTGTCCACAGACATATGGAACATTTCCCTCAGGCTATATCAAAAAGTGCTCTCAGGCTAAAAAAACACTACCCTCAGGATAAAGTGTAATCAGGATGAGCCCAACACATAAGAATGCAATTTATATAACATTCCTCTCAAAGAAATACAAAGCAAGCTAAAAATCATGGTATACACTCGGTAAACCATACCAAACGGATAAACAAGGGAACGCACACACGGGGTGGCCCGGGATCCAAAAAACGATCCCACATAGCATTTTTAACTTATAAAAAGTTTATCTATGAAATTCTAAATAACTTTCATCAAAGGCCAAAGCCATACGACATCCCAAACACGGGTTTGTAGCCCAACATTACGGAAATTCAACTCAAAGTTTGAAATAAACACCAGACCACCTACCTCGATCGTCTCTGATTGGTATACGTGAGTGACACCTCCCAAAACAAACGATAATGGACAAGATCTGAGATAAAAAAAATCTCTTTCAAAATAAAATAACATCTCTTTGAAGAATAATTTATAAGAACAATGCAAGGAGAGGAGAGGGCTTACCCATATGGTCCCAACGTGATCGACAGAGGCGGAATCAGATTCCTGGTTCAAGATCTGGTGATCCTCCAAGATTTGGTCATCCTTTTGATGTCCAAACCGCAATTCTACGCTTCCTCTATGAACAAAGGAGGCTACTGGGCGTTTTAAGCGATAAAACAAACTACACGGCATGTACTCTCATGTAAACAAGATGTACTTTTCATTTTTTTAAACTATCCATCTGGCAGCTTCCTTCCATCACAACAATGTTCTTCTTTCAACATTAGTACACGATGTGTATTCCTGTTTACATAACGTGTACTTTCATTCCACTTGCAGCTACTTTTACCATCATACTGTTCACATGCCGACTGATTGAATGGTGTGTAAATACCTAGTACACGGAGTGTAGTTAGTTTTTACACCCTTTATCACTGAGAAGCCTACACACCTTGGGTACTCATCACACAAGGCCAAAGTACACTGCGTGTGGAAATGTACACGGCTTGTAGTCCCAAATTATGAGAATTTTCCGTATTTTCCTTATTTTATCAAAAACCATTATGAAAAAGGGAAAAGAAGAAAATCATACCTCAGAAATAAGAACTAGGTTCTTACATTTTGCAAGACTTCTAATGTTTTCTACATACACCCCGATGGACTCATCTTCCTTTTTCTGGAGTCCAAGGAACTATATTTCCATCTTGATATTGAGGGTTCGAGGAAAATATTAGTTGAAAAATATCCTCTTGAATTCCTCCTAGTTCATGGAATCAATTTCCTCTTGGGACATTGTATTCATGATTAGTGTACACCACTGATCATATTCCCCATCAAAATGATAGACCTCAAGTACAACTATTTCCTCTTCTGAGAACAGTAGGACGGAGAATATCTTTTCAATGGAGTTAATCCAAAGTTTCGTGAGGAGGGGATCATAAGATCTGCTAAAAATGGGAGACCTTTTCTGTATGAAGGATTCTACAGAAACATGATCTTTATATAGAGGATGGAATTCCACCTGATTCAATTCATTATTCATAGCTTCATCTAGCTGTGAAAGTACTATATTTAATTTTTGAGCACCCACTCCCATCATATCAGGCATATCATTAGGTAAATCATCACATTTCTTAACACACTGGTTGTTGGAACGTGCAATTATATTTACCACCATTAAATAAGAAAAATAACGTATAATTTGAGGTCTTAAATACATATCCCTTTAGCCTAAAAATGAGACTTTTAACATAAAAGTATAAACTTATAAAGAATAATTGTATCCTAACTTGTGATTTATTAGGTTTAAATCTATGTTATCCTCAATCTACTTCTCATCTTATATTCTTATGGGATTTTTGTCCCTTAATAACTTTTTTTACCAAGCTCAGGAATCTACCATAGAATATCCCTCGGGAGTATCGTAACCAAGAGTGCAACAAGGCCCACTATCATACTACAGTTCCCATTCGAGTCTAGCTCAAAGTGTCATTTCCGAGTATTAGCCATAGGATACATCTTTTCCAGAGCCTCCTCAACTTGCTGGTATATAGAATGGGATATATTTCTTGATATACAGCTTACTCAATACTCACGAAAACACAGGGATGTTCTTACTAGTTTTTTCTATAAGGCTTCTCTAGGGTTTCCTAATCCTAATGATAAAAATAACTAGATATTTCCTCTAATACCAACTATAACAACACTATTTTCTTAATACACAATTAAACATAATTTATTACATAAAAATCATCGAATACCACATATAATATCTAGTTGTCTAGTGTCTTTGAGGCATATGATCATTATATAACAACATAAAACATTAAATTCAAAATCATTATTGAAAACGTCATTTACATGACAACTACATTCACTCGTACCTAGTATTGTATGGATAACTTGAGGAAATGCATAAGAGAAGGGTGAGCTATAGAGCCCTGTAAGGGAATAAACATGGATTAACATGAGGAACACCATACATGTTAGACAATAGGCATATCAACAGAGCACGAGAGAAGATTAAACATAAAGGCATGATAAATCATGATAATCAAAACATGGAAATGTAGAAACAAACACTTAACATGGAATTAGCATGAACCAAGGCTCAATACACATGGAGCATGAGTAAACCCTCATTGCACATGAAGCACGATTAAACCCTAGTTACAGTTGAATAAACATGAGTAATCACCTATTTCACTTGACGTATCATGATAC
Organism: Viscum album; assembly: GCA_963277665.1. Taxonomy (NCBI): domain Eukaryota; kingdom Viridiplantae; phylum Streptophyta; class Magnoliopsida; order Santalales; family Viscaceae; genus Viscum; species Viscum album. The sequence continues at coordinate 1,906,125,384 of OY728158.1, forward strand.
TATACATTACCCAATGCATTTTAGTGCTATCAGTGTGTACCCTTCTTAATCATTTGACATTATGCATTAGTGTGCCACATGGATCATAAAACATTGAATCATTAAACATAATCATTTATTCCATGATAAAAGAATGTGGAATACATACTTGAGACTCTTTAAACAATAATTTAATGTTCATAAAGGTGAATACCCTTGATAGAGAAATGGGAATGGTATTCACTACACAATGACATTTGCTTGGAAAAAAGGGGTGCAATTTAGGCCGCATAACGACGTGACATAAGAACTGAGGAAAATAGTTGATGAGAGAGAAAGGGGTGTCTCATAAAATTTACATGACATGGACAGTAAAGGTTTCATTAAGATACAAGTACCAATAAATGTAATGGAATATAGATTAATGATACAAAATAATTTCCTGAATGTAAATGAGGAAAGAAAAATTCCTTTCAGAATTTCGGCATTGTAACAGTTGTATATGGGAGGAATTTAATGAGAGAGAAAGTGGTCTCCCAAATTTAAAACATAAAGAGGGTAGTATGGGGGAGGTTCAAAATCATACCCCAACATTTATAATTGAAATCAATATGGAATAATTACATAAGGAATATTGGGAAAAAAATGACAATGGATGAAAAACCCTTACTTGAAGTGTTCGTTCAAAGGCTTTAGAGAGACTTGAGAGAGGCTTCATGGGAGCTTGGGGTGCCTTGTAAGGTTTCTAGAGAGAGGATGCTAGAGGTTGGATGAACTCTAAAGATTTTGTTTGAGGAGGAAGTGGGAGGTTGGGTGGGATTATATAGGAAAGGAGAGGGAATTTATTATTATTTAGGTTTGGGACACCTCACATTAAACTAATAACAACCACAAACCAGCCCATGGTTCTTTCCCATGTTTTTTCCAAAGCGCAGCGTAAAACAATATTTTATAATTCCAAAGTCCAAAAATCTTAAAATAATAGGTTTTCTTATGTGGAGGTGAGTCACACTCTCAAGAAAAACAATTTAAAAAAGACAAAATGTTTAATAAGTATTGATGCATCCACTAAAACGTTGTAAAATAAATAAAACAACCAAAAATCACATTATTTTAATCATAAAACATATATTGTCTGAACATGAATTATATATAATCTTATTACATCACTTTTGGGTTATTATGATGTTATAAAAGAAATTATATATTTTAACGATATTTAATTTTTATCCAAACATTTGACTATCTTAGAAAATTATTAAAAATTTAACGTTGGAAAATTATGATGTCCAGATTCCAGAAATAATATTCATTTTATCTATATAATTTTCTAAATATTTTATTTTTATCTTTTAAAATAAAAACCTTCATTTATCCAAAATTAATGGGATTTGATAGGAATCGCTTTCAAACCTTAATAAAAAATTATAATTGCATTCATAAAATTATATGATAAATTATGATTAATAAAAATGTATTTAATAATAATAAAAATAATATTTTAATAAAATATTATTTAATTCAAAAATCAGTTAATTCATCAACAAATATTTCTTATTTTTATATTAACTAAAAATTCTATTTGTGCTTTAAAAACTATTTAGAAAGTGACAATAATTAAATGAACATATATTCATTATTATATACCAAAATAATGTACATAACCATTGTACTTGAGTCTTGTTACATTACATGGGTATAGTCACATTACCCCTTAAAATAGACGCATAAGACAGAACGGTGCGGTGTGCGATGGTGACTGAGTCTTGGGGTGGCTCAAATCACATCACTCGGGTGGAAATCACTATCAACTTCAACACCTCCCATAGGCGGTTCCACTCAAGATTAACGTGTTCATGTTCATCTTGAGATTTTTCAAGAGAGAATCCAAATGACACCACCTCCATTCGGATCTCCAACAAATGGGATTCATATGGGTCATGTCTACTAGATGAGGTCATCTCTTCCTTTGTCCGAGTAAATTGGATTTACTAAAGCCCATATTTATACTAATCATGTGATCACTATTCAACGGATAAAATAGAAATGGTTACAGTTATTAATGGTATTTTAAAATCCAATAATATAAAACAAAATAAGTTCATATGTTGTATAACAATTTCAAATATTAAGACATTTAACTAGATCAAGAGGGATTTTCATTATCAAAAGTTTGGGTCATTACAAATTCAATCTATAGGTGAGTAAAAATAATTGAAAATATAATCAGTTTATCATAATAACATTTATAGTATATCCTTCCACTCCTCTTACACCATCATAATAAAAAACATATATTCATAATCATTCACAAACATCAATAATATATATCTTCTAACAGGGTATTAATCCATAACCAGAAGTCAAACTTGATGGGATAAAAAGTGGGTCTCAGACATTTGATAATACTATCTGAATGTTACAAATGGGACTTTAAAATATTCCAATTGTTCTAAGATACATTACCCTCATTTAAAAACATATTTATATCCCAATTAAACAATTCTTTAAAAACAAATTCAGAAAATAAATCGGAAATCAATTAAATATATAATCAATTTTTTACATAAATCAATTTAAATTCGAAAATAACTTCTTTAATTATAAAAATCTATTTAAATAACATTTTTTATTATGGTCCTATATATGGTCAATCACCGATATAGAATAACTTTCATTTAAATTTTTTATATATAATGTTTCAAAACATGTGGAATTGAAATAACTCTTTTGAAAAAAAGATTTAAACTCCATTTACAAAGTTAAAAAGTTATTAGATCATTTATAAAATCATCCATGTCAATCATATAAACAATTAATTTATGAAATTAATTAAAAAATAAAAATATTTTAATTATATGATTTTAAAAGGAACATAAAAAATCACCTACATAAAATTGTGTTGAAAACATAGAAAACCATTTTGAAATATGTCATTTAAAATAATGGATACTTAACCAAGAAAAATGTCTACCTCTATGACCTAGAAACCAAGAAATCATATTTTAATACATCATAAACCATTTCCTCGACCACACAAACCACTTATGTTTTCTGGGAGACAATTAATCCAAGTAAATTTTTGGAATGATAAATCTATGTAAGAAAATTCTAAAAATATGGATTACCTTGGAGGAACTAACTTGAAATTGAAAGAGAGGTTCCATAAAATCATAGGTATAAGGGTATGCAGTATATCCCTTTATATACCTAGTTCACCTGAGTATTAAGGAGGACAATAGGATCCAAAATAGAAGGATTATATTTGGGAAAATATTCATTCTCCCAAGATTATAGAATTTGGAAATATCTTACGCTTAGGACACATGATTTACCAGAATATACACCAGTATTGAAAAGGCATTATTTTAATCTACAAAAAAATTTAATGGTTGTTTCAACGTTTAAATAAACCATGCAAAAAATAATTTTGTAGACAACCCCCATGTTATGTTCTTCCACACAGTTAGTCATGGGCCACACATGGTTCAATCCAAACAGTGTGTTTCTCATGGAAACCACAGTATGAACATTTATAATGAACTGAAAAACCCATCTATATAAGTGTAACCATAACATATATATATATATATATATATTGGTAATAGGGCATGGTTTTACAAACATTGTAGAGAAGGGAATCCCCATGTAATGTTCAATTTCATCAATTACCAAACTATGTGGAAACCATCAAAATTTGAATAATTAAAAATAATAAAAAACACTTCAAAAAGTAATATGAACTCATAATAATATAAATTAATTTTAAGATGAACACAAAAGTCAAATATGGGTTTCATTAATCTCTTAACAATTCCACATTCTTCCCCCGGAATGTAATTTAATAGAGTATAAGAAATTCAAATCCAATAAAATCACTACATATAAATAGGAGGTTTGAGGTTCGGTTAAAAAATAATAAACATTATATGATCAGAATAATATCTCACACACAAAGTACCCAAATAAGTTTAATACCGATAATGTTCATCAATCATCTGAATTAACAAACCTAATCATAATAAATATTGATTGAAAAATAAAAAATTGAGACCTACTCTAGGACTACATAACATTTAAAATTCATATAAAATTTGTTAAATAATGGAAACCCTCACTAAGGAATCTCACCATTGATTATTTCCCTATATCACTATTATTCCTCTAATTATCTCTAAATGGAGCACCATACACCACCAACCAAAACTAATCTCGATTGAACTAAAACAAATCCACAAGAAGATCCCAACCAAATGAATCACCCATAAGAATACCAATGCATGATATCCATAGAAAGATCAGATTTTTTTGCGTAAAATCTGTTAAATTCAATCAAATACCATATCACTAATATGTAAATGGGAAACTAAAATGAAACATGAATCCAAAAAGAAATTATGTAGTCCTAGAACTTTGGTCACAAACAAAATAGAATGGATTATTCCGGACCTCATACCTTGGTCACCAACACATAGTGAACCCAATAGGATGTTAAATGACAGAGGCCAGCGCGTAATCTAATCCAAAAAAATTTATATACTATTTACCCAAATATAAAAATCATGGGATACCCATGTTTATTCAATGAATAACCAAATAGGGTATGAATCTCATAAAATCCTCAGATAATAACATCAACACTGAGGTATACATACAAACACAATTATAAACAATATATCATTAAGAGAAACCCCAAATCCCCAATGTATTAATCAAATGAGGACCATCCCAATAACAATAAACAAGTACAATAAAAAAATCATAAATCCTAAAAGAATCTCTCCCATAAATATTGGATATAAAGAAGATCACTCATAAATATCCATCTCACTGGATTCTTAATGATAACCTAGAAATTTCACAACTACTTGTAGTGCTTGATCTCCATAGAAATGGGAAAGGTGACCTATGAAGTTCTAAATCGAGTAATATTCTAGAAGTACATGTCTATTAGGATTCTAGTAAAATCCAACCACTAGAAGAGACACACATAAACTAAATGAGGAATCTACCATTGTTTTAAACATTAAATAAATATTCTACCTCATCTCAAAATAAAATTTAGGAAGTAAAACATAATAAACACCCAACATGAATCTATCAAATAATTATTTCTTAAATATTTGTCTAGTGTTAAGATGTAAATATTTCTCAGATAGGGTGAATTGAATAATTTTTAAAAAAATTAATAAATTTAAAGGATATATCATAGTTTTTTAGATATGTGGAGTGAAAAATAAAATAAAATATATATATATTATATTTTTATAGTGGATCAGATGTAAATGATGTTAGTCCACTCTTCACCTTTATTATGAACTGAGATATATGGAATGCACTATGACCACTATAATGAAATATTATGAGGAAATTTTCCCAAATGGAGTCACAATCCAATTAAAAATCATTTCCCCTCTAGATGAATAAACCCAAACTGACCTACCTTTTTCTACCTAGAGGCATAAGCTAAATATCCAATCTTTTTTCTGATGTCACAACTGAATTCCTGACTTTTGATAGGGAGATACAATCCATTTTTTACATTTTAATAGATAGTATAACCCATTAATATTACACACATAGAATAATAATGAGAATAAATTAAACCCAAAAAAACCATATGAATGCCTCACAATCTGAGAGTAGAGGCCATATGTTACTCTCCAGTAGTAATGTGTCAAATGATATTAGTTTTTTTTGGAGTAACAGTTGGTCACAATAAAAATATAGCACATATATCCTCAACCCCATGTATCTTACACAAGTTCTATACATATTGTAATTAGAGTTACTTTGTTCATAGTTTATTTTGAACATAATTTTTTTTTCTTTTCTTATTTTAAATCGAATTAATATTTATTTTTACAAGTTCATTTCCAAGTTAAATATCCATGGGTAAATATTTCATAAATTAAAAATAAATTTACTATAAGTTTTTCATGAAATCCTGTAAAGTGGTAAAAATATATATTATAACTAATTAGAATAACTAATACATAAGTAAATAATAATAATTAATATCATTTGTATACCACCGAATAAAATTTCATTATTTTCCCTTAGAATTATAGTCATTTTGAATTTGAATATTCTAATTACAAAAAATTTTGTGTAAATATAAACACATGTTAATCCCATGTGAATCAAATTTAATTCGGTATTAAATTACTTAAAACATGTTCACATGGCTTCAAAATAATTAATAAGTCATTATAAAACAAAAATAAAATAATTATATCTACATTAAACGTGAATAAAATTTAGACGTTAAATATTATGTAAAATAGAGCATATTTACAAGTTTTACAATATCATATAGAAGCTCATAAAGCAACACAGATAAATCCATAGAGGGGAATAAAGTAAAAAATTACATAGGGAAATTTACATTGGAGATTCATGTATTGGGTTAATGTAATGGATTCACATAGGTCAGTCATGTACGTGATAATTCATCATGTATCAAAAATTCAATGAGATTATGAAATTTATAAACAGCTTGGATTATAAATTTTAGACATAAAATATACCATCAAAACAATAGAATTATATTTATCTATAGTTGAGATATAATTATATATTTTCATTATATTTCCATATAATCATGAAACTTATTAATTGGACCTATATATCTCAATTTATCATCAAAATAAAATAGACAAGCAATTCTAGAAAACTGTAGAATTCATACTGAAAGCATGATGTGAATTATAACCAAATTTAGGACATGATAGATATAAATTCATAAAACAATATCATCTAATTAAATTTAGATAATTATTTTATCATTCAAATTTAATAATAATAAATCAATTTATATTTATTTATACAATTTTATGGTTTAAATATATAACATATCTGATTTTGGGAAATCAGCTATTTGATGAGTAGTAAATTGGCTATATGGGTGATTTAGCTACATAAATTTTAAACATTGGATTTTGGATAGGTAAATTGGATACCTCAGATATTTTGATTCATGAATTGGTAATATGGGAGAATGTTCAATGTGAATTGACTATATGGGAGAAATGGATACTTGAATTGGATATGTGAATTAGCTATATAAAAATAGTTAAAACCCTATATAAATGGAACATTAGAATCCCAAATGATGTATTTAGATGAGAGACTCGATATAATACTAGTAGAACATAAAATATCTAATAAAAACATGAATATTTAATATATTTAACTCAAGAAAATATTGTGATCTAATCATTGTTATGTAATCATTAATAAACACGTAGGATAATAAACCAAAGAAACACTAAATTATATAAAAATAAATGTAATTTATTCTATAATAAAAATATATCGGTTAAAAACCAAAATATAAACATTAATCAATACATATGATAAATAAAATAAAATAATTAAAGTTATTAATATATTAATACTGTTATATAATTAAACTAAAAACAAAGTAAAGAAAATAACCTAATAAATTTATGAGAATTATAAGTAATCACGATATAATAATTTTTAATTATGAAATCATTAAGTGGTTTAATTATTCCATTAATATTCTATCCCATTTTAATAATTAAATAACCATGTACAATTTTAAAAACATCTCCCCCATTTGACATTATCAAAAAGATTAGCTTTTAAGACATTCAGAAATAGTTTGTAAATAAAACAACGCTCTTTAAAATTAATGTAAATTACATATAAAATCTTCTTAAGAATTTTTAAAACATTATGTTAAGAAACCCCTCAAAATGATTCCATTTCTTAAAATATGTTTCAAGGATCTGTGATACATCGAGAAAACTATTAACATTTTTTTCAATGTAAAAAAACATTTATAAACTATCATTTTATACAAAATAATGTTTAAATAAAAATTTAGAATCTTATAGTATAAATGAGAACTCATAAATTGGTAATATAATACACAAAAATGTATAGATATTATGTACTAGTAATCTGAAAAATAGATTCTAGATTTCACAAATTTCATGATAATCTCAAATTTTCTTCAGATAAGTACACAAAAATTGCCACTAAATAAATGATATGAAAATTTAAATTTAAATTTTCATCATAAAATGTTCAAAGAAGATTTTATCAAAGTTATTATAGTATAGGAGTTTAGTAATGATATCATGAATTGTATAATCTATGAAAATAAACTCTATAAAATTATTTCATTTTTTACATGATCTCTATGAAAACGAAACTAAACATTAATGTTATTATTACTAGAGTTTTGTAAAGTATTTCTAGAAATATATATAGAAGAATTCTTTTCACATAAAAGATGAATATTTTTAGAACCAAAACGAAAATTAGAAAGTGTTTTCATAATCCATTATGATTTTGTAGAACATGATGAAAACTTTATGTGTTCATATTTAACAGTTGAAAGTGCAATAGAATTTTGTTTCATTGAGTACCATGAAAAACAATATTTAACAAGTAAGTCATAAATACCTGATATACCCTTTTTATATATCATTTACCCTCCAAAAACAGAATCGGAATCAGTTTTCTTATGAAATTCAGTTTTTTCATAGTAAAATAAACCAAGATTCAAATTTCCTTTAGCATATAAAAGGATACTTTAAAAATATTTAATTTTACTTTCCTTAGGGAAAGATTCATATCTACCACACATACAAACTAAAAACATCAATCATGTCCAAAAATATTTAAATATTAAAACCATAGAATCATGTATCTATATTTTTTAACATCAATGTATTTTTAAATTAATATAAATCAAATTTGAAAGTAGTAATATTGGGAGTATTTTAATGTTTTGATTATTTTAAACCAATGTTGATAACTAATAATTTTATAAATATGCATTTTCATAGAATAATTCCATCATTTCATTGAAAACCTTTTATATAAAGATTAATTTCAATTCCCCTATCCTACTCAAATAAAATTTAGAAGTTATCAATTATAGAAATTCATTAAAAATAATTTCATTTGAAGATCCAAATTTAATTTCTTCCAAATAAATTTGTAAAATAAATATACCAATAAAATTTTTCTTAATAACAAATGTAGGATCATCCTTTCCTTTTTCAAAAAAATACTGGAAAACTAGGTAACCATTCATACTAATCTCATAGAGCGTGTTCCAAACCATACAAAGACTTAGATATTTTAAAAACATGATCAAGGTTCTTTTCATGTTCATAACAAGGGGTTGTGGGTGGTATAATTATTCAAAAATATAACCATTTAGAAAATCAATTCTGATATTCATTTGAAATAATTTGAATTAATGAAAAAAAGCATAATCCAATAATATTATAATTTCTTATAACCTTGAAACATGAGAGAAATATTATTCAAATCAATTCCTTTAAATTAAGAATGACCATAATTAAATAATCTCGCATGACTTTTAACAATATTTCTAGATTCATTGAGCTTGTTTATAAAGATTAATTTTGATCCAATAACATGATTATTACATGGTAGAATAGCTAAAATCAACACATTATTCAAAGTAAACTTATTTAATTCAACTTTCACATCCAAGATATAATGAGGATCATTTAAATGCTCATCAATATTATTTAGTTAAAATTCAAAAAAAAAGTGTTGATTAGAATTATGATTCATACTATAATTTCTAGTTTTTAACTTTGATTCAACCATGATGTCCTGATCTAGGTTACACTCATAAGTTTTCCGATTTAGTTGGATAAATGGCCCCAAGCACATTTCATCATACACCAAATCCTTTAAACTATAAACTAGTACCCAGGGTGTCTCCTTGGGGAGACTATACCCTCATGTTAGGGTGTAACACAACATATATATATATATATATATAGAAGATATATAGATAAAAATAGAGTAAACATAAATATGAATTAAAAAATTAGAAATAGAAGATAAAAAAACATCCATTATTAATAATCAACTGAAAAGATAAACATTGTGATATTAAAAATGATGGTGGAGTTTAATGTCTATAAAAAGTATCAAAAAATGGATACAAGCATCAGGAAGTGGCAATATTCATGTTATAAAAAAAGTATCAAAAAGTCCAAAACTATCTTTGAATCCCAATATCATGCTTGGTCATATTCAACCCAGATCCATCCTTATTAAGACTGAATGATGGGTGTCCAAATATAGATACTTCCCATTTTCAACACTTGTATAAATATAATTGATAGTGTGTAGGAATATATAAATGTAAATAAATGCCAAATAATAACTCGTACCAGCTTTTAACTCAGCTGGTAATGTCTCTAGTCATGAGGTAATTTTATTAACTCAATGACTGTTAGTTTATATAAAATAGTCACATGATATGTAAATAGCTCTAACAATGTATCATGATAATAATAAAAGAGGATCCAAGGTAGAACCAATGAATCCTTGAACACCAGGTTTATCCAAATCACATTAGTAACACATTTAGTCTTGTATTAAATGGGGTCTTAGTGTAATCTAAGAGGTAATTCCAAAGGCATTACACCATAGAATATTCTAACATAGTCTATGGACATAATCCAGGGTAAGAATAGTCTATGTATGTTAAGGCCCATTGGGGTTAATCAATGGCACCAAGTGTCTGAAGGCATTATGTTGTATCCATGGAGAGTATATGATGCATCATAATATCCAAAAATATTGTGAAGGTATGTTAGGGAACCATTCAAATAATATGATAACAGAAAATGACCATGTTCCAAAGTTGGTATAACCCTAGGTAATAGACTCCATGAATATGAATGGTACCCTTGGAGTGCTCATGGAATTCTTATTGGAATCTAAGGATACCTCAAGCATAACCACTATTATAAAGATAAAAAGGTTCATATGGAGTATGATCCTTATTCATTAATCACAATTCATTTATTTCCATGTAATACTTATTGCATTTGATTAGTCATTTGTTTAATTCTGTTAACTTTGATCAATGTGAAAAATCTAAATTGAGGGCATGCATCCATTTGTCATTTTAAATAATTTAAGACTTATTTATTATATTGAAATAGTTTCAATAGAAGGGTCAGTTGATATCTATATCATACGTCCATTAGTAATTAACTATATTATTTAAAGCACATCCCTTATCATGTACAAGTCAAAGAACACATGAATGGTGGTATAGATAGTATTAAACAAAAAAAAAATTAATAAATTAGGAAAAAACCTTCATGGGATGGTAAGTGTGGAGGTCATAACCTCCAATGATGTTAGTAAAAAAATATGAAAAGGTATTTAGAAGAGAAGTTGAATTATTATAATTATAGAAGATTAATTTAATAAGAAAATCTCGATGAAATCAGTGTCTACAGAATGGTGCCTTGAAAATAGGGCATATGAGACTACATCAAAATAGAGTCACCAAGAGTAATTAAAATGATCAACCAAGGAAAATTATTAAATATAATACCTGTAATAATCTAATGAGCCAAACAAAACTTGATTTTAATGTCAAATGCTGAAACATGAGCGATACCTAACATAAGGATTCATGGAGATCTAAATGTGAGGAGAGTTGCTTTTATGCAAGAGAATGAGAGGTGGGATGGTAAGAAAAAGAAATGGGTTTCCTCCCCTTTAATACATTTCCTGACATTTAAATGCAGTCTAAATTTTTTATACACTATGTAATGTTTTTGATTTACCTCCATGGGAAATTTAATTAAACTTCTTTCATTAGACTTCCTAGACCATTACTAAGAAGTGTATTGAATGCATGTTGTGTATTCTAAATATACACTATGTATTTCGAATATAACCAACTTTCAACCATCGTTATTCCTTGTCTTCAAAACTTACCTACATTCCTAAAGGCATGTTTTAAGATTTAATCCAAAAGGGAACCTAAACAAGTGTTAACAACAAAGATTATATTTTTTGTACCTATTAGTAAAAATTTAGTTCTTATCGTCTTCCCACATAATGGAACTCATCTCTATGTTCTTATTTCAAGGGTATGTGAATGTCGTTTGAGAAACAGTTTGGCCACTGAGCATATACGTTTGCTTCCCACACCCAAGTCACATCATGTTCATGGTTATGCTACTATCGAACTCAAACTGAAGGGGTATTCCAGCCATAAAGATCCTCCATGATCTGATCAACGATGTGTACATGACACTCCTCTAAATAGTCATCATAATCTAACTCAACCTCCTAGGGATAAAAAGTATGAGACGGGTCATCATGATAATGATGTAGATATGATACATGAAATATGTCATTCATGGCATGGTACCTATTAGTTATTACTAGCAGATAGGTAATTGGACCGACTCTAACCATGATATCAAGCATATCAATAAAATGATGTCATATATTTGTTAAGTATATACCATTATATTTTCTCATGTATGATGATATACCTACATGAAAACAAAATCCTCGACTATGATCTCCAGTGGTCAATGATGGTGATCGACAAATGATTTCAATCTAGACCAATAAATGGACATATGCTTCCTGATCAGCAAAACCTATCGAGAAGTCCCATGCATGATATGAGTACCTAGTTATAATGCCCCTCCAACTTCTTGATATCATATAAGTGAACGACAACACCTACCATAAAAGTCCTTATATGTATCCATATAAATCACCACATGAAACCTATTTTTATATTATAACTCAATGAGATGAATATCATTCTACCAAGTACAAAAGAAATAATGATGAATGCCTGGAGTATGTCCTATAACACTTGTATTATCTGTTCTAACTGTTCGTCGGTCTATGGATGAATGGTCATGCTCAGAAGCACCTATGTACCAATTGAATTTTGTATCCCCTATAAGAACCATGATTCCCAATTAGAATACATATATTAATTGATCATATTTGGGACCTCATATAGGCATATGACCCCACATGCATACATTCTTCCCATCTCATCAATGGATAATTTTTCCTAGATAGTAAGGAAGTGGGTTACTCTATTCAATCAATCCATGACTACCAAAACTGTTTCTCTACCTCATGGAGACCTCAGTAATCATAATATATAATCCATCAAAATGTCATCCCATTTTTCATTCTAGGACTAAAAATAGCTGTAACATTCTAGTAGGCCACTGGTTCTCCACCATCACATATTGAGAAGTGGAACACCTTGTGATAAAGAATAGAATCTGGAATTTCATCCCAGATCACTAATACTTGAATCTGATATCTTGATACATATTGGAGATTCCTAGATAAACAACCCATTGAGAAGTGTGGGAATCTCTCATTAAGTCCTCTCTCATATCCGTAGGATCCCATGGACACCCATGTTTATGAAGGATGCCTTCTCCATCGACATACCTATCTGGAGGCAGGTCTTCACAAAAATTACTCCCCCAAAGAACTAATCCATTGAGATCATAAAACTCAATACACCTTACCATATCATGTATTTATTAGGTAAATATAAAGGATGAAAGATAATACTAATCATGAATCCCATGAAACTTCATCTTCATCTTATAAAAGAGGTCATCAGTTTATATTCATCACTGGCTTCATGTATGGTCTATAACAGTTCCATATAGCTCATAATATCCGCCACTACATTCCAATTTCTAGAAATATAGGAAAGATCAATGTCGATGTATTTGATATATTCAAACCATTTTCACTATCTGAGATTCAGGCCACACTGTACAAAGATATATTTAAGCCTCTTATGGTATTTATAAACCACAATGTGATCTCCCATTAGATATTGTCTCCATCAATGTAATTCCTGAAAAAAAAACCAATATCAATATTGTTCATTGGATAATTACATTCACAAGTACTCAATTATAAAGATATGTACACATTAACTCTGTCCAATGAAATTGAAACTGCGCACAAACTGATTCCAGATGAATCTCCAAACATTGTATAGTCTCCCCACAGTATTTGGTATAATTAGAAGTAGTGTTGAGGTACGTCTTCCTTTAAACTCCTCAATGTAATTATCACATTATTTTTACCATAGTAGATTGAAAACCTAATATTTAAAACCATTAAGAGGTGTAGTAAGGTGTGCTAAGTGATCTATAAAATTCATATAATATCCAACCATCCCCAAGAAATTTTTTGAATCAAACTTGTTCTTAGGATTCCCTAGGAAACCACAACACTCAACTCCTATTGGACAACTAGTACTCCAAAAATTGAGATAATATTACCGAAATATTGAAAATTTTTAATCCTTAATTGGAACTTATCAATCTTGGAATAAGGACGATTATCTCTCAGTGTAATCTAAATTATCTCAATATGTTTATCATGGTCTATTTAAGTATGATAATACACTAATAATTCATCTAAGAAAACCCTGAGAAAGGAATATTGATAGGCATGTAAAATCCTATTCATCTAGGCCATAAAAATGGAGAGAATGTTCATAAGACATAATGACATAACTAGATACTCATATAAAAGATAACCACATAAGAAAGATTTAAGTGGTGTATACGATGGTGTGACCCACACCTGATTTAATTCATATATTTGTTAAATCTTTGACATTACCACATTTCCTTAGTTCTCATAAAATAGATCATATATTTGAGGGAATGGATTCTGGTTCATAACTATATGCTAGTTCAACCAACCATAATACAAGAACAAATAAGGGTCTCAGCCGCATTCTCGAAAAAAAACATGGATGAACCCCAATATGATGTGTTGGGTTTAGATAAAACCATTATACTCCTAATCCTAAAACATTATCTTGAGATCTAAGATCTCAATAGGTTCCATACTACATTTAGAAATTGATACCAAAGTTTCTACTAGAAAAAGATCAATTATAAAATACACCGCTGTATAAAGAGATAAGACATAAAAGTCATTAGGAGAAATATCCTAGAAATGATCTACCAGGGGAAAAAGTTATTAAATATAACCCATTAACTTCAATGAAAATACATGAAATCTGGGTGGTCACACCACCTCGCCTAGGATTCTTCAGTCCCAACCTATTGACCACGACATTCCATGAACCCTTTTAAAGATAAATACCACATTACGTTGGATTAAATGATACTATACGACGATATCACTCAAAAAATAAATTATATGTTACTAAACAATCCATCCATGGAATGATTTTTAAATATGTAATCTAGAGGAAAAATAGGTCCCATAAGAATGGATAACTACCTACCTCAACGGGGAAGTCCCTACATTGGCATATGCCCTAGTATCAAACACCCAAGAGTGTCTCATGGGTAGTTACCCACAAAAATTACTAAAATTATATCCCAATACATTATGAAGTCAATAAAGATATAAAATAGTTAGAAGAACCTATATCAAAAAAATTAGATACAATATTAGAGACAACTTCAATAATACTTCATTCTGTAATCGATCCATTACTCTAATCAAAGAGTATGAGATGTAAAGCATGTAATTGGGAAGATCCATGGACATATCATATAGTTTGATTACAAAGAGTAGGACCACTCTATTTTTCCTAATAATCATAATCATTTATATCATGACCAAGACCACCTTGAACTTTTCATCCAGTGCTACTCCAACTTCCTGCATAGTGAGGCATAACTAATCTCACCATTATGGTAGAGATGGTACAGAACCATTCCAAATTGGAGAAGATATAATGGTCTGAAAAACATATCTAATTATTCCACATGTGACTATAAGAATAACACTTAAGGGGGTATCTATCCCAATGAGGCTTGAGATTCACCTATTATTCACACTGATGGCAGATAAAGGAGCAACAATTGTGGATACAGTATCTGCCACTACACTGATGAGAATCCTAGATGATACTCTTCTTTCTTCCAAAATAACTTATGCCTAATAATTTCATTGAACTTATATTCCTGGTAATTTTACCTTCTCTAAGGTTGTGCTCAATGATTAGATCCCGATTAATGATCTTAGAAAAAGTAGGTATGAAGAAGATGTTCACCTATGAGTGGATGAAATATTTGATCCTATAAGTGAAGCGTAGTACTCAAGATATATAATCATTGGTTATAAGATACAACAACTAATGAAACTCAATAAAACATGTTTATTAATCCAATATAAGCATATCAGCCTTCTCTAGGATCCTAAACTCTTTGGCTCGTTCAGCTCTCCTCAATTGAGGGAAACATATACCATAGATGGTAGTCCAGAAGTCCTCCCAAAAGTTTCCATGTTGATAGCCATACTGAGTAATTGCATCTCACTATTGCATGGACAAATCATGGGGCTTACAAGTATCAACCTCCACCCTCCTCTCTAGAGGCATCTCTAAATGCTCGAAGATTGATATAGTGGCCTCTATCAAAGACTCAACAACATGAGGACACCCATCCCCTAAAAAGATGGGATGTTAATACTGTTGGAACTAATTATTCATATCATCCGTAGTATGTGTAGGTCATGGAGTAACAAACATATAGTCTTCCTAGCTCAACCACTGAGAAGTTATCCCAGGTAGGATTTAAGTGGGAATCTTTAGTCAGTCAATCCATGACTACCCTAACTACTTTTCTACCTCAAGGAGGCCTTGAGAAGCCGACTACAAAATCTATTACAACATCCAACTATTTATATTTTGGTACAATTATCGTCTATAATAATCCATAATTCTAATGGTGCACCTCCTTCAACTACTAACTAATGGAAGAACTAGAGATAAATCAATCTATCTAACATTTCATCCGAAGACACTTATATTGTTATCCCAAATCAAAATACATCATGGAGACGTGTAAATAAACTTCTCAATGAGAAGCATGGGACTCTCGCATTAGTTCCTCTCTCATATCTATTGGAACCTAGACACATCCATGTATATTTACGGTCTGGTATTTATCAACAATACACTATGATGGTGGGTCCTCAATATAAATACTCACTTAAAGAACTAATCCATTGAGATATGAAAACATCTTATATAATAATCATTTACTTTATTAAAAATTAGTATATAAATTACTAAATAAGATTACACAAAATAAAAATTGGAAGATTGATAAATATATTGACTTCATGAATTATGTACATAACATAAAAACATAAAATAAGAAATACAATATATTTATTTAGGACTTCTGTAACATGATCATAATATTCTATCAAACTTAAAACTAGATGGGAGAACCTAGGGACATACATAAGAAAGGGGTGACCTCTATATCATAGTAATGGAATAAACATGGAATATCATGAATATAATAAAGGATTTTAGAATATTGGGATTTAAATTGGGAATAAGAAGCGTAGGAATCATAAACATGAACAATGATACATGGTAGTGAATGATAATCATAAAGGGGGAATGAGAAATATGGAAACAACATAAAACATGACATCGTAAAAAATTTCAAGGATAACGTCCATCAAATAATAATTGAAAAATCCAATAAAAGAATCATGTTAAATCCCTATCCCAACATGATATTGTTTGAGACCAAATATTACCCAATGCGTTAGAGTGATATATAATTTTGGGTGCACCAATCTATTTCATTTCATTCTCATGCTCAAGTGTGTCACATAGATCATACAACATGGATTCATTCATTATCTTATTCTTTCATGATCGATAATCATGGAATAAAAAAATTTACGTCAAAAAAAAATAAGTATGACTGTATCAAAGTGAACACCATTGACAGAAAATGGGTATGGTATTCAAAAAATAATTATATGGTGATGGATCATCACGGTGAAATATTTTCAGCATAGCGACATCAATTAAAAATTAATAAAATGGTTAAATCAGTGTAAAATAGGTCTCACATAATTTTGAAACTATATTTTTAGAAACATGGAAATGGAAAGATGTATCCCAAAATTACTACATGTAAATATAAGGCATTATATAATTAAAAAAGTTTAATAAATATGATAACGTGAAAACCCCTTATTCGAGTGTGTGACACCAAATTCTTGAGAGGGGATTCTTAAGAACATGGGGGAAACTTGGGAGGACTCTAGAGTGGAGATGGAAAATTAAGGACATTATAAAATAATTTTTTCAAAAGAGAAATGGGAACTTGTGTGGGTTTATATATGGAATGATTGGGGGGGTCTTTATTATTTATCAATCATTGGTTTTTGACTCTATATAAAAAACACAAAAAAATATGTGATTTTCCTATGGTTTCATCAAATAGGAGTTTGTTTCATTATTTTATACATCCAAGGGCCTAAATTATCAAAAAATACTCGTTCATATGTAGAAGCGAGTCATACACTTAAATACAATATTTTAAAACCCTGAAATATATTAATGTATTTTGAGGATTTTTAATGGATTTGTAAATTTATAATAAAAACCTAAAATCACAATATTTTAAACATAATAATTTTATTTTTTTTATACCACATATAGTAATTGTTACATCACTTTCGGGTAATTATGATGTTATAATACACAATGAATATTTTTACGGTATATAATATTTACCCAAAACATTGACTTTCTACTAAAATTATAAAAATTTCACTATTGATTAATTTAAAATTTTTTATTCCAAAAAATAGTATTAATTTTATCAAAAAAAATTTCTAAATATGTGAATTTTCACTCTTCAAATAATAATATTCACTTATTGATAATGGATGGATTTTTTATTATAACATTTTTTCAACCATTATAAAAATTAAATTTGACTTCATAAAAATTATATGATAATTTATATTTAATAGAAATTATTTAATATTTCTATATTATAAAAATATAAATTATTTACAAAATACTTTAATTCAAAATACTAAATTCATTAATTGAATTTTAATATTACCTAGAAATAATATTTTTGTTTTATTGTATGAAAATAATTTAGAAAGTAAAACAAATAGGATGAAAATGTATTCTTTGTTATATAAAAAGTAGACTACATATTCTTGTCACTGTGGTCTTGGTTCATATCCATTTAGTACACTAACAAAATCTCTAATAGTAAGGTGTGAGACAATGAGCCTTTGATGGGGTGGTTAGACATATATGATATGGGTCACATGATCTCAATGAGCTTGAACATATCCGATAAATGGTTTTTTTCTTGCTTAAGTTATCAGATATTTATTTGGATTTGGTCATGGAAAAATCCTAGATATTTTATCTCTCTTGGAAGGTTTGATAAATGGTCATTATAGGGTATCATTCTACTTGTTGATTCCATCACTTCCTTTGTTTGTGTCAGTTGGATTTGTTAAAAATCTATATTTATACTAATCAGGTGATCAATTTTCAGTGGCTATATTATAAATGGTAATGATTCATAATGGTCATTTAGATAGGATATAATAATAGAAATTATGGGCATGTGTTTTATATAAACATAATATATAATAACATGTTATCAAAAAGGGGAAAATTTATTTATAATAGTTCATGTTGTTACAATCTTACCCCTTAAGAAATTTCACCCTTGAATTTTTATTTTACCACACTAGTATGGGGGTAACTATGTTTCATCACCTCTTCTAGTTTCCAAATTTCTTCTTAAAAATTTTGGTTTCTCTACAACACTTTGACCAGGTGCATTGCCTTATTCTGTAGACCTTTGTATCTATGATATGAGATCATCACAGGTTGCTCCACATACAAAAGACCATTCCCTAGTGGTACCACCTTTTTATTGAGTACTTTTGATGGGTCCAGTATGTACTATCGCAAGATGGAGTTATGGTATACATCATGTACTTGAGATATATTAGGTTGGAGTGAAAGTCAGTAGGTCACCACATAGACGTGATCAAGGATATCAAAGGGGTAGATGCATCTTGAACAATGATTTCCCTTATTCTTAATTGTCATCACATTATTCTATATATATATATATGCTTTCATGTACATGTCTCCATCCTCAAACTCAAGGCCTCACCGATTATTGTCATCATAGCTCTTTTGTAAACTCTATTTAGCCATTATGTAATTCTTGATGTTTCTAAAATTTTACCCTAATTATTTGACCATTTCAGGGCCTATCCGTATTTGTTCCCCAACAACATCCCATCATGTAGGTGTTTTACACCTCTTCCCATTAAGGGAATAATATGGATCCATTTTGATACTCAAGTGGAAATAGTTGCTTTATGATAAATCGACCTAAGGTAGATGTTGGTGTCATACTTTTTGAAGTCCAAATAATATTCTCTTAACATTTTTTCATTTGTCTGAATTATCCTCTTATATTGTCCATCAGTTTGAGTATGATATTTGTTGAGTCAATAAGGTTATCACTATGACTTTTCCATTCCTTCTTATTTTGAAAATCACAAACACCCTATACCTAAGAAAATCATTGTTTTACTTCTATAAGGAAAATTTCATTCCTTAAAGAAATTTACCCTAGCCTAGATTTTTCATTTACATAGCAATATTTTTCTTAAGAATAAAAATCAGATTCTTACCCACAACCTCAAAATCATATAATGCTATGGTAGGAAGAATTCTGTTTTTAGGATCCAAATTCCAGATACGAACTCTACTAAAGTTCCACTCCAAAATCTAGATGTGAACTCTAATAATGTTTCACTCCGAATTTTGGAAGATAACTATAATGATGTTCCACTCCGAATTCTGGATACAAACTCTAACAAAGATCAACTCTGAATTATGGACTCCGAACTTTTATAAGTTTGACTACGCACTCTTATGAAGTTCGACTCTGAACTTTTATATGTTCGACTCTGAACTTTTATAAGTTTGTCTCTGAACTGTTATGAAGTTCGACTCCAAACTTTTATAAGTTCGACTCGGAACTTTTATATGTTCGACTCTGAACATTGATAAGTTTGTCTCCAAAATTTCATGAGTTTGACTCCGAACCTTTATAAGTTCGAATCTGAGCTTTATAAGTTCAGATTTTGAATCCTGATGAAACCAGACTCAGAATTTCCTTAGAAATCCAGACTCCGGATTTCCATAGAATTCATGTTCTGAATTCCTAAAATATAATCCGAATATAATTTTTATTATAGACTTCGAATTCCATTTTGGATAGACTCTGAACTGTTATTTGCTTACATCCTGAATTCTAGTTTTGCTTGTGCTTACACTTGTGTCATTACAAAATGATGTCATGCATTCAGTTGTACATGTTTTTTTATAAAACGATGCCATCCATTCTGTTTCTAACTAACCGTTGGTTGAGTGACATGTGTACAGGTCCCTCCAAACATTATGGAAAATATGACCATTGGAGGAGGGAGTTGACTGTTCCAACCAAGCCTATAATTAGGAGCTGATTTGAAAGATCTCAATAACAACAACACGTTGATCACTCTATAGACCACACGCTATTAAGGTGATTTCTAGAGAGAGAATATTTTCATGCTTTGTGTGTACTAAACTTGGTGTTTAGATTGCTTCATGTGACTCCAAATGTTGGTGATTACATTTGAGGGCATCCTAGGATAGGAAGACAGAGGTGCCGACTACCTTGAAGTTTGAGGGCTTCCTTGATGAGGAAGACAGAGGTTCCAACTACCTTGAAGTTGACTTCTTGTGGGGATAGTAAGATAGAGACAATGATCTTTGTATCGAGGGATTACCCTGGTGTGGGTAAGAAAGACATGCTTGAAAGTATAAATCAATGGACCTTTATCAAAGGTTTTTGGATACCCTTCTGTTTGAGTTAAAAGACTTATTTCTTGTAACTAGTAGTTTTACTAATTGTTTTCCGCAACATTTCATATTCTAAGGAAGGCATAACATTCTTGTATTTTCATTACACTTGTAATCTGATTCATTTAGATTCTATTTGATTTAATTTAGAATCTCATATTGTAAACTTTAGTTACGTTTCAGATTACAGATCCATATTTCTGAAACCTATTTTTGGAATCACTTTCTAGATTCAAGCAAGTGCATAGAACTAGAAGTTTGTAACTTCATACCTTGTTCCAATTCTCCAATTGGTGTTATAGGTGTTGTGAATTTTCTTAGTTTAACTTTGTTAAACTTATATCTTTCCTTGTCAAAGGAAATTTTTAAAAGTATAAAATTCACCCCCACTCTTGTATATTGAGAATCAACATCATTATTTCAATCCTACAATTTGTATCAGAGGGTGGAATCCTCATACTCTATACCAATCCTACAATTGGTATCAGAGCAGGTCTCTGAAATAATTATACTCACATATAAGTTTTTCTTGCTCAATTTTTCGTTGTTCTTCATCCGTGCTTAGAAATTTAGTTTTATTCGAAACTTTTTCATTCCGAACTTGTTCCATACAAAATTGTTCACTCCAAACATTGTGATTACAAACTTTTCCTACTAACAAGTTTGGTTTCCAAATATTTTCTTTGAGATGGAAGGTTTAAATGTTGGATCCAAAGATATTCTTAATCCTACAAGGCCACCAATTTTTTATGGAAATCAATAAGAATACTGGAGAGATCAAATGAAGACTTTTGTTATCAATATAGGAGTAGAAAACTTCTTTATGCTTCCTAGAGGTTATAAAATTCCTGATAAGGATGTAAGTTCTATTACAAACCAAGAGAAGCATGATTATCAATTAAACTACAATGTACACAATATTCTACTATGTTCAACGACTAGGAATATATATAACCAAATTTATTCTTGTGAAACACCTAATTGCATATGGATGAAACATGAAGTCACACATTTTGGTACATCTAATGTGATTGAGACAAGAAGAGATATGTTGAGAGTAGAATATCATGGTTTCAAATTTCCTTACGGAGAACCCATTTGTAAAGTACAACAACGGTTTATGACTCTCGTAAACAATCAACAATCAATGTGAGAGAACGTTCTGGATGATGAAGCTATGGTTGATAAGATAATCGATATTATGCCAATGAGTGGGAATAAAAGATAAAAATTATTGATGAAAATATTAAGGTAACTCAAATTTCATTAGATGAACAATTTGGAACCCTTCTCCAACATTAAACAAGAATGAAGAGATATGGTGACAACATAAAGAAGAAAAATGGGAATGGTGCTGTTGCTTTTTCGAAAACATCAAATCATTTGAAAGCTAAGACTCCTAAGTGAGTAACTAGATCCAAGTCTAACAAGGTTGGTATTCAATCAGAATCTAGTGAGAGTGGAGTCTCATCGAATGAGTTAGCTAAACTTTGTCAATGGAAGAACAAGATAGTTGGTCAGAGAAATTTCTAATCCATGTATATGAAAAAGGAATGGAAAGATAGAAATGATGGAGAAGTTACTTGTTATGAATTCAAGAAAGATGGACATATTAGACCAGATTGCCCTTTGCTCAAAAAGTAATAATGAAAAGAGAGGCATTCTGGAAGAAACAAAAAGAAGTATTATAAAGTCAAAGCTAAGAATGTTCTGAAAGCTAATGAAACCTGGAGTGCCAGTAGTGGTGACTCTTCAGATGAATCTTCTAATTATGAATATTCAGGATAAAAGAATCTCGGTATTATGGCCAGAATACCTATTAACAATCATTTCTTCATGGCTAAGGTACACAATGCTGAATCATTGACCAATGATTACTTAAATTATAATGACATGAAATATTATAATTCTTCAGATGAATAATCCTCTTCTGATGAATAAAATATTTTACCTACCAATGAAGATGTTTCCAGGCTTTATGAACTTCTTGAAATTGAGAATTCCAAACTCAATCAAAAAACATGATAAGGAAAACTCTAGGAATACTATTCTTAAAAAATAAATATCAGATCTTTCTAAAGATCATGATAGGAAAAATGCAGATTTTATAAGTATTTCAAAAAATCTTGAGGAAGTAAGTTTTGAGAAGAACAAACTATTAAAGAGCTAGAATAGGTAATTTCTAAGAAAAGTGTTTTCGAGCCTAGCTCTAGTTTTAAATCTAACAATTTTGAAGATAAAAACTTGGTTATAAAACCCATGTTTGAAATATTATTCCTTAAATAGGTATTTTTTAAACATTACTCATGGTAAATAAAATTTCTATAATATGTATTCACAAATACAACCTTTAATAAACAAATCCGGATTTGGTTATACCCATGAAAAACCAACTTTTAGTACCAATTATTTTGTTCCTCAAAGTGCCCCATTTTGTACCATGTGTCAATGTGTTGGTCACGGGGAAAATAATTTTTCTTTAAACAAAACCCAATATCAAGGTTTTCATAAGGATTATTTCTTTAAGAAGATGTGGGTTCCTAAAATTTTGTTATCTAAAAATCTCAGATCCAAACAAGTTTAGATTCTGAAAGTCTAATTATTTTCTTATTTTCATTAATATAAGGGAAGTATCAACAACAACAATTGGTACATGGATAGTGGATGTTCTTGGCACATATCTGGTAACAAAAGATATTTTGAAAATAGTATCAAGACGAAAGGAGGAAAAGTAACTTTCGGAGATAATGCTCAGGGAGAAATTGTTGGTATATGTAATATTATTCTTATTGGAAAAAATTAAATTTCAAATGTTCTGTTTGTTAACAGTCTTAAGAACACCCTCATTAGCATAAGTCAATTATGTGATTAAGGTTACCTTGTGAATTTTATGAATGATAAGTTCTTATTACAAAAATCCAAAGAAGAGTTTATTCTCTCATCCAATAGGAAAGAGAATTTTTACACAGTAAACTTAGAAGTCCTTAGGATCAATGATCTAATTTGCCGTAGTGCAATGGAAGATCATTCTTGGTTATGGCATAGAAGCCTTGGACACTGTAATATTTGGAACTTATGTAAACTCTATAAGAAGAAACTAGTTTAGGATATACTAGAGCTTAGATTCGATTCTTTTAAAGTTTTTGATCCTTGTCAATACGGCAAGCAACAAAAATATATTTTTAAATCAATTGGTGATGTCTCAACAACTGATGCATTATAGTTGGTGCACATGGATCTTTCGGTCCAACACAAATTGGAAGCATTGGAGGAAAATACTATGTGTTTGTTCTAGTTGATGATTACACTAGATTTACATGGGTCTATTTTCTAGAAAAGAATTCTGAATCTTTTTCTTATTTCAAAATTTTTAGAGCCCATGTTAAAATTGAGAAAAACCTTCCACTGAAAACTATTTATAGTGATCATGGAGGAGAATTTCAAAATTCTGATTTTGAAACCATTTATAGTAGAAAAGGTATTACTCACAACTTTTCATCTCCTAGAACTCATCAACAAAATGGTGAAGTTGAAAGAAGAAATAGATTTTTTCAAGAAATAACTAGTACCATGTTGAGGGAATATTCTATATCTAGACATTTTGGGCTGAAGCTATATGTACTGCTTGTTATACTATAAATCGAGTTTTGATTATACCTTTTCTTAATAAAACTCTTTATGAGTTATGGAATGGTAGAAAACCTAGGCATTCCTACTTCAAGGTTTTCGGTTTCAAGGTATTCATCTTGAATACTAAATACAATCTAAACAAATTTACACCAAAATAAGTGGAAGGAATTTTCTTAGGCTACTCCACAACTTCTAAGGATTATAGAGTTTTCAGTAAAAACACTTGTACTATTGTGGAAACTGTGCATGTAAAATTTGATGAATCTGATTATTTTGTTTTTAAACCATCCCAACCTACATTCTCACATTTGTTTTCAAAAACTGATAATCCACATTTGTTAAAAGATTATTCTGATAAGGAAAATGTTGAAGAAGATATTTCTGAAACATTTACCCCAGAAGACTTTCTACCCTATGTTGATGAATAGGTTTTACAAAACCCAAATCTGGTGTTTCATAAGAATCATCCAAGTGATAGTATCATTGGTGATGTAAATCAACTTGTAAGGACTATAAGTTCTTTGAGAAATCAAGTAGAACATCTAACATTCCTTTCCCAATTAGAACCAAAAAGCACTGATGGAGCTTTATGTATGTTGACTGGATTAAAGCCTTGCAAGATGAACTAAATGAATTCAAAAGGAATAAAGTATGGAACCTGGTTGAAAGACCTAAGGAAACATCTATTATTGGAGTAATGTTGGTTTTCAGAAATATGTGTGATGAAAATGGAGTCATTTTATGAAACAAAGCTAGACTAGTTTCTAAAGGCTATAATCCGCAAGAGGGAATAGACTATGAAGAAACCCATGCTCCAGTACCTAGACTTAAATTTTATTCATATCTTACTTCCCTTTACAACATTCTTAAATTTTAAAAAATTTCAAATGAATGTAAAATGTGTTTTTCATAACGGTTATGTTCAAGAGGATGTTTTTGTTGAAAAATCTCCTGGTTTTGAAGATACAAAGCATCCTGATCATGTTTTCAGACTTACTAAAGCTTTTTATGGCCTTAAACAAGCCCCACAATCCTTGTATGATAGACCAACACAGATTTTTTGCTTCAAAATAACTATGTTATGGGAAATGTAGATCCAATCCTTTTTATAATGAAAGTTATGAAAAATGTTTTGATTGTTCAAATTTATATTTATGACATCATATTTGGTTCAACTCAGCAATCTTTAACTAAATCTTTTGCAAGTCTGATTAAATCTGAGTTTGAAATGAGTATGATGGGTGAGTTAACTTTTTTCCTTGGTTTTCAAATTTCTAAAAAACCAGATAGAACCTATATATCCCAACATAAGTATATTAAATATCTTCTTAAAAAGTATGTATATGACAATACTAAGAGTACAAGTACTCCCATTGGTACCTCAATCTCTTTAGATCATGATGAAGGTGGGAAACCAGTAGATCAAACATCATTTATAGGTATGATAAGAAGTCTACTTTACTTAACTGTTATTCGACCAGACTTAATGTTTTCAGTATGCTTATGTGCAAGATATCAATCCAATCCTATGGAATCTCACTCAAAATAAGTGAAAATAATTTTTCGCTACCTAAAGGGAACCTTGGATCTAGGTTTATTTTATATTTCTGGAAATGATTTTGTTTTAAAAATCTTTTTAGATGATGACTTTGGAGGATGTAGAATGGATAGAAATCGTACATCCAGAACTTGTCATTTATTAGGAGATTCATTAGTTTCTTGGTCATGCAAGAAGCAACACTCAATAGCACTCTCCACTACGGAAGCATAATATGTAACAACTGGAAGTTGTTGTGCTCACTATTGGGGATGCAACACACACTCATAGATTATGGCTTGTGTTTTACTAAAACTCATATTTTGTGTGATAACACAAGTGCCATTGACCTTAGTAAAAACCCTTCACATCACTCACGTGATAAGAAAAATGATATTAGGCATCAATTTCTTAGGGACCACACACATAAAGGAGATATCATTCTTCAGTTTATCAGAACACAAGATCAACTTGCTGACATTTTCACAAAATTATTACCCTCCAATAGATTTTAATACATTAAAAATAAGATAGGAATGATAACCGCGAGGTAATAATTCTTCTTTAAATTCTTGTTGAACAGTTCTCCTTACATTAATAAACTAATTTTCATAGGGGGAGTACATTTTATGTTAATTTAAAAAAATTTTGTAACAAGATTTTGGAAATTCTTAGAATAGAAATTTTCGGAATGGAAATTCTCGAAATGGAAATTATCAGAATGGAAATTCTTGTAATGATAATTTTTATACTGAACTTTCCGTAATGAGAATTTTCGTACTGAACTTTCCGTAATGAGAATTTTCATACTAAACTTTCTGTAATGAGAATTTTCATACTGAACATTCCGTAATGATAATTTTCGTAATGAACTTTCGTAATGAGGATTTTTAATAATTAGTTTTTTTAAGAAGAATATTACCAATTACAAACAATCTTTCTAGCCAATCTGAAAGGTATGATTTCCTTACGTAAATTTTTGTAGCCATATTTTTCTTTTTGGTAATTTTTTATGAGTTTTAAAACTATTCAGATTCATGTTTTTCCTTAAATTCGAATGATTTTCTTAAAACCTCAAAAGATCGGAGTCAAGTTTTCCTTGCGGGAGTATTCTCAATCGTCAGATCAGATAAGAAGGTTTTTCAACCGTTAGATTGTTTCTGGAAGACCAATGGTAACCTGCTTCGCCTATATAAAAGGGACCCTATGAGTCGTCCCACATGGGTTTTTCAAGATCTCACATCTCAAACACCTGCATATCTTCTAAAGGATCGTTCTGATCTTTTTCAATGCCATTCCAAATCTTCCAGAACTCTCCACTCCGAATGAATGTTGAAGCTACCTCTCAATATATGTAAACTACAAAACCAATCTCAAAGTGGTTAGTCTTCAGGGAATGGTTGGTGCATCCAGATTTCTACAAGTTTGATTCTCTTATAACCAAGAATATCAGATTGAATTGCTGGAAATATGATAGCTTGTATAAGTTAAAGAAATAGGATCTGGTTTATACAGATCTAATGGTTGAGTTCTACGTGTCTGTTTCCGTCCAGCATGAAGATGGCAGAGATTTATTTTCATTTATGTCTTATTGTAATACATACAAGTTATCCTACACCAAGTCTAAAATATTGGTGGGTTTAACTTATGAAGGGGAAGCTTAATTTTTCTCTCATAAGATTTCATATGAGCAAGGATGTTTCAACATGTTGAAGGCATTGAAATTTCTTGGACTTAAAGATACCAAGACACCTAACATTGCTCAACTAACTCCAAATAATCAGATTTTACAGTTGTGGGTACTGGGTTTTCTCATACTAAGAAGAGGTGACAAGGATAATCTGGTGAAGAGTGAAATCTATGTCCTAGATTTCCTGGTAAATATAAGGAAAATAAATTTGATGAGGCATGTCTTGATTATGATCAAGAATATAAAAAAAGGGAACTTGAGAGCCCAAATCATTATGTACCCTACTTTACTATCAAAGCTAATAGTTCATTTCTTAGAGTCTTTTAATGTTTCATGCAAGTCAAATGTTCAGAAATGTATGCTTATGCTGGTTAGTGATGATACATTGAAAAGGATGAAGATGGGTTTTTCTGGTGAATCCAGAGAATTCTATCCTTTATCTGTGGAAGAGGCTGAGGAAGCTCAGAAAGATTCACAAACTCTGGAACCATATAAAAAGGCAAGGAAGAAGAGAAAGCTTAAAGAAGTGGATACTGATAATATATCTCTCAAAGCTATGGAAACTCAATCTGCTCCCCCCAAGCTGAAGAAGCGGAAAACTTATACTGATGAAGTGGCAACCAAGTGTAGGTAAGACAAGGAAATGAGGAAAAAAGGGCATCCATAGTTCGGATTGGACCCTGTAGAGGCTAAGGCCTTAAAAGAGAGACCTACAGATGAATTAGAAAAGCAAGAAAAAGAGAAGAAGTTGAAAAAGAAGTTGTTTGAAGATGAAGTGGTGCAATCTCTGTTAAGAGATAATGAAATAGCTTCTGAGCAAATTCCCATTTCGGAATCATTTGATGTCCAACCATATTTACCAGAAACTCCAGGTAAGAACTATGTCACATCGGAAAAATCCAAGGATAAAGAGGTAGTTGAAGAAGTAAAAAAACATGCTGGGGAAGAAGTAGAAGAAGTGGTTATTGAAGAAGAATAAGAAGATGAAGATGTAAGTGATGATCTTGATGATCTGATCAAACAAGTTGAAGAGTATAATGAAATGGCTGAATCCAAAAAAATACCCACTCCTGAAAAGGTTGTTGAAAATGAAAGTGGGAAGGATGATGATAATCAAGAGAAAGAGAAAGAAAATATTTTGTATGATGATAATAAATCTTATGAGAAGAATTTTCTTGAAGAAGGGGCAGAAAAGGAAAAACTAGATGATGATCTGATTGTTCAGTTATCAGAGAGTGAGGAAGAGTCTCCAGATGAACAACTCATTTTGAAAGCTGACAGGAGGAAGAAAGTCCTAATGGATACACCAACAAAAGGGATTTTTAGGAAGAAGGAAGTTGGTGGATCTTATAAAATAATACTAGTTCAAGTTGGAGAAGAACATTCTATAAGTAAATTATCAGATTCAGAGTCATCAACACATGGTCACGATTTTGTGGTTGAGTCTCAGAAAAAGTTGGTTGACACCACTCTGATTATTCTAACTATAGAATCCAGATGCCAGATGCTGCAACAGAGTATGAATCAGAAATTAGATTAATTATCCATGGTCATGGATATGTGTGTGAAGATTGAAGCTGACCATAGATGTTTTCTTATCAACTATTATGTGAACAAGAAATCATTCCACAAGATAACATTTTGGTCTAAAAAAGTTGACGAAGACATGGATGATTATGATAATTTTCAAAATGAGGTGAAAGATTCTTTTGAAACTGAGGATAATAGGATCAATAATCTTCAGGAAGAGTTTATACTTGAGGAAAGAACTTGGAATCAACAAGATAGAGATATGAATGAGAAGCTTAACTACATAGCTCAGAACTTGAAAGGGGAAAGAAACTTCTGGATTGAGTTTTAAGTCAAGATGACAAAGCAACAGGAGTTAATAAAATTGTAGGAAGAGACCATGAAGGCTCAGGCTGATGTTTTGAAAGTTCAAGATTAAAGGATAAAATCCATGGAGAGGCAAGCTGAGGAAGACCAAATAGATTTGAAGAAGATAGAAACTTTATTGAAGAAGCTGATCCAAAAGGAAAAGGATAAAAAATAAACTCACTCTGATCTTTGTTGAATTTGTCTTTCTTTGTAAATTTTCTCAACTCTAATGAAAATTTGGTTGGTTGTATCTTTTTATGTACTAATTTTTCAGGTACTTTATTTTTTTCCATTCCCTTCAATTCTTTTTAAAAATTAAAAAGTGGGAGAAGGAAAGAGAACTACTCCTAAGGGGTAGAAGGAAAAAGAATCACTAAAAATAGGATAAGGAAAAATTTAAAATGAAGATGCAAAATTTCTAAGTGAAGATATCCTTAATGTAAGGGGGAGTATCTCACTACGAAGTTTTTCATTCCCTTAATAAGGAAAACTCCACTCTGGAAAATCAGAATACAATCCTTAGAGTTTCAATTCCTAAGGGGGAGTTAGTTATATTCAGTTTTATCATAAACAAAGGGAGATATGTTTTATTTTCAATGTCTAATGAAATTTTTCAAAGACCTTATATTCTTTTTCATAAGGTTGTTTGTGCTTTCCAAAAAAGGGGGATATTGTTGAGTTAATAAGGTTTTCCTTATGAATTTTCCATTAATTATTGTTTCGAAAATCACAAACACCCTATAACTAAGAAAATCTGTGTTTTACTTATATAAAGAAAAATTTCTTTCGTTAAGGAAATTTACCCTAACCTAGATTTTTCTTATACATAGCAATATTTTTATTAAGTATAAAAATCAGATTCATACCCAAAACCTCAAAATCATATAATGTTAAGGTAAGAAACAATCTATTTTTAGGATCCAAATTCTGGACATGACTCTAATAAAGTTCCACTCCGAATTTTGGATGTGAAATATAATAAAGTTTCACTCCGAATTCTGGATGAGAACTGTAATGAAGTTCCTCTCCGAATTCTAGATATGAACTCTAAGAAAGTATAACTCCGAATTCTGGACTCTAAACTTTTATAAGTTCGACTCCGAACTCTTATAAGTTCGACTCTGAACTTTTATAAGTTCGACTCCGAACTCTTATGAAGTTCAACTCTGAGCTTTTATAAGTTCGACTCTGAACTTTTATAAGTGCGACTCCGAACTCTTTTGAAGTTTGAATCCTAACTTTTATAAGTTTGATTCTGAAATTTTATAAGATCGACTCCAAACATTCATGAGTTCGACTCCGAACCTTTATAAGTTCGACTCCGAACTGTATGAGTTCATATTCTGAATCCTGTTGAACCCAGAATCCAAATTTCCTTAGAAGGTCAGACTCCAGATTTCCACAAAATTCAGGTGCTGAATTCCTAAAACAGAATCCTAATATCCTTTTTATTATAGACTCCGAATTCCATTTTGTTTAGACTCATAACTATTATTTAATTAAATTCGAAATTCTAGTTTTTGTTATGCTTACACTTGTTTCATTACAAAATGATGTCGTGCATTCAGTTATACATGTTTTGTTATAAAACGATGTCATCCATTCTGTTTCTAACTAACCATTGGTTGAGTGACACGTGTACAGGTCCCTCCAAACATTAAGTAAAATATTTCCATTGGATGAGGGAGACGACAGGTCCATCCAAGCCTATAAATTGGAGCTCATTTGAATGAGGTAAATAACACCAAAAAGTTGATCACTCTAGAGACCACATGCTGTTAATGTGATTTATAGAGAGAGAAGCTTTTCATGCTTTGTGCATTTTGAACTTCTTGTTCAGATTGATTTGTGCGACTCCTAATGTTCGGGATTACATTTGAGGGATTCCGGGGATAGGAAGGCAGAGGTGACGACTACCTTGAAGTTCGAGGGCTTCCTTGCTGAGGAAGATAGACGTTCCAACTACCTTGAAGTTGAGGGCTTGCGGGGATATCAAGATAGAGACACCAATATTCGTATCGAGGGCTTACCCTGGTGTGGGTAAGACATACTTGCTTGAAAGTATAAATCAAGGGACCTTTATCAAAGGTTGTTGGATACCCTTCTCTTTGGGTTAAAAGACTTATATTTTATAACTAGTAGTTTTACTACTTGTTTTCCTCTGCATTTCGTATTCTAAATAAGGCATAAAATTATTGTAGTTCCTTACACTTGTACTATGATTCATTTAGATTCTATATTCTTTAAGGTAGAATATCATATTGTAAACATTAGATAAGCTTCAAATTCCTGATCCATATTTCCGGAACCGATTTTCAGAATCAATTTCCAGATTCAAGCAAGTGCATAGAACTAGAAGTTTGTAACTCCAAACCTTATTCCAAATCTTTAATTGGTGTTAGAGGTGTTGTGAATCTGCTTAGTTTAACTTTGTTAAACATAGATCTTTCCATATCTATGGAAATTTTTAAAATTATACAATTCACCTCCCCTCATGTATATTGATCATCTACATCATTACTTCGATCCTACAATATACAATACTAAAGTTCAGATTAGTTTTTATACCATGTTTGATACTATTCTAGAACATGGAGGTAAATCTCATATCTTGACCATATATAATCGATAGTGGTACTCCATGCAGCTTTAGAACTTCACTGATTTATAACTATTAATGTTGACTCATAGAGATATCCTCTCGAATCAAAACGAAGTGTGAATTTTTTTATATGATCTACCACACCCCATATATAATTATTCCCTTCTGATGTCCTTAGAATTTTTGTGACAAATTTCACAGTGGTGTTTTCCCATTATCATGTTTGAATGGGTAATGGTAGAACCTTCCCCTTGGATTATTTCGTTACATCTTTCACTTGCAGAAATCCATGATATCTAGATGTATATTCTGTGATCTGCTACTTCATATTGTCCTGCCAATAGTGTTCATGGAGATCTTAATACCTCATGTTGCTTTCCCAGTGGATGGATAATGTTGATATTTTTGCATCATCTACAGGATCCTTCTTTAACACAAGATTTAATGGCTAAACATAGTCTTGACCAAAATCTCGGAAATCCTTCTTCATTATCATTGAGATCTGTTTTCATTTTCTTATAATTTTCACTTTCTTATGAAATCCTACATCAACTGCCTGATCATCCATTAGCCTCTACATAAGTGAGAGTTCAGAAATAATTTTTGAGTGGATTTATGATTTTCCTTCCTTTATGATTATCAGGACCATCCTTTCCAAATCTAAGAAGATCAGATACTTCCCAATTATGATCAATGATGGAATTGTGAGATCCTTTCTACTTAGATCATCTCACACTATATTCTCTTTCCCTTGATGGTAGGGAATTTAGTAGTCATGGAACAAGATCTAATCTAACCACCTTCATTGGTTCATATTCATCTATTTCCCTAGGAATAGATAATTTATTCTTTTGTGATTCATATATATTTCAAACTTCTCTCAAAAGAGAGAAAGCATTTATATTTTCAAAGACAATATCACTATAGCTAACTAAAGATCATGTGTTGGGTGGTTTTATCCATAAACATTCAACTACCTAAAAAATAGGCTATGTATTTAACATTACACATTGACATAGATCCTAATCCATTTGTCAATTAGTCATTGAGCAATATAAAATGTTGATTACTTGGGGGTAGTATGAGCACATGTGCGGTGATAAGACACTTTTTCAACTCATTGAATCCCTCTTCACATTCATTATTCTGAGGAAACATAACTCTCTTTCGAGCTATATTATATAGAGGGTGTGACTATTATGATATATTTCTCAAAAATAGATGAAAATACCTAAATAATCCAAGGAAAAAATGTATATTGGTCTCATATATTGTCCTCAATAATCCTTTAATTGATTTTTTCTTTTAAGGTTTCATAGACAACCCATTGATTATGATTATAATCGTATAGAATTAGACTACATTCAACAAGAACTCACATTTTCATTACATGGAATAAATATTGTCTTTTTGTAAGGTATTTATCCTGGTGATCAGATGATCCTCATTCTAATCCTTGGTTTTGAAATAATATTAAAATTTAATCTATAAATACAATAAAAAATTTGTAAATTTAATCTTTGAAGATGTTATTCATCAAGTCCATAAATATTGTTGGTGTATTTGTGGATAGTAATGGAATTACTAGGAATTAACAGTTCCCATGGATTGTATGAAAATAAATCTTGGGGATACCCCCTTCTTCACCTAACGTGGTAATATACTAACCACAGATCCACCTTGGATAAGTATTTTAATCCACATAACAAATAAAAAAGTCATCAATTCATAGTAGAGGATACTTGTTCTTTACAATGATCTTTTTAAGCTCATGATAATCATTGAAAAGGTTCATGTACCCATCCATATTCATTAAGAAGTATAATGGTTTTCCCCATGGTGAAAAACATTGGCGTATGAACCCTTTATCGAAATTCTTTTATAGTTTTTTCTTTAGCTCCTCAAGATCCACAACATTCATTCTATATAGAGTCTTGGATAATGGTATTGATATATTTTATTCAATATTTTATTGATAATAAATGATATTATTTCATTTCATTATAGTCAGTATTTATTTTTATAAACTATTAGGGATTAGATCATTCATTTTAAAATTTTATGAAAATTCTTGTTTTACCCTTAAAAGTGTACTATAGTATTTTGACCATAAATTGTTTTCTATGTATTATTTGAGCTGAGATTTTTTAAAAATGTTCCTAACACAATGTGATAAAACATTATATTAGTAAATACATGCTGTATTTTGAATTGGAGTGGAGTAAATGGGCCATGAAATTAGATCTAGACTGGACTCCCCAGATTTGACCTCACTACACCATTTGGGCCTTATCTAGTTCATCAATCCATGTATTGGGCCTAAATTTTGAGAGGCTATATAAGAACAATTACTCACAAATAATAATTATCTATGGATATTAGTTTCATAGGTTGTGGTGTTCAAAATGGTGATTAATATTGGAATTAATAATTTGTCCTAATTTCCCCAGTCACAATTGAAACCTCTAAAATCATAGCCTCCCATACACACCATAAATTGATTTTTTATTATTCAGAAGGGCCAGGAAGTAAATGAAGTAACTAAGGGAATATTATAAGTCGTTATGCATCAATTATTCATGAACTTCAATAAGATTTTATATGGAATCAAGGATACCTTCATCGAAGACTTCGACTTCTTCGTATTGTGATATTTGTATTCGTGTGACAAGATTTTTAGTTCAAATTCTATTTATTCGTTTTTATTATGTTTTATTAAAATGTATTCTTTTATAATATTATTATTTGTTTTGTAAATCAAGAGTATAAATGTTATTAGTTTATAAACTTTCCATGACCATTAAAAACGAAAAATGTTTCTACGATGAATACTCCACCCACGAAAGAGTGGTTATTTTTAGTAATCAATATTTATCCAAAATTCCTCATTAATTTATTTTTAATCAATGAGATACATTAATTAAAATAATATTATATAATAATTTAGTTTTAAAATTATACGAAACTAAGATATATATTTATCATCTTACATAAAACTTGTGAGGTTAAGTAATGTGTTAAATGGGTGATCATGAACATAATCAGTAAAATAGAACCACATGGGATCATTTTGCAGAGTTGAAATATAATACATTAAGTCTATTAATACTCTTTTGAAGAAGGTATATTTTCCCTAATTTTACACTAACCATAATCTAGTATTGGAACAATAATCAACGTTGGGTTCTACGATTGCATGTTAAAAAACTGGCCTAGGGTTTTATTTATATCATCATTGTGGTTAAGTTAACTCTTGTAGGGTTCTAGGGATCAAAAATTAGGGGATCATAATTAAGGGTATATTAACATAATTTTTAATGATTAATAATTAATTTAAGATTTAGTGTTATATAAATTAAATTTTCTAAAAATATATTTAAAAAATATATATTTTCATTGTGTTTTCACAATATCATTTCAAAAATAAAATTAGAAAAATACAATATTCATAAAAATACTTCTTCTAGGTTTATAATTTTTTTCAAAAAAAAAACATATTTTTAAGTAGTGTGTTTTGTTATCTTTTATTTTATTTTTTACAATTGATAAGTTGTTTTAATTTAGTTCATCCTTTAATATAGGACCTAGGTTAGTCACTCTGTTTCGCCTAAGAAGTGAAACATTAAACCTCATTTGAGAGATCCCAAAACAGCGCTATTCAGGTAACACAAAACAAATAATATTAATGTATAATTAAACATATTGACTAAGAGGAAGAACATGGAATTTATTAGGGATCACAATAATATATTCCATTATAATGGGTCTGTCTACTAAGATGATTATTTCCATAGACACAATCATTTTAGCTAGGAACACTTTATCATAGGGAAATACATTCCATAATTGAGAGGTTGGTGTAAAATAAGATTCATATGCCTCCTTTAAATTTTTTAGAAATGAAGAATGATTCAAAATATGGGGAGTAATTTCCTTCTCATGATAATTTATTTTGGGTAAGGATTTTTTTAGAAGAGTTTTTATACCACAAAAGAGGTCTTTAACCGTGCATTCAGGGTTAAAGAAAACATAAGAGGCTTATCGTGAAAGTCATGTGATGTTTTCCATGTATGACCTGATATTTTTGTCATATTTTTTGTTGAGGGAAAGGAAATACCATTCAAATTTAAGAGCTAGAGTATGAGGAAAATATTTATTGAAAAACATTTTCTACAATTCCTTCCAAACCATCACTTTTATATATTCCTCGGGATTTTTATTTTTAATCATCGACCACCATTGATCAGATTATCCATCAATATGATAAAAAACCATTATAAACATCACATAAATTGAACATTTAATGATGGAGTTGATCAAATAAGGTATAAGATGATCCATTGTGAGAGTTTTTTCCTACTGTTTGGAATTCCTACTCCCTTCATGTTGGGAATCTCATTAAGGGGTTCATCACATTTCTAATCGCATTGATTGTTTAGTCGATTCCTCTTATATCCATCCTTTGGATGGAATAAAACAAAAATTAGTGACGAATGGTTTATAAATTTAAACCCTAAAAAAGAAATTTCATGGAATTAATGGGATAACTAAAAACAGACTTTTACTTTCTTAAATTATGAATATCTAGGCTTTAATCTATATTATCCATGATCAATTTCATGAAATATATTATTATCTGAATTTTTTGTTCCTTTAATAATGGATCATATTGAGAATATTAATTTAGCAAATCATATCCCCCAAGAGTGTAAAAACAGTTATGTACTAATGACTATTGTGTTGTACCCGGATACACAGAATTATGATTGCTCCTCCTTGTCAGAGTTATTAACATAGGTATATATGTGCCAGAACCATTTCCACTTGTAGTATCCAAACATGGATGTAATTTCTCAAAAATCCAATTACTATATAATTAAAAAAAATTTGGGATGTTTTTTTAAACTTAGTCTTATACATAAATATTTTTTTAGAGTTTTCTAATCCTAATCAAAAAAATAAATAAAATTTCCTTTGATACCAACTATAAAAACCCTATTCTTTGTAATACATTAATACATGATTAATTATATAATAATATACATAATAAAATCCAGAAGATCAAAAATTCTATTTTTTTAATTAAGTACATTACAAAAAAACATAAAATGGTGAGTACGTCATCTTTATTGAAAACATACTTAACATGATCATAATATTCCATCGAACATAAAACTGTATGGGATAACTTAGGGACATACATAAGAAAGGGGTGAGATAAAAATTCCAATAAGGGAATAATCATGGGATAACCAGAAGATAATAAAACATGTTAGAAAACCGTAATATCAATCGGGCATAAAAATAGTTGTAATAAAAAAACATGAACAATTAGACATGATACGGCGTGATAATCAATAGGGCTTAATGAAAAATGTGGAAACAACATAAAACACTACTTCATAAACATAATTCAAGGATAACTTCCAAGATGTCTTGATGGAAAAGTCCAATAATGGAATAAAGTTAACTCCATGTCTAAATATGATGTCTCAGGAAACTGAACATTACCCAATCCATTGGATTACTATGTAATTTCAGGAGCACCCATCACTTTCATTTCATTCACATTCTTAAGTGGGCCTCCTAGATCATACAAAATGGATCTTTCATCATCTTGTTTTATTTCATGATCCAGGAGTTTAGAATACCTACATGTAATTACAAATTCAGTAATGCGTGGTTTCATAAAGTTGAACACCATATATTGGAAATGGATTTATTTTCCACTACATAATTATATTGGCATAGAAAATTTCGGTGAATTTTTTGCAGCATAACGGTGTCACTTAAAAATTCATAAAATGGTTTTATAAGAGAAAAAAGGGTATCCAAAAATTTTTAAATAACATTTGCAGTGATAGGGACATGGAAATATATATCCTGGCATTATGAATTTGAAATATAAGGAATAATATAATAAAGAAACTTTAATAAAGCTGTTAATGAGAGGATCCCTTACTTGTGTGTGTGACTAAAAATTCTTGGTATGGTCTTCTTGGGAGATTGGGGGAACCATGGGAGGACACTAGAGATTGTAGGGAAGAGTAATTAAGTTATCTAGGAATTTTTAATGAATATAAAGGGGATCATGGGTGGGTTTATATGGGAAATGAATAACGATTTCATTATTATTTCTCAAACTAGAGTTTGGGACTCTATAAAATAAAATAACCAAAACCAAATCATTTCCCATGGTTGTTTTCAAATATAAAATTTTTCATTATTTAATGAGTCAATGGTATGAACAATAAACAATAATGTACTTGATTATGTGGAAGCGAGTCATAATCTTAAAGAAAATATTTTAAAACCATAAAATATGATAATGGTATGGATAATTTTTAGTGGATTTTTAAAATTAATAAAATAAATATAAAATCAAATTATATTGACGTTAAAAAATATTTTTAGTTAGGTATACCTTTTATATAATTTATTTTCTCACTTTTTAGTCATTATTATTACATAATACACACTATATTTATACCGTATTTATTTTTTAACTAAAAATTTGACTATCTCAGAAAATTATAAAAAATTAAGAACCGGATAATTTTGTGTTTTGGATTCCAAAAATAATATTAATTTTATAAAAACTGTTTCCTAAATATATAAATTTTCATTTGTAAAATAATATTCTTAATTAATTGATAAAAGTTGGGTTTTTTTTACTCTAACTATTTTTTAACCCTTATAAAAACTACAGTTGACTTAATAAAAATTATATGATCATATATATTTAATAAAAACTATTTAATAAAACTATTTAATTAAAAAAAAATTTATTTAAAAAATCCATTAATCAATCAAAATAAATTACTTAGTTTAATTTGAATATTATGAAAAAATATTATTTGTGTTTCATTGTATAAAAATCATTTATTAATTAACTATAATAGGATGAAAATATATTAATTAACATATAAAAATTATATTACACACTCATATCACCAGGGTCATGATACGTATCCTTTTAATACACTGTAAACTTCCCTAAGAGTATGGTGTGTTATGGTGAGACTTGCAAGGGGTGACTCTGCAAACATGGTTTCGGTCGTGATCTCGATGAGCTAGTACTTCTCCCATAAATGATTTTTCTCACTCATTAGTTGTTGGATCCCTACTTAATATTAGTCAATGGAAAATAAAATAGATTATATCTCTATAGAATCATTGGTAAATGGAATTTATGGGATATGATTCAATTTATTGAGGTCATCACATCATTTGTCTGTGTGAATTGGATTTGTTAAAACCATATATTTATACTAATCATTTTATCACTCTCAATAACTATAATATCAACAATAATTATGAATAATAGATTTTTAAATATGATATAATAATACATATAATGTTAATGTGTTTTATATAACCATAATACAAATTATGAAATTTAAATAAATCAAAAAGGGGAATTCTATTAAAGTAGTTCAGGTCGTTACCACCATCTCTTCACCCTATTATGGGGTGAAGAGGTGACTGTGAATACTAAAATATTATACTACTCTATAATCTAATTAAACTATATATGCTTCTTAGTGAAGTGGGCCATCAATTTCATTTCACCAGTAGCTCCATGTATTGATAGTGCCAGAGTCTTCCTGTATAGATCATCAGCTACTAAATTTACCTTCCAAGATGTATAAGAAAGATAAATGGTAATGTAAAGAATATATTCACACCATATTCTCTATATGAGATACATGTCCCACTATTTAAAAATATATTTCTCTATTTTGTAATTTTTATACATAATAAATTGCTCACCCATCAGATAGTGTCTCTAGCAATGTGAGGCATTGAAAACTACTATATGCTTTGCATAATGAATAGAATAATATCTCTCATGGGGGATCATGTAATGAGATCCATATACAAAAAATCATTCCTCATGCATCAATACTACACCTATAACAATGATTTATTCATTACAAAACACTGTATAGCATCGTCCATGCTCTGGAAGATTCAGAATTGATGTCGAGGTAATCCTACTTTTCATCTCCTCCAAGTATTTCTCACATGCTTCATATCCTAGGAAAATCACAACCTTCATTTTAAGAATATAAATAGGTTAATATTTGGGTGATAATATCTAGATTAAATTTTTGTAAAATTCAGTCATCCCTATGAAACATCATATGTTAAACATGTTATTGAGTTGTACTCAAGAAACCATATCAGTCAACATATATGGGTCGGCTGATACTCTTTTCTTTAGATTATATAACCAAATAAGTTAACACTTTCAATCCATAAGTGGAACATAAAAATCTATACATAAATATGATCATCTACTATTGAATTAAAACGCATCTCAACCAGTTTATCATTACCACTTTGAGTATTAGAATACAATAATATTTCATCCATGAAAATCATGACAATGGAATCCAGAGAGGGGTGGAAAAATCTATTCCGCAAGGCCATAAAAAAATTTGGACCATTTTTAAGAATGAACATTGTAAATCGATACTCATATAAACCATATAAACATTAGAATCCATTTGTTCTATATCTAAAGTCCTGGATCACTCTTAATGATATCTATATATTAGGATGATCTAAAATAATTCCTTATCTACTTAGGGAAGGTAAAATTTATAATATATTCAGGGAATTAGAGACCATATATTAATCATAAGATGGTTGAACCATCAGTAATACATGGATAAATGAATGTTCACATCCACCTTTTTGAAAAAACACACGATTGAACCCCCAGAATAAGTGTTGGGTCAGATAAAATCATTATACAATAGATCCTAAAATATCACTTGATCTCCTGAATCTCAATAGGTTCCATCCAATACAGATGAATTGGTACCAACATTTCTCTTTGAACAAGATACACTGTAAACTCTATCTCTCTCTCCGGAGGAAAGCGAGAAAATTTTTCAGGAAAAATATCTATAAAATGATATACCATGGGAGGAAAAGCAATAACATGTATCCCATTATAATATTCAAAAAGAATAGAAATATTTGTGGTCACACCACTAATCCCATGATGCACTAGTCCATCAATACAAGACTGGATATTCCACTCACCCATGTGAAGAAAACTACTTCATTCTGGTGAGGTAAATGATAATATTTATCAATATTGATCAATAAAGAAATGATATGGAACCAACCATTCCATGCCAAGAATGACATTGAAATGTGTTATAATTAGGATTTAGAGGTCCCATAAGAAGGGATAACTATCTACCTCATGGGAGGATTCCCTTCATTGGTGTATTCCCCCAGATCGCGCTCCCAATGTTTTGTCCCAGGTCATCACCCCAAAAAAATTATAGAACTTCCATCCAATACATTCCTTGGTCGATAAATATTTAATGAAGTGTGAAGAACCAATATCTAACAAGGAAGATACAATATTTGAGGCCAATAGAATAATACCATGTACAAATGATGGTCAAGTACTAGGATCCTTACTTAACAGAAGAAAATCATGGAACATGCCTGATCAGTGGTTGTGTGCTATAGTTGGACTACCCTGAGTAGGTATACTCTATTGATGATTTATATTATAAGTCTTACTTCCATAGTCGTGACATCCTCAGCCTATCTTTTCAGTGATACTCCAAATTCAAGACATACTTGGCATAACTTATCCCACTCCATAATGCGGAGTTGGTATGGATCCTCTTCTACTCTAACGAGGTGTAACAGTCTAATAAAATATCTAAAAAATTCCCCATATGGCCTCTAGCATATCACTCAAGGGGGATTTTATCACAATGAGGATGAATATGCCCCTACCATCCACAATAATAGCATATAACAAATCTTTCCGTCTGCGTACTAGGGATGAAACATATCTAATGACAATCATCTAGGCAACACCTCCTACTAAAGGATGAACTAATGCCCAATCTGGGTACTAAGCCTCTAAGGTTGGTATATTTAGAATATCTCAGGTTCTACTCAATGATAAAATCATTATTAGTGATCTCAAAAAAAGTTTTTAGGTAGAAAATTTTATACTTCTAGAGAATGTAATAGTTAATACCATCCTTGATGTGTCCATTATCTTTATAGTTCAACACCTTCTAGATGTGATGATTATCAATAAAACATATTAAAACTAAATGAGTAATACCTGATAGATATAAAACTCTTCTCTGGGTTCAAAGACTCTCTTTATCAGTCATCTTTCAGAATATATGGAAACAAGTATTCATTTGTGGTAGTCTAGAAGTCCACCCAGACCATGCCCTGATGATGACCAACCTACGTGGTCACATACCACCATTTCTTGGAAAAATCATAGTAGATATAATTATAATGCATGATCATCCTCTCTATAGAAGTTTTTAGGTTCTTAAAGATAGGTAGAGTGGCCTCTAGCCGAGTCTCAAAAACCAGAGGACCTCTATTCCCCAAAAAGATGGGAGGATACAACTACTAGAACTCAAGAGTTAGCTCAACATAACAGGTGCATGTAAAATATATTAAACCAATTTAAATGAAATAATAAACATAGTTAAAGTCAATTATTTAAGTGTATGAATGTAAACCCCAGTGTAAATTTTAAATTCATCTATATAAATAATATTTTACCACCCA
The DNA here is from genome assembly GCA_963277665.1 of Viscum album. Taxonomy (NCBI): domain Eukaryota; kingdom Viridiplantae; phylum Streptophyta; class Magnoliopsida; order Santalales; family Viscaceae; genus Viscum; species Viscum album. Next base: position 1,906,168,831 of record OY728158.1, read on the forward strand.
AACTTGCATGTTTAATAAGAAACAATATATAAAAAATAATGATATCAAGGGGCCTTATAGTTTGTACTTATTTAACTAACGTTACACATATTTTGTGTTATCTACCTTTCAATCAAAATTCATAAATAATGGTGTTGTCTTATTTTAGTTTATGTAGCTACATAACAATATGTTTATTAGAAATAATTAGAATGAACATAAAATAATCATTTTCTGAAATTCTATGCTACAACATATTATAATTTTATAGATCATTTAAACATTTTACATTTTGATCATTTCAATGAGAAAAATTAAATAAATAAATTCTATTTTATAGGTTTAAATTTAAAAAAACATAATTATCACCAATGTAATGGATTTATCATTTTGAAATTTAACTAACATTAAATCATCAATTTTTTGATAAATTTTAATTATGTTTTATTTCAAAAATTCAATACCCATCAATTTATAAATAATAAAAATATTTAAATCCATTCCTAAAAAAACCAGTTGCCTCTATTTTTTGAGCTATCACTAAAGGTATCTTTACCTTTATCTCATTGATTGAATGATAGAATGTTTTAAATGTCACTATTTTTGTTTATTGATCATCTGCAATCCATGTACAAAACATCATTTTTCATACTCCCATGACATATTTCCATAAAAAACAAAGTTAAGTGATTTTTGGTACCCATGAAAATTTGGGGCAGATGGGATTAACATATGAATTTTTAAGAACCCAAACTGATATAACACAATTTATATAAGAAATCTTGTATATAATGATTTAGAGGTAAAATCATTAGTATATCCAAGATATTTTGGAAATATTAAATAACACACATTTTTATAACAACCTTTTATATATCATCTGTTACAAGTATTAGTAGATATAATTCCATTATATTTATTAACAATGAAAATCTTGTAAATTATTGGTGAATTATTATTATAACCAAGTTCATATCTATTTTTATTAATTTTATTTAAACAAAAAATAGTATATATGTTTTATCATCTATGAAAAAATATGGGATAATTTTACTTTAAACACTATAATTTATTTTGGAGGTATTTATTCTCCTTAAGAATGGTATAAAAATAACATATTTTAGAAACATGGCATTCAGACATGAAATAGATGTCTATTTTAATTTTCCTTTTTCTATGGGGGAATTATTCTTGTTTTCTTATGAAATTAAAAGATCTGAATGAACATCTGTTTTTTCATCTTGGATATATTTAACCAGATTTTCACTCTCCATAAGAACATCTTTACATTTCCTCTTATGGTACTTGTATAAACCAGTGGATTTTTAAAAAGTATGTTTACTCTATCAATTACATTAAGTAATTACACATGGTGAGTTTTTTCATATTAAAAATTAATCAATTGGTGATAAGTATAAACAATTACTTTATTCGAATAATACATTAAACACATGTTTTCAATATATTTCATTGAAATTGATTCTTTAATGGCTCATTAATCATATGTAAAAATTCATATGGATTCCATTTCCAACTTCTGTTTATTTTATTGTTTGCTTTTAATTTTTTCCATTTTTATTCCTATGAAATAGGGAATTATTTTCCCCTTTTTAATACAGAAAATGAAAAATATCTTGATCATCATTATAAATTAAATTACCCTTCCTATTTTCTTTGTGATAACCCTTACAGTAGTCTTTTAAGGACTTCCATGATATTTATTTCTTCCTTCAATATAAAACTTTTGCATCAACGGTTATTTCATTCCGAAAACTACTTTATAACATAGAATAAAAGTGTATGTAGATAGATTTGATTTAAAATAAACTTCCTTATTCTTTGAACTACCATCTTGATCATGTTTTTTAAGCTATAACTCGTATTATAATAATGTTCCGATAAAATCATGAAGATGTTATTCCTTTAAATTTTTTATTTCATCTATATCTACCTTTTTACCATGCCACATTTTATGATGTGATTTAAGAACCATTTTATCTTGAATAGAATTTTATAAATACTCTCATAAAAATCATACAATTTAAAATACAAGTAAATCTAATGAACATTTTATATAAATTTTCAACTTCTCCAATTTTAAAAATTTGATATTCAGCTCTTAACATAGCCAAATTATATTTATATGTGTTGTTGAGAAAATATGTGTAACTTATAGAGTTTTCTAGATGTCATAAGAATTAATACATAGAGAAACATGACTATACACATTCTTATTTATTTTATAGTATAAAATATTCATCACCATATAATGAAAACATAATTTACCTCATCATTTGCAATTAAATATTTAGGTTCACCTTAATGTATCATTTAAGGATTTACCATGATTTGTTTAATTATCTACAGAAAGTTTATTTAAGAAATATCTTGTTCAGTATTACCATTATCCATAATTAGTACCATTAAAATGAGCTTTTTTTTGAGGTATCCATTCATCATTTGATCTGTTTATCAACATATCAAATTGGTCTTTTATCCTTGATGGTTAAGTTATGAAGTGGTTAAAAATAATAAATAATATATATATATATATAAATTATGGTTTCATGCTCTGATAACATGTTAGTCCGAAGTTAAGATTAAAATATAGCCATGATGGGGGGGAATTGGTCTTTCAAAAAATGAATAAATTAATTTAAGGTTTATATGATAATTATTAAAGTAATTTTAGAGTAAAGTGAAATAAAATTAACACATGAGATATTTATAGTATTTTGAATCTAAATAATCTTCGTATACTGTTGACCCCTTTGAAAAACATAAAGATGTGACAAACAATATTACCACTATCGTGAAATGTTATATTTAATTTTTACTACCTCAAGTCACAACCCAATTTCAAAAAATTTATCCCCTTATTCTTAAACCCAAAATGAACTTCATTTTTCTACCTTGAGGAACTAACCAAACAACCTACATTTTTCTTCTATAGTAACAACCACGATCCTATCTTTTGTTTGGGATTTATAACCCCATTACCATCCATGTAATGGATATTATGAACCTTTAAAATTTGACACATTTAAGAATAATATGATAAAATAAATACTAAATAACTAGATGAAACTTTAATAGTTTTCATGTTAAGTTAGTCATTAATTCTCTAGTAGTAATGGATCAATCAGTTTCTTTTCAGCTAGGAGTAGTAGTTGATCACCAGAAAAATGATGCACATTTACTCTTCATAAATATCCTCAACCTCTTATATCTTCCACTAGTTCTATAAACACTAAGTATATTGATTTATCTTTTCCATATTTTCTTTCAATCCTTAATCAATGGCTTGTTTTTTTTCAATGAACTAATTTTTAGTGGTACTTGTTAATTTTCCATGTTAATACCCACATGTACATATTTAATAAAAGAAAAATCATTTTCCTGTAAATCGCCCTCAATACCCTATAAACAAGTAAAAACATTTCATTGGAACATTTAAGAAATGTTATTATATTAGTAAATAATAAGCATAAGTATCCTTGGAATAATCCAAATTAATAATCAATATTTAACCTTTATATTTTAGATGATTGGAACTTGAATATTCTAATAACTAATATTTTAGTGAGAGTATCAACGCATGATAAATCCGATGTGAATCTTATTTTATTCATCATTAAACAAAATTAAACTTAATCGAATAGATTTTAAATAATTAATTAGAGAATTTATAACTAGAAAAACACTAATAATATTAATAATAAACATGTATCAAATTGAAATTTGAAATATTACATGTAAGAATACATATTACCATGTTTAATAGTATCCTATATATATTGATATAACAACATAGAAAAATCAATGTAATGGAATCACATAGTGAAATTATGTAAGAAAATTTACATTTGACATTTATATATGTGACCCACATAATGGATTCACCAAGGTGAATCATTTATGTTATTCATTTAGGTGATTCACCACATAATATAATTAAACATGTATCCAAAAATCTATGTATCCAAATATTGAAATATGTAAATAGCATGACTTGTAATTTTAAGGATTAAAATGTACATTCTAAATATTATAATTAGCTTTATCTGTAGTTTAATTGTAATTAAAAAATTTCATTATATTTCAATAAAATCAATAATAAACTTAATTTTATTTATATATCTCATGTTATCATCATAATAGAGGAGAAACAAATTATTAAAGGCTATAGAATTCATAATGAAAACATACAATGTATTATAAACTAATTTTTAACCTGATATATGTCAATTTATAACATTATATTTTTATTAAATTATTAAAAAAAATTTCTTTCCTACAAAGTTAGAATAACTCAATTTCATGTTTGTATTATTTATTATATTCAAATTTAAGGAAGGTTTATTATTCTGTAGAATCATTAATATAATAACTATTAAATTTTCTATGTGGTATATTTTTCTATGTGGGATATTCTTATAAATCAATTGTCTAAATGGTAAAAGTAATACATGAATTGGATTTGTGAGAGAATGTTATATGTGATTATGATAGGCGATAATTGTAAAAAACCTATATGAATTGTATTTTAAGTTCCCAAATGATGAATTTATCCTAAGAACTCAATATAAGACACGTATAAAATGAAATGGTCAATATAAACATGAATTTAGAATATATTTTATGAAAATAAATATTATAATCTACTAAAATTTATGTATACTATAATAAACACACATGATAACATACTAAAGACAAACTAAATTATATAGAAATCCAATTAAAGTCTAACTAAATCAATATAAAAGTTAACAGCCTAAAAATAACACTTAATCAAGACTTATGGTAAAGATATTACAACAGAAAATGTTAGGAATGTATTAAGACTTATAAATAATAAAAATAATAAAAATCAAAAGAAAATATTTAGTTGATTAATAAAAATTATTATTAATTATGATATTATATTTTGTAATTATGAATACATTATGTCGTTCAATGAACCACTGAACATCCAGAAATCCAAATCAACCAGTCCAAGAAAACACCAAGGAGAAAAATCATAAAAAAGTATCCTCACATTCCACTTTCATTAAATCACATACCCTATTTAACGGGTTACCAATCATTTTTCAGAGGCCCGCATGCTTTGACAATACACAAACACTCTTGGAAAATGTCTCAAAGATCACAAATATTATTTTAAAACATTCATTTTTTTGAAACAAAACTCCAATGAAACCAAACTATATTCAATTTTAGTTATAATAAGTTATCTTCTATTTTATTTTATTTATAAATTTTTTCCTAAAAATACATATTGATATTTAAATTTATAGAAAAATACGAATTGGAAAAAAATATTCTTGAAATGAAACAACAACTACCAGTAAAAAAACCTTTTTTAAATTCGTTTTCTTTCGATTTCTAACAAACATTCATATCAAAAGAAAATGATAAGACCAATACACCATCAAAAACTTTTATAAATATCAGGATAACTTTTCTTCATATCCAGAAATTAATTTAAAATCATGCAACTCTATAAAATATTATTTTCCATCCAAAAACTAATTTTTATACCACAAAACCAACGTTTTTAAAACATAAATATGAATTTCATGGAACAATCACTAAACTAATTATATTTCAATAGTATTAGTTCACTATAAAAATCCCTTAATGAACATCACATTATTGGTAGACAATATTGGGGACAAATTGAAAATCATTGGAGCCCAACTAATAAATCCATGGAGAAAATAAAACTATGCATGGTTTTGGAACATTCCATATAAAAAAATAATCCTTCTATGAAATTTAAAAAAAATGTTTTATAGAATTTTTATCTTTGAGATCATTAGGATGTTCCATACCGTGCGGTAAAAATATTATAACTCTAGTTATCTTCCCGTTATCACCTAAAAAGCTCACAATGGCCTCCAAAAAATATGAAACACTAAATTGGTATCAAAATAATAAAATATTATTTTAAAACTCATTTATAATAGCCAGAAAGAACAATAAAGTCTATCTTATATAAAAATGTATTCATAGAAACTCATTGATCAAGAAGTGAATGAGATATGACACTCTCCCTCCACCTACCTCTTGGATTATGACATTACTATCTCTATACTACATGTCTTACAAAAGAATGAGATATATCCTTGAGAATATATAACTATAAATAAAATAGATTCTGATAAAATTATTTAATGAACCATATTAGTTTAACCAGACATGTCACACAACCTAGTTTTCCATAATGATCAATGGTTGTTCCAGATCACCATGGTTTAGAAATTAGTGATCAGGTATCAAGAAGAAACCTTAATAATGATTTACCCTCTAAATCATATTAATCACCTAGGATCACACTCATAAATCAATCATGACCTATCATAGAATTGTACTTCCACGTCATCTATAAGAAAAGAAAAAGAAAATTAGTGTAACTTGTAATAGAATCCATTAAACAAAAATCATAAATGGATGTTAGGCGTAACTGAAAATAAAATAAATGGAATATAAATCATCCATTTATAAAAAATATACTAATGGTGTTTTCAGGTCTTACAAGGTTGATACATGAATATCCCAAAATAAAAAAACATTACCCTCTATCATCCATCTCTTCATGGTCCAAAATCACTCACCCTAACCTAAAATTTATTATTACTGGTCTAAACCAATTATAACTCCCTAGAACACCCAACCTTGTATACTAAGATAAAATTGAAGAGATTCATAAACTAAATAGTGTATAAAAGTTGTGATGAAATAATTACTACTAATATTTCAACATTTAGTGTGTGTCAATTCTTTTTCAAAGGTCATTTCATAAATTCCAGTTCTAAATATAAAGATAAAAGAGATTTTTTCACTTTATAATGAGGTAAAACCAAATATCATTCCATTATTTCCTTTAAAGAGATCTTTTTATTTGAATAATCCATTGTATATCCAAAACCATTTTAATAATAATATTTTTCAAAATCATGGAAAGAAGGTCCTTTATAAAACATTAAAAACATTCCAAATACAATTTCCTATTTCCAAAACCTTTCAAAAACATAATTGTTATGAAATAAATCATCTAGATCATTTAAAAATACCATTCATAAATAATTGTTTGCATAATTTTAAAGTGATAAAAAACCATAACTGTAACTAAAATCAAGCCCACATGGAACCGACATCAATAAAATATGCCAAAACATCAATCTAGATAAGATATTAAATATACCATTCTAAGGTATGGGATCATAACTGAGAATACTTTTCATCAACTCCTATGGTCTCCTAAAAAGTAACTACTATTTTGGGTAGCACGTCATAATCATACTACAATAATTTTGGACCTAGATGATTAGAAATACTCTATCTAGGTGCCTAATAGTAAAATTGAAACAATCTCCATTATTCATCCTTTTTGGTGACCCAGAATAAGATACCCATAAAAAGGAACAACTAACATAGGGTACTAGATAGATAATGACAATTTTAGTTGTGTAACATGAACTCATACCTTCCATTTAAAACTTAGAATCCCATGTAAAATGAATCTTGAGGTGAAAAAAAATATTACAAAAAACCATCAATTTCTAACAATATTAAATTTCTAGTAAATCTAAAGTCTCCTCATACACCCTCACATGAAATATACCCTTTCCAATTCCATGAATAATAATTAATAAAAGACATCTATGTTAAAATAACCACAGTTTTCTCAATAATTAAAAACTAATAAAACACAGGGGGTCAATTGAGGGTCTCTATATTTATAAAAAAACTTATTAAAAGTGTTGAAATAATCATTAAAACATGTATGGAGTAGCAAGACACATTAACCACCTTAAATCCCCTTTAAAATATCTTTCAAATGTAATCAAAACCCTAATTCAAATAAAATTAAAATTTTACTTCATTTTAAGAACCAAACCTCTTTCGACATGAAACCTCTTAAATTCCAAAACCATTGATTTAATTTTAAATAACCATTTAAAGAAAATTATTTCATTTTCAATGGACCCTAAAGTGTTCAAACAACCTTAAACATATATTTCATTAAATAAATTCTTTTTAAAAAATTTAAATTAACATGGAAATTATAAAACACTTCATAAAACTAGAAAAACCCTTCAAAACCATTATTAAAAGTTAGGACGTCATTAAAACATTTATAATGATCCTAAAATGATATCATATATAAATTTAATTAGAAAAAAGTAATAAATAAAAACCAATATTTATTCAATTATATGAACTTTGTGTAAATATATAAAAACACCTACCATGATTTGGGTGGAAACATTCTAAAACCATTCTAAAACATGTCACATATATTGAAAATGGTTAACTAAGAATTAAAGAACCCTCTATAATCCCTAGAACCCAGGAACATAGATTATAAACAACTTTAAAATTTATCCACACTAGAATAACACCCTCCAGGTTTATGAGAGACATAAAATCCATAATAAAGGGATGAATGGTGAATAATATTGAAGAACATAACAAAAATATACCATAGTGGAAATAACCCTAAATAAAATGATAGGAGCTATAAAATCAAAGTATCAAAATTGAGGGTGGAATCTACCTCAGTGATCCTATGTTTGTTATGCAAGAATTTGTAAAATAGGGTGAAACATATGGCTTGGGTGGGGGGAAATTTTATTTTCCACTATTTATTTAAATTTGGGTAGCTCACATGGTTAGGATATATAGATCACCAAAATGGGAACCTACCATGTAAGACTACTATATTAAACTAGAAATTATCTCCCATGATTTCCACATGGTTTACCAAAACAAAGATAAAAATATATTCTACAGAACCCTATAAATAACTACTATGTATGGCTTCCTTGGTCCTAAAAAATTCACCCATAGCCATGTGTTACAAATGTAAACAACATTTTGCTAGTTCAAAATGAACTAAATGAATCACCTACAAAAGGGATACCTTCACTGCTATATATATGTGACAATGAATGGTTCACTAAACCAAGTGGAAATGTAAATCCTTTTGTTAGTTTCATCTATAAATTTTACCAAAGAACACAATTTCCATGCATGAAACCAAGCACATAGGAAATTCCCAAAAAATAAAAATAAAAAAACACTCTAAAAATTAAAATATCCTCAAAACATTATAAAATACTATTAATATAATCTCAACTACATAATGAGGGTATCATATTCATTCCATTAATTATAAATTAAATTAATTCCTCAATACCCATGTAATAATCTTTATCATTATATTTATCCAAATGATATTTATGGGGATCACATTTGTTTATAGTTTTTATAGTATAAAAATTTATCACCTTCATAGATTTACATTTTCTCATTAAGGATTTATTATTCACATCACGTAAGAAATAAAATCCTTTTTGAGTTTATATATAGTCCAATAACCCATGTATTTATCCTAAAGGGTAGAAATCATTTCATTATATTTATCTATGGGGATAAATCTAAGACCACATACTTGAGTATATATATGATATCGATGAGATATTTGATTATAATGAGGTTTCAACAGGGATGGATTTTAATTACTAGAATGGGATAGAAAATTTATAATTTATATTCATCTTTAATGATTTATAAGTTGTTTTTTGAGGTGTTTTATTTAGTATATGAGTCTTAAAGAGGGTTCATGGGTTAACATTTCGAGTTCCCCATAATTTCATAATAAACATATTTACAGATCAATGAAAAAACTACTTCCAAGTGTGTTTTCCATTGAAATATGAATTTATATGATTAATTTGTAAGCTAGGTTGTTGGTTGTGTCATATTATTTTGGGAAATACACTATGGTAATATGTGTGTGAGATTTATTTTTTATTCAAAATTTTTGTGGAACCATTTCGAGCCTATGTCTGTGTAGTGTCCCAATGACTACATAGGAGTAACCTTATTACTATTATAGTTTTTCTTTCTCTATATTTTTTAGGTTGTTTCATAACCTATATGATTTACTATGGTGGAATAATCGAGGTGGAATGTGTCACACCGTAGAACAAGAGGGATGTAATAGGAATATGTACTAGTGGGGGAATTATGCATTATAATGGTGGAAGGTTTTACCATATATCCCTGGTTAATCAGAGGTTATTTTGAATTTATAGAAAGGATTAAAATAATTATACCTTATATATGAGGTAATTTTTTTGATTCCTCTTATAGAAGGATATGGAATCATGACTAGTGAGACTATGCCACAAGCGGGACTGTGGAATGGGAATTACATCATGACTATTTTAGTCACAGTAGAAGGAATTTTATAGGATGTGTTTTAATGTTAATTTAAATTAAATGTGTTTTCAAAGATGATTATTTAAATAAATAAAGTTCTTATTCTTGAATATTTTGAGTAGGGGATTCTGAACCTCCCTCATCCACTCTTCTTCCCTCATTTTTCTCTTAATGTTTTGTTGATTTATAGGTTCTTCTTTGGTAATTTGAGGAAGGATTTGTTTCATTATTCTTATTAATATCTTAATTTCCCTTTACCTATAATTTACGGTAGTTCGTAGATAGGGTTTTGATACTACATCTATTAGATCATGGTTAATTGGGTTCAAATGTGGGGCTTTGGTTTTTCTTTACTATATGAGGTCCTACAAGTTTGACTTCTAAACGATATATCTAGTTTCACTTAAGGTAATCTACTTCCCACTTTTATTTTAGGGTTTCTATTAATTTTGATTTTAATTGATCAACAAATTTAAAATGGTTATTATATCATGGTTTGATAATAGCTTCTTATGTATTTTAGGAGTTGTCTACACATGATTTCTTGAAGTTTCAACATTGTTATACAGTCTTGTGAGTTATCTTTTTGTTATGAATAAAGGGAATAATGTAATTAAAATTAATAAATTAATTATAACAATTTTATATTTAATTTAATATATGTTTGATAAATCTGTGCATAATTGAATGTTCTCAAAGGTTTGTATATGCTTGGGTTAGCTAAGGTGATTTTTATCGAGCATCACATGAGAGGATATCTCTATTTTTTGGTAGTTGGTCCTCAAAAACTCAAAGTGGTATATTTTTTCATTATTCACATGATATGTGATCATTCCAACCTCATTTTTGGGATCTTAATTTAATTTAAATGGATTTTCCTTAACAACTTTGAATCATGACCATCTTATTATTACATTGTATGGTTTATATATATTGAGACGTGTTTTAATTAACAATATCAGTCATGTGGGAGATATAAATGGTCTATGATTATTAATAATTGAACCTTCAAGAGATCACATATATTTTCCATTTAGATGGGTATGTTTTGTGAGTCTTCCAACATTAATTAATAAGGACGTATTTTCATGAGTATAACGTTTTTGGAGTGTGCATATATTTTTGGTATGTGATGTCCAACTAAACATAGAGTTATTATTGTATTGAACCTTATTCGAACCATTATATGACATGAATACATTTTCTTATTGAAATAATTTTTATAAAATAAATTTATTATGAAGTAGCAATGGGTTAAATTACCCATTATTTGAAATAGTGTAAGGGAACCCAACAAGGGTGTTTCTGATCATTTTAGTTACATAGAGGACTATTTTTATTGCACTAGATTTTTCCTTGAAACATAAAATGATAATGAAATAAGGATACCATAGTAGTAACATTAGAAAAAAAGGGACATGGTTGAATATATTATGTTCTTTGGAGACTAACCTAGGGTAAAGAATAAGAATCTGTTTAGTGAATTTCCTACCCATGTGAACCTCATGGTATAGGAATGAATATCGACATTTCTAATTTCATGTTGTTTTATTTATAGAATTATTTATATTGACAAAATTATTATATCTGATATGTAAAATGTATATGATTTCGATAGGGGTTTGGAATCAGGACAACAATTGATGAGTTTATTCTATAGAATGTGTGTCATTACAACATAGAATAGTTATGTAATTTCGGTTGGGTCTGATTCTATCCTTAGATGAAAGTTTTATTGGGTTTTTATTATACATGGCTGTAATTTTAGTTGAGGGAGATATGTGACAAGCATATCTATTAGTGATATTGGTCTTGTGTACTTTCAACCATGTAATTAGGTGTGATTTAGGTTGCCTATGATTATTACCCTGAATAATATTTGATATTAGAATTGTTTTAAAACATATGTTGATTTTAATGCAAACCGAGGAGATTCCTTTGGGTTATACCTCAAGTGTATTATCTGTGATGATTTTACTAGTTGTATGTGATTTGGTTGGGGGATTTTTTGATATGGATGTAAATGTTGTTTTTGCGATTATTATTAATGTGTTGAGGTGATATATAATGTTATATGATTTGGTAAATCATTCCTAGTCGTTATTATTTTGATATATTCATAATTATATCAATATAAAATTACACTTTTATGGTATCTCTTGGGTGGTTTTGGTAGAACGTTTGAACCTATTGGTATTATGTTATAGTTAGTTATTTATTTATATTGAGTATATCTATTTTTTTAAGTGTATAATGGTTATGTTTAGAGATACAGTTTGATATGGTATAATATGATTTAATCACACACTTCCTATATTCCGAGAAACCTATGCACATGACTATATTATTATAGGTACATCTATGGGATGGACTATTTCATTTTCTAGTTAACGAATTAGTGTCTGCATAGAGTGAAGAGGTTGGACTAGGTAGATACATGGGACATAGTTTTCATATAGTCTCATTTACGTGATTTATTATTTATTTGGTAGAATGATTATGTTTGGCCTATGAGTGAAACTTCTTGATGTTTTCATCATGAAATTATTTCTACTCAACTGTTATAGCATGATATTATATTTAATTATTGTCTCACTATAGATAATTTTATTACATTTATCTTCCATTTATTATGATGTTAGTTCATTATTGTGCTCCTGTTGTGATTTATGGTTATCAATACCAAAGATGGTATAATCTCCCCACTACATATGTATACCAATATTTCTTTTTGGTAGCCTCTAGGATACAAGGATTTTTAAATGAATCCTAGTAAATTTTTGGGTAAACTAGGCTGGGTATACTATAATGTGGTATCACAACCCAATTTTTCTATGTATTAATGTTTTGAATTTTTGGATGTAGATATGAATATTTTTAGATTTCAATAAATTATATGTTTATTACTATCCAATAACATCACAAGTTTAAATTCATACTAATGATTTGGGATTTTTGGTTTGGTTTTGATGCTATAGTTGGGTTGTTATGATTATGCCGAATATGATGTTTTCTGGATATCAATTTATTCATATTGTTCTTAGACTAGAGTGCGAGAAGGAATGTGTTCATAAATTATATTAATATAAAGGATTCACATGAATTTTTTTCTTCGATATGGTAGGGAACCTTGATTTTGGTATAGGGTGTATTTATTTGAAGTTTGATTAAAAACTTATTTTTTGTTATCCAATATAACATGATGGTGGTATTCTACTTAACAAGATTATTTTATTTCAATTTTTCATTACAGAATAGTGGTTAATATGTTGAATCCATTATCTATTTAAAACCTAGATCAATAATAGGTTTTTTGGGATTGATTTATTCCCTAGTAATATGAGACCCTTATATTAAAGGGTACCTACATGGTTGTGAGATATATTGGCTATAAGAATCCATTTTTTATTTTGTTAGGGTATGATTATATGATTTTCATGGGATCGTTCTCTATATACTTATATATGTGATAGATATATTCAAAGTGTATAATGGTATATAGGCCCTCAGTGATGGGTTGAACCATATTGTGGGTGTCCTGGTGTGGGATTAGTGATACCCACTATTTATAAGGGCCTAAAATGTGGCATTAGAATGTAATTTTCCATGAATATTTGAGAGAAAATATTGAAATCATATTTGTGTGTTTTGAACAACATGGAATATAGTTTATAGACTAGTTCAATGAACTTAGTAATGATGTTCCCCATTATGAATTTGGGTGAGATGAGTTTATAAATTCTTGTAGGGAATTTTTCCTACTTAAATGTATGATGGTTCATAATGATGTTACCGTATCATGAGTGAGATATGTGACCTTTTAATATGGTTTCATGGTATATAATAATTGAGGGTATATTTATTATATTAAATTTATATATATGATAAAATAAAAAATTGGAAATTTTTGATTGGGTGTTGTCTTCGCATAACGAATGCGTTGATATATATTTATATGAATGCTCTAGGATGATATTTGTGGAAGTGTAACAAATATGCATATAATTTACGGCCAAATATCATTACGCTGAAAAACATAGAATCATTGGGATGTGAATCTCAATTATGTTTTTAATGTTATCTATAGGATATAAATTGGGTGTGTGTCTATTTTATTACTTGTTTTGATTAACCATGGTGGACATGTAAACCATTTTAGTTATGAATTTATGTCTCAACTTTTATATTGGATAGAAGGATGGTCCTCCAAACTATTTGTGAATCCTTATGTAATGTATGTTCTTTAATATAGGTATATGAATTTGGAGGTTAGTGTTTGTATAATGTTGATTAGCATTATATAGTATGTTTGGTATGTGGATGACTAGTCTTCAGAAACTCTCTAGGTTAAGGTAATTAAGTATATAGGCCATGTAACTGTTGGTGTTAGGTCACAATGACCTGATAAATGAATTTTGTCTTTAAATTTTTTTATTGTATCATGTTCTTGAGATTGATATATTTTGTTTTTAGTTCCTTAATACACTTTTGATGTATAAGACCCTCTGAGGTCACTATATATTATGAGGGGTTTAAGACTCCTTAGAACTATTTATTATGTAAAGTTGGGTATAGGAATTCTAATGGATTTTGGGACGATCACCCTTAGGGATGAGATAAGGAATATGATTAAGATTGAAAATTTCACCACACATTTTCTAATCTAGGGGTGCTTACCCATATTGTTATATCGATTATTGACATACGTAAGGGATTTGAATTAGGCCTCTCACGTGATGTGGGAACCAATGGGGTGATTGATGTATTTAGTTTTATTTTAGGGTATTGATTGGATTGGATTGTATTGATTAGTATTTTTTTGGTTGGAACCAATAATATTTTTTTATGTTTTGTTACCTATGTAATTATGATACTTATAGCAGAGCATAATATAATTTTTGAGGGTTGGAATGCATAAATCACTTTACAAAGAGAGAAATCACTTATTTTAGGGTTATATCTACGGATTATGAGTACGTATTATTGGATATTGTTAAATTTTTGAATTATTTTCATGGAGAACTATGATATCATGGACCTTTTAATAAGTATCAATGATGGATTATCTTGTTGCGGAGAGCATTAACTTAAAAATACCAATATTCAGATGTTTTTGTGATGTGGGAACTAATGTATATTTTCTAACAAAATTTAAGGAATTATATGGTGGGGTACAACATTGATATTATTTCATTCCTGTTTTTGGTTGAGTAGAGTATGGTGAGTATCATTTGTTACAAATATAGTGTAATTCGACTGATAATTCTAAGGGTTCTGCATTGGCACATCGATAAAAGTGAACAATGTTTGAGTGTATATCATATTATTATGAAGGAACTAGATTCTAGTATGAGATAATAATGAGGGTGAAATTTGGTTCATATGAAGAGTAATTGGTGAAAATTTATAATAGTGACCAGTTAGAGGACAAAGTCCATAGATTCTAGTACTCGTTAGGACCACTAGGCTAGATACCCTGAGAGGGGGGGGGGTGAACCAGGGTTAGAAAGATTAAAACAACATCCCCTTCGGATGTTATATTATTGTTAGAAAAAACACTCTTCTCTCTCTTTCCCATTGTAGAGTATAAAAAATCATAAATCATCCACATGATGGAAATATTTTACTTGGTTCATCGTCACTGGGCTATGTTCAATGGGTATTTACCAGCGATGCACCAATGTACCTCATCCACTACAAGCACACTGCTATTTACAAGTTCTTTGTTGACTCACTTTGGCTCTGGGTATAGAACCAATTACAAATTGAATGATCACTGCTCTCTCAACTAAAGTGTGATCAAAACTTCTTCTGAAGATACACTCATAGTTTATAGACCTCTAGGTATCTTTATTGTCATTGATAAATTCCACACCCTTAACTGTTGTAAGATTCTATGTTGAAACCTAAATATCATCCACATTTGATTATCAATTTGCACTGGGTGTACCTAGAAACCCCAATGTTTTACACATATCTTCTACACTGACTTTCACAAAATTCCCTTCCTTTGCATGAAATAATAGCCTTTTGCGCTCAATAGTTTTGTCCAAATTTCACATAGAAACCTCATATATGTGCAACCTGATCATTTTACCCACAAAAACCTCATTTACGCACAACCTAATCAGTTTAGGTGAAATAACCTTTTTTAGTCATAGCCCGTTAATTACATGAAACCACCAATTTGATGCATATCATTTTCTTTATGCACAATCCCATCGTTTACGTGCAACCTTAGATTTACATGAAACCACCTGATTTTATGAAGAAACATGATTTTTATGCATGAATGCCCTGCATATTTCAATTTCGTGCACAAAAGCTCAGATAATCTCTAAGTATTTATCATATTTTATTGAGGGGGTTTAACTCATATTTAGAGGAAAACATGACCATTTCACTTAAAATCAATCATTGAGCATGATACCCTCTTCATGCTCAAAAAACACATCTTTCACGAAACACCATATTTCACGAACTAATCCAATATTACGCGCACCTCATGACTAATCCAATATTTGATATTCTTATCTCAAAACAAATATTGTATGAAAATCTTCACTGCACTATTTTTTCCCCACAATATAGTTTTTATAACTTTCATGCCCAAAAAGTTGGAAAACGCTAAAAAATTCCTTTTTAAACAAATATAAAATGAAAGATAACTTGCTAAAAAAACACAAAATCCTACAAAATACATCAATAATATCTTGATGGGTTTTTTACAAACAATCTCCCCCTATTGGTTTGATGGAAACTCTTATATAAAATGATTCCTCGTTAAAAATGCTTCCTTCTTTTGGGACCATTCGCCTCTTACAAATCTTATAGCAGTCTTGATTTAATCAACACATACTCTAAATCTACATGATCAATGCTTGACATGAGAAATAAGAGTAAATGAAACTTTTATCAATGGATGGCTTTATTTCTGACACCAATTGTTTGAAACTATATGATATCATTCCAACACAACTCTTTTTCTTTTATCACGATCCTTAACTATCGTGATATCCATTTTTTGATCGATCACTTCTATCATCTTCTAATTTAATACCCCTATCTTCTTACAGCTTCAAATCCTATTTATCTTTAGCTACAACTATCTCCCTGCTCCTCCTATATGATTGTCCCCCAATATTTTATAATTTCAAAAATAACCACACTATCTCCCCTTGGAAAACTTTGTACCGCCATAAAGGGTTAATTTATTCCCCTTTTTTATCGAACCCAATGATCTCCCTTTTATCGTCTGTAGTTGGGTAAAGAACACATATCAGTAAATTAGGGAAAAAACATCACTCCTCGGGGAGATGAGGTCCCACATTTAGACCTATTCAAGTGAGTTGAGTCTACTAGAATCTCAGAGCCATCTATTGCCTCTCAAAAGCTTCCTAGGGTAAGGCCTTTGTTAGAATATCTACAACCTGTATTTCTGTAGGCACATACTCTAACATCACAAGCCATTGATCTGAATTCTCTTGTATAATGTGATATTTTATCTCAATGTGCTTTGTCATAGTGTGATGGATTGGATTTTTTCAAAGATTTATTTCAAAGAAATTATCACACTCGATTCTGATTGGAGACTTCACTTCAACTCCCATATCATCAAGCTACGTCTTTATCTATAATAACTATGTACAAGCTTGATTTCCTGTCATATACTCATCTTATGTGGTGCCCAATGAAATTAATGTTTTCTTCTTGCATAGCCATGAAATACAAGATACACAAATATAGAAATAACCTCATGAAATAGATTTCCTATTATCTTATGATCCGGCCCAATCTACATCTATTTATCCCAAAATCTCTGGCAGAGATTCATCATTATACATTTAAAAAAAATCTACAGTTCCCTTAATGTGTTGAAGTGTTATTTTCACTGAAATCATGAATATTTCTTTGGGATTAATCTGATATCTCTCTGCTTGCCATGTGGTGAATAAAATTTCAGGTCATGTTGTTGTAATATATAGTGTACATCCAATTATTTTCTTATATTCTCAAATATTAACCTCCTTGAATTAATCTTCTTTTTACCGTTTCATTTGGATAGCAACCAGAGTTTTCATAAACTTGGAATTTTATATTTAAAATATCTTCAAAACCTCCTTAGAATATTTGTATTTAGAAATTAATATTATATTCCTTCCTTATGTCTCATATGAACAAAATAAAAATATCATCTCTCCAATCATTGACATTTCGAAATAACTTTTCATGAATTCCGATAAATGCTTGCACAATGATTTATCTGATCTGCCAAATTTTATTTCATTGACATAATCTAGAACCATCATCCTTTGATTGAAGATGCTGTTGAAATAGAGATTATAATCAACTCCTCCACACTGAAATCCAAGCTTCATCAAATACGGATCTAGTATCTAGTACCATGTTCTTTGTTCTTGTTTCAACCCATATAGTGCTTTCTTCAACTGAAAAACTATTTGCTCATCATGGATGAGAAAACCGTATGGATTCTCAGTATAAACATATTTTTTCAGAACTCCATTTAGAAATGAACATTTCATGTTCGTAATAAAAACCTTGAATTTCTATTTCAGTACAATGTACATGAATAATCTAATTGTTTCCAGCCTTGAAATAGGTGAAAATGTCTCATCGACATTAGTAACCTCTATCCGTAAGTATCCTTTGCACAAGAGACATTCTTTATTTAAGATAACAACACCATCTACATTCATTTTGTTGTGAAATACCCATTTTTTCTTAATGACACTCTTATCTTCCAACCTCAAATAAATCTCTTAATTCTGATTCTTCTCAATCTGGTCTAGCACTTCATTCATCTCTAGAACCCAGTTTTCATCTTCATATGTGTCATAAAAATATTTAGGTTCAACTTGAGATAAGAGATATGTCTTTTGTAATGACTTAATTCTTCTTTTATGAACATGCTATGTATTATCACCAATAATATTCTTACTATCAATTTCTTCTATATTCATTGAATTATTTACTGATATAGACATTACTTTTCATCATCATCATCGATATCTTCTTCTAAGTCATCATTTCTACTTCTCCTCCCCCTGTATTACTTTCTACTTCATTAAATTCATCAAGAAATTGATCATTTTTTTAGTATTATTTTCATTTTCCAAAACAGTGACATAAGTTCTCTCAAATAATTTTCTTAACCTCTTGTTAAATAATTTGTATAGTTTTCGTTTTCCTTAGTTTCCAAGGAATGTCCCTTCATATCCATGTGACTCAAATTTCCTACGTATTTATTTGTTGAGTATGAAGAACATACTTAAAATGATTTGATAGTATTTCACTATTGGATTATTTTTGTCCCACATCTCATACAGATACCTTTTTTTTTCGAACACTATAGATCCTAGTTAGAAAGTTAGACCGATCCCAATACTTCTTCCTTCCAAAATTCCGATGGTATGACTTTTTCTATAAGCATCATTCTGGCCTGTTGTTGATGATCTGATTTCCCCTTTCAACCAATCCATTATGTTGGAGAGTTCATACTAATGAAATTTTATTCACTATATTGTTTTTTATTCAAGATAGTATTCCACCTGAATGTTTGTTAATTCCATAACATTTTTAGTAAGGATCTTCATAATTGTTTTCCCAATCATCTTTTCAGATTCTCTCTGATACTATTTTAGGAAATTGAACACATCGGAGATATGGGTAATAATGAATACTCATTCCCATGTGGTATAAAAATCAATTAACATAACGTAATAACTTTACCATTAATGGATCTTGGTGAGATAGATCCAAAAACATCAGCATGCACCAATTCGAGCACTCCTATTGACTTCTATTCTTTCACATTGTACTTATTTTATATAATCTTTTCTCATTGAAAACCATTACGTGTATGGGTACGATCAAGTGATGGCATGGGGAAACATCTTGATACATCACACATTATTGGAAATTCAAGGGAAGGTTGGAATAGATTATCAAGTCATTTAGGCCACAACTTGTTCTCCTTCCCTCTAGATAAAAAGCACACAACTTTATCCCCAATTACAAGGAAAATATATCCCTTTGTCCATTTTGGTTTCATAATCACTGCACCTTATCTTCCTTTAATGATACATGTATTATTAATAATCCTTATAGAAATACCTGAGTAACACAGTTGAATGGTGCATAGTAAATTGTGACTGAGACCTTCTAGAACTAAGACATCAGCATATCATATATCTTTTTCCCCAAACATAGCTTTTCCCTACCCAATAATAATCAGGCCTTCATCATTTACATACATGACAATTCCTTCTTTGTGATATTTTATGCCAACACGCCGATATTTTATGAGATTGATTCTTTTTAATTTCATTGATGTCATTTTTTGTATACTACACCAAGATTATTGTGCACTATTCACAACACCATATTATCTTGTAGTATACTCAACACAATTATTGGCTTGTGTTTCACACAATTTCATGTTCTTTCAACAGAATACATTTCATGCAGTAATGATTATAGATTTTGTTCAATTTATAAATGAATTATGTTTTCATTATGTTATATACAACACCAAACAATGAATGCACTACATGGAACATTGACTTGGCTTGTGTAACACGTAGGAGTGACCTTTCTCGATAGCCTATATTGTACGCGATACCGAGTTTCACTAAAGAGCGATATATTATTAAAATATTAATAAATAATAGGATATAAACTAGAGATTTTTAATGTTATTAACCAAATTATTAATTTTATACAACATTATTAATCATATTACACATGATATGAGAATAAAATCAATTTTTCAAATAAAAGAAGTCTTTTGCAAAAAAATGCAGTTTTACCAACTTTTGATGGACAACCCATATTAAATATAGTTCTTGGAACTTTTATTATTTATATGTGTCAAGATAAAATTATTCTTTCAAAGCTGGAAATAAAATTTTAATTTGGATAATTTTTTTCCATTTTTCTGACAACTTTAATATTTTGATGAATAGTGAAAATACGCAAAATTGTTATTGAAAACAACTTTTTTCATAAAAATGATTTATATTGGTAAAATATAATATTTAATTGCTTTAAATTATAGATAGAATAAATTTTTATAGTTTAAGAAAATTTAAGTCATTTTAATTAATTTTACATTGAATTCATCTGTAAAAAAATTTCAATCTTTTGCAATGTTTTAAACAAATGCCCATTTTTTCGACAAAATGAATAATTTTAAATTTATTACTGAAAATTATGTATTATAAATTTGCAAA
Source organism: Viscum album (assembly GCA_963277665.1). Classification (NCBI taxonomy): domain Eukaryota; kingdom Viridiplantae; phylum Streptophyta; class Magnoliopsida; order Santalales; family Viscaceae; genus Viscum; species Viscum album. The sequence goes on from OY728158.1 coordinate 1,906,190,295, forward strand.
AATGGATTTCATTTTTGAATTCATAAGGATCAATGTGTATAAATAGGTACTTATTATTTTTTTGATAATAGGAATAGTAACTTCAGTAATTATTTTATTTACCATGGTTAAAGGGTAAATCTGGTAAATTATGTTAAACAATAATATTATAATAATATTAAAGTAACCTATCACTTTCTCAAATCCTATTAGATTAGATATTTCTGACCATGGTAATTCATGGGACGATTTGGGGACCCCATGGATTTACATGGATGTGAAAAAGACAATTTATAAAAATTCATTTAAAATAAGGATAATTATAAGCTAAACATATATCTTTTAACAAATAAATTTTAATATGGGGTTATAATAGATATCTATATCTGTATATAGTCATGAGAAATCTAAAAATATTTCCTACATCATGGAATTTTGTTTATAATTTTTAGAAAATAGATAAATATATTCATTTATGACCTAATTATTACGTATTAATTACCTCATTAATAAAAGATTCAAATAAATGAATTTATAAATATTAAAATAAGTTTTATTTAAATATTTGGATACCAACCAAGAATTTTCTGGATTACATTGAAATAATTTGGATGAGTTAATTCTATTTTCTATCACTAATAAGGTTGTTATTAATTTTTTAAAAAGTTAAGTATAAATAATGTGTAAAATTGACACAATTCATAACTTGAAAAAACAAAATATTTTTTAAAATGATATTAAATTCATAAAAATCTAAGATTCAGGAAAACAGTTAATATAAGTACAAATTTTTCATAAATAAATTTTTGTGTGTATTTGGATCTGATTTTTTAATTATATAAACCTACAATGTGTAAATAACATGATATCACTGTAAGATTAAAAATGGTAAAATAAGGGTAAAACCAAAAATATAAGGAAACAAATCTATTCAAAACTTGTAAAGCATTTATTGGATGATGGTAATTGAAACCAAAATCATTGTAACATTAAACTAAATATGTTTTAGACTATTTTAAATCTAAATTAAATTTCTAATAAACTAATATTTATTATTTTTCTTGAGGTTTCCCTCTCCTATCTTATAAATGGTAACCTCCTACCTCTCCTCTTCAATCCATTTTAATCCTTGAAGATCAGCCAACCCCTGACCTTTTTTCTTCTCAAATTCTCTATTAACATTCTATAGGTTTTGGTCTTCTCCAAAGACCAACTCTAGTGCCCTAAGAAAAAAATTTATAGATGGCACTTCAAGGAAGATATAATCTCTTCTACGAATTATTTCCAATTTATTTATTCTTATAATTCCTATTATTCATTTTTTTTGTTTAAAATTAATAACATTAGTATAACTCATATTATTATATGTTATTATCAATATTAAAAAACCCTACTTTACCTTCTATCCATCCTACGAAAAACAAAAACATCACGCCTGTGTACGTATGGATTATCGTCTCCACACCGTGGTGTAATCTATTTTTCACCACAACCTTACTTGGGTAGTTATAATGGTGGAAATAATAACTATATATGATTGTTATAACATTATACTAATTCTGAGATATTATAAACCATCCACTTTAATACAGGTACTCGACTATGGGAATGATATCGTCCCTCATGCATATGTATGGCATACCGTCTCAACGATGCGATGAGATTAAGTCTCTAGGATAACAATTCAAGAATAATTATAACATATATATTATATATATCCATGAAATATATGAAATAATAATTCTACTGGAGTTATGTGTATATATGTATATGTAATTTAATTACTTCTATATAATTCAAAAAGGAAAAGAAAATAGCATTCAGGCTTATGTATGACCTACGTCTCCATGAATGGTGTATTACATTACATTTATCTATCTATTATATAAAATTATATATAGAATATATAAGATATATATAAGTCATGTTTTACATTCTATAATTAATTAAATCATTATCTATGCAATCAAATAAGGAATAATAGGTCCAAACACATACGATAAAAGAAACGATTATTACCCAAAACGTTGCTTTAACATGGAATTGACAAATGAACGTGTAATATAAATTCATAAGTGAATCATATATGATATCATATAATGTTTTATGGTCCTGGTAGAAAATAATAATATGTTTAAACCTAGTATATCATATTTTTGGACACATATGGAAGAAATTGGACTTAAGGTAAGGGATAATTTTTCGATCTCATTTTTAACTGATATTATTTATACTTAAGTAATTTATGGGGATATATTCATCATCCCTTTCCATGTTTTATAAAAATGTTTTCATAAAAGTATTACCATTATTCTATTTATTTTTAGTTTCATTTTTACCCATTTTTGAATTTTACTAAATGGTATGGAAGGAATTTTTTTTGTTTACCATACGAGGTACTTTTTGACTTTTCTGGTAAACGTACGAGAAGATTGTTTTTATAACTTATACAGAATGAATGGATTTTTACTTCTTTACGCCTTATTCCCATGAATCGTCCTATACACAATTTCATGTTTTGTTTAAACTAAATTCTTTTCAAATAAAATTTCTTGACTTTTTGTGAAAAGAATTATCTTTTGATGAAGAAAGTATATTTTCCATAAGAATTAATTTCAAGTGTTTTATCAAAATTAATTTTCATCTAAGATGATGCTCTTTAAATAAGGTTATGTATATATATCCTTATTAGTAATATGATTTATTGTGTAAATTATGGAATGATATTTTATACAGACTATGTTATTATGGAATGATGTTTATGAAACCCATTTTATTTCATAGTTTATGCTATGGTGAATGTTTTTATGTTTTGTGGAATACATAAGGATGGTTTAATTATGATATGGGTGGAACCTATATCTCCCTCTAATGAATTGGGTAAACATCTATATCTCATGAGATATACATAGATAGAAAGGGAATTAAATATGGTTCCATAATACGGGCCTGAAACGAAATGTAAATTCGGATCAGTAATGGATTTCATCCACTATAATGGTCTTGGCAGCAATTCCTTGGCTACTATGGAAATCATAATAAGTAATTATTAGATTGGTACAATTATAATTTTTTACAATGCTACTCTATCCTGGTTAATGTTCCTTTATGATCAATTCCTTACGTACTACCATGATTAATGTCATTTCTCATGATTTTGGTGTTAAAAATTTATGTTCATGTTTTTACGTTGAAATGTTTATAGTATGTTTTATATTATCCATGTTTACCCTTATTGAAAATTTGCGATCACTCATTTTATATTTTCTTTTACCTAGGATATAGAGAATTGATTTAGGTAGTAAAACCAAATGGGAAGTTATTTATGGGAGATGTTGAAGATCTTTTATCCTAATTAGATGATATTGTTCTATTTTTCTAAAGGCACTAAACTAATATGGTCTTTGGGATTTTGGTTTTTTCATGTATTAAGTATTCCGAAAAAGAATTTTAATTTCCATGTACATCAATATTTGGTATCTACAAACAAGATCCTTATTACCTTTTATGTGAGATGTTCAACCGCTTTTAAGGATCCATATGCCAGCATGGTCTGATTCCTTAAGGGCAATTTCTGCAACCACTACCCTGCCAGCTCTCTTTTTATGGATCCATGTTATTGACTTCATACTCGGAATAGATAACAAATCATGAGTTTCATTTGATTATGATGGTCTAGATTCATCCTACAAAGCTTCAGATCAATTTTGTGTTTTCATATCATTAGTTGATTCACTAATATATTTCTTTAGATCGCATAGGTTCTGGTTTTGCACATTCCTATGCATGATTGATGTATAATATAAATACATGTGCCCAAATCATCTGCTCCAAAAAAAATCTACCTAATAATATGATCTATAATATTTTTTCAGAAATTTAATTCCATTTTTTCTATTGTACCCTTTGTAATTTTTTGGCTATTGAACACACATTCTATGAATGCCTCATCATTTTATCGAAATAACACATGATGTAGGGTAAATTTCATCCTATCACTTATGCACTTCTAATTTCCCCGTGGGTTATCTAAATATTATGATTTCTCATCATATCCAAATAAATATTCTATTTCAAAGTGGGTTCTTGTTGTGTGACTTCATCTTTCACAGTTTTATTTTTTTGGTCAAACCCCAAATCGTCTTTCATATCTGAACACAATAGCTGCTTCTTTTCTGCTTCGCTATTATGTTCCACTTTAATCCTTTTTGTCTTCTGAATGATTATATTTTCAGGTATCATACTAGGAGTCACGATTTTTTCATGATACATTACTTTTTTTAATATACAGACAACTAATTCCTTATATTCTTTAATACGCTTGATTTTACCTTTCACTATGTTATTCAATCCATCAATCTCCCTTTTATGTTATTCATACTTTTATTTCTATTCATCAATCCTTTCTTAACACTATGTCCTAGATTACATATTTTTTCAAATTCCTATACTTGCTTAGACTTCTCTTCTTCATGTTGTTGCATATAGATTTTTGCATCATGAACCACATTGTTGGGTTTCTTCATTTTTTATCTCCAAACATCTATCTCCTCAAGAGATGCTTCATATTCAGCGTTTATATCAACTCTTACTTCAACTTATTCTTCTTCATCATCATCATCAGTTTCTTCCATTTTTTAAGAACTCCCAAAAACTGCCACCATAGCATTTTCTCCATGATCTTTCCAGTTCACAATCTCTTCAACCTCATCATCCTCAAAATCAGCTAAACATTCACATTATTGTGAATGTAGATTATTTTCCATAAATAATTTTATCATGAACCGTTTATTTACATTCACATAGGCTGGAGACATCTTCCTGTGAATTACAACATAAACTACAGCATCTTCTAAAAATTTCATGGGGAACCATTCAACAGGATGTCCAATCATTCCAAATCGAAAACATGCTAGTGTAAATTTCCCTTTGAACATTCCTTTTCCTCTTTATAGGTTTGAGGAAAGGAATGAAATCACCTCATATGTAACTTTGACATCCTGATAATCTTCAATGATGATATTCATTTTGAATTTGAATTCACCCTCCTTATATTACCCCTTTTCCATAGAATCCTTATCCACATTTCTCATTTCATATGCAATAAGTGTGTTGTGCAGGTTATCCAATGTCATCTCTTTCTTGTATTTGACTTCTAGAACTGAATCTTTTAGATTAAACCAAGGTGTAATTTTCCTCTATATGTGATTCACAATCTTTATGTCTTCAATATCATCTCCATGACCTCGCATGTGTTCCACAATGATATTTACCCTGTCAAATAATAAATCAACAGACTCATTCAGGTTCATTCATAGATCTTGATACTTGTTCCACAGAAATTGCATCCTTTCCTCTCTGACCATTGAATCTCCTTCATATCTATTCAATAGATTTTATTACATATCATGTGAAGTTTTTCATGACATCAACTTTTTATAGATAGAATTGGATAGGGAACCCCCTTAAGAATTTATTCCCCTAGAATCACTATCCATTTACCTTATTTGAGCCTCTGATAACACACCACTGTTGATATTGGCTGAGATACCATGTATCACTTCAATAAATACAGCTATTCCAAATGATGAAAAGTAGTGTTACATATGATTCTTCCAAAACATAATGTTGTTCCTGTCGATTATTGGAATCACATTTTGATTAGTGACCTCTATTTGAGAGTGAAATGCTTATTTCAACCTTTCCCTCTAATACCAATTATTCAGTCCACTAGGATAGATACCCTAAGAGGGGGGTGAATCAGCGTATGAAATATTAAAATAACATCCCCTTTTGATATTATTTCATGTTAGAAAAACCTCTCTTCTCTCTCCTTCCTACTGCAGAGTATGAAAAAATCATAATGAATGCACAGGACTCAATAATATTACTTGGTTCACCCTCACTGGTCAATGTCCAAGTAGCATACACTAGAAATCTACCAAATTACCTAATACACTATATGTGGATGGATGTTAATAAGTACAAAGTGTACTCACTATCCCTCCAGGTTTACAACAAATTATAATTTTAATGCACATTTCTTTATCAACTAAAATGTTTTCACAGCCTATATAGAAGATATACTCATAGTTAATTAACATGTAGGTCTCTTCATTATCACTAATAAATTCTACAGCCTTTACTATGTCTATATGATCGATTTAATTAAAACATTCATCCATATATGAATATTACTTTTCACCCGGTGTATCGGGATACCCCAAAGTTTTACGCATATGCTCTATACTGACTTGTGAAAAATTCATTTCTTTTTCATGAAATAATAGCCATTTTTGTGCAATACCAATGTCCACTTTTCATGAAACAACCTATTTTACAGGCAACCTATTCCTTTTATACACAAAAACCTCTTTTATTTGAAACCTGATCTATTTATTCACAACAACCTTCTTTTATGTGCTTCCGGTGCTTTATGAGAAACCACAATTTTTACGCAAAACCTATGCATTACACACAATATACTCTTTTAAATGTAGCCATATTTTTACACACAATCACCGCATTTTATGTGAAATATTGACGTTTACGAAAAACTCGCTTGAGTATTTCAATTTCTTGCACCATATCTTGGATGCTGTCAAATACTTTTGCTTGATCCAATGATGGGGTCACCTCTTATTTATAGGAAAACATTACACCTATGTATAAAATCCCTCCTTTACTATGCAATCCTTTTGAGGGAGAAAAACACACCTTTTATGAAAAACAGTATTTTACGCACTGATCCAATATTACAAGAACCTCATGCCTTTTCCAATTTACAAGGTTCTCATCCTGAAACACCTATTGCATGACAAAATTAATTCCACTATTTATTTTTTTGCACAATATAGTTTTCGGAATTTCATGCCTATAATGTTGGTAAGCTCAAATAAACCTTTGTTAACAAATTGATCATTGATGCTCTCTTTTGTCAACAAACACAAACTCTTCAAAAATACTTCAATTCTTCCTTGATGGATTTTTTAAAACAGTACTTATGTAGAGTATAATTCAATGTTCTATAGGGTGAGTATTTTTTTATATGAGTTATAAAGGTTATAATCTGGGTTATTTTCTAGAATGTTTCAGAGGTTCTCATGTTTGATACTGAGAATGTTTATTTTTGATTTTAGATCAGTGGAAATGACATTGTGAATACAATGCTGGAAATAAAAAACATTCTATGGGTGGGGAACTGGTTTAGAGTTTTTAGAGGATTATTATATATTGTGAAGTACACATTGTAAATTTATAGACATGATAAATTGTAACAGATTAGATTTTGATCTATGTAATAAATATTGTTGATGAATAGAATATATGATGTTCTGGAGACTAATATGTTCAGGGTGATGTGTAATTTCACTAGTTAGTGTTACATTTTGAAATATCCATAGCTTGTGTGAGGTGACTATTGAAACTATATATTATATTCCAATGACTGATGTGGTACCTGATAAATTAATATAGATACATATTATGGAATAGAAGTGTTTTGGGGGGGGGGGGAGGACTAGCACTAATGTTTGTCAATAAATTTAGAGGAACACCAAGTTATAATTAGTTTAAAAATACAAGATGTTTTAATTTTAGGATTTAAATTGAAAATTAACATTTAAAATTCATTTTAAATGACTGATAGGATATTTGTTTCATTGTGGTAGCTTGGGTGGCGGAGGATTGGTATGAGTCAAAGGGATGGATTAGGAGTTGGCTTATGGTATTTCCTAAAAAACCTCTATAGGTAGAGGGCCAAAGTATAACCTTAGGAATTTCACCCTAGAAAGTGTCCTGCATTGAAATAAAATTTTACAAGGTTGGTTGATTCTGATACAAAATTAAGGAACTATTTTATGTTGTGGAATACCTTTGATTTTTTTTCTATAATATGACGAAACCAAAATATAGCATTAGTACTAGTGGAATGGTAAAGGCTACATTGTAGTAACCATTAGGCAAACATAAATTAGTGTTTTATTTTGAATGGATGGATATTTGGAAACCCTTGTATTTTACCATAACAGATTTCTAAAGGGGGAATATATCATACCATTATAGGAGGGGGTTACATCACAAATCAAGGCTAGTGGGGGACTATGCAACCAAAGCAGAATTTGTTTATCCCATGTAGTCTGGATAAATGTTAAGGTGTTATGCCTTGATAGAGAGGATCACATAGAAGTGTGACCGAAGTTTTTTAGGCTGTTTTTTATAATTTGTTCATGATTTTTTGTTGTTTATAATTATTCTATGCTACAGTGGATTTCCCTAAAAAGGAAATGAGACTATAACCATTGGGGTATCAACACATGGCATGTTTTAATCAACATATATTTTATATTAAATTAAATTAAATATTCTATATCAATTATTATTTTAAATAAATTTATGGGAATCTTGTTCATTATTTAACAAATAAGGGGAGGCCACACCTCCAACTTACTCTCATCTTCCATCCCTTTCCCCTTTAATGTTGGGTCGATATTGAGGTGTTTCTTCTATGACTTTTGTCAGATATGGTTCCTTATCCTTTCTCAACTTCTAGCCTCTCTATTAAATGAATTTTTGGTGGGTTAGAGATAAGTATTTAATTCCAATTTCATATAATAATGATGCAATCATGTGTGGATGATGGTTCATTAGAACTACTTGACTAGATGATGTACCAATAGCTGGAACATTTGAGGTAACATGTGTTTTTTTCATAGTTAATACACCACTCTAATTTAGACTAGTTATTTCCGTTAAATATGAATTTAAATAATTGATGGATATATTTAGTCTATTAGGGAATGGTTTGATGGAAGTATCATCAGTGTTCTGGTAGTGGTTTATGCACCATTGATTAATTTCTATTCGTCTTTCAATTTTTAAGTGACTTCTGGATTAACTATTTTTAAAGGGATTAATTGGAATTAATTTAACTAAAAAATTATAACTATTTAGGATTTAATTGAATGGGTTAGTGATAGAGATATGGAATCCTAGATGTGTTTGATGGATGGTAAATAATTTGTACGGAAATTATAAATGTTGGTTGAGCATTGATTGATAGGGTAACTCCATTTTAAGATAGATGTTTCTAACAAATATCAATGGTATATACTTATCTCTCTACATCATGTATTATATGGTCACAAAAAAATTGTTCTATTAATCATATATTAATGAATATTTACATTTTTTAACTTCTGAGGAGTTAGTATGTCTTTTCAGAACCATGTATGTTTCTCATGTGTTGAGACTTGATGTCATGATAAATGTCAGTCATGTGGTTGATCTAAATATTTCGATATTATTACAAATGTATCCATCATGATATCATATATATTTTGTCAATATGGATGGGTGTGTTGGATGTATGTTCCCCCCTCACTATTATAGATGTATTTGGTTTGGTATACAATGGTTATGATTATGTGTAATGGTTAGGTATTTCAGGAATGGCTAATTTTGAACATAATGTTTTCTTGAATATTATGAAATCCTATATATAAGATGATTTATGTTTGTTATTCAAAAAACATATATAACATTTTTTGTTAAATTTTGTTATATGTTGTAAAAAAATTTGTATTATTTTTCTAAAGGTGATAAATCAAATTTAAAAAAATAAATTAATGAAATTGTAGAGAATTGTAATTGAAGACATGTTGAAAATAAATATATATATTTTTGAATAAATAATAATGGACTAATTTCGATACTATATACCCAATATTCTTCCTTTTATTAAACATTATCTGATTAAATTCTTCAATTCATGGATTTTGAACTCATGGAAATCCTGTAATATTTCATAGAAAATGTTTGGAGACCACGATATAATAGTTAATCCACATAGTAAAGTGTTCTTACTACCCAAATACAATTCGGTAGGAAAACTAAGATTAATGCCCACTAATCAAAGATAAGGCCATTCTAACAAAATTTAAAAATAGATTACATTTTCTATACTATCATTGATTTGAATAAACCTATAATGTAATATCAATGATAATTGATTAAAAAGATAAATTTACCCTCTTCCCAACTGAAAATATTCTCCATAAGAATTCAAAATGATTATAATAAAGAACTAAATAATAAAACTAATGATCCCATATATCTCTATTACCTAAATCTTCTATATATTTTAGCCTTATACTGTTAAATCATATCCCATGAATTTTATTCTCTCTCAAATTTTTATAATTGGTGATGTTATATATTTATACATGTGTATCCGAGAATATATTTATTGATCATAAACTAAATTTCATCTTCATTTAAATATTATCTTCTTTTTACTTGGTTTAAATCATTAAACCCACACTATATTTTGTTTTAAATATTTCTTTCATATTTAGTGTCTTTAATTCTTTAGTAAATATATGGGTTTAAATTGTCACTACAACTTTCGTAATTTCCCAAGAGAGGTTCTCCACGTGATTTAGAGAAGTTAATATTATGTGTTCCAAATGGATGACAATTATTGGATGCATAGATATTGATTTTTAATCCAAAGGCCACATATTTATGTGTAGTTGATTCCCAATTCAAGACTACAAGTATTCTCATGTAGATGGAATATTTCTTTATGATTTCAATAATCACATATTTTGAGTCTCCAATATAGAAAAACTTTTATGGAGGATAGTTTTTATACAAGGATGGGTTCCTATAGCTTAATTCTTATATAAATGTGAAATATGGTTATGTTCATAAGCTCTTGAAATTCCGATACATGGGTGATTTCTTATGCAGGTCACGTATTGTTGATATCATATATGTGTATGGATAAATGCATAGACAAATTACCATAACCAGATAAACCCATAAATGATCAACAATACATATATTGATAATTTAGATATGTGGATTTACATAATATTATAGGATTATTTATGTCAGCAATAAACATTTTTAATTCATGAAAATGGGATTTAGATAAATGAGGAAATTATTAATAATTTATCAGTTCAATGTTAGATTTAATCTAATATTTCCAAAATGGATAAGGGAATCTAAATATAATTATTTAATCTATTTTAAACAGTTTTCTAAATATTGTTTAGATCCAAAAAATCTGAAATTACATTGAAAATATCAAAATTGTAGGGATTTATTATCTAGTATTCAAAGTTAAATTATTTAAATTTTGGTCACAATAAATTCCCCAACTATTAATACTTTTACTCTAGGATACATAAGTATTAATATTAAGACTTAAGCACTTTACAACATCTTCCCGATAGATCTAGTGTCTTGATAGCAAGGAACTAAAATTATCATGCTTCCTTAATAAAATTTGTATTAAATTCCCCATTTAGATCATTCAATCCATTACCTTTTCATTAATCCTACAATTCATACGAAAAACTAACTCTCAGGAATTTTCCCTAATAATATATATTTTGATATATATATAGAAACATTATTATCATGTAAATAAAGTAATAGTCAACTAATTACATTATAATTCCCTAAATCTACACCCGATGTACTAAAGGACTCATTCATACCACCATAGAATTATGTGGTATGTTCAGTGTCATAGGGATGATAGGTTTCAAATGTAAATACCATGGTGGATGAATAAGAAGTTATTTGATATAAAATAATGTGGAAATGCTTAAATATAATTTATAATCACTAATTTGTATCCAACCCCAATCCCCTTAGTTGTAAATAATCTCTAATAATCTTGAAATCATCATAGATAGTTCACAAAATTCATTATTCTAGCATCATATATGATTCCACTCAACTATCTGTTGAGAACGTGTTTTTTTTCAACAATACATATTTAATGGTGAGATTGTTGAGCACATGTGTTTTCAATAATACATTTTATTATTAATAAGGGGGTATTGTTGAAAACAATACTCTATCTCTTTATGTTGATGTTGATGTTCAAAAATACCCTTTAATTGTTTTCTAATGAATTTACTTTATTATTTTTCAGGAATTATATATTTTATATATTCTCATTTTTGAATTAATATTCAATTGTTAGCACAACGTGGAACAATTGATAAACCATTCGGGAATCAATTTAAAGTGTTCTGGAATCACTATTCATATCATACGTTTGGAAAGCGTAGAAAAAAGAAAGAAGGGAATGCGTAGCTTAAAGAAAGAAAGTAACCCACTATTTACTCTTTATAGATTACCAGAAAAGTATTGATAAATAACCATATGTTATCAGCAAAGTGTGAAAGAAAGGAACCCTACATAAAGAAGAACCCTACGTAAAGATGAACCCTATATTAGAAAGGAACACAACATTTGGGATATTGAGAAAGTATGGAATAAGAAACATTAAGTATATCTTTAATGTGTTATTTTTTTCTCAAAAGTATTGTTAATCAACCTTACATTTGTAAACAACCTTACATATGGAAGCTTAGAAAAGTATGGTATATGTTTTGATATGGAAGAGAAAAGTATGGATGGTCGACCCTATGTTTGTGGTCAACCATATGTCATCAACCTTACGTTTGTCATCAACCATACATTATTCATCAACATTATGTTTGAATAATGCGACATCAACCATACGTTTGATCTATGTTATGTTTCAGAAGATGCATGACGTGCAACTAAACCTTAGGTTTGGAATTGGGAAATTAAAGTTGATATTTTTGTTCAACGGTCGACAAGTGATTGATCAGGCTATTTTTAAGCCGGACTAAACACTGATTTTAAAGTGTGTCCTTTACAAATTCAGAAACGTTTGAAGGATTTATTTAATTAGATCTTTTCATGGAAAATATTATATAGTTTTACGTCTACTCGGATTATTTCACAAGATTGAATTTTTTGAGTCAAAGGGAGATATTTGTGGATATGATTTTGTAGAGGAAGCGCTCGATATATCTGTTCTTATTTCAAATATCAAATATACAATACAAATAATAACATAAACAAGTGTGATATATGAAAATGTTCACACAGATCGATATAGTGAATATTTCAAAGAAGAACACATATCAATAAATAACGCAATTGAAGATACAATCATTTTATTCAAAAGAATAATCTGCTGCATAGAGAACGCTATTTCTGTAGAGTGAAAATAGAGACAAATCAAGATACAAAGATCTACTGATTACGAAGGCCGTCTAAAATCTATTTTATTGAAGAAGAACGAACAGAACAGAAGATTCATCTATTTATCAATGACAATATTTTGTGAATCTACAGCTTCTTAAGTTGCGATTATATTATCTATATCTACTGTAACCAGATCGACTCAGAACAGCTTTGACTTGAACATCAATATTTCTGAAGATAACGATCCAACTACTGTCAATTGTATTATGTTGCAATTGTGATGATCAACTGGAAAATTTCTTCATAAACGAAAACACTTTTTATCTTGAGTGACCATATTCTCGTACTAAGATGAGTAGGTTCGTGTTTAAACCAGAAGGCTCTACTTGCCTGAGAATTATAAAGGTGTCAACTGCCTATTTTCAGTTGTTGGATGGTTTGTGGAAAAGGAGACCAGATAGTGAAAATCACCAAGCTCGTGGAGTAGAATGATGGTGGAGTGGATAGGGGCCTTCTGTTCCCAAAACCACTATACATCCGTGTGTCCCTACTTTTACTTGTTCTGTTGCATGATCAAATCTGATTAAACATAGAGGGAAGAACTAGATCAATCAAAGAGTTAACGAAAAATCTAAAAGACACAATTCATCCCCCTCTTGTGAATAATCTGTATATTCAAGATCCAATAATTGGTATTAGAGGTGGATCTTCATATAGAGCCTAAGAAAGCGAGAAGAATTTAAGAATTATACATCAAAGCATCATGACTGATACAAGAGAAGGGATGTCAATGGTTAGAGCACCATTTTTTAATGGAGACAACTATGGCTACTGGAAATCGTGCTTGATAATATATCTGAAAAACCTCATATATAATGTCTATTCAAATATTCCTACTCCTTATGAAATTCCATAAAATCCTTAGACAAGGAGTTATGCTACAGAGGTAGAGTATGATATGAATTCGAAGGCTATGAATGCAATCATCTGCGGTCTTGGAACAGATGATTTTGATAGAGTATCTTAGTTCCCGACAGTATATGAGATGTGGAAAACAATAGTTGTGGCATATGAAGGAATAGACAATGTGAGAGAAATGAGATATGCTACTGCAAAATTGAAATTTGTTACTTTCATAATGTTATAAGGTGAAAGAATTTCCCAAATGAATGGGAGATTGATAGAAATTGTCAATAATATAATAGCTCTAGGAGATCCTATCAAGCAGGCTGATCAAGCATTAAAAGTACTGAGGGTACTTCATACTTGATAGAATGGTATCTCTGCTATAATACAACAATCAACACTTGTTAAAAATCTAACCTTGAGAGAGATGATTAGTACAATGATGATGTACAAAGCTGAAATTCAAGATGAGGCAAATGAGCATAAATCTACATCAAAAAGGATGATACTGCCTTGAAGGTAACATCACAACAAAATAATAGAAAGATAAAGAAGAGAGAAGTCAAAGCCAAATCAGAGAGATCTGACTCATCAAGCTCAGATGAATAACTGGCTCATCTTGCCAAAAAATTCAGAAAATTCTACAGCAAGAATAGAGGCTTCAAACAATCCTTTAAGAAATATCATAATGAAGTAAGATGTTATGAGTTCAAGAATATGGGGCACATCAGACCAGATTTCCCACATTTGAAAGATGCAAAGAATAATAAATTCTTCAAAATAAATGATAATGAGTTGAAAGAAAAAAAAAGCTATGAAACCCACTTAGAGTGTATTTGAAAACTCCAGTAACAATACAGAATCAATCACAGAAAAAGAAGAAGTCAATATGAATGAAAACATGTGTTTCATGGAAGAAACAGAGGAGAATATGGGTACCAAAGCAATTTGTTTAAATGTATTTGTAGGTAGCAGACCACCAAAGTAGAAAATATATATGGTACATGGATAGTGGATGCTCAAGGCATATGAGTGGGAACTAAACAAATTTTATAACACTCACTCAAAAGGAAGGGGTACTTGTCACATTTGGTGACAATGCCAAATAAAAAATCATTGGCAGTGGAACTATTGGAGATCAAAAAACAGTCTTAATCAACAAATTACTTTATGTACAAGTATTGAAACACAACAAGATAAGTATCTCTAAACTTTGTGATGAGGGATATAATTTTGATTTTACTAACAATTATTGAACTATTTTTTAAGATAAACTATTTAAATTTAAGGCACCAAGAACTGACAATATCGATACATTGGATTTAAATTCCTAGTGTAAACCACAAGTAAATTTCTTGACTTCTAGAGTATGTGAATCTTGGATCTCACAAAGGAGACATGGACATTGTAATATATATGTTTTCCATAAGTTATCTAAGAAACACTTAGTTTCTAATTTTCCTAGTCTCCAATTTGAATGTAACAGATTATGTGAGGCATGCCAACTTGGCATACGACCCAAATCATCATTCATATCTGTAATCTAAGTTGCTACAACTAAACCTCTAGAACGTATCCATATGGATTTGTTTGGACCTTCATGATTAGCATTCTTGGCTGGTAAATTTTATGTTTATGTATTAGTTGATGATTATTATATATTTACTTAAATTTTGTTTTTTAAATTTAAAAATAAAGATTTTAATTTATTTGAAAGTTTCTGCAAATATGTTAAAAATGAAAAAGGTTTTAATATAATCCCATTGAGAAATGACCATGGTGGAGTATTTGAGAATTAGGAATTTAATTCCTCTTGCTCAAACATGGGTATTAAATATACTTTCTCTGCACCAAGAACACCTCAACCGAATGATATTGTAGAAAGAAGAAATTGAACAAATCAAGTAATGGCTAGAACTATGTTAAATGAATATATCCTACCTATATATTTTTGGGTCGAAGCTGTAAATATAGCTTGCTATATAATTAACAGAGTTTTAATAAGTCCTATTTTTAAAAATACACCATATGAACTATAGAAGAACATAAAACATAATGTAAATTTCTTTAAAGTTTTTGGATTCAATTTTACCCCTTAAACACCAAGGACAATCTTGGTAAGTTTGATCTAAAAACATATGAAGGAATTTTATTAGGATATTATGCTATTTCCAAAGCATATATAATTTTCAATAAAAGTCAAGGATTGTTGAAGAATTAGTTCCTGTGAAATTTGATGAATCTAATCCCTTTGAGAAAATGACAGATTAAATAGATGAACCTGACTCTAATAATAACATGATACATGACAACATAAAAAATTATTTTGAAAATGATATAAAAGAAATTCAGTCTAGTTCAGAGGAACATGATACTGAAGAAATTTTAAATGTATTCCCTAGACAGTCTAGAACCCTAAAGAACCACCCATTAGAAACTGTGATAGGTGACTTAGAAACTGGTATTCAAACTAGATTAAACTTATGAAATCTTGTGTAATTTTCTACCTTCCTATCCCAACTAGAACACAAGACTATATAAGAAGCTTTAGATGATGAAATATGGGTAATAGAAATGCAAGATGAATTAAACTAGTTCAAATGAAATTAAATTTGGAAATTAGTGGGAAGACCTCAAAATTACCCAGTAATAGGAACGAAATTAGTCTTTAGAAATAAATAGGATGACCGAGGTATAATAAATATAAATAAAGCAAGATTAGTAGATAAACTATGTAATCAAGAATAAGTAATAGATTATGATGAGACATTTTCACCTTTAGCTTGGTTAGAATACGTTAGAATCCTTTTAGACTATGCATCTCATATGAATTTTAAATTATTTCAGATGGATGTTAAATACACCATTTTAAATGGTTATTTAATGGAGGAAGTTTATGTTGAGAAACCTCTTGGATTTGGAAACTCTCAAAAACTTGATCCTGTTTTTAAACTTACTAAATCTCTTTATGGCCTTAATCAAGCACCCAATGCTTGGTATGAAAGATTAAATACTTTTCTTTTTGAAAATGATTTTACTGTTTGATTAGATGATCCAACACTCTTTAAGAAAATTGTGAAAAATAATGTTTTATTGGTTCAAATTTATGTTGATGATGTAATTTTTGGATCAACTAATAAAACACTTTGTCATTAATTTTCAAAATTAATGCCAACATAATTTGAAATGAGTATGATGGGAGAATTAAATTTCTTTGTTGGACTTCAAATATTACAAAAAGATATTGGAAATGTTTTAAATCAAGGAAAATATATTGCTGATTTACTTATGAAATTTGGTCTTGAAAACATCAAGACATTTACAAATCCTATGTGTACTAATATAAAACATTATTTGGATAATACTGGGAAATTAGTTGAAAACAAGTTATATAGAAGTATGATTGGTAGTTTGTTATATCTTACTACTAGAAGACCAAATATAATGTATTCTGTAGGTATTTGTGCTATATTTAAATCAAATCCCAAAGAATCTCATTTAACTACTATTAAAAGAATTTTTATATATTTAAAAAGAACTACTTTTCAATCTCTACTCTATCCTAAAACATCTGATTTTAATTTGATTTAATATTCAGATGCTGACTTTGGAAGATTTAGATTAGATAGAAGAAGAACATCAGGAACATGTCACTTTTTAGGAATGTATTTAGTGTCATGGTCTAGTAAGAAACAACATTCAGTTGCCCTGTCAACAGGTGAGGCAGAATATGTATCTGCTGGCAATTGATGTGCACATGTGTTGTGAATGAAAAATACTATTGTAGACTTTGGATTTAATTTTAATAATACACCTATTTTATGTGATAATATAAGTGAAATTAATATTTTAAAAAAATCATATTAGTTATTCTATAGCTAAGCACATTGATATGAGGCATCACTTTTTAATAGATCATGTTATTAAAAAGGATATATTTATAGAATTTTTAAATACAGAAATTCAATTAGCATATATTTTTACTAAACCACTTCCCACTGCAAGGTTTGATTTTATTAAGGGAGATATAACTTTATATAATTTCAAATAATATTTTTATTATAAAATTAAAATTTTATTTATTTAATTTATTTTAATTTTATTTTATTTGCTTAATTATGTAAAAACATTTAAATATTGTTTACGATCAATTAATTATTAGTTTTTAGAAAAAGGTTTATCTTTATTTTCATTTATGTTAAATTCACAACATAAAAATTTTATTTGTTTTTAAAAAATTTAATGATTTGTGATTACACAGGAATCAAGGTTGTTAGAGCCCTATCGAATTCGAAACCGTTTAATTTCCCAAATAAAAAACTCTTTTGAATCCGAAATCGCATACTATTTCACACCCTTGATCTTCGAATCCTCAAACACTAAAATCTTCAAAACCTTGAGAAATCTACTCAGTAATGGTAAAGTCTAAGTGAGTAGATGAGGCCAAGAGCAGTGACGCAAAGAAGAAAAAGTCAGTTGGGAAAAAAATTTAGAAAGGTAATGTAATAAATCTGGAATGGCTATTCCAGACTAATAGGATGTTGAAACAGGCTTTGTCTTTTAAAAACCTTGACCAAACATTAAATAGTGAAAGGTCTAAGATTATGTATGAGGTAGAACTGTGTTATTTCTTCAAAATATATCAATTCAGTCTAGGTGAGCATAAAGGCACTATGATTGCAATGATTGAGGAAAAAGATTTCTCAATCTCTTCTATTGAAATAGGAAAAATTCTGAATTTCCCACATGAAGGAGTATATCATTTTGATTTGAAAAACATTGGAGATGTTGTGCATAAATCAGAGGACATTATGTTATGTGACATAAAATTAAACATCCCAAGGTACATGTTAAGGTACCTCAATTACTACTTCTATAGCGAGGCACGAATGAACTTATATACTTTTGGAAGGTTCATTTCAATGTCGTTGCTCAAGAAAGGATTGTAAAGGCTTGTAGATGAGAGAATAAGGTGTCATCACATTAATACCGTTAGTGCTAGGACACTAAAGAAAATTGGTTATTTCTGGAGCACCATAAAAGGATAAATCATTCCAGTTTGGCCAGAAGAGGAAGAAGAGGAGATAGCTCCGGGTCAGCCTGAAAAAGAGAATGAAAAACAACCCGAAACTAGAGAAACTACAGCTAAAAGAAAAATTCGTTTTGAGATTGTAGAGGTTGAAGATGAAGGAATTCAGGAAGGACTACATGTAACAAATAAAAGAGCTACAATAGTTGAATAAGAAGCAATGGTTTCTCAACAACTATATGTTAAAGATGTTTTGGGCTATAGTTTTGTGAGGGTTAAGGATAATATTGTTAAACCTCAAGAATAGGTAGCTCAAGTTCCAATGGATGTTGAAATAGAGAGACCTGAAACTACTGTTGTTGAACCTGAATGAGTTGAATTAGAGGCTGAACTTCAATATGAGACTTCAATTGAAGTTGTGAAAGAGGGAGTTATTGGAGGAGAAGTGTCTAGTCCTCAGGCTGTTCAGGAAAAATATGTTGTTGAAAATATTATTCAAGATGATATCATTATTGAAGAACATGTTGATGATGCATCAGATGTTCAAACTGAAGTGTTGCAGGAAGATTTTTCTAGGAAAGAGTCTATGAAATATTCTTAGGAAAAATAAATAGAACAACTTGAAAAAGGGAGATAAAGAAACAATTGTGGAATATTTGCCCATAGTGTTGATATATCAAAGAACTGAAGAAGAAAATCAATAACAGAGTGCTTATACTTCACCTAATGAAGTAGTTTTAAAAGTTTAAAAGAAATTACAAAGCCTAGAAATAGATAATGATGCTCTAAAGAGAGATTTGGAATTAGAGAAGTTGAAATTTCAGAGACTGAAATCCAGCATAGTTTCAATTAATGAATTTTAGAATTTCAAGAATGAAATGTTGACAGAATGGTCAAAATGAAATCAGAAATGGGTTTTAAATCAAATCTTCCTTGTTTTAATGATTATATGGAAACACTGTTTGAATCCATAAGGTCTAGTGGAGCTAGTAGATTTCAGGCTATTACTACTATAATGGGCAATATGAATGAGATGTTGACTGATATTCAATGTAATAGTGATCCATTAATAGTGTTGCTGGACAATTAGAAATTTTTAGTGGATCAGCTAACATCTAGTGACCTAAGAATCAGAACAATGTTAAATTAGATTTCAGAGAAGCTGTCAATGTTTATATAAAAAGAAGAAAGAATGCATGAGTTTTTCAGAGTCAATGTAATCGATGATATTGTTATGACTCAGGAGAACAGAGAGCTCATTATCAAACATGAAGATGGGATGATGAAGAGACTGAAGGAACATCCAACAGAAATCAAGTATGTTGTTCAAAGAAGATAGAACCTACATTAACCCTAATATCTCTTGATTCCTGTGTATATCATTATCATGTACATACTGCTGTTTTCTGAATGAAAATATGTTAAATTGTTTATTTGTTAATTTATCAGTTTGTTTATCTATTTTTACTATATTATGTTTAAATATGCTAGTATACAGGATTTCCTTACTAATAAACAGTTAATTATAGCATTTAACTATAGTTCAGTGCAACATTGAATGTGTTAAAATCAATGATTTAACATTCTTTTTGATATCATAAAAAGGGAGAGAAATTTGGATGAACACAATATTTTATTTTAAGATTTTAAAATCTCATTTAAATGATTTACTGTATATTTTAAATCCATTATAATTTTATTTAAAAAATGCTTTGGATTTATATAGATTTATACTTATACAGCAACCTATTTTACGTTTCATTTAGTATAAAAGGGAAATTTTCTTTTACTTTTTTATTTGGGAGAAATTTGAATAAATTTATTTTATTTAGACGGAGAAATTTTGATAAAACTAAAAACTTTTATTTAATTCATTACTTCTATTTTTAAGGAAAAATAATTTTATTTTATTTTCATTATAAATAAAGGGTGAGAAATTTATATTTAATGATAATACAATGGTTATTTATTGAAATTATTTTGTTAAAATTAAATATTGTTTTATCTTTTCAAAATTCAAAACTATAGGTAACCAATATTGAAATTTAATTTCATTTAATTAGTATTATTATTTTATGGGTTTTGTGATCATCAAGAAGGGCGAGATTGTTGAGCACGTGTTGTTTTCAACAATACATATTGAATGTGGAGATTGATGAGAAATTTTGTTCTCACCAATATGTTTTATTATTAATAAGGGGAGTATTGTTGAGAACAATACTCTATCTCTTTATGATGATTTTGATGTTCAAAAATACCATTTAATTATTTTCTAATTATTTTACTTTAATTATTTTTCAGTAATTATATATTTAATATATTCTCATTTTTTGAAGAATATCCAAGTGTTTACACAGCGTGGAATAATTGGTAAACCATTCGGGAATAAATTTAAAGTGTTCTGGAAACACTATTCATACCATACATTTGGAAAGTGTTGCATAAATAAAGAAAGGAAAGTGTATCATAAAGAAAGAAATCAACTCGTTGTTTAAACTTTATAGATTATCCGAAAAGTATGGTCAAATAACCATACGTTATCAGCAAAGTATGAACGAATGGAACCCTACGTAAAGAATAACCCTACGTAAAGAAGAACCCTACATTAGAAAGGAACCCTAGGTTTGGGATATTGAGAAAGTATGGAAAAAAGAAACATTACCTAAATCATTAATGTTTTGTTTGTTTCTCAAAATTATGCTTAATCAACCTTACTTTTGTAATCAACCTTACGTATGGAAGCTTAGAAAAGTGTGGTATATGTTTGGAAATCGTAGAGAAAAGTAGGGATGGTCAACCTGATGATTGTGGTCAACCATATGTCATCAACCATACATTCTTCATCAACCTTATGTTTTAAGAATGCGACAAAAACCCTACGTTTGATCAATGTTACATTTCAGAAGACGCATGTAGTGAAACTCAACGTTACGTTTGGCATTGGGAATTTGAAGTTGATATTTTTGTTCAATGGTCTGCAAGCTATTGATCAGGATAATTTTAAGATGGAGTAAATTCGGATTTTAAAGTGTGCCCTTGAAAAAATCATAAATTTTTGAAGTATTGATTTAACCAGTCCTTTTCGTGGTGAATATTATGGAGTTTGACGTCTGCTCAGATTAATTCAAAAGTTTGAATTTTGCAAGTCAAAGGGCGATATTTATGGATCTGATTTTACAGAGGAAGTTCTCAATATATATGATCTTATTTTGAATTTCAAATATAAAATATACATCATAACAAAAAATGATGTGATATACGAAAAAGTGTACAGAGATCGATATAGAGAATATTTGAAAGATGAACACATAGCGATCAAGAACGCAAGTGCATATACAATCATTGTATTCTAAAGAAAGATCTGCTGCATAGACAATGATATTTCTAAAAATAGAAAACAAAAAAAAGTCAAGATACAAAGATCTATTGATTACGAAGAGAGAGTATGCAATGTTTTATTGAAGAAGAAGGAACACAACAGAATATTCATCTATTTGTCAATGACAACCTTTTGTAAATCTGGTGCTGATTAAGTTGCGATACTATTTTCTATAACTACTGCAACCAGATCGACTCAGAACTGATTTGACTTGATGATCAATATTTCTGAAGATGATGATCCATCTTTTTTCAATTTAATTATGTTTCAGTTGTGAAGATCAACTGAAAAGTTCTTTCTAAATGAAAACACTTTTTATATTGAGTGACCAGCTTCTCGTACTAAGATGGGTAGGTTTGTCTTTGAACCATAAGGTTTTATTTGCCTGAAATTTTAAATGTGTCAACTGCCTGTTTTTAGTTGTTGGATGGCCCATGGAAAAGAGGTCCAGATAGTGAAAATCACCAAGCTCGTGGAGTAGAGAGTTGGTGGAGTGGACTATGGGCCTTCTGTTCCCTGAACAACTATACATCTGTGTGTCCCTTCTTTTACTTATTCCACTGCATGATCAAATCTGATAATGCATTGTGGACAGAACTCGGTCAATCTAAGAGTTAATGAAAAATCTGAAAGACACAATTCACCCACCCTCTTCTTTGTAATCTGTATATTCAAGATCCAACACTATCTTTTATAGAATTTATTCTCATTTATATATTTTAAAACATTTCAAGAATTTTTTATAGAAAGTATGGTATCATTTTTTTATATTTTAGATGTGACTATTATCCTTAATTTATAATGATAATACTAGATTTCATCTTCCCAGAACAATTTTTTTCTTGATATTCCAATATGTACACACTTGAATATTTCTTTCATAAATTTAAAAATTCCCTTTTTTAAAAGATTTATTAAGAAAACTATTTGATCATAAAAAACAGATATTTAGTCTTTTATTTTTATCCAATGTAACCAAAAATGGGCTTATCATATAATGATATATTCCCTTATACATAAGTTCAATTAGATCTGGAATTTAGCATCAATTACTAAGTGGATAGGGAAAATTGGACTGTTATGTGTCTACCTAACAAGGTATTCCATGTTTATTAAGGCCATACAAGGATTAAATGTAAATTTAATATTTACTAAAATAATTATATAAAAATTTAATTTTAAAATCTATTAATATTTTTTAATCATTAAAATCATAAGAGCCTCAGAATCTCGAGAAATGTGAATATAAATAAAAACATAATGGTCTTGTTCACTCAATAAATGAGGTGAATATATAAAATTTGTCAGATAAGTTTTATAAGACTAATAGGAAGGTGATTAAAAATTAAATAATGATTAATGTAATGTGATTAAAAAATCATTGGTCCTTTCTTGAATTTACCCTCATTATAGAATCTGAGAAAATTATCATTTCAACATTCATTTAAATAAAGTTTCATCAGTCTATATAGTTTACTATTATTTAAGGGTTTATAATATCAAAAGTTTAGGATTTCATTCTTACATGTTTTTGAAAAACTATGTAACATTTAGAATAAAAAAATAAGAAAAAAAAACAAAAAAAAATAAAAATAAAAACAATACATACATAACAAAGGATGCGCCTCCCACACACACTTATTTTCTAAAATATACTAATTTTTAATAATTTCGATTAGAAATTAATCTTATAGATAATGGATGAAGAAAAGGTAATAAGTAAGGAGGGATGCAACTCGATGTTCTGTTATACATGACTTCTTAATAGTGACCCTCCCCTCTTTTGAGACTCTAAAAAATAATACTTAAAAATTTTCACCTAATAACCATTGACTATAAATGGTTCTCTGTTTTATGGTTCATTAATTTTAAAATAACTAAAGGGAAAAAAGTGAGTAGATATCACAAGAATAGAAAATTTAGAATAAAATATATAGGGAAACAAATTCAGTATCAAATCATACAAAAAACATTGCCTAATTATTTAAAATATTTATTTATTATTATTAAATCATGGAAATCCTTCGATTTCTCCTTGTAAAATCAAAAAAAATTATATCCATTATTTTTATCCTCTTCTAGATCCTGCAAAAAAAATTATTTTTTCCCTCTAGAATGTTGATTAATATTACAGTTTTAATTGCCAAAAATAATTGTGTTCTGACTCAATATTAAAGTGATAAAATTTTATAAACACAAAAAAACCATTTAGAATTACATTTTTATTTTTAATTAAATTGTAAATTTCTAAAAAGAATCATTTAGTCACAAACTCCAATAATTACTATTTTGGTGTATTGTTTTCTTTCTCAAATAATTTTTATTTTTCTATTTAGAATGTTACTCATTCAATTGTTTGGGGGTGATAGGGTTGACAAACAATATGAAGAACTGAATATCTATTCAAAATATATTCTAATTTTTTATTACCATAGTTATTTCCTTCATTAGTGATTAAAAATATTTTCAATAAATATCATTAAATTAGATTCCTTCTCAAAACAATTTCAACAAAATTCCTATAAATGGTTCTTGTGGTAATAGATTCCACCCACACAGACACATAATTAATAAAAACCAATATGTAAATATATTAAATTCAATTTAGAAACAATCCCATGAAATCCACACTACATTCATAAAACACATTACAAATTGAAAGTTTATTTTGATAAATTCATTTTTTTAAAAATATTTCCATGGTGTTCAATGTGTCTGAATGTTTTAAAAAATTGAAATGAATCATAAAAAATTGTGTGATAGAATAAATAAGAATAAATTATTATTCTATTAGTTTGTTGTGGCACAAAATTTCATTCAAAACTCAAGGATTCATAAAAATTCATGAATGATTGAAATTCAAAATTTGTAATGCATCATCTAAATATTTGATCGCTATAAATGTTCTAATAGTTTAGATACCCCAAAGTTATCATTCTGAATAACTATGAATAAAATTAAATTCTAGTTTATAAAACCAATGTTTTTCTTTCTTAGAAGTGAAAAGATTCAGAGAACCATCAACCCGTGGTCTTTCACTCATAATAGAATATGATTACTCATCAAGGAAAGCCTCTTGAATGGGAAGACATATATGTACATCCTCATCAAAATCAGTGGAAAATTAACATAGATGGTTATTTGTGATATTTTTAGATTCATTCTTATCCTTTATCATGAAATAAATAAAAAATAACATCCATATCGACAGCCTTTGTTTTATATCATGTTTCTTTATTAGGATTATGATTTTATAATAGTCATTAAACCAATCACTTTAAATCCCAAAAAGTATCATAATAAGTTATCCATGTAAATAAAATATCTAGAATCTCATTCTCAATGGATTTGTAATTATAATGGGCCTAATATAATATCATATAGGTATAATAAATGACATAATATTTCATATGCAACTTTTAATGTAAAATATATCCTCATGAAGAATAAATTTAATTTGTTATCAACTCAAAAGGTATGTAATAATTTAGTATTTGGATGATTGGTGTCGATGACATATTTTATTTATAAACCTTGAAAGATTTTCAGAATTCTAATAATTAATGAATTGGTTTTCTTTTTAAAGTAATATAGATATGGGTGTCACAACCTAACCCAAGACGGGGCTCGTCCAACAACTACCCCATGCCTACACCCATTGGACAGGGGGTGGTGGCAAGGGCTAAAAGAATAACTAACTTGAGGAGGCCTTTTCCAAAGTACTTATTTCCACACAGACAACCATATCGATGTGAAAGTGGAGAGTAAAATATAAAAAATGTGATTCTTATATGAAGTAAACCAAGAATAATTCAACTTCTAGACATTTTAAAAACATAGTCACGTAAAATAAAAAGGAATGAAAAAAACACACCAAATTGAAAATATGCCCCAACCTAAGAGAACTAGAAAAGTAAATAGGTGAAAGATATTCTATATCTTGAATCCTAATATCTGACCACTATATGTGATCCAATCACTCGGTATCCCTCATTTCCTCTATTGTAATGATCGACCTATCCATCAACTTCATAAGACACAACATGTGTGGGAAAATCCGATACATGGGTGAGTATATTCATACCTAGTAGTGCACCCTAAAATCATAAGAGAGAGTGATACAATAGGAAGATAAATAGAGTAGATTTAAAATACAGTCAAATTTAATAGATCATCTCAATCATGAGTGTGAAAATTATGCTCATCCAAACTCAAGGGGATAAACACTTTGAGTATATAAACTAAATATCGAGACATCACCACATATTGTGGGACATAAAGAATGTCTCATACTACATGCCACTTATCCTCTCATTTAAAAAGAGTAACAAAATCAAAGGTGTTGATATAGTAGAAAAATATATGTATATAAATGTGCTCAGTCAAAGAAGACTGAACAAACACTTTTAGGGGATCTCTAACTCACCACTCAACCCAAGAAGAATAGTAGTCAACTGTTCCAAAATCCCAACAATGAATCCCATCATCTCACTCATTTTATAATACGTTACCAAACATGCCTAACAAACCCTCACCAATGTTCCTTACAACTGAGTGGGAAAAAACCTGAAGTAGAGAAGTCGTTCTCTGTTTCATCGAGGGGGGGGGGGTCCACTCTAAAATTCACCAAGGAACTCCACTACCCAATCCTTTATGGGTAACAACCTATGAAAGGTCATTGAGGAACTCCACTGGACAACCTACTGAAGTGTACTGCCCATAACTTCTTGGAACTCCAATTCTTAATCCTAATGGAGGGTAACACATAACTATCATTAGGTAACTCCACTTCCTACCCCTAAAAGAGTAGTATCTACTAGAATGTTCTCTAATGACCATTCCTGGTCACATTCTATATCGAGCATCATCTATTCAAGCATCATGCCTAAAACATTTCACATTATACCTCTAAATATACAATCAAGGGAACCATTACATTTTTTGTGGAAAAAAATAATGATAGGCTACTCGTGATCCAAAATTAGAGTTCAAATGATGGAGATCCAAAGTATTGAGGTTCTCTTAAAAAATATCTAAGGGTACTCGGTATGTGGTGGGACCCACGCGTCATGTGGTCTTGCTCCACTATTTACTCGTGTCCCGGGACAATAAATAGATCCCTATCAGTGTAGAATTTCACGTTGTGTAGGTGGACTACATGGTGTGTCTAGGATAATCGGTACCGAGGTCATGTCTCAAATGGTTGTGTCTTTTTACTGGACACCATGTCCATGTACTCAAGTTCCAGGATGTTTACTTGGTCGTGTACTTCATGCATGTCTTACCACCTGTTTGACCCATCACATATGTTTTTCAATCATGAATTGGTACATGAAGTGTGATTGATATGACACGTTGTTCCATACTAAATATTCAAAAACCCTAGTCACTGACATGGAAGGGGTATACGATATGTGTAATTCCTTGAACAAGACATGTAGTCAGGGTTTTTCTAGAAATATCCAATCTGATGTTGTGCATTGAATCTTCTTGATCTTCCACAAATTATTTATTAACTCATTCTAGAAATGTTGGAAGTGGTTTTATATTTCAGATATTGGCCATCCCTCACCAAGAAATTGTTGTCGTTTGTCATGGGGGCTTCTTCATTCGTTGTTCACGCCTACACAACTTCTATAAATGATAAATTAATCTTTAATCACCAAAATGAGAATCATAACATTCAAAGTTTCCTAGATTTATCCTCAATTCATTAGTTCACTCTTCATTCATTGATTTTCTATGGATTCTGGGGTCCGATCAATTTTGGAACTGCCTTGTAATGTCCAAAGGGATCCAATGGGTCCAATCATCGATGGCCACACAATAATGAGGGTGTAAAGCACCAAAAACCAAAGAATAAATATCATCGACCAAGTGTTAATGATCATGAACTATTAATCCATTATTAGAAAACATAGAAATTAACTGAAAACTAGTGCTCAGTGATATGAAGCAGATTAAAATAAGGACTTTGATCGAAGGAAAATAATAGATCTACATAAATATTAAATAAAATGTATAATATAACCAAATAAAATTTCTTGACACAATTATGGATCTATCAATGATGATATTTATTCCTCCATGTATTTAGGAGATGTCGCTACATTGGCTGTGTCCTAGTCTACTCTGATCTGGATTGTCATCAATATTTGAGGATATTTTCCATTGTTGTATAGAGGAGAGAATTTGGAAGAATTATATAATTTGGAGGAAAACCCTAGAAATTTCTCCAAGATAATACATTAATAGATTTTAAATAAAGGTAAAAAATAAATAGATAATTACTTAAATACTTAATTAACTAACTGAACGTACGTCCAATGAGTGAGTAGTATGAAGTCCCAATGTTGATTCATTTCATTCTACATCTAGGGTAAAAACCACATTCCAAACTCAGTCAAGGTATTATATTTATAAAATGAGTGACTATTAATGATTTATACTATTTTTTAGGTATCTTATTTTCAATATGTATCATATTTAATATTTTTATAAAAATAATTTTTTTACATCGGGCCATAGAATCGCACTCTTTCCCCATTTCTAACTTTGTAAATATATATTGAAATATTTCAATGTCATACGAGGAAGAAACTAGTTCTCCATGTAATTCCCTACATCAATATTTTCATATCAAAAATGAACAAATAAGAAAACAAATCAAGATACTTAGCCTCCACTTCGCTCTCCCCCACCAAAGAAACTCTCATGGACATTCTCGGGTTGCCACAACACGCATACCCAGGGAATGTTTTGTGCACACATTTTCAGTTCTTATTGATCATCTCTCTCCATTATGTGATCGCCAAAGGTTTCACCATCCTCAATTTCTAGGTCCCCTAGGTCGATGACATGTGTTGGATCATGCATGAATTTTCCTTAGTTACGAAATTTAGATGATGTCCTGCACCCGATACATCTTTTAGGGTAGGGAGTGGTAGTGGGAAACGTCAACAACCCTCAGCAAGACAGAAAACGACCCAATAGACATTGTGGTTCGCTTATCCCCCTAACCAAAACTATGGATTCCTCATCATAGGGAGACTCAATGGAAAATTTGGTATCCTTGAACATACTCAAAGGGCTTTCAATGGAAATATGTATATAATTTGTATCTACTCTAGTCCTTTCTCATCTTCTCACAGATGATCTGGACATTCAGCATTTTCAATTACCCCATCTATGGGCCCACAAGAGATGACTCTCCAATTTATATCCTACACAAAGGGTGTCCTACATGATATCCCTTATAGGGTATCAAAATGATTCTTGATAATGGTAGAGTGGTAGAAAATGTAGTATGAAAACTCTACAGAGGTAAGGTGATCCTCTCAATGATGGATGATGTCCAACATGCACTCCATTAACATATCTTCTAGCACATGGATAGTGTGATCATTCTTCCATTTAATATGTGGGGAAAAGGTTTTACTCATCTGCATAAGGGTCTTGGATGCCTCTTGAAATCCTCTAAGCAATCCTAAATTAAACCACACATCCAGATCAGATACAATCATCGAGGAAACCCCATGAAGGTGAACGATCTATCGTATGTAAAATTGTCCAAAACCCTCAACTAAAATCTTACCCCTAATTGAATGTAAGTGTTAATATATTTTTATATGTTCATATATCTCCCATTTAGCATCATGGATCCTCTCTTTGTGTGTAATACCAATAACAAAGTCCATGTATATGTCATCCCACTTCAACTCTGGGATTTCATGGGCCTGTAAAAAACCTGTCAAAATATGGTGATTATCCTATAACTAATGATAGGTGGGGCATCAGGTGATGGAATCAGCTATGCTTTGTTTATTGTTATACAACCCAAACTTCCAATGATGGACTTTATATTTATTCCCCACCCTAGGATATACATCTAAAGGAGAAGGGTAGAATTCTTGAATCACCAACACCAGAAACATGACTAGAACCACTATTCTCGCCTGGAATAAAATTAAATGAGATATATCTTCAAAATAACCATTTTGTAATTTTCTTGGGGATATATGATCACAGAAGACCTTAGATTCGATATCGCCTAGCTGAGACACTCTCACATGCTTGAGTAGTGAAGGATTCCACACCATTGACTGCAGAAATGTTGTACCCTTTTTCTCAACCAGGGTCACTTGGAAGGATTCCAATCACTCTGAAGCCTCATGAAATAAGAGAACCTAGTAATCTCTACAAAGGGAATATTATTAATTTTTTATCTTACTTCGAGTATTGACTAACTCTAATTCATTGTCTGGTAGAAACTACAACTAGCATTGTTGTCTTAGGTATAGGTATATCGTCACGACGACATACCTAAGACTCGGGTGGTTTTTTGTAAACTATAAATCACACTCCCTAAAGATAGCGTATCCACATCCCTAGGGTTAAAACTAACACTACTTGATATATTTCATGATTTTAGTAGTTCATCTCATGGGGTCCCAACTACCTCGATCTATATGTGATTTCTGCCTACCGCTACATCAATACGTGGACAAGCCCAACTACAAAGGCAACAAAATACACTATAAACACCACACCCACTTCTAGTAGTCTCAACACCAGATTATTCATCAACCTCAACCTCAAAACCTTGAAGGACCTCTAGAAAAACTAAGACTTTGCAAAAGGATTTCATTTCTATGTTTGGGTAGTCAAAGGGGAACAAATTACAGAGAACTATTCCAGAAACCTCTAATAATAACTATATAAACAAATAAATATCCACACTAATGAAACATTCCTGGTTAGATCCAATGAAATCCCTAAATCCATCTTTTATTGGTCCACTACAAATCCATACTAAGAAAAAATATTCTTTAGAAAGTTAAAATCATGAATCTAGATCTATCACTTTGAGAGATTTTTGTACAGATTGTTCCCTCAATGAAATTCTATGACCATCCTCAAATGATATGTTTGATCCTCTTATGATGCATATTATATGATTATATCATCTATGAATACAATAAAACTTGTACAAGTACACTCGCAATACCGGGTTCATCAAATCCCTAAACACAACAAGGGAATTTTTCAAAACACAAGTAATCACTTGGAACTCATAGTGTCTATTTCATCATTAGAAATATATCATTTTTATATCAACCATTAAACCTAAATTGTTGGTAATAGGAAAAAAGGTCAATCATTAAGAACCATCTCATGCCTCAGAACTAGTGAAATAGTTCATCAATACTAGTAAAGGGGTATATTGTCTTTATTGTGGCCTGATTTAGGCGATGTTAATCTATACAAATTTGAAACTCTAATCCTCCTTTTTCACAGAAAACATTGGAATTATCTAGGGGGGACACACTGTGTCTAAAGAATCCCATCTATTGAAGGTCCTTCAACTACAACCACATCTCCCAGAGTTTTGTAGGGGCCATATTATATGTTGCATGATATGTTAGAGTAGTTTAGGAATGCATGTCAATGAACAAATTCATATCTTATCTTATATGTAATCCCAAAACGTACTCATGGAATATGTCCATGTAATCCTATAAAACCACAATAACCAATATGCTAGAAGTGTATGTTTCCCTAATGGATATGGTCTCCAAATGAGGGGTAATGCATTTCATCCTCCTTACAGAACTCAGTAACCCTACAATGAGATCTATCTCACCTGAAAATGAGAATCGCATCGCATGTCCACATAGACATATGACATGTCTGTGGTTACAATTTATCTAAGATCGAACCATGGATATCTAATACATATAAATGAAGAAAACATAGGGTTTAATCATGATAACCAAATTTCCGCACATAAACCTCTATACAACAAGGGATAGCTCACACTTCTGTTAGATGAAAGATACCGAAGAATAATTCCTTATAAGAACATGGAGATGATGTTGTAGGGATAACACCTCAACTGGGAGCTCCATCTCTCAAACTAGGATTACTGAGGTAAATGAATGAATATAACCGATTTCTACCAAATTTAATCAATGAGTAGAAACCATACATATTGAACCTATTATAATCTTGTGCACTATGGGATCCTAGACATCCAAAGCCTGCAACTGTCTGGGACCCAGCTACCACCTCCTTGAACCTAACATGGGATTCATGCTGGTGGTTGTGGAAGGATATCATAGCATTGTACACAACCCCTAGCAACTCCTTATCATCTTCTAACTCCTCATCCCTAAGGACTTCCTGAATCACTATTCTACCTCTACTGTGATGGTCCATTAGCAATCTTACTATACTTGTCAACTTGTATGGTGGGTAATTCTTGCACCATGTGACATCACCCATCACAAAAAAATAATAAAACTTACCTAGGATTATTGGGTACATATCATTGTCCAGGCACTGTTGGACCACATCCTTGATTTTCCTTTTGAAAGGGTAATCTACACCGAGATCCCTCCGATCGGTGCCTTATAGCTATTGTAGGTGACTCGGATCCATGATTCCCACTACCCTCTTAAATTTTCGGATAATCATCTAATAGAAATATCTCTTCCCTTAGTTCCCACCCCAACACCCTGGTATAGTTTGGGATACACAAGGGCACTTTACAGAGAAATACCTTTTAACAGAGCCCATGCTCAAACATTCGTTCTCATAAGTAACCAACCCTGATCTTGTCAAGAGGATACCAAATATGGGTTTTGATCTTCACAATTTACTGTTACACTATCATTCTTCTCTGATATAGATCCAAAATCTCATAGATATTTAGTTAGCATATGAATAAGAGGTAGTATTCCTCACAAAACTGATGTATAAATTTAGGCCATTAGAGTGTCGAACCATAGTTATTCTACATTAGAAGTCCCCACCAGTGTCATGATGATTCGTTGAAAAGGTTAGATTCCAATAAAACCACCCAATATATTGAGGTCCAGGAGCTCCTAAAGATACGGACCAGCGACTCTATCAAATCCTATGATGCCTGAGGATTTGGCTCGCCATAGAATGTCAGTGTTCTTTTACTCTGGAACTCGTAGAGTGTGCTAAGCGCGTGTACGTCCTCATCCGGATCTACTAGAATGATATGATTCTCAATAGGAGTAGGTGCTTCTACCTTCCACCTGGTGGAAGGGGATCACCAGATGGACCCTGAACTGATGTATGGTTTCTCATTGGGTCATTGTCATGAACTGGAGATAGTATCTAAGATTGATATCATCATTGGGGTGTCCTAAAATTTATATAGGAGTATCATAGTCATATGATCATATATATATATATATATAATGTTAATGGGGATTTAATCAAGATGGATAGTCAATGAAAAAAATAAAACATTATGCATGTTCAATTTATCTCTACAACAAACATCTCAAAATCCTATGTTGAGAAGTAGACAATAAAGGCCATGGTGAAGATATATGTCTGTCATTGAACTATCATTAGATTCCTTGGCCTGAGAGCCACACTCAAGAGTATTTGACATTGTTTATATAAAACAAACCAAATCCCCTTAAGGGGATACATCTGAACTATTTGATACCAATATCTCATTACTAGACCTATGTCAGGGCTCAAGCTGCAACTACCCCAAGCCCAACTCCATACTCCAGGGGCTGGAGACAAGTGCTAAAGGAATAACTAACTTGGAAATAACTCTTTTGAAGTACCTCTATGCACATTCATACCCATATTGTCGAAACATTGCAGAGAAAAATATACAATATTTGTCACTGCTATAAAGTAAACTAAGAATGCATGAACCTCTATACAGTACAAAAGTGTGGATGTGTAAAATGAAAAGTAATGGGAAAAAATATATACCCAACAAGAAATATGTCCCAACCTGATAGAATTGGGAATGTAAGTAATTGAATGAAATTCCATGTCCTAAATCTAAAGCTATGACCACCGTACACAATCTAAGGACCCAGTATGCCTAAGATACACTATAGTCATGGTTGACCTATCCGTCATCTATATAAGGCACAACATCTATAGGCAATTCCGGTGCAGGTGTGAGTATATTCATACCTTGTAGGATGCCAATAAATCTAAAGGGGGGAAATGCAATATATGAAATAAAAATATTTTTATTGTATACAAAAAATTAATCAAAGAGAATAGATCAACATAAATAAAATTTTGAAATTAATATCGTCAAAACAAATTGGATGAACATTGTGAGTAGATGAACTAACCATGGGGTCCATTCCACCCATAGTAGTAGACAAGATTCATCTAAACATATGGACATAAATGCGGGAATCATAGGAAATATGATGCGCATCTTAACCTCTCTTGAAAGGAGTGTATCTTAATACATTGTGTTGATAATATATAAGGATATATAGTTAAATATATATATATCAATGTGGGTTCCCTCAAATAATCCCAAACCGAGATCGTAAGTGGATCTCCATCTCATAGATAATCCAAAGAAGAAGGATATTGAATAGTTCCAAAATCCCATCAATGATGTGAAATATCTCAAAAATTTTCATATAATTTACCATACAAGCATAATAATGCCTTGTCACAACCAGGTGGGAACAATTACAATGTCGAGGACACGTCCACTAGTGTGTCGGGGGGGGGGGGGGTCCACTCTAAATTTAATCGAGGAACCTCAATGCCCAAACTAGCTGGAGGGTGAAACATTAGAAAGGTCATTGGGGAAATTTATTTTCCAGAGCTACTAGAAGGTACCACCCAGAACATAGAAGAAATCCACAACCTAGTGATTCTAGAGGCTAACTTATAATGATCATCAGGGAAATCCACTGCCCATTCTGCTAGAGGGTAATGCTCGATTTATCATGGAACTACATTTCTCATTAAGACTGGAGGGAAACTCGGAAAGATCATTATAGAACTCCATTGCCCAACCATATTGGGGAGTGACACCTAGAAATTTCTCTAGTGATCCTATATGATCACTTACATCATCGATCTTTTCCTAGTCAAGATCCGAGCACAAAACATTTCACATCAAACCTTTCAAACTACATCTGATATAACCATCGTGTTATACATGGAAAAACACATAGGATAATCTAATCACAGGCCAAAATCCATGTTCATATGTAAGAGATCTGTATGGTTGATGTTTCCTTAAAAAGGAAATATGGGTACACGACATATGAGGAGACCCATACAACATGTGGTCCATCCCCACTGCTTAGTCGTTTCCCTAGCTCTTACATGGATTCCTATCCATATAGTTGTACACACTGTGTAGATGGACTACATGGGTTTTCTTGGATAATCAGAATTAGGGATATGTCTTTATTGTCCGTTTTAATGAACCAGACCCCATGTCCATTTACTCGATTATGACAACCATGTACTTAAATATGTACATCCACACAACTTCTCTACCATGTGATCCCTTATACGTGTTGTTCAAACAAAATTGGGTATAGGGAGCATGATAGAGATTACATGGTATGTGAGATAGAATACATGATATATCATCCATAATATTTTCATAAACCTAGTTTCCACTGCGGAAGGGATACACATCGTGTGATAATCCTTGAACATTGAATGCATTATATATTTCTCCAAAAATAGAAAATTTGATCTTCCCCCTTTATTCTTCTCAATAATCCACTGATTCCACCTTGACATGATTCTGAAATGGTGGATCTGGCCAAATATTGCATATCTCTACTATAGGTCATTAGAAATCGACCATCGTTTATTGCGGGTGTTTCACCATTCATTCTACGCACCAGAATGACTTCTAAAAATGATTTTGGATATTTAATAACTAAAACAAGAATCCTCATCTCTAAATAATCAAAGATCTATTCTTAGTTCATCAATCCATTAATTATTAATTAATACCACATCGATCATGGGTTTCGATAAGGCTCGATGCCACTCGGTAATGTCGCATTAGTGCTAAGGGTTTCAATTAGTGATGAAAAAGAAGCAATGAGGGAAAATAGAACAAAAAATAATATTTTGAACATTGTTGTCCAAGAATTCTTGGCCACGATCATGAATTATGATATCGGGATTAAAAAACCAAAATTAATTGAAAATTAGTACTAGGGTACATGAAATGGTTGTAATTAAGGGCACCCATCAAAGAACAAAAATTGATATATTGAAAAATTTAATAATAGGTGAAAAAACAAAAAACGATGAGTCCTAAATCAATTATGGATCTAGATTCATTGAATAATGTTTTATCCAATTATTTTGTAGATGTCACTACATGGGAAACATTTAGATGCTCTGATCTGGGGTTACATCGTCATTCGAAGAGATTCGTTATTGTGGAAGTAGGAAAGCATCATGGGTGGATTTCAGGATTACGAGGATATCCCTTGAAATTTAACCTTGAATGTACATTTATATATTTTAAATCTAGTTAAAAACAATTTAATTAATTACATAAATAATCAATTATATCTTTGGATGTACTGTAATGATCGAGGAGTTCGAACACTCCATGCTGACGAATTTTATATAGTGCCTATGCTCAAAACCGCATTCCTGACTCAATAGTGGTATCATATTTTGAATTTTTCTACAATTTAATACCTATAT
This sequence comes from Viscum album, assembly GCA_963277665.1. NCBI lineage: Eukaryota > Viridiplantae > Streptophyta > Magnoliopsida > Santalales > Viscaceae > Viscum > Viscum album. The sequence continues at coordinate 1,906,227,140 of OY728158.1, forward strand.
ATATTTAGTTTAGGTATAGAATGTTCTCAATATTAAATATTTTTATAATTTTTTATTAAATTAATTTCAAGCACATCAAACCTCATAATCACACGTCATCTCACTACCTAACTTTGAAATATATATATATATATATATATATATATATATATATATATTTCAAAGTATGACATGGAAAAAACTATTTCTATATAATGGGAATGACTAGTGTCAAAAATTATTTAAATAATATTATATAAAAGTGGCCATGAATTTGAAAGGGTCTCACATATCTATCAGTGTTTTGGCATGAAATTGATGAAATGATATCTACCATAATACTGATCAACTTGTGTTCTATGTATAGACTATACAAGTCCCAGAAAAAAACTTTCTTCCACCGTGAAATTAATATATTAATAATAAAAAATGACATATTTTTCAATATATATTTCAAAAATAGAAAATAATCTTCTCAAGAAAAATTAAATTAAGGATTCATAAATAGTAAAATAATCCATAAAAAATCCATGCAACTTTCTAAATAGTTTGATAAAATACTATTCATAATCATTTGAAACGTTCATGGGGAATTACGTAGAATAAAAGGAATTATATGATAATTTTTTTTTTCTAAAAAGATATAACAAAATATTTTAATCTTGATCTTATGGTTTACATTGAATTTTTTTAGTAACTATATATTCTTTCATGGAGTTAGTAGGGGGTCTATCTTGCATGTCTTATAAGAATATGGTTATGATAATTGAAGGGGAAGGTGATCTCTCAATGTCACCAAATAGTGTTGTCGATAATCATTATATAACCACCATTTATTTTTTAGTCTTATAAGAACATGCTCTCTAAATGCATTTGTTGAAGTAGTGAATACACTCTTTCTAGGGACACTATAGATGACACTCACACATTAACTATAAAAGAAAATAATATTTTATAGAAAAAAATTTGGTTAAATACTTCAATAAAACCCCTATTAAATTTGGATTCGATATCCTTTGACATTTCGTCCTGGGTTTCAGATTTTCCTCGAAAAAAATAATTTGCATACAAAATTAATTTCAGATTCTGGTCAAGTAAATTAGAATTAATATTAAATAAATCTTACAGGTTCTATGGACTTTAATAGTTTGTTCCCTTGTCCATGTTCACCATTAATAAAGATAAAATGGGATATATAATTGAATCACAAGAAGTCATTTTTGAGGATTTTGGGAATTAGTTTCATCGCAAACCCAAAATGGATGTTTCCTTTGGATAAATGTGGATTTATAACACAACATTGTTGAATTCATCTTCTATTTAATTCCCAAAACATAAAATTTTCAAATTCTGTTTGGATTCAACATGGTGTGTTTTAGTCTATTTAAAAATACTTTTCTCATCTTTAATTCCATATTTAGGAGGAGAAAAGAGATATTAGTTTTTATCTCAAATTTAAATAGTTTAAAAGTATTTAGAATTTATTATAAATTTTAAATTATAATTATTTTAAATTTTAAATCAAATAATTTTAAAATTATAAATCTTATATTAGGTCATTAGAAAAGAAGATCCCATTATTTTTAAATTATTCAGATAAAAAAAATATAACATTCATTGGAGTTCTCTTCATAAGTAGCACTGTATCACTTATGTAACAAAAATTCAATAGTGTGTAAAGGATTATTTTCAAATAAGAAAGATGAATTTTTATCATATGTGAAATCATGTAAAAAATTTGGCGAAATACCAATCAAAAAGTTCACTTAAAGGGATATATTATTACCAATATAATATTTCAATGAATGAACTTTTTTTATTTGATTAAATAATCATCCAAATTCATGTGAAATAGAAAATTTGTGGACATTGATGACAAATTTTAATGTTTTCAAAATGGTATTCTTAATAAAATTAGGTTCATGGAATCTTATCTATCAACAATTATATTAATGACTTAAACATCACTATGGATATTCATATATTTGTCTTGCAAAAAAACATATCTAATATCTCTAGTATCATGGGTTGTGTAATTTAATGAAAATTCAAATAGGTATAAGTTCACCAAATATAAATATTGAGTTAACCGAATAGGGAATTAAATTAATGTAAGCTTCTAGGTCTAACATGAAATCCTAACATCGAGTTTGGGGATGTTGACTTGGATATTACTAACGGTCTCAAAAATATCATTGTCTTATTAACCATAATTATGATTTAATATTTTTTGGTGTACTAAAAGTATATTATATTAGGGACCTATAAATATCTCATAAATTTTGTTCATTTTTTGGAACATAACATTAAATCATTCTCCTCTATTATTTGTTGTTATTTTTATAAAATAATCACTCTTTTAACACTACTTTTTTCTCAAAGAATGATTGACAATTATAGTTGGTTAAATATAATTTTTATATTCTTAATAATATCCTAAAAAAGGTGGAAATGTTTTTGATCTCTCATTAATAATAGTAGTATTATGATTTTTTTAATTTATACTTTAATGGGTTTTCATTGTATTACAACTTGTAAGTTGTATGGAACTCACATTTTCCTTCCCTTTAAATCTATAATTAACATATGATTGTGAAGGTAATCTACCACTGATGTAATTCCTTTTGCAACCAATTTAAGTTGTATATTATTTCCATCTAGGTCACTATGGTACTAACCAAAATCTATTGTTTCCTCATAGTTTATTGAAGGTTATTTTCTAGTTTATGAATTATTTGATTAAGAAGAAATTTATTTCGAGTTTAGAAAAAGATTTCACATTTACAAATCATGGTTATGAGTTCCTTTATAGGACAATGAACAATATTCATAGTTATTCAAGATGTCTAAATCAATCATGATATTAGTTTTTCCAATTTTTTTATAATAAAACAATCATTGTTAGATGGATGGAACGGTTCTTCCTAAACAAATAACATTGTTGTATTCATATGGCTTATACAATTGTAGTAACTAGTGACTGAATTGGTCATTATAATCACAAATCCTATAGTGGATTCATCTTAGAAATCTAGTTTTATTTTGGTTTTAGTGGGATTAGAAAGTATCATAGATCTCACCATGGTGATAAAAACATTTAATTGACTAACAATCATGCTATTATCTAAAAGAGTAGTTGGTATTTATTGAACATATATGACATGTATAAGAACACTAATTCTTAATCATTGGGAATTTTCTCCATGTTATCAATCATGGTTCTAACTGTAGCTGGTGTTTTTTTTTTCAAATCCAGCTCACCCAATAGTTGTATTGATCATGCTCTTATATTATATGAATTATCCTTTATAAAATTATTTAACTTATATTTTTTAAATGACATAATGACGTTGTAAAAAAAGGAAAAAATATTTTGAATATTTCCTTATGTTTAGAGAATGTTTCTATCAGAGTTTTCCTAATCACACATGTTCTTTCCTTAAATATTTTGTCTTTCCGGTGGGGAGGAATATTTTAGGGAAAAGTTATTTAAATTAATTCCAGACCATAAATATAGTTGAGTTGGAATAGAAAAAATCCTCCATGTCCACTCCCTATATAAAAAATATAATTTTCTATGTTTAATTTGGTTTTATTTAACACCATGGTTTTTCATATTCACACACTGAAAAAAAAATATTTGGAAATGTTTTTATGTAGATAATATTCTGAAAGTCCATTGAATTTTGGATTTTGGTGTGTGAATCTAGCCTTGATTTCAAATATAGTTGGTATATTAGCATATTCATAAATATTTTGGTTTTCTTAATATGATTAAATAATCTCATTAAGGGTTATATTATCAGTCATGGTTATCTTAGGATAACAAAGTTATTTTATTGATTTGATTGAGGTCCCAATATTATATTCTAGTGACACTTTACTAATAAATTATAAATAGTTAAATTTCTATTTTTTTAATCCTAATTTGGGAATCATATGTCTTTCCAATTTCAGGATGTAATGGTGTTAGACTGGGTTACAAATTCTCATTATTTAATATAAAATTAATTAACTATGGAAGACTTCCCAAAAACAGTTCCAATATGAACGATGTTATTTTTTTGGATCCCACCCAGAAATATTATTATAACTAAAGAGATTATTAAATCATTACCCATGGTATTCTCATGAGGAGTATTAATATTAAATTTCCAATATTCACTTTTTTAAAATTTGTTTTTGATAAATTTTATTTAAATTTGGGATATTTTTTTGGTTGGAAGTTGAGAAGATAAATAGAAATTCAATTTATGATACAAAAGAGAATTGGAATTTAATATGGTTTGAAAAAATATGGAAATAAAATTTAATAAGTAACAAATATAGACTTGTTTCAATCCATTAGACACTCTCGTGTTCCTTATCATAATAATTATATAATTGAATTCTTTAATTCACACATCAAAACTATAATTATAACACCTAATATTTCCAAGACATTATACAAAGACAATGATATAATTTTTAATCCTCCTAGGGATGTTTCATGGATATCTTAAGACCATTATGTTTTAAAAACATGATAAATATTTTATGATTAAAGGAAATACCAAGCTATATAAATTTAAATAGAGAGTACAGCCACATTACCATAATGGACATGAATAACCATCCAAATCCAGTAAGAATCTAATAAAATTAAATTTAAAATTAAATTTTTCAATAATTAAATCACCATAATAATTATAAACTATTATTGTGTAAAAAATATAAAAACGTGAATTTGGATATCTATTACCCACAACCGCCATGTATTTTGGACTCATATTGATATATCATCTTTGAAAAAATTTATCTCTACATTATATATCTATAATGTGTTTAACAATATGTGCATGTGTTTGTATCCTAGAATATCACTATTCTTTATTGTTATGATTCCTCCTCATTTAAAATTTTCCTTTATATTTTTTCAACCACCCAAGATCCTAAGGGTCTTTCGTGTTGAATGTTTCATTGATCATTATGATATTAAATTATATAAGAATTATATGGATCCACTTTCCTCATAATGGTTTTCTTATTTTATCACAGGGGTTCTTCAAGTGATTCAAATTAGTTTGTTTTATGTGTTTCACATAGTCTATTAAAATTGGATAAATAACTGTAGATGTGAAATCCCATGGCCTTATATTGAAGTGTTATTGATCCCCTATTCCTTATAATAAAATATTATTTCATACCTAGAGTATTTTGTTACGTAGCCTACAATACCCTACATAGGTCCACCAATACAACAAAAATTTTATATATGAGAATTTATGTATGTGGATGGATTCACAAAGATTAATTATTATAAATATGTGAAATTTTTTTTATTTTTGTGAGCTCTCAATAATCCAATATATGGGTGATTTTGTTTGTTTATCTTGCGTAACTAATTTCTCATATTTATAACGATCAATACGTAGATGAATATATATATATATAGATGGACTACTGCATAGCCAAATTCATGTACATGGTCAATTCACCTACTGAGATATCTATAATTTTACAATGTTCTTTAACCTTGATATAAACTTTCTTAATTCAAAATAATGGGATTTAGATACCTTGAGAAAATATCAAGACATTCTCAGTGAAATATATGATTTATTTTAATAATTTCACAAACTTCAAGAACATCTTTAGATCATGATTTAATTAGGTTTTAAAACATATTCCAAAATATTCCTGAGATCTATAAATGATCAAATTTCTTTTAAATTGATAAAACATTGGGGATTTATCCACTAAATATTAGCATAAAATATGGAAAATACATGCTCTATCAGGTTATCACACATAACGTCACATGGTCATCTATTCCAACCATGATTTGGTTAGGCTGGGAAGGGGGTGCTATAAATCTCATTAATGTCTTCATTATAGTAAAATATTCATTAATTTCCTTATATATTTGAATCATTTTTACAAATTTCTTCACCCAAACAAATAAATTTTAAACCATTTGAACATATAACCTCTAAATATACATGAACAAATACAAGAATGTTAATAATAGTGACTCATCTACTTTCTTGTTTCCCTTGTAAATATTATAAATTATTTTCGGTTGAATTAGGGGAAATGGAAGGAGTTTGAGGGGTTGAATTTATATTTATCAAATTAAAGTTAAAAAATACATTTTTTAAAAAATTATTATAAAATATTAATGAAATTAAAAATGAAAAGAATATGAATGAATATAAATATATTTAAATATGATTATATTAGTTCTAGAATAAAAATGATCAGTATTAAAACAAGTCAGTTAAGAACGTTTGACGAATGAAACAAACCAATAAAAAATAATGAAATAAATAAATAAATTTGTATAATGTAAATGTGAAAATATATGTTTTACGGAAGTTCAAAAATGGCACAAAATGATTCCCTACATCTTCCACATTAATTTCATGATGATATATTACGTTATTCTATAGGATTCAGCATTAGACAACATAATAATATTATCGCTTACTTTTTATATATATAAAAATTGAAATTAAAATAGATAATAGGTTAATAATGAGATATTAGAAACCATAAGAAGAATAGTCCCATTCCTTATTAAAATAATGGAATGAAAACCATTTCCCACAAATTAATTTCAGTGTGCACCAAATATCGATGAAAAGAGATAGAAATTGGGGATTTCGAGGATACAAGAACTTTTTAGTTTAGTATAGTTTCACTCAAATTATTTGAATAAAACTATTGGAAAATTTTAATATAGAGATATTTAAAGAATATTACAAATTCCACACACACTCTAAAAAAGGAAGAGAATTCTGAAAGAGATATATTTGGGAGAAATTTAGCAATTTAGCAATTTATCATTAAAGATCAAATAATAAATTGAGTTGTAATAAATATTCAAGGACATCCAATGTCTTTGTCTATAAGATCCAATACCTTTTACTAATGTTCTAGAAAACATCAAGGGTCTTTAATTTTAATATTTCTAGGATCAATATATTTTATTGACAATAAAATCTGGACTCCAAGCATTTATCATAACCCACCGAGTACCTAATATCCTCCACTGGTTAGTCAGTGGGCTTAAAAGAAAAACTTATTCATTATTGGATCCATCGGTTGACTAGTGAACTTACATTTCTATGCTAGTGGAATCTTATGGTCGAGGATAAAAGTTTCCAAAAATAACAGTTATTTAGTCCTCCTTCACCAGTTAGCTAGTGGGGTCCTTATATATGAGGGGTTTCTAGAGAATCACACTAGTTGGAATGTGGAAATACACTAATTGGTTGAAGCTTCCTTTAACCATGTTCTTCAAAAAGTTCCTTCTACCCATCCTTCCAACCTCATCTCTGGTTATCTTAGCTTTATTTTTGTATTTAACTCACCAATTAAAATATGTTCAAGGGTCCTTCAAGATATATATAATAATGTTTTCAAGCTTGTTACACATCTATTAAATTAAAGTATTAAACACATTAAGAGTGTTTTTATCTTTAAAATAAGATAAATATGAGAATTAACACAATATCCCCTTTGTGATGATCACAAAAACAATAATAATAATATATATATAAATATAATATGATTAAGAGAAATAATTTTCTTGATACTAAGATACCAATATTTTATCCCCTGTGAAGAATAAACAAAATTTCTACTCACTTTTCAGAAAAAATAATATTTTATAAAACATGATATCTCTCTCTTTTCCACCACTAATAGAAAAAAAATCATCTCTAAAAATATTTCCCCCAATAAGATTACCAAAATAGAGTATAAAATATGTTTACATAATTATGAGGTAAATTTATAAAATACAATTATCAAAACTATTGATCCTTCGAGGGATATGAAAATAAATTTTTTAAATTATATTTAAAAACCATTGAAATATATATTCTCAATAAATCTGTAAATGAAAATAAAATTAAAGTAGATTTTATATGTTTAATAAAACTGTGAAAATGGTCATTAGGTATTTATATTTTTTAAAAATAAAATAATATTTTATTTTCATAAATTTATTTTGAAAAGGAAAATATTTCTTATAGGATCATTTCAGTATTAAAAACATAGGATCCCCAAAAATTAATTCATCTGAAGAGATTAATGGGTACATTTTCACTAAATAGTACTAAGATAATGAAAAAAATGACTTGAATAAACTCAGTTGAAAAATAATTCCATTTATAAATTTTTATTATCGTTGTTTCAATTAACTATGCACAATTCCCTAGTAATATCAAACTATGTGTGAAGGAAACACACACTCAACATTCCTAAGATCTAGATATGGATAAAAACATAATTAAATCTTTTCGGGCTAAAACCCTAATACCATCTGCACTATAACCACATAAATATTTTTATCTGGATATGAATGCTTTTCAAAGAGTATCAAACTCATTTTAGTTATTCAAAATTAGGAAAAAAAAATTATTTAAAATATTTTGAAAAAAAATTAATATATAGTTGAAAATCCTCAAGAATTCCATTATCAATAGGTAATAAAAAATGATATTCATACCCAACATACATTTAATGAATTCAGACCGATCTACATGAAGGTGTTTAGAGAAGATATTATAAATTTAAAGGTCATTCCAAACAATACAGAAAATAATATCAGTTTTTTGAATGTGATATCATAGAATGTGTTGTGTCAATTTAGTTTGTATTATGTGAGAGTATTGGATAAGATATTTAATGATAAAAATTATATTAGTGTTGTAACAATTGATAGGTATAGAGGATTGTGTTAGATAAAAGTCTATGAGTGTATGTTTTATCTATATAATAGGGACATAAAACTCTTAACTTCTAGGAATTATAATCCATCTATATAACGAGTAATGGTGTTCTACATCTTACTACTCTAAGAGATAAGGGATTTTACTAGTAGTTGAAAAATTCCACTTTTAATTTTTTCTTTATAATAAGAATCATCCAAAATCGAAATCACAAGGAAATAGATTTTCAAAAAGTTGTTTCCTTTGAATATAAGGGTTGATGGTTTTTAGTTCATTATAAATAGTGAAAATTTATTTTATGGGATTTCAAATGTGATTAATTTGGATTGTATATAAAATGAATGAAAATTAATACAATTAACATAATATATTTATGGTGTGCGAAAAGCTAAAGTATAGATCCAATCATATTTCTATAAATATTGTTTTCAACCATCTTTCCAAATTTATCCAATATTATTTTACAAGTTATTCTCATGAATGTTTAAATTTCAACAACACGATCTATTCCAAAATTCATTACAATCTTATTAGTATTTTTAGATGCGTTCAATAATGATTCACCATAATTTTATGAAATTTGGAAATAAAGGCTAAATTTATGATATCCTATAAAAATAATTTCAGACACATAAATAAAAAAATAATAATTTTAAATTGTTTCATTACTTGAACAAAAAATAACTCATATAAATCCCAGGGTTTTTTTTAAAAATATATAGATTTATGGTTAACATGAAAATATAATTTTTAAGAGGAATAATAAACCAAAAAGTTATTTTCAAAATTAAATTTTTACATGTGTTGAATGGATTAAAAATTTAATAAATATACAAAATAATGTTATATTTAATTTTAAATTAAAAATGTTAATGGGGAAATATATTTGGTAGCGATGTTTAGAAATAGATCTAAAATTTACACTAAATTTTCCACATCAATTTCTTATAGATTTAATGTATTACTCTCATAGCTTTAATGGTATACAAGATACCAATACTATACCTTTATTTTTAGGTTATAATGAGAAATTATAATTACAAAATACAAATGATATTTAATGGGAATTATTGAATCCAGAAGAAAAATAGTCCATTGGGATTTTAAAATAATAAAAATAAAATTGCCCCTCATGATTTATTACAAATGATAACCAAATATATAAAAATAGGATGGATGATATGATTTATAGGAAGATACCAATTTTTATCTTTCTATCAATTTTCTGAAAGAATATGAGAAACTCTAGGAGATAATTATAATACATTGAGAGAGAGATAAAGAATATTATAATTTTGGCACACACTATAAAATAAGGAGTATTTTGAAAGAGAGATCTTTGAGTGAAATTGATCAAATTGGCATTGGAGATCGGATGGCCAAGTGAGTTGTTTTAGATTTTAATGCCCACCCAAGGTCTCTATTTATGGGATCTAATACCTTTGGTAAGGTTGTTGAACCATTAATGGGTGTTTAGGTAAAATTTATCCAACACCAATAAATATAGACCACATCAAAATCATGGATCAGAGCTTCTGAATCAATGGCCTCAAGTACCTGATAGCCTCTTCCAGGTTGCTAATGGGATTATTGGAACATCATCTTTAATTTCTTAAACAGCTTTATAAATCGTAAAATCTACATCCGAAGGATTCCATAGTCTTTCAACATCGGTGATCCAATTATCCCCCATTGTGTAGCTAGTTGGGTGATATTTTATGTGGGAGGTCCGGGGCATTCCATTCGCTTATTGGTGGTAATTAACCAACTAGACAATGCTACCTTAATCCATGTGCTTCATGGGTTTTTTCTGCACTTACTTACAAGATCCTACAAGGTTATATTATCATTATTATATGGATTTCAAGCCTCAATTATGATATTTTTGACGTTCCATTAAAATCTGTATAAAAATTAATTTCAAGCTTCTTACACATCACATAAATGAAAGTATACAACACATTAAGAGTTTTTTGATAATTAAACTTGAGAATGGTGAGAAGCACAACAGTTTTATCCAAGTTATATTTTCTATTTTAACCCTATGAATTTTGTAAACTCCTTCTATAAGAGGTATTAGAGTAATGTATTATGTTCTCTCATATTTTCTCAATATTTTTCTTAGCATGTAAAGTATAAAATATCCTTAATTTCGGAGGACATAAAACATTATCAGAATTGTAATAAAAATCTACTCTAAGAAATAAAAGATATGGAACCTTCATCTCAATATATATATGGAATACATTACCATAAAACATAGTAAATTATTCATTATTGATATTATTCATTAAAACCATTGATCTTATTGAAAAATGATATAAATATTATAAAAAAATAGATCTATGCATATAAATAGTACCAATTCAATAATTCATGGATACAAACTAATTTTTATTAGATGAGAAATAAGAATATTTATTGTAACTAGTTTGTTATGATACTTACTAGTTGTCCCTAGAGAGAGTTTACAAGTTCTACCACTTATAGAGGGGTGAATTAGTGGTATACATAAAATACCAATTATTTTAAAAAATCTAATTTTAGTGTGAATGTATTGTAATGGATATGATTTGATGATGAGGGAATGAGGGGGAAACAATATACAAAGAAAAAGATAAAATATATGGTTCAATGACTCTTATTATTAAGTGTATAACCCCTGGTGTTTAATAGATACAATCCAACTACCCATATTAAAATTTTAATACCAGTAAGAAAAATAAAAATTTGGGTAAATGGTTCTAAAATGTAACATATAAGAATGAATTAAATGTTTCAACAAGTATACTGATCTCTGATTTTCATTAACCCATGTGCCTCTAAAAATTAAATTACCTTTGAACCTTTTTCGCTATACTAAAATCAATTTGATATATTCTTTATAATTATCACTTGAATAAATGGTTGGATAACTAAATGTTACATCATAATCACTCAAATTTTGGAATGAAAAACTAATTTTTTATTTATTAGTAGTCACCACCATGGTGTGAAGCTCTTTAAAATTCATATTTCAATTATTTTGTTCTTCCCATTTCATAGACTAAATTAGTCATTTTCATGTCAAAAGCCACTCTTATTTTAATATGGCGAGTCACACAGACAATATTTCACTCAGAATTTCTCATAGGGATTTATTTTATTTTAAAAAGGATCCAACACTCTCGTTTTATATAATTCTCTTTATATTGATTATATATAACATATTCAAGCCTCTAGGATGAAGTCTCATGTTCCATGATAGACTAACCCCTTTGATTTCCCCCTTTATCCATGATCTAGAAGTGATCTTATACTCCCTATTTTGGTCTACCAGTTAAAAAAAGATAAAAATGAAATTGTTGTGGTTATTTATATTTCTAGAGGTGGTTTTAGGTTTCTTAAAGGGTTCCATGATAGTTTTTTGGAACTTCCACAAAATTATATATCATTTAAAATTTAACTGTACTTTTTTCACCTAATATTTTTCCATGTTAATCCAATATATATTTATAATTGGTTTTACCTTAATAATAGGTGGTTTCAAATGGTTAAAAATCACATGGTGATTTCTATAATTTGTGGTGGATATTCATGTAAGAAAATCTTTAGTGGTGGTTTTCATACATAGAAAATTTATAACAATGGCTTTAACCATTGTTAGATATGGTAACATACCAAAATCAATGGTGGTTTAGACCAGTGATAAATAATACTCAATTGATATAGCCATTACTAATTTATTAAAGGTGGTTAAAACTACTGCTATATATATAGATTCTGAAATTGGAAATTTCCCTACCTCCTCCTCAACTACATAGTACTTCACACATTTTTTTTCAAAAACATAAAAACTTATCTCATTTTCAAAACTATATTAAATATTAAAAAACATTATTGCATTAAATATTATACATTATGATATAATTTAATTTTTTATTGATTATTAATACAAATATCAGTCCAGACTCATCTACTAAGATACATTTCCATCAATTTACATTGGTATGTCATGTTACTGGTCAACAACTCCATCCCCACTTCCATCATCTAGTTTATATATATAAATTTTGTAACTACACATCAGAAATGACCATATTAAATTAATAATATATAATGTTCATTTAAAATGCTATATGATTTCATCAAAATTTATTTTAATTAATATTGTTAAAATGAATAATGTTTCATAAATCTTTATAAATTATTTTATCAAATATATATGTAACAAAATATTATTAGGATTGATGGAAAAAATTGGAAATTTTCCTTGAAAAATACATATTTATATAAATCCATTTCAATCAATATCATCCGGTTGTACCTAAATTATCATAACTACATCAATTTCATTCAATGAGAAGGTAAAAAATATTGGCTAGTTCCATGTAAAAGGTTAACTGAAGATTCATAATTCTACATTAAATAATAACTTAAAATATTTATTTATTACCTCTAAATATTCATGAAATGGTATGAGTAACTTATTATTGATAGAACCAATATCATAAATAATTGGTACATTACTACTTAAGCTATAATTTCAATCATCTTGGAATGTGTCTATTATTATGTATAGAGAACTAAGAAAACATTTTACAATAATATATCAAATGATGTTTGTATCTCAAAAACCAATATAGTAAGATGATACGATAACCTATTTAAATTTCAGATATTATAAAATCCAATGATATTTTAAAATTGCATATCATAAAAAATAACGATTCCTAATTAGAATCATTCACATTAACCTCTCCCAAAAATTTTTTGTTGAATAAATAATATAAATAAAACATTAATTACATTAAAAATATTAAATTTGACTAATGTTGTGGTCTAAAAATGATTTACGTATATTAATTTGTTATTACGAAGAAATTTTTATATTTTTTCATTGAATTCCCTTTGAGAAATACAAGAGTTATATTTTAGGGCCATGTGACCGTTATTTTACCATGATATCTAATTTGTTACATATATTTAAGTTGATTATTTTTGTTGATAATGTATGGAGTTAATAAGACCCATGAAACAATTTCTAATGGTCCTATAAAAATTTCATATTCGTAGTGAGACCCTTCTCAATCACACCTAGTGAATTTAATTTATAATATTTTGATAAATTTAAAATCCCAAACAAGTCATTCAATTTTCTTTACATTCTATGATACCTAAGCTACAAGTGGCTAATAAATAGAGGCCATAGTGTGAAAAATGGTTGTATTTCATCATTGGGATTTATAGATGGAATTATTGAGATCATTACAGAGTTTCTGTGATTTCATTTTGGAAGTATTATTTCATATTCATATAGTAGAAGGATATAGTAACGATTTTGCTTCAGTTTTGTAGTAATGAGTTGTTATCTTGATTGGTATAGATGTGTTCTAGGTTATTTATATTTCTCTATTGGTCAGGCTCTTCTGATTAACTTATTTTTACCTTAGTATTGAACAACATTTGTTTAAGCTTTGGTTAATATAAGGGATTAAAGAACACTATTTTATTTTTTTATAATGTGATATTAACATAATTTCTATTACTCTAGGAGTGGTAAGTATTAACCTAATAAATATAATAAATTATATTTGAAATAAAATAATAGGAAGGGGTAATTCAAAATAGTTTAAATAAATGATGATATTTTTTTATTTCATTCTACTGATCATTGTTTCTTAAAATCTTGTTTTTGTGATTTATATTATGCTGTCATTGTGATTCAATGATGGGATAACCATTAAGAAAAAGATATTCATGTAATAAAAAAAATTATTGAATGAGTAAAATATATAATTGACATCACACTAATTAAGAGAGAGGGTGGAATTAATAAGATGCAATTTATATAAAGGTTGAGTGATGATCAGTTATGGAAATTAATTTTCGTTTTAAATTATACATTATTTCATTATTGTAATTATGTGGTCTCTATTGTGATATGTTTTCATTGGAGTTGAGTCATTTAAGAGGTTTTCCAATAGTGGTGGAAATTAACTGGATAATGTAATTTAGTTTTGGATAGTTTTTGGGTGTTTTTATTAAATGTGTTTGGAAGTGAGTGCTATAGTGGGACTTTCTCGTATTTTATTACGGGGTATGGTTGATTATATAAAATTGGTAGATAGAATGTTATGTGATGTAAAAGTGGTGTCATTTTATCTTTCATAACACCGTCCATATATGTAAAAAATAAAGTAACATAATCTTAGACTAAATATCAAATTAATGTATTATCTTAATCCTATGATCGTTGAGACCTTCATTAGGTACCAAATCTCATTTAAAATGAGTAAGATCTAAAAATTAAGAAAAAAATAAAACTTAACTATTTACATAATAATCCTCAGTTACATATCTTTTAACCTATATAGTTTATGATAATGGAAATAAAATATACCACTCATGCACCTTTAAAGAGTTTTTTTATTTTATTAGAAATAAATTTTGTCATATTTTGAAGCATAATATCAAACATAACGTCCAATTCCCAAACATGGTCATTTTTTATATTAATAAGTGATTCCTAAAATTTGATAGTATCCATCAATGAAATAATTTTATTTTTTGCACCAAATCATTGAAACACAAATTCCCATCCTACTATCATCAATGATGCAGATATATATACCCTATCAAACACCATCGATAGACATGGTCCTCAACACTACCCCCATACATTAATACAATTCTTTTTTCCAAGAACATGATATGTGGTATCTATTGAGGATACTGAAACTGACAAGGGTAGGTTGGTGTCCCAATTATATTTTGAGAATACACATATAATTGAATAAATTCTATTATAATGTGATTTAGTATCATCAAGTGATCACTAACATCAATTACCATTATGTTTTCTACTTGATTCTTAACATAATTCCTG
This sequence comes from Viscum album, assembly GCA_963277665.1. NCBI lineage: Eukaryota > Viridiplantae > Streptophyta > Magnoliopsida > Santalales > Viscaceae > Viscum > Viscum album. Next base: position 1,906,242,707 of record OY728158.1, read on the forward strand.
TCTTTTTTTTCTATGACCATTATGCCCCAATTGTTTCCAACCAAATGAAGGCCTACCTCCTTCACATGTTTGAAGACATTTAATTGATATTATTTAGAAAAATTATATTTCTTGATGTGTTGTTGATATGTAGTTTAATAAATTAAATGACACCTTTCCATGTTTATTCCTCATGATACTCGATGAGCCAACCATGGGGGGAATCAATTTATTTTTCAATTGACAAAATTTCATACACAAATCATCTAAATAATTTATATATGAAAAAATATGAAGTGTTATTAAAATATTTTAATTAATATACTATAATTATATTAAAAAAAAAATATTCAATGCAATGATGGTCAATGAATTATTTAAATTGGTCATTAGGCATTCTATCGAGGGCCTATACATACATTTATGACCATGATATGGATGTATCATTGAATTCCTGTTCTAATCAACTCGTCAGTTATTTCCATTTATTCCAAAATGTTTTAAGGCATTGGGACTTGAAATGTGATTTAGAACATCAAACCAGTACATCATCTACAATGAAATACATAAAAATTCTTTAAAGTGTTACACATTAGGTAAATATGTAGAATTTGATAACATATGAATACAAAATAGTGATGGTGCCTTTATTTGAGAATCAATCAACTCATTTTCCTAGTATAATAGAATATATCTCCAATTTTCATATTGATTAATGTGATATCTCTCTTCACAAGCTAAAAATTGAAGGAAAAACCAAAAATGATTGTTTCATCCTCTGTGTGTAATCAATATTCCTCAAATGGTAATATTAATAATACATTAGTAATATTAAAAATATATTTATTACATATGTTCATATATATTATATTGTTATTTTACTTTGTTTAAAACATAATATAAAAAATAGTATAAATATTTGATAATGTTTTATTCTCACATTGAATTATATACCAATAATGAAGACCCTACAAAAACCTCTTAATAGATTGGTTAGATTTCTAGACAGATCCACCATATGTGTCATGTTAGCTCCTCAACATCATAATCAAAAGGCATACCTATATATGAACCCATATAAATATATGATGACATGGTATTAAAAACGTTTTCATGGTACATTATGAATTGAACCTTGTATCGTATAGTGAGAATTTTAACCCATTTGATGTAGAGTGAGTATCGTTACTAAACATGTTCTATCACAACATAAAAATTGAAAACAAAAAATCCCTTATATTTATGATTTAAAACACTATCAAATTTAAAATATAATTTTATTACTATATATAAAAAAATTCAAAAATAAATACAATTGATTAATTTAAAATTTGGTTAAAAAAATTAAGAAACATAATTTAATCATAGACATGTAATTTTCTTTATAAATTTAGAGAAACAAATATTATATAACCAATAAAACATGAAATAAATATGTACTTATAAATTTTATACAAAATATATACCCAAATAATTAATAAATATAAAAACTACAAGCAATGGGTGAGAATTAGAATACGAAAATTAGTAAACCAAACTCCATTATTCAATTCCACCATAATATAAAGTATATAATCAAATACCTCTAATTACTGAGAAAGAATCATATAAACCTCACTCTTTATAAAAGTCATGGGAGAGTGGAATAGAGGAAAAGAGGAAATTAGAGAGGGGGATCTAGCATCAAGTAAGAGTGCGAAGTTGGTCGGATGTCAAGAAACGTTGAGGTGGTGGGCCACCGAGAGGGGGTCCGCCTTGACAAACGTTAAGGTGAATGTTGAGAGGACATTTAAGTTGGCTAGAATCAAGGGGGAGTATAATAAGGTGGCATATAATAGCGGGTGAGGAAGGTAATAGTGCCCAGGGATCTAAGGATGAGCATGAGGGTGAGGATGACTGATAAAAAGACGGTTAGGGATCAGGTTTTTTAAAAAAAGGTACAGAATGTTTTTGAAAAAAAATACCCTGAAATTTATTTTAATATTATTTATCAATATTTTTGTTTTAAAACTAACACTAAATACCAATTCATCTAAAAATAATCACAAAAAATTATGGATAACATAAATTGATATTTTTCAGTTGTTTTATAAATTGCCACTAAAACATCATAATTAACTATATTTCATGTACTATTTAAAATTTCTAGATATATATATGTGAATACAATCCCACGTGGAAGTTTTCACCTTTTCCATGTCACTCGTTTTGTTTGCTTATAAAATATCAACTTCTGAGATTCTTTTTTAACTTGAAATAATTATAATAATTTTTGGAATATTTTTAATATTTTCCTCCATAACATATAAGTGGTTATTTTAACTTATTCCCTATATTTATTTATTCATTTGCATCTCCAAAAAAATCTAATTGTATTCCACCATATTAACGAGCCTGTGGTAAATAAATTCACCAAAAAAAACCTTTATAAACCATGAATAAATTACCTCAGAAAACTAGTCACATCATGAAAATAATGTGATGGTTTTTTATACAAAATTTCATATAATAGAATGTATTTTTTGAGGGAACTCAAACTATTATAATTATAAAAATTATATATTAACCATGTTCCGATTGAGATCAACTTAGAACACTCATTTTTTTAATACAAATAATAAAAGTGGTCCTTTAAACAATCAAATAACCCCAAATCATTAAGGGATCATCAATATCTTCTAAACGCTAAGGGATTTTCAATCTATCATTTTATATGTTTGAAAATATAAAACACAACACATTTCATATTTAGTCATCATGTACCAACTCCTCATGTCTCCCTGATTAATTAAAACTCAAAAAAAAATCTATAGTCATTCCTATATTGAAAAAATAGATCCACATCTATTGTCCCCATTTGTAAATAACTTCTATGAAATAATAGACAAAAATCCACGAAGATAAATTCTAGTAATTATTAGAAATAATGAACTCCCAATACAAATCTCAAGAGATGGAAATAATTCTTCATTAGGTTATTCAAAAATATATCTTAAATATTCTTTTTATTTGAGATATAATTTATTGAAATCCTTCCACATTACACCTAATATATAGTGAATTGGTACATTATATGAATATGCATTGACCTAGAATATTGATCTATGTACATCAACAAGATAATTTAACTTTTGTTACCACAGGAAGTCACCAATGGGTATAAAAAATTCACCTACATGTCATCAAGTCATGATTTATTCCCTATAATGTGTGTAATGACCTAGTATTCCTTAACATATTCATATTTGGCTATACTCATTTTGATATAATTTTTATTCTTAGAGTGCCATTCTACACATATTATTTAAAAAAAGAATGATCCTCCAGAAGTGGAATTCCAATATAAAACATATTCATCCTAATCACAAAAAAAATAATTATATAATTTGAATTGTGTGTTATTTTTATAAATTAAACTAAAAATCAGTGTTCCATCATAATTTTTATTTCAGAAATACAAGTTGTAACTGTTTTGGGTTACATTAAAATGATGCACAAAGTGTTAATGTAAATGAATTTTAATCTCTATATATTTTAAATTAAATTAGGCTACTATTAAACCTATGTGACATTAGTTGGCCCACACTCCTTATTTCATCTTAAATTTATAACATGATCCCAAAAACCATTTTAGTATTGACATTTCCAAAGTCATCCATGAAAAACTTATTCAATAACTCATGAGTGTAATTTTCATGTGATAAAAGATTGAACCCACTGTTTTTGTGACTTGTTAACCCAAAAATATGGTAATCTCACCAATCGTATAAATCATGATGTGTATTATCATTTTCATAGAAAATACTTCATGAGTATCATTTTTTTATTCAAAAAAAATATGTTATCTATACACATTATCATTATGAGTGTTTTTAAGTCAGCTATAGTGTCATATATATTATAATTAATTATTCTTTTCATAAATTTCAAGCTCATTAGTCTATTATTAATCTTTGAATACGTCACACATGGTTATTGTTTGATCCCATATGTAACAGCCTAAATTTAAATAATAAGAACTTTATATTCGATATTGTATATGACACAAAACACTAAATGTATAATGGAATATAACACCCTGAGACTTTGTGATATATTTATTAAGAAAAAAGATTAATAAATTAAATATATTGTATTACATATAATAATATATTTAGTTTTATTTCCACAAAAAATGAATTTATTTGATAACTTGTGTTACACATATGATTTAATTTCATCAGACAACAATATATAATTAATATAATTATTTAAAATGATAGATATCGCCAAGCTTTTGGAATGGATTGGATGAGTATGATTAACTTAATTATGAAAATATATTATTTTAAAAAGTTTATAATATATTTATATATTATAAAAAATTATTCTCATAAAAAAAGAAATACTTTTGGTAATACTATAATGTTATCTAATGGTTGTATTAATGGTGGTTTACAAACAGAAATTAATTTTTACCACTTTTTTGGAATTTATTTGAAAAAATAAATAAAAAATAAAAATCCCCCAAGCCCAAATGTTCCTTTGAATTATTCTGGCAATCACCAATGCTAGTATGGATCAAAGTGAATGTTTATGGTGCTTCTAAAGGCAATCCAGGCCCTTCCAGTTATGGTGCCATCTTCAGAGACTCGGTTGGCCAGTGTCAGGGTTGATTCTATGTTGGATATGGAAATTTTTCATCTCTAGAGGCTGAAATGTTGTGGGTCATCCATGGAGTTGATTTTTCTCTTCAAAGATGTTGTATAAAGATTTGGATTGAAAGTGATTCTACCACTATCGTTCATACCATCTGGAATGGCAACATTCATCTTGCATGACCGCTTACCACTCTATGGATGAATTGTTTGAACTTGCTTCATGGGATTGATTACATAGTGACTCCTTCCTACCGTGAAGAAATTGCTGTTGCAGATGCTCTTTCTAACAAAAAATTACATCAAAGCATGACATGGCTAGACACTATGCCAGCTGACTTATTATATCTGTTTGATAGAGATTGTAAAAAAATCCCATCCTTCTAACTTTTATAATCTTTTTTCTTATCATTAAATTGTGAATTGGTCTTTAACAAAAGCATTACCTTTTAAAAAATTCAGAAAAATCAAAATCAAAATATGAAAATTATCTTAGGGTAAATTTGATTAATGATAAGTTTCAATTTTTTATGAATAGTGAAAATACTGAATTCTAATTGAAAAAAGCATTTTTGTTTAAATTTTTTAGAATGGTGAATGCAGATTTTGAATTTATTTTAAATTAAAATTATTAATAATATATATAAATTAGTCCAATTTTTGTAATTATATTAATTTTCATAATAAATTTAGATATAAAAAGTTTGTAATCTGTTGACTATTTTCTATTTAAAAACCTATTATCTGATCCTGTCTTCGAGATTAATTTTAAAATAAAATTTTTATTTTTAGTGAATTTAATTTAGAAAACATATATTTCAAATTTGGATTTATAATAATTTATAATTTATAATAATTCTAACTTTATTGTTTTCCAAAATAGACATTGAATTTAGAAAAAATTAATTACCACTATTAACGTAAAAAACAGTTTACCAGGGGTTAAACTAAAAATATAATTGTATAAATGACGTGTAGATTTTTCTAAAAACTATTTTATTCACATATATAGAATAAGAAATAATTAAATGTTATATAATGGTCCATTTTTGGACCATTTTTAAATGTGAACAATGTTAGATCACTCAATCCTTTTTAAAAAATACCATGTGTGTCCTCTTCCCCACTTATAAAAGGTCACTCCCCCATTTAACTTATTCACACCATCAAACCTATTTTTTTTGTCAAATAATTATCCAAATAAGTTCTCAAATTATCTATAATAATTATAGAGGAATTAATTTTGGAATAAATACATACTATGATAGGATCAGTGAAAACCTAACGAGGATTCCTAAAGAAGATGTAATGGTCTTCAACCTGTCTCTTTATTTTATTTATTTCTCCTCCTACTTAAATTTTTTAAAAACATAACGATATAATCACAAATATTTATTCCATATAATTTTTTGTTTTTATAAAAAATTTATTATATAAATCCTTCTCTAATTCTATCAAATAGTTTTTGAAATCATCATTTGCGTGTACGACGGACTACCGCCTCATGAACTGATGTCGTTCGTTTTTACATTTCATGCTCTCATGGTTCAGTATGATTTTGGTTATAAAGTATATATATGAAATTTATAAGATATTTATAAATTTTTAGTGATTGTATAATATTTATATTTTTTTATCCCATTCCATAAGATATAATATAACAACGCTCGGGTGTACGGAGGACTACCGCCTTACGATGCAATGTGATTCGCCTTTCTCTAATGCTTTTCATGGAAGTTGATAAAGATAATGTTAATGAATATATATGATATTAATGAAATAATAATTATATTAATGAAATATTCACCATTATTATAATATAATATATATTATTTTATTTATTTCCTTTTCACTCACATAAACATGACACCATTGTTCATGTACATGTAGACTACTACCGTTACGAAGCGATGTGACTCTCATTTCATCACCACACCACATGGATGATATATATATATATATGAATGTATGTATATGTATATAATATAGTTTATGTGATATTATTATCATTATTTTAATATAATATATTTCTTACATTATTTCTATAATGATCATTGATAATTGGTAACATTAATCATACATACGTACGACCTACTGACTCCATGATCGTAACATACTTCATTTTTTATAACCATAAATAATGATTGGATTTTATTTTATAATGGTTGTAAAAATTTGATAAATATTTCATTATTATTATTCTAGAGATTATATAACTGTATAATTTTCAAAATAACCAGATCATACCTGAATAAGAACTCATGAGAAAACAATGCAATTAAGACCATAACTAATGTGAATAATGAAGGATTATTAATTAAAGGGTAATAATATGTTATAAAATTGTCATATATGATATAATAAAACATTATATGGTTACGTAATAAGTTAATAACGTTTTTAAAACCACTATATAGGATTTTATGTCAGGTATAACAAAAATAAAGCATTAGGTAAGGGATTTCATAACTCAATTTTTGATTACTGCTTTAATATTTTAATGATTGATTATATCATTATAATATTATGTGCCTAATAAATTTTGATTAACATATTTTGTATTAATATATTTTATGTGTATTTATAATTGAACACATAATTATATAATTTATTAATCATCACTTCAATGTTATGGTCTATATCAGGTTTATTTCACAATCTAATTATAATTGAAATTGTTTACTCTATAATGTCAACTGAATAAAATTATTTTCCCATTTTCTTATAAACCCATTTAATTTTGTTATCCACTATATATTAATTATATTTTCCAAAAATAGTACTATTTTTACACTCTTTTTCACTTAATGGTTTTTGGAATAGTTTTAAAATAAAATATGACTTTATTTCTCTCTTTTGTCGAAACACATTTTTCTTCTAAAGACATGTTTTCTAAATATTTTTCAAAATTGTCTCTAAAATTATTAAATTTATTTTTCAATATTTTTTAACCCTTTTATACTCTTTATAAAATTTAAAGGAAATTTTATTTCTTTTTCAAAATAATTCATGTTTGGCTATTACAAAAAATTGGAAGTAATATTCCAATCTTTTTCTGAACAAGGAACATTAAAACAATTTTATAGTGAAAAATGAATGTTTTTGTTAACCTTTATGGTATCTGTGGAATTATAAACCACTATGATTGTCATTTATTTGGATCTTCCTTTTTTATGTTTTCAAGTATATTTTTAATGAATTTTTTTTAAAAGTGATTTTGATAGAAAATGATTTTCAAAATATTATTCAAATTTGAAAGGAAGCATTACTCGAGAATGTTTTTAAAAACATTTTTATGGTACTTCTACTAATTATGTAAAAAAATTATTATTAATCTAATGGATATTTGTTTTATTAATACGATCGTTCATCTTCCTCTCGATGGGTTGTGATCATTTTACCAAGAAAATTGTTGACATTCACTTCCTCGAATCAATTTTTATATTCAATAAATCTATATTGAATTACTTCACTTCATGTGGTAATTAAATTTCACTAAATCTCATTAATAATTATAATTGATATTTGTATCCTATAAAATAAACCATTTTTACATAGGGTGTTTTATTTGATAGTTATTTTATTAATTGGGAAAATATTGATAAATCTATATCCGTTAATCAATACGTATATTTAATTATAAAGAGTATTTTTTATGACTTAAATATATTATAGAGTATATTATGAATTATTTATAAATAAAAAACATGGGTTAAGAAATGGTTAATTCAATCCCATATATGAATTTGTAGTCTCATGAAAAAAATTATTTGGCTTGCCGTTGTTATGTGAGTATTTTTTTCATAGTATGTTTTAAATTGGCCTAAGGAATGATCTTGACGGTAAAGGTATCATATCATTGGGAAACATTTAATCCTATAATTTACAATTTCTTTCATTTAAATTATTATTGTTTTCTAGGATATTTTCACAATGATATTATCCTTGGATTCATTTTATTCCCAATTAATTATTAAAATGAATGTGTTTTCAATTATTTTCCAAATAATATTGATTAATCATTATGTATTAGTACAGTCATGTTATATAAATGGAATGTTTGTTAATTTATATACCGTTCCATATTCATTGTGCTTATTGATTCATGATTTCTTCTATTATATTTAACCATTTCCCAACATTTGAGATCACCATTATTTTTTTCATTCTCCATGATTCCATTAAGTATACTGCGAATAATATATAATGATATTATTGATGAATTAATGTTTTAAAAAAAATTGTTCTAAAATGGGGATAATGTATTTATATACTTTTCCGATACTACTAAAGTATTTTGTCCTTTGGGTTGTGATTATTTATATTCTTATATCAAGGTAATAAACAAAACACTAGATCTATGATACTAGTGTTTAGGATTTTATAGTTGGAACGAGAGAAATTTTAGTAGAAATATTGGGAACTAGATTTAGGAAAACATGAATTATGGAACATAACCCTATGGTATAATATGAGGATAATTATACAATAATATTCCAATTTTTTGTAAGGTATTGATTATATTGTTTATTTGGGAAATATATCCTCGTCTAGATACTTCAAGTGGATGTGGTTTTAGAATAGATTAACCTAGGGGTAATCAATTTGGAAATGGATCATTGTTCTTGACCAAATCATTACGTATTTCTTTAAAATGAGTCTTACTACGAAATTGGTTTGACACTCCAAAAGGATATGTTTAGGATAAATAACATTTAACTTTTAATCAATTTTGAAGTTATTTAATAGATAATTATAATGAATGAACTAGGTTAAACCATAGACCAATGAAAACCCATTGTTGAAATTAAATCGTTGATTTTTTTGTTATTCCAGAATTAAAGCGCAGTGTTATTTTTCCAATTGTAATTTTCTAATAATAATTACTAAAAAATTATGGATTATGTTGAATTTTAGAATAATTTTTGATTTCATTATGTTAATAGTTTATAGGTTATGAGTATATGGTTGATCATATGATCAACATATTGAACATAATTTTTAAAATTTATGTTGAAGGAATGTTATAAGATTAATGATATTTTGGAAAAATTTATGGGAATACAACCCAATGGTTTAGTATTTGTTTTAGTAAAAAAATTATATTATGAATAATTACTTCACATGTTTTATGCATAATTTTGAGGTATTGATAATCATTAAGGTTCAAATAATTGTTAATGGAATTGTAATAATAATAAAATATGATTATTAGACTTTTAAAAAATGATTGTGTTGAAAAAACAGGAAAGTGAATATTTAATGATTTTTTTCAAATATTTCAATCATAATTTTTAGAAAAAGTCTATAGTTATTTTATTAATATAATTTATAAAAATAAAAAAATGTATTTTGGGTGAAAACATGACACATTCAGAAAGGGAAAAATATTTTAACCTCTGAGAGAATGATGATAAGGATCTCGAAACTACAACTAGACTGTGTGATTTCCTAGGTAATATGTTATAGTTTTTAGTTTAAAAAATAAACATTAATTACAAACCAGTGGTGTTAATTTTTATGGTTAGAGATTAATTTAATGTATTCGATAATTTATTTTAACCGTATTTGTTTTGGTAAATATCTAGAGACATAGAGAATTAATTTTCAATATTTATGGATTTTTGTTTAATTTTAAGTTAATTTTTGTGCTTCCAACATAAAAAAATCATTTTTCGATATTCCATTCTTAGAATAGGTGATGAATTAGAAATTTATGGATGTAAAACCAACGGATGAAATTATGGTTATGAAATAAAAATATATCACGTAACTATTATTCCTTACATAAATTTCTAGTAAAATAATTTCTAAATATTAGTAAAAGTATCTAGAAACAAAAATGTTATCCTATTTCCATCATTTAGGATGATATCAATGAACTTACTCACACATATTTGATTTATGGTTATGAGTCCCTTAACTTCAAATTGATGATTTATTTTTGATAAATTTCCTAAAAAATAATTAAAAATAAATATTCTTTCCTCCCAATTCAATATCATAAATTTCAGCCAATTCTCCCCTATATGGAAACCAAGATACTTGTTATTAAAAATGACTATGGTACATCTTATTCTCTATTATTAGGAGGATAATTTATTAACTCTATTATGATGAGGTTTTTATAAAATGATGTGTTCAAATTGAAAAACCCTTAATACTGAGATCATGTCAAAATTTTGAGGATTTAATTTATTTTAGGTACAAGGAATTAAAATCCTTGAAATTATAAATTAAGAACAATATATTCGATACCATATATGACCCGCAACAAAAATCCTATAATGGAATATAACACACAAAGAGTATACAATATATTTATTTTTAAATAAATTCAATCTATTCAATGTCTTTATTTTCACACAGCACTATATTTATCTTGAATAACACACAAGAATGATTTTCACCAATCACATACATTACATACAAGTCTAAATTTTACCAAACAATAATTTGTTTTTAATATTATTATTTAATATGACCAATATTACATAGCTTTTGGACTTTTAGGTATGAATAGGATTAAAAAAATTATAAAAATAAAGAGTATAAACATTATTATTAGATATCAATTAATTATAAAAATTATTGGATTCATTTAAATTAAATGAAATTGTTTTTTTGAAAAGCTGTATTTTAAATAAAAGATAGATTAATCACCCTTAGAAAGCATTATATAAATTTAATTTTTCACAATTTAAGAAACATTATATGAAAAAATATTCTTTTGTTTTTAAATAATAATATAAAAATTATATTAGGGTGAATATATGGAATTTTTGAAAGAACATCCATTTTTGACGAATAATGGAAATACAAAATTCTAATAGGAAACTGCCTTTTTATTTAAATTATTAACAATTTTAATTATGTATTGAATTTTTTTTATGTAAAATTAGTTAAATTTTATATAAATTAATCCAATTTATTTCATTGGAATTATTTTTATATTTAATTTATATATAAAAACACCGTAAATATTTGAAAATTTTCCATTTAACAACTCGCTTTCTCAATAAGTTTATGGGTTAAATTTTATATTAAAATATGCCACTTCAGTGAAGTATATTTGAAAAAAAAAATTACATGTTTTGAATATAAAAAATTCTAATATCTAGTTTTTTTGAATTTATTCTTTTACCAAAATTAATAGTGATTGAAGTAAAAATTAATAACTATGGTTAATATTATTTTCCTATTTATATCAGTTAACCTACAAGGTTCAATATAATTCTATCTTGGGCTTTTGGTATCTCTAAAAACAATGTAACAATCAATTATTTTCAAAAATACCAAGTGTGTCATCTCCCCCACTTATAAATGGCCACTCCCACCCCTCTATTCTTAACACCCTCAAACCTTTATCCTTTGTCCAATAACTACCCAAATAACTTACCAAATTCCCTAAACTCATCCTATAAGCCTTTTTTTGATGAATTTTAGCCTTATATATAATTAGTGCAATCCTAAGGAGGATACCTTAAGGAGAGGTAGTGTTCTTCTATGAGCATCATTATTTTGTTTCCTTTCTCCACAACCATTGATTTTTATTAAAACATTATGATATAATAACATTTAAATATTCCATATACAGATTTTTTTATAATAATTTAATTACATAATACCCCTCCACTTCCATAAAATTAGTTATGAAATAATCACCCATGTGTATGGTGGATAATCGCCTCACGAATTGATGTTGTTCGTGTTTCCATTTCCACCTCTCAAGGATTATTGTTATGATGGATATAAAGAATATATATGTGATATTTATAAAATATTTATACCTATTTCATCACTATATCATATATTACCTTTTACCATCCATTCCCTATGAGATACGATAACATCGATCGTGTGTAGGGTAAACTACCACCTCATGGAGCAGTGTGATTCATATTTTACTAACGCTTCCCCTAGAAGGTGATAAAGATAAATATAATGTTTATATGTGATAGAAGTTACATATTTATGATATTAATTAAATATTTAAAATTATTTGAGGTAAATATATATCATTTTAATTCATACTTTTTCACTAACTTAAATATGATAACATTGATCATAGACATGGGGACTACAACCTTCACAAAGTGATGTAACTATATTTTCATCACCACTTCACACAGATGATATATATAATTATATAATATTGTATATAAGATATTATAATCATTATTTAATTAAAATATAATACTTAACTCCATCCCATATTGATCATTAAAAAATGGAAATTGGATCCATACATATGCTCGGCCTATGGTCTCTATGATCATAATATACTACCTTTTTCCCAACCATCAATCGTAATTGGTTTTAAAATTATCACTAATGTAAAAATATGAAAAATTTTACATGGTTATTAATATGGATATTAGATAACTATATAATATTTCAATGAAACAATCTTTAATGATTAAATATGCATGATAAAATAAGGCAACCAACAACATAAACAATGAAAATATTAAAAGATTATTTATGAATAGATAATAAGATGTTATAAAGCAATAAAATATGATATTATAAAAATTAATATTGTATTATAATAAGATCATATCATGTTTTTAACCATTTTATATGGTTTTAACGAATGTTCAACCAAATGTTAGTGTGAGGTAAGGGATTTCAAAACTCCCATTCTTTTTGTTTGTTTAATCTTTTACATCGTTGATTATCTCATTCTAATAATATATATATATATATATATATTGATTAAATTATATTTAATTTATTGTTTTTTATTTGTATATATAGTTTCAAAACACAATAGGTTCATCGACTAATTATATCATCCATTTTATAGTAATTTTATTGGTTTTTTTAATTAACTCATTCTAATCAGGATTATTTACTCTTGAATTTCAAATAAAGGAATTTTTTTTAAAATTTTCTAATAAAACCATTTTATTTTCTTATACACTGGGTTTTCATGATATTTTAAAACAATATTAAGAATTTCAAACTATTTTTTCTGAATTTTTTTTTAAAAAATGTTTTACGAAAATTGGAGTTTATTTCTCTCTTCAGCCGAAAACTAGTTTCCTTCTAAAACATCTTTTCCAAAAATGTTTTAAAAATTGTTTATAGAATTTTATTAATGATTTATAAAACTAAATTTCTGGAATTTATTCCATTTTAAAAATAATTTAAAATTAATAAATATGTCAGTTTCAAAAAAATGAATCATTGGCTTTTTCTAAAATTGAGAAATTTATATTCTTAATGTTTTCAAAACAAGGATCTTTACTAATATTAATGAAAAAGTAATGTTCTATTTTACTTTTATATAATGTATATAATTACTTATAATAATACCATTCATTTATTTGACGCTTTCTTTTCATGTTTCTGTGTATCATTTTAATGAATTTTTATGAAAATGATTTTCCATAAAAAGGATTTTCAAATTGATTTCAAAATAAAAAGGTGAATTTCTTAAGAATGTTTTAAATTTTATTTTTATGGTATTTATATTAATAAATTAAAAAAAATCATTTATTCTTACACATATGGTTATATATTTTATTGATACCATCTTTAATCTTTCTCAAGATGTTTTTTGATCATTTTTATGAAGGAATGTATAGACATCCACATTCATGATTCATTTTTCACAGTCACTATCTTTTCCATGATTTAATATCTTTCATGTAGATATTAATTTTATTCTATATGTAAACACCATTTAACAAGGATATTTTTATTTCCTAAACCATATGAAATATTTTTTATATAGTTTTTATAGTTATAGTTATTATATTAATTAGGTAAATGTTAATAATCTGTATTCGTTACTCAATATGTGTATTTGATGATAAAGAACAGTGTTTATGAATGAAATTTATTATTTGATATATTAGGAATGATTTGGAAATTACAAAAATGGGTTAGAGACCATTTAATAACAGCCTATTGATGAATCAATAGTCTCATGAGGTAAATCAGTTTGATTGGCTTGATTAAGGGGTTTTTACCAAAAATGATTTGAACATTCATAAGGATAGATCTTGATGATTAAGGTATCATGTTAATGGGAAACCTGGGGTCTCATATTTAAGAATTTACATTCTGTTAATTATTATTATTATCTATAATATTTTCACAATGATATTATTTATGTATTCATTTTATTATCTGTTCATTATTTTTTTTTCAGTTATTTACAATTACATATAGATTATATCTTATCAATTCATGTAGTCAAATTATTTAATTGGAATGTGTTTTCCTTTATTTTCCATGACATATTTATTATTCTTCTTTATTAATTATTTTTCCATTGTATTTAACCCTTTCTTGGAATTTGAATTCAACAATGTTTTTTTATTTACGCATGACTACCTGAAATTTACTATGATTAATATTCATGTATATGATTTATGGAATAAATTTATTATTCAAAAAATAATTTTTTATTTTTTATATTATAATTTAATATGGTACACATGTATATATCTAGTATAGAAATACTATTAAATATTCAGTCCTTCATGATGTTTTTAATTTTAAACTTATGATAATGTAATAAAGAATGCTCTATGATTGAGCTATTGAGGTCAAGGTTGTTATAATATTTAGGGACTTATTCAAATAAAATTTGTAAACATAACCTTTAAAAATAAAACATTATAGTCGCTCAATGAAGATAAATTCCTCTAATTCACTGTTAATAATGTTTACTTCACACCCATTTTAGAAATGTTTTAATTTCATTGAGAATATATCATAGTAAATATTTGAATCATTTCCTACCTTCTGACTAGAAAAAAATTCTTATCAAAATCAGTATCCTTAGTCTCAAAATATCATATAAAAAGAGATGAATTTTAAGATGTTATCTCTCCATTAAAATTAATTTCATTTATGAAACCCAACTATTACTGATAAAAATCTATGATTTTGAACATGAAAAAAATAACAAATTTTTAATATTCTTAATTTAATTAATTTTTTCATCAACTAATGTTATCTAATATTCATTTTGTAAATATTTTTTAATACTTCTTGTTTCAACATGTAAAATAATGTTGGTATTATTGGAAATATAAACTTCATTTGGTTTGAAAACTTGTATTATTATCTCTATGGATTTTCAAAACGTATACAAGATTTCTATGTTATGTTAATTTAGATATAAATTTCATAATATCTTATTTATCTCTAGATATTTTAGATTCATCTTGAAAGTTTTAGAAATATTCCTCTTTATCTATAACACTCCCTATATATACCATGTTATCCTTAAGATATTTATAAACATCAATAAAAAAGAAAATCGATTTTTATGAAATAATTTTATTTTCCAACAAAATTAAATAAATATTGTGAAAATGTTTTATTAGAATCTTGTTATAACCATAGTATCATCTTCTACCAAGTGTATTTAAAAGAAATTTTCTTTCACTAACCCTCTCACTGAGATTATCAAAAAAATTATCGATTAAAATTAATATAGTAGTGGATTTCAAATATCACAATAATTCGCCAACCTGGATTCTTTTCAAACCACAACTCATAAAGTGTAATGATTTAATCTACTCAAATTATGCATAAATAATACATAAAGACGGTCGTAGTTGTGGCCTTTCACTAATATAATTTTGATGTTCCATTATATAATAATATAGTTCTCCCTATTTCCACTATACTTCAGTTATTTTTATAAACTACACTATTTTTTGGGGTGTATATAGAGCATTATATTTAGAAATTTTATATTACATTTAAATATATTCCAAATTTTAATATTCCTTCCATTTAGTTCTATTATTAGATCAAAATGATTCAATATGATAACCAATTTGTTTATTATAAACCGTCTATAATATTTTTAATCTATCATGATCTTATAAAATAATTAAAATAAAATATAGATTAGTCATATGAGTGAAATAATAAAAAATTCATGAAATATCTATAACTATTGATTGTCTCCGGGATCATTTTTTCCCACACATTTTTGTATACAAACTCAAAATTTTTGTTCGTTTTGATCTACACAAAATTGTGGATCATGTGAACAATTTCACCTTTATGATATGTTTCAAATGTTTCGATCATTTTATAATTTATCTAGGGTAGATTCATTATACATTAATGTTTGATTAACTTTTCTATATTATTTTTCTCCAAATTAGGACAACTAACGTAATCTAAATAATATATTAATTTTATGTTTTATTAATATACATGATTACACTTACATTAAAAATGTTTGTTTGTTTATATTATGTCTCAAAGAATTTTATATAATCAATTATATGATCATTATAAAAATGAAATTATTATATTAACATCATCTTATATTGGATGTTTTCTATAAAGGCTAAATAAATTACCATAACATAATTTCTTATTTTAATATTTCTAAAGAATTTTTAAATTATTCAATATGTGAAAATTTGATTTTAATTTTAATTTTATAAATTAATATTAATATTTATTATTATTATAATATTAAAAATAATTATATAAATTTAAGAGGAATGAATTTTATAATTTATCTTAAAAATAAATAGTTTTCATTCAAAATAAATTATCATATTTATTATATATTTTTAATTAAAAGTTAAATATCTATATTTTTTAAATTTAATATGATAAAATGGAATTTTTTGGATTCATTATGTAAATATTATATTAGGGTTTTTTTATATTTTTATTTATTTGTTTTTTTGGGGAATAATTGGAAATTATCGTTTTGTTAATACTATATCTTTTTTGAAATTGTTGTCATATAATCCTAACATAAAAATATATATATCTTGTCCAAAAAAATATTATATACTAATATAAATAACATATAATATAACATTTTTTAAATTAATATATTTTATTTCTAATTTCTCGATAAATATTGAAAAAATTTATTTGCGCTGTTGCAATGCCTTTGTAGCATTGAAAAATTCAAATTTTTATATTTAAATTTTTATTATTATATAAATGGTGATAAAAAATAAATTGAAAATTTATATATGATATTATTAATTATTAAAAAATATAATTTTTTAGTAAATTAGTTTTAATATTAAGTGATAAGATATTTATATAAATAAATTACAAAACATAAATGCAATTCTTCTAAAACCAGAAGTAATGTCAAATTAATGATTTTAAAAATATTTAAAATGGTAATATTTTATTAAATTAAGAGGATGAATAAATATAATGGATAAAATTAAACATATTAATTTATTAATTTTTTTAAATTATAATTCCATATATATTTATATATTTTTAATTTCAAATTATGAAAATAACCAAGAAAATGGGTTTCAAGGGTGTTTAATGTTTAATATGATATATTAATTAATAAAACATAATTTAATTTTATCTTGAGTTAGATGGGAATGTATAATTGTTCCAAAGTTCATATATTTTTCATTTATGATACATTAACCTTCTTAAAATATCATTATAGATACATAATGATTAAATATTTGTGAAATCACTATTGAACATTGCCTATAAAAGGGTACTCATTCTACCCTTTTTAAAACACATCTAAAATTAGGTTCCACTCAATATTATAATATAATAAATCTATAAACATCCATTACCATTATATTAATTACATTCTATTAAATAATTCTCTTCAATGAAGTCCTTAAGATAAATTTATTTGAGGCAAGTAAAAAATAGATGTAATAGTTTTCAAGCCTCTTTCCCCTTTCTTGATTATTGAAATTTTTTGAAATAATAATTGAAAACTCATGTTGTATTTCTAACATGATTACATTAACTATTATTTTCTACTATTTTATCTATTATCGATGACATATAATCTATTATCTCTCACAATACTCTTTTTCATAACTCTTTACTATGTAAGAAAACTAGTTTTCAATAAATATCGTCATTAATTAGAATTATCCTCTTACGTATTTCAATAATGAAAAATATTTAAATATAATTTGGAAAAAATAGTCTCACTATAATATTTTTTTTTTGAAAAATATAATTATTAATTTTGGTTTTCGTTCTTTAAATCTCTTTTGAAGAATATCGCTTGTCAAAATTTTTTAACACCTCTTAAGTTAATGATTTTTCATTTATAAAATATTTTATATCATTGATAATCTTGAAAATTAATTTTATTATTAAATAAAAAATTTATATTTGTGTAACCTCATGATTATTATTTTTTAATGGTAAAATATTCATAATAACAATTAAAAAAATTACACAATCATACTAATTTTTTAATATTAAAAAATAATATAATCAAGGATTATTCTACGAATGGTAACCATTTAAGAACCAATTGAACTAATTTTATAATTAATTATAATATATTTTATCTATTTATTCTTTTGATATTATTTATTAGATAAAAAATGTTTTTACAATTTCAGTTATTCTATAGTAGTTTTCGAAATTTGGAATCACGCAACAAAAAAATGACCATTGTTGAAAATATCATTTTCATGAATGAATGAAACATGATAATTAATAATATAAAATAAATAATAATTTATAAATTAACATGATGAAGGTTCATAAGTAGTTAAATAAGGAATTTAGTTTAATTAATCATGAGGTTAGAGGATATATGAGGTAACTCATGACTCGTGGTAAAGGGAATATTAGAAAAATTTACACTTATTAAGATATAATCATTTTTAACAATATATGAATGAATGGGATTTACAACCATACTCTTTAGATTTATATTAGAATTTTTATTTTAATTTTTACATGATTTCCCATTATAATTTCTATTTTCAATTTGTGGAAATGTTTTATATTATGATAAATCTTAATATAAATATATGGGTTTTCTTTTCCAAGTCCCCTTTCCTTTCAATTACTTTTTTTCTATTTTATATTTAATCTTCTATGAATCATGTATTATTATATTTTGTATTTTACCATGTTGTCTTTCTTTTATTTACGATGAATTTATGGTCTTTTTATCTTTATAAGGTGTTTTGTTTCCTAATTTACATTGTTCATAGTGGCTATTTTCTATTAATTCTATTTCATATGTTTTTTCTCTCTTCAATTATTCATCTTCTTATTAACTGTTTTTTTCTCTTTCATGTACAAATTATTTTATTTCATGGATATATTATCTAATTTTTTTTTACCATTTCTATATTTCTCTTTTTAGTATTTTGTAGTTGTATACCCATTAATTTATACTATGTCTATTAGAAGTATACATACCAATAAACGTTTTACATTAATTATTTGTTAAAATATTGAAATTTTATATAGTTGAACTTTTCAATATGGATGTTTCACTGTTACCAATTCATGATGAGTTTGTATTCAATTTTTTATTCGTTTATTTAATGTGATTAATCCATTACAATTATTAACTAACAGGCGGGGATCAAAATAATATAGCTTATAAATTTATTAGTTAGCCTCATTTGATAAACTTTATTTGGTATTTGGGTTATTTATAAATATTTATCTATAATGTCTTGGATATAATCATTGATGTTTTTCATTATCTATATTTTTTTCACTGAGACCCTTAGAGATTTAATTGTTTATAATTTATTTTTGTGAGTCTTAAACAGTTTGAATTTGATGTTTATAATTATTAATTACATCATTAAGAAATCTATTTTTATTGTTTATATGATTACATATAATGTTATGTTATTAGTTGAAATATTTCAACATTTATTATATATTTCAAATTATTTGATCATTATTTATCTTTATCATATTTTTGATTTCTTTTTTATTATATGACAACTTCTTATGTACACTACCCCTTACTGAACTTCTTAGGTCACACCCTTTTTTCTATTTTCATTTTCCAAAGGGAAGAAATAATTGTATTATAAATTATTCAAGTTTATAATAGGATTATTAATACAGTTAAATAACCCTTTCTTATAGAAGAATTCACTTTGAGCAAATATTATGGGTCTGTGTGTAACTTATTTTCCTAATTCTCTATAACACTAATCCTAAAAGTAATTGTGTATATATATTATAGGATATTTTCTATAAAACAAGTAGCTATAGGACAATAATTTTCAAGGAATTATAGTAGGTGTCATAGAATGGTTTAAATAATTTTATATGTTAGAATGTTTTTAATTATAGATAATTTAATACTTTTAGATACCATAATGGGTTAGTATGTTTAAGGGTAGTTATAGAATACAATGTCATATATAAACTTTTTAGGTATTATACAATAAGATTTTATAATAATTATTAATATTTATTTATTCAATAAATGGGTTATAATAGGAATACAATATTGATAAATATATGACCCCTATAATTAATATATACTTTAGTGTGAAAGTAATTGGAGTTATTTGTGATGAATGATGCTATTGTATGATATTGATATAATTATGGTTATATAATAATAAATATGTTTGTTTTTTGGACTATAAGTTTTTTGATATATATATATATATTATTGGATTGTTATGTTTATGGAATTGAAATAAGAATAAAGCAATCATGTAGGAGGTTCTCTTTATTTTTGGAACATTACATGATTAAGGTATAGATATAAAATTATTCAATACTATACAATTTCATAAATTGAGGTTTCAAGATTGATTTATTTTTATTAAATAATTATAACTTTTGGTTCCAAAATATTTTCTTAATTGAATAAAATAATTTTAATAAAATATTGAGGAATTCTTTTTTATTATTGAGGAATCATTATTTTTAGGAAAAAGTTTATGTTTTTTATGGTGAGACCAGGTGAACTTGAATTTATATATTTTTGGGACAATTTTTTCATGATTATGTATTGAAGAATTATTATATTAAAAATATAACAATAAACGGTGAACAACTAATATTATATATAAAAATTATTTTAAATGATAAAATATTATTAAATTAATTTAGGTATTCTATTTATTTATGCTAACCATTTGGTTTTTTAAAATGACTTAAATTCATTACAATATCAGGTCATGAAGTCTTTCATACTATGAAAAACACAATCCTTTAGTGGATCCCATGATCCACTAATAGTTTATTTTTAATCAATCATGAGAAATATTCAATGGCATTATGAATTTTAAATATGAAGTGTATGAATAGTGGAAATTGATTTAAACACAAAACCAAATAATGAAATTTCACATACCGAATTGATTGAAATCAAGTAGGTATATATAATAATACTCACTATTTTGATATTAAATTTATTCTGAAAACTAAATAAATATAATGATAATTCTATTTAGGCTTATGTGGAAAATATCCCCCAATTATCATGTTACATTTTCTGAAACAGATTTAAATGTACATGTCATATAAAGATATATAATATGTTAATGATTTTTGTTTATAAATGTAAAGTTTCAATGTTGTTAAATATAAATTATAAATCCTAATAAAATATATATGTGATTTTATACCTATTATAATATAAATTAATATTAGTGATAAAAAAAATTCAATTTACTGTATTCAATATCATTAAGGGGTAACTGACAATCCATATATTTTTAGAATTATATTTGTTTTCTTATTAATTTATATTCATGATTATATATATGTTAAAAATATATAAATTATTATATCATGTCTAAAATGATTTTATATAATCAATTTTATGCTCAATGTATATTTTATATTATTACGATTACACAATCTCATATGTGATATATTATTGAATGGTTTAATAAAATTCCAAAACATATCTTCTTATTATGATTAATCAATAGATTGTATCAATGAATTTCTACATGCACATGTTTCTTCCTCCGTGTGACCCACCCACATGCATAAATGGATCATTATACTAATCAATTCCCCAACAATCCAACACAATTTCAATCTATATTTATTTATTCTCATACACAGACACCTTGTGAAAATTCCCAATAGGTCACCCGTCATGATCATTACTCTGGGACAAACATCTTTAATTGTGATGTTCTAATTAGGTAGGTCCCTGAAAAGAAAGGTACAACTTCTTGACATGTGTAGTTACATGTATCCTTTAAAACCATTAATATTCGGCGGTGTTTATTCACCCCTAGAGAAGAACATCCTCATCATGGACCCTACATCTCAACCCATTCAGTTCCGCTACACTTCCAGTTGGGTTCATCCTCTTATACTAACATAACATGTAGTTATATAATTATAAGACATGTTATAAATCTAAATACACGTTAATTATATAAATTCATATTGATATTTATTATTATGAAATTTTATAAATAATTAAATCAATGTATAATGCCATAAAATGAATTTTATTTGGAAAAATAAACATTCTTATTCTAATAAATTGGATTTCCATGAATTATGTGATTTTATTTAAAAGTGAGATTTCAAAAATTGAAAATTTAAATTTATTAAAATGTGCATTAGTTTTGGAGTCCAAATTTGTCAATTATAATTCGGTGAATTTTGTGTATTTTTATGTTCCATTTTTTTGGAGACTAATTAAAATAATAGTTTTTGAAAAAACCATATATTTATTACATCAACATGATATCTATATGAAATAAATATATTCCTAACATGTAAAAAATATTTTATATGATAATATACTAAATAAATAATATAAATATTATTGAATTAAAATATATATTTTTATTTGAAGAAAAAAGTGAAATCATTTATTGGCACTGACGTAGTGTAAACACTACATTAGAAATTCAAAATTATCATTATAAAAATGTTGTCTTTTAGTAAATATGGATAATAAATACTGATAATTTTTTAAATTTATTGAATTTAACATCAATAAACTATAAATATGTTATTTATTTTTGCAAATATTTAGTGATAGGATTGTTTTCAATAGTTTTTTGGAATCATCAACATAGTGCATTTGAAGGAATAAGAAAAGTCAAATAAATGGTTTAAAAAATATTTAATATAGTTTTATTTGGATTAATTTTTGTGTTATATGATATTTAGATATAAACATGATGGTTAATAAATGATCTTAATTTTGAAATTTAAATTCCATATATATGTAGATGTTTTTAAAATCAAATTATGGAAGTAATACTAGAAATTAATTTAATGATAAATTAATGCATAAAATGATATATTGTCATGAATCATCCCTTGGGACCCATGTCGTAACATACCCTAAGCCCACCTCCTGAATGACAGGGGATGGAGACTAGTATCGAAGGTGTAATCCTACAAGGGGGAGGAATTTTCCTGAGTACGTATATGCATTCACACACAACCACATCCCAATTCTATATGAGTAAAAATATGTGCCACTAAACAAACACTGAGTAAAAATAAAAAATTGAATGTCAAATTGTATAGAATAAAAACCCAAAAAAAATTCTAATTAGAATATAGGAAGTAAAAAAACAAAACATTGGATGCAGTCTGTAGGAATCCCCACCTGATGGGTTGGTACATAATAGGTGTTGGAAGCTATAGAAGAATGGCCATCCTACTTGGTCCCACTAGGATCCACCATGATCTGTGCCCCCATGTCCTCCATCAAGGTGGTATTCATTTACACTAGGCACAACATGTGCACGAGAACCCATTCATTGGTCAGTAACAAAACACTATGTAGCGACCCCAAAATACAAAGAGAAAAACACAAATAAATACACAATCATACCACAAAGCATGATCACTAAGCATGGTCATGGGGAAAGATAGCTCACACATGGTATATTCTAGAGTAAGAAAGTATAACCATTAGTCACATCATCGAAAACCAGGGGATTCTAGAAAAATCCACCTCAATGAATACAATGGGCTTTCTGGGTCACACAAAAATCACTTCCCACAATCCTTGGATGGTTGGGGTACTCATCCCCGATGAATAAGGAGGGTATGTAGGGTAACACAAACGTTGGACCCCCCAGTGGACATTCCTGCTCACATAGAAGCCGCTTCCCACTAGCTATACTAAGGTACTCCTCCTGTCGAGTACCATGGGTCATTTGGGTCACACAGATGCAGCTCACCCCTATGGATATGTCGGGTCACACAGAAGAAGCTTCCCACTAGGCTATATTAGTCGATCCACATAAGGTATCTTGTCAACTGTCTTTATGACTCATCCAACCATAGGGTTTCCCCACATAACATGCTTGATCTCAAGAGAAATACTTCCCAATCCGTTTATCAAATTCCAACTTCCAGGAAATCCACCATAAAGGATGCTAAAAAGCTCCACCTTCTCGCGATGTTTCCAACACCGAAAATGGGTCAACAATTGGATTCCCAATTTGAAATGTATTGGAGTTTTTTCAAGAAGGGGTATGTTGGGTCTGGGTCTGATCCAACCCGGTTGGACTAGCCAGACCCAGTCCCGGCCTGTCTTGGGTATGGCCTGCACCCTGCCCGGCCTGGGTCCAGCCTGCACCATGCCCTATCTGCCTTGCAGGGACCTGACTAGAAGTTGTGTCTGATTCCACATCACACCGCGGGTTGTCTGTGGGGCTGCCTTCTCGTCTGCGGTCAATGGATCGTGACCTTTGCACCGTGGGATTCGGCGTAGTGCCGCATTCACAATGCATCGATGAGATCGGGTGTCCATGCCCACCTTCCTCCAGCCACCATCACTTGTTGCACCGCCAAGGTCGGTTGACCGTGAAAATATTTTGGTGTTCCGTCACATCACGCCGCTACACTCCCATGGCGGCTGTCATAGCCCACCAATGACGATTTATTCTACAGACTATTGGGTCCTCTCTGGTGGTCTGTTCGTCGTGCCACTTGAAACTATGGCCTTCGACGGATCCCATGTTCCCTGGAAGGAATTGGATCCCTCTTGTTGATTTTTTGAATTCACATCCATGAAGAAAATACATGGTAGAGGGTTTAAATACACAGATTTTTTACATGTAATTTTTTTTAAAATTATAAGGTATTTTACGACTCCAATAAAATTAACGGCGCGTGATTCCGAGGCCCGGTGTGCCTGGAATGAATTTTTAAACATTGTTTCTGGTATGTTAAATAAACGGGTGAGTGGAATTTTCTAACTTTTGAATACTTCCTCATATTAAAAATCTGAGGGCACCGTTTAATCCAGAGTTCCATTATTCTCTTATGGGATGATTCACTTCAACTATAGTAGGTCCCGTGAAAAATCTAGTTTTTGGAACTTTTAATAGAATAAATAAAATAACATTATTATTTTATTTTATTCTATTCGTCCAACAGAAAATAAATAAGTTGGGACCAATGACGTGTCAAGCTAATAAATGGATGGACCCTCCAATCAAAGTAAAATCATCATTTGGGGAAATTTGGAAGCTTCATATTAATGATCCCTAATAACTCCTCACTTCATTATATACTCTCCCCCTCTCCTCTAAATATAGATCTTGAGGGAGTGGTATCAGACAAGCTTCTCCAACCAGTGAAGTTCTGTTGGAGTGTCATAACTCCAAGCCCTTAGAGGATGGAGCCAACCCCAGAAAGAGGTGGCTTGCGACACCGAAACCCCAAACCAGAGTTTGACGTCCGAAAGATGGGGAGGGCAGCATGTTGCGGGGATGAGGAACAATGAGACCCCAACAACTGAGAGTGCTCTACAAAGTTTCAAGGTATGGGTTTGCATTGATTTTGTTTTTCCCCTATTCTATTTCAATAAATAGAAGAACTGATCGACTCAAAAACAAGTTGAACTATTGTTTCATTTTTTTAATATACGGGAGGGTGTGATTTATTATTTGGGTCACGAATTGATACTGATACATGAAATTTCGTTAAAAATTCCCTCGAAACACCCTCGGGTTTATATAAAATGCGGATGGACTGGGTCGGCACGAACAAGGCTTATGCCCCACCCTTCGTGTGTTATTTGTGATAGCCTTTTCTTGATTTTGGTTACAACCTGATGTAGGGCTTACCCAAGAGAAGAGTGAGATCCCATGAAACCGAAAATGCCAACTGCAAAAGAATGTGGGCCACCGGTGCATGATAGGTGGCCAGACGAACACCCTTCCGCTGGCACTAGCACCGGAAATGGCACACTGCAGTGCGACAGCGGAACACGGTGGCATTGGCTACATGTCTAGTAGAAGACCGGTTTCCTTCCTGGGCTGCAGCAGAGCAGAGGAGGGGAACACCCCATGTGGCACACCCACACGGTAGAAGGGTTGTGTCCAAGGATGTCTGCAGCAGGATAAAAGGGCCGGCAGAACAACCGACAGCCAGGGGACGGGGCACGCTAGCAGTGCGCCCGGCAGAGGAACTACGACCCATCGACCATGGAACAGAGGAACCTATGGCCCGTCAGCCGCAACATAGAGGAAACTGTGGCCCATTGGCCACAGCGTGTAGGAACCCCATGGACCGTTGGCCAAGTTACGGAAGAAACTGTGGCCCGTCGGCAGTAGATTAGTTGAACTCCATCCCGTCTTCTATGGCACAGAAGAAATTGTGGCCCATCGGAAACAGCGTGCAGGAACCCCATGGCACATTGGCCGAGGTGCGGAAGAAACTGTGGCCCGTCGGCAGTAGCGTAGAGGAACTGTGGCCCCTCATCCACGGCGTAGATGACCCTCGACACTTTGTTGAGACAGACCCTGAGGGTTTGACCCGGTGAAATGGCCTCACACCACAACACCCCTACTCAGACGCATCAAATCCGGTTGTCCCTACTGGCCCACGATGCCGGCTTGTGGCACCACCGGGTCTGTCCAGCGGACTGACCCGCTATCCAGTGGGCCGACCGGTGACCCTGCCAGGTCGGGCTGGCCCCAGGGGGCCGGTTTGACCACATTCGGGTCTGACCCAAGTCATTCAAGGTTGAACCAGGTCAACCCGAAATGGCCCATGCCAAATCAAATTGGGCCGGTCTGATTGAGGGAGACCGGACCCAGACCCAGTATTGACTTGTTGCACAAAACAAGTCGTAACATCTAAACTGGGCATCTGTTTGATAAACCGTCTGCGTCGTCTGGATCCTTAAGACAAGGTGATCATTTTTTGGATGCTACACATGAGATTTAAACAATGGTAGGGCATGGAAAAGTTGTATCTAATACAAATCAAACTGGTCCCTAGGTAGTAAAATGCTCGTAACTCACAAAATGTGCATCCGATTGACGAGATGTTTGTGGCTTTGGGACTCTCTTTATGAGGAAGATAATTTAGGATACTTTTTGGTTACTTACATTTATATAATGATTCAGAATTTTTCTTTAGGAGTGGTTCTCCAATGCAGACTACTTATGGAACCCAGTGGTTGGCTGAGACCTGATGAATAATTGATGATTGGCCCAGTGAGAAGTGGCTCTGTATGACCCAGAAGTCCCACAGTGGGGAGTGGCTCTCTTTGACCTAGGAGACTGAAAATACTAGACAATATTAGTACCTCAGTTCATCCAATGTGGGAAGAAAAATTGTGTGCCCCAGAATTCCCACGGTGGGAAGTAGCTCTGTGTGACCCAACATGCCCACAGTACCCATTAGGGATGGGTACCACAACAGCTCAGGTCTAGTGGGAAGAAGACTTGTGTGAATCGGAAAGCCTACTATATTCAATCAAATAGGAGTTCTCTAGTAGCTATGGAGTTAGATGATGTGAATAACCTTCTTTCCTTGACCTAATGTGATACCTGGTGTGAGTTCACTTGTGTTGTTTAATTTTTATTCATGCATTGTGGTTCATCCTTTGTAAAATATAGGATACCTACAGGAATGTCTCGGGGTCCCTAATGAATATCATTATAATCACCCCTACACGAGCTTTTTCAGAACCTTGTTGTGTCTGGTGACGATTACGTACAACATTGATCAAGGATGAGGGAGCTAGGACAGGGCGATGCTTGGAGTTGGACCTTTTTGACGTGACATGACGCAGGGATTACAGATCATGATCTATACCTACAATTCATGTACGATACATATTTGGATGATCCAAGAGTTTCCTTTTACATTTTAGTTATTTAGTACTATTTCATTTGTACTTTTACTTTTTCCAGTTAGGATTGTATTCCATCCCCATTTATTTTTAGCCCTCTATACTACAATAGATTACTTCACAGTTTGTTTTGTTGCGTTCTAGTCTATGGTGTTTCCTCATGTTGCATTCTACTCTTTGGGTTTGTACATTTTTTAAGGAAACACCGTACCTTTTTAGGGATATGCCTTTTGATGCTAGACTCCAGCCCCTATCCTATAGATGGTTGGCTTGGGGCAGTCACAGCACGGGACCCAGGGGACGGGTTATGAAAAAGTGGTATCATATGTGGTCAGTTCTACCTCAGAGACCGAGAGTCTATGTTTTTCTTTTAAAGAAATATTTGCGAGTGTTGCGAGTCTGAACATTAGGTTTAGCGAGTCCAGGGTTGGTGCGATGGCTAATGTATCCATAAATTGGAACCTTGATTATTTCTTTTCGGCTCAATGCACAAACATACTGGTTGCATTTTCGTTTTATAATTTCGTATAATAGTCAGCTCCCTAAGTATAATGTTATAACTGTGGAATGTCTTTATATATCTCAGGATGCCTCCATGAGGACGACTAGACGGGATCCACATGCATGAGACCAACCCTCTCAACGACAAGGTGTCTGTCCCGGGGCTAGTGTTCTAGATGGCCCTACTGGGTGGTTCCCTAGTGCTACCACCACCCAATGGTCAGCCCATACTACTGGCGGTTCCAGTAGATTACGTTCGTAGGCTTAGCACTCTACATGAGTTTCAGAAATAGAGACCTCCTAGGATCAGGGGTGAGATAGACCCTCAAGTCGATGAGGACTGGCTAGAGGATGTGACGTGGGTCTTCCTCCTATTGAGGACACTACCCAACCAGATGGCGGTCTTGGTGGCAAGCCTTCTACATAGATTGATTTGGCGATTGTGGAGTCTGAACATCTAGGTTCAAAATTCGGTGACTATAACATCGGTTGACTTCGAGAGACTTTTTTGTGAGGATTTCTCCCAGCGACGTTGCACTTTTTGTACATTTAGGACCTCCTTCACCTTCAGCAGGGCATCTTGATAGTGGTGGTGTGCTCGATGAGGTTCATAGAGGATTCCCACTACTATACGAATACAGTGAGAGACCCTTTCATCTAGGCTCGAGATTTTGAGCAGGGGATGAGGATGGAGATTAGGGATTTATTGGTGACCCTCAACATCCCCTCCCAGGTATGAATACTAGAGCGAGCCCTACTTGTAGAGAGCTTCTAGACAGAGGAGGCCCTAACAGCGAGAGCTGATAGTAGACCCAATGTTTTCGATACCTTGGTAGGCAGCAGGAATTAGGCATGTAGGCCCATGAGGTAAGGCCTTTTAGAGGGAGAACCCATGACTCATGGTCGGTATTATGAGGCTCCCAGTCTAGAGGGAGTCAAAAGGAAGCCAGGAGGTGCTTTACGTGCGGTGGACAGGGAAACATGGCTCGTGAATGCATGATCGGACATACGGATGGCTAGAATTTGGTCAAGGGACCGCTATGGAAGTGGCATAGGTTCAAGCGAGGAGGTTTGTAGGGTGAAGAACATGGTAGGGGAACTAGCCAGGCAGGAGGCGGTGGGCGACGATTCGAGGTGCTACCATAACCACCTCTAAGAGGTCCACCCCAACCATAGGGATCAGGTGGAAAGGGGAGAGAGCATCTCTAAGAACATGAGGCCAATGATCACGGTGCTTCAGAGATGATTAGAGACACCATATTTGTTTACTCCACCATAGCTATAGTTTATATAGACACGGGTGTTAGTCACACTTTTATTTCAATGAACCCAATCCAGAGCTCAAAGATTCTGATGGATCTGTTGGCTCAATCCTTACGGCTAGAGACTCCTACGGGAGTCGATTCAATGATTACCCACTGGTGTGGGAAGTCTAAGATTACTCAAGGAAGTGAGAGATTCGTCTGTGATCTCCTAGTAGCGGCGTCGAGGAGTTACGATGTCATCCTGCATAGGGACTAGTTATCCATAGTCCATGCTCAAAATGACTATATTAGGTGGGAAGTGCAGTGGATCCGCACAGATGTGATCATGTTTTCCATCACAGGTGAGAAGGGGACCTTTGTATCATAGGACAGAATAACCTAGAGGAGGGTGCATATGATCACTCATATGTTGGATATCCTTACCCTTAGGGAAATTGATGTTGAGAGTACGAGTTAGCCTGTAGTGGTGGACCAGTACAACGATGTCTTCCCTGATGATGTCCCATGACTACCTCCATGTAGAGAGGTACACTTTTTCATCGACCTGAACACCTATTATGGCACTTATATCTACACAAGCATATCGGATGGCTCCTGTGTAGGTTCGTGAGTTACGGGTACCGTTAGAGGACTTATAGGGAAAGGGGTTCATATGACCCAATTTTTCTCCTTGGGTATCCCCAATTTTGTTCCTAAAGAAGGTAGATGGGAGTTTGAGAATCTGTGTGGACTATCATCACCTGTACCCAGTGACCGTGAAAAATAAGTATCCACTTCTGGGAATTGATGATCTTTTCGATCAGCTAAAGGGGAGCCAGTTGGATTTTGAAGATAGACCTTAGATTAGCATATCATCAGCTCATGGTACGAGATGAGGATGTATAGAATATGTCCATCATATGTAGTTATAGCCACTATGAGTTCATGGATATGCCATTCGGTGTGAACAATGCCCCTGGAGTGTTCATGGGACTCATGAAAATAATTTTCCATCGATACCATGATATCTTGTTGGTGGTCCTCAATGAAGAAATCCTGATATACTCTGCGATGGGGAGGAACATGCCTGTCATCTGTAGATAATTATGGATACCCTTCGAGAGAACCAGCTTTATGTTAATCTATGGATGTTCTAATTCTTGGATAAGAGCGGTCCACATTTTGGGAAACGATATCTCAGAGGCTGGAGTTGCAGTGAATCCAGCGAAGATAGAGGATGTACTTGCTGGAGATGCAGTGGATCCCGAAAATTTTTAGATCATCAAGGAGAGGAAGAAGACAGTGTAGTGTAGATAGAATTCTTATTCGGATAGGAGGAGGAGTCCAATGGAGTTTAAGTATGGGGACCATGTATTCTTCCGAGTCTCCCCTCGAAAGGGACTATGGAGATTTTCCTGAGGCGGCAGGTTATCATTGAGGTTTATCAGACCATTTCTGATACTTCAGAGGATTGGAAAGGTGGAGTACTTCATGGAACTCCCACCGTAGTTGGAAAGGTTGCACGATGTCTTCAATGTATCCCAACTGAGGGGATACGTGCACGACCCATCTCACATCATCGACCATGGTGAGTTGGACTTGGACGATGGGGTGACATTTATAGAGGTTCTAGTGAAGATAGGGGATCAATAGAAGTGGGTCCTTCGGGGTTGGTCGATACCTCTGATGCACGTTCGATAGTAGCACAAGAACATCTTGGAGAGAACATGGGATCGGGAGGCTCATATTATTACTCGGTACCCCCATTTTTCCATAGTCTATTTTATAGAATTCAAGGACGTAAAGCCCTAGGTGGGGATAATGTGAAGTTCCAACTTTTTTTCCATGTAATTTGTTTTAAATTATATAGAATATTAAAATTTAGATAAAATTGACGACACGTGATCCCAAGGCCTGGTGTGCCCGGAATTAATTTCTTAATTTATTTTCGGGTTAGTTCAGTAAACATGCGAGCATCATATTCTAAATTTTGAACCGTTGATTGAATTAAAAATCTAAGGGCACCTTTGAAACCGCAGCATCGATATTTGCTTAATGGAGGATTCACTTCGACTGTAGTAGGTCCCAAGAAAAAGTTAGTTTTTGGAACATTTAATAGAATAAATAATATAACTTTATTATTTTATTTTATTTTATTCATCCAATGGACAAGCGGTGAGGTGGGACCGGTGATGTGTCAAATGAATAAATGGATAGACCATCCAATCAATGTAACAGTAACATAGGTTGAAATTAGGAATATTCCTATTAATGATCCCTAATAACTCCTTGTCTCATTACTTACTCTCCCCCTCTCCTATAAATATAGAGCTTAGGGGAGGGGTATGAGACAAGCTTTGCCAAGAAGAAAAGTTCTGTTGGAGTGTCGTAATGCTGAACCCATAGAGGACGGATCCAAACCCAACAAGAGGTGATGTGAGACACTGAAACCCCGAACCGGAGTTTGATGTTTGAGCGGCAGCGAGGGCAGGTTGTTGCGGGGATGAAAAACAATGAGACTCCCACAACCGTGAGTTCTCTCCAACATTCCAGGGTTATGGGTTGTGTTGATTTTAGTTTCCCCCTCTTCTCTTTCTAAAAAGATTATAACAGATCAAATCACAAACAATTTGAACCATTTTTTTATTTTATTTTTAAATGACGGTGGGTCTGCCTTATCTTTGGGGTCGGGAATTCTAACCTAGGCTTAAAATTTAGTAAAACTTTTCCCCAAAACTCCCCCAGGTTTATATCTAACGTGGAGGGTGCATGCCGACATGAAAAATTCCTGAGCCTCACTGTTCATGTGTTATTTATGATATCCTTTTCTTGAAGTTTCTGAAAACCTGAAGAAGGGCCTAACCTAGCGAAGAGCATGATCCTAGGAAACTGAAAACGTCAACGACATAGAAAAGTGAGCCACTACTGCACGACGGGTGGCCCGACGATCACCCTGCCACTGGCACTGGTCCCAACGGCAGTGCATAGTGGCGCGGCTGCGGAATGAGGCGGAACTGGTCATGTTTCCGGAAGAAGACCGACCGCCGCCTCGGGCAGTGGCAGAGCAGAAGAGGGTCATGCCCACGTGGCAGTAGGCCAGCGGCCTATGATGGCCATGGTAGGAGCAACGGGCCATCGGTACAACGGGCGACCAGAAAATAGGGCTCGCAGCAATGGCCCATCTGGAGGAGGAACCATGCCCCGTCACCTATGGTGCGAAGGAACCGACAACCCTTCAGTCAAGACACAGAGAAAACAACGGCCCGTCAGATGCAGCGCGGAGGAACCCACGACCCGTCAGCCGTGATGCGGAGGAAACTACTCCCCATCGGCCATAGTGTGGAGGAAATGCGGTGCCACATGGAACTACGTTGGTTCAACCCCCAAGGGTTTGACCCGTTGACATATCCCCATGCCACGTCAGCCCTACCGGGATGCATCGTGCCCGGGTGCCCCTGGAAGAATGTGCCACCAGGCAGCTGGCCCTGCCGGCTCGGTCCAGCGGCCCGACCCGCGACCCTGCCGGGATGGGCCGACCCCAGCAGGCCGGTTTGACCTAAGTAGGGTCAAACCCGAGTCAGGCCATGGTGAACCGGATTGGCCCATGCTGAACCGGGTTGGGCCGGTCCAACTGACGCACACCAGACCCGGACCAAATACAGACTAGATACACAAAATATGCCCTAACATTTACACTAGATGTCTATTTGATGAACCTTTTGTGGTGTCGGGATCCTTAGGATGATGAGGTCATTTTTGGGACGTTCCACCCAAGTTTTTTAAATATTTGCGGAACGGTCGAGTTAGATCGTATACGAATCCAACCGGGCCCTCGGCACTAAAAGGCATGTAACTCACAAACTGTGCATCTGATTGACGAACATTTTGCAGATTTGGGACTCTCTAAAGAAACTGATATTTTGGAAAAATTTGTGGTTACTTATAGGGATATCATGATGCAGTGAGTTTCTTGAGGAGCAGTTCTCCCAAGAAGACTACGAATAGAACCCTACGGTTGGCTAAGACAAGAAGACTGCTTGACGATTGGCCCTGTTGGGAGTGGCTCTATGTGACCCAACATTCCAATGGTGGAGAGCGTCTTTGTGTGACCTAGGAGACCCACATTACCTGATCGGAAGAGTAATTCAGTTTGGCCAATATGGGAAGCTTCTTTGTGTGACCCAGCAAGCCCATGGTGGGAAGAGGCTCTGTGTGACCTAGCATTCCCATAGTACCCATCAGGGATGGGAACCACAGCATTTCAAGGTTATTGGGAAGAGGCTCTATGTGACCCATAAGGCCCATTATACTCGATTGAGAAGGATTTATCCAGAAGCCGAAGAGTTTTATGATCTGATGACCCTTCTATTATTGACCTAATGTGATATCTGGTGTCAGCTGACTTGTGTTGTGTACTTTTGCTTCATGATTTGTTTTTTATCCTTTATGGAACCCTAGATGAACTATGGGGGTATCAGTGTTCCTAATGAGTGTCTTTATACTCACCCTTGAATGGGCTTCGCCCGCACCTTGTTGTGTCTGGATCAGATGATGTACAGCGTTGATCGACGATGTGGGAGCTTGGACTAGGTGGTGCATGGAGGTGGACATTTTTAACATGATGTGACACAGGGAATATAGATCATGAGTTTTTTCTACCTTTCAGGTAGGATCCTCGGTGGATGATCTAGGAGCTGCCTTTCACATTTCAGTTGTTTTGTAATTTTTCAATTGTACATGTACCTTTTCTTTTTTAGCTTGTATTCTGGCGCCAATTTTTCAGCACTCTTTACTACAGCAGTTTACTTCACAGTTTCGTTGTTGTGTTCTAGTATATGTGGTTTCCTATGGTTGTGTTCTACTCTGTGTGTTTTTACAGGTTTAAAGGAAACACCTTCCTGTTTTAGGGATATTCCATTCGGCGGTAGTCCTCAGCCCCTGCCCTATAGAATGAGGGCTTCAGTTAGTCACGACATGGGCCCCGGGGGACGAGTCATGGTAGAGGGGTATAATTATTTTTTGTGTCATTCATCACCCTTCACATTAGAAATTTTAAATTAGGGACGCTTTGGATTACCATTATATAAAAAAAATAATTAAATCCTGGATATGAAACCCAAGGAATACTCCCTCCAACAAGAACAAATGATCAGTGGATCAAAATGTATTTGAGTGGATCCCCGTTCATTGTTTCTAGAAAAAGAACCAGAAAAATGTAAAACAATTAAACCCCTACATTGATCGACATTCATCATTGAAGGTCTCTTCCCTCGAGGATTCATACTCAGTTGGCATTCATCGCTTCCCTGTCCTTTTCTTCGTAAAGTGTTGAAATTTATAGCAATCTTGCTGGCATTCGTCATTTACTGTTGGAGTGAAATCCTTGCTATAGATTTTGTATAGAATTTCAATAGTTTACTTCTCAACTATCTAACTCATTAACCCATTAAAAGAATACACATTAAAATATTTTTGTTCAGCTGCGATGTCGCAGCATTATGTTTTTTAATTTATGAAACAACATATCTTTAATACTTCAACTAATGTTTCATTACACAGAAAAAAAATGATCCATTAATGAGCTTCAATTAATTCTCCTCGTTGTCACACCGTAGTGCCAATGCCTACCACTCAATTGTGAAAAAAGAAGAGAAATTCACTTTTATGTTATTTTATTATTTACTAAAAATCTTGAAAATTAACCTTCCCTTCTGACCCTTTCTAGTAAATGATATGTCCTTTTTAGGAAAATCATGGTTTTTTAGATAATGTTCCCTTATATTTGAAATCTGAGAACTTATTTTAATGTTCGAAATACCTGCATTCCCATTTACTTAAACATATAAAAAAATTTAATATTCCATTCAGCACTAACCGGGTCCCGGAATCACGTACCTTCAAAGCGTGCTATCTTTCTATCATTCACCACAATTTTTTAAAAACATTATATAGAAATTATGGTTCATTATATTTCCCCCACCTTTGATCTTTTCATCCCCAAAAGCTAAAAGAATGGCTAATCAAACAAATGGTGGAACTAAGCATGAATATTATCCTCAAACTCCCATGTAGTCTCCTAGAGATTCTCGTTCAACCAATGAATGTGCACTAGAGGAATCGATCATCTAAGAAGGACCTACTCCTATCGATCCTCTATCTATCAGGAACTCCTCAAACATCATCCCATTATCAATGTCCATCTCTCCCAAGTCGATGAGGTGCGATGGGTTATGCACGTAACTTATCAGATGTGACACGTGGAAAGAATCCTGTACACGGTGCATCTGTGGGGAACTATCTAGGATGTACACCACCTCTCCTACTCTTCTTAAAATTTGAAATGATACGATGATCCTCAGAGATATCTTGTTACCTGGCCAAATCTCTGCAATCCCTCTTTAGGTGAGACCCAATGGAAAACATGGTCTCCCTCATCAAAACCCAAAGGTCTCTACCTCTATTCAACATATGATTTCTTCCAGCTCTGTGTAGTCTTCATCCACCCCTAGATAATCTGCACCTTTTCAGTGGTAGCCCATACCAACTTTATACCCATGAGTGCTGACTACCCTAGGTCTGTCCAACATAGAGGTGATCTGCAAGGTCACTCGTACAAGACCTCAAAAATTTCCATGCCAATGGCGGGGTGATATCTTTTGTTTTATGTAACCTCAACAAATGGAAGGTGGTCCTCCCAACTACGACCAAAATCAAGGATGAAAGCACGAAGCATGTCCTTTATGGTATGTATAGTATGCTCTGTCTGACTCTCTAAAGGTATATAATGTCTAAAATCATGGGTTGTTATATTATACCACCCATAAATATTTTTCATTCTTTTAATTTTATATAATTTCCAATAATTTTTTTTAAAATTTATCAAAATAAATGTAAATGATTGGAGGATAAATATACATAAGTAGAATGAAATATCTTATAATCTACAATGATATCAATTTCTTCTTAAAATAAATTTTATGGAAATTATAATTCTGCAAAAATTATAATTTTATTAATATTTCTTAAAACATGAATTTATATTGTGCGACTCATACATGTGAATGATTTTCAAATAGAATATCTTAACAACTGAGCGTTGTTTCATCAAAATACTGAATATATTTATCATCATCATGATTAGGTATAATATTTATTTTTTCACACAGAGAGATAGAATTATCAAATGTATTTACCGAATTTCTTTCCAAAGTTTTATCCTTCAATTGTGTTCCAAGTAGTGTTCCACCTCTTATTTATCTCATTATATAAATGAAAAATAACCATGTATAATTCTTCATGTCTAAAGCACTAAACATAACTTTTAACAAATCAAAATATCCATTTAAAAAGACAAATTGTTCTTCTTATATCAATACATTTACCAAAACCAAAATGGTTACCAAAATATAGTGTATTAAAACATCTATATATGGAAATAATTTAGCAATATCCAACACCTAAATATTAACACCTAATTTTTAATACAAATCAATCCAAAAATAACAAAACCAAAAAAAACATCAAAATTTAGATGACCAAATTTTAATACTAAATATTAGAATTACATTCCTATATATTCTTCCATAATCAACTTATCATTTATATTTATAAAATATTAATCACATATAATGTCAAATACCAAAAATCATATTACAAAATAATATATTTACAAATTATATTCCAATATTCGGAATAAAAAAACAAAAATCACAATAAAACCATAAAAAATTCATATGAGCTTCGAAAAGTAAACTCAAAGTTTATTTATCAAACAAGATCACATATTTTTACAGAAATAGTCCAATAAACTTAATTATATAATGTTACAAATATATTTAAATTCATCAAAAATAAATTAATCACTTAGTCAACAAATCACATTTCAATCCAACGTTTATCTATAGTGACACTACTTTTTCGTACATGAATATTAAAAAGTTTTAAATATATTGTTACAAAACCCGGATCCAATGGTTTTGTATCCTAGTAAAATTATGAACAAACATTAATTTTTCATAAAAAAAGACAAAAATATTATTTAATTTCTTCTTCTATAGCTTTTTATTGTTCCTCATGTTCTAATTAGTATAAGTATTCTCCCAAGGATAAACATCAAAATAATTGGTAAGCTAAAAGCCTAGTAAGGAGATGAATAAGGGACATGAAACATATGTGATCATAATTATCATAATAATAAAATAATCAAAGTATCATCATAATAATCATGATATGAAACATTCGATAAAGACATGGAATGTGTCAATGAATAAACATGAAACATAATGTCTTAGTTGTCAAATACAACACATTGTTATGAAAAAAATATATAATTATCTTCATGTATATTTCACTTTTTCTCCTGAGATAAATCACATTACCTATTTCATTTTAGTTCTATATAATTCAAGGTAAACCCATAACATCATAATATTTACTCCTATATATAATTCCTGGTGCACCCATCACATCATAACATTTACATAATCAAGCATTCAATATAGAATGTGTTTCAATCATAGTAATAAAATAAATCATATAAAGGAAGGAGTTTCATTTAATAAAAAATTAAATTCATGAATAATCTTTGGGGTATAATAATAATCGATCTTGAGTTAATACGAAACAATCTCATGATAAGTAAAAGATTTGTTTTTAAATAAGAGTAAATTTAGAAAAACTATTGAATTTCTCATAAAATCATATTGAAAGATATATATGCACGATAATAAAACCCAAGGTAAAAATTATATAAATTAATCATTAAATTAATATCAATAAATAAAATGGAGTGAAATAGGTAAAACCCAAAGAAATTGAGTTGAGTTTGAAAATCCCATTTCCTAATGTCTGAATGATTTTTTCTCTTCAAAATCATAGATAAAAAAATTATATTAATAAATTAACAAATATATAACTTCTTCTATATTTATTTTATTTATTATAGTTACATTGAATTAATTTTATTTATGATATATAGTGTATAATTTCATCATTTTAGAGCATTTGTTTTATGGGTTTTCAAGATTGGTTCACCTGTATACAAGTATGTAATATCATTTAAACTGAGAATAATTGTCCAAAATTAAAATTATTAGATATTATTGAACATAAATAATTTCTAACGGTATTATTTATTATTTTATCTACATATTAGGATTATTAATTAGATGACATGTTTATGATAATCATTTTTATTAATTTGGAATTTTTCAA
Organism: Viscum album; assembly: GCA_963277665.1. NCBI lineage: Eukaryota > Viridiplantae > Streptophyta > Magnoliopsida > Santalales > Viscaceae > Viscum > Viscum album. Next base: position 1,906,282,108 of record OY728158.1, read on the forward strand.
TCACACCAAACTCATTTTGTTTTATTATTCAATATTACAAATATATATATGGCCCTGAACATAAAAATGGTTATAAAATACATTTAGAAACTTATTTTAGCAATTATAATGGTTTTATGTCCATCTTTGAAGCTAGTAGTGGAAAATTAAAATGCATAATCTATTGTGGTGGTAAATCGATACACCACGGATGATATTTTCATGTTTAGAAAAAAAAAGAAAATGTAAAGAGACATGAAGATGAATATATCCATTAAAATAATAAAATTGCAGTATATAAAATATAATGGAGTCGTTATTCCACTTGGATAAGTCTAAATGATGATATAAATAGAAAATAAATGAAATTGAAATGAATGAAAAAGAAAAAGAAAGGGGGGTTTTACTCTTCAATTATCCTCCTTAAGAATGAAATTTAGGAAATTTGTTTTTGTATTTTCTTGGAAACAAAGGATATTGGGAATGGGGTAGGTGATTAGAATATTTTTGGGTAAATTCTTTACACATTTCAATGATTGGATTGTCATGACCTGTCCCCCAGGGCCTATATCGCGACTACCCCAAGACCGCCTTCCATATGCCAGGGGAAGGTGACTAGCACCGAAGGCGTAAATCCCGAAACTGGGAAGAGATTTCCTTTATAAACATAACACACACAATAGATTATGAACCTGGAAGTAATACAATATGTAAAAACTATATACAAAAGTGTCCAAGAATGTAAAAGGGCCCGGAAATACAAGCCCAACTGTAAAGTATTAGTACAACTAAAAAAGGGACAAACAGATCAAAGGTAAAGAGCATCTCCTGGATCATACTTTGGTGTTCCTACCTGAAGGGTAGGTACAGATGGCCACCTCAGCACTCCTCGTTCGTCAGACTCCTCTGTGTACCGACTTGTCATAAGGTCCAACTCTTGGTACCATATAGTCCTTGCACTCTCGGCCTCAGTCAGCTTTTTCTGTCTTATTCATCTAAAACAACAATGTCTAGGCATAGCCAATGCATTGGTGATTATAATGATACTCAGTAGGGACCCCATGATACTCATGGTATCAGTAAATCCAACAAGAATAATCCACAAGTATGAAATCAACATATAACCATCACTTAGGTATATGCCCATACATATACCTATGTTATCTAGTAACCAATCTCATTTGTGAGCTAAACACAAAAGTCATAGACTCGGATCAAAATAGGATTTTATTCTAAGGTATAGAATCAAGTAATAACCCCTGTTATATGGTCAGAACCTTGGCTGATGGTGTACTCATCCTCTAATGACTACAGTGGGCATGCCATGTCACACATAGGAGCTTCCCACTATCCTGGACTGCTGTCTTACTCCTCATATTGAGTACCGTGGATCTGCTTCACTCATAGAGAGGCGCTCCCCACTATGGTTATTCAACGCTCACTCAGAGGTGCTCCCCCTCGTAGTCGGATGAGGTACTCCTCATGTTGATATCGTGGGTCTATTGCATCACACAAAGGCTCTCCCCACTGTGGTTATGCTGCATCACACAGAGGCGCTCCCCACAGGGCTAGTCAAAACACTCTGAGTCGTAAGGACAACAGTCGTGAGGTAGCAGCCAACTACTAGGTCTTTGTACGCCTCTTACTCGTCTCCGAGAGGATCCTCTCCAAAATCTACTAGTTGATTCTCCGAATATCACAATGTCCAATGAAGAAGTATCTCGATAGTCCGCCTCGTCATAGGGGTATCAACGCAATAGTCAGCGTGTCAATTGGATGTCCGGTCTGTGAGTTATTGGCATTTCTGTTCCAAGGGCCCGGATCGTTTTAGGTTCAAACCAACATGACCATACACCAACTATGTCCAAACCTCAATTGGGGTATGCCAAAATATTTGTATCTCTCCAAGATTTCCATCGCCTTACGCAGTTCGTCGTTTGGACACCTGAAGCCTATGATATGTGTGAAAAGGTGTATTCGGCTAATCGGGTCCGGACTGGGGTCTAACCCAGTCCTTTGGTCCAACCCAGTCCACGAGTTTGACCCGACCCTAAAGGAAGTGGCCCGGCCCGAGGGGTGGCCCGACCCGAGAGGGCGGCCCGTCCCGAGGGGACAGCCCGACCCTAAGGCTGCCCGGCCTGAGGTAGTGGACTGACCCGAGGGGTGGCCTGGCCCGAGGGGGAGGCCCGACCCGATGGAGACCTCATAGCCCGGTTGGCCTTGCGGCCCGGTCAGCCTGGTGGCCTGGTCGGCCGAGCAGCCCGTCGGGGGTTCACCTTAGCCGTGAACAAGGAAGGAAGTCGTGCTCCCCCCGGCTCCCGAATAGATCTTCCGTTCTGGTGGAGCTCTAACCGGCGCCAGGTGGCACCGGTCCGGCACACCCAGTTCCCGACATGGTCCCTCTCCACCAAGCTGGCTGAGTTTCCAGCCGCTCAGCTCCAACGACACGACACGATAGCGCTGCGCCCCTCTTCCACGGCCCTCTCTAGCCGCTGCCCTATACCCCCACATGGTGCGATGACGCCGCGCCCCTCCACTACGGCCCGCCATGTCCGCGGTCCGGCACCACCGTGAGGATCGAGGGCACCGTGCGCCTCCTCCACTGCCCATCATGGCCGCAGCTCTCCTTCCGCGCAGCACGGTGGTGTCACACCCTCATGGAGTCCTGACACCCTTACACCGCTGGTTCCTTCGCGGTCGGCCCGTCACTTGCCGCTGTTGCTTTTGCTGCAATCCGTTCCTCCAGAGGTTGTGTTGCAACTCCACCGTCATCATCATATGAGAAAAACAAAGGGGGAGGGTTGGTCCATGTTCGTGCAGTCTGATCCCTCCCCATTAATGCATTATCCATCGGCAATTCACATTCCTTACATTCAACGATGTAGAATTGAAACAACAAATCAACTCAAAACCCTCTACCTCTCTTGTTGATCATTGACGGTGGAAGGAGAGGAATGGAAGACATCGATTCGTTGACTTCGGGAAGCGTCAGGGGTAGGTGACCGAGGAAGAAGCGTCGTCAATGTTCTTCATGGTCATCTCCATCTCTTTTCGCACAATTGAAGATTGATGAAGGAGTTCGTTGTTCTCCGTGGGTGAGCGGAATTCTTTATTGGATGGATGAAGTTCTCCAAGTCCTTCCAATCCCTCTCTCAAGCTAAACCAAATGAATTGCCATCAAAAAAATAATAGACTAATGAATATTTTAATGGTTGGAAAGAATTCAAATGGATTCAAAAGGAGTTTAATTAAATTGAGTGAATAAATTCAATTAATCAATTGAGAGGGTTGGCATAATTAATTAATGGGGGAAGTCCTAGGGTTTCTCCACAAAATTGGGGGTTTCAAGGGGTTACAACCCCTGAGTGTTCCCCACCAAGATATCCTCCGAAGGGAGGTTATGTGTAGGTGGCCCCCACCACCATAACCTCTCATCGGTTGATATGGTGTTTTGGATCCCACCTCTATCCTCCTCTTGGATATTTTAACCACCATGAAATAAAAATATGTTATCTTCTTATTTTTATTTAATTTATTTAAAAACCCCAAAATCAAGCTTCCATTCTTGTTAGAACACAACTGTGGTGAAGGTCGCACTAAGCATTCAATGACTCTGTGATTTAAACGGTGCCCTCCGATTTCAATTCCGAGAACCGGTTCAAAAGTTATAAAAACCAGATCATACTTTTACTGAACATACCCAAAAAAACTTCATAAATTTATTCTGAGCACACCGGGGCTCGAAATCAAGCATAGTAAATTTTGGTGTACTCGTAAAAATCCCATGAATTTATGAAAAAAAATTCCACGGAATTTTAGGGTATTTACATTCTCCCCACCTCAGGGATTTATGTCCTCATAATCTACAACTCAAAATAAGGGACCAAACTATGGTAATGAGAATGCATCTGAGTCTCCCGCTCCCAAGTGCTCTCCTTGTGGTTCTCGTGCTGCTAGCGAACGCGCACCAGAGGTATCAACCATCCATGATGGAATCGCTCCTGTCGATCCTTGATATCCACTAGAACCTCGGTGAAAGTTTCCCCATCATCAATGTCCCTCTCTCTATGGATGATGATGTGGGAAGGATCGTGCACGTATCTCCTCAGCTAAGATACGTGGAAGACGTCGTGCTCCAGGTGTAACTGAGTTGGTAGAGCTATGTGGTAACCACCTCACCTACACTATTGAGGACCTTTAAAGGTCCAATGAATCGCGTTGATAACTTGCAACCTCTGCGAAATCAACGTAGGCCTCATCGAGGTGAGACCCATAGAAAGATTTGGTCTCCATCCTTGAACTCCAGAGGCATCCATATCCTCTAAGTATATGACTTTTGGCTGCTCTATACAGTCTTCATCCACTCCTAGATGATCTGAACCATCTCTCTATTAGCCTGTATCATCTTTGGTCCCACTAGTGCTAACTCCCCTAGGCCTATACAACATAATTGTGATTTGCATGGTTGACCAAACAAGGACTCAAAAGGTGCCATACTGATGGTGGAGTGATAGATGTTGTTGTAGGAAATGTCCACCAAAGGTAAGTGGTCCTCCCTGTTTCTACCATAGTTGAGGACTCTTGCATGGACCATTTCCTTGAGGGTCTGGATGGTATGCTCTGTCTGACCATCCATCTAAGGATGGAAGGCGGTGCTGAAGCGAAGCTACATCCCAAATGCCTTTTGCAACCCCTTCCATAGCTGGGAAGTAACCCGTGAATCACGGTCGAAGATAATAGAAGAAGGTAATCCATGAAAACGCACAATCACCTGCATGTAGAGGCATCCTAATCTCTCTACCGAGCCCTGCTTGCTGATCGGTAGGAAGTGGGCCAACTTGGTGAGTCGGTCTACTATCACTCAAATCGAGTCAAGACCCCTGGATGTACGTGGGAGACCTATCACAAAGACCATGGATATCCCATCCCACATCCACTCTAGGACCTCTCAAGGCTGAAACGGGCCTAATAGTACCTGGTGCACCACCCTCACTTGTTGACAAGTGATGCATCATGAGAAAAACTCTGCAACTTCCTTCTTCATACATGGCCACCAGTGCTATTGTTGATGGTCCTGGTATATCTTTACCACTACTAGATATACCGCTAAAGGGGATGTGTGGAACTCCCTCAACACTTCCTCCTAAAGTGCTACTGGTACCATGTTGCATCCTCTGAAGAGGATGACGTGCTCCCTACCTTCATAAAATCCATCTGGTGCATGCCCTATGGATATCTGAGCACATCATCTATCATAGTCATTATCCCCATGTTTAGCCTCGCTGAATCGCTGAGGAAGTGGATGAGTAAATGTGAGATACAGAAGATAGGCTGCTCCATCCCTATCCATATAGGAAATCTGTAAGGTAGCCAGCTGCTCTGTCTCCTCTCATAGTAGTTTATATTAGTACTCCTGTTGAGCGAATCCTCAACAACATTCCCCATCCTAGGAGTATAGACTATCTCAAAGTCATAGTCCTGGAGTGACTCAAGCCATCGCCACTGTCTCAGGTTCACGTCCTTCAGAGAAAAGATATAACTGAGAATCTTGTGATCATATTAGTCTATGAAATGCTCTACCATTAGATAGTGTGGCCAAATCTTCATAGAAAACCCCAATGATGCTAACTCCAGGTCATGGGTAGCATAGTTCTGCTCATGCTGTCTCAACTGCTGAGAACCATATGTGATCACTATTTTCTCCTGAGTCAGGAAACACCCACGTACGGTCCCTGATGTGTCACATTAAACTATGTAAACTATGCCTTCCTCTGGAAGCCTCATGATGGGGGCACTAGTCAGCCACTAACATAGATATTGAAAGCTCTAATGGCATATCTCCGACCACGCAAAGGGTTAACCCTTCATCTTCATGGAAGATAGTGGCGCTGCAACTCTAGAGAAGTCTAGAACGAACCTCCGATAGTATCCAGCCAAGCCCAGGAAACTTCATACCTCCGTCACACTCTTGGGTGGCTCCCAAGAATGTACCGTCTCAATATATTCTAGATCTACTGCAACTCCATCCTCGGAGATGACATGTCCCAAGAAGTGAACCTCTCAAATCCAAAACCGGCACATCGAGAGATTTTCACAAAGATGTTTCTCTCAGAGTGTGTCTAGTACTACCTGCAAATGGTAGGCATGCTCCTCCTCAGTAGTCGAGTATAACAGAATGTTGATGATGAAGACCATGACAAAGAGATAGAGGTATGGCTAGAAGATACTATTCATGAGACACATGAACACTGCTGGAGCATTGGTTATGCGGAAGGAAAATCCAAGAACACGTAGTGGTCATACCGACACCTGAAGTTCATCTTCTATACATCCTCTTCAAGAACTCTGAGCTGCTGATAACCTGATCTAAGGCCTATCTTCTAGAACCATTGTTATCCGTTGAGCTGATCAAATAAGTCGTAAATCTTCCGAAGTGGGTACTTTTTCTTCATACTCACCTGGTTCAGGAGACGGTCGACAACACAGAGACTCAAGCTCCCATCTGCCTTCTTCGCGAATAGAATCGGGGCTGTCCCGGGAGAATCACTGGGCCAGATCAATCCCTTCCCATGCAAGCCATCCAACTATACCCATGGATCATGAAGCTCTGCGAGAGCCATCCGATATGATGGAGTAGATATCAATGTTGTCCTGGGGTACAGGTCAATATGGAAGTCCACCTCTCTACAAGGAGGTAGTCCTGGAACATAGTCAGGGAAAACATTCGTGTACTGGTCCACCATTACAAGATAATTAGGACTCTCCACATCAATTGCTCTGAAGGGAAAGGCAATCCAACTGGTGAGTGATCGGCTGGACCCTCCTCCAAGTAATTCCTTCATGTTCTGAAATGGTTCCCTTCTCGCCGGTGAAGGTGAACCTGGTCCCATCCGTGAAGACACACCACAATTTTCACCTAATACATTAAATCTGAGCATGGAATGTTCATAACCAGTCCATACCCAAGATGACATCATATGGCCTCGACGCCGCTACAAAGAGATCCTAGCCAATTCCCTCACCTCCGAGAGTAAGCACACACTGCTAGCACCAGTATGTAATCACCGAGTCTGATCCTGTAGGAGTCTGTTGTTGTAAGGATCGATCCAAAAGCTCCATCAGAATCTTCGAGCTCCAAACGAGGGCAATGGAAATGATTGAATGACTGGAAATTGTGTCAATAAGAACTGAATAAAAAGTGGAGTAGACATAGATCATACCTTGAATAATATCCAGAGTTCCATGGTCATATGCCTCAGCTGCCTAAAGCTGAGCTCTCCCCTGTCCACCCGCTCCCTGCAGTATGGGTGGTCCTCCAGGTGGTGGTGGTGGCAACACCTCGTAAATTCTTCCACTGCCAGCTACTCGACCAGCTCCTCTGCCACGTCCTCCTGCGCCCTGTGGACCACCTCTATTGAACCTTTTCCCTTGCATGGGAGGTCCCTCAACATACTATTGATTATCTGAATAGGGGGTCGGATAGTCACGAACCATGTGACCCTTCCAACCGTATGAGTAACACTGCCTACTCCTAGCAGGAAAGTCACTGCCTTGGGTGCCCCCCATAACTGATACTAAGTCCCGCGGTCATCCACCCATGGGTCTGGTCATCTTGGACCCCAACATCTTCGGTCTACTACTAGCTGTAGAAGACTCCGCTGCATGTCAACTAGTAGTGGGTCTCGCTGCTAGTGTCAGATCAACATGAAAACTCTCTAATATGATTGCTCTCTCTAACACCCCCGCCCACGGAAGGATGCTGAGGGAGATCATCGTGGCTCTGACCTCTCTCCCAGCCCATGCATGAAGGTCCGTGCCCTAAATAATGGGTCTCCTACCATATCTGTGTAGTAGCATGAGAGGTCGGTGAACCTCGCAGCCTACTGAGCTAGAGTCATGGTACCCTACTTTAGATGTAGTATCTATTGTATCTACAATGCTCAAAGACTGGATGGTTCAAACTATTCCCAGAACGGGCTCTCAAAGTCTTCCCATAGAAGTGTTGCCTCAACATGCACCTAGAGAATCAGGCTCCACCATCTTCCAAATGTTGCCTGGAGAAGAATGGTAGCAAGGATCACCATATAGTTGGCTGGTTCCCTACTAGCCTGAAAACACTCACCACAGCCTCAATCCAATCCACAACCACCTAGGGGTCTGTATCTCCGCAGAACCCGGGTGGCCTATAGCACGGGAACTCATGCAACATGCTCAATCGGCATGCATCATCTGCTATTGGGGCTGGTGGCATTAGTGTCCCAATATGAAGTGGTACCACTGGTGCCTCCGCTGGTAAAGGGCCCCACACCGAGGCCTCATCACTCGGTGGGCTGTAAGAGCGTATGACTCTCAGGGCTCTGTGGGGGTGGGGGGGAATCCTGAAAGAAATAGATGTGACACGGTCAAAATATTATAAATGTTGAGTTGATAATGTTGAGTTGACTTTAAAAAACCTTTGAAAACACACACGCAATCAGTGGTTTCTTTTACTATGTTGGAAAACAAAAGTTAGGGTCCTGGTGTATGGATACATTGGCCGCCCGCACCAACATTGGACTCCATGAACTGATAACCAAACACAGTACCCTTAACACTATTGCTTCTTAGAAAAGAAATATTAGAGTCATAAATTCTGCGGTAGAACCTCCCTCTGATACTAATTTTTCACGACCTGTCTCCCGAGGCCCGTATCGTGACTAACCCATGCCCGCCTTCCATAGGATAGTGGCTAGAGACTAGCACCAAATGCATAAATCCCTAAACTAGGAAGGCATTTTTTCTATAAACTGAAAACACACAACAGAGTACGCAACTGGAAGTAAAACACTAAGTAAAAAATGTATACAAAAATGTCCATGAAATTAAAAGGTTCCAGAAATAAAAGCCCAAATGTAATGTACAAGTAAAAATAAAAAAGGGAAAAATAACTAAAAGGTAAAGTGCAGCTCATGGATCATCCTTCGGGGTTCCTACCTGATCTGTAGGTACAAATGGCCACCTCAACACTCCACATTCATCAGACTCCTCGGTGTACCGACTCGTCGTAAGGTCCACCTCCGGGTACCATCTTGTCCTGGCACTCTTGGCCTCCGTCAGCATTGTATGTCATCTACATGGAGCACAATGTGGTGTGGGAATAGCCCGTGCAGGGGTGAGTATAACGATACTCAGTAGGGACCCCGAGACCCTCATGGTCTCACTAAATCCAACAAGGATAAACCACAAGTATGAAATCAACATATAAAAATCACTTATGTATATGCCCATACATATACCTAAGTCATCTAGTAACTCATATCATTCATGAGGTAAACATAAAAGTCAAAGACTCAGCTCAATCTAGGATTTTATTCTAAGGGTTAGTATCAAGTAACAACCCTGGTCACATAGTAAAAACCTTGGCTGATGGTGTACTCCTCCTATAAGAAGTATAGTGGGCTTACTGCATCACACAAAGGCGCTTCCCACTATCATGGACTACTGTGGTACTCCTCCTATCATGTACTGTGGATCTGTTGCACTCACACAGAGATGATCCCCACTGTGGGACTGCTGCACTCACACAGAGGGGCTCCCCCTCATACCCTGCTGAGGTACTCCTCTTGTCGAGTACCATGGTTCTACTACGTCACACAGAGGTGCTACCATCTGTGGGTCATTTGTGTCACACAGAGGCACTCCCCACTGGGCTAGTTGAAACACTCTGAGTCATATGGTCAGTAGTCATTAGGTATCATCTAGCTACTAGGTCTCCATACACCGCTTGCTCATCTACAGAAGGATCCACTCCACAAGCTACTGGTTGATATTCCAAATGTCAAAAAGTCTAATAAAGAAGTATCTCAAAGGTCTACCTCGTCATAAGGGTCTCAATGCAATAGACATCTTGTCAATCGGATGCATGGTCTCTGAGTTATTAGAATTTCTGTTCTAGGGGCCCGATTGGTTTTTAGGTTCATACAAACCCGACCGTACCCCAACAATGTACAAGCCTCATGTTGTGTATTCTAAATGATTCATATTTCTCTACGATTTCAATCTCCATTGGTGGTTCGTCATTTGGACACATGTAGAGGAAGATACAATGGAAAAGGTGTATTCATTTAATCAGGTCCGGACTAGGGTCTGACCCAGTCCATGGGTCCGACCCAGTCCGTGAGTCCGACCCGACCCTGAAGGAAGTGTCCCGGTCCGAGGGGTGTCTCGGCCTGAGATGGTGGCCCATCTTGAGGGGACATCCATTCCCGATGGTGGCTTGGCCCAAGGAAGCAGTTGGGTCCGCGGGGTGGCCTGGCCTGAGGGGAGGGCCTGGAAAGATGGTGGCCCGGTAGCCCGGTTGGCCCGGTCGGCTCGGCGGCCCGGTCGGCATGGTGACCTAGCGTCCAGGTAGGGGTTCTCCATAGCCGTTTAATTTGGGGAATGTTGTGCACCCCCTAGCTCCCGAACCACTCTGTTGTTTGGGTGGAGCTTCAACCGGTTCCAGGTGGCTCCGGTCCAGCACATGCGGGACCCGACGGGGACTTGCACGTCCCGGCTGGCTGAGCGGCCAGCTGCTCAGCTCCAACGGCACGACGCCATGGGTCCACGGCCCATCCTAGCCGCGACACTCCTTCCGCATGGCATGGCGGTGCCACACCCTCTTGGCGACCCGTCGGCTTTGTGCCGCTAGTTCCTTCGCGGCCAGCCCATCGTCGTCCACCGTTTCTTTTTCCGCGGTCTGTTCCTCCAGTGGTTGTGTTGCGGCTCCACCATTGTCAACCAATGATAAAAACAACGGGTGAGGGTTGGGCCTTGATCGTTCGGTCCAATCCCTCCTCTTTATGGCATTATCAATCAGAAATTCACATTCCCTACATTCAACGATGTAGAACAAAAATAATAAATCAACACAAAACCCAATACCCTGCTTTTTGATCTTTGACGGTGGAAGGAGAGGATTGGTGGGCGTCGATTCATCAACGTAAGGAAGAGTCCGGGGTAGGTGACTGAGTAAAAAAACATATTCGGTGTTCTTCGTGGTCGGCTCATTCTCTTTTGGCATGGTTGAAGATTGATGAAGTATTTCATCGTTCTTCGGTGGTGAGCGGTGTTCTTTGTTGGAAGGATGAAGTTCTCCAAGTTCATCCAATCCCTCTCTCAAGATCCTCCCAATGAATTGCCAAGAAATTAATATACTAACTCTTTTGAATTCTTGGAAATAATTAAAATGGAATCAAAAGGAGTTTAATTAATTTGAGTGAAAAAATTCAATAAATTAATTGAGAGGGTTTTCATAATTAGTTGGTGGGGTAAGTCCAGGGGTTTCTCTACTTAATTTGGTGTTCTAAGGGGTTACAACCCCCGGGTGGTCCCCAACAAGATATCCTCCCAAGGGAGGTTATGTGTGGGTGGGCCCCACCACCATAACCTCTCATGGGAGGTTATGGTGTGGTGGCTCCCACCTCTAACCTTTTATTGGAGATTTTTACCACTACAAAATAAAAATATGTTATCTCCTTATTTTAATTTAATATATTTAAAAACCCCAAAATCTAACATCCATTCTCATTTGAACGCAACTGCAGTGAAGGTCTCACTAAGAATTCACTGATACTATGAGTTCAACGGTGCCATCAAATTTCAATTCCGAGCACCGGTTCAAAAGTTATAAAAACCCACTCATGCGTTTACTTGACATACCCGAACAAAACTTCAGAAATTGATTTCGGAAACACCGGGCCTCGGAATCAAGCGATGTAAATTTTCACAGACTCATAAAAATACCATGAATTTAGGAAAAAAATCCCCATGGAATTTCCAGGTCTTTACATTGAAGTTTTTAGGAGAGTAGGTGGTGAGCGGTGGTATTTATAGTGGGGGTTCTCATTGTAGAATTCATTATTTTATTAATTTGGATTAATACTGTGAATATTTTTTTCATTGTCAGAAAATAAATTAAAATAATGAAGGCTAGTTGGAGATTATGGTTCTAAAATATGTGATGAATCATGGAATTCTATATTTAACTTATAATGTATATATACGTTAAATTACAATATTTCAATATTCACCAAAAATTTAAGTATTATAGAAAACATAATCCTAGGAATTTTTAAAATTGTGTAATTTTAAAATGAACTCCATTTTAAGATAATAATTTTATAAATATGAGAAATTTTATGTTTAATTAAAATCATCATTTACATTGAAAATATTTTTATTATAATTAAGCATGATTATATTACATTTTGAAAAATTAATTAAGATGTCTTAAAATTATCTAATAGTCATAATATATGACAAATTAAATTTAAAAATATATCTTATGAAAATATATATTTTTTAAAATATTTATATTAATGATAAATTTATAAATAAAAATTTATTTTACCTAAAAATAACAACACTTGATTAATAATTTTTTAAATATTTATTTATATATACTTTGATATAATTTTATCATGACCTAAACTCCATTGAAATCCACACCTATCATGAGGATAATATGGTTCTAGATGTACTCTCCAGTAAAGGGGTTGTGCAAGACATTACCTGGTTCGAGGGGCTTCGTGATAATTTTCGTCCTCTTTTTGTTAAAGATTGTAATATGATCATGTCTTATAAAATCATGTAATATATTTGTTTTAAATAAAATATTATTTTTTCATTGGATACAATTTCTACCTTATAAAAAAATTATATCATATTATCATTTATAAGATGCATAAAGTTTTTTTTAATTTCAAATATGAGTATACTATTATAAAATATTATTTATAATTCATAATGGTCGCATTACTATTCCAAATTTCATTTTACTATTCCATTAGAATAGGTACCTTAACATCTAGCGACACCTCTTTTTTCATTCATTATTCATTTATAAATTTTGAATAGTGTCCTCTATGTGATTTAATGTGATTTATAGTATATGACATAATTATAAGAGGGTAATTTCCATTGATTATATTTTGGGTTGTTACATTCTTACACCTTATGAAATTTCACCTTCAATTTTTTTTAACATTCTATGTTGGAAATAGGTGAGGGTACTTCTCTTTTATTTCTACCTTCGGTTCCGAAATTTCCTATTCATACTTATATTTCCTCTATAATGCATTGACCATTTGAGAAGTATTATTGCATAGAACATTTTCTCAATTGTCAAAGATCGTCACTAGATTCTCCTAATAAGAGAGAACATTTTTGAAATGTAGCACCTCTAGACTTAGTACATGGGAGGTATATGGTATGTACTTAATTAATAGGGATACATGGAATAATGTTATTACTTTAGACATGGTTGGTGGATGTGCTAGTCGATAGGCCAAAAATATAACATGATCAATGCTCTCAATGGGGTTGATTTACCTTGGACTCTGCTTTACTTTAATCCCAAATCTGATGATCCTATTCCATATAGATATGCAGAGGAATAACATGTATCCATCCATAAAATCTATGTCTCATTGATGATTGTATTTATAGATCTTCTTTCTAATTTGGGATACTTTAATGTTCTTTTCATTTTTTAACCTCCTTTACCATTTCATTGAGAATTTTAGGTCCCAGATTCTTATGTTCACTGACTTCATCAAAGAAAACAATTTTTCTACATCTTTTTTACTAAAGGAATTCATATGGATACATTTTTATAATCGTGTGGAAACTGTTTTTGTAAGAAAACTCATCCATATGTAGATGTTGGTCCCATACTCATTGGATTTCCATAGAATATTCTCTCAATATTCCTCACATATTTCCGATAGAATTCTCATATTGGTCATTAGTTTGAGGTTTAAAATCCATACTAATGTTTATCTCAGTGTTTAGAGCATGTGGGGGATGTTATAGAACATATAGGTGACTCTGGGATCTTGATTGGATACAATTGATAGTGGTTCTCTATGAATCCCAACCAACTCTCTGATATATATATATGTGTAAATTGATCTAGTAAGAACTCCTCTCAAATATTGATAAAGTGAGTTGTATTCGTGAGATGATACAAAACAATCCATATATCATTTTTTCCCTCTAGATGTCTTTGGATGACTGGTAAAAGACTCTAATGTTATATTTTCCTATGTCCATGTTAGTATGGGTAATGGTTTCATTATGCCCTTAGAATTTTGTCTTTTAGACTTCACTTTCTAGCATACCAGATACTTTTATGTGTATTCCTCAATATTTTTCTTCATATTGTCCCACGAGTATCCCTCTTAGAGATCTCAATACATCATTGATATCCCTTTCTGAATAGAAAATATTGTGCTTTTTGTATCTTGAAATATACTTATTTATTGGTGGATTGGATAGTACACAAAGTTATTACCCAAATAACATTACTCCTTGTCTATTTTAATCTTTGATGATTTCCAATATCACTTGTTTTCCACCTTCTTCCAAATTTCTACAAAATTTCTTTGAGCACAAATTTTTTTCTCTATAATGTGTGTTTGAGTAATCATTTAAGAAGGGATTGATGATGTTCCTTCATTAATGATTCTCATTTTCATCATTTTATAAACAAATAATATTTGATACTTCTCAATTATCATCATCCTTGATAATGCTGTAGTATCATTTCTACTTAGAGCATTTTCCACTTTATTTTATTTTCTGGGATTGTAGTGGATTGAGTATTCATATTCCATGATAAGCTCTAACCAACTTTATTGGAGAAAATTTAGATACTAATGTTTGAAAATATATTTTAGGCTCTTATTATTATTATATATTTCATATTCTCCCATATATATAATTCTACCATATTTTCATGTAAAGATCACAACTTCGAACTCCAGATCATGTGTGGGATATTTTTTTCGCTTTAATTTTCAACTTCTTTTAGGAGTTGGCTATAAAATTATAATTTTTCATCATCCAATATCCTAATACCATCTTTGAATCATTTTTCCTACCCCAAAGAGTTCCCCACTTATCGGAAGTTTGGGTATTTGTGTACTGATAAGCCTCTTCTTTAACTCTTAGATGTTATCTTCTATTTAACTGGTCAATAAAAACTTTTCTACCTTCTAAGTAAGCATGGTCAGTTGGTTCAAATATCATGACATGTACTTCGAAAATCATGTATAATACTTGAATAGACTAATTAAACTATGAATATCCATTATAGATTTTTTCCTGGGATACTCTTCAATTTTCTCTGTCGTAGAAGGTTCAACAAATATTTCTTTACTGTTGATAACTTTCCCGAAGAATGATACATACTCTATCTAGAAATCACAATTTTTGTATATTTCACACTGCTTATATCTACACAATGTCTTTAGCATAGTATTCAAATGATTCTCATGTTTCTCCTTGTCATTATTGTATTTCATAATATCACCAATAAAGACTACCAAAAAAATTCGAGGTAATATCTTAAGAATATATTTATATAATCCATGAATATTGCTATTAATTTAGTGATTCGGAATGTGATCACTATGAAATCATAGTTCCCATACATTATTTTAATGCAAACCATGTGAATACATACCTTCTCCACTTTTAATTGGTGGTATCTTCACCAAAGGTTCACTATAGATAAATACATTTCCCCACAAAGTTGATTCATTATGTCATCAATACATGTAAGTCGATACTTGTTTTTTATTGTGATGTTGTTAAACTCATGATAAAATATGAAAGTGTGCAATAATTGTTCCTAATTTTTAACGAGTAGGACCAGTGTACCTTATGGTTATGCAGTTGTTCATATAAAAACCTTTAACAGATTCCCTTACAACTTCTTCTTTAGTTCCACTAACTTAATGGTGGCCATTCTATAAGGAGTCTTTGATATAGGTAAAGGTCTAGGAATAAGTTCAATTGATAACAAAACCTATCAGCCAGGAAGAAGACCCATATGTTTTTTAGGGAACTCATCAATGTGATCCCTCACAATGAGAATGTCTTCGAGCATGATTCTCTCATTATTATCAATCATTTCAGAAAGATATGCTCAATCATTAGGAAATAATATCCACAATTGAGATGATGATTTTGAAGGAGATTCAGCCTTATCCTAAAACATTAATGGAATTAGAGAATGCCTTGGGAAATGAAGAGTGTTATCCCTTTCCCAAAATTTGGTTTTTGATTTTTATAGAGATTTTCAACCCATGACCAAAATGGAATCAAACTAAACTAAAGGAAGAAGGTCAATATTTACTCTGAGATTTAGTCCACAAACATTAACTAGGGATGGGTTATATACTTTGAATGAAATAATTTCCCCATTTCATCTCACTGATAATTAAAACTCCATATTTTGGGGTGGTATTTGAATATTTATACTAAACCTAAAAGATATAAAAGAATTCATAGAACCATAATCAAATATTATGGTTGATATTATTGAATGAATAACCAGAATACCTAAAATAGTAATTTTTTCAGGATCCACCTCAGAAATAGTGGTTTAATGAGACTTCCCATTATCCATTGGGTTTGGTGGTTCATAACACTGAATACCCTAAAATACTCTATATCTAGTTCAATGGATTTCATAGTTACAACTCTCACTAGAATTAAAGCATTGAACCATGGGTGGTTATCTCGTTTCCTCTAATATATCAGCTAGGTTTTTATGTCTATTAAAAATTCATGATCTAGGTGGGATTCTCTCCATTTGTTATAGCATTTCTCCAACCCTTTGAGGCAGCTCCTGTGATTCTTCTTCACTGTTTTTTCAAATGTGTGTGGTTGAGTTTTCTCTCACCGTTTCTCATTAGATCCCCCATATTGAAACTCCATCTTTAATTTCTTATCAACAAAGCCATGGGACTATTATCTAAACTCCATATCCAATTTGAGATAATATCAAAAAACTTATTTGTAATTCCCGATGTACTGAATTTTAATAGCCTTTCAAAGGTGTGATTTTAAACCAGTAAAGAATATATAATTTCTCCAAAAAAATTAGAACAAAACCTAAAGAATACATTCAAATAATTGTGATATTTTCTACATTGGCCATGAAATATTCAAATTCCATTTTATTAAAATCAACAAATTATCTCCCCATATTTGTATAAAGTGTTATGGAGAAATAATTATTACGAAACATTATCTTAAAGTATTCTAACTCTTTCTCTTCTATTCTATCCTTTATAATGGTGTTTTTAATCCATTCCCACCATTTATCTGCCTCTACATTTTGATGATAAATGGCCAAATTCACCATATCCTCGTCAAAACAATGGATCATAGAAAAGATCTTTTCCATTGAGTTGACCCACTATTCTGCGAGTAGTTTATTGGATGATCTACTAAATTTTTGTGGTCATTTACACATAAAAGACTCAATATAAAGATTCTTCCTATTATGCAATGAAGGATGTTTTACATTATTCAGGTTATTGTTCATACCTTGATAAATATGGGTAAGAATCACCATGTAATTTCTAACTCCACCTCCAAATCCATTTATCATGTTGTTCGGGAAATCAATTCAGTGACCCTCACATGAGTTCTTAGCCTGGTTTCTCCCTGTTCCCACCATTTTATAAAATATTTAAAGGTTTGGAACAACCATTAGTCAATAGGTCATGAATAAATATATATTTTGAAATTAATGTTAATGGCATGGTTGTGGTATCCCTATAATTAAATTTTTTCTAAAAAAATTCTTATTGGGTTCTTACATATACATATCCTCAAACTATGGGTTTTAACAAAAGTTTTTAGATCATGATTCCCAAATTAACTAAACTGTGTTCTAATACATACTAAAGTTACCTACTTTTACTTAAAAGACTATAAAATCAATTTAAAGATAGTGTAAAAAATATAGGATCTCAATGTTTATTATCTAGGGAAAATTAGAACCATACATAAATTTTACATAACAAAAACCAAAATTTATTTTATTTCATCTTCTTTAGCATATTAGTGGTTGTAATGTAATCCTTAATACAAATATTCACATAGAGATATATATCATATTAATGGGTGATTGAAAATCCCACTAAGAGGATTGATAAGATATATGAATCATGGGTGAGTGTAATTGTCATAATCATAACATAATTAAAGGATCATAAAAATAATCATGAGAGGAAACATTAGATAAAGACAAGGAATATGTTAATTCATAAAAATGAATCATCATGTCTTAGTGGTCTAATATCACACATAGTTGTGAAAAATATAGAATAATGTTCATGGATATTTCAAATTTTCTCATGAGATACATAACATTACCAAGTGTATGGGAGAACTATATTATTCTAGGTTCACCCATCACATCTTAAAATTTACATGTTCTATATAATTTTGGGTGCACCCATCACACCGTAACAGTTACATAATCATGCATGACACATAGAACATATATCAATATTATACAAAAAATGAACAATGAAAATGAATGGGTTTTATTTCTTAAATCCAGAATTAATGAATAAAAATGGGGGTATAATAATCATAAATCTTGAGTGAAGTGGAAAACTCTTAAGAGACGTAAATGATAAATTTGTTTAAAGAAGATTTATTTTGGAAAAACCATTTAATTTATAAAAAAAATTATTGGAAACATGTATATCAGAAGAAATATAAGGTAATGATAAATAAATTATATTCAACAAACATTAATGGGATAACCATTCTGAAAATGGAGTGAAAGAGGGAAAACCCAAGGAAATAGACTTGTGTACCAAAATATTCTTACATTATATTTGAATTATTTCTTAATTTTATTACCATGGATAATCAAATTAAATTAATTATTTTAAAAATTTAAAACCAATTAATCTTGTATTTCATTTTTGGTATTGGTTTATTAACTTTTATATGGACCTTTTGATGATTTTTAGAGTTCAATTTCATCTTTTGGGGTATTTTTTCTCTTTGTTGTAATGATTAGTTCAATTATATACATGTATGGAAGATCATGTAAAATGAGAATAATTTTAAATAATTGAAATTATATGTTTTTTGTGAAACTGAAAATTTTTAATTGGTCTTATATATTACTTTTTGGATATTATTATGATTCATTACATATCATGTTATTGTTAATTATTTAGATTAATTTATGCTTTTTTTTATCACAATGAACTTGACTTGTTTTATTATTAAATATTATCTATACATGTTAGTTATATAACATTAGAAGGCTTATAAAATTAATTTTATAATATATTTAAATTTCTATTATGGTTTTACGATCATCCAACAATGTGGTAGAGGAAAATGAAAATGAATCATCTAAGGTGTTGTTAAATCGACACACCACGGATGATATTTTCATGTTTAGAAAAAAAGCAACAAAAATGAAGATGAATTATTCAATTAACACAATAAAATTCTATTATATAAAAGTTACTGGAGTTATCATGCTGCTTGATTATGTTGAGATTAAGGATGTGTATGAAAATAAAGGAAATTGAAAAGAAATTAAGAGAAAATAAAATATGGTTTTACTTATTGAATTATCCACTTTGAGAACCTCCTTTGAGATATTGGTTTTGGTCTTTTTTGAGACCAAAGGATCATGGATGTGGGGGAGGTTCATGGTAATATTATTGGGTAGAATTTGAAAATGTCTCAAATATTGGAAGGTGTGAGGAGAATTGGTGTGTGGGGCGGTATTTATTGGGGAGGAAAGTGGTGTTTTCTCCTTATTTCACTCATTAGTTTATTATTTTATCTTAACAATATAAATATTTTTATAATTATCACTAAATATTTTAAACAAATAAAATATAGTTATATATTATGGATCGTACATTAGTTACTACTCAAGGAATAGTGTACTTAACTTATAATGTGTATATACCATAAATTACTATATTTCAATATTCACAAATATTTCATGTATTTTATAAAATCCCAAAAATTATCCCAAACCATTTTTATATGTGTATAATTAAAATTTATCACTATTGTATGAAAATAGTTTTATAAATATGAGAAAAATAATTTTTAAATAAAATTCTCATTTAGTTGGAAATTACTAATTATAAAATTTTAACTAATTCAATAAAATTTTGAAAAATTAATTAATATATCTTAAAATTATCTAATAATAATAATAAAATTTTCAATTATTAATCTTTTATATGAAAATAAATTTTCTTTTAACTGATTATGTTAATTAAAAAATTATAATTAAGCATGTATGTTTAAAAAAATACTGACAATTAATTAATAATTTTTAAAATATTTATTTACTTATACTATGATATATATTTTTTTAATATTAACATATATAAGATAGAAAAATTTTATTTATACTTTTATAGATGATTTTTCTATTTTATTGGTGGATTTACTATTCTAACGGGTCAAATTTCTATTCCAAATTCCATTTTACTATTCAATGTGTATTGGTTCCTTACCTTCTAGAAATACCTCTTACATCATTCATTAATAATTTATAATGTTTTTATTGTGTCCTCTAAGTGTTTTTAGGTGATTTATACTATATGAATTATTTATAATAAGGTAATTTACATTAATAAAATTCTTGGTCATTACATTATCTATATGACAAAACATATAATCCCTAATTGAAAGAACCATTTTGTCACTATTTAAAATAATTACCACAACATAAGAGAACATATTAACCCAAACTTTTATCAAAAACATTCTATATATGTTCATATAATATAATATAATTCAACCTTAAATATCCTTTTCATAAATACACATGTCAAAAATAGAGGTTAAATATAACTAAAACATATAGTAAAAATAAATAAATGCCACTGGAAATATCCTTAATCCTATTAAACCCTATTTGATAAAATATGAAAAGAGGTATTTGTGCCTTTAAACATATTATCATTTTTAAATTGTCTAATGTATAAATAAATTACCACTACATCATAAATCATGAAATTATATATTTAGACATCAAGTTATTTATCTTCTTCCAAAACCCATTAAAAGTGTTTAATTGTCTTATTCATAAATTATTTTATTCCTATAATTAGTAATAAGAGTCTTGTATAAGATTCATCAATATGATGGTAATAATGTTTCATATTTCAAACATAAGAAAATATATTCAAAGAAATGATACCTTTTATAATATATTCATATTTGTATTCATATTTGGAATATAACGTTGCTAAATATATATTTGTATGAGCATGTTGGTCACATTATAATGATTTTCACTTAGGGAATAAATTTTTATATGAACATTCCAATAGAATTTAAAACATTAAATTTATACAATTGGGAGATCATTTTTAAAAATCATAGTGTTAACAACACTTACTTTTTTATATTGAGTTTTATTAAATTATGCCCTCCGTTATGAAAAAAATAAAACATATTCTCATTCCTTTCAGACATATAATTGGGTACTTTGTCCCACATTTATTACACCTGGTTTGTTGAATCATTTTACATTCATGATCATTATCACCTAAAATTCCATGAAGCATTATTTTTTGTTATTTAGTACATTAAGAAACTAACCTTGTTTTAGAATGATAATCATAAGTTGATATGGATAGTTAAACATAACCATAAGAGTTTTCACAAAACACTCACCCTGATAGGTTTTTCATTCAGACAATAGGTTCCTTTCCCTAGAAATACATTGGAAACATAGTTCCAATTGGTTCTACAAATTTAATAGAATAAAACATTGAGTGTGTGATGGTATTAAATAAAATAAAAATAAATAATCAAATTGGTATTATAAATAATAATAAATCCTTTATAATATCATCTTTTATCCAAGTAATTTGATTAATTCAAACCTAAAAAAATTCTCTATAACATACAAACCTTTTATGTTATTTGATAATTTTCATTTGTGATCCCAATCCTTGAAATTAACCAATATCATTTTCTTAATATTCCAATTATAATATTTTAATAACATTTTAACCTATTCATTTATATAATCTATTCCTATAATTCCAACTATAAAGAAACATGCCTTAAAAATCCATAATTACTGCATTCATAATGAGTTTTTCAATTTATTACATTCTCAGGGCCTTATGGGTTTATATTTTTATATAATATGGAAAAATATTATATATCCAAACCATATAATAAAAAGATAAAACATTTAATGTATGTAAATTTTTTCCACATAAATATGATGCTTAAATTTAAACATATGTTTCATTGAATTATCTTTTACTTATTTTAAAAAAGATTTCAACACATCAGAAATATAGACTATTATATAAATCATACTCACCATTAGGCCCTATGTCAAAAACATTGAACTTTTTTTCAGTAAAAGAAATTTAATAATCCATTTAAAAATAAATTAAACCTATTACCCCTTTTGAAAAATTATGAAAT
Source organism: Viscum album (assembly GCA_963277665.1). Lineage (NCBI taxonomy): Eukaryota > Viridiplantae > Streptophyta > Magnoliopsida > Santalales > Viscaceae > Viscum > Viscum album. The sequence continues at coordinate 1,906,304,359 of OY728158.1, forward strand.
CCATAAGAAAATGTTTCCCATTTATATTATAATTTCTATCCCTAAATTTTCATTTACATAGTCATGAAATTGGTTTTATTTCCCAATATTTTTCATAAAATACTTTTTATGCATGTATTAATAAACAATACTAATTATTATGGTTTATCAAAAAACATGATAACCCGTGAAAACAAATTTCTTGTAAAACATTCCTTTCCTCCAAAAAAGATTCATAAACATTATTAAAACATAAGATCCTTTTCTCACCTTGTAAAATCAGTATATTTAAATAATAAATATTTTTTAATCCTATAAAATTCATGTTGTTTCCTTTTTATATCATCTTTATATAATACATAGAATAACCCTTATAAATTATATAACACATTTTGTTAATTGTGACATAATCCTCGAGGGAACAAAAGGCATTACACAATATATTAGATACCACCCTAAAATAGTGATCAATTTTAAAGGAAAATAATATTCATAAAACAATTGAAATCATTATTTTCCATCATAAAATAACCAAAAATTTTCTATTTAAAACATATATAGAAATACTCATGGACTTCATGTAAAAATGAGGGTAAAAATTATTTATTCTATTAAAAATTGTTAATATGGAAAAAATTACTATAATAAATTAAAATAGGATATCAACTGAAAAACAATTAGTTTTTTTAAAAAATTACTATTAAATTATAATGATCATGATCTAGATAAATTTAATTCATTCATCATACTTTAAAAATGATTCATGTCAAACTTTTATAAATAACCCGTATAGAATACGTTAAATAGATACCATTTAAACCATTGCAGGGAAAATAAAATATAGTTTTATAATGAATTAGACAACTATTTGAGTATAATAATGGGGTTAATGAAACTATTTATGTGACATTATTTGGTATCTTAAATAGTTTTAATGAAAATGTTAAAACATTTTAAATAAAGTTTTAATGAAAATGACTTTCCTTGAGTCTTACTCACATGTGTGTTCTTTAACTCCTATATTATAAACATATATTAACTATGTACATATTTAAGAACCATTTTCTTGAATATTCCATTATTATAAAAACATTTATTTAATTTATTAGATTTTCTAATATAGTTACTAAATCGGTTAAGCACGTGTCAGTTGTTCTGAGAACATTTAGTTCATCATCCTAAAACAACATCGGTAGGTTTACCATGCACTAAGGAGTCATTATTCCACCATATAAAAAATATTAATTAATAAATAATATTAATATTTATACAATTAATACAATTTTATGATCAACCATGAATTTAAATCATGAAAAATGAATCATGGCGTATCATAGAGGCGGTAATCCGAACGTACACAAGGACGTAATTCTCCATTTTTTGATGGATATGAGTGTAAGAAGTTAGATACATTATTATATTCAGAACCCTCATTTTTTTCATGAATTTTATATATATCTATTTAATAAATCATAATATCCAATCATGTTTTGTGGTGATGAAAAATGAAACACATTGCTTCATAGAGGTTGTAGTCCACACATACGCACAAGCAATGTTTTAATTTTTCATGGGATGTAATTGGACATGAAAAGTGATATACCATAAACATAATATTATTTTATTTTATATTAGATAATTATGTTATTATATCATATATTTTAGGATAGAGTGAAATATGTAAAAGAATAAATAAACATGAAGGTACATATTTAAGATTTATACCTCTTATTTATAAAACCACCATAGGATTACATTAGATGCCTTATAGGATGGTAATTTTGTGAGAACTGATACATTAGAAAATGGTTATAAATGTTGATAGGGGTATTGGAATAATGTTTTGAGTGAAAATTGAACATGAGATTCATTTTGAATTTGATATAGTCTGGCCCATTTTATTGGAAAAAATAAATGGAATTTCAGATTTTTTCAACATTTATGGGTCATAAATGTAATTTAAAAAATTACAAGTGGGAAATATATGAGAAAAATAAATATAGTCTCTATAATTACCCATAAAAATGAGTTAATATTATATTTTTACATGTTTATAATTGTTTTATAATAATTTTGAACCACTAAATTCAATCTAAGAAAATATTGCAGACAAATCAATAAATTTGAATTTAAACATATAAAGAAAATAATGGAATTCAAATTAAAACATATAAATCATAACTTATACCTCATATTTATCTTTAAAATTAATATAATACCCTAAGTCTTCTAAATATTATCATTTTTAATATATATTAAATCAATAACATTATTTTCCTCTTATTTATATAAATGACACATTAATGTGGAATAAACGTTTTAGAAAATATACAACATTTAAAAAAAAAAAGGAGATTGATTTTTTATTTAATAAAGTTATATTCATATTTATTATTCATAAACTATAATCCTAACCATCAAAATCATATTTATGATATTAAATGAGATAAGGTGACATTTTTGTAAAAATAATTTTGTTAATATAAAAATAGAAAGTTTTAATCATGTCATGTAGATATTAAATGAATATAAAATGGCCATGGATAGGTTAATGACATATAAATACTCATAAAATAATTTTTATATAAAATATTTGTGATCTTATTACATTTTCTAACCAAAATTTTGTTGTTTTACACATTATTGTAGTGATTAATTTTCACATAGGCAAATTATTTATATGGAAAAAAATAAAAGGAAAAAATTCAGATAATTTTATAATAATGATTCTTAATAGGAATAAAATTTTAAAAATTTCAATTTATATAATTTGTAATAATTAATTTTAATATATGTTATAAATACTCAATGAAAATGAGTTTTTAGAAAAATACACATTTAACAATAAAAGTATTTTAGAGAAAAATAAAATATAATATTGTATAAAATGAAATTAATTGGATTATTTTTCATAAATTGAAAAAACAAATTAATCTAAAACCAATAAAAAACACCCAAAAAAAATTGAAATTACATAGAATAAAACAAAATCAATGCTATTTTTTTGTAAAATCAGTATTTTATTAATATTTACCTAAAAATCAACAATTCTAAAAAATTCACAAAATGGTATTCAAATATTATTTGGAAATTATTATTTAAAACATAATTTCTAATTTATCAAATGAAAAATTTAAATGTTTTAAAAATTCACCATTATATCTATACATAAAATGAAATAAAACCCATTTTTGAAGAAAATGTATTTTTGAAGTATAAAATTAATTTATACTCATTAATGATCTAGTAATTGATAGTTTATTTGATTGATTATTGTAATGTATTTATTTTATATATAGTTCTCAATCCATTATATTTATGTTTACAAATCTTATTTAACTGTAGTAATATCACTTAATGGGATATGAAATGTCTCGAGAGCATATAGAGCTTATTTGGTGCTCAGAGCTCTAGTTTTTTTGGAGGAAACCGGTGAGGCACATAGTTAGTGCATTGTTAGTGAAAAATGTGAACCTCAAAACATTCCACCCATTTGTGGTGACATTTTGTTTTTCAAACCATTTAAGGGAGCCACGTGTCTGTAAGGAGGTTATGTAGAAGAATGCATAGGGATCCACAAGGGTTTTGTACGGTTTTTCAAATTGTTCACTTAGCCCTGTGTGAGGGGTAGACAATTCAGATAGTGTTGGGGATATAACGGAATTTGATTTTGAAAATATTTCATCCAAATAATGTTCACATTAAAATTATTTGAAATTTATATTTTCACATTCCTATTTTAATATATAAACCCCCATTTTCTATTCTCATTTGTGTTGCACCTCCCACTCTCTTATTGGATGTTATCCTATCCCTCTAGGATTATTTTACATCTCCTTCATTTTAGCTCAGAATAAATCCTCATTTTTCAAATTGGATTTGTCTTGTGAATTTCTAGAAACCATATTGTATTTTTATTTTTCTATCTCAATATATGGAATGCTAAATATATGTGAGCTAATATTTCCTTGTTAGGTTATCTATATATTTCTTTTATTTCAACCATTCTATCTCGAAAATGAAGTTAATACAAGATGAGGATTCCTATACTATATTAAGGTATATGTTTTTATATTTTTATATAAAATTAATTCTATTTATTTTATGTGTCATCACACACTGCACTGGACCACCCCTGTGACTCCTCTGAAATTTGTAATTAATTAAAAAAATGGATATCATCATCAGAGTATGTCTACCTCTATGAGAGCCAACCCATTGGTGTGAAACTTTTAAAAGACAATAACATTTATGGTTTAAAATGAAATAAAACTGACAATTATTTGGTGTTGAGTTAGTCATTATTATTGAAATGAAATTTGAATTAAATAAAGGTATAATGGTAATCCTATGTTCCTAGTCCCTTGTTTTCACATAAATATATATTGAGTTATCCTTGTGAATTAAACAAGAAAATTTAATTAGTTTGGTTATTAAATGGTATTTGTTAATCACTTTCCCATAAATATACATCACTTCATGTGGTTGGAGATAAAAGTTTCCGAACATATAATTACTTATATAGGCTCAATAAGTATAATAAATTCAATTAATTAAAAATGCATCATATCACATTTGGTTCGATACATGGATTATTAAATGAAATACCCTGGATGGGCTCCCTAGGATGATGGATTTATATTATTCCATGAGTGATACTTGATTCCCTATGTTTAATACCTTCTATGGGATCATAGGGAATTTAGATTATACCATACCACTAGTGATACCTAGTTCCAACTATGGAATACCATTTACAAGCTCAGAAGAAAATTACATTATACATTACCTAGAGGGATACCTGGGTTCATACATGGAATGAATTGGGAAACCTTGTAGGGTGATAGGTTAATATTATACAAGGAGAGATACTTTGGTACCCTATGTTTAATGTCATATATTGTATTGGGCTAAATATTAAATCAATTAATGTGGATTCCATGTCAAAAAAACTAATATTCGATCTATGATTTAAACAGCTCTTGTCCTATATTTACTTTCTTATTATACATAATATCCCAAAAAAATTATAGAACCTCATATGAGTATCACAATTTATTGAAACCTAGGAAAAACACCTTGGACATAGCCTCATTAATATAAATAATAATTAAACTACACTTATAGGAATTCATTACTTAAGCTGAAGTTGGTAAGATCACATGTGTGCTTTATAAGGAACATGGGCCGACATTATTTATTTAATTATTACCTTTATTTATTATACATGCTCACTTTTCATTATATACTCACAGACCGGATAGTTCTATACATAATAGGTTGTGTCCTTCTCAATTTCACCCACACCCTATTTGGTCCAATGATTGGCACCCAGAAATACTTAATGGATGAAGGTAAGTACAAAGGGAAGTTCCCAACTTTGGATGCTAGATAATCTATACTACGATAGAGTTGAAGATTAAACTTTATATATATATTGTATTTTTTTGTTAACCGGTTGATATTGGTAGTGAATGGTGATCAATGAGATATCAAAATCTCATTGATGTCAATTTGATGAATATGTTCCAATGTTAATAGATCGTTGATGAAGTCCTTAAGCCTTAATATTCAAGGAAACATCTGTTGGAGAATTGTAGTTTCATGGTGATTCCTAGAAAATTCTTATAGATTCATCAGATGACATTGGATTTCATTCTTGATTAATTATCATAGTAATTCTAATGTTTGATAAACTGGTTATAAGTTTAAATTCATATGTCAAAGGTGAATTTTTTTTAAAACAATGAAAAATATGACTATAAAGATTATTGGAAGATAAATAGTAATTTGGAATTAATATTCCAAAAAAATAATAGAAATAGTATTTGATGTGGATCATGTTATATTTCGCTATTTTATGAGAACCATGTAAGATCTTGATGAAAATTGGGATTCTAATTTTCATGATGTGAAAGAGAATGATGCAATATAATTTTCATAGCATGAATGATTATTTAATGATTTAGTGTAGAGAATTTTGTGGGATAGATGAGTTATATACTAGAGATCATAATATATATGTGTCCATGAATTTGATTTTTAAATCACTTATATACTTGGTTTTTCATCTACATATAATTTTTAGGTTTATTTAAAAAATAGATTTATCCTACTAAGCTGACCAGCCAGCCTCAACCAAGGGTTCATAGGGGTGTATACGGTGGATTGTTCACAAGAGAGGACAACAAGGGTAAACAAAAAACTATAAGAGGAGCCTCGTTCCCATAAGATTCATGTAGGAATATGAGAATGGTCTGCGGTACACATGGATGAGGCGGCTCATGGTTTTGGCCAATGAACCACATGAGAAGTGGTGACACCATGTGGGGTGGCATAGTGATAGGGGGTGGAGGAATTCTAGCTTCTCTACAGTGGTTCTTGATTATTAAACCAAATCAACTCTTTCATATAATTTTTATATAGGATGATACTTGAGTGGTACAATTCACTTACTTAAAATAGTGACATAACCAAATTCATCCAATCAGTGTGATATTAATTGTCCATTTCATCTCATACCCTAGTGGTTTAAACCTCGTTCATCTGATCTCCCATGTAGTATTCAATATGTTCCATGTATTTTTAAACAAGAACCGATATATTTCTCTTATATTTCACGATGATGCAATCTCACCGGGAAAAATAAGAGAATTGCCCATGGTCATATTAGGGGATTTTATTGTGATTCTAGTTTCTCAAACTTGATACTGACTCAATCAAATGAACCATGAAAATTAGTTTTCATGATTCATATAAAAAATATGATAATCAATATTATTACAAACTATAGTTTCATTTGTATTAGGATGATTGATCTTGTGATCACCATTTTTTATATTTCAGAGATTGTAAAATGAGTTGCATGCCTTTATGAATGAATGAAATGATCATTTCACAGTAAATAAGAAACTGATATCCTAAAGCAATGCACCAAAATACTCAAATTATATTAATCTGTGGTTTTCTGAATTCATTGTCAAGATACTCAGCCATTCAATATATTGTTTTTCATATAATAAAAACTAGAATACAACAAGGCAGGGACAATGACTCTTTCCTATAAATAACCAAGTCCCATGGTTGGTAATGATTGTTGTTTCTTGTTCTTTTTGAGATATTTTATTTTCTAGAAACATATATACACTCTGATGTATTCCCTCGAATGTGGAGGCAATTATTTTCATGAGACTTCGAGTCTTTGAAATGATTCGATACCCATGATCCTTTCTAGTTTTAAAAATTATATACATGAAAACATTATATTCAACTCATGAACTCATGTGGTTTGTGAAGAGAGAAGTATCATGCATTTCCTTAATTTGAATAAACACCATGAACACATGTGTTGGTGTTCACACCCTCATCATGCTTCACAAAGGATATTGAAACAGAAAACCAGTGTATAAGTGATACACTATCACCTTGTTTTATGAAGAAGATGATCTATGTATATAACAATACATGAAAAAAATAAGATTGTGTTGCATCCAAGAATGATTATATGGTGAAAAAATATAGTGTGTTCTAAGAGAAAAAGAATGATTAATAAATGTATACATGGTTAAGTGAATGTATATTACCATGAATTAATCGATAGTGTGTACGATTGTGTGATGGAGGAAGAAGGTAGTGAACCGAGGTGCCTTAATCTACATGAACAGAACATGATTTTCATTTAATATAGACTTAAACAATTTTTAAAAACCATAAAATATCAAAGAATTGTATTTTTTATTTGTGATAGGGTTTTTTAAATAAGAGTATAGTACTGGGAAGTTTCACATGTATGAAGATAATAGAAAGAAGCATAATTTTAGTGAAGTATGTATGCATGTTAAAGAGAATGAAAAGTTATAATTAAAATATATGAATTTGATGATAATTTCAATTATGTGTAATAAGTTTAACCAAAATATTTATTTTCACTAAGAAGAACTAATACACTCAATTGTTTATATTGTGTATAAAATAAAGAGATTGAGAAACTATTAATACATTACATATAATTGGGTATCTAAGAATGAATAAAGTGTTTATAAAAAATTATTATTATTCATGGAATAATAATTGTGATGATGATGTGTTGATTTTATATTAAATTTTTTAATAATAACAAATGAAATTTATGATTCTAGGAAGAATAATGTTTAGTGAACTAGTTTTTTGCATTGAAGAAAAAAAGGGATGATGGAGAAGTAATTGATCAAGTTGAAATTATTTGATTAACATTTGTGTTAGTAAATATTTTGTACATTATTCAACACCACATTCATATTAATGTGACAGATAGAGGAAGAAGGAAGTGAAGATTTTATTTTGATTCAAGGAAAAAAGAAGAAGTTTTGCTTACTTGTTTTTTTACATGTAACAATGTGAAGAAGAAATTATTGGAAGAACTAAATAGTATTTTGAAATCCAAATAAGTATTAATAAGTGAAAGACCATCTTACCATGAAATACCATTGATAATGAGAAGAATATCTTAATAGATAGTGTAATGATCCAACCAACTGCTGTAAAATAAACATTTTCAAATTAGGTATGTTTCATTTCATGTGAAAGATTATTTCCTACTAGTTGTAAACACATAAAAAGGATGATTTTTTTGTTTTTTATGGTCTGGATCATTTCTAAACCATTGAAAGGACTATCTACTCTTATTTATTAGTAAAAAATGTAAAAATATCATTCTATGTCATTACATCTTTCATATTCATTCATGATATTGGGGAAAGGAATAATAAAATGAAGATCCTAATATGTCTAAAAGGTAATGTGATATAATGTTTTGATTGAATTAAAAAGTACCCAACACTTATTTACCCCCCCCCCTCTTAGAGTAAGGCATATCCAAAACGGGTCCTTTAATGTTGTATCGAAGGGAAGATTTAGCTCTGTTGGACTCTATATAGTGAATCTATTCTCCTTTGATTATTTTTATTTCTTTCCTAATAAAAAAAATAAAATAATAGTTTTGATTAATATTTAGTTATATCTAAGAAAAAATCTATTTCTACAAAGACTATGATAAGAATAAAATTAAATAAAATAAAAAGATGTAGAAAAAGTCCCCATTATCGAAATAAGAGGAATAATCTATTTCCTTAAGAAATGCTAACAATAAAGATATATCAAGATGGAAGATTAATGAGTAGGTGGCTCATGTTTCCACCATGAACATGGATAATATTTCTAATTTAGTGATCGGGAGGTATGTGTTAGTCCATTTGAACAATTCCAACAAAAAATGAAGACGTGAGTACAAGTAGGGATGATGATCAATCAACAACCTCGTCGCATGCCTTCTATAGGGTATGGAAAAATTAAAATTTATTTTACTAATATTTCATAGAGGATTAACAAGGTCAACTCACTTTAAGAGCATCATAATCAGTTCAATCACTAATTCTATTTAAATTACTTAATTTTTTTTATTTTCATAATTTAATTTGATAAAATGGTTTTGGGTTTTTATTGTGGTTTTTTAAAAATAATAAAATGCAAAAATAAAGCATTACTAAATGTAGATACAAAGTTAGACATAATTATATAAGGGATAATGGCCTTAGTCATATTGTTTACTACACAATTTCATTCATTATTTATTGAATTCAATGTGAAAATACATTAAAATACCAAATGGATTTGTATTCCCTACCTTGAGTGGGATTTTTATAATTATTAATGAACCTATTCTGCAATCTATTCTACCTACCATTTATGTAAAATAGAAATGAATTTGAGATTACATCCTTGGTGGGCTACAATCACACCCCTATAATTCTATCACATCCAAAAAAAATTCTATTAAAATAGTTTTGATTGACGTGTAAAAGTTATGAACACCATATATCCTCCCCAAATGATTGGCCTAAGGTTAGTCACATGACATTACAAAGTGAAAAGATATCATGGTGGAATATTTAAAATATAGAGAAATTCGGGTTCGATGAGAGTTTGGGAGTGGAAAAAAGAAAGAGATGGATAATGGGAAACACATTAATTAAAATATGAATGAATGTGTTACATGGTATGAATGGAAAAAAACTAAAAATAATGTAAATAGATATAAATTATAAATTAAAAGCATCCTTATAGTGTAATTCCATGGTGGATCCTCGAGATATGATCCTTTTCCTATTATCCTTGGCCTCTAATTTATTTTCATTAATCCATCAATATTCCATCATAAACGTTCCATTAAAATATCTTGGATTGTAATGGGTGGTCAATGGGTGTTAAACAAATTTGTGTGAAAAATTCCTGTCATAAATCATCATTCTTTCTATATGTGTGAGTATTTATATGACATTGAATTGGTGTACATGACATGTAATATGCGGGGTAGTTACTTTTCTTCACGTTGTAAAATTCTTCACAACCTACAAATCAATCTAGTTATACATCATGTAATTGACATACATGACACATAATGATGATTTCCAATAGTTTTTCCCAATTCGGTCTGGTTCTTTATTTTTGAGCTTTGGGTTTCATCTATAACTATGTTGCATCTTCAATTTATCTTAAAAATCCATTTTCTCACCCCACCGTGAAGTGGTGTCATGCAATGTGTTTTTCATGACAATATATTTGTCTCTTTTTATTTCATTTTTTTCAAACTATGTGTTCTATTATAAAAAATAAAAAAATTTTAATCCCCATAATATTAACCATTTATAACACAAAAACAATTTTTTATATCCAATAATAAATAAAAAAGATGACTCTGTCTATTGTCCCACACATATAACATTATTTCCTTCAATGATTTAATCTCAAAAAATATTTTTAGGAATTGGATTCTAACAAAAATTAAATCTCAATAGAAAATCTAGGAAATGATTGATAATACAATATAAAAAATTAAATTTTACACAAAATAATTCCATTGACAACTCATTCATAAAATAAATAAATTCAATCCTGTTTTTTTACTTTTAAAATTTTGAAATAAAAATATATATCCTTCTTTTAACATTTATTTATTAAATTATCATTCATGTGCATTCCACATTCAATTTACATCACATTGAATTATTTTTACTCATCTATCAAGGTAAAAAATGTAACGAATTTTTGCTCAAAGCATAAGTAATTTTCAATTACAATAGTTTTAGAAGGCATCTAACATCTCCACCATGTAAAGATAGAAATTCGAATTAAACATTCGGGATTTTAATTTAGGATCAAATGTTGCTTAGGACTATGTTTGTTATGATAAATGATTGAAAATAAGATCCAAATTGAGGTTTGACTATTTTCCATACTACATGATATAAAAATTTGTAACCAATGATAATAATCTTTTTAATATAGCATCCCCAACACCCAAATCTAATTATATGTGCATGATACATATCACCATAATGAATGAATCACTCTCTATTTCCCATTTTTTTTAATTTTTTTTATCTTTTTTGAAAGTTGTTTTTATGAGAAATAAGACATCCATCACCTAACCAGATATGATCCTATGAACATGAGTCTAAAAATGGATTTTTTTTTCTTTCTTAATAGACACAAACCATTTTTTTCATTTTCATATTTTTTCTTTTTTTAGAAAGATAGGTGTGGGAGAAAAAATATAATGAAAACATGGCCTTATTCCAAATCCAGTGGGAACCCCCAAAAAAATGGAGTACATCACAAACTACCATGAAAACATCTCTCCCACACATAGTCTTTGTAATATCATGTAATATATTGTGATTAACATATTAATGGATATAATAATATGGTAAAAAGGCACATTTTCTAACCATGTTATTCATGTCTTCTAAAGGCAAAAAATAATTGATGTTATGTTTTGTCCAAGGATAAAGGTATCATTAATATAAATACCTTAATCATGTTACAGTTGAATATATTTTGTAAATTCCTTAATAATATTCCATGAATTTTTTATAAGAAAACATGTATAGGACTCTGATGAAAATGATCTATAGAAATAAATTTTAAAAATTATTTCAGAATTTTTCTTTGTGATAAAAAAATATTTTTTTGTAAAAGTACACATAGAAATGTACAAAAATAATAAATAATATCTAGATTAATTTGATAAATTCAAAATATTCCAAATCATACAATTCTTTCATTTAAAAAATAAAATCACCTCCAAAATTCATGATTTTTTTAATTCATCTCTTCATGCATAAACTTACTTATCAATCTTACCATATCAATCATATAATCAAATAAAAAATTAAAATTAAAATATGTAATAATGATTATTCTAAAAAATTATGTCTTCTAAATTGATAATTTTGTAAAAAAATTCAATGTCGAGTCTATAATTTTCAATAAATATCTTAAAGAAATTAAAATAATGAAAGTATCATTAAATAATGAATGGAAACTCATAAAAACCCTGTTTTGATTCTAAAATTTCAGTTTCAAATTTTATTTTCATAATGAAATGTAGAGGCTGACCTGGGTCTTCTCACTTGAGGACCATCACATTCAGTCTAATCACTAATTCTAATTCACTTAACATGATATTTTTGTTTTTATTTTTATATAGAAAACAATGGTATGTGGTTATTTGTTTTTTGAATAAAGAATGCATAGAATATCATAAAACTATTCTAAATACAAATGTAAATGAACAATGAATGATATTAGGGTAAAAATTCTTGGTCTTAAGGTTGACTACATGGGTTATTTAATTATTTAATGAATTAAAATTGGAAATACATTACTTTAGGTAAATTTTTTCCTATTGAAAACCATGAGTATGATTTTTAGATTTCCTTGGAAATCTCTTAGGAAATGAAATCACTCTACCCTTGATTGAAAATAGAAATAAATTTGAGATCCAATCCATAGTGGGATACCACCGCAGCAATGAAATTCTCTCACATCCACAAAAAATTATATTAAAATATTTTATTTTGAATTTAGATAAATAAGAACACCATATATCGACCCCCAGGTCTAAGCCTTAGGTTAGTCACATTACATTGATAATTGAAAAGAGATCATGATAGAAGACGGAAGAGATGATGAAATTAGTGTTGGAGGAGAGATTTGGAATGAAAAAAAAGAAACATATGGAGAATGGAAAAAACAACAATGAAAATATTAATGAATACATTACATGGTATGAAATAAAAAAATAAAAACTAAATTAGAGATAAATAAAATCTAAAGAAACCACATCCGCGCAATGCAATACAATGGTGGATCCTAAGGATCTAATCCATTTCCTCTTAGCCAAGGCCTCTTATTTATATGCTTTAATCCATCCTCTAGGCATCATGAATGGTCCATTAAATGATCTCAGTTCATAATGGGATGTCAGTGGGTGTTCAAAAGTAGTGTACGGTAAAAACCCGTCATAAATAAATGTGTAAACAATCTGTACTGGCATTTAAATGATGTGAAATTAGTGTACATAACATGCATTGTTCGTTGTCATAAATTTCATTTACATATTATAATTCTTCGCATCCACCATATATCTCTAGCTACACATCATATAATTAAAATACATAATTTTCAATGTTATTTCCAAAAACTTTCACCCTATTTTTTCTAGTTCATTATTTCTACATTCTAGGATTGGTGCTCGACTATGTTTCATATTCAATTTATCTTGAAAAATCTGATGTTGTGACACACCATTCAACTCACTATATTCATTTAATTTTTTAATTTTTTTTAAACAAATTATCATTCCAAAAAACATAAAAATGATTCAATCCTAGCAATATTAATGATTAAAATTTCAGAAATATTGTGTTTTATATCAATGAATACATGAAACATATGTGTTTTTTAAACCTCTCAAGATTTAATAGTTGATAGATATTTTTTCATTATTTAATTAATATAAAAAGTGAATAACTTATATATGGATTATTTAAATTTATTTAGGAACATATAAAGTAGATTAGAGGAGAAGCTGATGTTTTGGAGAAAATATTATAAGAATAAAATTATGTAATGTGTAAAGCTCTCTAAATTGGTTGGAACCAATGAAGGAACAAAGAAAGAACATGAAATAAGTTCCTCAAAATGGATTATACAATTTGATGATAAAGTGCGAGTAAAAATACTATAGAATAAAAGATATATTCACTTGATGATAAATTGAAAAATATCATTGCTTTCAAGGATTCCAAATTTGAATTGTCATCCAAGAAGATCAAGGAACATAAAAATTTGATTCAGAACAAATTTTAGCTACAAGAAGATAAATTTTTAAGAATTAAAAAAGGTTTATAAGATAATCTTACTATTTTTTAAGATAATATAATAATCCTCAATGGTAAATGTCTTGAATAGGATGTTTTGTTTGAAAATATTAATAAGACACATATAGAGACTTTACAAAAGTAATAAATAGTTTTTTATTATATTTAATATTTTTTGGATGATTATACAATAAAAAAATCCTATATTTGATTATAATATAATGATTTCATTCAACAATCTATCATAAGTAGATTATAATGAAGAGGTTCCATCCATACCAACTTCTTTTAATGTTTTAAATTTGTTTCCACAAACAATATAGGATGAAAATATTTCAACAAACATGTATAAAGAGACGAGAGAAGTAACCAACCACTAGGACTAAGGTGGATCGGAAAAAAATTATAAAGTCTGTTTCACCACATATAGGAAGAAAAGCACTGATGAAAACCCAAAATAATTATACTTAAGTAATAATAGGATCATGATTTTTCAGTTAGTATTGGTGATACATCATATTTTTTCATTTCTCATTAGACTGTGGGAACAATCCATTAAAAGAAAAAGAACATAAAAAAGATGAAATCAATGGGGGAAATCAAAAGATTAAAAATCAACATCCACATGTACAAAAATATTATATTCCACAAATAGATTTGGAAATCTTAAGAAACTGTGATGTAAAAAATATTTTTTTTAATAAGGTTAGTACATGCTCATCTGAACATGTATCCAAAGATGATCATAAAATAAGAAAAAATCTATCTAGGAATAAAGAATAAACCCTAGGAAGAAATCATAAGAATATTATGAATATATTATTTTCAAAGAAGGTATCAAAGAGTAATGGTGATAATAAATTTATTATAAATCAGATAAGATGAAAGGATGTGCATCCAAATGAAATACTAAGAGGTATAACACTCAGAATAAACAATCTGAAAGATCCAAAATTTATTTCATAGTTCCTAATGACATGTTAGTTATTTTGGTAAAAGATTGGGAAGGACTATAGAAACATGAAGATATGCATGCTAAGGCTTGTGAAAAAAGGAAAAGAAAAGATTCCCCATGATGAAGACAATGTTCTTGAGAATTTGAAAATAAATGGAAACTCAGGTGTTAAATATGTTCTTTTAGAGATATGTACGAAACATAGTCACATTGAAAATGGTTTTTAGCAATATTATCAAAACAATAAGTAGTTCAAAAGAAGGGTAAGAATATAGTATCCATGAACTATGTTAAAAAGAAAAATTATCCACACAAATAATGTAGAATGTGATGTGGTCCTTGTTTCTTCAACATAAGTCATAAAAGTCGTTCAGATGTGAAATAAAGAAGACTTGAAAAAATAGAACTACTCGGTTGAGACGATCAACACACCCTTGTGTTTTGTATTTATCATGCAAGGAGTATCCAACATATTTACTTAAACCATTGTTTGTGGGAAGTGTGATTATGGTTCATGGAATTTAAGGTGATCCATGATAAAATAGGTAGAACATTATAAGTCATGATTGATGGAAATTCTTGAAATCAATTCTAAAGAAGTCACCACAATTGGGTGACTCTTTAGTTGATTATCAAGTACATAAATCATATAAGACAAACTTTGATGAATTTGAAGAATATGATTTCTTATTCAATATATAAAATATAAATAAGATACCATCTCAGTTTGATATTATTTCTTGGAATCCTAAAAAAGTGATCATGAATATCATCCTTAGTGATGTTGTGTAAATTATCAATCCGTAAAATTAGAAACTTATGATCAATTTTGGTGTATTATCCATACATTAATTCAATGAAAACCATTCTTATCGAGATACATCATTATAAAGATGATGAGTAGTGTTTCCATTAATGGGTATAAAATGAATAACGTGCAAGAATTATAATTTCAATTGGTATCAAACATGATTATTTTAGAAATTGATTGATTACAATGTCATTGGAAATTGTATGTCTTAATTTATCTCTCATAATTGGTTACCCAAAAATAATATCATTATAAAAATTGTGAGTAACTGACTTAATCTGTGACATAAGAATTATGAAAGTGTTCCAAGGACACTTATACTGCCTATTGCATTTAATTTTTTATATTGATCTAATTGTGGAAGTGAGTGAAAGACTTTCAGTTTGATGGTTCTAAAAATGATTTATTTCAAATCTAGTATCTCTATACTATAATGAAAGAGAATAAAAATTGAAGAAAATTATATGAGTTAGCATTTCTTATGGTATCATTATCATTTTTAACGGATAGGTTTGTTATCTAAATAAAATAATCTTATACCAAGCATAGTTCATGTATAAATAGAATGAAATGATAGATTTAATGTTTATTAAGTATGTTGTAATAACATTTTCCTGTAACATTTTTATTTTTTATCAATTAAGAGTATAGAATGTTAAATTAACATTCGAAAAGTAAAATGGAGTTATAATGAAATTTTTCCTCATATTGAGACATTTAAGTGGAAATATTTTTGAAGGTATTACCAATAAATACAATGGTTGAGATTGAAGATCCCACTTTGTGAGTAGATTATATTTTTTTCAAATGATTTATGTTGGTTTTAAATAGTGATAAATTTTGTTGGAAAATATATTTGATGTTCATATGATGAAGAATTCATAAATTTAATAGAGATTGGATGAATTCCTCAAGTATTGATGTTCCATGAAACATCTATTGAAGTCTTTGAGTTTCATGGTGATTCCTGGAGAATTTATATGTATTTATTTGATGACATTGGGTGTAATTATGGAATAAAAATCCTTGTTAATTTCACATTTATTGAACTGGTTCTATGTGAAAATACATAGGTCAAAAGTAAAATATTATTTACAACAATTGAAAATATTATTAAAATAATGATTAGAAGATGAATAGGTATTTTTAATTCATATTCTAAAAAGGGTATGATAAAGAGTATTTAAATTGAGTAATGTAATATTAGAAAATTTCATGAGAACCATGAAAGAAATTGAAGAAAATTTTGATTTTGAATAGCACGAAGAGAAGGAGAACTATGAAATAATAATGTCATGAATAATTATTTGATTATTTGGTGAAGTGATGTTTTTGGGATTGATGAATTATATACTAGAGTTAAAATTATATATATAGTCATGAATATGATATTGAATTCCATTATATACTTGGTTTATTACCTATTTATTTTCATCAGGATTATTTAAAAAAATAGTCGGCCTACTAAGATGACTAGCCAGCATCAACTAATGTGTTGTACAGGACATTGTGTTGACCACGACCAATGGAGGAATTCCATGTCTAGCCCAAAATCGGTACACGATCATAGTTCCTGCAAGAGGAAATTATGGTTGTGTGTAAGGCACATTGTCTTTACAGTTTATGTCACACATGGTTTGGCCTAATGGCCTACAAGGGAAGAACCACCACTTTCCATAGTGGCATAGAGTTAGGGGGATGTCTTGTTCTGGTGTTATTGCCATGGAGTTTGATCAATCAATTGGATACAACAGCATTGGGATGAACTGGGATGAGGTGGGAGCTGTTTGGTCTCCTACCACCACGGGACCTGAACATGTTGGAAAGGAGTGGGAAGACAGTATTCTGGAGGTGGTTAACATGCCCAGACTGATTACAGTGTTGGATCCTTTGGCAATGCCTTTTATGGCTTTGAATAATAGGTTTGATGTCTGGACAGAGGGTAAGGTGGCTGAGGTTCTGGAGGAGGAGTCCCTTTCAGGGGGAGAGGGAGATGTTTTGTTGGAGGAGAATACGCAGGGGGATTGTTTGGGGATGGAACCGGTGGCAGGCCCCGAGGAAACTGCTCAACAGGAAGGGCGTCAACACATGGCAGAAGGTATTCATGCTGAACAACGGCTGAGCGTTTTTACTGGAGGTCTTGTTGCTGTGTTGAAGGATCAAGTAGGAGAGGGAAAGAATAAATTCAGGGGAGGAAAGTAGAACTGGAGTCCCCCTGATGGGCGCTCCTTTAGAGATAATGTTCAAGATGTGATCGAGAAATGGTCTGTTGGCGATAGACCCCCATCTGCAACCTCATCAAGGAGGCCAAGAAGAGACTACTCATATCTCCCGAGGCCAATGCAGACAAGGTCTGCTTCTAAAAGGAATAGCAAGATGGTTCTCACAACCAAAAAGGGAATCGGGGTTAAGAAGGCAGCATCGGTTATGAATAATTCGGAAACACTTGGCAATCGAGTTCAAAGTGCTAATTTTTTGAGGAACCGAGAATGGGAATCGACTACAGGAGAAGACGAATCACGTTTGGGATATGGGGAGGATTGTGGTTATTATGATTTTTAACTCTATGTTGGTTCTGTATGTTTGTTGTTTTGGTTTCTATTGTACTGCTTTCGCATTTCATTTTGGGCACCGGTCACCCATAAACCGGCTTTTATAAAATTAAAAAAAATGAATTTCAGGTCTGCTATATAGTGGCACTTGATTGTTAAATCTTGGTGCACCATGATTTTAGTTTCTATATGGGATTAGATATGAGAAATACTCTTTACCAATATAAAAAAAACATAATCATGTCTATCTAATCAGTGTCATATCCACCATCCAATGTATCTCACGCCTCGCTTATTTAAAACATGTTTTTCCGATATCCCATTGAGTTTGAATTCAAAATGAGATGAACATATTTAAACCCAGACTAACATCACAATACACCATATCTTGATGGAAATGTTTCACTAAAAAAGATGGTTTCATCACAAATGGTTGAACCAGAGGATTCAATAATGATTCTGATGTCGAAAAAAAGAAAAACTTGATCAATGGAATAATGCAACGTTATTCAAAGATTTATCTAAAGAATATTATAATAAGTCTTCAGAGGAACTATAAATGTAGTTACAAAAATGATGATAAAATATGTTATCACCATGTTTGTTCGTCTAGCATTTATAAAAATGATCTCCACACATTTATGAATTCATACACATAATATATTGACAACAATGAAGATGTTGATATCCTGAAGCCATATTCCATAATATTTGATGTCCCAATATCCATGGGTTGAATAATTTATGGTTGGAATCTTAGGAAATTCATTATATTTATTAACATGGTAAAAACTTTGGATCTAATATAGAATTTAAGATGACTCATCCAATAAATAATTAAACCAAAAGGCCTAGAAAGATTATTCCACTCATTCTTTTTGAGAGATCATGTTTTCTAAAAAACAATACTCTCTAATGTATTCATTTACATAAGGATTCCCTGACATCCATGAGGCTATGAGGATTCACAAGGACTGGAGTCCTGCAATGCATTCTAGTTTTGAAAAGGATATATTTGGAAAATTGATATGAGACTCATGAAAACAATAATTTCGCAATGAAAGAAGTGTTAGGAACTATGTGAAGAAAAATAAGAACCACGAAAAACTGACTAGTTTTCACACCCTCTACATTCTTTTTGAAGGATATTTAATCCTTGAGCCAGTTTATAAGTGATATATTCTCACTGTGTTGCACAAATTAGATGATCCACCGATAAAACCTTACACTAATAAGAATAATCTAGTGATTCTTCCATGCGCAATCACCTGGTTCACAAAAATACAATGTGTACAAAAAAAATTGACCAATTTATACAAGGATTCATTGATAAGTGAATGTAGATACACATGAAATTGTAAAATATTTTTTCACTTGTGTGAAAAAATAATAAGGCAAAGAACTTGGGTGAGTTAAAATACATGAACATAACATGATTTTCATGTAACATATACATGAACAATTTGAATATCACATAAAATATCAATGAATTATATTTTACCTATGTAATAGGGTTTCTTTTTAGAAATAAGTGGATTCTAACATACAGTTTCACAAGTACGATAACAACAGAAATTAGAATAAGAATAGTGAATTTTTCATTCACGGTAATGACAATGATAATGCATAATTAAAAAAATTGATAGATGATAAGTTCAGTGCATTGTATTTTTTTGTACTAAAATTACTAATTTCACTAAGAAGAAACAATATAATCAATTATTGATATTGTGTATCAATGAATGATATCAATAATTGATTACTCAATTGTATAAAATTTTGTTACTATGAAAAAATAGTTTGTTCCCATTTAAATATTGTATTTTATTCATGGAATTATAATTCTGATTATGCTATGTTGAGATGATATTCAACGTTTTAATAATCACAAAGGAGTGTGTAATTCAATCAATAATAAGGTTCTTCTACTGGGTTTTTGAATTGAAGATTAAATAGGTAAATTTAAGAAGTGATTGATCAAGTAGACCTCATTTTATTATCATTTGGTCCATGAAGAATTATGTTAATCAATCCTCACAAAATTCATATTACTGTGACTGATAGAGGAAAAAGAAAGGACATCTTTCAAGTGTCTCCTGGGAAGAAATAATAAGGATTACATTATTACCTGTGGGAAAGTATCAACGTGGAGATGAAATTAATATAAGAAATAAATTGTATTGTGACATCTATATAGGTCTAAATAGGTGAAATACTACCTTAGTGTCAATAAACTTTGATAAGGAGAATATTGTCTTCATAGGAAGTATAAAGATCTAGACAGTGTTATAAAACAAGAACTACAAAATTGACTATAGATCATCGAATGTGAAATTGAATTTCCTATTTTATATAACCACATTAAAATGATTAATTTATAGTGGTTTTGTGTTTAGTATTATTTCAAAACCATATAAATCACTGCCTAGTAATATTTAGTAGTGAACATAGTAATAATATCATGTGGAATATTTACTACATTCATATACTTGCATGAGATAGGGAAAAGAGAATAATACAATCAATATCATGATAGTTCTAAGAGGTAAATGGAAAAAAAATTGTTATTGTGTTAAAATATACCCAACACAGATTCACCCCCCCAATAGTGTTAGGAATATCCCAAAATAATCATTTCATATTGTATCACAAAGTAGGTTCAGATCTATTGGATTATCCAAAATGATTCTATTCTCATTTAAATATTTTTGTTTCTTTCCTAAGTCAATAATGAAGTTAATTATTTATAAAGATTTATTTTTCTCCTTGAGAAACAATATTTCTACCAAGACCATGATAAACAAGAAAATGAAAGAGAAAATAATGTTGGAGAAGAAGTCTCTTTTTTTAAAGAAGAGAATGTATATGTTTTTCTTTGCCCTGATGTCAATGAAGACATATCATCCATGGAAAGTAATGAGAAGGTGGCTCGTCATTCCACAAAGAATTTGGATAACCTTCATACCTATATTGATCAGGATTTATTTTGTTAGTACATTTGAAAATTATCCTCAAAAAACATATATTAGAACAAATAGTGGTAATTATCAATCCACAATGTCTAAAGTATTATTAGTTGATATATTAAGATTTTTTATGCATAGTATTACAAATGAAAGAGCATCGCTAATTTTTGGATTCATTCAATTCATGTATGAAGAGATCACGTAGATGAAAGGAGAACATTATTTTTTTGGAGAAAACCATAGAATCAATAATTATTGAGTATGTGATGATCTCCAAATATGTTAGAACCTTTGAATAAATAAATTGCGAACTAGATAAATTTTCCTCAAAATAAATCAATGAAGTAAAAGATAAATAGGTAATAAAATATTATATAGAAGAAAATATCCAGGAACATTAAGAGAAATTGAAAAACAACATTGATGTCAAGGATTCACAATTTAATGTAACATCAAAGATGATCAATGAAATTGACTCTTTGATTCAAAATTTTTTAATCTGAATGAAAATTAATTTCAAATAATTAAGAAGGTTAGAAAATAGAAGATGATTGAGATTTAAGGTCGGAAAATCATTCTCAATCTGAAATGTATTGAATTGTAAGGTCATTTATCCAATCCTGACATGACACATATTGAGAATTTATAAATGAAGAAGAAAATTTATGATTCTTTTCATTGTTTAATAGGGTATTAAACATATAAATAACTCCAACATATCATAATAAGATCTGGAATTCCATCAATAATCTCTCACAAGTAAGTGATAATAAATACATACTATCCATAAAAACTTGTCTAAATGTTTCTAAATTTCTATCCAAAAATGTTATAGGTTGGAATTTTTTTTTAATATTGTTGAAGTGAGGAGAGCAGAAACCAACAACCGGGACTATGGTGGATATGAAAGAATCTATGGAGTCTGGTTCCCCATAAAGAGAATAAATTTTTTTGATGAAAACCCAAAAACACAATACATAAGAAATTAGATGATCAATATTTGTGGGTCAATGTTGGTGCTAAAACAGATTTTTGAAATGTACATTAGATTGTTGGTATACTCTTTTAAATGAAAATTCACTGAGAAATCATATATAAAGGGGATAAATCTATAGGTGAAGAAGAAACATCCATAGTTCTAGAAAAATCGGTATTCTATAAATAGATTTTAAATTATTGAAAACATCTATGATGTATGCCATGGTAGTGGTCACAATTCAAATACATCTCCATCATAGCATGTATATGAAGTTGTTGTGAAATGAAGATCAATAAATATTTCTATTAATTAAAAAAATTGGGAATAATTCAAAAGAGTATTGTGAACATGAATTCTCTCATCAAGGTATCAAATAATATTTGTGAGAAGACCATGAATTCTAAATCCCACGTCTTTAAGGGTACTACATCCAAAAGAACTACTATGAGTGATGAAACTCAAAAGAATATTTGAGAAAGATACAATCATGCTTCTGTAGTTCCTAATTACACTTTATTTATTTGGATAGATGATTTGTAAAGAATAAGGAAACGTGATGATGTGTTGGCTAAGGATTGTGAAAAGAAAATGGAAATATTCTACATGAAGAAGATGAAGTTCCTATGATTTTTAAATTGAAAGGAAACTCTTTTGGTAAATATTTTTTGTGAGATAGATGTAACAAATCTGGTCACATTGAAAATGTATGTTCAACCTTAATACCAAATAAATAAGAAATCCTTAAGAGTGGTATGAATGTATCATCCTTTAAGGCTATGAAGAATACATATTATCTATAAAATAAAAATAGGATGTGAAAAAATCAATGATGCCCCAACATAAATCAGAACATGCTATAATATAAGAAAGTATGAAGACTATAGAAAATAGATGAAATTTGTTGAAAATATCATCTAAACCTTCCTGTACAAATTGATAAATCGTGGAGGATCCACCTTATTCCTTTAGAACACTATTTGTTTTATTTTTTATTATAATGAATGGAATTGAATGTGAAGTATGTTATCAGGGGAGAATCACAGAAGTTTTGAGTAATGCCAATTCTTGATATAAAATATAAATAATACACCATCCTTGAATGAATCTTCAATTTATTTTAAAATAATAATTTGATTAAAGATCACCATTGATGAATTTAAAGAATATGATGTCCTATTATGGATAGCCAAGATAAAGATGATATCACCTTTGTGTGATCTTATTTCATGGTATCCAGCTGAAAACGTGATCAATAATATCATCCTTGGTGATGTTTTGTAAATTATATATATAAAAAAACACATGATAATGATCCATTTTGATTTATAATCTTTTATATAATTTTATGAATCCATTTTTATGATATACACCATTATGAATATGATACGATGTGTTTCCCTTGAGGGGATGAAAAATGAATAAGCTTCTAAAATTATCATTTCAATTGGTATCAAACATGATTACTCTAGAAATTCCTCGAATATAATTTCATTTGAAAAGGTAGGTCTATCTTTACCACTCATTCTTGGTTACTCAAAATGAATATCAGTTAAAAGATTGATAATAATTTAATTAATCATTGACATAATAAGAAATAAAGTGCCCCGAGGACACTTATCATACCAATTGACATGAATTACTTTCATATATTTGTGAAAGTGGGTAAATGAGTTTTAGGTTGATTGTTATTAAAAATATTCATCTCAAATTTAGTATCTTCCATATTGAATCATAGTATATAACCCCTGAATAAAAGTATATCGGTTTTCATTTCATAATTTATCATTATTAGTTGGTAATGAATAGCTTTATTGTCTTAAAAAATCATCATGTTGTATACATTAAACAAATATCAAGTATAATTAGAGTGAAATGACATATGGAACATTTCTTAATTATGGATTGATATAATTTTCCATTTAACATTGAATTTCATATCAATAATGGTGAGATTAAGTTAATTGAATTTTTCAAAATGTATAGGGGATAAGTAAATAAATTTATCTACTTATGACACATTTCAGTTGTGAAGATCTTTGAAGTTGTTGCTAGCAAATATAAATGGGAGATTTAAGATCCCACTTTTTTTATGGATTGTATTTTTTTCCAATGATTAATAGGGTTTAATTGGTGATGAATGAGATAGGTAAATATAATTTATATTAATATGATGAAGAATTTACAATGTAAATTCATCTTGTATGAAGTCATCAAATATTGATATTCATAGAAACATTTGTTTAAGACGTTGAATTTTTTGTGGTTATTGGAGAAGTTATAAGGATTCCATTTATTAATTTTTTTATCAAGATTGAATAATTATACAAGTAATTATGAAATTTATTCAACTCATTCTATGTTTAAATATATATGTCAATGGAAACACATTGTTAACAAAAATGAATAATAGAGTAGCCGAATGATTGGACGATGAAGAGTTCTTTAGAATTCATATTCCAAAAAATTAATATATATATTATCTGAAGAGGGTCATGTAATATTTTTCTATTACATGAGAATTGTGTAAGACATTTAAAAACATTTTGATTATAATTTGAATTAATTGGAGGATAACTATGAAATATAATTATCATTACATGAATGATTATTTGAATATTTTTTAAAGAGTAGTTTTTGGGATTCAATAATTATATACTAGTGTTCTATGTATATATGTCTCCATTCATTTAATGTCATATTTCATTTTATACTGGGGTTTATTAACAATGTATTTTTATGGGGTTTGTTTAAAAAAATAGATCCATCCTAAAAATCTAACCATGAAGCCTCAACAAATAGATCTTGTCGAACAATGGGTTGACCATGCCTAACGGAGGTCCACCAAAGACATCTAGAAATATATAGAGGATCATAGTTCCCATATGAGGCATGTTGGCCCGTGTGTAAGGCTTGTGGTCTGTAAAAATGAGGTTTTTCATGGTTTTGGCCAATGGATCGCATGACAAGCGATGCCACCATGTGGGGTTGCACAATGGCAAGGGGGGAAATTCTATCCATTATACAACATTTGATGATTGTAAAAATAAATCACATTAGGCATTCAATTTCGATGGGGGACATGATTTGAGAGGAATTTTTCACCCTCTTAAAATACATACATAACCACATATGTTTGATAAGTTTGATATCCACCGTCAATTGCATCTTTCACCACACTGGTTTAAACCAAGGCATTACAATCTACCATGAGGATTTAATTCAAAATGATAGCCAAATTATCAAATGAGATCTAATGCATTTTTCTTCAATCTCTTAATGGAACTATCTTACTAGAGAAGAGGGTTACATCACCCATGGTCAAACGAGAGGCTTCTATAATGATTCAGAGTTAAAATAATGTAGATCGAATCAATCAATGGATGCATGAATCTTCATTTTCATGGTTCATATAAACAATACAAAAATCAATCTTTGGTCAAATGGAAAAATATTTACAGGTCGCTGATTGAACATGCGATCACAGTAGTTGATTTTGAGGAGTTGGTTAAAATAATTGGTACACATTTATGAATTCATGCATGAGATCTATTCATAATAAAAATTAAGTTGATATAGTGAATCAATAAACTATAATATTCAAAGTCTCTTAGTTTAGGGTATAAATAATTAAAGGATGACATCATCATCCATTAAATATATTGATTAACACAACATAAAAACTAGGATCCAAAAAGTCTATGACGGTGACTCTAACCTATAAATAATCAATATCCAAGGTTAAGAAATACTCTTCCACTTATGATTTTGATAGATTATATTTTCCATATAAATAGAGGCTCTCTGAAGTATTCCTTTGTGCGGGGAGAAAATGTGTTTTGTAAGCTTTTGAGGCTTCATGAATAGGGGATTCCCATGGTACATTCACCTTTTGATAAAGGGATCCATCAAACTTTATATGCAATTGACACACTCACGTGTTTCACGAGGAGAGATATACCATCCACTAAATGAATAAAAATAAGCATTGCAAACACACGACGGTTGTTCACACCCTCACTGTTATTTTTGGATGATATAGAAACCGAGAACCATTGTACATGTTAAAGAAAAATACGACATTTTATGAAGGAGATGCTCCTATTATAAAACCGTATGTGAAGAAGAATAATCTTTCACTACTTCCACATGCAATCACCTTGTGAAAAAAAAACATTATGAGTATATAGAAACAAAACAATTTATACATACAAACATTAATAAGTTGTTAATTATTCATATGAAATAATAAACCCTGTGTTCACTTATGTGAATAACTAAGAAGGATAATCACTTGGGTTCCTTAAAATATAAGAACATAACATGCTTTTAATGTAATAAATACAAGCGCAATTTGGACAGCTCATAAAATATCAAAGAATTATATTTTATATATATCATAGGGTTGGTGCTTGAAAAATGGGTAGTACAACATAGTTACACTTACATGATGATAATATAAATAAGTATAATAATAGATAAGTGTGGACGCATGGCAATGAGAATGATAATTCATAGTTTAAATACATGATTTAGATGAGATGTAATGTAACACCACGATAATTTTTTGAGATATATTATTTTAAATTTATCTGAGGTCTTATATTGTATGCTACACCAAGATTATATTTCCAAACAGAAAACAATTGATTATCTTGTAGTATATGAAACACTATGTTTGGTTTGTGTTACACACAATTGCAAGTAATTTTTATACATTTTATTTCACACAATACCATGATTAAGATAACAATTAAATATTATTATTATACCTTATAACCAAGTAAATATAATGGAATGTATGAACAAATGAATTATGAAAATATTATTTACACATTTATATATAAATAAATATTTTGTGAGAAATTAATTATACATTTAAATAAAACCCTTTTTAAATAAATGTAATTTTTTTTTGAAAAACGATTAGAGTACAAATAAGTGAGTTTATAAAATAATAAAATCACTCCGGATGGATTTTATTAAATAAATAAATAATCAATATATTCAATATAATGTTTAAAATATATATTATATGTTTTCTAAACATTATATAAGAACAAATTAAAATATTTATATAAAAGAAGTATCTTTAAAAATGCAATTTTACCGCCTTTTGATGGCACACACATTTTAAATATAGTTTTTGACACTTATATATTTCATTTAACAAAAAAATCATCTTATTTTTTATTTTGATATAATTTTTTTTGGATTAATTTATAATATTTTTCATATAAGTTTCATGTTTTGATTAATAGTAGAAACATAAAAAATGTTAATTAAAGAAAACAATTTTATCAAAATAATTTATTTGGTTAAATTATATTACTAAATAATTTTACATTATAAATATACTATGTATTTATCATTTAATATAATTTTTCAAATTTTCATTATTTTTACAATGAATTTAGATGTAAAAACATTTCAATCTTTTCTAAAGTTATAACTTTTAAAACCTGTTTTTCATTCTGAAAATGAATTAATTTTAATTTAATTTTTACAAATTATGTTTTTTTAATTTTTAAAAAGGGATTCAATATTTGTAATTAGTGGGTCCACGTTTTGTAATATAATTATAATATTTTTCGGCATTAAAAGTAGTAACGTCAGTAATTTTTATTAACACGGTAAATAGTTAAATTCGGCAATTAAGGGAAAATATCATATTATAAAATTATCCTACAACATGTCCTAATATAATTGGATGATTTATTTTCGACCGAAATCATTTGTTGGTTGAAATGGATCCTTTTGGAAGCCACTTTGATTATATTAGGACATTTAATATATTTTATTTAATGAAAAGCTAAATATGTCTTACTCAAATTTTTATAAATTTATCATTTTAAAATTTATTTTATATAAAATCAAAAATAAAATAAAAATACTCATTTAAAATATAAATTGTTTTTATTTATCATGGTCATTTTTTTTAATTTTTAACAAATAAAAAATTTCATTAAATGCTTAAACATTAATGATGCATAAATTATATAATTGATGAAAATTAAATAATTTTATTAAAATGATAATAACTATTAAAAGACCAAAAACCTTGAAAAAATTATTATTTTTAGTATAGATCAATCATAATCATCCATGGGTCTATTTATTTACCATTCTAATTGATATGGAAAATATTATAACACTAATAATATTTGATTTAAAGGATTGTTAACGATGACACACTCATGTTTTAATAAATATAAACTTATTAATGTAGGAATTTCCAGGAGATATAGTAGGCTATATATATTATAATTAAATATAGTGAGATTATATTCACCATAGTATTTTATTTTTAGTCTACACCCAATAAATATGTATGTTATATAATTACACCAAACTGATGTAGTAATTAATTTATTAATAGGAATATCAAATTAATGTTTTAAAACAATTGAAAATAATATAATTTTGGATTATTTATATATCCAACGAATTTAATAGATGACATTGACCCCTTAGGTATATAATAAAATATATTTTTCAAGGATAAATTATTCTCTTGGTATTTTTAAAAATCCTCAAAATTAATCAAGTCAAAATTGACACTATTTATTGTTTTCCCAAATAATGTATTATTAAATTATATAAAAATAATAATAATTTTTTAAAAACATATAATAATTATAATATTATGTACAATGTTCTAATGTATTCATTTATTATCTAATTTACATAATATAAAAAAATATGTTACCCTTTTAATATTGAAATATTTGTTGCCTTATTTAAAAATTATATAGAATAACTAAGTTTTAATTAAAAGGATAAGGTTTGAATTGATATGAGAAAATATCTAAAATTTATTTATTGATGATATTATAGAATTATCTCATATTATATTCTAAACTAGGAAATGTTTTTGTTTTTGGGAAGGGTTTTTATTTTATTATAAATTAATATTTTGGAGATTCCAATGATTCCCCTCACCTAAATTATAAAATGGCACATACTCCCTCATCTATTAACTTTGAATTGAGCCTTAAAAAATGGCCATCCCCTACCAATTTAAATTATAAATATACTTAATCACATTCTAGATGTTATAGTCTACTCAAAAGACGAACTATAGTGCCTTAAGAGGAGATCAATAGGGAGCTCGCCGATGAAGAGGAAATCTCTTTCACTGACTCTCTCAAGATCATTTATTCTTATACTTATTTTTCCTTTGTTGATTCCTTTATAATGTAATAAGTCCAATATATACAATATAGTAAGCTGTTTTTATGGTAATAAAACAACCATTATTATGATCCGTTCCCCGGGCCCTGTGTCCTGACAATCCCAATACCACCTTCCATAGGCCAGGGGTTGGCGACTAGCACCGAAATGGTGTATCCCTAAAACGGGAAGCATTGCCTTTAAACCTGTATGAACACACAGTCCATGAACAGAACAAGATGCAACCACAAAGTAAAATTTCAGTAGTAAATGTGCCTACTACATGTAAAGGGGTCAGAATACAAGCCCAACAGAAAGATACAGCTGCAATAGAAAAATAGAAAACAACTAATGAGATCATCCACCAAGTATCCTACCTAAAGTGTAGGTACTTCTCATCTACAAATCTCTCCATGTCTACCAGTCCCCTCTATGTACCGCCTAGTCCTGGATCCTATATTCTCTATCGAGTTGCTCATTTTCTGCACAACACACAATAATGTGCGGGCGAAGCTCGTGTAGGGGTGAGTATACCAATATCTAGTAGGGACCCAGAGTCCGGCGTAGGTCTCTCAGAATTACACAAAATAATAGCACAAAACATGATAATCATCAAAAGGAACAAAGCAAAAGACTCAAATCAAACCATAAATAACATAAGTACTTTATTATAGATGATTAGTATTATTCTTAAATAATCTCATTCTATCAAGGGTTCTACTGCTGATCCACACAGGATCGCTCAGTGCAAATCCACATAGGATCGCTAGGTTTTAATCCACACAGTATATCTAGGCAATGATCCACACAATATTTCTACTTGTTGATTCACATAGGATTTGTAGGTGCTGATCCACACAAGATCGTTAGGTGTTAATCTACATAGGATTGCTACTCATTATTCACATCTCTGGCATCCACTTGATTCCCATACATAATCCATTGGATTCATGGAGGATCCGTTCCTCACTCCATCAGACATACTTCAACTGGCACAAAGTCTCAATAAGAAGTAACCCAATTATCCATTATTTCATAAGGGTTCCAATGCAAAAAATTCCATGTCAATCGGACGCCCTATCTCCGAGTTATAGGCATTTAAGTGCTGAGTCCCCAGTTTGAATTGGGTATGATCCACCCTGGCTGAACTACAACTTTCTCAAAAAATCGAGAGGAATTTCTAAAGAGGACCTTCTCATCCCATGGATTCCAATGTCATAGAAGGATTGTCAAACAGATTTATGGTTTGTAAGATGCGTCCTTTTAGTATATCTAGGTCAAAGAGGTTGTGGGTCTGGTCCGACCCGGCCCACCCATCTTGGGCAGACCTGACCCATTTCAGGTTGAATCGACCCTTTTCGGGTTGAACCAACCTAGCCCGAACTGGCTGGGCTACGGAGCGGCCTGACCCGCGTGAGGTGTCACGTGGCCCTTCCTTCAAAAATGGTGCAAAAAATCAATCGAATCTTCATCTGGTAGTGCCATGTGGTGCCGCCTTGCTATCTGCGGGACCTGAAGGGTGCTGGTCCCCCTATATTGTGGATTTGAATTCATGGCCTCAACATATGGTTCCTGATGGTGTGTATCCCATTCGCCAATGCAACCAAATGACGGAAATCCACCCCTTTGGTCTTCCAGGACGTCATATGGGGCCACCCCCATCGCGGTTGGTGAGCACCGGCTGCCACCTTTTCCTGCCAGTGCGGGTTGCCAATGCCACTGCATTGGTGCAGCAGTAGAGGGTCTTCTTCGGGCCACTAGGTGAGCTCTGGTGTTCCATTTTCCCATCTAGAAGATCCTATGGGCCTCTTGGGATGCCACTGTCACTTCGTACCACCAAGTTTCAGGGTTCCGTCAAGTTGAGAAATCTTCCCTACAAGAATTCAATGAATAAAATAAATGGTGGAGGGTTCATGCCTTGTTCGTTTGGCATGATTCCTCCATCATATCATTATATCAAGTTGTTAATAAACAATTAATCACACAGTTAAATTTAACCCTATATAGAACTTCTGAAATTCATCATGCTTCAAGAATGTGACAAAATGAAATTATCATGAATTTAGAAATTATAAACACCTTCCTCAAGATCTGTTGGGTGATGTTGTGATTGTGGAGAGATAAGAGTCCTCATTAGATTACTTCACTGACATTCGTCGATCCTAAATCATTGTCTTCAAATCTTTCATCCTCAGTCGGTGGAAGATGTATTGGTACATCACAATATTTTCCTCACAGCCGTGTCAAAAACCCCAACCCAAGCCACAATTAAATAGAGGAGAAAGGATGTTAATGAAACGAGATATTAATGAGTATCATTAATGAATGAACCTCTTAATCTCTCAATGGTGTGGTTACAAAATGAAGATTCAATCCATTAAATGTCTTGAAAACCCATCGTTCCCACCAACACTTCTCAACAGGAGGTATGAAAATAAAATAACTATTTTTATGTTATTTTATTATTTCATTATAATTTGAAAAAACTAAAATTTTCCCCCGACCTGTTGCAGTTGAATTTAAGCCTACCTTCTTCGAATCTCAGCGCTACGGATTCAATGGATCCCTAAAATTTATAATCTGAGAACTATTTCAAAATATAAAAAACTCCACCCACGCATTTAATGAACATACCTTAAAAAAGGTCAAAATTACGTTCCTAGCACATCGGGCCACAGAATCAAGTGCTGTCAATTTTGGTAGACTCATAATTATCCCAAATAATGTAAAATATAAATCATTTTTATTGAATTTTTGGTCATTAAATTCTCCCCACCTAAGTTATATTCTTCCCCGAAAGCTACAACAAAACAAGGCAAACCAAAGGGGGTAATGATCATATATCTAAGCCTCCCTCTCCCATGTTCTCTTTTGAAGGTTCCTATGCTTCCAAAGAACTTTTCACGAGAGGAATCGAATGACCACTATTGACCCGCTCCAATTGATCATCTATCTCCACCAGAAAATCCACAAATGTCGCCTAATCGTCGATGTCCATCTCACCCTAGTAAAGAACATGTTATGGATCATGCGTGTACCTCCTTAACTGTGATACATGGAAAACACTATACACTCGTTGTATCTATGGGGTGAGGAGATAGATGGTACTCCCCCTTTCCTACTCTGTTGAGGATCTGGAATGGTTCAATAAACATTCAAGATAGCTTGTCGCTCCGACCAAACCTCTGTAATCCTCATCAGGTTGAGACCCGTAAGAAGACATAGCCTCCCTCCTTGAAATCAATGGGTCTCCATCTCCTGTCAGCATTAGACATATGCTGGCTCTTAGTAGAATTCATCCTCTCCTTGATTATCTGCACCTTTTTTTAGTATCTTGTACCAACTCTGGACCCATAATTGCCAACTCCCTCGGTCTGTCCAGCATAGAGGTGATATGCAAGGTCTCCCATATAGAGCTTCAAAAGGAGCCATGCCGAGACTGGAGTGATAGTTGTTGTTGTATGTGAAATCCAACAGTGGCAGATGGTCCTCCCAACTATGGACAAAATCATGTATGTAATCAAGAAGTATTTCCTCGAGTGTATATATGGTCCGCTCCGTCTGATCGTCTATCTAAGGAAAAAAGGAGGTGCACAAGCATAGCTGAGTCTCGAACAGCTCTTTTAATCCCTTACACAATCGGGATATAAAACACGCATTGTGATCCTGAACGATCTACGATGGCACCCCCGTGGAGTCATATAATCTCTTGTATATAGAGATGTTCCAAGAACTCTACGAATCTATACTCTCTGATGGGTTGGAAGTGGGATGACATGGTGAATCGGTCAACAATCACCCAGATGAAATTTTGGCCCTTCGACATATGTTTTAACCCTACCATGAAGTCCATGGATATACGATCTCACTTCCACTCTAGTACCTCAAGTGGCTGGGCTATTCTTGCTAGTACCTGATGGTCGACCTTCACTTGCTGACAAGTGAGGCATTTTGATTCGAACTCTACCACCACATTCATCATCCATGTCCATCAGTACAGATGCTGATGTTCCTATTACATCTTATGCCTCCAGGTAGTACCGCCACAAGGGATGTATGTAACTCCCCCAACACCTCCTCTCATAGTGTCACTAGTACCATGGTGTATCATCTAAAGAGAACAATGTTCTCCCCACATTCTAAATTTTTTTTAGGGAACTGTCCTAAGGATATCAGAGCACATGAGGCCATGTAGTCAACGTCCTCAAGATGAGCCTCCCAAACTTTATGATGAAGTGGGGGAGTGATAGTCTTAGAGAGGAGGTAAGATTCAATATATATATCCATGTAAGATATCTGCCTCGTAGATAATTGCCACGTCGCCTCACTCAAAAAACATAGACCAGACCTCCTTTTGAGAACATATGCTACTACATTACCCTTTCCATGGGAGTAGACAATCTCAAAGTCATAGTCCAGGAGGAACTCTAGCCATTATTGATGCATCATGTCCAGGTCATCCTGTGAGAAGATTTATCAGAGACTCTTTTGATTAGAGTAAAAAATAAACCATTCACCAATAAATTAGTGCCATTACATCTTCAGCAAAAAGACCAC
The DNA here is from genome assembly GCA_963277665.1 of Viscum album. NCBI lineage: Eukaryota > Viridiplantae > Streptophyta > Magnoliopsida > Santalales > Viscaceae > Viscum > Viscum album. The sequence goes on from OY728158.1 coordinate 1,906,338,529, forward strand.
TATGGATAACTCTAGTTCATGGGTAGCATAGTTCTCCTTGTTCTGTCTCAACTGCCATGTGTCGTAGGCAATCAATGAATGGTCTAGTATCAGTAAAAAACCTGTTCTCATCCCTGGTGTGTCGTAGTATACTACATACCCAACACCCTCTTCTGGTAGCCTCAAGAAGGGGGAACTTGGCAGCCTCTACCTCATCTCTAGAAAACTCTTCTGGAATATATCTATCCACAAAAAGGGTTGTCACTTCTTTTTCAAATATGACATGGCTGTCACAACTATAGAAAAGTTCGGTAATAATCTCCGGTAGTACCCATCCAATCCTAGGAAACTACACACCTCAATCAAACTAATAATTGTCTCCCATGAATGCATTTCCTCTATCTTCGCTGGACCCACTGCAACTCCAGCATCTGACATAAAGTTCCCCTGAAAGTGGACTCCCCATATCAAGAACTAGAACTTCGAGAGTTTTCCATAAAGCTGGTGCTCTTGGAGTGTATCTAGAACAATCTGTAGGTTTGTGGTGTGCTCTTTCTCCGACGTAGAGAATATAAATATGTCTTTAATGAATTCCACCACAAAGTGGTTGATGCAATACTATAATATCCTATTAATGATCCCCATGAACACTATTGGGGAATTAGTCATGACAAAGGGCATGAACAAGAACATGTACTGGATATACCGATATATGAAGGCCATCTTCAGTACGAACTCATCTCATACCCTGAGTTGGTCATAGTAGGATCTGAGTTCTATCTTCAAAACCACCGTGCTACCAGAAGTTGTTCTAAGATATCATCAATCCGAGAGAGTGGATACTTGTTATTCATGGTCACCATGTTAAGGGACCGATAATCCACACAACACCTCATACTCCCACCTTCTTTCTTGGTTAACGAGATCGAGGATTCCCATGGAGAAACACTAGTCCTTATGAAACCCTTCCTCTACAAGTCCTCCAGTTGTACCCATAACTCACGAAGCTCTACATGGGCCTTTAGATATTCTATCATATATATCAGTGCCATCCCAATGTAATGGTCGATATATAAGTCTACCTCTCTGCGAGGAGGTAGTCCTGGAACATCATCAGGAAAAACATCTGCATATTGGTCCACCACTATAGGATAACTCAGATTCCTTACATCAATAGCTCTGAGGGTAAGGCTAGACAACTGATAGGTGATCAGTTGCACCCTCCTTCGAGAGATCCCATCCTATTCTGCAAAGGATTCCTTCTCACCAGTGAGAGAATACGTGATCCCATTCTCATGGAAACACCACACTTTGCACCTAAAATAGTCAATATGTGCATGGTCTGTGGATAACCAATCTATACACAAGATGACATCATAAGGCCTCAATTATACAACTAGGATATCCCATATACATCTCTCACCTCCTAAGTTGAGCTCACACTGTCTTCACTAGGGTGTAATCATTGAATCTTCTCTAGTATGAGTCTCTACTCATAAGGATTGTGCCAATGACTCCATCAAAATCTCCGTGATTCGAATGTCTGTTGTGGAAATAAAAGAGTGACTGAAACCTGTGTCTGTAAGAATAGTATTTATGGTGTAATAGAAATAGATCCTAACTCGAATAACCTGTTGATCGCCATGGTTGTAGGCCTTTTCCACAAGAATTTGAGCTTTCCCATGTCCACCTACTCCATGTGGTCGGGGTAGAACACCTAGGGGTGGTGGGAGTTGAACCTCAAACCATCATCCACCATATACTGCATGACCTAACCCTCTTCCACGTCCATAGCCCTGAAGGCCCCCTTCGCCCAAACCTCCATCGCTACATTGGCAGTACCTCATTCATCTTCTGGTCATCTATGTGGGGAGTCAGACAATCGCAAGCCATGTGTCCCTATCCACCGCAAGAGTAATATGATTTAGTCCTCAAAAGACCTCCCCTGGATCGTGAGCTCCGCACCTCCAACCCTACATCCCGGGGTAATTGAATGGAAGGTCTGGCCCATTTGGACCAATGATTAATCTTTAATCTACCTACTGTAAATGAATCGACTACCTATCATATGATGGTGGCTCTCTCCATCAGTGACTGATCATATAAGAATCCCTCCTACAATAATTCATTCTCAAGTACTCCAACCTGCTTCTGGATATTGAGTGTTGTCATCGATGCTATGATCTCTCACCGGAGAACCTTTTCCAAGTACTGGGCCCTAAAGAATGGGTCTCGTACCATGTCGGTGGATTAGCATGAGAGGTCAGTGAATCTCTCCAAGTCATAGTCCCCTGATAGGCTGCCCTGATGTATGTGACACATCTCCTGGATACGTACCGAGTGTAAAGTCATTTGTACAAACTCCACCCTGAATAGTGTCTCAAAGTCCATCCAAGAGAGTCTCACCTCCTCATGCGTCCTGAGCATCACACTCCACCATCTTCCTTTTGTGGCCTAGAATATGATAGAATATAGGGTCAAATTCTTTTTTTTGGCCTCTCAACAAAGTGAAAACCCCGTGTCATAGCCTTGAGCTAGTCCTAAGCTTCCAGGGGATTTGTCTCACCTCAAAACCATAGAAGCCACTATATCTAGAACTTTTGCAATACATTAACTCATTGAGCACGGTCTGCCAGTGGGGATGGTGGAAACTACTTCTCTCCAAGTGGTGGTGTAGTTGGTACACCACCCGAAGGTGCCAACACAGTAAGAGGGCCCTGCATTGAAGCCTCGACGCTCAGTGGGACATCATAGTGTACTCTCTCTGGGATCCCCGATGGGTGTCTACAAGGCATCGTCCTAAAAAGAAACAAGTGTGCCATATTTAATAAGTTATTCCTCATGAGGTGACTCAAAATGGATCAAAAGTAAAAACATTTCCAAACAACAAGAAATTAGTGTTTTCGTGCACCGAGTTAGACATCAGAAGTCAGGGTCCTGGTGTATAGATACGGCATCCGCCACATGAACAATGGACTCCTCGAATAGAAAACAACATTCAAAACACTTAACTTTATTGATCCATTGGAAATTTCATAATCTTAATTCTTCGGTAGAACTGAATCCTCTGATACCTCTTTGTCATGAACTGTTCCCTAGGGCCCATGTCGTGACTACCCCAAGCCAACCTTCCATATCCCAGGGGATGGCGACTAGCACCAGAAAGATGTATCCCTAAAATGGAAAGACATTGCCTTTAAACCTGTATGAACATATTGTCCATGAACACAACTAGATTCATCCACAAAGTAAAACTGTAGTAGTAAAAGTTTGTAATTAAAGTAAAGGGTCCAGAATACAATCCCCAATGAAAGATACAACTACAAAAGAAAAATATAAAATAACACTTGAGATCATATTCCAAGGATCAAACATGAAGGGTAGGTACATCTCGTCTTTATAGCTATCCAAGTCAACCAGTCACCTTCATGTACTGCCTGGTCTTGGATTCTGTGGTCTTAGCCGAGCTGTTCGTCTTCTGCACAAGACACAAAAAGGTGAGTGAAAAGCCCATGCAGGGTTGAGTATAACAATGCCTAATAGGGACCCCAATACCCATGAAGCATTCTCGGAATTCCACAAAGGATAACAAAAAAGAATGATATCAATCACAAAGAACAACGAAAAAGACTCCACTCAAACCTAGTATAACATAAGTAGAAAGGTAAGGATATTAGTCATAAAGCCATATCATCTTCTTCTATCAAGGGTTCTGCTACTGATTCACACAGTATTTCTTGGTGTTGATCGACACAAGATCTCTAGGTGCTGATCCAGAGAGGATAAGTAGGTTTTGATCCACACAGGATCGCAATGTGTTGATCCACAATGTATTACTAGGTGCTAATCCATAGAGGATCCCTAGGTGCTGATCCACAGGGGATCACATGGTGGTGTTCGATAGAGGATCACATGGTGCTGATCCCCAGAAGATCCCTAGGTGTTGATCCACACTAGATCCCTAGGTGTTGATCCACACAGGATCATTGTTCATTCTTCACTTCTTAACTATCCATTTGAGTCTCGTACATAGTACGCTTGATTTAGGGAGGATCCAATTATATACCCATTAGTCAACAAGAATTAATTCCAATGAAGAATTAAAACAATCATCCATCATTTAATAAGTGGTTCAATGCAATAGAATTTTCATCAATTGGATGCCCGGTCTGAGAGTTATAGGCATTTCTGTACCGAGGGACTGGTTGGATTCGGGTACGATCCAACTCAGCCACACTCAAACTTTCTCCAAAACTAAGGTGGAGTATCTCAAAAGGATCATCTCATTCCAAGGATTACAATGTAATATATGGCTCTTCAAATGGACATTTGGAGTGTATGATATGGCCTTTTATGCGTATCTGGGTCGAAGAGGGTCCGGGTCTGTTTCGACCCGCCCGTCCTGGGTCGACCCGACCTGAACTGGATAAGTAACGGTGGGTTCGGGCCACTGGGCCATGAACCGGCCCAGCCCAATTGGATGGACTAGGCCTTAGAGGGTTGGGGCCACTTGGTAGCAGACCCCCCCCCCCCCCCGACCCACCGGCCATGTGTGACTTGCGCAAGGGGTTGCATGACCCATCCTTCCCCAATGGCGTGAAGAGTCGTGGGGCTCTTCAACCCGTGGCACCACGTGGTGTCGCCTTGCTGTATGAAGAACCCGCAGGAGGTTGAAGATTGATATGGGGTAATAAATTGAAATTAAAATATATAATTTTAGGGTATAGAATTACGTTATTATATATATTCATGTTTAATTATGATTTTAAGGATACGGAAGAAGAAAGAAATAATGCTCGGTTAAGAACTATACCTCGTATTTGGAAAATCTCATTTTCTTTGCACCTTAAGACCAAAATGGTTAGTATTATGCCTAAACATATACCTATAAGAAATTTATAGGCAAAATATTAAGGTATTTCTACTTTTTTATCAGAGAAAAGGATTTTTATGTGTGAATAAAATAGGATAGGAGGTTCCCATTTATAAAATATGAGAGGGGAATTCTTAGAATTCCTTAAAATATGAAATTAATATAAACTCATTTTCTTGTTAATATGGCTCCAAATATATAATATTTTTAAAAAATATGAGTTTGATTAAAAATAATATCATGAAATAAAATTCATATAAGTTAAAACAACGATCTTACCCTTATATTTTGGTTTTAACACCACATTAACCGTTTTAGCACATACCGTGATAACAAGCTTTTTTACTCATTAAGGGTTAAGATAATTAATATATATGAAAAAATAGTAAATAAATGGAGTATGGTGGATATTTTAAATAATATACCATTCACCTGGCTAAAGATATGATTTTTAGTAATTTTAAAACATTTCATAAAATGTTATTTATTTTAAAATATCATTAATGCCATTTTTAGAACTATTCAATTACTCTAACATTAATATCTTCAGGGAAAAATGAAATTAAAGAAATAATAAATTAAATCAAATATAACTTTTTTCATTTATCCAAAAACAATCATGTATAAAAAAAATTATTTAAAAATATTTTACTTTTAATAATTTAAATTCCATTTATTTTATTTCTCTATTAATTTAATAATTACTAAATTAGCATTGAATAAGATTTTAAGGTTATTTTTTAATATATATATATTGAAAATAAATTACCGTGGTAAAAAATATAATCTATATTCAAAATTTATAATTATAACTGAACATATCCTCTGTTTATCCCTATGTCAAATGATTATAGATAATAAAAAAAGAGAAATAAATTTTTGACTTGTAATTATATAAGAAATATGCAACATCACGTTACGTTTTCAGGTACATTTGATGTTTCTAAGTACCTCTATTTTGGATTAGTGACTCGGGGTGCGTTTCGGTGAACATTTAAGGATAACTAAAGGACAGTAAGTTGTGCATGATTAGCACACGATTTGATAAACAGTGCGACCAAACCATGCCAACCATGTAGAACTGGACTGAGGGGTCCGCATGGTTTGCATAAGGATTGATAGACCATGCGACCAAATTATGCCAACCTTGAAAACCTGGACAGTGGGTTCTGCATGGTTGGCATACAGTTTTCCTGACCGTGTGCCTCTGTGCAGGAAATCATTCACCCAGTTTTTTTAATTCTGAATTTCCTTCTTAAAACCACATAGACCACCATGAATTCCATATTTCCAACCTTGGATTGGGCTTGAAACATTCTATGTGTTTCCAAATCCTCCCGAAGAGATTCCAAGGTGATCTAAACTTCTTCCTTTGAGATAGAAGGCTCGGATTGAGTTTCATCTCTACTCCTGGTAAGTGGATTTCAACCTGTTACTTCTCACTATATTTCCTCTATCTTTCGATGATCTTTTCTTGGTATATTTGCACCGTTTTCCATGGATTTAGACCTATGTGTTGAGATATATATTTGATATTGTGGATCTATATCTAGTTTTACAAGATCTTGATGCCATTGATTTTTTTGGTTTTAAAGATTTAGATCCTGAACTTGATCGATGACATTGTGCCGCTCCGTTTTTGGGGTTTCTTTTTGGGATAACTCCTGTCAATAAATTGAGGTAGGTGTTTCCGTCCTGACTTTCCAAATTGATTATCATTACATCTTCTTGACTTATTTCAATTTTTGATTTAAATTCAATTTCTCAAATTTTCTTTTAATTAAATAGATAAAAACTCGATTCCAGTGAATCAAGATATTTGAAATGGTTTTGTCATGGAAATTTGGAAAAACCCAATTCCTTATAATTGGGCGTGTTTATGGAAATTGGCCAATTTATATTTTTTTAATTTAAATTTTGGATTTGATGGAAAATATTTCAATTAAAATTTTGAATTTAATTGTGGAAATAAATTTTGTGATGCAGGAATTAGTTTTCATTGGTTTTAAAATTGGTGAAAATGGATTAAAATGATTTTATAGAAACCCATTGGTTTTATCTTGTGAAAAAAGAATGTTTTTTAATAAAACCAGTTTTGGTTTTAAATGTAAAGGAATTGGCATTTTTGAAATGGAAGAATGGGATTGATCATTTTTTAAGAAGTCTTAAAATTGTTCTCCCATCATGTAAGGGCACATGAAAGACTTAGGTAGATACTGAGTTATTTGGATACACTCTACACTACGACAACATTATAAAACATACTTGTGGTGGGTCACATCCCCAATGGGTTGGTGACGAGTCTCCTTTGGCCAATTTCATAGGGATGTGTGTTTACACATTTTGTTGAGATCACATAGAGACTGAGGAATCCTATAACTGGTTAATACTATCTTACCTTTTGACAGATCACCGTGTTTCTTCCTTGTTTATTTATATTTGAGATACAAATGTATTCCAATGATTTTTAACTTCTTTACATATCTGCTATATTTATATAAATTTTTTTATAAAAATGTTTTACATAAGCCTCTGTTTTTGAAATATTTTATCATTTGTAAAATCATTGCTTATACTATTTATTTCTATAATTTAAAAATCTATAGCATCTTTTTTTAAATATGATTTTGAATTTCCAAACTTGTTTATTTGAAAATTGAAAGATTTTATTTGCATAATATATTTTTGGAATCTGTTACGGAATCTTTGGAGTATCCAAATGGGCTTAGGATCACACCCTACTTTTTCCTTTGGGTGTTTGTAGACTTTATTATTCTAGGTTTGATCAATGGGAAGGGATATCTTGGAGGTGGATCCAGCTGTTGATCTTTGGTATTGGTGAGTTGTGTCATTAGGGACCTTGTAGATGTTTTCCCATTTTTAGTACTAGGGTTCTATTACATTGGGATATTTATGCCTCTATGTATTTTGGTACATTACTCCCAGTGGTGTTTCATATTGTTATGTATATTGTCTTCTTTCTTTTCTTCTGAATTGTTGGTGGAAATGTCATTCCCACTTGCATGTTGTGTGATGCAAGGTGCAAGTCACTAAACTGTGGGGATCGGGAACGCCCTTCGGGCTTTTTCAGGGCCGACTCGGTTATCGGGTTACCAGGGTACCTGGGCTGGTTCGTGACAAAATAGTATCAGAGTGAGGTTAAACATCCTACCTTTAGGACATGATGAATTTGAGTATTCTTGTCGGGACTTAGGAGGTAGTTGTGATTGAGTGTCAGGCCAGCTCTCACCACAATGAACCTTATGTCACCAGGGTTGGTTAGGGAAATATGACTTGTGGATTAGTTCTATTATTTTCCATGTTTTGATTTGGATAGAGTGGAATCCAAATCCTGTTATCCCATCTATAAGAATAGTATTCCTTGTTACTATTTTTGAGTGTAAATCTAGTGCCTTTTTATGTTTTGTTGCATCATGCCTCCGAGAAGACATAAGAATCAGATACAAAAAGAGGAAACTACTGAATCTCAGCAAGTGAGTCCTATTGTCGATCCGAGTCTGGTTAAGGTGATTGTTCACACTGGCCAAGATCTAGGGAATGCACCACCTCTAGTTGTTATTCAGGCTCCAGCTATAGATCCTCATAGTGATATTCTATGAAATTTTTCTCAGGACATCCTATGCCAGAACCCACCAATTTTCAAAGGCTTCAATGACCCTCATCATGGGGAGGAATGGTTGAGTATGATTGAACATCTGTTTGGGTTCTTGGAGACACATGATGTGATCAAGGTGAAGTGTGCCACTTTTGTGCTAGAGGGACCAAGTAGTAAATGGGGGGAGATGATGGTGACAGCTGGGAAACATGAGGTTTTTGATTGGAAAGACATTAGTGTTCTTTTCACTAACCATTTCTATCCAGAATCAATGGTGTTGGCCAAGGCCGTGGAGTTTTTCAAGCTTGATCAGGCCAAAAAACCCATGATTGATTACTCAAATCTATTTTTGGACTTGGTACAGTTTGCTTCTGAGAATTCATCTAATGAGAATATTAAGGTTCAAAGATTCGAGTTGGGACTTCGATCAGATATTTGTTCTTGGGTTTTCTTACTAAGGCTACCCACTTAATCTAATGTGCAGGATAGGGCGATGATGGTTGAGATGGACCTAGAATTAATGTCAGGGTTGATGGAAGTTCCTTTTCCTCCTTGTGGTAGTGTTGGTTCCTTAAAAGGAAAATGGAAGCACGAAGTTTCTCATGGTAGTTCTCGACAACATAGTCATTCTAGACCAACGGTAGCACTAGGAGGGGCTTCATTGACTTGTTATCAGGGTAGAAATCCAAGACATTCTAGGAGGGTTTGCACTGAGGCACCCAAGAACTGTAGCTCATGCGGACGTTTAGGGCACTTACAGAGATTCTGTCGCCACTTCTCTACTCCACGTAGTGGAACAGGATCATCTGCACCTCCAAAAACAGCGGGGAAATCAAATGCTTCATGTTCAAAAGGGTTCCAGCCATAGGAATCCATAAAAAAGCATATTCACACAGTGGAAGAGTCTCCAGATGTAGCTAATACAGGTCCTGCAACTGTGAGAGGTACCATTACTATAGCTCCATCTTTAGTGACCACCCTTTTTGATACCGGTGCATCTCTGTCATTTATTTCAACACATATTGTTAATCTTCTTATTCTACCTATGGAGATTTTAACATGTGCAATGGATATTAATACACCCCTTGGTACAATGAGAGAGAAGGGTCTCAGTAGTCCTTCTTGTGTCTTCTCTCTATCAGATGTTGATCATTCTTGGATTTTTTTGATTCTCTACATGAAATCTTTTGCCGTTATATTTGGAATGGATTGGCTCATTTCCAATAAATCCCAGATCAATTCTTATCTTTGATGGGTCTACCTTACTACACCCAATGGTGTACCTCTTATTATTCAAGGAGAATGGGACCCAAGGTCAAGTAGAGCCAGACCCTCATCTCCAGGGTTGTGGAATGTTATATGACTGATTTCTTTTGATCTAGAGAGAGATTCAATGTGTGGGGATCTTCCATTTTTCGTCACTGAGTTTTCTGACGTGTTTCCTTCTGACTTATCTAGTTTTCCACCAGTAAGGGAGACTGATTTTTCTTTTGACTTAATGTCAGGTACTGAAGCAGTTTCTATTCCTTCTTACCGAATGGCTCCAAATAAACTAAAAGAACTGAAGTCACAGTTAGATTATATTCTTGAGAAAGGCTTTATACGCCCGAGGGTGGCACCTTGGGTAGCCCCTGATCTCTTCGCCAAGAAGGCTGATTTTTCTCTTTGCTTATGTGTTGATTATCGAAATCTCAATCAAGTTACGATTAAGAACAATATTTTTTACCATGAATTGATGATTTTTTTGATCAATTTAAAGAGGAAAAGTGGATTTCAAAAATTTATCTTCAATCTGGTTACAATTAGTTAAGGATAAAAAATTCTGACATTCATAAGACCTCTTTTCAGAGTAGATATATCCATTATGATTACCTTGTGATGCCCTTAGGCCAACCAAATGATTCTGTAGTTTTCATGGATTTGATGAATAAGGTTTTTCATTAGTATCTATATACATTTTTGGTAGTCTTTTTGGATGACATTATTGTCTAATCCATGTCCGAGGAGGATCGTTTTCATCATCTGAGAACAGTTCTGAGTCTCTTAAGGAATGGACGACTTTATTGCAAGGTTTCAATGTGTGATTTCTCGATTCTGGAAGTGAAATTCTTGGGACATGTCATGTATAAACAAGGTATATCAGTTTATCCTAAGAAGGTGAAGGCTGTTATGACTTGGGAACAACCACAAAATGTTTTCGAGATTCGGAGTTTCTTGGGATTAGAAGGATATTGTCGCTAATTTGTTAAAGAATTCTCAATGTTAGCTTCTCCAAAGACTGCTCTGACTCTAAAGGGAGTGAAGTTTTCTTGTAATGAGAAATTTCATACTTCTTTTGTTGAGATAATGTTTCTTTTGACTACTACGCCAGTGTTAACTCTTCCTATGGCTAGGATAGGTTACATGGCCTTCTATGATGCATTGGGTGCCGATTTGTGATGTGTCCTTATGAAATGTAATCATGTTGTCGCCTATGGATCACGACAGCTTAGACCTCATGAGAAGAACTATCCTACCCATGACAATGAACTTGCAGCTGTAACGCATGCACTAATATGTTGGAGACATTAATTTTATGGAGAAAGGTTTGCTGTGTATTCAGACCACAAGAGTGTGTGTTATATCTTCTCTCAAAAATATTTGAATCTCCACAAAAGGTATTGGGAGGAGTACCTGCAATATTTTGACTTTGAAATTTCCTATACCCCAGGGAAAGGGAATGTAGTTGCAGATGCGTTAAGCTGGAAACTTCCATCGTAGGCTGTGAAAGAGTCTTTAGAAGAGTGGAGTTTAATGGCTCTTTTTTCTCAGTTGCATATTTGGCTTCGGTGGAAGGGGGATTAAGTTTCTTTAGCTAGTATCCAATTGAAATCTTCTCTACTAAAATTAATTAATCAAGAATAATAACTGGATAATGAATTCCATAGCATTAGGGTCTCTCTTTATGGTGGATAGACCAATACCCAGTAGTTGTTCTCCAAAGAGGGTGTTCTGTGTTATCGAAAAAATTACGTTGTTCCGTTTTCGGAAATGAAGGATGTGATGGGGGATTCCCATAACTATTATTGGGTTGTGCACCTAGGATCCATGATGATGTTCTATGACATGCAGCGATGGTTTTGGTGGCCAGGTATGAGACGATACATTGCTGAGTTTGTATCTCATTCCTTTACATGCCATTAAGTGAATGTCGAGCACCACAAACCTTCAAGTTTGTTTCAACCACTTCCATTCCCCACATGGAAGTGGAATTAAATCTCTATGGAAATTGCGATTGGGTTACCTCAAACCCAGAGGAACAAGAATGTGATATGGGTTGTGATCGATAGGCCGACCAAGTCGGCTCACATTATACTTATTCGAGATACAACCAAAGTTGAGGAGCTGGGATATATCTATGTGAAAGAAATTGTTTGTTTTCACGGAGTTTTATCACCTATAGTCTCTGATAGGGATCCTCTGTTTACTTCTTGCTTTTGGAGAGACCTTCAGGAGAAACTGGGATCTCAGGTCCATTTGAGCACAACCTACCATCCATAGTCAGATGGCCAGACAGATAGAGCTATTCCAATCCTTGAGGATATGCTATGTGCATGTGTTTTTGATTTGGTTGGTTTTGGGATGATAATTTGGGGATAGTTGAGTTTTCTTTTAAATAAAGTTATCAGTCTGCAATAAAAATGGATCCTTTTAAGGCACTTTAGGTTTTTCCTTGTTAATATCTTTTATTTTGGTTTGATATTGGTGAATGTTCCTTGGAAAAACCGAGTTTGGTCCAAGATATGACAGCTAAGAACAAGTTGATTCGTCAGAGAATGTTGATAGCACAGAGTCGGTACATGTCTTATGTTGATCGTCGTAGTAGACCTTTGAGTTCTCAGTTGGTGACGAGGTGTTCTTGATTGATTTACCTCGATTAGGTCATCGACGGCTTGGGAGGTAGGGGAAGCTTGCTCCTCGTTTTTTGTTACCTTTTGATGTAGTTGGTCATATAGGGATAGTTGCTTACCATCTATCTCTACCACCACAGCTGACGTTGATACATAACATGTTCCATGTATCGCAGCTGTGAAATTATCTCTCTAATCCATCTCATGTTTTGAACTGGAGTGATCTTGACATTGAACTATATTTATCTGTGATTGAACAACCATTCAAGGTTGTTGATTGTGAGACCAAGGAACTTCATGGGAGAACGATACCTCAGGTCCATGTTCTATAGTAGAATGGGTCTGATTCTCATGAGACGTGGGAAAGGGATGCACTAATGAGAGAGCAGTTGTCTCATCTTTTTGACGTGGAGTTTTCTTTATAGGATTTCTGGGGACAGAAAGATCATATAGTGGGGAGGTTGTAACATCATGTTACGTTTTCAGGTACTTTTGATGTTTATAAGTACCTTTGTTTTGGAGTAGTGACTTGGGGTGTGTTTGGGTGAAATTTTAAGGAAAACTAAATGATAGTGAGTTCTGCATGGTTTGTGCATGGTTTGAAAACCTGTGTGACCAAACCTTGCCAACAATGTAGAATAGGAAAAAGAGGTATGCATGGGTTGCATAAGGTTTGATAGACCGTGAGACCAAACTGTGACCCCCATGAAAACCTGTACAGTGGGTTCTGCATGGTTGGTGCATGGTTTCCTGACCATGTGCCTCTTTCTAGGAAATCGTGCACGTGTTTTTTTTAATTCTGAAAATCCTTCTTAAAACCACCTGAACCCCCAGGACTTCCATATTTCCGACCTTGGATTAGGCTTGAAACATTATAGGTTTTTCCAAAGCCTCTTGGAGAGATTCCATGGTGATCCAAACTTCATCCATCGTGATTGAAGGTTCGGATTGAGGCTCTGGTCTCCTACTGGTAAGTGGATTTCAACTTGTTACTTCTCCCGTTCATTCCTCTATATTTCCTTGATCATTTTATGGGAGATTTACACTTTTTTCCATGGATTAAAACCAATGATTTGTTATCTAGATCTAGGATTGTGGATCTATATTTACGTTTACATGATCTTGATTCCATTTTTTTGGGTTTTATGGATTTAGTTCTAGAACATGATTGATGAAGTTGTTCCACTCAGTTTTTGGGGTTTCTTGTTGGGCTTGCTCTTATCAATAAATTGAGGTAGGTGGTTTCGTCCCGACTTGGAAAATTTATTATTATTTCTCCTTCTTGAATTATTTTAATTGTTGATTTAAATTCAATTTATAAAATTTTCTTTCAATTAAATTTATAAAAACTCGATTCCAATGAATTGAGATATTTTAAATGGTTTTGGAATGGAAATTTGGAAAACCCCAATTCCATTGAATTGGGTGTGTTTATGGAAATTGGACGATTAAAATTGTTTAATTTAAATTTTGGATTTTAGGGAAATGATTTTAATTAAATTTTTGACTTTAATTGTGGATGTAAATTGTGTGATGATGGAATCAGTTTTTATTGGATTTCAAACTGGTAAAAATGGCTTAAAATGATTTGATATAAACCCATTGGATTTATCTTGTGAAAAAGGAATGTTTTTGAATAAAATCGGTTTTGGTTAAAAATGGAAAGGAATTGAAATTTTTGAAATGGAATAATGGGATTGATCGTATTTTAAGTTGTCTTAAAATAGTTCAGACATTGTGTAAGAGCACATGCAAGCCTTATGTAGTTAGAGAGTTATTTGGATACAATCTACGCTACGATAACATTCTAAAATATACATGCAGTGGATCACATCCCTGATAGGTTGATGACGAGTCTCCTTTGGCCAGTGTCATAGGGACGTGTTTATAAAAAAATTTCTGAGTTCACATATAGAGTGTGGAATCCTATAACTGGTTAATAATATCATACCTTTTGGCATGTGACCATGTTTGTCGCTTGTTTATTTATATTTGAGAAAAAAATGTATGCCAATGATTTTGAAATTCTTTACATGCTTGGTGAATTTATATAAACTGTTTTATATAAATGTTTTACATAAGCCATTGTTTTATAAATATTCCATTAGTTGTAAAATCAATACTTAAAATATTTATTTCCATCCTTTAAAAAAGTATAGCACGTTTTGTTAAAATATTATTCTGAATTGCCAAACCTGTTTATCTGAAAATTGAACGTTTTTCTTTGGATAATATATATTTGGATTCTGTTATGGGATCATTGGTGGTATCATACTGGGCTTAGGCTCACACCCAACTTTTGCCTCTGGGTGTTTGTAATCATTCTTCTTCCAGGTTAGATCAAAGGGAAGGGATATATTGGAGGTGGATACAACGTTTGATCTTTGGTCTTGGTGAACTGTGTCCACAGGGACCTTGGGGTTGTTTTCCCATTTTAAGTACTTGGGCTGTATTACTTTGGTCTTTTTATGCCTCTTTGTATTCTGGTATATGACTCCTGGTGGAGTTTCTTTTTGTTATGCATATCGTCTTATTTATTTTCTTCTGCATTGTTGGTGTAAAAATTGTTCCCACTTGCATTTTGTGTGATGGTAGGTGCTAGTTGTCGACCCATGGGGATCAGAAACACCCTTCAGGCTATGTCCAGTCGTCTCAGTTATCGGGTTACTAGGGTACCCGGGTTGGTTTGTGACAAAATATAAAGGTCAAAATCATTTCCAAAAAAAAATGGTAGTATATTAAACATTTGGATAATTATGGATAATATATACTCATAAATTACAATTATAGTAACTATTAGAATCATTCTATATTCCTTATCATTTAATTTTTAACCTTCATTTCCCTATTTACCAGTTACTATGGAAAATAAATTTACTAAGGTAACTATTCATAATGTAGAAAAATAAAATGGCACTGTTTAACAAATTAAGACCCGTTTATTCAAAATATGGAATCTAATTTAGAAAATTAAACTAATATAATTGGTAGGACTTAATATAAAATTTCACCGAAAAAATGAGACAAAAAACATTTTTTCAAAATATATCTTTTTTAAAGAAAATAATGTTTTTATACTACATTCAAGTGTGAAATTATTATATTTAAAAATAATTTCATTAATTAAAATAAAAAGTATATAAATGTATTTTAAAAATATTCAGAAAAATAATTTTACTTCATACATGTTTTTAAATAATTTAATGTTTTCAATAATCATTAATACATTTAACTATTCATGGAAAACAATTTCAAAATATTATAAAAAATTATCCCTAATATATTATGGAAATGATAATTTAAAAAATGAACCTAATTATATCAAATATACATCCTAAAAGTTATAGTAATTAATTATATTACTTTATCAATATAATCAACAAAAATTGTTGCTGAAAAAATGTATTTTTGATGAAAAATTGACGTTAAAGATAAAGAAAATTATTATTTCCTACAAATTAGCCAATAAATTTTTATTGATTATGACCCTTGTATATATTTTATAATTTTATTAATCCTATTCATACCCAACAATTTAATTTCTAGGTTATAAAGGTAACATTTAAAAAATAATATTTTGTGGTTAATTTAGGTTTGTTGTTGTGTGTCATATATACTATTGAAAAAAGTTATCTTTTCTAAAATCCCGAGCTGTTACTCTCAATTAATATAAGGTTTTTTAATGTTCATAAATCATTTTTGTGACATGTTTTGGGCATGGTATTTGTTAATAATAATTTTATTTATTAATAATATAATTTTTCAAAAATAATTATTAGTTATGATTCAATAATAATTTATTTTATTTTTTCAAAAATGAATTTTTAGAAGTGAATACATTAATATTAATTAGACAAATTGATTGTGTGAAGTTACTATCAATTTGTATAAAAATGTTTTTCTGACATAGTGAAATTAATTTAATAATTTTTTTAAAATAGGTTTTTGTAATATAAAACTTGTGTGGTGTCATAAAACATGCATAAAACTAATTTACAATTTGGTTTCACTAATAATTGTCTTTTAGGTTTGTGTCTTTTAAAATAAATATTTATTTTTTGTAAAAAAAACTTTCTTACTTATGTTTATATGTGATTCCACTATGTTTATGAAATGGTTTTAGCGGTAGGTTAAAAAAATTTATATTGAGGCCAAGGGTTTTGAGATATTCAAATTTTTAGAATATCATTAAAATTTATTCTAAATATCTATTTTATGTATTTCTAAAAGGGATATTAGAAATGATTTTATTTTGGAAAAGGACCAATTTAATTAATATTTGATATTTATTGTATTAAATTAATAACCTATGGATACCATGAAATGTGTAGGTTTACATAAACCCTTCTAATGGAAATTTTGGTTTTTTAAGTGTTCCGACATTCTTTAAAAAAATAAACTATGGTTTTTTTTTTCAAATTTGATTATTTAAATGAATAGTCCAAGCGTGAATAAAGTGATTTTAAAATAATTAGCTTGAAAAGGTATCAAAAAATATGTTTAATATGTGAATTTTCACTAATTTAAGGGATTTATGCAATCGAAGATTTATTAGAGGGTGTTTTGAATGAGTCATAGTGTGTTAAGTATGTGGAATTCACCACAAGAAATTTAACAGATATCCATAGGCCATGACCATGGATAAATATTTTCCACCCAGAGATACAACATTACGCCTTGGTCGGAACGTTCTACAATGTTAATTTGAATGGAAATATCCTCTATGTTTATTTTAATGGGTTAAATAACAATTTCCCATGTGAGATAACCATGGAAATTATACCACTTGCAATTAAACCTAATGGCCATGGGTTCCATGCCTGTGGAAATAGTGTATGAAAGAAAACATGCTAGTTATGAACTCGTGAATCTCTTCTCCTATGGAAAGAATAATAACCACTTCACCGTTTATACTACATTTAATATATATATCACACATATATATATAAATATTTATTTGAAAACCTATAAACCCTATAAATTGTTGCTATAGGGTATTTCCCTTGCATTAAAATAAATTTCCAACGTTGGAACAAAAAGCCTTATCACCATGGTCACACATTCCCATGGAGGGAGGCTAATCTAATCCCTCCTACTACAAAGGTTGGTCTCAAGATTTGGACCTTGGCAATTATTATCCCACCTATGGCCATGGTCAGAAGTAGACTGTGGCTATAAGAAATTATTTCCATGGTCTTGTCCAACTATGGCTATAACTGCCTGGTTGTAGATTGATTTAAAACAAGTGAATTGTGGTTTTTTATTTAATTGTGTGTATTTATTTTGATATTTTTTTGGGGAGTAAAATTTAGTAAAAAATGATTCCAATGGGATATAATTATATAAATATCACCAAATTTATATTTTTTACACCTCATTAAGAATTTGGTAATGGAAGGAGTGTTATCACATCATTTTGGAATCAATACTGTATATGTTTGAGGCGTAGAGAATGCATATGATGGGTTGTTAAAAACATTTATTTCTACCAATATAAAAGATAAATAAAATATTTAGATGAAGATAAATTTAATGATCAATAGAATTTAATAAAATCAAATTAAAATTGATAAAATTCTATAACCAAAGCACACGATCATCACATAATATTTATAATTAATTTAATCAATTAAATAGTTATCATGTCTGAATTAATTCTCCATTGATGTATTTAGATAACGTATCTATGTTCTACCATAATTATTGAAATAAATAAATTGAATTTTCCCTCTGGTGGCGATACAGATATGTTCCAATAAACTTTGAATATCATTTGTAGGAATCTATGGGTTCTAGCATAACAGATCTTATCTTTTGCAATGTTCACCTTTGATATCCTTGAGAATTTCATCCAAAGGACTATCCTTGACCTATCTCGAATCAATAGTGAGAATTCAATGATAATATCTCTCTATTATTGGGAGCTTTCTTGGAGAAGGGATATCTCTAAGGCTTCGGGATGATTCTTGGGATTTGTTGTGTACAAAAAAAGTATATTGGCTCTCATTAAAAAAGATTCAAGTATGTTTATATGCCACTATGGTTTAGAAATAAATATTTCAAAAATGTACATTTAATAATTATTTAATCCCTATGAAACCCCATGTCTATAATAAAAATATTATATTTATTTCTCTACATACGCTTAACTTGAGAATTAAAATTAAATATCATTTATTCAAATAATATTCAATATACATATAATTTTGCTCTGAATCATTAAGCTACACCTTCCATTCCTCCACCATATTTATCGAGCCTTAAATAATGTTTTTTATTAATTAATTAATTAACACTTCATTATTTTCCAATAAATAAATAAAAATTTATCAACTAAATAAGAAATAAATATTTATTAAATATTTTGATCACATTATATTCTCTCAAAAAACTGGTAAAAACATATATGTGATAAAGTAAGCATGAATAATTATTTAACCACTTATAGGGGTGATGTTTAATCAAATTTTTAAATAATAAATAATAATATATTATTTAAATGTGATTCTTGATACCCTTAGTGTGTTTCCCTCTATACCTTTTTCTTAGTGGAATTAGGCGAAGTAGCCTAAAGTCCAAAGTTAGCATCTAGAAACACACCAAGGAACCCATAGGGAAATTATTTAATGTCTCAGTGACATAATAACTCATACGGACACTCATTGTATAATAGAATCCCTTTATAAAGGTATCACTAATCAGTCATTATACATTCTAATTCCATTATCTTATATTCTAGATGTTTCTTTCTTTGAATTTACAAAAATCAAACATACTAATATAACACCATGGACATGGTTTTTTTAAAGATATATCATTTCCATAAAATGGAATGAGATATCAGCTAATATTAAGGAATGGAAGGGAGAAATACTTTCTCTTATTATTCATTAATGTAAAATCACTCATTACACCCCAAATGTGTACTCCATCACTAGGAACATATTTTGTCAAATTTTTCATCAATACAAAAAATGATGTGACTTATAATAAACATTAATAATATTATTATATTATAATGATAAATACACCAATCTTCTTATAGGAACATCCAATGACACATATAACTATTTATTTCCTACTAGAGTGTCTTCTTCTAATAATATACTACATTGGATATTAACAAAGGGTGCTCACCATGAGAAGATGTATCAAATTCCTATAAGTCCACACCACTGATACCCTGAATCATTTCTATACCTAAAATTAAATCATACATGTATAGAAAATATATTTAAAACTATTATCATGGAACTTTTGGGTTCTCATCATAGTGGGGAAATTATATGACCTATTAGCATTAAAACGACATTTAAGATATTATCACATGATTTTTCACACATAAGAACAATTATAATGTCATAAGATGTTTATCAATATTATAAAATATGAATATAGGTAATCAAAATGTTTGTATAAGTTATTCTGGGGCACCAACTCCAATAGAATCACACATGAACTAGATCCCACTAATAAAACAATTTAGTATTCTAGCTCTCACATGATACTCATGACTATAATAAGATAAGACTTTAGTCAAGGGGTCTTCTTTGTCTTCTTACATGGGAACTATTATTACTGTAACTTCACTACTCAGATAAAAATACCTCAATAGGTGATTCTTCTAGAGTATATGTTTTATCTGTTGGTGCGAAGTTGGATCTTTTTCAAGAGGCACCACTATAGTATTATAATAATAAAATGTGATAGGGTCTTTACTTATATGTACCACATCAAGATCCCAGAAAAATTTGTATCCAAAGTCATTCTTGGTTGCATCAAAATCTATATTATACACATACTCTACTTTAGAATCACCAACAACTGACTTCTTTGATCTCTTTCATCTCACAGCTCATCAATTGGGATAGAAAATGTATCCTAAGTGTAAGTTTATATCATTTTGATCTATTTTAAAACTATAATATGTCTAAATTCTGATTTATAGTTATTCATCTCCTCCACATTCTAAGAAAATATCCTTATTTCTTCTCTAATGTAGGAGGATAACATTATCAACAAACCAATGTTTTTAACCTAGATATTCATGATATCATCCAACCATGATCAATGTATACACAAAATCAATTTTAGAATATAACATTACATACATTATTGATCCTACTTTTGAATAATATGGTATCTTACTCATTCTATATTTCTCATGCCATGTCTGAAGAGACAATTTCTTAAAAATATGTATACAATGTGACACTAAATCCAATCCCATATTTGATTGTTCCATAAGAAATATTTATATTATATTGTAAATATATGTAATTTTATATAGTCTGAGAATCCTATTGAATCTATCATGAATGATATTGAACCTTATAATATTGGCTACTTCACCTAAGTATTTCATTGGAGAAACACTTGTTTAACCAGTCCTTAACAAACTGTAAGAATGGTATGTCATTTCTAGTACGTAATATATCTACAACAGATATTAATAGTAAATGGACCTCATTTGCATCAAACATCAAGTAATCACATGGATCACATATGTTCTTAAGATAAAATAAATTTTATAGCTTAAAAAATTGATTCTTCCATGACATATATGATTTTTTTCATTCCATAAATGGATCTCTACAACTTCCAAAATATTTGGCCTCACATGGAGTCACAAAAACTTATGGTTGTTTCAAATTGACATGTTTCTAGAGGTTGATATTTTGTAAATTATTATTTACATCCATCTTATAGATTTCATAGTCATGGTAAACATTAATATAAAGTATAATTCTTATGGTTTTAAACAAGAAGAATGGTGAAAATGATTAATTTTAGTCAATTTCATGATTTTGTTTAAAATCTTCTGCTACTGGACTTTCTTTGTAGGTATTTACTTTAACTTCCAGGTAATTTTCTGTCTTGAGTACACAAGTTCACCCTATAGACATTACATCAATAGGCACATCAACCAGAATCTAAACTAGGGTTTGAACCTGGAATCCATTTTATAATCCATGGATACTTTCCACCTTACAGCCTCTAAGCTCTCTACCTCTTATTTTTACAAGAAATTTTTGGTCATTATGAAAGAATATTAAGTCATAATATTTGGTGACTAGAAAACCATATCTATAAAGTTATCTTACCTCTCTTGGTTTTCTACAAAGTACACGTGTTTCAAGAATGTCATCCATAGGGACCTATGGAATCTATTCTTGTACTAAATATTGGGTATCATGATCATCAACATTATCAAAGTAAATATTTCTACCACTATATTTTTGAAGATTGTATCCCTCTCAATAAATATGTATTTTCTAGAAAGAGTAACTTTCTTATTTGATGGTGTGTATAGATAATAAGCCATTTTTAACTTGATATACCTTATAGAGACACACATTGTACCATTTGGTTCTAGTTGGTTTCTTGAGAGGGCCATATAAAATTCCTCGACACCCCATGCATGTGTTTTAAAAAAATTGGTTTCTTTACACTACATAACAAGAATGAAATTCCATTTTATTCTTCAGTTGGTACTCATTTTATTATATATTCCATAGTTTTTAATAAATTACCCTAAATGTATATAGAAATAAATGCATGAGTCATCATCAAAATTACCATTTCCAACAAGTTATAGTTCCTCCTTTCAATAAAACCATTCCACTGTGGATTGTATGGTAGAGTAATTTGAGATTAAATTCCAAACTCTTGAAGAAAGTCAATTAATATTGTTTAAGATATTCAACACCACGATCCAATTAAAGATTATTTATCTTGTTTACAAGTTGATTCTCTACTTTATTCTTGAGTTTTTTAAATTTATCAATGTACTTGGTCTTCTAAAACATCAACTAGACATAACCATTCATACTCGATTCATCGGTAAATGTTATGATATAAGAATAACCACCTCTGACATCTACTAAAAATTGTTCACACAAATTAGTGTGTACCAATCCTAGAATATATATGGCCCTTAAAAAATGTCCACCAAATGGTGGTTTGTAAATTTTTACTTGTAACCATAAATGACATATTTCAGGTGTTTTTAGCTCAAAAGATTCTAAATAACAATATCAATAGTGTTTTTTGAAATTCTTCTCATTTACACGACCAAGATAGAAATTCCCTTTATAAACATTATATTATTCATATTAACATTATTTAGTATCAATTTAAAATACTTATTTTTTAAATTTAATATATAAATACCATTATTTAAAGGCACCATTCAATAACATCTATTGTATTTATAAAAGAAATAGCTTTAATTTTAAAACTATAAAATAAATCATTTTTCATCTAGGCATGATACATAGTTTATGTTCATGGTAACCTTTGGAACATAATAATAATAATCATTTAAAACCAAAATCATTATGATTGGTAGTGAAATGTGGTAGTCACTAATGGCTAGATAAGTCTTCATTGCACCATTTATAGCTCACAAATCTGCCTCCCTTCTTGAAACCATTCATAATATACATGGTTCATACATTTGGATATAGATATGAGAACCAAAAGTAATATCTATCACCAAATTTACAAATATTTAAATATTACAATTGATAAAGAAATAAAATTTAGATTCCCATTTCTTCTGGGTGTAGTTCTTCTTCAAGTGGCCTTTCTTGCCACATGAGAAACATACTGCCTCCTTCTCATTTCCCTCTCTCTATATGTTCCTCTTAAAGGAAGGACGGTTCTTGGTAGCATTATTCTTTTTATGAGTCTTGTGTCCCTTATACTATTTATTATTTTTCATATTCATTATAAGGATTGTGGGTTTTTCATTCCCCATGTCCTTATCTATTTTTCCAGTCAAAGTAAGAAATTATAAAATTATTTTCACATTATTTCCCATATTATAATTATAAATAAAACTAGATAATTTCTTGGGTACTAATCGATGTATGATATATGTGTGAAAGTCATCTAGGAAATTAATCTCCATGATGTATAAGAGTTAAATGTATCAAATAATATTGACTAAAGGTGTCCCAACTAGTACCAACTCTCTAAGCTCGTATGTATATTAAGAATTAGAGATCTCATATATCTCTTTCTTCTCTTTGTCTTCACAGGTATCCCAAAGGTGATACATCTTTATATACACATCAATTTCCTTAGGTTTTTTAAAAATTTCATCGGTCATGGATGATAGCAAGAAACATTGAAAATTTGGGGAATCATTCAATGTTTTTCCATATTTATTTTACTTTTCATCATTTGACTTGTTACCAAATTCATTATGAATTGGTTCTTCAAGCACATAAAATTTCCATTCAAGTTGTAGGATAGTGCGTAAGTTGCATTTCTAATCTTGGAAATTTTTTCCAATGATATGGTTAACCTTCTCAGGTATACATCCCAGTGATGTGATTGAATTTATTTTATTGTTTTTTTCTAAAAATATGATGATCAAATATTTATTACATTATTTGATAAAATTTAGACAAATAAATAAATATTATATTTATTAATATTCCAATATTTTATAAAAAAACCAATAACTCTCATTGTTATCTTCAAAATATCCTATTACTATAACATTTTAGTGACAAGGATCCATATTCCCCTTCACATCACCCCATATTTGGTTGGTCGAGAAACATGAATGTTTTTAAATAATGATAACAAATTCCAACTACATTAACTCAAATTTCCATTAAGTATTAAGTATACTCCCCAATCCAAAAATCATTAAATTGGTTTACCTCAATCATTTCCACTAAGTTACTCCAAATACTCCTTTGGTAGTCAACCATTTAGGTGAATATATTTAACTCAACCCAAAAAATCAGTATATAATTCCCTTATAATTGGTAGCACCACAACTTTGGCTTGTAATGGAATTTGAACTATGGTTCGCTTTTAACTCATGTAGTGAATGGCTATACTGAAATAGTATATAATTGTTGGATTTTGACTTTTATTATTAAATTTTCTATTTCTGTCTTTTTTAAATGATTGTTAATACTAAGTGGAATCACTTAATTGATTGAACATGTCATAGATAATATTTAAATTTATTCCCATTTATATTAATTCTATCTTGAATGCTTGTTATTTCATTAATTAATGTGATTGTGATTTAAAAAATCAGTTTTCATACAACCATCCAACATGACTAAAATAATATATTATAGTGGTATGACATGAGATTTTACTAATAGTTATTTTAAATAGAGGATGAAAAAAACATTGACCAAGGTTAATAAAACCTTGAACCAGTTGGAGTTTGTGTTTCCATATTCCATATTTCAACCTATGTGTCATTCTTGGATTTTTTTTCCTCAGATCCAAACCTAAATAGAATACAATATATTTTGATCGTAATCCATTAAATATGTTTTTACTCTCATGAAGTTGAGGGGAATGGGTTTACATAAAAAAATAAAGTCACATAGGCCCTTACATAACATGTTGATAGATGGAATGATGGATGAAAATTTAATTTGATAATAAATTAAATGAAACTAATAACATAAAAATGAATTGTTCTAAGATCAAGATCATCCCCATTAAATGAATTTATAATTTAATAAAATTATCATTCCATTCCATTTGTTCTTAATTAAGATAAATCATTCAAAAATAAATTAGTTTTCTCTTTTAATATGTCAATTATTTTATCATAATTATCATCCAAGTTTTCTTGATATTATCATCCTTAATTATTTTAAACAAATAGAGTTAACTTATTTAAAATTAACATTTTACAAAAATATACCTTGGAGCGAACATGGTGAAAACCCATCTGAATCTACCAAATGTGTATAATGTTCGTATATTTTTAACTCTTACAATATATGAACAACATGAATTAGGATGTTTTTTAATGATATGTACTTTCAACTAAACAGTTACATTGATTTCAAAAATTTTCTATCACATGTTAGGCTTCAATTTCTGTGGAGTATTAACTATAATACCACTCACACATGATATGAAAATATAAACAATATGCAGAAATTAATCATACATTATATATATATATATTAAAAAATAATCACATGTAGTGTATTATCATCTTCATTACCCCAAAAAATTACACGTTGATAAGGTTTACATTTTATAATAAATTTATTTTAATTCTATGTAATTTTGTATAAGAAAACGACATGTACAATCAAACTACCTGACATGGGCTACAATGATAGTTCTATGGATAACCATGTACCATGTTCGACCAATATGAATGTAGTGTGTATTTAAATAAACCACATTTAATAAATAAAAATTACTTTAATTAATTAAAAATTTATTCTTAGTACATAGAACACTAGTACATGTTGTGTAACTCCAGGTTACATGGCATATTCTCTTTTGTTATCTGACTAGATCCCTTAGAAACCATTGTAGAGATATTTGATTTTATATCATTCCTAAATTAATTGATTTGATTATATTTTCTAAAAATTAAATTTGAATAATAAGATATCATAATTGAGATTAAAGAATGATTAAAATTGAATTGAAAACTAAATGACAAATGCGTAAATAAATTAGCTATAATTAAATAATTATATAAAGTTATATGGCCCTATGATATCACCTGGAAGATCTAGGTTCAGTGGAAGAATGTGATGGGTTATGTCTAAAATTTATTTTTTCATGATCAATGATCAATCTGAGATTCACATAATCATAAACACCATGATCAATATAATTAAAACAAAGAAAAAAACAATGGATAAAACACCAGTTTCAAAGTGTAGGATAATCCCATATTATTTATAACTAATTTAATCAATTAAAGAATTCACATGTGATATTTATTTATATGATGATGGATCTGAAAATAGATATATTTTGTAACATTTTTCATTGTATATCTGAAAGGGAATATTACCTCTAGTGGTGATCCAGACGTGTTCCAAAATTATTTTAATGTCATCATAGGAATCTCTGTGTGGTAGCATGGTAGATCATATCACTTGCTTCATTCACATTTGATTACCTAAATAATCACTACCAAAGTATTATGTTTTATC
This sequence comes from Viscum album, assembly GCA_963277665.1. Lineage (NCBI taxonomy): Eukaryota > Viridiplantae > Streptophyta > Magnoliopsida > Santalales > Viscaceae > Viscum > Viscum album. The sequence continues at coordinate 1,906,364,845 of OY728158.1, forward strand.
CCTCATAGCTGGATAGTGGGAGGTGTTAGATGACCTCTCTCTGTTCTTAGGAGTGTTCTTGGAGAAGGGAACTCTCCTGGACTTCGAGAGGATTCTACCGACTCATTGTGCATATCCAAAAAAATGAATTGGCTCACATGAAAAATAATATAATTGTATTTATATATAGCTATATTTTATAAATAAATATTTCTACAAGTTCAATTTAATATTTATTTAATACCTACAGAACCCCATGTATATAATAATAATTATATTATTATTTCTCAAGATATGCTTAACATAGGGATTAAAATTAATCATTATTTATTTAAATAACATTGAATATACATGTTATTTCTCACGATGATATTAAACTAAATATTTCATTCCTCCAAAATATTTATGGGGTCCTGAATATTGTTTATTTAGTTTTAAAATAAATATCACTACATTATTCACTAATAAATTATTAAAAATTATATTCTCTAAATATCTAATAAATATTTGTTTAATATTCCATACACATTATATTTTATCAAATAACTCATGAGGGAATAGTTGTGATCAAGAAAACATGATGAATTATTAAACCACATGTGGGAATAATATTTATTTATCTATATAAATAATAAATAATAATATATGACTTAATTGACATTCTTGATACACTTAGTGTGGGACCCTCTAGGCCTCTTTCCTAAAGGTAGGATAAGCAGTCTAATGTTCAAGGTAAGCATCTAGAAAAATGTCAAGGAACCCATATAGAAATACATTAATGATAAAATATTATAATACCTCATACAAATAATCACTGTATCATATAATCCACTTATCAAAATACCTCTAATAAACCAAGTTTCATGCTGGTTCCATCAACCTATGTTCTTGATGTTTCTTTTTTGAATTTTTGGAAATCGAGATTCTCTATAGGAAATAATGGACATGGATTTATATTAGATATCTAATTTAAAAAAAATATCTTGATATGTCAAACTATATTAAAGAACATAAGAGACAACCCCTTTGTTTTATTATTCATTAATGCAATATTACTCTTGACGCACCTAACATATCCAACCTCACCGTGAACATATGTCATCAAAAATTTTTGTCAATACATCAAAGTAAATGACTTATAATACTCATCAATAATAATAAATTATAATTATAAATACACTTTTCCAGAAATAGAAATCTCCAATGACACATATTAATGTCAATTTAATACTAGCATGTCTTTTTCTCATAATATCCTTCACTGGATGTAACTAATGGCATGTACCATGAGAGGATGAACCAAACAACTTTAAGTATTCCCCCTGATATATCGAATAATTTATGTCTCTCATATGATATCATCTAGATATATATCATATATATATGAACATTTTCATGGAACCTATGCATTTTCATCACAGCGAGGAACTATTATGACCATTCAGTGTGACTGCTACTCTTATGACAATATCACATACTATGTTAGGAATAACAACAAACATGATGAGATAAGAAGTTTATTATTATTACAAACTAAGAATATTGGTGATCATAAATTACACAGAATCTGGTTTTTGGGAACGAACTCCAATAGATTTTAGATTTTTAGTATCATACTCATTGTTATAATCTATATAGATAAATTATCATTTTCATTTTCGTATAGAATGTGATATGTAAAAGTTTAATTGAGGACCAATATATGTTTATAACTTTAGAATGATTTTTTTATTTTTAAAAATAAAAAATGATATAACAGGGGGTTTTCAAGGTCATTTATTATTGTGTTTGGGTTTTATTTAGAAATTTAAAGAATTTATTGGGGAACAATCAATGTTAGATTCAATTTTTTTTATTTCGATCAAGTGGGTGATCATTTTTAGTGTATTGTTTTGGAATTTAATTCATGTATTTTTATATGGTAGTTTTATTTTGAATCCATTATTGGTATTTGATCTCAAAGTGAGAGGAATTATTATTTCTAGGCTATGCTAGCTGCCATCAAAAGCCAAGTGGCATCCCATTAGGATCCTGCTGGGCTTGGCAGTGGTGTTATATAATACCCAAAAAACTGATATCTATTGTTAGGATAGTGGAAGACTATTAGTCTCATAATATGTTCATTAAGGTTCATTTGATTTATTTTGGATAACCTGACCAACAGTTAATATATAGGATTTATGTTCAGTTTAGAGGGGTTTCTTTTAAACTGGATTGAGGTTTCCTGGTCAAGGGTCATCACGTAAAGGGTAGGACAAACCCCACCCTACATTATTCTTTTCCCTTTTCCTCATTTAATAATTGGTGTAAAAGAAGACTTTTTTATTGGAATTGTTCCCTCCTTAATTAAATTTTTCAATCCTTATTATTCCTCCTCTAATTTGTGTGATTTCAAGATAGGGATTTAGATTATGGTTTCTAAAATTTCTAGGAAAGTGTATATATACAAAGTAGGGGGAATAATCAACATTGACCTATTTAATATATTTCATACACTTTTAAAGAACCTCTATAACCTATTAAGATAAAAAAAACTCAAATGTAACATCATAGCCCCACTCCAACATGTCGAAAATTAATGAAGATGGATTAAATTTTTTTGCAAGGTTTGACTCCTCAAACTTATTACTTCCTATCATGGATAGTTCGTCCTCACACCATTCGATTCTACAATAAAGGAATAACTGGTTAAAAATATTCTCACAAGTGTGTAGATAACACTATTTATTTTCAGAGTGACATTGAACTATATTGTTATTCACAATTGATAAACTATGAATAATCAAAAAAAGAAGTAACCCTTCATTTTCTTAGTTACTTTCCCTGTAGTTGGGGTAGATCATTCTCAATGAGCCTTCATAATATTAAAATAATGTTGTCTAACATCATGTATAATCTAATTTTTATATGCATCTCATCCATTTCAATATTTAATCACTAAATACCAATGATCCGATGAGTTTTCTAATGTTTTATATCAACAACATCAGGTCATGCTTTTAAATAATTTTTTAAATTACTAATAAAACAATCAAACACCTTATTTTTTATCTCTTAGTGACATCTCTTATCCATGAAAGCTATAAATGATGGAATTAATTTAATTATTTATATCATTTCCAACTCAATATTCTATATACTTTATTCAATTGAACCATAGATTATGATCATAATAATTTACTAATTTAGAAAGGATAAAAAAATACAGATTGATCATGGGATATTTTTATTTTTAGTTAACTACTTGGGTCTAGTTAATTTCCATAACTTAATTAAATATTTATTTAATCTCATACTAAACAAGTAAAATAAACACCATTCAAGAAAACATTTATCCTTAATCATAAATCTAAAATAATTCACAAATTAATATATTTTTTAATTCCATAGACACCCAAAAGATGAATCTTCTTCACATTCCATTAGAACAACTACATATCACATGATCTTGAACATACCAAAAACATTAAGAGAAATATTATAACACAATAGATATTGATATCATGTATTATATTTACTATTAGAATCACTACCAAACCAATTGTAATTGATAATGTTAACTTCATATTATTAAATCACTAACAAAATAAAAACTCCATAAATAATTTCATGGGATTATTTATTAAAAGTGTTGTTTGGGATATCACTTCCATTAAGAAAATAAAATTAATTGATACTTTGAAAATTCATAATTATAGATCCTAAACTTTTATATGATACATTAATCGGTGCGAATCAAAATCTAACTGTGATGTTTTAATCATTCAAATTCATCTATAGTATCATCATATCAAATTCCATTTAAATAGATCATTTCCCATATCTTTTATTTTTTAAAAAATGTACTGAGTCTTATGTGGATACCTTTCATACATGGATGACTCTGTCACGACCCGTCCCCTAGGGCCCATGTCGTTACTACCCCAAACCTACCGTCCATAGGCCAGGGGCTGGAGACTTGCAATGGAAAGGTGTATCCATTAATGGGAAGGAATTGTCTTTAAACATATACAAGCACGCAATCCACGAGTACAATAAGAGGAATCCAAGAAGGAAACTACTGTAGTAAAATGTTTTCTGAAAGTAAAGGGGCCAGAATACAAGCCCAACTAGAGTTTACTAGTACAAATGAAAAGAGAAAAATTGTTATAGGATCGTCCACCAAGGATCCTACATGAAGGGTAGGTATAGGTCACAATCAGTAGTAACGGCAACACATCACGTCAAAGGTCTTCCTCCGAGCATCGTCTAGTTCTGGCACCCTCAGCCTTGATCAACGATGTATGTCATTTGCACAAGACACAAAGAGGTGTGGGCATGGCCCATACCGGGTTGAGTATAACGATACTCAGTAGGGACCCTGAGACCCTGGAAGGTCTCCTAGAGTTACAAAATGGAGAAACCACAAAAAATGACCTCACAAAAAGTGCACAAAGCAGTCAACAATTCAACTTAGGTATATGGCCATACATATACCTAAGTTATCTATATACAGTCATCTCAGAGATGAAGGAAGAATATCAAAATGGTGACACCACGAAGGTAAAAGAGCCACATAGGGAACACCACGAAGATTACACAATGAATGTAAAAGTACCACACATTTATCACCACAAAGATAACACCATGAAGGTGAAGGTACCACATAGGTATCACCATGATGATAACACCACAAAGGTGAAGGTACCACATAGGTATCACCATGAAAATAACACCACAAAGGTGATGGTAACACACAAGTATCACCACGAAGATAACTTCATGAAGGTGAAGGTTACACACATGTGTCACCATGAAGACTGAAGACTCATCACACACAATGTATTAGTGACGTATAGAAGTACAGATGATCATTCATAAAGCCAGATCATTTTATTCTATCAAGACGCACTGCTGCGGACTATACGGAGTCTGACCCACATAGGGTCGATAGGTACAAACCCCCACAATGATCCACAAAGGATCAAACCCATCTAGAGTCGATGGGTACTAACCCCAGAAATGACCCACATAGGATCTGACCAACATAGGACTGGAATGTGATGACCCACACAGGATCATTGAGCACTAACCCACACAGGATCTGACACAAACTATATCGGTATACACTGACCCACACATGATCGTTGAGGGCTGACCTATATAAGATCTGACCCATATAGGATCGGTGATGACTCACATAGGATTGCTCGGTACTAACATATTTATGATCTGTCACAAACATCTACCTCACTGATAGCCACTGAATTCCTTCTCATTAGCACGGTTTAGAGAACTGCCCCTCCATCCATATGTCTTACCTCAACCGGTAGGAAGTCCTATGAAGAAAAACCTTGATGATCCTTCATGTCATAAGGGTTCCAATGTACTAGATGAGACAACAACATGATGCATGGTCTATAAGTTACCGTCATATTAGTAACAAGGGCCCTATTGAATACAGGTTTGATCCAACCCGGCCATACTCCCACATTCTCCAAAACTAAAGTGGAGTATTCCGTAACAACCGTGTCACTCCAAGGGTCCCAGCACCATAGATGGTTCATCAAATAGACGTCTGGTTTTAATAATATGGTCCTTTTTGTGAAATTGGGGCTAGAAGGGTCCAGGTTCGGTCTGACCCAGCCCGAAACCTTTTTGGGCTGACCCATCCTAGACTGGGCTGACCCGACCCAATCGGGGTCCAAAACAGCTGGGCCGGGTCACGGTGGGCTCGGCCTGCTGGGCCGCGGTCCGGCATGACCCGCTGGTGGGCAGGCCGCCAGGCTTGCGCGGTGCAGCCCTCAGAGGTGCGACCTGCTTGGCTCCCCCAGCCCGGCCGATGGGGGGCACGACTAGTTGGGCACGCATGGTGAGTCCATCTAGGTGCATTCATATTTTCTAGGTAATTGATTTCAATTATATGGAATTAATGTGAGGTTCTCCAAGCTGGGGGGTGCAGCCCCCCCCCAGTGTTTCCCAAATGGTTGTTCGGTGTATGAAGTGGTTTTTCCATGTGGCACCGCCTAGTCTCCCGGTGGGGCCTGCATGGTGTACATCCCTACTGCCACTGCATCGGAGCCGCGAACTCCTCTTCTGGTGGTGTGAGATGGTGCACCAAATCACCTCCGCCTCCTTCGGGTGGTCTACGTCATCCGCCCTGATCGAACACCATGGTTAAAAAGTCTCGGACCTTCTCCAGCAGTGATACACGATGGAGTTCCTCCTCCATGGTGTCCAGACGGTTCCAGACACCGCCATCATCTTCCATTCCTTGTGTAGCCACACCGGTGCTGCCCTGGTAGTATTTTGAAGAGAACGCAAAGGTAAGACATGTGGCGGAGAGATTGGGACTTGTTCATTTGGCCCGCACCCTCCACATTAGCTTGATAGAAAGAGGATGCAATAATGATACATCAACTCTAGAATTTAAACAATAGATAAACCTTACCTCAAGATCTATTCAGAATGTCTGCGATTGAGGATGATTCGTTGTTCGTTTTCCTTTCAAAATGCCACCAATGATGCCGCTCTATCGTCGTTCTTATGTTTGGGATTCGGTGTCTCACATCACCGCTCACCAGAACCGATCACATCCTCCATGTGATTGGCATCGCATCACATTATCAGAACTTTGTTGCTTGGTGAAGATGTGCCAATACTCTTCCAGATGCTCCATATAAATATTAGAGGTGGGAGGGTGAGTAATGCCCATGGAATTAATGTGGGTTCCTTTAATAGGAACCAACATAATTCCAACGACACTGTTACAAATTATTTGGTGAGTCAATCCATTTAATGGCTTCCCACATCATTGGTTCCGCCACTACCTCTTGTTATTTGGAGGAAATGAATGAAATAAATAAGATAACAATGATATTTTATTATTTTTCTAAAAAGTCCCAAATATATATTTTTCTCCATATATATTGTGGTCGAAGTGAAGCATCCCTTAAGTGAATACCGGTGCTGTAGATTCAATGGTGCCCAAAGATTTTTAATCTGAGCAGCAGTTCAACAGATAGAAAAGGGAGCCCTTGCATTTACGAAAAGTACCTTAAAATAGTTCATAAATTTATTCCAGGCACAATGGGCCTCGGGATCATGCACCATCAAATTCTTCAGGCTCGTAATAATTCCATATAATTAAAATCAATTACCTATAAAATCTGTTTCTTTACATTCTCTTGACCATTGGTATTTTCATCCCTGAAATACACAACATAGGCTAAGGAAACAAATTGGTGTGCTGAGCATGAATCTAAACCTCCCACTCCCATGTGCTCTCTTGGAGGTTCCCGGGCTTCCAGCGAACCCGCAGCTGAGGTGTCGATCATCCACGAAGGACCCACTCTTATCGATCCTCAATCTCCACTAGAACCTCCATAAATGTCGCGCCATATTCAATGTCAATCTCATCAGGGTCTATGGTCATGCATGTATCTCCTCAACTGGGATACGTGGAACACATCGTGCACTCTCTCCAACTGTGGTAGTAGTGCCATGCGGTATGCTACCTCTCTAATCCTCCAAATTATCAAAAATGGTCCGATAAACTTCACTGAGAGTTTTCCTCCTAGTCCAAATCATTGTAAACCTCGTCGAGGTGAGACCTGTAGGAAGACGTGGTCTCCCTCCTCGAACACCAAGGGCCTCCTTCACCTGTCAGCAGAGGACTTATATCCGCTCTATCCAGTTTTCATATACTCTTGGATGATTTTACCCTTCTCAGTGGTGGAAAAAACCAACTCTATACACATAAGCACTGACTCCCTTGTGTCTGTCCAACATAGAGGTGATCTAAAAGGTTGACCGTATAAGGCCTAGAATAGTGCCATAATGATTCCGGAGTCATAGATGTTATTTTATGAAAACTCCACCAAGGGAAACTGATCCAGCCAACTGCGGCACAAATCTAGGACTCAAGCTTGTAGCATTTCCTCCAGTGTCAGAATGGTCTACTCCATCTAACCATCCATCTGTGGATGAAAGGCGGTTCTCAAATATAGCGGAGTTCTGAATGCTTCCTGTAATCCTTTTCTCAATCGATATGTAAAACGTGTTTCATGGTTTGAGAAAATCATCGATGGTGCCCCATGAAGTTGTACAATGATTTGTATGTAGAGGTGTCCCAATCCCTCTACTGATCCCTTCTCTCATATGGGTAGGAGGTAGGCCGACTTGTTCAGTTGGTCAAGGATCACCCAGATGGAATCATGTCCCTTAGACGTATGTGGGATCCCAGTCACAAATTCCTTGGTGATACCATCCCATTTCCACTCAGGCACCTCTTGTTGCAGCGCTAATCCTGTTAGAACCTGATGCTCAGTCTTCACATGCTGACAAGTGAGGCATGGTGAAACCAACTCTGCCACTTCTGTCTCCATCCTTGTCCACCGGCGCTGATGCCGAAGGTCCTGGTACATCTTTTCCACACCAGGATGTACCTCTAGTAGGGAGGTATCAAACTTCTTCAACTCCTCCTCCTGTAGATCCATTGGTACCATGGTACATCCTATAAATAGGATGACGTGCTCCCCACCTTCAAAAAAAAACATCAGATTCCTATAATTTGGATATCATAGAAACATTTGCCTAACATTTAATGTACCCAATATGTGCCCCCAGAACTAGGGGAAGAAGTTGGGGAGTAACAGTCATAGACTGGAGGTTTGATACTCTTTGTCTATCCATAAAGGATATCGGCAACGTGTCCAGCTGCTATGTCGACTCACTCGGAATCTATAGACCAGACCTCCTACTGATTGCATGTGCCACTACATTCCCATTCACTGGAGTATAGACTATCTCAAAGACATAGTCCTAGAGGAACTATAGCCATCATCATTGTATCAGGTTCAAGTCATTCTATAAGAAGATATACATGAGACTGTTGTGATTAGAGTAGATTGTAAAATGTTCTTCTATCATGTAATGTCACGACATTATCAAAAATAAGACCACTAATCCTAACTCCAAGTCATGGGAAGCGTATTTACTCCCATGTTGTCTCAGGTACCGAGATCCATATGCGATCACTACTCACTCCTTCATCGGGACACATCCTTGTCCATCCTATGATGTGTCATAGTAGACTACATACCCAATTCTATCTGCTGGTAGCCTAATGACGGGGGCACTCATCAGTCTCTACCCCAAATCTTGAAAAAAGTAATGGCATCTCTCCATCCACAAAAAGGGTTATCCCTTATTCATCAATGATGACAAGTGTGTCGCAACTCTAGAAAAGTCAGGTATAAATCGTCGGTAGTAACAAGCCAACACCAGGAAACTGCACACCGTGGTCACACTCCAGGGTGGCTCCCATGCTAGCACAACCTCTATCTTTGTTGGATCCACTGCAACTTTATCATCCATGATAGCGTGTCCCAGAAATTTGACCTCTCGTATCCAGAACTGTAACTTTGAGAGATTACCAAAAATTTGGTTCTCCCGTAGTGTATCCAAAAATATATGTAGATGATAGGCATGCTCCTCCTCCATTGTGGAGTATACAAAGATGTAGTTAATCAAGACCTCCACGAAGCAATCTAGGTATGGATGGATTATCCTATTCATGAGTCCCATGAACACTTCAGGGGTGTTGGTCTTGCTAAAAGGCATAAAAAAGAACTCATAATATCAATACTGACATCTAATGGCCGTCTTATACACATCATCATCTTCTACCCTGAGCTGATGATAGCCTGATTTTAGGTCTGTATTAGAAAACCAGCGAGCTCCCTTCAACTAACCAAAAAGGTCATCAATCCTCGAAAGTGGATAGTTGTTCATCACAGTCACTTGGTTTGGGCACTAATAGTCCACACAGAGTCTCAAACTCCCATATGCCATCTTGGTGAACAAAATCGCGGATGCACATAGAGAAACATTGGGCCTTATGAACCCCTTCCTCTACAAGTCCTCAAATTGTACATGTAACTCATGAATCTCCAAAAGAGCCATCCGATATGCTGGTGTCGATATCGGTTTCATCATGGGGTACATGTCAATGTAAAATTCCACATCTCTCCGAGAAAGTTGACTCAAAAAATTATCTGGGAAGACATCGGCATATTGGTCCACCACTATAGGATACCTCAGACTCTCAACATCAACTGCTCCGAGGGTAAGGCAAGACAACAGAATTTTGATCGGTTGAACCTTCCTCCGAGAAAGTCCATCCTATTCTGCAAAGGTTCCCTTCTCATTAGTGATAGAAAACCTAGGACCATCTGTGCGGACACACAACACTTTGTGCCTAATACATTAAATTGTTTCATGGACTGTGGATAACCAGTCCATACCCAAGATGATGTCCTAAGGCCTCGACGCTTCTGCTAAAAGATCCCAGCAAAAGCACTCTCCTCTTAGAGTAATATCACACTACAAACACTAGTGTGAAATTGTTGAATATTCTCCCATAAAAGTCTCTAGCTGTAAGAATCGAGCCAAAAACTCTATCAGAATCTCTGAGCCCCAAACAGGGGACATGGAAATAAAAGAGTGATTATCACCAGTGTCAATAAGTATTGTAGCTAGGGTGGAATAGATACATATCATATCTCTTATCATCTTCGTAATTCTGTAGTCGTAGGCCTCAGCTACCTGGATCTGAGCTCGTCTCTATCCTCCTTCACCCTGTAGTCGGGGTGGACCACCCGGAGGTGGTGCCGATAGTACCTTGAATCGCTTCCCATCACCTACTGCATGGCCAGATCCTTTGCCACATATGTCGCCCTATAGACCACCCAGCTCAAACCTCTATCATTTCCTCAGTGGTCGCTGTACCATCTTATAGTCGTCCATAAGGTAGGTTAGGCAGTCAAGAGCCATGTCACGCTACCATCCTCACGAGTAGCACTGCCTAAACCTCAACTGTCCCCCTCTATCCAAGGAACCCCTCACCACCGAAACTGTATCCCGAGGTCATCCCCCAGAAGGTCTGGTCTTCTTGGGCCCCTACATCATCCATCTGTTGCCTACTACGGATGACTCTACTACCTGTCATCCGGTGGTGGCTCTCGCTGCCGGTGCCTGCTCATCTTGGATGCTCTCCATCAAAATTGTTCGTTCTAGCACCCCAGCCTACATCAGAATGTTGAGAAACATCATCGATGCTCTGATCTCCCATCGAAGACCCTTCTCAATGGTCTAGGCCTTAAATTAAAGGTCAAGTTCCATGTTGGTGGAGTATCGGGAGAGATCAGTGATCCTCGTTGTGTACTGGTCCACAGTCATGCTGCCCTACTATAAGTGAAATAGCTCCTATTTACACACTGAGTGTACAGTTGCTGGAACGAAATCTGACCTAAATAAGACCTCGATGTCATCCCAGGTGAGCGTCACCTTGTCATGTGACTAGAGTGTTAGACTCCACCATCTCCCAGCTACTCCCTAGACGAGACTGGAAGCTAGGATCACAATCAGATCAGCTGGTTCCACATCTAAGCAAAAAACTCGGTCCACAGACTCCATCCGGTCCTAAGCCTCCTGTGGATCCGTCTTGCATCGAAACCTCAAAGCTCTCTACTTTTGAAACTCGTTCAAAGAGCTCAGTCGGTGTGCACAGTCAGCTGGTGGGGCTAGTTTAAATGGCTTCTCAACTGGTAGTGTTGCTGGTGGTAGACCACCCGATGTTTCTAACACCGTACGAGGGACTTGCACCGAGGCCTCATCGCTCGGTGGAATGCCGTTGTTTACTCTCTACAAAGTCCTATATGGATGTCTATGTGGATGAATCTTGAAAGGAAATATGCGTTCCACGTTCAGTAAGTTATACCTGGTGAGCTGACTCAATGATATCACAAGGAAAACTTTTTGAAAACACACGCAATCACTGTTTCTGTGCACTGAGTCCGAAATCAGAATTTAGGGTCCTGGTGTATGGATTCGTCGGACTCCACACTAACACTGGATTCCCTAAAATCAAAAACACACTCATAAAACATAACAATATTTCCACACTGAAAATAACGGAGTCCTATTTCTTTGGTATAACTGAGTCCTTTGATAACACTTTGTCACGACCCATCCCTCGAGGCTCGTGTCGTGACTACCCCAAGCCCGCCTTCCATAAGCTAAGGGCTGCCAACTAGCACCGGAAAAGCATACCCCTTAATAAGAAGGAATTTACTTTAAATGTATACAAACACACAATCCATGAGTACAACAAGAGGCAACCACAACGTAAACTGCTATAGTAAAAAGTGTGATGAAAGTAATGAGGATGGAATACAAGACCAATTGGAATGTACAAGTTCATTTGAAAAGAGATAAAAGAACTTGGATCATCCACTGAGGATCCTATCTGAAGGGTTGGTATAGCTCACGATTAGTAGTCACTATAGAACTTCACAAAAATGATCCACCTATGCCCACCATCCAGTTCTGGCTCCCTCAGCCTCGATCAATGCTATATGTCATCTACACATGACACAACAAGGTGCGGGCATAGCCCGTGCAGGTGTGAGTATAATGATACTTAGTAAGGACCCCGAGTTCCCCGAAGGTCTCCTAGTGTTCCAAAAAGGAATAACCACAAAGGAATACCTCAAACACAAATCACGAAGATGTCAGAAAATCTACTTAGGTATATTCCCCTACATATACCTATGTTATCAAGTTATACTTGTCTCATACCTGAGGGAAGAATATCAAAAAGATAACACCACAAATGTTAAAGTACGACACATGTAACACCACAAAGATAACACCACGATGTTAAAATTATCACATAGGTATCACAACCAAGATAACACGATGATGGTTAAGGTACCACACAGGTATCACCCCAAAGATAACACCATGAAGGTGAAGGTACGACACAGGTATCACCACAAAGATAACACCATGAAGGTGAAGGTACCGCACAAGTATCACCATGAAGATAACACCATGAAGGTGAAATTACTACAAAGGTATCACCATGAAGATAAAATACTCTTCTCACACCAGGAATTATTGAAGTATATAAGTACAAATGATCATTTGTGAAGCTACATTATCTTATTATGTCAAGAGTCACTACTCCTGACTATAAGAAGTCTATTAAACATAGGGTTGAAAGGTACTAAACCCTGAAATGATCCACACAAGTTCCGACCCACCCAGAGTCGATAGGTACTAACCCCCACATTGACCCACACAGGATCTGACCAATACAAGATCAGTGTGTGCTGACCCACATAGGATTGTTGAGGACCGACACACACAAGATCTGACTAAAATACGATTGGTATGTGCTGACCCACATAGGATCACTGAGAGCTAACCTACAAAGGACTTGAATCAGAGAGGATCAGTGCAGACCCACAGAGTATCGCTCAGTACAAACGTTAGTTTGATCTATCTCCAACCTCCACCTCAATGCCTGCCAATGGATTCATTCTCATTAGTATATTTGGATGAACCTATCCTATGCCCATTGGTCATTACTAAACTTCCAGGAATCCCCACGAATAAGTAAATTGATGATTTCTAATGTCATAAGGGTTCCAACGCAACATACGTTCCGTCAAACGAATGCATGGTATGTAAGATATAGGCATTTTAGTGCCGAGGGCTCAGTTGGATTTGGGTTTGATCCAACATGACCATACTCAATCATTCTCAAAAACTCATGTGCAGTATACCAAAAGGACCATATGACTCCAAGCATCCCAGTTCTAGGTAAGGTTCGTCAAATGGACTCTTGATTTACATGTTATGGTCCTTTTACTAAAACAGGACCTTGAAGGTTCCGAGTCTAGGCTGACCGGGTTGAACCAGCGCGGTCCAACACGGGTTGGGCTAACCCGACCCAGTTCGGGTCAACCCGGCCCTACCCCATTTTGGTAAATGTTACTAGGTTCGGGTGAACCTGACTCGGTCTAGGTTTGACCCAGCCGGGTGGTGTCGCGACGGGCTCGGCCCGCTGGGCCAGCGTGGTCGGGCCTGCGGAGGTGAGGCACATTGGGAGAGTGGGGCACAGAACATTGAGGGACATCCTACTGGGCTCGCAAGGCCTGGCCTGCGGTGCGGCGTAGCCTACTGGGCGTGTGCGTCCTGACCCGCGGTGGGTCACTACCCGCTGGGCACGTGCGGCATGGCCAATGGCAGGTTCCGCCTTAGCTAGCGTGGGGGGGTGGGGGGTGCCGCCCTCCCCCCCCAGTTTTCCAAACAGCCAAAAGGGATTTTGATTTGTGAAGTGGTGGCGCCATGTGGTGCTGCTTGGTCAGTTTGTGGGACCCATAAGGTGTGTGTCCCTACTGTCGCGGCATCGAAGCTGTGGCACGCGACGACACGCTGCATCGCCTCTCTGCTCGGCTGGTGCCGGAAGGTCTGCTGACCTCTACGGCATAGTGTTGTTGCCTCCTCCTACGGCACAGAATAGCTTACCCCCACCATCGTGGGCAGTCAGTTCTAGCCACCACCATTATCTTCCACAGAGAACACATTGGTATGAAAAGTGATAGAGGGATCAGGCCATGTTAATTTGGGTCGCGCCCGTAGTGTTTGCTTGATAGCAATAGGATGGAAGAATGATACATCAAATCTTCAATTTAAATAAGAAATAAACCCTACCTCTGTAACACTCCAATTTTCCACGGTACGCTTCTCTTTGAATAATACAATAGCGTGTGTTGTACGCAACTTTGAGTTCTAACACACCAAAAATAATCAAACTAGCCGCTAGGAATAGTAATACCCACTTTTGAAATTTTATAAATTTTATTTTTCAAAATGGACTTCATTTTTGAATTCTGAATATCAAAATTAGGCTAGGGTGAAATTTTGGTATTTTCAAAAAATGTTAACTTTTTTATGAATAGTGAAAACAACACTGAGTTAGAGTTTAAAACAAAAAATTTATTTAAATAATTATTTATATTATTTTATTTTAATTTAGTTCAAAATAGATACACAATACATATATAAGTTCAATGTAATTCATTGGTTTCAATTTATAATACTTTTAGTCATTTAAAAATTTTATATAACTTTTCACCGCCTTTTACCAACCTCATAGGAGAATTTGAGAATTCACATAGAACATAATTTTACCACTTCTGTGAGTGAAATTTAAAAATTACAGGAGACCCAACTGATATCAGTTAGTAAAATGTGGTTCAATATGATAAAAATAATTTTGGGTAAATAGTAACTGTTTACTTTTATTTACCACAGTTAAAATTAAATAGAGTAATTAAAGGTAAAAATGATATTATTATTACCCCAACACATGTCCTAATTATATTGGATAAGTTTTATTCAACCAAAAACAACATTCAGAGTAAAATATGACCCTTTAGGTCCACTTGGATTAGATTAGGAAATTTATTATAATTTTATTTAAGGGAGAATTAAAAGAGTTAAAATCAATGTTTAATAACAAATACAATTTTAATATAGGTTTATACAGAAGATAAATTAGATTATAAATATCCATTATAAAGATAAAAATATTTCCTACATAATGGTATTTTATTTAAAATTTTATGAAATTTAATAATTTAATTTATTTATGACATAATGATGATGCAGTAATTACATTGTTAATTAAATATTAAAATAATTGATATTTTAAATACCCATGTAAATGTAAATTAAGACTTTTTATGAATTCCACTAATTTTATAGGTTAATATGAAATGTTATTATTGGTTAGATGATTTTTTTTAAAGTAATAATTATCTGATGTATTTATCAAAATCAAAAAACCCAATAGTGTCAAAATTGACATAAAAGAGTTTGTAAAACAAATATTATATTATTTTTTGAAATTCAATTCCTAAAAATCTAAGATGCATACAAAGGACATATATAATGAGCGTTTTATCTTTAGTAAACCACTTGGGGTTCGCATGGAAGTATATAGTAAGTTTATTAACCATATAATATAAAAATACAAAGAAACGTGGTAAATGTCAAACTATTTAACTAAGAGTTAAATCTAAAAGATAAAGATAATATAGTGACCCAAAACTGTCTAAAACATATTGGTTGAGTGGTTTTAGACCCGTCCCAACCATGTAATTTAAATAATTCATTTTGTAGATATTATAAACCGAAAATGATTTTATTATAAAATAATATTTCTTGTTTTTTCTAAGGTGCCCCTCACCCCTCTTATAAAAGGGCACTGCCTCTTCTCTCTAATTGACACCATCAAAGACATTTGGCTCGGCCAACCCCTTCTAAATTCCCTCTAAACATTCCTCCCTTAATCCTAGAGGTCTTACTTTAGTTATAAATCCATCCTAAGGATCCCTTTTGATCAAATCAAAAGGAAGAACCCGAAGAAGATGTAAATATATCACCATCTCTTTCAAGTTCCTTTTTCCATCCACATCCTTTTTATTTGTTGTTTCCATTATAATATAATAACTTTCATATCATCTTTATACTGTGATATTATTATAAACATGGTATAACAGAAATAAATATTCTATCCATCCTTTGAATGACATGTCACCATACGTTAGTACGTACGACTTACCGTCTCCACATCATGGTCTAATTGTTATTCAATACATTATTATTTGGATGGGTATAATAACGAGTATAACTAATGTAAATAATAAATATAACATGATAATGATTCTGTATATATGATATAACATTTAATTATATACTATTTTAATATCAAAAGAATGATATTGTCGCTCGTGCGTACGTACGTATTGCCGTCACCATGAACGCGATGAGATTCATTCCCCATCATATCCATTCAAGACTAATTATCATTTGATGGTTAAAAAATAATTTTTAAAGACATAATATCTTTATGTATATAAATCAAATATATCCTATTCATTACAAACATGGCTTACGTAACCACAAATATAAAGGAGAATGAACCAGTTAACACCCAAAATGACGATAATACTAAAATATATTTATCAAATCAATATTATATGATCATATATGATATCATATTAATATATATATGTTTATTTAATAATTTAATATTAATTATTTCACCATTATATAAGAGGTTAATGTACCCTCGACCAAGGAAAATTACAAGGTAAGAGTTTATTTCACAATCTCCTCATTATCCGAGGTTCTTGATATGTAATTAACTACTGGGACATATTTATCATCCACATCCATGTTTCTTAAAAATATATTTCAAAACATTATTACTATTTTATATACTATGGGTTAAAGTCATTCAATCCCTTGTTTTAACTTTTATATGATTTTTATAAAGGAATCATTCCGTCGTTTTACAAACAAGGTCCGTTTTATCCTTTCTGACATAATTAAGGTAAGAATGTCTTTTTTTAACTTAAACGGTGGGTGAAACTATTTTCTACCATTATAAAATTGTCAAATTTTCTCTTACAATATTATAAGAACATTTTCGATGTAAAATTTTTATATTATAATAATGTTTTTTTTGGTCAAAGGACCAAAGCATATTTATTAGCAAAAAGAAAACAAAGATTACAAGAGTCTAAAAGACGGGATCAAATTACAATCTTTACGATGCAAAGGCATCAAGTTATTTGGGAGCTCCTCCAGCCAAGTAAGATTCTGAGCAATCCCTTTATTCGCGAGAGAATCTGCAACCATGTTAGCTTCGCGGTAAGTATGAGTTGCAATGAAACTGACGTCATGAAGAGATTGAAGACAATTCATCCAGCGCGTAGTAATTGACCAAGCAAGATGAATCTCTCCCTTCCAAATGGCTTGAACAACAGTGGTAGAATCACTTTCAATCCATAAGTTGTTCCACCCACGTTGAAGAGCAAAAGCAGTGGCGTGAATAACACTTAGCATCTCTGCTTCCAGAGAGGTTGCAGTACCGCAGCCTCCAAAAAAGCATCCCATAACATTACCATGATGATTTCTGAAGACAGCACCACAACCCGCAGGACCTGGATTTCCTTTGGAAGCTCCATCCACATTAATTTTAATCCAACCTGGAAAGGGAGGTCTCCAAAAAACCTCTAGAGTGCGGAGCGGTTTCGAGAATTTGGCCTCAACTCGAAGCCGCCGAAGGATCATAAAATCATCCACCAAATTGTTGTAGGAACCATTCTGAATCAGCGCAGCTTCCCGAATAGCAATACGAATACGCGTTTTACCTGCATTAATGTTGTGTGAGCAATTATTGTGAAGAATCGAGTTTCTATCATACCATATCACATGTATCAGCTCTGAGATCCCAGCAAGGAGCAAGTTTCTGATTTGTTGAGAGTTATCCTTGGCCACACATCTCTTAAGCTGCTCATCAATAGAGTTCTGAGCCAGCCATCTGCAATCAAAAGTGTCAAAAATATAGTTCCAAAGGGCGGTGGCAGTAGCACAAGATAGAAATAAGTGGTTAGTATCTTCTCTATGCTGGTTGCAAAGACGACATTTTGAACAAAGTTGGATACCAAAACTTTGAAGACAAACATCAGTGGGAATTCTATTGTGGGCGAGACGCCAAATAAGAGTGAATCTAGAAGGTTTGATCCAAGGTTTGTCAAAAAGTTTTATCCAATTCATATCAATCTCAGTGTTGTGTAAGGAGTGATTATAAAAATTTTTGGCATTAAGGATCCCATTATGAGAAGGCTCCCAAATCAAGAAATCACTCGAGGTAGAAAAATGGTAGGAATCAATAATTTGAGTGATGCTGTCAGGGAGGGAATCAAAGTGAGAATTAATCACATCATTGACAGTGGAGTTGATATCAACAGGGTGATGGTCGAGGGGAGTCACAGAGATAAGAGGGTCACCAGTCCAATTGTCTAACCAGAATCTCATGGAAGAGTTTCTCGAAACCATCCATCTAGCATTGTGCATAATATTATCATAAGTGTCTCTAACAGAGGGCCAAATGGAAGAGGTCATGAAACTTCTATTAGCTCTTTTCAATCTATCAATGAACCTGTTTTTGATAAACGCAACGGGAGGGGTGTCATTGTGAATCAGGTTCCAAGTTAGTCTGGCTTGAAGAGCTTCATTGAAGTACTTAATGTTTTTAATACCAAGACCACCCATAGCTATAGGCTTACAGCACTTAGCCCAAGGAATAGTCACCAGTTTTCTGTCCAAAGTGCTGCCAGACCAGACAAAGTTTTTAATGTGAACATTTAGCTTTTTAATGAGACTAATAGGCCATTTATAAACCATCATCGAGTAAACAAGTTTGGAAACAATCACAGACTTTACAAGGCAAACTCTCCCCGCCATGGAGAGGGAATTTCCTTTCCAAGAGGAAAGTTGATGAAGAACCTGGTCAACAATGCTTGAAAAGTAGCAGGCTTTGGGACTACCCTAGAAGATGGGAACTCCCAGGTACTTGAAAGGGATAGTACCTTCTTTGATACTAAGCTCATTGATAATATTATTTTTTCTAGCAGAAGGGAAGTTTTTTCCAAAGTAAATGAAAGATTTATTCCAACCAATGACTTGACCCGAGACCTCCTCGTAGTGGTTGATGGCAGCTTTAAGAGTTCTGATGTTTTTAAGATCACCCTTTAGGAAAAGAATGATGTCATCAGCATAAAGGAGGTGGGTGGGGGCATTCACATTTCTGTAAGCCTGAATGGGTTTGAGCTTGTTATGGTCAACCATATGGGTGAGCAGACGACTAAAACAGTCTTCTGCAATGGAAAAAAGAATAGCAGATAAGGGATCTCCTTGTCTGACACCTTTAGAACATTTGAAAAACCCTCTAGGAGATCCATTGACTAAAATGGAAACATGATTAGAATGAAAGAGGATTTTAAGTCTAGATATGAAGTTATCATTGAAGCCAAATCCATGAAGAACTTTGAAAATGAAATTCCAGTCCATCGTGTCAAAAGCTTTACGAATGTCAAGTTGAATGGCAATGTTTCCGCCTCTATTTTTATTGTTAAGAATGTTAATGCATTCCGAAGCAAGACAAATGCAGTCTTGGATTGATCGCCCCCTGATAAAACCAAATTGGTTGCAGGAGATAATTTTATCAGTAATAGTGATGAGTCTGTTAGCTATACGCTTGGTGATAATTTTATAGAGAGTGTTGATCAGAGCTATAGGGAGAAAAAGATGGATCTCAACAGCATTATCAACTTTGGGGATCAAGGAAAGGAATTGGGAATTTAAACCATGAGGTAAGAAACCAGTAGCAAAGAAAGATTTAACGAGCTTGCAAACATCAGCATGGATGATATCCCAATATTTTTGATAGAAACCATTAGTGAACCCATCAGGTCCTGGGGCACTGTCAGGATTCAATCCAAAGACAGTGTCCCTAATTTCATGATCAAGAGGAACACCCAAGAGAAAACTGTTATCAACATCAGTGACAAGAGTTGGAATGACGTCATTAATGAGTTCCTTGTTTAAACAAGGCCCATTAAATAAAGATTCAAAGTAAGAGACAACATGCTGAGCAATGTCATCTTCATTGTCCAAAAGATTATTACCATCTTTAAGGGAGGCAAGAGGCCTACTGGCTTTCCGAATTCTTTGAAGAGAGTTGTAGAATTTGGTGTTACGATCACCATCCGTTAGCCATTTAATTCTAAAAGTATGCTTGCGGATGTTGTCTTTGAAGGCAAGAAGCATATTTAGATTCATAGTAATTTGGGTTTCTTGATTGTGATCAGAGGCGAAGTCTAAGTGAGTGTTGTTGTTTTGGATTTGATGCAACTCATTCTCAAGAGAGAGGATATCATTGTCAATTTGAATAGCTTTAGAGCTGCACCAAGATTTGAGCTTACGTTTGAGATATTTTAATTTAAGAGGACAAGAAAAATCCTCATCAGAATGGCTCAGAGAAGACCAAAAATGATTAATGAGATTAGAACAGTCAGGGTCAGAGAACCAAGCATTGTTGAATCTAAAGGGGAAAGAAGGTTTGCGAATGTTGAGGGAGATGGTGACCAAAATAGGATGATGGTCAGAATGAAGCTTTGGAAGGGTGGTACTAGAGATGGTATCCCAAGTATCTAAAGCACGATCATTAGAAAAGGCTCTGTCCAATTTGCTCGCAACCACTCTATTATATTATAATAATGTTACTTTTAAATGATTTTAAAAAAAGATATATTTGTCTCAAATTGTTTTGATTTCATCTATGTCAACATCCTTTGAGGGATTTTACATTTATTTGAAGTTTATTTATTATGATACAAAACATCCATATTGTATAGAAGGTTTATTGATATGTTCGACTGTGGATGTGTTATTTTTATACCATTCACAGTTTATAGAGAAAGTATTGAAATTTAGTGTGCTATTTTAATACAAATGTGTATGATATGATGAAACCTGTTCATATGTGGAAGGCAATGGACTTAAGAAGTGAGGGGTGGAGCCCGCTATAGCTCATTGATGCATCGGTAGGTCTCATTAGACAAAATAGTGTCTTGGAAGAAGGCCTTGAGAAAATCTTATTTGCATTCTTGGCACAAGGCCTTGACTATGTGGTTATGAAAGTCTAGCATTATGCATTCCATTATTATGAAAGTGGTTATTGATATTTCATGTGATTATTAGCCTAGTAGAATATCCATGTGAAAAAGTAAATAGAATTATATCATTTTATTTTTTCTATATTATTCTGATGTTCATGTTTAAAAGGCTTTTGTTTTAGTTATATATTACCTTAAATGTTTATGCTTAATTATGAAATTTTCTGCTATATTGTTATCCTTACTGAGAATCTGAGCTCACCCCTTTCTGTGTTTTATTTTTCCCATCATGTTAAGAAGTATTTTATGACTGGCCTGTAGGGATAGTATGAGGGGATATGAGTGTGGACTATGGATACTATGTTGTTTTAATTTTTCACTTTATGATTTAATGTAAGACTTATGAATGTATCTAGTGTTTCCAGGGCTACTAAACTAATCGTTCTTTTGAGAGATGATTTTTTGTGATCATGAAAATGTTTTGCAATAATGAACCAACTCTGGGTAACTGAGGTCAGGACGTTATAGTTGGTATCATAGAAAGTTTATTACAAACATTGGAAGCTAGGTTTAGATAATCTCGGATTAGAGAACATAGACCTAAGATAGACTTTGAGGATAAGTATAGAAGAACATCCTAGAATTTAGGTATTGTAGAGGTTTTGTGGGGTTTTCATGTAATACATCCCTATCTAGATATGAGCAGGTTGAGGTGGAACAAGAACACATGTTCCAATGGGTAAAACCCTAAAACACCTCTTTGAATTAGACTCGAATGGGAACTTTTGCACGATAACGGACCTTTCTGCACTCTTGTTTACGACACTCCGTGGGGAAATGCTTAAGTTGATTCTGATTTTATATACAAAACATTATTTAGGGTTTATGAGTATATTATTCCATAATGAAAACCTATTTATGATTATGTAGAATATCTATAAAATTTTCAATTTATGTTAAGTGTTTTACAAGTTTGGATTTTTGTATTGCAATTCATAAACTAATCTAGTTTATGCCATTGTTTATAAATGACGCCTACTAGAAGGAATTGAAATTGTATCAATGAACGCACTCCATGTAGGGATTTCCCTCCTACTCAAGATAATTATAGTGGAGCTGGTGATGAAACTGGTGCTAATCATGCAATTACCATTTAGGGACAACTCACTCAGGTTTTGAATAATAACCTTACCCGTATAGAGCACCCCAATACACAATGTGGAGGATCAATGTTAGATCACTTCACGAGGCAACAAGAACCCACATTTAATGGGAGAACAAATACATTGGTAGCTAAGTAATGGATATGTCCTTTAGAGAAAATATTTCATGCCTTGGGGAGTAGTGAAAGGGAAAACGTTGTAATGACAATTTACCGCCTCACTGGAGATGCTGATCAATAGAGGTCATGGATTCAAAACATGAAGGAAGATGATGATGTATAAAATATGGAATGGGGGAGTTTAGAGAGAAATTCATAGAAAAATACTTTCATCATGACCATTGATCAGATATAGAAAGGCAATTTCTGAGTTTGATGAAAAAGAAGGATGATAATGTTGCAAAGTATGAGACTAACATTAAAAGGTTAGCAAGGCATACTGCAGATTATATACTTAATACAAGAAGTAAGATTGATCATTTCTTTGATGGGTTAAAACAATTTCTCCGTCAATCATTATTCTCACAACCCTTCTCTTCATATAAAGATATTTTCTCGTGTGCTATCAGGAATGAAAAGTAATTCTTTAAGTATTATGACTTTAAAGAAAAGCAAGAGAATAAGAGATCCACTGATCATGCTGGAAATGGAAATAATGGGAATAAGGGAAAAATTTAATATCCATCATATAGTAAATCTGTGAAGAAACACTACAGAACATTCTTGAAGAGAATGAGAGTCTGTTACAAGTGTGGTGAAAATGGCCATCAAGTTCGTGATTTCATGGGGAAGAAAGAAGCTATCGATGTTCAATTCTACAAATCCAGGGAGATGGGAAATTATGGAAATGAATGTCCTAAGAGTCAGGGAAACATACCTTAGAAAAGGCCAAGGGATCAAGGCCAAGCTTATGCGATCACTACTGATAAGGTTGAAGCTCTGAAAGATGTGGTGGGGGGTAAATAAATGGTTTCCTCAAGTTTAGCCAATTCTTTATTTGATTTTGGATCATCACATTATTTCATATCATCCTAGATTTATAAGAAAATTAAATAATTCCAATTTGATTTAACATGGGAGTTGTCAACCAAAACTATCAAAGAAAGTATCATTGCTATAAAGTTCTATGAATCAGTTCCCATTAGGGGATATAAATGTTCTTTATCTACTGATCTCGTCTTCATAACCATGATTGAATTTTATAAAATCCTCGGTAGGGATTGGATTTCAGACCATGATACAAAAATTTAGTGTAAGAATAAGGAGGTTACAATTTTTTATGATGATAAAGAGTACCTTATCATTAGAGTAGAAACATCACCACCTAATTCTTATCTAGATCCACCCCCAGTAGGGCAACTAAATTTTATTATTGTGGGGGGAGAAAATGAACAAACGGTGGCTGATGAAAGAAATTTTCAAATAGAGGATGTTCCTATTGTGAAAGAATATATTGATGTATTTATAGAGGATTTACCTGGACATACTCCAGAATGAGAAATTGAGTTTTCCATTGACATAATTCCTGGTTCAATGACCATATCGAATACCCCTTATAGAATTCCCACTATGGAATTAGTGGAATTAAAGAAACAACTTGATGAATTAAGTAATAAGGGATTTATTCACCCTAGTGTTTCTCTATGGGGATCCCCTATTCGTTTTCTTAAGATGATATATGGATCTATGAGGTTGTGTATTGACTACAGGAAGATCAATGCTATAATGATAAAGAACATGTACCCCTTACCTCACATTGTTGATTTATTCGACAAAATTCATAGAGAGCAATACTTTTCAATGATTGACCATCAATATGGATATCAGTAGTTCTGTGTAAAGAAGGAAGACATTCCAAAAGCAGCATTTCAAGCCAGGTATGGGCATTACAAGATTACAGTAATGCCTTTTTTATTTTTTAATGAACCCTCTGTCTTCATGGATCAAATATATAGAGTTTTAAAGGAATACCCTGATGACATTGTAGTGGTATTTATTGATGATAACTTGGTATACTCCAAAAGCTACAAAGATCATGAAAATCACTTACGCATTGTCCTGAGACTCTTAGAAGACATGAATTATATGGGAAGTTTAGCAGTTGTGAATTCTGGCTTTAGGATATTTGTTTCATGGACATATTATCTCTAAGGATAGATCTCGGTTAATCCTTCTAAGACAAGAGAAATCCAATAATGGCCATCACTGACGAGTATAAACAAGGTACGTAGTTTTATTGGTTTAGCAGGTTATTATCGACATTTTGTCCAAAATTTTTCTCTATTGGATAACCCATTAACGAAGCTTACATGTAAATGGGTTATTTTTTTGGACAAAAGACTGTAAAGAATGATTCTAAGAACTGAAGAGAAGATTAGTCAACTCTCTTTTCTTGACTCTACCATCAGGTAATGATGTGTTTGTTATTTATAGTGATGATTAAAATAAAGGACTTGGTTGTGTCCTTATGAAGAATGATATATTTATTACCTATTCATCACGACAACTAATCATTCATAATCAAAACAATCCTAATATTCATCATCTTTTTGCGTAAGCTCAAGGAAATCCTTTTCCATCTTTGTTCGAAGAATAAGAGGGAAGAACTTATTGAAAAATAAGTTCTTGAACTCATCCCATTCCATGGATTCAATTTCACCATGGGGCCTTGTGTTCTTAATTAGAGTCCACCACTGGTCTGCATTACCTTCTAAATGGTAAATAGCCAGAATAAATTTTTCATGTTCTCAATAGTGAAGTATGGAAAATATCTTTTCAATGGTACTGATCCATTGTTCAGCAATAGGTGGATTAGAAGACCCACTAAAAGAAGGTGGATGTTACCTCTTTAAAGGCTCAATAGAATATTGTTCACTTCTCTACTCATTTGGAAGTCCAGAATGATTCATAGCATGAGTAAGTATAGCAATAATATTTTTCACTCAATCTCCCATAACATTTTTTTGTTCAGGAGGACAATCATTTCATTGTCCATTACATTGATCAACACGGTTCCTTTGTGTTCCAGCCATCGTATAAAACCCAAAAATAATAGTGTGAGAGGAAAAAATCATGATAGGTAAAACAACATAATAAAGGGGGAGTAACTTCAATATCTAACCTCTTAGGATTATTTCTATGATCATTGCCATAATTCTAAGAATATATCCTATACTTATACTCAACCTTAGGGACATCCCTAGACATACATTAGAAATATCTCTTGGGATCTCACTAAAGTTTTCACATCCTAGTTTCAAAAGGTTAACTAAACCTTTCCTCTAATACCAACTGTGGAGACCTGAAACATGACGTACATGGACATTACATTACTTTTGTGGAATACTTAATACATAAAAAAAGTAGACACACAATTACCGTAATAGATTATTGTCTTTGGAAACATGGAATATAATCTTCTAATTATGGTGAAAGTTCATCATCATCTCCCATTAAGATCTCCGCCTTTTGTTTTCTTACCTAAAACCTTTCTTTAAATCCTGTGGAAAAGAAAACATATAAAGGGTGAGCTCAAATGCTCAGTAAGGTCAATCATGGATAAAATGAAACAAATCATATACATTTGAACATAAAAAATGAACATAATGTTTAAACATCAAAATCATGAGCAATTACAAAAAACATGGCAGTAAATAATGAATAGATCATAAAGAAACATTAATCATGATAAAATAGCATGGGAATAAAACTTGTAATTGTGGAAAAACATTAAGCACATGATATGATTTCCATATTATCCAAGTAATTGCTGTCAAGACCATCTTAGTTGACAATGTCCCTTACTGAACTGGGTTTACTTTCCATTTCAGCCCTGTATTACTGAACCAGATTTACTTGACATTCTATCCATGTCTATATCATGAGATATAATTAATTACCCAATGCATTGGAGTGAGATATAGGTCCCACCCATCTCATATTGAAATCATTCTTACATGTGCCACAAAACAATCATAAATCATTTATCAAAACCCATAGAATAAAATGGGTTTCAAAAACATCATCCCATCATAACATAATCCATATAAAACAAATGGATATCATTTCATCATAAGAAAATTGAATCCATGTAAATAATAGAGATATTATACTTGAAACATACTCATTTCAACTAATTTCATCTTAGATGGAAAATGGTTTTGATAAAATACATGAAAATAATTCTTGAGGAAAATATCCTTTCTTCTTCAAAATCAATTTATTTTCACAAAATGTCATGAAATTTTAAAGGAAAATTTTTTTGTTTAAAATAGTCATGAAATCATTTGGAGGAATCTTCATGAAAATAAGGCTTTATAAAACCGTAAAAATCCTTTCATGCCATATAAGTTAAAAAAACATTCTACTTGTACTTTTGTAGGAAAAGTGAAAAAGTACCTCGTAACGTAAACAGAAGGAATATTACTTACATACAATGTAGTAAAAGTAAAAAATGGGTAAAAAGGGCTTTAAACATACATGAAAACATTCTCTGAAATCAGGGACATGGATGATAAATATAACCCCTGTAAATACTTACGAATAAACAATCTCAGATAAAAACGAGATTGGAGAAGTTATCCCGTACCTTAGGTCTGATATGATTCATACGTATATGAACCTCATGTATAATGATTTAAATAATGTCATTGACTTATTATAGATTCATATTCATTGTTATTATGTCATATATAGTTCACTTATGATTTTATACTACTCGTTCTTTTGTAAATCCCATGATAAAGCAACGTTTTGGGTAATATCATCTTATTTATCGTACGTGTTTGGACTTGTTGTTCTTGATGTTATTATTAATTATTTCATGATTTAATTAATTATAGAATGTAAATAATTATTTATATATCATATATATTCATTATATATCCAGTATATACATGTATTTATAATAGTACATTGCATATGGAGGTAAGAAATGAAATGGACCGTTCATAGAGACGGT
Organism: Viscum album; assembly: GCA_963277665.1. Lineage (NCBI taxonomy): Eukaryota > Viridiplantae > Streptophyta > Magnoliopsida > Santalales > Viscaceae > Viscum > Viscum album. The sequence continues at coordinate 1,906,392,311 of OY728158.1, forward strand.
AAGCCGTACGTACACATGAACTCTACTTTCATTTCTATTTATTATTTTAATGTAATAGGGATATTATAATTCCAGTATAATATCATATATAATATCATTACCTCCATCTTTTATACATCACACATAAGGCATTAACGAATCACATCACTTTGAGGGGGCGGTAGTCCGCACTTCCTCAAATGAGATTATCGTATTTACCGACTATAGAAACCATAAAGGCTTGATATAATTGGGAATTAAAGAAGCATAAGGAAATAATAAACATAATATATATAATATATAAATATAGTGACATCATGATGGCCAACATGAGAGGCGGTAGGAGAAAATCAAACAATCATCATTTCGTGATGCGTTAGTTTGCCATCCACAGAAACATTATGTTCTTCATCTATTAGATGGAGGTGTGTGTAAGTGTAGTTATAATCCTTATCATAAAAACATTATAGTATTTGGAGGATACTGGTGTTGTTACAAAATGAATCATTAAAATGAATTTAATGGTTTGAGAAGTAGAATAAAAGAAAACAACTTAAGAGAAACTATTACCTTTTATTTGGGTAACTTCCTTTGGTTTGAACCAAAAGGACAACTTGAAGTACATTATGCCTAATGTAAGGCTTCTATGGGAAGTATAGGGATGTAGGGAGCTTAGTTGGGCAGATTTTGGACGAGCCAAAAGGCATGAGAGGTGTGTGGAATTGCATAGAAGTGGTCTTCTTTTATAATGGAGAGGAGGGACTCTTTAGGAAAGTTTGAAAACATTATTTTATTATAAACATATCTTCGGTTTCAAGAGGTTAAAAACACATTAATTTCGAAGAAACGATGACTAATATTCAAAATAAAAACATCCAACAAGAATTGGACAGGTTTTGGATAATATTTTAATCATTATAATCATATTTTTTTAAATCATTTATTAAAGAGGTAATACTGCATCATTATTGTGTCATAAATAATTTATTTTATTTGATGTCTAAAAATTATAAAACAATTTACCAACATGTAGTAAATATTTTTAGCTTTCCAATTAATATTTATAGTCGAAAATATAATTTATATATCCCCTTATAAAAACTAATTACTAAAGGATTTTTGTTAATTCCAATTTTGTCTTTACATTAAATTAATTAATCTAATGTGTCATTGTATTTCATAAGTGGCTCAATGGGGTCCCAAAATCGTCCCAAGGATGCCCATGGTCGACCATTACTCATCCAACAAGGTTTGGACAAGTGTTGATGTAATTTTGAATTATTATAATATTTGTTTTACCTTGAATTACTGTATTTACTTTTAACCATTGTAAATAAAAGCAAAAAGTTACTATTCAACAAAAATTATTTTAATCTAATTGAACAACATTTTACTCCATGATATTAACCATGTCTCTTATATTTTCGAAACTCTACTCACAGAAGCAGTAAAATTATGTTTTATGAACAATTGCAAAAGCTCCTAGGAGGTGGGTAAAAAACGGTGAAAAGTTTAATACAATTTTTATAAATCTAAAATAATTATAAAATGATTCCAATGAATTTAATTGAACATAAATAAGTATTATATATATATATATATTGACCTAAATTTAATTTATATCAAATAAATTATTATTTATATAAAAAGTCAGTTTTAACTAAAAACTCAGTGTTTTCACTATACATCAAAAAGTGATGTTTTTCAGAAAAATACCAACAAATCAGCCGAAGCTATATATGATATTCCGAATTCAAAAATGATGACTATTTTTTCAAATTCAAAACATAGAAGTGGAAATAATTAATTTAAAAAGTAATTATTGGTATCAAAACAAATAGCGTGTTTTTATGAAATAATAACTATAAAAAGATCATCACTTGTTCGTGTCCAATTTCAAAGTGAAATTAATTCCAATGACCAAAATTGGATTAAATGGTAAAAATATATTCTAATTACACTTTAAAACAAATTAAAATGATAATCTATCCATATAAATTATTTCTATGAAAAGAGTTGTTTTTAATAAAAATAAATCGTGTTTTTACTATTTATCAAAATATGAAAGTTATCAGAATAATATGAAAAATTTATCCAAATAAAATTTATATATCCTGATTCCAAGGAAGAATTTTTTTTTCCAAACTTAACTTATAAACATGTAAAAAACTATATTTAATGTGGGTGTTCCATTAAAAGGCGGAAAAACTGTATTTTTTTAAAAAAATACTTATTTTACCCGAAAAAATTATTTTAATCTCATACCATGTTCTATAAAATATGTATGATGAATAATAATTTTATAAAATTCATAATTTAGTTGATAATATTCATAAAGGCTAGTTTATAATAACATTATAACCATATATTGTTGTTTAGTGAAACCTGGTATGGCGTACAACACACCCTATTGAGGAAGGTCGCGATTGCGTGTAATGCAAGACAAGTCAGGGTTCCCTATTGTTCAAGACTCCTCTGTTGTTTTTTATAATAGAATCCAACCATATTTCATTTATTCATTGAATATATATATATATATACTCAATGTTTTATAAAATAACTACTATCAAAATTGTCTGTAACATGATCCAATAATAGTGTTGCGTATACTGCAAGCTAATACGGTGTTGCGTATAGCGCAAGACAATCATGGTGTAGCGTACCACACAAGACATCAATGAAATTAAAAAAATATTTTTCATAAAATCTTGGGGTGTTATACTTGTTGCTACCCAGATGAAATTCTCAACAGATAATGATGGAAAGGCAGATAATGTAGTAGAATATAAAGAAGGTTATTCGATGTTTATTGTACCTGACATTTACAAGACTTGATATTGTTTTCACCACATGTCATGTAGTGAGATATCAAATTAATCACAAGGAAAAAAAATTCTTACAGTGAAAATAATACTTTCGTATATCAAGGGAACTGTATATATCAACTTGATATAAAATGAAAAATCTTTGTCAGAGTTAGATAAATTAATGCAGATTGGGCTAGATCAGCATATGATTGACATTCAATGTCAGGAGGTACCTTTTATTTCGATGGTCTGTCTATTTATTGGATAATAATGAAGAAAAGTTTCATTTCACTAAGCACCGTAGATTCTATGTATTTTGTGATTAATCAACCATCCACACAATTCTGTTGGATGAAACAACATCTTGATGATATGGATGTTAAAGTGAATTCTCTGATGAGAATATGGTATGATAATTTGAGTGCATTGAATATTAAAAAAATTCTAGTCAATCACTTATAGACAAAAAAAATTGAGAATAAATATCATTTTTCCAAGGAGATGGTGGGGAAAGGGATAATAATTTTGTAGTATGTAACTATAGAGTTACAGGTTGTAGACATTCTAACAAAAGCCATACCCAAAAAAGCTTTTGGCATGCATCGACATGCTCTAGGAGTTCAGTCACCTCCTGACACTTGAAAACATGTCTATGTTCCCCCTCCCTCCTTGAAGAGTGTTTTGTTTTCCCTAATGTACTAATATGTGTTCTTTACCTTGTTACAGACAACAAAGGGGTGACTTATGAGTTCGTTGACAACGGTGTAGAAATTAAACTATTGAAGGGGATACAATCTCTGTTTCAATGACTTGGGGAGAAGCTTATGGGTGGAGAAGCGAGATAGGGGAGTTAATCATGTCAAGTGAAGACAAGTGAAGAATTTTATAGGGGGAGAAACAAGATGAGAATTATTTGTTGATCGATGTGATTTTCCAGAGCATAGGTTGGACAAAACAAGAACCGAAGAAGTGGACAAGGAATAGGATTTTTAAATCTAACAAGGGTAGTAGTGATTGGTCAAAGGAGATATATCACAATAGTTGACATCCATGATTAATGTAGTTTATTGGCATCAATTTGGTGTTGATAATTGGTGTCATAAATTAAGTGGTTCATTTATGATGTTTTTATTTACTCTTGTCTCTCTTGGTGGGAATTTTTCATGTTCGATTAGAATATGTTTTGAGTGAATCTTTGGTCACAATCTAAATTGAATGAGTAAAATGGAGGTGATTATGGTGGGAGACTTAGTGATGTATCAATGTGTAGATAATCATTATGAGAAAAGTTGTCAACAAAAACAAAGGTGATATTTTTGGGAAAACATCTCTCCAGGTAACATTGCGTAATTTTAAGTTGGTTGTGTTTGTTGACAAAATAGGTTTCCAAGGTGAATTTTTAAGATTAAGGTATGAGTTTCATGAATATGGGATTATTGAAGAGGATTTCAAATATACAAGAAGAATGTTGACAGTGATCTCTACAATTATGAAAATTCTTGTGAATGGAATATATAAAGAGTATTGTAAGAGATAATTGTAGTGACTGTGCAAAGGAATTGACGAAATGCTCTGAGATTACAACGAGATTCACGATCCAAAAATTTCCATGGTGCTTCGCGATATAGAGATAATTTCAGCGGGAATTTCTGAGCTTCGTGATTTGAGCTGACATGGAACTGACATTGTGTGGATGGTTCTAGAGTCAGTGGAATCTCTTATAAATAGTCCTTGACCCCCTCGAGAAGAGTAGAGTGTTTTTGAAGAATCATTTGTAACTCTCGAATCACAAATGAGAATCAGGTGGCAGGGAGCTTCGTGAATTAAATGGGAATTTGTAGAGGCTGTTGATCTTTGTGAAATGATGGTAGTCTGCGAAGCCCAGTTTGGATTTGTGGAAGATGTTCACTTTGTGAAATCCTGTTTAGCTTTGTAAAATTTGAAAGAACAGTGTGATCTCTGCAAAGAAATTAGATCTGAAATCTAGAGAGATCTATGATCTAGTGATATTTGGAAACCTATGAGCTCTCTGAACATGTGAGCTTTGCGATGAGGTTGGAGAAATATGAAGGATTTTTTGAGCTTTTCAAAATAGGGAGCTTCTCCAAGGTAGTGTGCTTTGCAAAAGATTTTCAAAATCAATTTCCCTATGTTAAGTGGAAAATTGATATAATTCTGTGGATGAAAGTGGAACATCAACTGAGAATCTATCTTTAACTAAAGATGTATTCATTATTGATAATGATCAGACCAACATGTCCATAAACGGTGATTGGATCCCTTCTGTGTGAAGTGAGTAAGGAAAGAAGTAGAATTTGATCCTTTATACCATTAGTGTTCCAGAGATAGAGGGATAGGGAGTGTCCCTTGGGATGTAGTTATCTAAACCTAAACATTGTAAAGGTAGTGATTCTTGGAAAAGAAGTGATCTAGCCCAAAAATTGTTCATAGCGATCTTTATGGGATTTGGTACAGCGGACCCTCATCGTTGTAGGCTCCTTGAGCGTAGCCCAGTGGGGGTGAACAATGTAAAACAATTTGTATCTTCCATCCTTCATCCCGAAATTGCATCCAAAACATCATCATCAAGTAGAGAATAAATTAAGTGATCATAATAAACACACATGTTCATGAAATGTGACCCTTGTGATACAGAGGTCATGATCTAGTGGTGTAGGAATAATTTTGAAAAGAATATCAATATCCTGATTCACCCCCCCCCCTATTAGGGTATATTGGACCATTTTGGACCTAAAAATATCATAAATATTGGAGTATTAGGTTACTCAACCACCATAATCAATTTCGTGGAACTGAAAACATGCATGATTTTCACAGGTAGAGGTGAGGTGTTGATCTATATCAAGGCCATCTTTCTATAAGCTGGATCAATAAATGGAACCACTATAGGAGTCAGTAGAGAATATTCCTTTCCCATTGATAATTGTTATCCAAGAATTCATACAAAGTATTATGGTCTATGGTCTCTAGAGAAAGATAGACCATGGATGTAGCTGGTGTGGGGGTGGATGTGGTGGTAGTGGAGTTGGAGTCATGCATGGCTGTAAAAGGTATTTGATTTGTGAATGGAGTGGGTGTTGGTACATAAGTAAAAAAGAAAATATACGGGATAAGAAAATATAATGAAAATATGAAGTCATATCCACCTATGGTTATCCTTTAGTGGACTAGATATTTTATCATGGTTGTAGAACACCTCCCCTGTATTTTAGGAGACATGGATATATTGAGATGAAATTGAATCCTTTGGTCTAGTGCTTTGAAATAATCAGTGGTAACAAAAGGAATTATTGATATATCAGGAGAAGGTGCCTCATTGGTCTACCTGACTTACTTGAGTGACCAATCATAATTATTTCCTATATTCTGAAGTATCCACATCATATAGAGAAAGACAGTGTCTATGGACTCCATCAGGATGAGTGAGGGGATAGACATGGAAGAAATTAATATGCCTAAGTGTTAGGCCAGATTAGTGATGATGCTGCCACACATAACCACACCACATCCACTCCAAGATTAAATCTCATAACATAAGGAAAATGGTCATTCCATGTTCTGTTCAAGGGCTCCCATGGTGGTGGAAAAAATTCCCACTTTTGTCTATATGACGGCCCTATGGGAGTGTCCTTATGCTAGCCAAAAATGGGGAAAATAAATTTGGATGATCCTCAAAGTGTAACCCTTATGCTGGGTGCTCTTCATGGTGGTAGGATCAGGAATTCTGGTGGGGTCACAGTCTGTCATCACATAGTTCTTCTGTGTATCCATCTTTTTATGATAAACAAACAAGTCAGTGTAGGTATGAAATGTAGTGAAGTATGATGAATAAATTTCAAGTCCCACCCTAAACTCACCTAACATAATATCCCGGCTCCATCTTCTCAACTAGAAGTTATGGGTATGATTTACAACATGAAGATATCCAAGAACTCAAGAAATATCTTTGAATACATCTACTCTCTGGAATCTACAATTTTAAAGAGGTGCATCAATTTAAGAGACTCCATAACTTCTTCAACTTTTTGGATCTTGGGTAATATAGATAAATCCAATGTTTTTTAGTCCCTGGTGGATTATCCTACAAATAAACTAAGAATAACTTATGTTATGGGTCTGTTAATAAAGGTATCGATAGATACATGTAGGATGAGAAGCTACCTGTGAATAATGGTTCTCAGTTTATGAATCTGAAATGGATTGGGATGAATGTGGGGAAATATCTATTAGTGGTGGTGAAGGTGGTGGCAAGGATGTGGGGAAAATGCCCCGAGGTCAACATTTTTGTCATGGGAGTTATCTTTTCCTTAAGCAGTGCATGTCGAAAGAGAAGACCACCACCTTTCATGCACACCATCATAAAAATAGTGGATGGGATTGAGAGAAATTAAGGGTGATTTGTGTCTAAGGGGGGAATTAAAGAGGGATTGGACAAGGGAGGAGAGAAAGAGGTAGTGGAGACTTGGGGGGGTTGTGCCACCATAAACCTTAGGCTTACATGGTAAAAATTCGATATAGTCATTTTACATTATAAATTTAGTAATTATGGTGTGAAATCTCAAGTGAAGAATTTTTAAAACTATGAAATATATAGCGTAGATGATTCCCTTACTCCATAAATTCTTTTTTTTTCAATGACCATATGTTATCTAAATAAAACACTATATTTTCCACCTAGTCATCACTTCAATTAAGACTGATAAGCAGAAAACACCCTAAATCAGGTGAATTTGAAATATAAGATACACCCTTCTTGGAATGTTTCGTAGTAAATTTTTAATAGGAGTCCATTGAAATTAAATGTTGGTCCATTTCTTTATTGAGTTTCTATGATTACATAAAAGAAGTCATTAACAATAGTAAATACACCTGACCATTGAGATTTCATTTTTTGGGAAATAACATCATGTCAGAATTAAATAGAAGAAAATTATCACTCGGTGTAAATATATGTCATGCGGTCTATCAGTAATGCCTTTTTTAACTTTATAAATTTGGGAATTCACATTAAAATCCCATATTATTTCCTACAACTAATCCATTTTCAATAATCATTGTTTCCCATATTTTTTAGAAACCATGTTTTACTTATTAAAATCCTTAGAATGAGAGAATTTATTCTTCCACTATCATATAACACATATTCCCATAGAAATTTTGAAAAGGGGATGTGTCGATGGGTGTATTGTAAGATGTTCAATATTCATAAATTGTGTTGTCAAGTATGATACTATAATCCATCCAACATCTATTTAGAAACATTTATATAATCTATTTGGTATCTCGATTGTATAGTTCAACATTCCTACTAGTTTTTGGGATAAAAGGAGTTCTAGTATTGTATCAAATCTCATAATTTTCAAGAATCACTTCTAAAAAAATCATTTATAACATGTGTTAAACAATCAATAATGATTAATCAGTGAAATAAAAATCAAGAAAAAAAATTTCCTTAAAAATTACCTAACTATTTTGTTCATGTTAAGGGTTTTAGATTATACTTTTCCCACATTGAAATATTTTTCACACCTACCATGATGTACATCCTTCTATAAGAATTGGGAATTGGTTACATGGAATCAATTCACCAAATTTATATGATTTAAATTTCTATAACTGAATTATGGGTAATTTAATTAAATATTATTAATTTGAATGTCCATTGGCACTGATCATAGATTTTTTTGATGTTTCTCACATATGGAAATTTTTAGTTTAGAATAATCCACTGTGATAAAATAAGCTACAGATTGCTCATAACCATGATTTTATTCTATGAGTGTTGTGTGATGTAATTCTAGAACACTCAACATTTCATCTTCTATAAATAATAATCTCATTAAACGATTAGCATAGTGTTTTAATGGAGTTGGGTTTTCCCGTTAACAGTGTGATGTATCAAGTAAAAATTTAGTCATCTACTTAAAGAAAAGTGTTTATAAAGGGTCCTAGTGTCTAGATATATTCTTATATCAGTAAACCATGTTCATCCTTGAACATATACATTTATGTGTGTCTCATCAATGAATTCATTTTCAATTGTTATTTATTTTTCATCCTTAAAAAGTAACATTATATGTCCCTTTATTGTATTTGATTATTATTTAAAAGTATTTTAGTAGTAGGGTACAATGTATCAATCTTTTTTTAGAATAATTTTTATACATAATTTATTTTAATTTTGTATGATTAATGTATACCACAAATCTAGAGGGAAAGAGGTATAACAGAAATTTTTCAATTACAAAATGTTTTGAAAGAAGATCCTTCTTTATTGTTTTTAGTTTCTTTGGAAAAAAATTAGAGTATATATAACATATTATATGGGATAAAACATATACCCAACCTAATGTATAAAAATATAACATGAAAAATTTTTACTAGCATCAAACATCACCACAAAGGCCTTTTCCCAATCAAGTGATATGATGGAAGGAGAGGCCAATAAATTGTTTTTGCAGAGCATCTAAGGTTGGACAACATTCATCACTAAATTTAAAAAGAATCTTTTTAGATAGTATATGTGTTGGTGGTTGGGATATTTGATCATGTTATTTAAAATACATATGATAGAGTCATGTGTGTCCTAGTAAACTTTTTATTCTCCTCACAGTTGTGGGTTTAGGTAACTCTTTAATTACTTTGATCATTGTTGGGTTCACATTAATGTCAAACGTTTAAATTTTTTCCCATGGACTATGCCTCATTAGACAATAAAATTTAATTTCTACCAATTCAATGCTATAAATGTTTCTTTATAGTGTTGCAATACCAGTTCGAAATTTTCCATATTTGCAGAAATCATCATTAAATGTCTCAAAAAACTCCTCTTCAAAATCATGTAATATTTGTTTCATGAACCATTGTATTTTTTTTATTTCATTACACATTCCAAAAGACATTTATCTATAAGTTATGGTTTTGAATGGACACATGAATTTTGAATTTGAATAATCAACATGATCTGTAAATATTTGATTTTATCTATAATATCCATCTTGGAAGGAATATATATCCTGACCAACTAATATCATAATAATTTTATTCCTGAATGGGAGAGGTAATTGATCTTTCATGGTCATTGTATTTATATTTCAATAGTTAACACAAAATCTCCATCTAGTAATGGTCTATGTTGGGATTAATTCATCTTTAATGTTTTTAATCATAATTAAGAATCATTTCATTTATACCTCATAAAATGGGCTCACCCATATGATTTTATAGACAAAAAAATAATATTAGCATTAAGATTATTCATACCATTTTCATTAGATGATTATTTAATTCATGGTCTGGGTTACCTCTAGGGTTGATGTTTTGCCTTAGAGACTTATTCGAATAGAATTTCTTTGGTGCAGATCATGGGTTTAATCCCCTTGATATCAATCTAACTCCAAGAGATTGAATTTGTTTGCATATTAAGTACTTTTATCAGTTTATATTATTATTCTTGATTCGATTTCAATCTTATGATGACTAGTAATGCCTATTGTATCTCTGTGAATTTGTATTTAAGTGTCCTTGATAGAGGATTTAATTCCAATATTGTTTTGTTATTAATCGAGGGTGTGAACTATGCGATGGAATATATCATCATAGGTTTCATATATTTAACCTCCTCATATACACTCCCGTATTCTTCTTCATGTGATAATGAATGACCCTCATCTTATAATTTCAAAATCTCACTTTCTTAATCAGTTATAAAACATTATTGACACTCTAGTGAAACTTGAATTATCTTTTCCTCTTCCACTATGGAATAAAATTTGTTCCTCACTGAATAATAAAATATGTCTTCCTTGGTTCAAATTGATTAAAGCCTAACCCATAAAGAGAAATTATTTCCCTAAAATTATGGGTGTATCTCTTTCTTCTACCATATCTTGGATGAAAATAATTGTATGGAGAAAAAACTTTCCAACCATAATTATGATGTCCTTGAGAATTCCTCGAGGATACTTAACAGATCTATCTGCACAATGAAGTAATACTATAATCCACTTTAGGTCCCCATGCCCCAATTTAAAAAAATCATCATCATCATGAAATTTATTCACACTCCAATATCACATAATATTTTCCCTAATTACATGACTCAATGGTTTATAGAATTGAGAAGATTTAATTATCTCTTATATATGGTGGATTTTTCTATTGAATCACCAGAAAACTATCTTTTTTCAGTGAGATAATGTTTATTTATTTTATTCTACTATAATTGGAGAGTATCTATTTTAAGAATGTTTCATAAGTTAACATATGGTATAGCCTCCAGAAAATAGGATATTGATATAGAATTGTTTAATCATAGACAGAAATGTTTCACTGAACCTCTTTCATTTTGGTGTCATCCTTATGGGGAATTGATGAGGGGGTTTGTATGGTGATTGATCAATTTAGATGTATTAATTAATTTTTTATTACTCTATTGATCGATACTCATTCCCCTTACTCAATTATAATTATGTTTTTTGTTCTTCTCTTAATTTTTCAGTATTTTCTTTATCAGATCTTATTTCATTTTGAGTGGAGTCTTCTTTTATATTTCATTACATGCACAAGTTTTTGTTTTGAAAATTTATTTCTTTTCTGCTATGAAGGAATACATCCATATAATCAACTATTTTATGAGTAATGGTTTTACTAGGAAGTATATCTAGAAATAAATTTAAGATTGTCTTTGATATTTTCCATACTTGAAGTTCTAGGTTACGAAGACCAGCTCATTGATTTTTTATTTCATTTTCTTGAATATCCATTCACTGGAATGCTTTTATGAACAAATGAATTGAGAAAGTTTTCTAGGATTAATTTAGGTGGTGGGATTCTTATGGCTCTCTTAGTGGGGATTTTCCTTGGTAATGTTATTTTTGGGGTGGAAACTGATGATCCATAGGGGTTATGGTTGTTGGGGGAATGGTTTTTTTGGTTAAAGGGCTTGGTTTTGAGGTGGGTAACCAAGTGTTCCCTAATAGTTTAGTAATGATCGAAAACTCCTATATTGATTATACCATTGATTCAGGGTTTTTTGATGAATGAATCTATTTTAATAATTGGAATGATGAAACTATTGTGACTTATGATTGTAATTCACATAAATATAATATTGATTCTAATTTCCTCCAATCCCTATCATACATTCCTAATATGGGTATGGACCTCCACATAATTGACATGCCTGAATATCTATAATAAGTGTAGGTGGAGGTTTTTGTGGATGAAATAGATTAATGTTTTCAAATATTTTAGTATGGGATTCAACCTGGGTAGCAACGCCGGTGGTCACCTATACTTGGTGTAGTCTGCATGTTGGCGCCAAAATTCATTACAAAGAAAAAGGCCAAAGAACGCCCCATTTTCATCCTCATGAATCCAATTAGCATAATTCCCCAGCACTGCGGCCTCCGCGAAACAAGGAGGCGAGATGCTTTGCGAAAAACATTTGACGTTCACAAACTCTCCACGAAGCAAGGAGGCGGGACGCTCTACGAACACATTTGACATTTGGAAACCTTCCACGAAGTAATGAGGTGGGATGCTCTGTGAACGCATTTAACGTTCGCGAACCCCTTCAAAGTAAGGAGGCGGGACGCTCTGCAACCGCCTTGGACGTTCACGACCCGCTGCAATGGAACCTAGTCCCTTTTGTCACCGCACGAGATCCTCTCCACAACGCCTCTTGCATTTAAATACTAAGATCCCCTAGAGCCCAACCGATGGAAAATCGGTCCTTTCGTCTTTGTAGCTCCTGAATCGCGTAGAATCCATCTGCTCTCCGAACCATGAGTTGTGCGAGGTACTACTACTCTGAAAAGTGCCTCCACTTTGTCTCTTTTTGATCCCCTTTTCTGAGAGGGATTCCTTTCACAAAGCCTAAGGGTCTTCACGAAGGAAGGGGATCCCCAAGGTGACCCGGTCATCACGGAGCATTTATTCTTCGCAAAACACCCTTCATGTAGACATGATCCACATGCTAAGGCAGGGTCACTGTACTTCCCGAAGCACATTGCTTCTCGACACCTTGCTTTGAGAGGCACCTTTGCTCTACAGGGTTGTTCTCTGCGAATTCCTGTCCACTTCGTGAAGAAAATCCTATATCCACCTTCACCGCATGATTAGGATTAGGCACCCCACTTTTCAAAGCATGACCCTTTGCAAGTTCCTTCCACCACGCGGAGCAACAGAGCTTCACCAGGCCCCTGCCTATAGACCCCCCCTGCGTGGAAAATCCTTTTCTCATGCGACCCTCGAGGTTTGCATGATATGACTTCAATGTCCCCTGGATGATACCACCTGTTGGGTTGCTTAGCCTCATTCTATTCACATAGGCATGCTAATGGCTATTGCTATTTCGCATAGCCACACTAATGTGGGACCCTAAATGGTTCACTCTGAAACACCCTCTTGCTACGACGTTTCCGATTCCATCCCTCCCACAAGGAGCAGAGGGTACCGATTATTTAAGTCCTAGTGGTGTGGATTACACCCACCTATTTTGAGCTGTAAGAAATTAAACTTCCAATCACCGTCATCCTCAGAACATGGCGTTAAACTATGACCTCGCCCCGTGCCTCGCACGTGGGGTGCCCCCACCTTGGACATTCCTCACGCCCCCTAGTCTTCACATGGGATGATATCCTCCTTATGGGAGTGGCGTTTTTCCGTGGTGGAAGGGCAGCCACCATGGTGTAAGCCCCAAGGTTTCCTTCTAGTAGGCATCATAGCATCCCCGCTTCTCCTTTCATCTTCGGTTCCCAAGGCCGGCAGAGGGCATGATAGGGAACATCGATTCTCCTTTATTTGGTCCCAAATCCCTCTCCCACTGCACTTTGTCTCAATCGGGCCCTCATATAGGACGAATTCCCAATCATTCACTCCTTGTGCCACCCCACGCATAAGCCCCTCTTCACTTCCCACAGACGCACCTTTTTCGATGTAGTCGTCAGGCCTTTGTTGCCTCTTGTTTCTCACACGGAGCATGAATCTTATGGTCATAAAGTGATTATCGACCATGACAATGCCCCCTTCCCGCATGACGTTAAACTATATTCCACACCGCCACCCGAACTGTGGATACTTTGATCCATGTCATGACATGGTATATAAGAATCCTCCACGAGGTTCAAGACCCAACACCCTGGCCAGCCTAGAGTGTAATCCCCACACCCCGCCACCCAAACTATGGGGACTTTGATCTATGTCAAGGCATGGTATGTAGAAATCCTCCATGAGGTTCAAGCCCCACCACCTTTGGCCACCTCAAAGCACAAGCCGCCTCACCATCATGAACTATGTAGTCATTGATCCTTGCCATGGCAGGGTACGTAGAAGGACTACAGAAGGTTGTAGCCTACCATCCACCTGGACCAAGGTCCTCATTCACATCAGTTCACCAACTCCTATATAATCATGGGATGACTCAGAGTGTATGCCCCAATCCTTCTGAACTATAAGGACTTTGATCCTTGCCAAGGCATGGTACGTAAGAAACCTCCCTGAGGTTCAAGCCCACCATCAATTGGCCTCGACCGTCATCGTGTCAGTGTGCCAAGCCCCAATGTCTGAACTACGTGGACTTTGATCCATGTCAAGTCATGGTACGTAGGTAGCCTTCCAGAGGTTAAATCCCACCACCACCTGGTTGTTCTAACCCCCTTCATGTCGGTTCACCCCCATCCTGCATGACGTTAAACTATATTCCCCATCCCGAACTACGTGGACTTTAATCCCTGTCAAGGCATGGTATGTAGGAAGCCTCCATAAGGTTCAATCCCAACACCCATTGGTCACTCTAACCCCATATACATCGGCTCAACCCCATCTAGCAGTAAGTCGTTGTGACCTCATCCAGTGGTAAGCTGTTGTGAACCTATTCAGTGGTAAGCCGTTGACATCCTTATCCAGTGGTAAGTCTTTGCAACCTCATTTTACAGTAAGATGTCATAAGATAAACTATACAGACATTGATTATCTACCACGAGGATACGTAGGAAGTCTCTTCAAGGCTCAAGACTGAAACTAACATCATCTTCACAATGGTCTCATCCCCTTCACCATCCCCATCAATCGCTCCGTCATCCATCCTGATCTGTACCCGGGCTGCCACATCCCTGTGGGATCATGCCATTCCATTCCCTGATCTGTCTCAACTGGACGTTAAACTTGCAGCATTCCCAGTGTAAAACATGGGAAGATGAGGAAAAACCTCAGATACATGCCCATGGAATGTGTTTCCCCGTGTTCGATGTGGTATTCCTCGGGATTTTGTGCCATCAAGAAGCCCTATAATAAGAGACAGAAGACAGACACTCCAATTCCCCTTTGTTTAGACACGCCAGTGATGCCCCAATGTGACTACTCCCCTAACCGAAGGTTGCTGCCCTAACCAGACCCCTTGGAATGTCCTGACAGAAGCAGCGTAATTAACTAGTGTCCATGAAGATATGGCACCTGGATTATTTTCACTAACAACATATTAAGTCTATGAGGGAGACCCTGACTAGGAAATGAATTTCGAGGAGGAATCCACAGAAGGAAGAACCAACATACCATCATCTTGTTTCGATCAAGGGGAAAACATCCCTGACCAAGGAATGGATGTCGCCCTCCTTTGGAATGAGGAAATGTGGGGTAAGAAAGTCGTGCCTATCGTACTCAAGCAGACAGATGCGCACGCCCCGATGAAAGCATCGAAAACAGAAATGGTGAACCCGATGTGAAATTATTCCCCTCGATATGTAGATTAGTAGTGCTCGAGACATAAATGGATTGATGTGTCACTGGATCCATCTATTTGGTGCCAGGTCCCGCCAAGAAAACAGGGTCCTGGTGTGAATCTCACCAGAAGTTGGGGCTGTAGAACATTGGACATTCCGTTCAGCGACGCCATCCGCATGGATCCCTCTAACCGATCACGAAAGATGGGATGGCACTGGGGAATTGGTCGTCAATTATTTTTTTCTCTCACCACTAATGAGTTCAGCTCTCTACTTCTAAAGAATCATGTTGCTTCTGTAGGAACATGATCACTACTTGCCCGTCTATGCAGGGGCAGGGGAAGCACTAGCATAGGTGCTCTGCATAGCTTCACTACTTCCTTGACAGCCTCTGCGGCAGCGACCGTGGGGTGCCCACGCCACCTCTCCCCATTAGAAATTATCCAGCGAAGGATAATTAATGTACATGTACATAGGTACGAGAAGGAAGGGATCATTCCCACCAGGGATATGGCCTGCTTAGACCAAGAGGCGTCCAGGCCCCACCGTCAACGCTGCCCCCAAGGGCTGCACAGGGAGCCGCTACTCCCCACCACAACATTCAACTACTTTGGGAGCCTATCCCCAAAGTGCTTTGACAACTCCCTACCTTACGGTGATGAGGTAGGGGATGTTCGGTCTAGCCTGGTTAGAGTACCATTCTAGGGGCTCCCAGAAAGGGCTCCCTATCGACCGCGTCATCACTATCACCCGGTCTCATAGGAGGAGGAGTAGGTAAGCTAAGAACCTATACCACAATCATCGGCTCATCCGACCCGACGCCAGCATCGGGAATGAGTGAGAAGGATGCCCGCCAAGCAGCTTCAACATCGACAACTACTATTGCTCGGGCCACCACCGACGCATACCATCAATCCACTACATACGCCGAGTAGGGGAACCTCTGCACCCAACCGGGATCGATGCCTCAACCGACCCATTGGCAGGCTCGGTCGACTCTCCTGGTCGCATGTAGAAATAGTGGTCACTGCGAACCAACCCACAGTGATTCCACCCCTTACGGAGGTCCTCCCCATACCGCCCCAACATAGAGCATGGGCCTTCCCCACTCCGAGGCTCGGCATGGAGGTTTTCCCCATGCCACCCCCGATCCAAATTAATGACTGCCCCATGGCGGTGATGCTCGGTACGGAAGCCTCTCTTTTGCCCATCACACTGGGTATGGAGTCCTTTCTCCTGCCCCCGACAATCAATGTAGAGACGTTACCCATCGGGTCCCACCCCAATGTGGTGATCCTCGCTATCTCTTGTTCTTATCAGTCGAAGGTCCTCCTCATCCCGGAAACTGGAGGGTTGAAGGCCAGCCTCGCTCCACCCGTACCAAGCATGGAGTTCCTCCCCATGCTCCCACCAGTTCTAGTAGAGGATTTTCCCGATCTGGTTCTATTCATGGAGGTCCTCCCCATGTCCCCTTCAACATTTGTCCCGATGCACCTCACACACCAGCTTTCTCGAGTAGAAACCCTCTTCGCCCTAGCACAAGTACGGCAAAAGGGACTCATGTCAGAAATCAGCCTTGTCTCGAGGAGCCACCTATGGGAAGGAAGGAAGGTCGTCTCCACCACAAGAATAATCCAATGAAGGCATGGATGGAGATCAAACCGGCCTGCTTCTCAGACTATGAAGCAGAGTGACACTCAGCTCGAGAACCCTCACCTCGCTCATCTGAGTCTAGGGTCAGGGTAGGAAAAAGTCACATCATCCTGGTGCTCCTAGAAAGTGAGGTCCATGGGATTCCTGACTACCTCTGAGGTATATCCAATAGGATGAAAACTTCGCGGCCACGTAGGTCACTGTTGTGCAATCACCATCATCATCACTGGAAGCGCTCTCTACCTCCACCAGAGATCACGAAGAGCTATTCTGGGGACCAATGGCGGGTGAGCAGAAGGGAAACAAACCATTAGAAAACTTGGCCCCTGATCCTGGAATGGTTGTTGTCAGCCCCTCCTATCGTGACATAGCGACTAGGTTGCTCCACTCCTTGGAGGACAGCCCGAGAATCGGTGGCCAGTCAGCACGTTCTCCATATTCTCCACCGGTCAACCTGTTATCTCAGCTGTCTTCCTTAATATCGCTATCAGTTCCTCAACTGCCACTTTTGGAAAGTAGGAAAAATCAGGGGCTAGAAATTTATTTTGAGATGTGGAGCTTCTAGAGCATCCTTTTAGCGGACCACTTCCCGGAGAAGTTCTGGCCCGCAGCAACGCAGGATTTTTGCATACCTGATTCCCTCACCCCCAGAAGAAGTTGAGTGTATCTACAACACCATCAGGGAGACGCATTTTAGTCTCCATCATCAGTTCGTGGTACATCAAAGGATCCAAATTAATTTCAGATACATTAGTGAGTAGTGTCGTTTAGTCATTTTGGTCATGCTCCATATGGCCTAGTGCCCCAAGTCACCACATCATCATGAGGCCCTCCAGCAGCAATGCGTTCAATGTATCAAGGTACTCCAAAAAATCATTAGGGAGGATACCCCCCCCCCCTGTGAAAATCTGTGACTGGGGGCAGTATTCTACCCTCCTCTTCAGTCCTATTCGGCGGTATCCCGACTTGCTATGTGATATTGTGGACATGCCCCTAGGAAGGGTCACAATCAACATGGACGACGTAGTGGAAAAAGAGGATGATCTGAAGTTTCCTGATGAAGACATAACCCTTGAGGGTGTGCAGCCTTTGTTGGACCAATCTGGTAGGATTACTCATCAGCAGAAGAACCTTCTAGGTCTCCCTACGCCCACTGAGGCGTTGGTGCTCAGCCATAATGTCAGTAAGGTCAAAGAGCACGTTGGAGCTGACAAGCACTCTGACACGTCTTCCTCAGTGCAGAAGACGGATGAGGACCCCAAGAAGGCCACGTTGCACTATCAAATTGCTGAGAAAAAGAAGTTGGTCGATGAACTCCATGATGAACGCGCTATAGAGTGACGACCTGACAATGGTGATCCTAGGTCGGGGCAGCAGGGGCAGGAACAACTACCCTGAGATAGGATACCCTAGTGAAACCCTGATCATATCGCTCCTGCAGACAGGGCTGAAGCCAGAGCTCACATGAAGAGGGCATAGTATGTCTCACCAAACCCTCTTGAACAGAGCGATAATCCGAGGTATCTGGCCCGGGTTCCCCCAACTACCCCACAGGACGCTCCACCAGTCACTCCACAAGTTGCTGAACCTATCTACCGTGTTGAAGAACCAGACAACAAGATCGTGGTTAGGGATCCCTGTCAAGATAGGGATGCCCGCCTAGATGATCATATTGAGGAACTCATATCCCTCCTTCAGGCATTGGAAATGTGGCATGTGGTGATCCCATTAGATGGAATGCCAAATCCGGCATGGGTGGATGATATGTCGGAACCTTCGGGTTTCAGAAACCCCACCTTCTCCCCCATTAATGGGACCGAGGACCCACCACAACACCTGGAACACTTCAACATAAGGTGTTGGCTCATGTTAGGAACTCCAAAGCAGTAGGAGGATGCCAGGATTCATTGTTTTGTTCAGACACCAGACGGGCCGACATTCATCTGGTACAGCTAGCTCCCCGTCGGATCTGTGACATGCTAGGAGGACCTACGCAGGAAGTTCCTCTACCAGTTCATCTCTACCTCCTGAAAAATGAGAATCATACCTATTCAAGTGCAATAAAAGGCCTAATGAGTGAGTCGTGAACTTTATCACCTGGTGGAAGGGGATTACATACTCCCTGGACATGCCACTGACTTAGGAGAAATTACAGACAATGTGTGTGGGGAATGTCAAGATAGAACAGGTTCCCTCCCCGATCACTCCGAACTGTCCTGGAGGGTTCCATGCCATTTCAAATAAGGCCTAGTGCCTTGAAGAATCCCTACAACAGGCCATCCAGGCCCATCCACTGGGCCCTGTAATCCTATCCAGGAGAGATTCCATAGCCAATCCCACCGTGGGGGCCCAAATAGTATCCCCTAGGAAACAATAATTACTACCAGTAGCACCAGCCTCATAGCCTCGTAAGGGGCCCTCCCCCTCAGGCACAACATCCATCTCTACAACATTTTTAGAATCGACAAGCACACCCGCGTAATGCGCTGCCACCACCCAGTTAGGAAAATCAAGGTACACCTCCTCGAAAGACACCTCCGGCTCCTCGTCAGTGCCAAGCTCCAAGGGCTCCCTATCCCCAAAAAAGACACTATGCTTACTCGTTTAGCGAGAATCAGGTCCCAAGTTACTTCTGTAGCCTCTTATAGCTGGGGATTGTACGATTTCCTGAGTGCTAAAGGCCGGCAGAGGCGAATCTCACTGATCGTCCCAACTACTGCCCCTATTATCGAATTCTGGGATACACCCTCAAGCAGTTCTATGTGTTTATGGAATGGATCCAAGACCAGGTTTATAACAACATAGTTAGGTTGGGCCCGACCCCAACACAACTGAAGGGTGTCTTTGTATGTTCAGGCAGCGATAGCGACAACGAAGGCGTGTGGCAGCTGGTTCTCGGCCACAAATCCCAAAATTATGACGACTGGATGGCTCGTAAAATGGTATCTTGGACCCATAGAATCATTCAGGAACACATTAATCATTCATATCCTTCAGAATCTGTGACCACCACCTCATCATTATCTTCACAGCTGGCCTCTTCCCAGAAGAGCAAGCATCGACAGCGCATGAAGAAGTAACGTGCCCCGCTAATGCCATCATCATCCCGCACTATCGATGACTTAATGCCCCTTGAGATGGGTATCCCTCCCATAATCCTCCCATTATTGGAAGACACTTCATGTAATATTCAAGGGTACACTTTGGTTAACACCATTGAGTTGGTAAATCCCTATATGACTTCCGACAAGGGGGAGTGCCCGACGAAACTCCCCAACGTCCCTAGCTGATGCCAACGTCCGCAGAGATGCGACCAAATGGATCATCAAGGCACATCAGTTGGCACCTCCAGTCAGTTTGGATATGCCACCGAGACCAGACAGCAGGCCCAACGCAGTGCTGAACACTCGTAACCTCTTCACCCGGGGTCGTAAGGACCGCATCCACCACTGTTTGTGCTACTGGATCAGGCAGAGGTACCTCATCTAGGATGCGACCAGTCTCGCCCTGCTGTAGGACGATTTCAGTATTCCAGTCCTCATCCATCAATGACTCTTCAGGATTCGACTAGTGGGATGAGGTATATGCCCAGCACTAGTCATCCGCCGGTCCAGCCAGCAGGACCCGCCAAGCCTTCAATCACAGAGCGGTTTTACGCAAGTAGAAGATCACACCTGTCATAGAAGTATGAATTTCTCAAGCCCCTCACTGACATCCTAGAGAGTATTTGCATCTTTGAAGCACTTCGCCTATTTCCATATATGTGTGAAGCACTCGTTGAGGCTTTATGGAGCCCCCTCAAGTTTGAGACAGAGGTAGTAGCTGCATAAGCTTTCCATGAAGAGGTAGTCGAGAACGCCGAATGTCATTCCATCATTTAGTTCCTAGGAGAAGATGAAGGCTCTCCTATACAAGGTCAGATCTGCCTGTTGTACATCACCAGACAACTTAATGGCATGGAGGTTTGCCTCTGTCTCGTTGACACCGGCTCTAGGATCAACCTTATCCCGATGCGGACGCTGTAGAAGCTAAGGTTATCCGAGGATGGCATGACTCCCTCCAATTTAAGGATATAGGGATATGAAAAGACATAGAATACCCCAGTTATTAGGATACCTTTGATGACGTAGCTCGGTGGCTGAGTTACCAGTACTGAATTTATAGTCATCTCCGAGGAAATCGCGTACAATGCATTGATGGGAAGACCATGGATCGATCTTCACATGGCGGTCCCCTCAACATATCACCAGTGCCTCCTGTACTCCTTGAATGTTCGAGTAGGCATAATCCAAGGTGATGCATCTCTTTTCACCTCTAGTGAAGCCTGTTATCTGGATGCTGATTATTACAAGAGTAAGGATAAGAAGATTCTGGCAAATGAGGTTTAGCCCACCCCAATCACAAATGACCCCTGGGCAGGTCGGGATGATGCCTATGTCTTCCCAATCCATATATTTTAGTCCATGAACCCCAACATGTGGCAATTAATTGTTGTCTCGAGTACAAGAGGAAGGAATATTTTCATTTCCATGCAATAGTGGTAAATCACCTTGTACTCCAACACAAACCAGGCTCAGGTGATTCCAGAACCTCCTACCCCCATATAGTATCGGGATGTCCACCCCATGGCAAAGGCATTACGTCATACATGTCTATTTAGCTGGGCTGGGATCAACTGGCTCAAGCCGATGTGCCACTATTGCTTTGATGTCATCAAATGTGTCCCCATGGGCCAAATACCAGATTCGATTCGATCGACTTCTTTCATCGTTATGGTCTCAATGGTGCGTGAATCTAATGATATGATGTCCACTACTATCCAGGCTGGTAGCAGCCTCCCATTATGTTCTTCTGACCCAGGGGAAGCCTCACCTTCTTTGAATCCCTTTTCGGCAAGTGAAAAAGAGGATCTAGAGGATGCTCCCACCGCCTTTGAAGGAGTCTCTTCCACAGTCGATGAACTTGTACAGGTGATCCTTTAGAGAGTTGTAGATCCAAGAGCAACGTTGATCGGTGCCTCCATGTCCCTCGAGGAGGAGAAACAGTACTTGGACTTCCTCAAACAGAACTGTGATGTGTTTACCAAGAGTTATGATGAGATGCCAGGCCTATATCCTCAGGTAGCCGTTTACTGCCTCAGTATCCCGACAAACCATCACAGGTTCATGCAGCCTCCCAGAAAGATGCACCACTATCACAGTGCCATGGTTTTGTCCAAAGAAGATAAGCTCATCAAATCCAACTTCATGAAGGTGGTCCAGTACCCCATGTGGCTTGCCAACATTGTTCCATTTAGGAGGAAGAAAGGGCAGATCAGATTCTGTATCATCTTCTCGGATCTCAACTGTCACTATCGGAAGGATTATTTTCACATTCCGGTGATAGAATTGTTGATCGATGCTATGGCCGGGTTCCAAGCCCTCTCCTTCATGGATGGTTATTCTAGATATAATCAGATCTGGAAGTCCCATGAGGAGGAAAAGTCCATCGATTTCAGGGTTCCCCAAGGTACTTTCTGTTACCAGGTTATTCCCTTCGACTTTAACAATGTAGGTGCCACATATCAGCGAGAAATTCACCATTTATTCAAGCCAATACTTGGAACATTGGTGGAATTCTATTTAGATGATCTGGTGTTCAAGTCTCACCAGATCCAAGACAATCTCAGAGACCTTGAGAAAGTGTTCAACTTCCTACACACCCGCCACATGAAAATGAACCGGTTGAAGTGTGCCTTCAGGGTCACTCCCGGGAGGATTCTTGGCTTTGTTGTCAGGTACCAAGGCATCGAGATCGACCCATCGAAGAGAAAGGAAATCATTACAGATTCCTCCCCCAATAAATAATTGGGAACTTCTAGGTTCTTATGGAAACATAGCCTACATGCATTAGATCATTGCAAATCCGGCTGGAAAGTGTAAGCCCTTTTCTCAGTTCACGAAGAAGGGAACCACTTATGAGTGGGATGAGGAGTGCCAAACATCCTTTGAGGAAATCAAGCAATATTTACTTCAACCTCTGGTTTGGATACCAACCGTCTTGGGGAATCCACTGGTCCTCTATTTCATCGCCCTGGAATGGTTCATTGGCGCCCTTCTTGCCCAGAAAAAACAATGAAGGGACAGAGAACAGCCTCTAATGCCTCACCTGGATGCTCCTCGATACAGAGACCAGATACTCCCCCATTTAGAGGATCTAACTTTCACTAACCTAGCCCTCAAGATCGATGTTCCCCATTTTCATATGAAAGGAAATTCCAAACTAGTCATCAAGCAAGTCAACGGTGGCTATGTTGTCAGAAATCCAGAGCTAGTTCCATTTTTGGAGTGCACCCTCCAGTTATTGGCCCAGTTCCATTCTTGACCAAAGGTTACCCATGTCCCTCAGTCGTAGAATAGTCGAGCGGACTCTTTGGCTAGCTTAGCTGCATCACTTGCAGAGCCCAAGCAGGAAGATCTGATTATACACATGGCACATCGGAGAGTCATTGCCCCCGTCACCCCATAGGATAATGATGAACTGAGAGTAAGCCATATTACCATCAGATCCTCCACGTCTGTACCACTATTATTTTAAAATGAAGTGGTTGAAGAGACTCCCGACTAGAGAGCCCCTTTTATCGAGTAACTCCAAAATGGTTTCCTCCCAGCAGATCGGGCTGAGTGTAAGTGAATCTGACGCCGCGCACTACAGTTTACCCTCCAGAGTTGTCTCAGTCTTGATCAGACCATCTACAAGCACAAGATCAATGTTGTTCTCCTCCATTGCATCCAAGGAGTTGAGATTTCTCAGGTTATGTAGGATGTTCAGGTCAGTTCCTATGGTTCTCATCACACTGGGCCAAATCTATCCCATCAAATCTGTTGAATGGGGTACTTCTGGCCCTATATGATCCATGATTGTATCTAGTTCACCAAGATATGTAATCCAAGCCAAGTTCATGCTAACTTTATGCATCGGCTGACAGAACCTTTCCTCTCCACCAAGGACACTTGGCCATTTGAGGTGTGGGGACTCAATTTCACGGGACCATACCCACTAGAGATATCTCCCTGGTGCAAGTTAATCCTAACCACAACAGTTTTCTTATCAAAGTGGGCATAAGCAGTTCCGGTCAAGGATGCCAAGGACCGTTCCATCATTAACTTTGTGAACTCCAACATCATCCACCGGTTTTGAGTCCCTCGCGCCGTCCTCAATGATAATGGCCCCAAATTCCGAGTAGCTGAGTTGAAGAAATTTTATGCTATGTACAATATCCATTTGAACCATACCTCCAGCTATCACGCATAGGTAAATGGGAAGATCTAGGCATCCAACAAAACCCTCTCTATCATTTTGCAGAAAATGGTTTTTCAGAACATGAAGAGTTGGGCAGACAAGCTCCCCAACGCCCTCTGGGCCTATTAGATGATGACTTGTAACTCTACCCTGGTGACCCCATATTCCTTGGTGTACAGAGCTGAGGTCATCCTACCCATTGAGATCCAGCTGTATTCATTACGAATTGCTGTCTATGACAAACATACACCAGATAAAGTGGCCAAAATCCATCTAGCTGAATTGGATGCACTTGACCAGAATAGGCTCTATGCCCTGAACAATCTGTAAAGGAATCAGAATAAGATATCTAGATCCTTCAATAAGATGGTTTGCCTGCACTATTTTTTGCAAGGCAACCTGGTATTGGCCCTCCGAGCACCAATGATCCCTTGCAGAAAACCACCCAAGTTGGAGCCCAAATGGGAAGGACCATACATAGTCCACAGGGTTTACCCTAATGGGGAATAGTCCCTGGTAACAATGGATGTTGAGCATATAACTCCTCCCACCAATTCAAAGTTCCTCAAGAAATAATTTTCCTAAGCCTAATGGTCCTACACGACTTTAAACTGGATGGTCCCGCATGACCCTAAACTGCATGCCGGTCCTGCATGACGTTAAACTGTCCAGTCCTGCATGACCTTAAACCGCACATCATCCAACATGATGTTAAATTGTGTTTTGATAACTAAATATGGATTGATTCCCATCCACATGGGATATGTAGGGATGCTCATATGCCTCATCTTGATCCCAGACCTGAGCTCTTTTCGTTGACTATCCCACCGGGTATAGTTCTCTCGGAGGATCCCTGCACCATATGATGAAGTCTTATTTATCCCCACTCATTCAATTTTTGAAATGGGTGGATCATTTGCCCACTTCCATTATTTTATCCTCCCATGTCTTCACCGCACAACGTTAAACTGCATGACCTTCATGAACTATGTATGGCTTGATTCACATCCTCAAGGGATACGTAGGAATGACCAGAAATTGTGTCTATTGGCCCATCCCAAACGCCAAAATCTTCCCCTCGGTTAAAGACATATGGTGGTGTGCAGACTCTTTCCCCAATTCACATCAAGCTAACCTCGATCCGGTCATACGTCCCGTTCCCTGGAGACGTTGGCCTCTTTCATAGATGGGTACAGCTTTACTTCACCCACTCCTTCACATGGACTCCATCATCATCCCCGCACAAAATCACCCCAGAGTGGTGGGGATGCCAGGCTTAAGGGACCTCTTACCAGTTAGGGCCAACACCCTCGATGATGTCCAGCAACCAGCCTATACAAGTCCCACATTTCAAATATGGTCATAGTTCAATACTCATTTGTTGCTCCCACATCATGTAACTATAGAGACTCTGTGTTTAGAACATGGTTAGCAGTTGTCATGGATTATTAGGACCACCCTAATATGTCCCAAACATCGACTGTTGTGGTTCATTCTGCCTCTTTGTTTCTCCATGAGACGAACTCCCTCCGAGCAATGCCCACTATCAGGCCCCATTTGATGGGGAGAGCTGATACCGACTCCTTATTTCCCACACCAAGAACTACTCACATGGGCCATGGAGATGTGATGAGGCAGTAACCATACAAGAGGGTGTATGGCCTTTCTTCTAA
This sequence comes from Viscum album, assembly GCA_963277665.1. NCBI lineage: Eukaryota > Viridiplantae > Streptophyta > Magnoliopsida > Santalales > Viscaceae > Viscum > Viscum album. The sequence goes on from OY728158.1 coordinate 1,906,418,447, forward strand.
ATCCCAGCCTCAGGCCCCTTGGCCTTTCGTTCCCCCGACCCAGGTTCTCTGTAATGGGATTGTACGGTGTGGTGTGAGATTATGTCCTACTTCACGTCGGGTTACTCACCATACAGTACACATACCCATATGAGATACCCCTCATCCTCACTATAAGATGTTTAACTGCAAACTGGTCGGGCCTTCCTGACTGAGCCCCAGCAGCAGGCCCATTGGCTTTCGTGGGCCCCAACCCAAGTTCATAACCGGAGTGTACGATGTAGTGCATAATTATGTCCTCATTCACGTTGGGTAACTCTCTGTGTCGTACACCCCCCCCCATTGGGGTATCTTACCCCTAGGGGACTTTAAAGAACTATGTGTGGCTTGATTCCCATCCTTATGGGATATGTAGGACCACCTGAATGTCTAGACATCGGGTCTAGACCCATCCCCCCCAAATCTCCCTTTCACCATGGACCCTTGGCCTACCCTTCCCCTAGGAGGGGAGTATATGGTGTGGTATAAGATTATGTCTTCGTTCATGTTGGTCTTATAACGACCACGCCGTGTACCTCTCCCTTCTGAGCACCGTCATCGACTCTCTTTGGAGATTCATCAATGTGCCTAAGGGAACTCTGGTTTAGTACCTAGAATGTCAAAGTCTGCTTGGACATGTTTCCATGTGCATTTCAGGCTTTGTGTTCCACTTCATTAGGGCTTCCATCACCTTTCACATCCGTAAGGGACCCTGAATGGTACAGATTCTAGGACTAGGTTCTCTCATTCAATTTCAGGCCAACGTCCTCAATGGACACGGACAACCAGCTGATACAAATCCCGCGTTTCAAATATGATGAGCAGTCGATGCTCATTTTTTGTTCCCTTTTCAGGATAACGTCATATGGATACTGCGTTTCAAACATACTCAAAATATATCCTCCATCGCCATGCAAACCCAATTAAGCGCAAAATTTCGGTTACATGATTCACATCCTTCACCACCTCATCATGTCCAAGTATATCATTGAAACTCTTTGTACTATTCCTCAGTGAACATCTGTGCGTTATGAGGACCAAAGCCACGATAGGGGAGTAATTTAGGGCTCTGCAACAATTTTACTTTGGCGCCCATTCCTGGTAATACAATAGACATCTTCCTCCCTTGTTCCCCACACCGAGTTTAACTCACGTGGGCTTAGGGATCGGGTTGGGGACTTCACTCACTTAGAGGGTTTTTTCTCCTCCATGGTCCGAGATCTAAGACCATAAACTAATATCTCATCTTGAACATTGTGTGGCTTGATTCCCATTCATTTGAGATTCTTATGACCACCCATATGTATAATTTTCGGGTCCAGCTCAGTTGGGAGATAGTTTCTCCTACCCCTTTCTCTCTTACCGCAATGTAGGCCCCTTGGCATGAGGCTCCTTTCTCAGAATTGCGTACAATGTAGTGTAGGATTATGTCCTCATTGTCATTCGGTACGTTGTACCACATCGTGCACATTCGTTCATGTCCAAGCCAGAAGACTTTAAACTATGCCTCCTGGTCCAATCACACGAACCTAAATTGTGACATTATCATCCTGGTCGCATGAAGAAAAAACAGAATTGCATCGTGATGTTCTCACTCAAGAGGACACCATGATTGGTATTGGGAACACACCATACCATTTGTCAATTCCTACTATGACTTGTTTATTGTGGTGCGGCTAGGGCCTGCTACCCTAAGACTGTCTCTTCAGAAAAAAAAACCACTCATCTTAAAGGACAAACATGATTTATGAAATATTGATTCTCTTGGCGCGAGTCCACGCCCACATGCCTTGTTTATCCCTAACATAGGTACATTACCATTCCACCTCATGAAATACATGTATCATGATCCCTATCCGCATGGGTTACGTAGGAATGCCTAGCCACTTTGCCTCGGGCACAGGTTAACACTCCTTTTCCATCCCTCAACTTAAAACCATCTCAGGGAACATGTGGTGGTCAGAGCCCTAGGTTCCCACTCAAGTCGGGTTTTTGTAATTACCCCACCATGTGTCTCTCGTGTTTCCTATCATCCATGGTCTTAGTTTTATGAACCTAAACTAAGATCTCCCTATGGGAAGGGAATCGACTCCCTCTATCTAATACATCTCATTGTTGTATTTAAATCCATTTTACAAAAGAGCCTGAAATGTGGAATTTTCATGGGGGCATTCCCCTCATTCCGTGTACATACATTGTGAGAGCACTATTTGGATCCTCATCCTCTTCCATATCCAAAAGGACCCATGGATGTCATGGATTCTGGGAATAAGGGCTCTCCTACCATTTCGGGAAAACGTCCATAAGAATCTCAGATGAAATTTGTGACAGGTCCCGTGTTTCGAACATAGTCAACGGCTTACCATTATTTGTCTATCACAATTCCATGATAATGTGTTGTGGATTCTGTGTTTCCAGCATGGTCAATAGTTATCTTCCATCATCACGTGGCCATCATTGTGGTCCAGATTTCAATCGTCATGATTCACACATTTCCACTTCATCATGGTCAAGTGGAATTCTGACATACTCAGCTTTGTCTATTAATATATCTAGGTGTGCTACAAGGATGGGTTAGAATCATTGGGATGGTATTTACCGAGTGTCCCTTTGTCCTAACATGTTCCTTCCTATGTTGGGAAGTTACCCATTACTTCTTGTTTCCCACATCGAGCATGACTCACATTGGATTAGTTGTTTTGGTAGGATGTGCACCAGCGCATCCAGGCTTCTCATCATCCCGCATGACGTTAAACTATGCTTCCAGAACTATATACGGCTTGGTTACCATCATCATGGGATACATAGAGACACCATTGTATGTTTCCTAGGTTCTATCCCCAGGAATCATAAGTCATGTTCCTCTTCAATTCTAGCCCCTGGCCTGACCCCTTGTGTGGACCGTGTAACTGCAACTTTTCCCTGAACAAGTTCGGGATTCCCCAAAATGACATTGGAAAGCGAAGGATCCCTCACCAGAGAGGTCCTTCCGAAAATAATTAATGATCCAGGATCATTCGGATGCGCCCAAATATTATTCTCCCACCACGGTGGTGTAATTTCGAGAGTGTTGGATTCTGTTCGAAAAAACCATCACTCCACGTTCCCCATTTTGTGTACACCTTATTCGGACCCTCGTCCTCTTTCACTTCTGGGGGAACCCGCTAATAGTATGGATGCTCGGCCTATGGCCCACCTATTGTCCTCGAACAGTGTTCCAGAAGACTAAAAGATGAAATTTTGAGTCAGGCCCTATGTTACGAATATGGTCAGTCGTCGTCCCTCATTTTATATCCCCACAAAAGGATAATAGAATAAGAATATTGTGTTTGAAATGCGGTCAACATTTATTCATTATTGTCCTGCCACCACCACAATGTTCCAAATCATGGGTTTCGTGATTCACACCTCTCATTACCATCTATTCGGATCAATTTTTTCCCCTATGGGGTTACCCCATTTGTGTACAAGAGCACACTAGGAAAACAGTAATTTGGCTGTTCTGAGAGCTTCATTCTCCAGTTAGGTCTCTCCCATTTCAACTTTGATATTCGGACCAGTTGTTCAAACCCCGGATGCCCGAATCTTATCTTGCACTCCTATTCTTGGAAGGGGTGATAAGGTGGTCATCCCTTATTTCTCAAATCGGGCTAGAAACAGGTGAGGTTAGGAAATGATAGCATGAAACTCCTAAAACATCATAAGGATGTAATAAACCAATGTAAAAAACATAACTCATTCATGCTATGGAATCAAACAATAAAAGAATGAAAGTTTGCTTAAGGGTTTTTAATCATTACAGTACCCGAGGGTCGACTCCCCCCATGGACAGAATGACCTCATCAAAGGAACGTTGCAGCTCTGCCACCCTCCGAATCTTGGTGTCCAGGAGTTGCTGCCACCTGTTCACCTCCTAATCCTCCTCGACAGCGAGAGGTCATAGTTCACTGACCGCGACCCGAGCCCACTCCCCACCAGTATGGATAACAGCCATCTCCACAGAGGCACGCTTCATGCCCTCTTCAGCCTCTGCCATCTGGAATTTTAGTTGTGAGATGTGCTCTAATTGAGCATCAAGGTAAGCAGAATGCTCATCTGCCTAGGCCTGCAACCTTTTTACCTCATTTTCAGTCTCTCGGGGCCACTTGATGTTCACCGCCTTCCCCCGTTTCAAGCCCACACTTAGCCCATGGTCATACTCACAAATCTTTTCCCCCATAAGATCTCAGATGAGCATGTGAGAGCACTGGTCATCCACTCCCCCGGCGCACAATTCACGTAGTCGCAAGAAAAGCCTATCCCTCTCACCTAACCATAGTTCTTGTGGGGGATCATTGATGAATCGTGTGATCAGCTTCCATGATCGAAGACAGACAATTTTTTTGTCCTCCTCGTCAAAGGCCATCTCATCCCAGTCAGTGCGGTTGACAAGCTCGTGTGCAGGGAATTCCCCCAGGAACTCATCGGCCGAGTCCACATCAAGCGTTGGATCAGGCATGGTGGGGCCTTGACTATCTGGTTGATCCTCATCATCAGGTCCGACCTCAATAATCTCGGGTGTAGTCCCACAAGAATTCCTGCCATCTATTGGGAGTGCCGCTGTTTGTTCAGGTTGGATGTCCACCTCCACAACCATTGGCATGCCTCTGGGAAGGGCACTACAAGAAGCCACAACCAAATTCACCACAGTGGCCCTGGCTAATTAAAGGACTGTACATGCCAAAAGGGGGGGGGGCATGAATGTCAGTGAACTGGGTCAGGAGATGGCAGTCGTAAATTCGGTAGAGGAGACATAAAAAGGTCAAATCCCCAGTCTCTCTCTTGGGATGATGTCATTAGAACCCCGAGACGCAGCCCCACATATATGGTTGGTAGGTCTGGAGACTCCGAGTGAGTCGCATCAAGTGTCCTAGCCCCGCCAGACATGGAATTTGATACAGCCACAAGTGTGGATCCCGAAGGTCCCACGTCGGCACCCACTGAGGTGTGGGAACAAGGTCTATACACAAGGTCTTCCAACGTAGTGCAGACACTGATAAAGAACACAGAGTAACCTAATGGCAGACTCTGATGAATGATCTTGGGATTATACCTTGAGGGCCTCCACAAAATCTTCAAGATCTGAGGACTGATCACCGACTTCACCCTCCTCTGGAAGACTCTCTCTACCATCCTCGTCTCCCCAAGAGGACTCATCCGATTCTTCTGGAAATGGGAGGAGCTCCCTCATGTCAACATCTGACAGTTGCGGAGGGACAGTACGACCGAGCAACACCCTGACCCGGTCTGTCATCAGGTGCAGGGCACCTCGAGAGTGAATAAAGTCTTCCATCTCGACTATGTATTTCTTTGCCTATACCTGAGACACAGAAAAACCATCTCAAATAGGGCTAATATTCATAAAGTCCATCCTGAGGTATTTAAGGTGCTTCCATAACTCAGATAGGCAGAGGAAGTTCTGGTTGACGTCCCAGATGTCCAAGGCTTCCGGGAAGACAACCTTCTCCAGCAAATCAATTTGGCATAGCCGTTTCCCCAGGGCATGAGTAGATATCCTGTGGATTCCCCTCGGTGGCCAACCCTCTGGATGACACTATTCTCCTAGGACCACCGGCTCCTCTACTATTGTCGAATGTGCAACCATTTCTCCCCCCTGAACTGGGGCAGGCTTTTCCATTACAGAAGCCCCACCACTGCGGGATGCCCTTGTCATCTTCCGACCTCAGCCTCGAGATCAGGGAAGCTCACACTCACCGACCAGGATGGTTGGCCTCTTCAGTACATTCTGAATCCTACAATTTTCTCTTGTGAACATGAGACACATCTACCTCATCACATACGGGTGCTCCATGTAGCACATCCCCCTGGTAGACTTGCGGGGTCAGCCACTGTAGGCACTAGAGTTTCCTTGAAAACCGGTGTGGGGTGTATGGATCGCATAGACACCAGTGGTCCACCATGGCCACTAAGACTCCACCACAAAAGGCCAAGAGATAGGACAGATGCTCTTCTGTCACCCAAACGTCATCAATAAATTCCCCCGTCAGCAACATAAATAGGTGCAAATTGAATACCTCCACCCTCTACATCCTTTTCGGAACTGGGAGTGCGGTCATCTTGGTCGGAAATCTCCATGCGACGTTCAGGATCGAAGGGCAGATGTTCTACCCTGGAGGCGAGATGGCATTCAGATACTCATAGTATCCCACTGATGTGTGCCTCCATCCACCTGTACCTGATATGGAATCGCCCGCATACCCTTTATGGCCTCTTCCCCTCGCTGATGGGCCACAACATCTTGTACAAATTAGTGAGCATCAGGATCCCTAGGATGACCCTCCCTCATGTCTCCAATGTGGACTCCATGACGATGGTACTTGGTTGCACTCCCATGTTGGTATCCCTCACCGAAAGAATCAAACCACAGATGAGAGCTGCGATGAAGGACACCGGCCTAAATATTGGTTGTTGCTCAGTGCTAACACTAAACCCCCAGGTTTTCCACCATATTTTCTTTAACAGCCGTCAATATGAGTGTTCCTTACTCCGGGCCCCCTTCAGGAAAGTTCTAGGTCTCGCCGGGAACTAACGGTCTACCGAGATGTTTAGAAACATCTTGAACCAATTCTTGAAGTGGACATCCCTTACCACCTCCTTATCCTCCCTCGGCATGAGCTCCATCAATGCCATCGCCAGACGTGACATCTGCTCCAGATCCTCCCCCACACCCATATGTAGGAGGAATTCGTCACTCATCTACCCTAGTATCGAGACCCCCCGAGAACTAATGCACGTCCTATAGGCTGATGCTGACCTCCCTGTGATACAGGTGGAAGGTATTGGTCCCTGGTGACCATTGGCTCAATAGCTCTGACATTAGCTGCTTCGACCGGTAGATATGGAACTGGCAATCTCAAGCTGCCTCATACTGGCCCACCCTTCTCAGCTTCTCTCTGAACACCTCGCATGAGGCACCTACCCAGTAGGCCCCAGCCCAATCCACTATAATATTGCCGCCCTGGCACATGTCCCATTCCTCGGACCACCCCTTCTTTGGGTTTCCCAACACCACCTTGAGGATGGTTCGGTACAGAGTAGGGGACGTATCTGGCTGAAATGCCTTCCCGTCAACATTGTTCAGATGATTGTACAAGAATTTGTCAATGACAGACGTGATGTCATCCGGAGCATGACCATCGGGCACCTTGAACCATCGGTGCTGGCACGACGTGCTCCGGAACCAGTAATCTAGCTCGTCCCTACCTGCTTCAGGGATGAAGACGTCATCCCTCAGCTAGAATCCATTCAAGGGAAACCTCCTACGTAGCAAGTAGTTCTTCTGGATCTCTGACAACAGCTCCAACAATGAGCTATGGCCCGAGTGGCTCCAGACAAACTCTCCTAGCCCGAGACTATTCTCCATTTCATCCCTCCAGGCGGCATCCGCAAGGACCCCTTGGGCAACTACTTGGTAGGCCATTCGGTTCAAGAACATGGACATTTTTTCTGGTTCGCAATGATCCATTTCCAAGAGCATTCACAAATTCCGCTCGCGATGTCTATTCGCAGAGCACTGCCTAGGTGTTCAATGCCAGATTGTGGATCACAAACACAGAGTTGAGGACTTGTTATACACCGCGAAGACTCAATTCATAGAGAACACTTGCATAGTACATAGAGCTTCACGAATTGAGAGTGCAAGAAAACAAATTAGCAGACAAGGGAAAGGAAAAAAAGAGGGATCACCTCCTATTTATATGAGACAACCATTGGAGCATCATGGATCATCCATTTTTCCTAGAGCTTCGTGGCGTGCTCGGCCTACTCATTCCCTATCTGCCTCACGAGCCCTCTTCGCAAGTCAGCACCGTCAATGGCCATGGATTTTGGAAATTTACATCAGACTTCAAGCCTTGATCTCTCTGCGACTCCATGTATGTGGGGGGCATTTTTTCGTGCCAAAATTTTGGATAAAGAAGAGGTTAAAATAAGGCACCATTGAATTCCTTGTGAAACCAATTTGTTGAGTTCCCTAGCACTGCGGCCACCACAAAGCGATGAGGTGGGATGCTCGGTGAAACACATTTGACGTTCGTGAACCCGCCTTGAGGAATGGAGGTGGGATGCTCTGTGAACGCATTTGAAGTTCGCGAACCCCTATGAACACATTTGACATTCACGAACCCCCGCGAAGCAAGGAGGCGGGACGCTATGCGACATCATTGGATGTTCGAGACCCACCACAAAGAAACCTAGTCCCTATTCGTGCCATGTGAGATCCGCTCCACGGCGCCTCTGGCCTATAAATACTGGGCTTCCCCTGAGCCCAATGAATGGAAAATTTGTCCTTTCAGCTTCTCGTCTCCCAAATCGCGAAGCATCCTTCTTTTCTACCAACCCTGAGTTGTGCGAGGTACTTCTGCTCCGTGAAGTGCCTCCCCTTTGTCTCTTTTTGATCCCCTCTTCCGAGAGGGATGACTTTTGTGAAGCCTCAGGATTTTCACGAAGGAAGGGGATCTTAAGGGGAGCCTGGTCATCGTGGAGAATTTATGTTTCTCAAAACACCCTTAATGTACACATGCTTCACATGCTAAGGCAGGGTAACTGTAGTTCGCGAAGCACATTGCTTCTCAACACCTTGCTTCACGAGGCCCCTTTTCTCCATGAGGATATTCTCCAAAAATGCTTGTCCACTTCACGAAGCACCTCCCATATGCACCTCCACCCCATTCTATGGCTAAGGCACCCCACCTCGCGAAGAACACCCCTACGAATGTGCCCTCGGCCACGCGGATCAACAGAGATTCACAAGGCCCCTGCCAATGGACCCCTCTGGTTGTAAATTACATTTCCCATTTGACCCTCTAGGTACGCATGAGGTGACTTCAAAGTCCCCTGGATGATACTGCCCGTTGCGTTGCATCGCCACAGTCTTCTTCACATAGGTATGCAAATGGCTATTGCTTCTCCGCATAACCACACTAACGTGGGCCCCTTAATGGTTTACTCCGCGACACCCCCTGGAAACGGCATTTCCAGTTCCTTCCCTCTCAAACAGAGCATATGGTACTAGTTATGCATGTCTTAGGGGTGCAGAGAACACCCACCTCGTCCGAGATGTAGGATGTTAAACTTCCAAGAACCATCATCCTCAACACATGACGTTAAACTGCAACCTCACCTCATTCCTCGCACGAGGGGTGCCCACACCTTGGACATTCTCCACACCCCCTAGTCTGTACAGGGGATGATATCCTCCTTATGGGAGTGGCCTCTATCCTCAGGGGAAGGGAAACCACCTTGTTGTAAGCCCCTAGTTTTCCTTCCAGAAGGTAGTATAGAATCCCTGCTTCTCCTTTCATCTTCGGTCCCCAAGGCCGGTAGAGGGCGTTATAGGGAACGGGGATCCCCCTTTCGTCCGTACCAAATCCCTCTCCCACTGCTCTTTGTCTCCATCGGGCCTCCATCTCTGAGTAAGTCACAATATTCCTCTCCCTTGGACACCCCGCGCGTAAGCCCCTCATCAGTTCCCATGGACGCACCTTTCACGACGTGGTCGTTAGGCCTTTGCTGCCTCTTTTTTCTCACACCAAGCATGACTCATGTGGGCATAGAGTGAGCATCGAACTTGACAACGCCCCCTTACCACATGATGTTAAAATATATTCCACACTGCCACCCAAACTATGGGGACTTTGATCCATGTCAAGGAAAGGTACTTAGGAAGCCTCCACGATGTTCAAGCCCCAACAACCTAAGCATCCTAGTGTGTAAGCCCCACACCCCACCACCCAAAAAACAGATAATTTGATCCATGTGAAAGCATAGTATGTAGGAAGCCTCCACGAGGTTAAAGCCCCCCCACCTTGGGCCACCTTAGAGCATAATCCCCCTCACCATCTAAATCTACATGGTCTTTGATCCATACCAAGGCAGGGTATGTAGGAATCCTCCATCAGGTTCAATCCCACCATCCACCTAGACCAAGGTCCTCATTCATGTCGGTTCACCGACTCCTGTCACATATTGGGCTGCCTCAGAGTGTAATCCCCAATCCATTTGAACTATGCGGACTTTGATCCTTGACACAACAAGGTACATAGGAATCCTCTATAAGGTTCAAGCCCACCATCAGTTGGCCCCGACCGTCTCTTTGTCAGTGTGGAAATCCCCCATGTCTGAATTACGTGGACTTTGATCCATGTCAAGGCATGGTATGTAGGAAACCTCCTTGAGGTTTATGCCCACCACCACCTAGTCATTATAACCCCCTTCACTTTGGTTCTCCCCCATCCCGCATGAGGTTAAACTGTATTCGCCATCCCGAACTATGTGGACTTTGATACATGTCAAGGCATGGTATGTAAGAAGCCTCCATGAGGTTCAAACCCACCACTCATTGGTCGCTCTGACCCCCTTTACGTCGGTTCAACCTCATCCAGTGGAAAGCCATTGTGACCCTATTCAGAGGTAAGCCGTTTACATCCTTATCTAGTGGTATGTCATTGCAACCTCATTCTATGAAAAGTCGTCATCAGATGAACTACGCGGACTTTGATTCCCTTCCACAGGGATACGTATGATGTTTCTTCGAGGCTCAAGACCGACAATACCATCATCTTCATGAAGGTTTCATCCCCTTCACCATCCCCATCAACCGCTCCATCATCCATCCTAATCTATACCCAGGACACCACATCCCAGTGGGATCATGTGATTCCATTCCCCGATCTGTCTCCGCTGGACGTTTAACTTGCGGAATTCCCTATGTTAAACATGGGAAGATGAGGAAAGACCTAAGATACATGTTCATGGAAAATTATTCCCCGCATTTGATTTGGGATTCCTCAAGCTTTAGTGCCTTCAAAAAGCCCTATAATAAGAGACAGAAGACAAACACACCAATTCCCTAGCGTTCAGACATGCCAGTGATTCCCCAATGTGACTACTCCCCTAACTGAAGGTTGCTTCCCTGACCGAACCCCTTGGAATGACTTGACAGAACCAGCCTAATTAACTGGTGTCCATGAATATATAGCGCCAGGAAGAGTTTCACAAACAACATATTAAATCTATGAGGGAGACCTGGACTAGGCAACGAGTTCCGAGGAGGAATCCACGGAAGGAAGAACTGACATCCCATCATCCAATTTAGATCAAGGAGCAAACATCCCTGAACATAGAATTTATGCCACCCGCCTTTGGAAAGCATGAATGTGAGGTAACAATTCCAGGCTTTTCATACTCAAGAAGATGGATGTGCACGCCCTGGTGAATGCATCAGAATCACTACAGCTTGGGATTCCTTGTTTGATTTTCCAATGGATATTTTTTTGTGATATTTCATATAAATTATCTATACCAACATTCATTTTGACCTAAGACCTCCATTTTTTGTAGTGTCTACCATAGTGTGAGAAGATGGTTTTAATGCAGTGTTGAAAAATATGTTGTATCCAAACATTGATCTCGTAGTGTGGTAACATCATGTTAGTTATCTAAAATTATCTTAAGAATACAAGGCTGATTCACCATCAAGTTGAAGGAAATTTTGAATATAATTTCACTATTTGTAGGTGCATATAGGTGGGAAATTGTTATCCATAAATCTCTTAGCTAGGTATTCCCAAGACATAATTTACTCAAGAGGAGGACTTTTAAGCCAATCCTTAGTTCTATCACATAAAGAGAAGGGAGCGACCATGGATCGAATGGTAATAGATAATAATTCTTAATTCATGAAGGTGTCACTAACCCAATAAAATTTGATAAATTCTCATTTGGTTCCCCAATTTAAGTCTCACTAAATTTTCACATGTTCTAGATAATATGAATAAAATCATGTTTAATTTAGAATATCTGGGACTTATGGGTGGGTGGATGATGCTAGGTGAAATACCATTGATGGATGGAAATCTAAAATCCTTAATGGAATTCTTCTATATTAGGGGCCGCACTCCCCACTATTCAGGTGGAATAAAATGTCCATTTATTGGATCATGCATTTTGATATTGTGATTCTCATCCATAACAAAATGAAATTAAGAAGAAAAGTACTTTCTATATTTTAGCATTGAGATAAATAGTTTATTGATTTTATATGTTCATTTAAAGATTCAAATGTTCCAAGATCATGAAACAAATCATAACATAAATAAATCACTAAGCAACTAAAAAAATGTAATATAAAGAATATAAAAATGTGAATCCAAGGAAATCTATGGTTCAAACTGTAGGTCCCAATGCCTATGTGACTTCCAAAAAAATAGTACCAAATATTTTCTATACTATATAGTGTCATTAATTCCATATGTCTGTGACTAGAAGAGAAATTTATATTAAACCCAGCTAACACTTTTTTAAGGTACACGTAATAGTGGACATCCAGGCTCTAACCAATAAGGAGGCAATGTTAATAGATTTTTGAACTATAAATTAAAACATAGAGATGTATTGTTCTTGTGAATCTATAAGGTTGGGTTTTAAGCTAAAAATTGGATAAAAGTTAAGTTTATTGAAGAAGGGTTCATGATCAATTTTGGGGAACCTACAAATAGGATGTCCAAAAATCTTACTAGGGTTTCTCTATTGTCTTAGACTACGTATCTATTCAATACTCAACAAGTAGGTTCCGATAATGAAAAGGGGATCTAGCTAAACTAACCACCACTCTTTGGTCAAAATGTGGTTTTCATCCAATATAAATTCAGGGAAACTACAAAGGTAGAAATTAAATCAAATTATTTGTCCCAGTTTCATTCAATCCAATTATGATGGGTTCATTTTTTTTATAATAACTTAATCTGGTACATTCATTGTAATTAAATATTACTCTATTAACAAATTAACTACTTGGATAATAAATTACTAAATATTTGATTTATAGATTAATTAAATCACTGTTTTCCTTAATGATTTACCCATGCATGGAAATAACATTATAAAGAATATAGATAAGTAACTCAATTGGAGAAAACATCATTACATTGTAACAATAAAAGAACACAATTAAAAATTATATTGACATGAATATAACTAAGAAATGAAGTGTATAAATAGAAGGAGGAGTGACAAACATGTCACAACAGTTGAAGAAGTAGTACCAAAACATCATAATAAAAAAAGGAATTAAAAAGATAGTCAAATATAACCATAGTAGTAATTTAGGAATAAAAATTTGAGAAAAGAATAAAAGTGATTGACTGTAATGAAAAGAAACGCAAATCTCCCTTTATAAGTATGGGAATCTATAAAATATATGTTACAAATCAACGTATGTTATAAACTACTTTTACGTTGTGTGTATTATTTTTTCTCTCTATGTATGATACTTTTACAACTTAAATGATAAATTTAAGAGGAATGTGACAGCTTTATATCCTGAAAAATTCTATATCCCAACTTTTAATGGATTCAATGAAAATTTTGATGTCTTTAGGAATTGATGATTTTATGGTATAATTATCCTTCTTATATGATAAGTTATTTTATATTGTATATTTTTACCATTAGAATTGGTTTTACTGGCTCATTCTGCAGACTCTATCTTTATGGGATTTGCATCATAAACTTGATTTTATTGGGTACAATAGTAACATCCCTTGATTTTATGAAATATTTTATTTCAAAAATTAATCTATTAATATTTTTATTTTTATTTACATGAAATAATAATGTTATATGGAGTTAAATGAAACAGTGATCTTATCTTTCATTACACACAACATAGAGTTTAATTGAAACATAATATATTATTAAAATAGTATAATTTAACATGATAGTTGTCACCTAGTCATTTAAATGGAGGTTATGAATAAGATTAATTAAATTATAAGAATATGGAATAAAAATGTATAAATAATGAATTATTTGGGGTCCAATTAATTGTAAATTAATATAAAACCTTTTTGAAAATAAATGGAAAATATTCTCAAAAGAATTAATTTTATACAGAAAAGTTTTTTTATATCAATAAATTAAAAAAATAAATTTTATTATTATTATAATAAAATGTATGGATAATATGTTGAATAAAATATTTAACATTTATCTAAAATACTTTCTATATAATAGATAAGAATAAATCCAATTTCATGCTTAAAATGCATATTTTTATAAAATGTTATTTTGTCATCATTTTATGGAGCTCTTATTTCAAAAATATGGTTTGAAAATTTCATATAATAAATTTTGACAAAATAAAAAACATTTTTTAAATTATAAAATCAATATTTTCTTAGTGTGATGTTTTGGTATTTTTTTGAAAATGTACATTTTTTATGAATTTTGAAAATATATTAAATTTTAATTCATAATTTCATTTTTGATTAATTTTTTATAAAGATAAATTATATTTTTAATTAGTTTTATAGTTAAATTAGTTAAATAATAAATCCATTAATCCATTTTATTTCATTATAATCAGTTTCTTATTTAATTTTGATATAAAAACATTATAATCTTTTTTACATTTTCTCTTTGAAACCCAACTTTTTCATCATGTTAATGATATTAATTTTAATTCAAAATTTACCACTTATCTAAATGAAATTTTAAAACATTCATTTTAAAATTTATAATCTTCCTAATTTATATTATCTAATAAATTCGCATTAATATTTGACCAAAATTAATAGTTAATGTAGTAAATATTGATTATAATAGTTAAGGTAAAATGGGTTCACTGGGTGTTAAAATAAATAGTTTAGGGCAATAGGGACCTACAAACTTATCTAAAAACAAATTTCTGTCCATATCTGAACAATTCTATCAAATAGTTTGATAATTGAATAATTTTGGCCCTTCTGGAATATGAAAAATTTTGTATCATTTATTTCTTTTCCAAAATACTAACTTGGTCCTCTCCTCCAATTATAAATGGCTACCCCCTCTCTGATCTTCCACACGACATCAAAACACTTCGATTCACCCAATACATACCCAAATCACGTCCCAAATTTCATCCCTGAATCCTAAAAGTATTAAGTTTTCATAAATATATTCTATAATGGATTTCTATTCAAAATTAAGTAGCATTCTCGAAGAATAGGTAATGTTCATCAACTGGCGTTTTTATTTTATTTCTTCCTCCATACCCTTTGAATATTATTATATCAATCTTATAAAATAACATCATTATATCCCATATAATAATATTTTTTTATTTTAATTGTAGGACCTACTAACTAAAAGACTTCCATCAAATGGGTTATGAAATCATTGTTAATTTGTACAATGGTCTACCACCTCACAAATCGATGTAATTATGTTTTCGATTACCACATATCATGGTTTGGAATAATGATGGACCTACTATTTATATATGATTTTTTTGATATAAATGATATTGTTATGGTTCTAGAACTACTATATAAAAAAAAATTAGTTCTATGATCAGCGTAAGCGTTGCGGTGAAGGGGGTATATTAAAATTTATTTTAATAATCATTACATAAAAACAAGAGAAAGGAAATTACACATCAAATTTATGAAATGCTACTCATTCTCCATATGCTAGTGTAGAGAATCGAATGTCATGCGTTGTTCTTTCTTGATTTCTCATTCATTATCCTTATAGAAATTCCCTCTTGGGGTTCTTGTTCATTAGAGGGAGAGAGGAGGAGTCAAGTTAGAATTCAATGTCTGCAACAATTATCTATTCCAAAAAATGAAATTAGTTTCGAATGTATTACACAATAGACATAGCATCTATTTGTAATGATGGGATTTCGGTTACAAAATATAATTTCCTAACAACCATTAAATATAATTATAACCATTAATAAAATCATAATCCACATAATATTTATATTAATAATATTATTTATATTCATTGTTCCAGCTTATGAAAAATGGATAAATAATATTTACCAACTCATAAATAATTATTTTATCACCACGCATGGTCTTGGTCTGTTGAAAATTCACATGAATTTATTAAACACACAAATATATAATTTATTACCTAAATAAATATTTTCTTCACAAACTACTAAATAAATATTTTGTAAATATTCAATGAAATAAATAAATATATTTTATTCACTCTGTTGGAAAAATAATTATTTAATTTACACGATAAATATAATAAGAATAAATTTATTCCTTATTCTTGAGAATAATATTTATTCCAGTAATTAAATATAAATATAATTTAATTGAGACCAACAGAAACAAATATTTTGTTACCCTTTAGGATTTTTTCGTGATGGCATTTGGTGTGCATGCCTAATATCTAAGATTACAGTCTATAAATGGGTCAAGACACCCATGATAAAGAACTTAATGTCGCAATGTTGAAAACCATATACGAATGATCACTATGAAATATAAAACCATTATCACAATATCTTATCTAGTATGTTTCATGATAGTGTCATCAACTTATATGCTTGATACAACATTCATTGACTATCTAAAATAAACTCACCATTACACCATGGACATGGAAGTAACATCCCTATTAAATAAAGAATATGGAATTTTGTTTTTTATTAAAATTTGTGAATTAAATAATATTTTTTTTCATTAAATGGTTGCTACGTTTTATGGAGTACCTAACACACAATAATGGGTTTCTCTTAAAATCTCATGTTGCACATAAGGATGAGTCATACTGAAAAAAATATAATATTATTTTAAATGGTAGTTGACGCCTAACCATTGTATTAGAGGGAATGAATATAACAAAATAAAATATTATTATACATGTTTTTAGATGTTTTTACATTTATCCAATAAATGTTAGAGTCTTGAAATGTTAATCAATCAAATTTTAAACATAAATACTCCAATATTCTTTAAAATGTCGATTTATTGCCATTTGTTTGAGAAAAATTTTTGAATCTAGTTTTTTTTTCAATTTTTATGTTTTATCTGACAAAATAAAATTATTCTTTAGAATCCATACATCAATATTTACATTGGGTAATATTTTGGTTTTTTTCTAATAAAGTTCATTTTATTAAGGAATAGTGAAAAATAGAGCATTTTAATTGAAAAGTATCATTTAATCTAATTTATTTATATGGTTACACTAAAAATTTAATTAGTTTTAAAGTGTAATTGTATTATATTTTGACCATTTAACTCAATTCTTATTATTAGATGTAATTTCATATTGAAATCAAACATAAACAAGTTTCAATCTTTTAATAGTTAGTATTTCTTAAAAACAAACTTTTGGTTTTGACCATGAGAATTAATTTTAAATTAATTTCTGAAACTTCGGTGTTTTTCAATTGTAAAAATTTATTCCATATTTTGAATCCATAGGTCCAAATTATTTAAATAGGTACATTTTATTTTGAGAAATTTTAAATCGTAACTTCAGTAAATATTTTATTTACCATGGTTAAAGTGTAAATTGTGTAATATTTGTAAAAAAATAATATTATACTAATATTAATTTACCCTAACACATGTAATAATCCTATTGGATTATAGATGTCAGACCATGGGAATCCTTGCATCATTTCTGAGATCCGGTGGAGCCACATTAGAGTAATAATGATATTTTATATTAATTAATTTAATGTAAATAACAAAAATAACCTAAACATATATCTTTTAGTAAAATAATTTTATATGATGTTATATAAGTTATATCATAGACTATGAATATTAATTTAAAATCTATAATAGTTTACTATATCATGGTATTTTATTTATAATTTTTAGAAATTATATATATGAACTTAAATATGATATAATGGTGATGCAGTAATTGCTTCATTAATAATTGATTCAAATAAATGATATTATAATTATTATAAAAAATTTGGAAACTATAAATTCCGTACATGAATTTTAAGGATAACAATAACTGTTTATAATTGAATTAATGATGTTTTTTTAATAATAAAGTCGTTGTCGATTTTTTAAAATTCCTGATATGAATAATTTAGAAATTGACATATATGAGTTTTTAAAACAATTAATATTTAATTAAACGATACAAAAATAAAAAAAGTATAAGATTATTCGTAATCACCTAAATAATTAAATTAATTTTATAAATGATCCATTTTGGATCTATTGGCATTTTATAGTATATATATTGACCATATAGTGTGAATATATAAGAGGACATGGTAAAAGATATAAAATTTAACAAGGGGTTAAACAAAAAAATAAGGATTAAAAATTTTCTACAACCTATCTGATTACTATTGGATGATTTTTTTTCAAATTATATTAACCATATATTCAAATTAAATATGTATGTAACCTTTGGAAACCAAAAATCATTTTATAATAAAATAATACTTTCAATGTTTCCTAAAGAGCCCATCCTCCCTCTTACAAAAGGCCAACACCTATAACCCAATACACACACCTCTCAATCCCTGTTGATCATCCATACACTACTCCAAGAGTCTCCCAACATCCCTCTATACCTCCTATAATCCTTCCCTTAGGTGGCAAGTAATTCAATAAATCCTTTTGGTTCAAACCAAATAAAGTTACCCCATTTGAAGGTAACTTCTACTCTCAAGGTATTTTCTTTTATTTTCCTTATCCAACAACCTAAAATATATTTATTCCATTATTTTAAACCAATACCCATATCCAAAATATACTAGGATGTTGTTTGGTGGAGTATTTTAACTACAATTCCGTGCACCTCTATCTAATTTAAACGATCTTGCATTTTCTATGGATGGTGAACTACTGCCTCACAAAATGATGATTGATCAATTTTATCGTACCATCTCTTGTGGTGTCCATTATGATGGAAATGTTTTTATATGTGATATATAATATATTTATATTGTCTCTATGCTTATGTATTTTTAATTTATATCATTTCTATATGGTTTTCATAATGGGTAAATACGATAATTTCATTTTAGGAAGTGCGGACTACAGCCCCTCAAAGTGATATGAATCGTTCATGCTATAAGCAGAACGTATAAAAAATGGATTTAATGAAATTATATATGATATTATACTGTAATTATAATATACCTATGTACCATTATGTTTTAATTATATTAAATACAAAACATAAATGAATGTAGCGTTCATGTGAACGTACGACTTACCCTCTCCATGAATGGTGAATTTCATTTCTTTTCTACAAATGTTATGTACTCTTATAAATACATATATATTTTAGATATATATAATATATATGATATCTAAATCATTTATATAATCTTATAGATAATCTACTTTTGACCACATATATAACTTATAATTATAAAAAGACCATTTTTGACTCAAGTACCAAAGATCGACAAAACAGTCGTTATTAAATTAAATGATTTTGTAATAATTATAACATGGCAATATGTGATATAAAAGGAATGATAAAATTGAATAAATTTCTTAATCAAGTATAAATTAACTTTATATTATTATGTAAGAGATTAAATAATGAATGAGTCAAGAAGGACACTATGTAAGGGAACTTATTAACCCAATTTCCATTCTTGGGGTTCCTCTTTTACTTCATCATTATGTCGTGATATGATTATGTGAAAAATAACTTTTGATGTAATATCTTTTATTTTTACATTAATAATGTTTACCTATACTGAATTTACATAATCTATTTATTTTATTTACAAAATGATCATTATACAGAAATTCGCCTCAATCCCCTTTCATTGAGGAAAAGTTTGATTTATACAAAACATTATTTTTTTAGTTTCTAAACTAATTTTAATTTTCATTTCATTAAAAGGGAATATTTTTTCAATGTAGCATTTTACTAAATTAAAAGGGGAATGTTTATTTTTTAACATAGGCGGTGACAACGACCTTTCCATTGGTGTGAGAATTATTTGATATTTTGCTTCCGTAACAAGATGTAATGTTTTTAAAAGTAAAATAAATGCAATGTACTCTCTTACTTATTTTGATATTAAAAATGGTTTTGATAATGTATTGTTTGTTTCAATATCTTTAAATGTTATATTGTGATTTAAATGTGGAAATGTTATCTTTCATTAGTGTTTGATTTATGTGTTATGAATATGTTATGGTTCTTGGGTTGTGTTTATGTATAAATGTGGTTTTCTGAAAAACCTAGGGTGGGTGAGCCTGAGATATCTATTCAAAGCATTGGGTAACATGATAGAGGTAAACATTAATGTTTCTCCTAAGAGATTTCAGGAATATAATTTGATGGGTATTCCAAATGTAAATCCCTACATAGCTGTGAAAGATACAACATAAGTATGTTATGGATGCCACAAGTTAATTTTATGATTTATTATGTCCATGTGTTATTCATAAAACTTATTATTTAGTGTGTTATGTTAAATATTAAAAGGTACAATTTCATTTATTTTTATGTATTGATGGACAAATGTTTTCTTTCTTTGTTTTATAACCCTTACAGAGCTTTTTATACTCATCCCATGTTTTTGAAATGTTTCTCACATGGTATAAGGAAGGGTAAGAGAAAGGAAGTATTCATGATGATTTATATCACGAAAAAAACACTTTCTTTTTCTAATGAGTTTTATTGTTGTTAAAAAATTTAGATAGAGTAGAAGTCTCTACATGGTAATTTCTGAAATGTAATGTAATAGTTATGGCCTAATTCCTTAAAACTATAAACCTGAAAAGATCCTCAATGTGAATTATTAACATAAGTCATGATTAAGTAATGTTTAATGCTAGTTCCTTATAGGTTGTATCAAAGGGAGGTTTAAATAACTTTATAGGTTATAGTGTTAATTAAGAATAAGTGACATAACTATAATGATTATAATATTTAGAGTAATAGTTATTTCAGAGAAATTTAATGGGTTTAAGAAAACACGAATAAGTATATATTAGTGTTTACCCTCCTCATAAGATATGATTTGATTATTTACTGATATACTCACACTGAAATATTTTGTTTTAGGAAATGGATCGATCTAGCTTGCACCAAAGTAGCAACGGATGTGAAGAAAACTATAATGGTTTTTTGAGTATGAAACTGAAGTAAATGGGAGTTATAATGAAAACTATTGTTTTTATTTGCAACAAACTATTCAAATTAATGATTCACAACATGAACCTTCGGGATTTTTATAAGGCATCGTATATGCGTAAATCGAATTCCAATGGGATTTCAGGTAATTTCCATAAAGATTTGGATATTAAAAAAACCTATGTTTCAAGTATGTGAAATGAGATTCCTAGGAAAATGCTTCAAATGGAAGGGAAGATACGATAGACGTAGTAATGAAGGTTGTAAAGAAAAAACATTCCATGAAAAAGGAAGCGTCCAGTTGGCTCCATGAAAGGGAAAGAAGTTCATTCTGTGGGATGAATTGCATGTTTTAAATTTGGTGTGCATGGTCATTATACAAATAAATTTTTTACAAAGAAGGTTTGGGAATGAGATCAATAGTATTGTAAAATTATTAGTTTACCAATACATAATGTGATTCCAATTGAGGAAGAGGAAACTGAAAAAGACTAATAAAAGATATGGATTATTTGTTAGCTCATGTTTTTACATTACTGAAATCTTATGACATTATTAATAATTTTGTTTGTTGGAAAGAAGTGTTATAGAATAATTTGTCAAAAATGGTTAATGGATTATGATGAAATTTTAATGATTAGTAAGTATACATATAAGGGATTCCAGATTAATCCTATATTTTAGGACAATAAAATGCTTAAAAGTAATAAGTCTCTTTTGATGACAGGATTACTTTGGAAGACTTTTTCTAGTATTTGTAAACCTAATGTTTTATATGTGAAAATGTTATTCAAGGGATAATTATCTTTTCATTTTTGGATATAATTATAAAGAATCATTTGTGTTTATATTATCCTTGAATTTGAGGTAATTATTGGTTATTAATTTTTGGGATGAAAATGTGAGGTATGTGATAACCTTTGTGGTTAAAATATGTGATGTTTATTTTTGAGTAATTTATCTCATTTTTTTGAATTTCATAAAATTATATAGACTTTGATAATGGAATACACACAGGCCGTGTTACAACCAATCACATCAGAAACATCTACTAGAATCAATCCCACAACTAAAGTGAAATTGGTATTTTTCACCTACCACTAGAGTACATGATGTCCATGGTGAGTATGATTAATTCTTTGGGGTTAAATGATTTTATGGATCACGAATAAGTTTATTATGGGAAATTATTTTTTATCAAATGGATATCCTTTGTATAAGAAATGATTTGGTTATTAAGTGATTATGTTTATTTTGGAAGACGTTCTCTCTTTTTGTAATAATATATGATTATGAAAATAGAATAATATGGGATCTCATTTGTGGAGTAATGGTTTATATTTTAATTTGGAAGAGTCTATTTTTTTAATTTGGTCATATATGAATTTTGGTTAATTATGAAAATGATTAACCTTTCATAGAGAATATTTTATTAGGTTAATTATACTTCAGAATGAGATTTTAAGAGTAGTCGATGTTATTTTGAGATAAATGTTAAGATTTACAGTGGAAGGCTATGTGATTAAAACCTTATGATTTTTGGGTTTCAATATTACTTTGTTTTGATTTTAACAATTTCAAGGTAAGTTTTTTATTGAATAGTCCTAGATAAAATTTGGGTATTGGTGGAGAATTTTGGGGATTAAGAGTTGTATTTATTTTTATAAAGTATTATCAATTTTTGGGGATTATCTGATCTTGTACTAACCATTTTGATTTTGGTTAATGTATAAATATGTGGGAAATATATATTTTATATTTTATATATTATGGGATTCTCTATAAGTTGATTTTAGCACTTCTGGTGTGACCAAATTATCTTGAATACCCATCGTTAGGAGAATATATTAGTTTTCGGTAGAATCTTATTAAAGGATGAAACTCTACGTGAAAACAAAGTATATTTATTTATGTTCTTATTGAATATAGTAAATAAATTATCCAAATTTAATAAATGAATCTTAAAACAAAAATTTTGTACATTTATGTTTCCTACTAGGAAACTAAATACCGTGTAACCTATCACTAGATTGTGGTTTTCTGGTGGTTAATATTGTCCTGATCATTTTTTCTATCACTCTCTCTCAGAACATGACACTTTGATTCTCCTCCATATCCATGTTTTCATGGAATCCTAGTATGGGTTATCTCGAGTGACCATTGTTCTCCACTTTATTTCTTTTAATGTGATTGTTTTATTGAATCTTTTTTTGATGTGGGACTTTAAATTAAGTTTCTAAGCCAAATTATAAAATTTCAAGGACACAATTTCTAAAAGGGGGGAAGTATGTAACA
Source organism: Viscum album (assembly GCA_963277665.1). Taxonomy (NCBI): domain Eukaryota; kingdom Viridiplantae; phylum Streptophyta; class Magnoliopsida; order Santalales; family Viscaceae; genus Viscum; species Viscum album. The sequence goes on from OY728158.1 coordinate 1,906,441,691, forward strand.
ACCAAAGTTAATAGAGAATATAATATTTTCATATTTATTAATATTTTTGAATTAAATATTAATTTTACATTAAATGGGATTCATTATTTGATGGCCTACCTAACACACAACAATGGGTTCCTCCGAAGATCTCATGTTGCACATTAGGGTGATTTATACTAAAAAACAATAATATAATATTATTATAAATGGTAGTTAATGACTAGACATTGTGTGGGTGGTAATTACTATACATAACTAAAATTTTATTTGACATGTTTTTCAAATGTTTTTACATTTATCCTATCAAATTTAGAGGCTTAAAATGTGAATTAATCCAATTTTAAGCAAAAATACTCTATTGTTCTTTAAATTTTTGATTTAACGTCTTTTGATGGAGAACCATTTTTAAATCAATTTTTTGTTACTTTTTTATATTCTATTTGAAAAAATAAAATTATTCTTTTGAATCAGGACATCAAAATTTCCTCTGGGTAAATTTTTGTTATTTTTCTGATAAAGTTCATTTTTTAATTAATAGTGAAAACAAACTACATTTTAAGTCAAAACATTCTTTAAATATAAGTTATTTATATGGTTAAATTAATATTTTAATTGGTTTCAATGTGTAATTGGATTATATTTTTACCATTTAATCCATTGATTGTCATTAGATGTATTTTCACATTGAAATTGGATATAAACTAGTGTCAATCTTTTGATAGTTATTATTTCCAAAAAACACGCTTTTTTGTTTTGACAATGGGAATTAATTTTAAATTAATTTATGAAACTTATGTGTTTTAAATTGGTAAAAATTGGATCCATATTTGGAATCATGAATTCCAAATTCTATAAATAGGTAACTACTATATTTAGAAAATATGAATAGTAACTTCAATAAATATTTTATTTAGCATGGTTAAAAGTTAAATCTGGTAAATAAGCATAATCATTTTATTATAATAATATTAATTTACATTAACACATGTATTAATCCTATTGGATGATACATGTATGACCTTGGACCTCATTGGATTGATTTTGCGATCCAATGGAGCCACATGGGAGTGATAATGACATTTTATATTAATTAATTTAAAGTAAGGAAAACAATAACATAAACATATAACTTTTAGTAAAACAATTTTATAGGGGGTTATATAATTGATATCTTCTACTATAAATAATCATTTGAAAGATAAAACGATTTCCTATAACATGATACTTTATTTATGACTTTGACACACTAAATAAATAATATTAAGTATGTCACAATGGTGATGTAATAATTGCTTCAATAATAATGAATCAAAATAAATACTATTATAATTATTAAAATTAATATATTTTGAAACATATTATTCCATAAAAGAATTTTAGGGATACTAATGACATGTTATAATTAAATTAATGAAGTTTTTTTGAAATAATCAAGTTGTTATTATTTTTTTCAAAGACTTGATAGGAATAATTTAGAAATAGACATAAAAGATAATTTAAAATAAATAGTTTTTAATTAAATGAAAAAATAATCCAAAAAACTATGATTCAAAAAAAATTACATAAATAATGTTACAAATGTAAAAAATGATGTGTTTTTTATCGCTTGGCATTTTTTAGAAAATATATTCTCCATATACTCTGAATATATATGAGAACATAGTAAAAGATAATTAAGTTAATAAGTTAATAAAGGGTTGAACAAAAAAGATATGGATTAAAAAATATCCAAAACCTGATCAATTATTATTTATTTTATTTTATTCAAACATATTTGTACCTTATCATCTAATTAAATATGTTTTGGACCTTTTGAAACCGAAAATCATTTTATAATAAAATAATATTTTCAAACATTCTTAAGGAGACCCTCTTCCCTCTTATAAAACACCACCACTTATAACCCATTAAACATACCTCTCAAGCCCCCATGTTTCAAAAAAACATTGGTCCCATTAGTTCCTAACATCCTTATATTCCACTTAAAATCATTACTTTAGGCATAAGGCAATTCAAGAAATCCTTTTGGTTCAAACCAAAGAATGTTATTCAATTTAAAGGTATTAACTTCTCTCAAGTTATTTTCATTTATTTTCCTTCTCCGACCAACTAAAATCTATATATTCTATTATTTTATAAAAAACTAGTATAGTAAATATAAAATAATTTTTTATAAGAAAAATTCTAGCTAAACTCCCACACACCTCCATCTAATGGATACAAACATACTGTTTCTATGGACGGCGAACTACTGCCTCACGATATGATGATTGCTCAATTATCTCATACAACCTCTAATGGTGGCCATTATGATGAAACTGTATAGATATGTGATATATAATAAATTTATATTTTCTCTATGCTTATGCATATTTCATTTATATCTTTCATTTATGGTTTCCATAATGGGTAAATACGATATTTTTTTTTGAGGAAGTGCGGACTACCGCCCCCTCAAAGTAATATGACCCGTTAATTCCATATGTGGAACATATAAATGATCGAGTTAATGAAATTATATATGATATTATACTGTAATTATAATATACATGTGTATCATTAATTATTCATTCCACTAAATATGAAATTTAAATAAAAGTAGCGTTCATGCGTACATACGACTTACCATCTCCATGAATGGTGCATTTCAAATATTATCCTCAAATGATATGTACTATTATAAATAAATATATATACTAGATATATATGATATAAATGATATCTAAATAATTAATAGCATTATAAGGATAATTTAGTTTTGACCACATACACAACTTGTAATTATAAGAAGTTAATTTTTGACTCAAGTACCAAATATTGACAAAATGACCGTTATTAACATAAATGGTTTTTTAATGTTAATAACATGGTAAGAAGTGATAAAAAATGAATAATAAACTTGAAAAGGGTTCTTAAAAAAGTATAAATTTAATTTAATTTATTATTCAGGATATTAAAGAACAAATGAGTCAAGTCAAACACGAGGTATGGTAACTTCTTAAACCTTTTTCCATTCTTTGTGGTTGATCTTATACTTCTTGATAATGTAGTGCTATTATTATGTGATAAATAACTTTTTATGGCATATATTTTATTTTTACATTAATTATGTGTAGCTATATTGAATACACATAATCAATCTATATTATTTAATAAATTATTTTTTTAAGGGAATTCGTCTCAATCTCCTTCTATTGAGGCACATTTTGATTTATACATGACATCCTTTTATATAGTGTCTAAACTCCTTTGAATTTTCATTTCATTTAATGGGAATCCTTTTCTATGTAGTGTTTTACTAAACGACAAAAGGAATATTTGTTTTTATTATAGGCAGTAACAATGACCTTTCCACCGCCGCGAGCATAATTTGATATTTGGATTCCTAAAAAATCTGTAATGTTTTAAAAAGGAAAATTAATACAATATACTCTTGTATGTATATTGGTATTGAAATTGGTTTTTATAATTGATTTATTATTTCAATATCATGAAATGATATATTGTGATTGAAATGTGTAAATTTTATCATTCCTTTATGTTTGTTTTATGTGTTATGAATATGTTATGGTTTTTGGGAATTTTTAACGAATATGGGTGGTTCCGTGATAATCCTATAGTTGGTGAGCCTGTGATAGCTCTCCAATCCCCTGGGTATCATGACATATGTAAAGGTCAATGTTTCTCCTAAGATATTTAGGTCATATACTATAATGGGTATTCAAAATGTTACTCTCTATGTACCTTTGAATGCTACAACGTAAGTATGTTATGGATGCCACAAGTAACCTTTATGATTTATGGTTTTTATGTGTTATTAAAAAAACTTATTATTTTTTGTGGTATGTTATATATTTAAAAGTATTATTTAATTGATTTTATGTATTTAGGGACTAATTTTTTCTTTCGTTGATTTATAACCCTTACTGAACTTTTTAAGCTCATCCCATGTTTTTGAAATAATTTTTATAGGTTATAGAAAATGTTATGATAAAGGAATAATTCAATAAGATTTATTTCATGAAAAGAACTCATATTTTATTCAATGATTTTTTTTACTTTGAAAAAAGTTTGATAGTGTAGAAGTGACTAGTTTGTAATTTTTGAAATGTAATGTAATAGTAATGGCCTAATTCTCTAAAACTCTAAACCTGAAAAGACCCACAATGTGAATTATTATCATAATTCTATATTATGTAATGTTTAAGGCGGGGGTTTATAGTTGGTATATGTTTCCTCTGGAAATAGGGATGACCTTGTATTCTTATGGTTCAAACACTCCAATCAGTTTCTAAAGGGTTTATTTATAGAAGCGGAAACATTCAATGATTCTATATCCATTTGGACCTACTTTCTAAAGGTATGTTCTCATTAGATGTGGATCGATGAGGCTTAAGAATATACATTGGTCGAGAGGATGGGAGGTTGGACTCATCACACCTTTTTGGGGGGAATTATTGTCTACTCTAGGACTCTCATTATAGATTTAATTTATGATCGTGAATCCTTATTGCATTACCAAGTATGAAAATGATCTTTCCATAAGATCTGACAATCAAATATTAATATATATGAGATTTAGAGAATATTTTATATGTATTTGAGGTTCTTCATCGATAGAGAATAATCAGTATGTATCTCAGATTCTTAGTCAATGTTATCCTTTAATACATTATATAGAAATCTCCTAGTCATTATGATGACCATACTTGTTTAAAATCCACTCAGTGGGGCACATGAAGTTTATTTTCATTCAAAATGAAATGGATTATTTCAGAGTTGGGATTGTACCCGCTGATGGGCTACCTACATATCCTTGTTAGAAAAGGAATCTAAAACAACATAGTTCGGGAATGAAGATATAGTTTATTGTCATATGGGACAGATGAGAATTTATGGGTGATGGTCTTGATCCTCAGAAAGGCTTCCTACATACTCTACTTTTAATGTAGAGATCAATGTCCATGTAGTTCCGTTATGAATTGTGGGGCTTGCATATGATTAATGGCCTAAAGAGATGTGTCAGGGTTACTTTTACACTCTAATCTCACGTGAGTCATGCTCAGTGTGAGAAACAAGAGGTATTAGTAAACTTGGCAATTTTTTTCACGAAATATGTGGTCACAAGGAATGATATGGGTATTATGTAATGTATGATTGACCAAATAGATAAAGATAAGGACTTACATTAGAGAAAAAGCTCGGGAACAAGGTAAATAAAGGTATATGGGCTTTATAGAGATTTGGATACTCTAACTTGGGGATTACACCTGAAGAAGATTCCCAAATTAGGAGGGGACTTGTGATTGGGTTTTAAAGAAGTTAAGACTGGTTAAGAGAAATTATGAATGGGGATTAATCCTGAGAAGGAGACCTAGGTTAAAGGGCATTGAGAACTGGGGCTTATTCTTGAGAATGAGGCCCAGGTTAAAGGGACTTGAGAACTAGGGCTTACTTCTGAGAAGGAGGCCCATGTTATAGAATTTGAGAATCTGGGGATTACTGCTAAAAGGAGGCCAGGTTATGGAATTATGATTGGGGATTACTCCTAAAAAGAATTCCCAAGTTTAAATAGATTTAGGACATAGGGCTTACTCCTAAGGAAGATTCCCAAATCGGGGAACTTGTGGCTTACTCCTAAGAAGGATGCCCAAATTAAAGATCTTCTCATATTAAAGGATGATGTTGATGAATGAAATCTCTAATGATAGTGACGTAAAGACATGTAAATCACTATGTTTTGAGAGATGTTGCACAAAAATCCTTTAATATAATGAAGCCAACAAAGGAACCAAGCCAAAAATGACTTTGAAAAGTGTTTCAAAGGCTGAATCTTGACGTGGAGAGGTGGATTTGATGAAAAGATTTGAATAAGCCTGAGGGGCACCCAAAAAGAGGTAGGTGTGTAAGTCTTCTTGGGGCGCTCAAGTATTGGTTGCACATATATATTTGCAGTACACATGTATAATTGTGCAACGACCAACCCTTAGGGTAATACTTGGGTGAGGCTTGGCTCAAGCCCTTATTATTATCCCTAAAGGCTTCCAAAAGAGTGGCGCACAAGTTCTGCTGAAGGGAAAAGGAGGTGCGTATGTGTGGCCATTTTTCCTTCTGGGTTAGACACTTAGGCGTGCCAGTGTTGGTGAATTTCAACACTTAGGCCTTGTTCCCCCTCTTTAGGTCTTCCATTCTAGGTAAGTAATTACCTTAGAAGTGTTCGGAAGACTACAAGTAGAAACTAGGGCGTCGAGAGCTTAAATATGACTTTTGGAATATTTCGTCCCTGAAACAAGGGGCCCACAAGGGGTATTTATAGGCTACTTATGTTCTTGGGAAAAAATAAAATAGAGCATGCAGGTCACCCGCGCACCCAATATATGGTGCGCAAGATTACTTTCATGACCATGATTAAACTTGCACGACGCTTACTTAATAGGATCCTTTTTCATGCCTTTGTCATTTTTATATGTTTCTTAATAGGTTGAATCTCTTTATGCTAAGGTATTACCCTTCTTCAGTCATTAGAATCCGTGAAGAAAAGGAGCCTCAAAAAAATTCCTCCCTCAGAGTTGGATCCGAAAGGAAGGATGATGTGACTCTGAGGTAAAGGAAGAAAACCAAGGAATTGTGTCACGCAATTCTTGAATGCGCATGTGGAGGTGCGCAGGTGAGAGCTGTGTAGGTGAAGGCGTGCAAGCTACGGCGTGCTGGGTGCGGCTATTGCCTTTATATAAGCGGTCATTCTGGCGCAAAGCAACCAGATTTATAACTTTCGAGCACTCACCGAGCAAGTTTCTCTCGTCGCGCAAGTGACTTGTTTTCGGCAGATTCATTGCTTTTGTTTCATATGAAAATGGGGATGACATTTTTTGCTTAAGGTTCAAACATTTCAATTGGTTTCTAACGGGTTTATTCATAGAACTGGAAACATCCAATGATTATATATCCATTTGGACCTACTTTCCAATGGTAGGTGATCATTAGTTGTGGACCAATGGGGCTTAAGAATTTGCATTCGTTGAGAGGATGGGCGGTCGGACTCATCACACCCTTTTGGGGGAATTATTATCTACTCCGGGACTCGCTTTATTGATTATAGTTATGTTCGTGAATCCTGATTACATTACCAAGTATGAAAATGAGATTTCTTTTAGTTATTGCAATCAATGATTAATATTTATGAGATTTAGAGAATCTTTTATATGTATTTTAGGTTCTTCATTGATAGAGAATCATCAACATGTATTGGAGATTCTTAGTCAATGGTATCCTTTAATATGTTATATAGAAATCTACTGGACATTATGATGACCATATTGGTTTTAAAGCCACTCAGTGGGGATCTTTAAGTTTATTCTCATTCTGAAGGACATGAATTATTTTAGAGTTGGGATCATACCCACAGATGGGCTACCTACATATCCTTATTAGAAAATAAATAAGAACCCACGTAGTTCAGGAATTAAGATGTATGGGAAATATTTATGATTAATACCCCAAATAGATGTTTCGTGGATACATTTACACTCTATGCTCACGTGAGTCAAGATCGGTGTGAGAAACAAGAGGTATCAGTAATCCTGACGATTTTTTCCATGAAAGATGTGGTCATAAAGAATGATATTGGGATTATTTATGTGTGACTGCCCATGTAGATGTAGACTAAGATTTAATTCTGGAAAGAAACATAGGGAAAAGGACCATAAAGATATTTGTGTTTTATGGATATTTTCATACTCTAACATGGGGCTTACTCCTGAAAAGGATCCCCAAATTAGAGGGGACTTATGGTTGGGGCTTTTTCCTAAGAAGGAGACCCAAAATGGAATTATGACTGGGGATTACTTCTAAAAAGGAGGACCAGGTTAAAACGGTCTTGGGGCATACTGTTGAGACGGATGCCCATATTTTGGAACTTAAGGTTGGGGCTTACTCTTCAGGAGTATGCCCAAGTTACGGGAAATTATGATTGGGGATTACATCTAATGAGGATTCCCATATTAAGGGAATTTGGACTAGGCCTTACTCCGGAAAAGGAATCCCGGGTTAGGGGACTTGAGATCTGGGGCTTATTCCTAAAAAGGAGGCCTAGAAGGAATTATCACTGGGGCTTACTCCTAAAGAGGATGCCAAGGTTAAAAGGGAATTGGGGCTTACTCTTGAGAAGGATGCCCATATCTAGGAACATGGGGATTACTCCTAAGAAGGATTCCCATAATAAAGATCTTCTCATCTTAAAGGATGAGGTTGAATGTATGAAATCTCTAACCTTATTGACGTAAAGACATGTAAGTCACTAGGGTTTGAGAGATTTTCCACATAGTTCCTTTCAGATAAAGAAGATAACAATGGAACCATGCCATAAATGTCTTTGAAAAGGGTTTCGAAGGCTGAATCTTAAAGAGGAGAGGTGGATTTGAAGAAAAGAGTTGAGTAAGTATGATGGGCACCCAAAAAGAGTTGGATGTTCAAGTCCTATTGGGGAACGCAAGTGTTGGTAGTGAAGGTACAATTCCATGACACATGTATACTTGTGCGACAGCCAACCCATAGGGTAATACTTGGGCGAGGCTTGGGTCAAGCATTTTGTATTATCCATCGAGGCTACCAAAAGAGTGGTGCACATGTTCTGTTGAAGGGATAAGGCGGAGTGCATGTGTGGTCCATTTCTCTTATGGGTTGGACCTTTGGGCGCGTATGTGTTGATGATTTTCAACACTTAGGCCATGTACCCCCTCTTTAGATCTTCCAATCTAGGTAAGAAATTACCTTAGAACTGTTCAGAAGACTTCACGTAGAGACTAAGGCGCCAGGAGATTAAATATGACTTCTGTAATTTTTCGTCCCCAAAAATGGGGGGCCCACAAGGGGGCATTATAGGATACTTAATACCATGGGTGAAAATCAAATAGGGTGTGCAAGTCACATGTGCGGCCAATATATGGCGCACGTGTATTCTTGCGTGACCATGATGAATCTTGTGCGACCTTTAATTAATGGAATCCTTGTTCATGCCTTTGTCAATTTTTGATGGTTCTTCAAAGGATGAATCTCTTTATACTAAGGTATTCCCCTTCTTTAGTCATTAGACTCTATGAAGAAATGGAGCATCAACAAAAGTCCCCCCTCAGAGTTTGAACTGAAAGGAAGGAGGATTTGACTCTAAGGTTAAGGAGAAAACCATGGAAGGGAGGCATGTATGTTTTGAGTGTGCAGGTCGTAGCGCGCAGGTGAGAGTCGCACAGGCTTCAGTGCATAGGGGTGTGACCCGACCTATAAGTATGCACCCCATTCTCACACTAAGAACTCGTCTTTCAAACCCTCTTGCTCTCACCGTGTAGGTTGCTCTCATCATGCAGGTTTCTCTCGTCCCGCAAGTGACATGTTTTCCGTGATGTCATTGCTTATGTTCATGTCACGCTTATGTAGAGGTATTTAGACTTTCTTGGTGATACTGGTGCACCAAAACTTGCACGACATAGTTACACTTGCATGCCAAATTGGACTTGTTTTCCTTAATGCCTTAGCCATTTTTTCACATTACATCAAAAATTTTATGAAAAACCAAATTACATAAGAGTTAATTATTCGAACTTTGTGTAGGTTAAATGGCTCCCTGAAGAATTGGAATGGCTAATGAGATGGCTTGCAAAAGGATTGATAACATGATGAGAATCATTGTCCATGATTATTACAATATCTGCGACAATACTCTCCCAGATTTGTCAAGGTACTTGAATAAGTGTCATCTTAATTTCTCATAGAGCATCTACCTACCTTTGTATGGCCATGGTCATCTGCAAGGAGTCGAAGTGACAGTTGAAAATAACTATATGTCCGAGATGCAGCCGCACTGCTACATCTCTATTTTGGTTATACAGTTCATTAAGAGCAGCTATAATGGTGTGAACTTTAAAATTCATCCTCCATGTCATTTTTTTGTTGATATAAAAATGGAAAACCCACGAGATGAAATTGTTTTCCCTACCAATTCGTGGAGAAAAGGCTATCATGGAATTATAACAATATCTAAAAAGATTACTCTCTCCAAATGGCTCTTTACACATAATGCATCATTCTCAAATCCATGTATCCATCTTCCATGTATCCTGGATATAAACAGAGTCACTGTTTGATCAGTAGAAAATTTTCTCAAACCACACTCAAGAACATTACTTTACAATTGTTCGAAGAAGAGATGGTATCACTGCATTAATTATTGTATCTAGTTGAATGATTGAATTCTAGGTGGATTCTGATGAATCTCTAGATGTCCTAAATAAAATGAAGAGTTTTGTTGAAAGCCTCTTGTAATTCTTGAAATAGAGAAGATAATCCAATCTGTGGATGTACTTCTAAATCTTGTGCATCAATGAAAAACACTTTCAACTTCAATCATTTGTGCATGTATCCTTTTGCTACTTGATTTAAATTATTACCTGATCCCGTGGGCCTAGTAAGCATAGTTTGACTTCTTCTAGGATTTTAAAAATAACCCGAAAAACTTTGAATCTTTTAATTTCTCAATATTCCCTAAATCCTAAAAAATGTATGTTTAGTGAGATGGTACTTGAATTTTTGTTCAGATCTCCCTTGTCTATTGTGGGAAGTTTATATTCATGCAGGATATACATAACAAGGCTAATGTTTAAGGTCAAAATAGCTTTGACCAAATGGATTTAAATTAACTCAATTCCTTGATAATTTATCTGAAAACATATTACCACACTCATGTATGGGGGAAACATGTAAACTATAACTTAATAAATTTTGAATCTGAGGAATGATAAGATAAAATGGGCTAAGAGGCATTAGAAGAACTATTTCCTAAGAGTGAAGTTACCATTTTTTAACAAACCAGTTAGCGGGTTGAATTATACAGGGCCACCTACGTGCATTAGATGCATAGTCAAATAATCGCATATTTTGGCTGATAGGTCTGTTATGTAGACTACTTATGCAAGGCCGCTTAAGGGCACGTGCTGCATAGTCAGGCAGAAGAACTCTCAGAAATTTTACATTACTATTACTAAATAGCCAGTGAATGTTTATGGAGATTCAAATATTCCAATGCATAGAGTCTACTATATGGAGAGAGGTACCTGAATATATAGAGGATATTTCTAATCAAAATTATGAAAGAACTGGATGAATGTTACTCCTGCGAAGGTCTGATCAAATGTATTGAAGGGAAATATAAACCATAGACATGAATACATTTATATCATGAAAAATATTATGGGAAAAATATGTTAAGGATGTTAATTTTTGCGGATCCCTACATATTTTCATTAAGAAAAATAATGATAAAAGAGGTTTTCCTCCAAAGAATGAAGATACTAATATTTGAAAAACACTTAAGGGGGTTTAATTATGCAGGGCCACCTAAGGGCATTGGCTGCATAGTCAAATAATAGCAACTTTTGGCGGATAGGTCCGCTATGTAGACTACTTATACATGGCCGCCTAAGGACACGTGCTGTATAGTCCGGAAAAATAATTCTCAAGTATCATACATTTTGTGACCAAAAGTCCAGAAATTGTTTATATATATATGGATGTCTTTTCGGTTAGGTGTATGATACATTAAAATGGGAATTGTCTAATGCATTTAGAAGATACGCAGACCAATTCTAACCATAATCATGTTGTGACTGGGTACTGAATAGAGATGCAGGACTTCACTACATATCCCATAAAGATGGGAATCAATTCATACGCTGTTCTTGAAATACAGTTTAATGTCATGTGGGATGAGAGTGTAGGAGATCTTAGTTTAGGGTCATAGAATTCGGACCATAATAAGGAATACAAAATGTGTGTTTTATAAACATGATGTGAATGAAGACCAGGGTTTTCATACCACATTCATATTTTCCAAGGGGACATTTCAGCTAAGGGAATAAAATTGGAATTTGGGGTTAGACCCAAAGGCTTGGGGCTGGATTTAAGGGATGATCAAACCTTCCAACGTATACCATAAAGAGGGGAATCAAGCCGCACATAGTTCTTGATATACCCTCTGTACATATTTGGATCGTACATATGAAGGGTGAAAGGGGACTTTAGTGTTTTGATGATTTGACCCAAGATTAAGGTTCATGCATTTCCATGTATGGACGTAGTCTTTGGAATATAACATGATTGGAGATCAATGTAAATAATGATTCCCTCTCAGGTGAGGTTTTTCAAATAATGTTGTTGTTTATTGTCTTACAGGACAAAAGTGCAAATAGTTTAACTACATATAGCAAGGATGATGGTGAATCAGTGTAAAAAATATTAGTTCTGGGGGTGGTATCACGAATCAACATTGTATAATATGGAGGTGAACTGATGTGAAGAGATTGGTATTGGGCTTGAACCTCACGAGGGTGGATACGTACCCAGCCTATAAGACAAGGATCAAAGTTCTCATAGTTCAATTAAATAATGAATTGTCAATAAATTTGTTATTGAGGACAACGACTAAAAAATTAGTGTTGGAACTTACACATGGTTAGCGGCCTAGAGAGGGTGTTATGGTTAAAGTTTACTCTATGCTCATGTGAGTCCTACAAGGTTTGAGAAACAAGAGGTAGAAACAACATTAATGATGCATAGTTTAACGTCATGTTGGACGAAGAGGGGACTATGAAATTTAATGTCTTGTAGTGAGGACAATGGGGACACAGTTTAACGTCATTTTGGTCAATTTACAGACTTTTTCATAGTTTAACGTCATATATCTAGGATGATGGTTATGCAGTTTAACGTCTTGATGGAAATGAGAGGGAAAATACAGTTTAACGTCATGTTTTATGAATGAGTGCTATACAGTTTAGCGTCATGTAGCTAGGACATCATAGTTTAATGCCATATTGGAAGTAAGGGGGGACTGTGCAGTTTAATGTCATGCAATAAGGACAAAAGTGGGGTTGTATAGTTTGACACCATATATAAAGGACGAAACAGTTTAACATCATGTTGGACGTAAGTTCAAATAGTTTAAGGTCATATGCATGGATTGTGGTGATGTATTTTTATTATACAAAATAATTTTACAAAAATATGGAATCGGTTTGAGTATTGATGAGTTCTCCATCCATTGAGATTAAAGAATAAGATCTATTGGAGTATACCTTATGTATTGTGTAAGGTCCTTCCCATTTTGGCTCAAGCTTTGGAGGCTTCTTTCCTGGTATCATTGGAGTTTTGAGAACCAATACCAATTCTCTATGAATGAATGAATGAAGAAGAACTTTTTTATTGAAATCCTGTGGTATTAGATTCTAATTGAATTCCACGTGGTGCAGGATGCACAATATTTTTTTCATATAATCATTATAATTCATCAAATCGCTTTTGAGATTGTTAATATGTAGATGAATGATCACAAATAGCTACTTTGAGTGAGGGCAATTGAACTTCAATAGCAAGACTGTTTCCATTCCATATATCAATGGATATGGAGTTGATGGCGTTGCAGTGCGGGTGGTGGTCTGATAATACCATAAAGCATGAAAAAGTTTATCAGGTCATGATTTCTTATCATTATCCACCATATTTTGGAGTATGTTGGGAAGAGTCTTGTTGGAGGATTCTATTTGGACGGTGGCCACAACATGATACCGAGATGAATAATTGGATTTGATGTTGTATTCTTGATACAACTTCCTTACCTTAGATGAACATAAATTTGTGCCATTGTCCGTCAATATGGTATGAGGAATATGAAATATGGTAATTATGTTAGACATGATGATGCTAAAAATGAATTTAGAACTGACTTCTTTTAAAGGTATTGCCAATAAAAATTTGTACAAGAAGTTAGTAACAGTAAGAATATACTTAAACTGCTTGGATGTAGCCAAAGGATAATGACCTACAACATCCATTCCCCATGTGAAAAATGACCCTGAATATTTATCTATATGAAGAAACTATGGGGGTTAATGAATGAAGTTGGAATTTACTTGGAAACAATGACACCTCTTTGTGAAATCGACAATATCTTGTATCATTGAAGGCCAAAAGTATCCAAGCATTTGAGTTTGATCAGATAATCTATGTCCAGACTAGTGGGTACCATAGACTCCTATATGCACTTTTTTCATGACAGCCTGTGTCTCTTCACCATCAATGCATCTGAAGAGAACTACATCAAATCCTATTTAGTAGATAATTTTTTCTCGGTGATATGGGTTATCGTAAAGAATAAAATTGACAACACATCACCAGACATGTTATTTCCCACCTCTATCTGGTGGGAGTATTCTATTTTTATGGTATTCCCTGATAGTTTTCATCCATTATGTAGTATGACCACATGGTTCAGGAATGGGACTAATTTCATTGATTTCCTCTGTTCTGATTTGAACATATGGTGAAATTGTACAATGGTGGGCAATATTGATGGTTGCCTCGTCCCGATCTAGATTTTCCAGATCTGTGGCTATATTATCCAATGCATCAGCTTTAGAATTTTCTGAATGAGGGACATAAGAAAATGGCAGTTCTGAAAGAAATTCCCCCATTAATTCTCTGACATAATCATAAAAAGGGATTAACTCTTCTTTTCTGATGGCATAATCCCCATTTACTTGTTTGATTACCAGGTATGAATCACCTTTCACCATTATGTGATTGACTTGTGCCTGAAGCGCCAACTCCAATCCTGTGATGAGAGCTTGATATTCTACTTAATTATTTGTATCGCATTCCCACGATAAGAAGGAATAAGGTAGCACTACCTTTTCTGGGGAAATAATCACAATTCCTAAGCCAACATTTTTGAATTTAGGATCCCCTATTTTTCTTCCCTGTTGGACTTCTGGAGGAACCATCAATGTAAATTTCCCATGATTAATGATTATCATGAATAAAAAAGACTTCTTTATCCAGAAGTTCAATATCTAAATATGTATCTTCTACTTAAGGTTGTTTAGTAATGAAATCAGCCAGAGAATGTCCCTTTATTTCCTTTTGAGATACGCACTAGATATCAAATTGCTGCAAAATAACTATCCACCTTTCCAGAAATCCTGTAAGCAATAGATGGCTAAGGATGAATTTTAGAGGGTTATTGCGAGATACCAATTGGAAATAATGATGTTTCATGTAGTGTCTCAGTTCATGAACTGAAAATATTAATGACAGGTAGAACTTTTCAATACTTGAATATCGGGCTTCTGCTTCAAGCATAGTCCGACACAGATAGTAAAGGTTGTTTTCATTCCCAACATCATTCTTCTGGGCAAGGAAGGCACTTAGTGATCACTCTAAAGTTGTCACATAAAGAATAACTGGTCATCCTCCAACATGTTTCATTAATAACTGTGGACTCAAGATATATTTCTTGATCATATTGAATGCTTCTTAACATTATTCATTCCCCTGGTAAGTGACTCCCTTCTTCGTCAATTTGGTGAAGGGTAAACTTTTTTTGGCCAGATTGGCGACGAATCACCGAATATAGGCCAAGTTTCCTTGAATTCCTCTCAATTATTTCAGATTTCGAGCAGGTGACATTCCAACTATTGACCTTTTCTTCTCAGGATCCATTTCGATACCATGATGGTGTACAACAAAGCTGAGAAATTTTACATAGGTTAACAAAAAAGCACATTTCAAGGCGTTCATCATGAAAATGTTTTGTCGAAGTTTGTGGAATATGACATCCAAATATGCCAAGTGATTATAACTTTGTTTGGATTTATCCAAAATATCATCCACATAACATTCAACATATTTCCCTAAAAAGGGTTTGAATATACGGTGCATGGCACACTTATATGTTGCACTTGAATTCTTCAGGACAATGGGAATTACTCAATAGAAAAACACACCCTCAGGGGATCTAAAGGCTGTAAATTTTTCATCTTCAAGATCCATTCTGATTTGATTATACCTGGAATATCCATCCATGAAGGAAAGTGCTTCACAGACAGCTATTGCATCAATTAAGAGTTCTGTGACTGGAACTGGAAAATCATCCTTAGGACAATGCCGATTAAGATATCTGAAATCAATGAAAACTCTAATTTGTCCATTCTACTTTTTCATCAAGACAATATTTTCTAATCATTTGTTTAACACCCTAAGCTTCCATGGTACGTTTCCCTTTAAATAGTTCAATAGCTTACATTGTATGCGATTTCGAGATTCTAACACACTGTGACCAATCAAACTTACCGTTATGAATAGTAATACCTATTTTTTGAAATTTTATAAATTTTATATTTCAAAATAGACTTCATTTTGGGATTTTGAATATCAAAATTAGCCTAGTGTGAATTTTTGGTATTTTTCTGAAAACTTTTAATTTTCAATGAATAGTGAAAACACAGAGTTATTGGTTAAAACCAACTTTTTATTTAAATAGTTATGTATTTAATTTAAATTTATTTTAGGTCAAAATAGATACATAATACCTATATAAATTCAATAAAAATCATTGGAGTTAGTTTATAATAATTTTAGACATATAAAAATTTTAATTAAATTTTCACCGTCTTTTACCCATCTCCTAGAAGAATTTGCAAATTCACATAACACACAACTTTACCGATTATGTGAGTGGAATTTCAAAAATCTGGGAGACATGGTTAATATCATGGAGTCAATTGTGGTTCAATAATATAAAAATAATTTTTGGTGAATAGTAACTTTATACTTTTATTTACCACGGTTAAAAGTAAATAGGGTAATTAAGGGTAAAAATTATATTATTATTACCCTAACACATGTCCTAATTATATTGGATAAGTATTATTCGACCAAAAACAATATTTGGAATAAAATATGAACCTCTTTGGTCCACTTGGATTTGATAAGACATTTATTATTATTTAATTCAAAAAAGAGTTAAAAGAGATAAGATCAATGTTTAACAACTAAATTTTTTTTAATATGGGGATATACATAAGATAATTTAATGGCCCAGACCTCTCCGGCCCTTTCCATTGTCGAAAAGAATGTCATGAAGTGTTCTGGAGGGTAGGATGTACTTTTCCCACACTTTTCAGAATTTTTGTGACTACACGCCGTGTAGTGTGAGTACACACCGTGTACCACCTTGCCGAGTATACCCCGTGTGGAAGCCGTGTCCTTGCCGCATGAAATAAATAAGAACATTTCATGTATCCCATCCTACATGTCGTGTAGTTTCTCCCTATGTACACGTTACCCTCAAACCGTGTGTTGACCAGTCGACGGTTATGTGCCGCTTTGAATGCCGTGTTGGAAGCCGTGTGGCGACCATGTGGAACAGACGAGTACATGCTGTGTATTAGGAATTACACGTCATGTAATTTAGTTTTTCTCGCCTATAAATGTAGGGGGCCTCTCCTCCTTTTCAGATCATTCTTCTCCTCACCTTTCCTTCAAGCAGATCCCTCCTGAGAGACTCCAAAGCACCTTTCTTCCATAACTTCTTCGTCTGAGATCCGATTTATGATCTGTCAGCGGTCACGAGATCATAACAACGAGTTGGAACTTCTGAGCTTGGATATATTGTTTTCCCTTCGACCTTTCCTTCCCATCTTCCACCCAAGGAGGGTTGTGTTTTCCGTGTTTTGACAGAAGCGACGGACAGCAACGAACATCTTCTAAAATTGATCCAGGGGAGCGTTGTGATCGGAACCTGTTGAGGAAGGGATTTTACCTTTTTCTCTATAATTTGTGAATCATGTGGGATGGGTGTCCTTTTTCTTTCATGAGACATAGTTGAACTAGTTTAATATAGATAATAACTATCTTAATGAACGGGGATGGTGAAGTTGTCATGTTGTGTATTGAATAGGCTTATGCCTACTGAAAATTATGGTCGTTGGGGGCCTTTGATTGCACAATTAAATGTTTCCCTATCTTTCTAGACCGTTTATGGATGGAAACAGTGTGTAATATGGAAATTTGTTAATCATGTAATTTTGGCTGATTAAATGAATATATGGAACCTTTGTGTGATCACCCCGGTGGAACAAAATAGAATAATGAACATATGGGTGTTGGTTTGGTTACATGTTGTGTGAAAATGGGGTTGGGGGTGAATCTAGGGTTTTTAAAAATAGGATGGGCAGCGGGGCTGTGGTAAATGATATTAAAGGGGCAATGATGTGGTACGAGCCTTGTTTTTTGATACGGTTGTGGAGATGTGGTTATAGTGGCAGTAGGTCTGTTGTAATGGGTTGTGATATTAAAAGCAAGTGCAAAGTTGATAAATGAATTGTGGGGAATGATAATGAATTAAATGCAAGAACAATCAATGGGGATTGATTGATGTAAAAAATGTTGGTCTTCTGTTGCGTGTGTTCTATCTAACTTGATTTGTGGTTGGTAGGATTTTTCTACGAAACGCTTGATCTTGATTGATATGTTCCCAGTAGTTAAGGAACTAAATAACTAATAATATTGAAACATGAAAACCTAAATGGATTTGGGATTGTTTGTTGTATGCACGCTTCGTAGTAGTAGTGTCGAGGCACATGATTATTTTCTCTGTTTAGAGGCCATAGGTTGGGCTGTGTGTTTTGTATAAATATATGTATCTGTATATTTGTGTTTTGTCGCTCCCCACCCATGTTTAGCACCTAGTGCCGAACACTCCCATTTCATGGGAGAGGGTGTTTTCCCCTTAGTTACTAGATCCTTCCTTCTCCTTCTTCCATAGGCTATGATGGCATGATGTGACCTTACACCTAAGACTCTTCGGGTAGGTTTCGATTGGTGTGTTTTTAGCCCAAGACTCTTCGGGTAGGATTACTATTCCTATGAATCTTCGGGATGAGGACCAGGTGTGTTTGGGTAGGGATGTGATTGTGGTTTGTGAGGCACATGTGTGTGTGGGCAGGATTTGTGGTTTGTGAGGCCCAGGTGTGTGCGGGCCAGATGTGTGCCTTGTGAGGCCCAGGTGTGTCTGGGAGGGATGTGTGACTTCTGAGGCCTATGTGTGTGTGGGAAGGAAGAGTGTGGTAGCATCAAGACATTCACTGTTATGAATAGTAGCTAACTAGTGGGGGGAAATGGTGTGGGGTACCCAATACACCTGTTCATATATACTACTACTAGTTGTTTTGTGTTTTTGGTGAGTGTGGATGGTGAGGTTGGGTGTATAGAATTCCTTGCTAGGTTTTGGTTTCTTCTATTTCTCTCAAGGGGCCTTAGTATGTCTTCCCACCTATGAACGAGAGATTTAGTTTTCCCTACTGAGTATACATGTATGCTCACCTTACGTTTTTTTCAGGTTTCCAGGAGGACTACCAGGGTCGTGCGGGAACCTACTAGTCAGGATAGTTGAAGTTGTTGCAGTTTCTGCACTCTTGTTTCTTTTGTTATTATACTTTTGAGTTTTATTGTACTTGAAATTTGTTTCAGAATTGTTTAAACATGCATGTGGGATTGGTTTGGGTTTATGTTCATTTACATGTTCCTTTTTCTTTTGGTGTTTGACTCATCCTATTTCCTGATACTAAATAATAAAAGGGTAATGCCACCCATATTTGTGAAAAATCATATCCTTAGTGCTAGTCTCCACTCCGGGGCCTACTAGTGGAGGGACTCGGGGGTCATTATCTCCCTTTCACCATTTCCAACTCAGAAGATCCATCCTTTGTGGGAGTGGGGCGTGACATAATGGAATCAGAGGTGAAGGTTGAGAGATAGGATGGAGTCTGGAGTTAGGCATAGTGAGGATTACATGGGATGGTTGGGAAACAATGTTAGGTGATCTTGGTTCATGACATAAGCTCGAGAAGACTGGCTTGGACACGGGGTTTTTAGGCCCCCCATGATCCGATGCAAGGACTCAGAGCCTACAAAAAAACCAAGTGAGACTTCATTGATTGCAGGGTAGAGACCCTAGGGAAGGTATATGCATCATCATGTTTATGTTTTACTTGATTTGGGTGTTATGGGAAAGAAATTCAAATAAAGTGACAAAATTAACCCTTGAGAAATTTCCTTAATACTTTGGATTAGGAGATATTTGTTTACCATACAGCTATGGCACCTGGATGTTGTCCCCAGGTGACTTAGACAGTCGAGGCCTAGCAGATTCAGGCAGTCGATCATTTGAGGATTGACCGAGAGGTCGAAGATGATCAGTGGCACAAGACACTCTGTTCTTTCCAGCGATAAAACCTCAAGAAATATGAGGTTAGTACTTCAGATATGGAGATGGAGGGGTGGAATGAGGAGACAGGGATCACATTTACATTGATCCGTGCTCCGAGGGTGTATTGGGATCCCCTATCAGTTAGTCAGCTGAGAGGTTCGACCCATCAGTGGTGGACGCTCTACCTCGGGGAGAGGTCAGAGGAGGAGGTTCTGTTGGCTGACATTGAGAAGGAATTCCGAGAGGAATTCCTTTATTCCATGATCAAGGTAGAAAAGTGACAGGATTTACTCTCCCTCCAGAAGAAAGTATGTTAGTACAAGAATTGGGGATCAAGTTCAATGATCATTTACGCTTTTCTCCAGATCTATTTCCGAATGAGGAGTCTTCGGTGAGAGATTTGGAGGAGGTGCTTCGTCCTTTTTCTCTAGTATGTTGTTACCCCCTTCACCCTTCCGACATACTTGGTAGTATAGAAGAATGAAGAGGTTGTAGAAAGGATGCACTCATAGAGAGGTGCACCACGAGAGGGGATCCAGCCAGGTTTGTCAAATGGGAAGGTAGTCCGTAGTAGGTCTCCTGCAACATGACCTTCCAGATTCAGGCCAGTGGGGAGCAGGCCCTAGCAATTATAGTTTCGATCTTCGGGTCCTCGTCCCTTTATCATGATCCCAAGACCAAAGTGTTTTTCATGCATAGTTTTTGGGCACATTTAGAGTCGATGCCCGACCCGAGATTAGTATGGTGGTGGTGGGCAGGTTCAGTGCCCAGTTCAGCAACACCAGTTGTCTGCGAAGCCCTTCCCGCAGCAGCAGGACCCTGCTCCTCCGAGGGATGACTTTGCAGGAGGAGGCCAATCTCAGGGTGTTCCACAGGGACTATGACCAGGGCTTGGTCAGTGAGTTGGTCGACAGGAGAGAGGTAGAGGAGATGGGTGTGGATAGTTGCGCGTAGTAGAGTTGGCAGCTCTGGCAGGACCAGAGGTGGTGGGAGGTACGATTTTTTTTTCAAGCACTCCCATTTCTTCTTTGTTTGATTCGGGAGAATCACACTCCTTTTTTTGCACATGGTCTAGCCCTTGATTTGGGTCTAGACGTAGAGAGTCTTTTCGTACCCCTGGTGCTGAGTACACCAGTTGGAGGTCAGACCAGTATATCTTGTATTTGACAGGGATGTGGGACGACGTTGGGACCTCATCGATCTAGTGAGGATCTTCTTTTACTACAGATGCAGCCATATAATGTCATCCTAGGCATCGACTTGTTGTTTTCGGTTAGTGCCGTTATCGAATGCATCTGGAGAAGAGTCATGTTCTCCAACATGGATGGGCAACATGTATATTTTGTTGGCGATTGGAGCTATCAGGTGGGAATCTTGTATGTGAACCCTATCCTTTCCTTGTTAGGCAGGTTATCAGTGGTTTCAAATGATACAGAAATGATTGATGTCCCAGAGGTTATTGGGGAGTTCCTCGATGTTTTTCCCGAGGAGTTTGTGACTCTACCCTCCCCCCCCCCGACATGATGTTGAGTTCGGGATACACGTACTGCCTCGTGCCCATCTGATTTCGATGGCCACTTATCGGATGGCACCTTCGGAGTGGCGGGAGTTACAGATTTAGATTGTCGATCTGATGGGGAAGGGTTTTGTTCGACCCAATTTGTCGCCATGGGTTGCTCAAGTTTTGTTCTTGAAGAAGGAAGATGGTGGTCATAGGCTATGCATAGACTACCGAAGGTTGAATCGGGCAATGGTCAAGAACTGTTACCCCCTTCCAAGGATAGATGATCTCTTCAACCAGCTAAGGGGAGCAGGTTGGGTTTCTATGATTGATCTACAATTTGGATGTCATCTGCTGATGTTAAAGGACAGTGACATCTCGAAGACGACTTTCAGCTGCAGGTATGGGCACATAGAAATTTTAGTGATGCATTTTAGAGTTACGAATGCAACAGATGTGTTCATGGGACTTTTGAACATTTTCTTCTTAGAGTTTCTGGACCGGTTCGTCATTGTTTTTATCGACGAAATCCTGATCTACTCAAAATCAGAGGAGAAGCACATTGAGAACCTCAGGTGAGTCTTGGAAGTCCTTAGACACCACTATCTTTATGGGAAATTTAAAAAGTTTATGTTCTTGACACAAGAATCACACTTCCTTGAGCACATAGTGTCTCAGCATGGAGTGTCAGTGGACCTGTCGAAGGTGGAGACAGTTGTTTCTTGGGTGGCACCCAAGAGCATGGCATAATTTCGTAGTTTCCTGGGGTTGGCAGGTTATTATCGGAGGTTCATTTTTGACTTCTCTCGATTTGCTGCTCCATTGACAACTTTGACTAGGAAGGACCAGGTCTTCCTATGGAGCGATCAGTGCTAGAAATATTTTGACTACCTGAAGGAGAAGTTGGTCAGTGCTCCAGTACTTAGGTTTCTAGAGCAAGGGTTGTTTTATGATGGGTATTGTGATTCTTCTGGCATTGGTTTGGGTGCGTACTGATGCAGAAGAAGGGTGTGATATGTTATGGGTCTAGCCAGTTGCGCCCTCATGAGCGTAACTATTCCACCCACGACCTAGAACTTCCAGTAGTAGTGTTCAAACTGAAGTTATGGTGACATTACCTCTTTGGGGAGCGCTTTTTGGTCTTCTCAGATCCCAAGATCTCATGTTATATCTTCTCCTAGCGTGACCTAAACATACGGCAGCAGTGATGGGCCGAGTTTCTCCAATACTATGACTTCAAGATCTCTTACACTGATGTTAAGGAAAATTTTGTGGTTGGTTTCCTGAGTAGGAAGTCTCATAAGGAAGTTGTCCGAGAATCCACTGATACTTGGAAGGCGATGAGAGATTTGGCTGCCTTGCACATGGATGCAAGGGGAGACGGTGTTAGAGGCTGTTTGTTTCAGATGACGGTGCAGTCCTCCTTGTTGCAGCAAGTGGAAGAGTCTCAGTGGGGAGACTTCGATGTGGAAGTAATGCGGGATCATAACGATCAGGGAAACACTCTAGAAGGATGGTCAGAGGACAACCAACATCAAATGCTTTTTCACAGATGGTTTTTTTGTTCCAGAGGTGATGTGTGAGGGAGTTCTCTGTGAGTTCCATAGCTCAGCATAGGCGGTACATCTAGGAGTTTCAAAAATGTAATGAGGCCTGAGGGAATATTTTTGGTGTCCCGGGGTGAAACGGGCAGTGGTAGAGTTTGTGGCTAAGTTTCTAGTGTGGCAGCAAGGCTGAACACCATGTTCCCAGTGGTTTCTTGCATCCTTTAGATGTCCCCGAGTGTAAGTGGGATGATATCTCAATGGACAACATCACCGAACAACCTAGAGCTCATGGTGGTTATGATGCTATATGGGTAGTGGTTGATCGACTAACGAAAGCATCTCACTTCTTAGCAATTAATGAGTCGGGCCCAGTGAGTACCTTTGCACAGAGGTACGTAGACGAGGTGGTTCATTTTCATGGAGTTTCGAAGACTATCATCTCAGATCAGGATACTCAGTTTACCTCATGAGTCTGGAGGGGGTTACAGCATGATTTTGGCACCCAGCTACGCCTTAGCAGTACTATCCACCCCCAGACCGATGGGCAGACATAGTGGATTATCCAGACTATGGAGGACATGCTGCAAGCATGTGTTCTGGATTTTGGAGGGTCATGGGTGCAGAACATTCCTCTAGTAGAGTTTTCTTACAAAAACAGATTCCACTCTACTATTGTAATTGCACTGTTTGAGGCATTGTATGGGAGACTAGCTCGTTCACCCATTTTCTGGGCAGAGGTTGGTGATACAGGTGCTCTTGGACAAGAGTTAGTAAAGAGAACCACCGAGAAAGTTTATCTTGTGCGTGAGAGGATTAAAGGGGCTCAGGACCGATAGAAGCCTTATGCTGATCATCGGTGGAGGCCCTTGGAGTTCAAGGTGGGAGATCATGTGTTATTGAACGTTTCCCCTCGATGGGGGCAGCAGAGGATTGGGAAGGGGAGAAGCTCTCCCCAAGGTTCATCGGACCTTTTGAGGTGCTGAGGCAAGTCGGAGAGGTGGCATATTAGCTGTCCTTGCCACCTCAGTTAAAAAAGGTTCATGATGTCTTCCACGTCTCGCAGATTCGTCAGTACTTACACGACGACTCTCACGTTATTGATTTGGGACAGTTAGATATAGGAGACGATGTAACCTTCGAGGAATGACCAGTCAGAATCATGGATCGTGAAGAGAAGGTGCTTCGTGAAGAACCATCGCCTTGGTTCGTGTGTTGTGGAGGCATGGCGGCCTCAAAGAGGGCACATTGGAGTGGGAGTCTCAGATGCACGCTCAGTACCCGGAGTTGTATTGAAATGTGTTTTTCTTTGTTCTTAGGAGATTTTTTTTGATGTTATACTATTTACCTTTGATATATGGAATGCTTGGCTTGTCGGTTGTAAGAGGTTTTGTTTCCTTGTTCTCTGGAAGTGTGTATCATGTCCGGATGTGAGGAGAAAGGGAAAAACCCGATCCTTAATGGAGACACATTAATGCGAATGTGATTGAACCCGTGTGGGAAAGTTAGTGCTGCCTAAAGCAGATAATATCTCAACATGGGATAAGGAATTCCCCAAGCCATGTGTTCGGGCAATTTGTTGGTTGTACGGTGTTGGGATGCAGTGTAAGTTGGAAAAAAATCCTGATATATGGAAGTCGAAAGACCCAATTCTCAATCAAGATGCATTAATGAGGATGATATTATACCCATGCAGGCGAGTCAGTGCCGCATAAATTGGATAATATCTCGACATAGGAAAAGGAATTCATAACACCTATGATTAGGATTGTTCTTTGGTTTCCTGTCATAACGAGATCCCTAAGAGGTATCCTGTAGGGTTCCAATGGGTTGGTTTTGAATTCTCAGGGACAAGAATGTATTAAGAGGTTTCTGGTGTAATGTACCAGACCTCTCTGGCCCTTTCCTTTATCGAAAAGAAGGTCATGATGTTTTCTGGAGTGTAGGATGGAATTTTCCCACTTTTCATAATTTTTGTGACTACACACCATGTAGTGTGAGTACATGCCGTGTACCTCCTTTCTGAGTACACCCAGTGTTGAAGCCGTTTACTTTCCACGTGAAATAAATAAGCACACGCCGTGTATCCCATCCTACATGTCGTGTAGTTTCTCCCTGCATACGAGTTACCCTCAAACCGTGTGTTGACCAGTCAACGGTCGTGTGTCATGTTGAATGTCGTGTTGGATGCCGCGTGGGGACCGTGTGGAATGGCCGAGTACATGGCGTCTACTAGGAAGTACACACCATGTACGTTAGTTTTTCTCACCTATACATGTAGGGGTCCTCTCCTCCTTTTAAGATCATTCCTCTCCTCCCCTTTCCTTCAAGCAGAGCCCTCCCGAGAGACTCCAAAGCTCTTTTCTTACATAACTTCTTCATCTGAGCTCCGATTAATGATTCGTCATTAGCCACGAGAACATAACGATGAGAAGGAACTTCTGAGATTAGATATGTTGTTTTCCATTTTTAATTTCCTTCCCATCTTCCACACGAGGAGTTTTTTTTTTGGGTTTTGACAGACTTGACCGACGCCGACTGGCGACTTCTAAAGTTGATCTGAGGCAGTGTATTGATCAGAACGTGTTGAGGTAGGGATTTTACCTTCGTCTCTCTAATTTGTGCATCATTAGGGAGGGGTTTCCTCTTACTTTCATGAGACATAGTTGAACTAGTTTAATGAAGATAATAACTGGCTTAAAGAATGGGGATGGGGAAGTTGTTATGTTGTGAATTAAATAGGCTTATGCCTACTGAAAATCACGGTCGTTGGGGGACTTTTCTTGAACAATTAAATGTTGCCCTATATTTCTAGACCTTTTATGGATGGAAAAATTGTGGAATATGGAAATTGGTTAATCACATAAAGTTGGTTGATTAAATGAATATCCAGAACCTTTGTGGGATCACCCCGGATGGACAAAATGGAATAATGAACATATGGGTGTTGGTTTTGTTACGTGGTGTGTGAAAGGGGGGTGTGAATCATTGGTTCTTACGAATAGTATGGGATGTGGGGCTGTGGTAAATGATATTAAAGGGGCAATGATGTGGTATGAGCCTTGATTTGTGATACAGTTGTGGAGATGTGGTTATAGTGGCAGTAGGGCTGCAATAATGGGATGTGATATTAAAAGAAAGTGGAAAGTTGATAAATGAACTGTGGGGAACGATAATGAATTAAACACGGGAACAATAAAATGGGGATTTATTGATGTTAAAATGGTTGGTTTTGTGTTTCTCATGTTTTATCTAACTTGATTTGTGGTTGGCAGGGTTTTTCTACGAAACGCTTGATCTGGTTTGATATTTTTCTAGTAGTTAAGGAAATAAATAACTAATACGATCGAAACATGAATACCTAAATGGGGTTGGGATTTTTTGTTGTAAGCACGCTTCGTATTATCAGTTCTAAGGCATGTGCTTAGTTTCTCTGTTAAGAGGCCATTGAATGGGCTGTGTGTTTGGTAAACATATATGTATTTTTATCTTTGTGTTTTGTAGCACCCCACCCATGTTGATCACCTATTGTCAAACACTCCCATTTCATGGGAGAGGGTGGTTTCCCCGTAGTTACTAGATCCTTCTTGATCTTTCTTCCACAGGCTATGATGGCTTGAGGCAACTTGATACCTAAGAGCCTTCAGGATGGTTTCGATTGGTGTGTATTTATCCCAAGAATCTTCAGGTAGGTTTACTGTTCCCAAGAATCTTCGGGATGAGGCCCAGGTGTGTTCGGGCAGGGATGTGATTGTGTTTTGTGAGGCCCATGAGTTTTTGGGTGGGATATGTGGTTTGTGAGGCCCAGGTGTGTGTGGGTGGGATGTGTGACTTATGAGGCCCAAGTGTGTGCAGGTGGGATGTGTGACTTTTGATGCCCATGTGTGTGTGGGAAGGAAGAGTGTGGTAGCGTTAGGACGTTCCCCATTAGGAAGAGCAGCTAACTAGTGGGGGGAAATGGTGTGGGGTACCCAATACTCATGTTATTATATACTACTACCAGTTTTTTTTTGTGTTTTTGGTGATCGTGGATGGTGAGGTTGGGTGGATTGAATTCCTTGTAAGGTTTTGGTTTCTTCTTTTTTTTTCTCACGGGGTAGTAGGATGTCTCCCCACCTGTGCACGAGTGCTTTATGTTTCCCTACTGGGTATACTTGTATTCTCACCCTACATTTTTGTTCAGGTTTCCAGGATGACTACCAGGGTCATGCAGGACCCTACTAGTCAGGGCAGTTGGAGATTTTGTAGTTTCTCTACTCTTGTAAATTTTTTATTAAACTTTTGAGTTTTCTTGTACTTGTACTTTGTTTCAAAATTGTTTAAACATGCTTGTGGGATTTGGTTGGGTTTATTTTCATTTAATTGTTCCTTTTTCTTTTGGTGTTTGACTCATCCTATTCCATAATCTTAAATTATAAAAAGGGTAATGACTCCCATATTTGTGAAAACTCATACCCTTGGTGCTAGTCGCCACTCTGGGGCCTACTGGAGGTGGGACATGGGGGTCATTATCTCCCTTTCACCATAGCCAGCTCAGAAGGGTCATCCTTGGTGGGAGGGGGTTGTGACAGATAAATTCAATTATAAATAATCATTAGAATGTTAAAAAAATTTCCTACATAATGGTATTTTATTTATAATATTTAGACAATAAATAATTTAATTTATTTATTACACAATGGTGATGCAGTAATTACCCAATTAGTGAAATATTAAAATAATTGATATTATAAATATACAAATAAATATAAGTTGAGACTTTTTATTAATTACAATATTTTTATTGGTTAATATGACATATTTTTATTGGTTATATGAATTTTATTCGAAGTAATAATGCTGTTATGAATTTATCAAAAACAAAAAACCCAATAGTGTCAAAATTGTCGTAAAAGAGTTTTTAAAAAAAATAATATATTATTAGTTGATATTATATTCCTAAAAATATAAGGTTCAGCCACAAAAACTAATATAATGATTGTACTATCATTAATGGACCACTTGGGGGGTCTCTTGGATGTATATAGTATGTTTATTAACTATATAATATAAAAATACAATGAGACATTGTAAATGTCAAACTATTTAACTTAGAGTTAAATCAAAATGATAAGGTTACTATAGTGACCCAAACATGTCTAAAATCTATTGGCTAAGTGTTTTATGACCCATATCCACCTTAGACATGAATAATCCACTTTGAATCCATTATAAACCGAATATGAATTTGTTATATTTTAATACTTTGAGATTTTCCCAAAGAGCCCCTCCTCCCACTTATAAAAGGAAACCACTTCTAACCAATTATTCATACCTTCAAAGACTTTTGGTTCGTACAACCTCTACAGAACTACCCTATAAACTATACTCCCTTAATACTATAGGCCTTACTTTAGTAAAAAATCCAGCCTATGTATCCCTTTGGTCAAATCAAAATGAAGAACCCGAAGAAGAGGTAATGTTTTCAACACCCTCTTTCACGTTCCTTTCTTCATCCACTTCTTCATTATTTGTTATTTACATTATAAAATAAAAAATCCAGTATCTTCTATATACATTTTTGTTATTATAAATATGGTATAACCATATTCAGTATTCTATCCATCCTTTGAATGACATGTCACCGTACGTGCGTACGTACGACCTACTGTCTCCACGTCGTGGTGTAATTGTTATTCAATACATTATTATTTGTATGGTTAAAATAATGACGTGTAATTCATGTAAATAATAAATATAACATGATAATTATTATTTATATATTATATACCATCCAATAATATATTATTTGAATATCAAAATAATGATATTGTCGCTCGTGCGTACGTATTGATTACCATATCCACGAACGCGATGAGATTCATTCCCCATCTTATCCATTCAAGAATAGATTTTATTTGATGATTGAAAATAATTTTTAAGGACATTATATCATTATGTATATAAATAATATACAACCTATCCACAACAAACAAGGCTTATGTAACAAAACATATTAAATAAAATGAGTAAGTTAACACTCGAAACGAAGATAGTACTATGATATTATTAAAAAAAATGTTAAAATATAATATATGGTGTCATAACTATGTATATGGTTCTAGTATAATGTAGTAACAATGTTTTAACAATTATACAACAGGTTAACATACCATCGACTAAGGAAAAGTACAAGGTAAGGGTTTATTTCACAATCCGTTCATTATCCGATGTTGTTTATACGTAATTATCTACTGGGACCTCTTTATCATCCACATCCATTTGTCTTAAAAAAATTATTTCAAAACATTCTTACTACTTTATATAATATGGTTTAAAGTCATTTATACCCTTGTTTACATTTTTATAATAATTTTATAAAGGAATCATAAGGTTATTTTTCAAACAAGGTACTTTTTAACCTTTTCGACAAAATTAAGTTAAGAATGACTTTTTTTAACTTATATGGTGGGTGAGGCTATTTTTCACAATTTTAAAATATTCAATGATTCCCTTACAAGCTTATAAAAAATTTCAATGTAAATGTTTTATTTTATAATTATGTGTCTTTTAAATTATTTCAAAAAAATAGATATTTCTCTCAAATAGTTTTTATTTCATCTATGTTAACATCTTTTGATGGATTTTAGGCTTATTTGAAGTTGATTTATTATTATACAATACATCCATATTATATTGAAGGTTTTGTGACATTTTTGACTATGGAAGTGTTATTTTTATACCATTCATGGTTTATGGAGAAAATATTTACATTTCGTATGCTAGTTTTTATACGAATGTTTATGTTATGTTTAAACCTATTAATATGAGGAATGAATTGGAATTAGTAAGTGACAGGTGGAGCCCGATATAGCTAATCGATGTATCGGTAGGTCTCATGAGAAAAACTAGTGTCTTGGCATGAGGCCATGAAAAAAATATTATTTTTAGTCTTGGCACGAGGCCTTGGATATGTTGTTATGATAGTATTTCATTATTAATTCCATCATTATAAAAGTGGTTTTTGATATTTCATGTGATTATTCAACTAGTATAACATCCATGTGAATAAGTAAATGGAATTATTTCATTTTATTTCTACCATATTAAGGTGAATTTCATATTTAAAAGTATTTTTTATTTATACATTTCCTTAAATGTTTATGTCAATTTTTGAAAGTTTCTTCTCTATTGTTATCCTTACTGGTCACAGACACATGAAGGTTTTACGAGTATATAATCTTTCAAAGAAAACATTTTTTAGGACTATGGATTATATCAATAAATTGTTCAATTTTTTTAAGTGTTTTACAAGATTGGAATTATGTATTTTGATTCATAAACTGATCTAGTTTATCCCATTGTTTAGAAATGGTGCCTAGTGGAATGAATGGAAACCGTATCAATGCATGCACTCTAAGTAGGGATTTCCCTCCTGCTCAAGATAATTATAGTGGATTTGGTGATACAACTGGTGTTGATGAGATTATCACTATAGTGTGACAACTCACTCAGGTTATGAATAATAGCCTTACCCATATGGAGCACCCTAATCCACTGCATGGACGATCAATGTTAGATCGCTTCATGAGGCAACAACCACCAATATTTAATGGGAGTACAAATCCATTAGTAGCTGATCAATGGAAAAGTTATCTGGAGAAAATATTTTAGGCTTTGGGGAGTAGTAAAAATGAAAAAGTTTTCATGGTAGTTTATCGCCTCACTATAGATTCTGATCAATGGTTTTCATTGATATAGAACACAAAGGAGGATGATGAAGTATCAAATATGGAATGGAGGGAGTTAAAATAGATTTTATTAGAAAAATACATTCCTCGTGACCATTGAGTAGATATGGAAGGGAAATTTCTCAGTCTGAGGGAAAAGGAGGATGAGAATGTCGCAAAGTATGTGGCTAACTTTACAGTGTTATCAAGGCATGTGGAAGATTATATACGTAACCCTAGAAGTAAGATTTATTGTTTCTTTGATGGGTTAAAACAATTATTTCGTTGAGCATTAGTATCACAATCCTTCTCATCATACAAAAATATTGTCTCGTGTGCTATCAAAATAGAAAAGGAATTCTCTAATTCTTATGAATTTAAATCAAAGAAAGAATAGAAGAGATCTGCTAACCACTCTTGAAATGGAAATAAAGAGAAGAAGGGAAAAGTTGATTATCCATCCTATAGTAAATGTGGGAAGAAACCCCCCCGGTACTTGCCTTAAGGGAATGATAGTATGTTACAAGTGTGGTGAAAAAGGCGACCAAGCTCATGATTGTAAGGGAAAGAGTGTTTCTGTCAATGTGGAATGAAATAATTGTAGAGAAATGGGGCATTATGAAAATGAATGTCCTAAGTGTAAGGGGAACATACCTCGGAAAAGGCCATGGGATCAAGGATAAGCTTATGCTATCACCACTGCTGAGGATGAAGCTCCGAAAGATGTGGTGGCAGGTAATTTAATGGTTTCCTAAAGTTTAGAAAATGATTTATTTGATTCTGGATCATCACATTGTTTCATATATTCCTAGATTACATAGAAAATTATATATTTCCAATTTGATTTAACAAGGGAGTTTTCTGTTAAAACTCCTAAGGGAAGTAGCATTGCTGCAATGTTCTGTGAATCAGTTCCCATTAGATCATATAAATGTTCCTTATCTGCTGATCTCATCATCATAACTTTGATTGAGTTTGATATAACACTTAGTATAGATTGGATTTCGGACCCTGATGCGATGATTTATTGTGAGAAGAAGGAGGTTACGATTTTTGATGATGATGATATGGAACACCTTATCTTTAGAGCTAAATCGTCACCACCTAATTCTTATAAAGATCCACCACCAGTAGATCAACTAAATTCAATTATTGGGGAGGAAGAGAATGGAATGACTGTGGGTGAGGAAATGAATGTTCAAATAGGGGATGTACCTATTGTGAGAGAATATGTAGATGTGTTTCCTGAATATTTACCTGGACATCCTCCAGAATGAGAAATTGAGTTTTCAATTGATTTAATTTCTGGTTCAAGGCCTATATCGAAGACCCCTTATAGAATGGAAACAATGGAATTATTTGAACTAAAGAAACAACTAGTGGAATTTATTAATAAGGGATTTATTCACCCTAGTGTTTCTCCATGGGGAGCCCCTATTTTTCTTGTTAAGAAGAAGGAAGGATCTACGAGGCTATGTATCGACTACAGGGAAATAAATGCTATAACAATAAAGATCAAGTATCACCTACCACGTATTGATGATTTATTTGAACAACTGCATGGAGCTCAATACTTTTCAAAGATTGACCTTTGATCTGGATACCATCAGTTGTGTATAAATAAGGAAGACATTCCGAAGAAAACATTTTGACCAGGTATGGGCATTACGAGTTTACAGTAATGCCTTTGGGGATCACTAATGCACCCTCTGTATTTATAGATCTAATGAACAATGTTTTCAAGGAATATCTTGATGATTTTGTTGTGGTATTTATTGATGATATATTGGTATACTCCAAAAGATACGAAGATCATGAAAATCACTTGCGCATTATCCTGAACATACTGAAAATACATGAATTATATGGGAAGTTTATAAATTGTGAATTCTGGCTTCAAAAGATTTAATTTCTTGGCCATATTTTCCCTATGGATGGAGTCTCTGTTGATCCTGCTAAGACAAGAGCAATCCAAGAATGGCCAGCACTAATGAGTATAACTGAGGTATGCAATTTTATTGGTTTACCAGGTTATTATCGACGTTTCGTAAAAAATTTCGGCCAATTGGCTAACCCACTAACAGAGGTCACACGTAAAGGGGTTAAATTTTTTTGAAAAAAAGAGTGTGAATAATTTTTTGAAGAAATTAAGAGAAGATTAGTCAATACTCTTATATTGAATCTACCATAGGGGAATTATGGGTTTGTTATTTATAGTGAATCTTCATTGAAAGGACATTTTTGTGTTCATACGAAGAATGATAGGGTTATTGCCTATGCATCATGACAACTGAAGAATCTTGAGCAAAAATATCCTACTCATGATATTGGGTTAGCTGCTGTAATCTCTTCTTTGAAGATATGGAGACATTATCTCTATGGTGAGAAATGTGGGAGTTATACTGATCACAAAAGTTTGAAGTATATTTTCTCACAGAAAGAAATCAACATGACACAAATGAGATGGCTTTAATTACTCACGGTTTATGACTGCATGATACCCTACCACCCGAGGAAGGCAAATAAAGTTGTAGATGCTTTGAGTAGAAAGGATCATGGAGTTTTGAACAAGATGATAGTTGAAAGGGATCCTATTTTCATGGATCTAGTAAATATGGATATGGGAATCATATTGGATGGTGAACCATCAATACATTTTCAAATTGTTTCCAAAACATCTTTACTAGAAAGGATAAAGAGTTCTCAGACTGATGATGAAGAGTTTCAAAAGAAGATTAAAGCTGTGAATGATGGGAGATTGAGTGACTTTGAGTATGAAGATGTAATTTTGAAATTTGAGAAGAGACTTTGTGTTCCCAATATTCCTGATCTAAAAAGATAGTTGTTGGATGATTATCATTATTCCAATTTCCCAATACACCATGGGAGCAAAAAAATGAATATATATTTGGAAGAACATTTTTGGTGGGACAATATGAAGAGGGAGATTTCTGATTTTGTGTCAAGATGTCTGGTTTTTCAAAAATTGAAAGATGGAAGGCAACATCCTGGAGGACTCATGAAACCTCTCCCCATACCAGAGTGGAAATGGGATAATATCATGATGGACTTTATCATGGGACTACCAAAGACACCTATAATAAACAATTCAATATGGGTCATTGTTGATCATCTTACCATGTAAGCACATTTTATTGCTACAAGGGAAGATTTACCACTTGAAAGTATAGCAAGACAATATATTAATGAAGTTTTGAGACTTCTTGGAGTACCCCTATCATTTGTTTCGGATCATGATCCCCGTTTTACATCAAGATTATGGAGAAGTATTTAGAGGACCTTGGATATTGAACTTCGTCTGAGCATAGCTTACCAGCCTTAAACAAATGGAAAATAATAACAGACTATTCAAACCTGAGAAGACATGTTGAGATATTGCTCACATTACTTTCAAGGTATGTGGGATCAATATTTACCACTGGTAGAATTATCCTATAACAATAGCATCCATTCAAGTATTTGGATGGCACCATATGAAGTGTTATACGGAAAGCGATGTCGCACATCAACTTGTTGGGATGAAGTTGGTGAAAGAAAACTCGTAGGCCTAGAACTGGTGGAGGAAACGATGGAAAAGTTAAAGGTAATGAAAAACCACATCAAAGTATCTCAAAGTTGGCATAAGAGCAATGCTGACAACCGAAGGAAGGATTAGGAGATTTAGGTAGGAGATCATGTTTTATTGAAGGTATCTCCATCAAAGGGAGTTATAAATTTCGGTAAGAAAGGTAAATTGAGTCCCAGGTACATAGGACCTTTCGAAATTCTAGAACGAATTATGGTTGTAGCTTCATGTTTGGCAATGACGCCAAGTCTCTTCAAAGTTCCAGATGTATTCCACGTATCACTATTGAGAAAATACAGGCCTTACCCAACGCATGTACTCACCTATGAGGAATTAGAAATGGAACCTGATCTGTCTTATTGTGAAGAGCCTATCAGTATCCTTGATACCAGAGAAAAATTGCTAAGAAACCGGACTACTCGTTTGGTAAATGTTCTATGGAGAAACAATAAGATAGAAGAGGCAACGTGGGAACCCGAGAAACAAATGATGAAGAACCACCCGTGTCTTTTTATGCAATAATATTCTAGAAATTTTGAGGATGAAATTATATGAAGAAGGGAAGAATGTAACACCCCAAGCATTCACGGCATGTTTCCCTTTGAATAATGCAATAGCTTGGATTGTACGCAATTTTGAGGTTCTAACACATCGTGACCAATCAAACTAGCCGTAATGAATGGTAATAACAACTTTTTGAAATTTTATAAATTTTATCATTCAAAATGGACTACATTTTTGGATTTGGGATATCAAAATTATCCTAGGCTGAAATTTTGGTATTTTTCTGAATAAATTCAATTTTTGATGAATAGTGAAAACACTGAGTTATTGGTCAAAAACGACTTTTTACTTAAATAATTATTTATTTTAATTAAATTTATTTTAGGTAAAAATAGATTTGTAATAACTATATATGTTCAATGTAATTCATCGGCGTCAGTTTAAAATAATTTTAGACATATAAAAATTTTATTAAACATTTCACCGTCTTTTACCCATGTCCTAAGAGAATTTCCAAATTCACATAAAACAAAATTTTACTCCTTCAGTGAGTGGAATTTCGAAAATCTGAGAGAAATGGTTAATATCAAGGAGTAAAATTTGGTTCAATAAGATAAAAATAATTTTTGGTGAATAGTAACTTTTAACCTTTATTTACCACGGTTAAAAGTAAATAGGGTAATTAAGGGTAAAAATGATATTATTATTACCCTAACACATGTCCTAATTCTATTGGTTAAGTATAATTGGACCAAAAACAACATTAGGAATAAAATATGAACCTCTTTGGCCTACTTGAATTAGATTAGGAAATTTATTATTATTAATTTTAAAGAAGAGTTAAAAGAGTTAAAATAAAAGTTTAATAACTAAAACATTTTTAATATGGGGTAATACATAAGATAATTTCGATTATAAATAATCATTAGAAGGATAAAAATATTTCCTACATAACAGTATTTTATTTTTAATTTTTAGACATTAAATAATTTAATTTATTTATGACACAATGGTGATGTAGTAATTACCTAATTCGTGAAATATTAAATTAATTTATATTATAAATATTCATTACAAAGGTAAAATATTTCCTACATAAAAGTATTTTATTTTTAATTTTTAGACATTAAATAATTTGATTTTTTATGACACAATGGTGATGCAGTAATTATCTAATTAGTGAAATATTAAAATAATTGATGTTATAAATATTCAAATAAATGTAATTTGAAACTTTTTATGAATTCCAACAATTTTCTAGGTTAATATGACATATTATTATTGGTTATATGAATTATATTAGATGTAATAATTTTTTTATTAATATCTCAAAAATAAAATACCCAATAGTGTCAAAATTGACATAAAATAGTTTTTAAAACAAATATTGTATTATAAATTGATATTGTATTTCTAAAAATCTAAGAATTGGAAAAAAGACTTATATAATGATATTTGTATCATTAATGGACCACTTTGGGGTCGCATGGAAGTATATAGTAACTTTATTAACTATATAATAAAAAAATACAAAAAGACATGGTAAAAGACAAACTATTTAACAAAGAGTTATTCCTAAAAGGTAAGGATACTATAGTGACCCAAACCTATCTAAAATCTATTGGATGAGTATTTTTCGACCTATACCCACTTTTGACATTGAATAATCCACTTTGGAATCATTTTAAACCGAATATGAATTTATTATAAATTAAATCATTAGGTTTTTCCAAAAGAGCTCATCCTCCCCCTTATAAAAGGACACCAATTCTAACCAATTATTCATACCTTCAAATCCCTTTGGTTCGGCCAAACTCTACCCAAATACCCTCTCAACTATCCTCCCTTAATCATAGAGGCCTTAGTTTAGTGATAATGAAAACATAAGTATCCCTTATGATAAAATCAAAAGGAAGAACCCGAAGAAGAGGTAATGTTTTCACCACCCTCTTTCAAGTTCCTTTCTTCTTCCACTTCTTCTTCATTTTTTATTTCCATTCAAAAATAATAACTCCATTATCTTATATATACTATGATGTTATTATAAATATGGTATAACCATCTCTATTATTCTATCCATCCTTTGAATTACATGCCACCATATGTGCGTATGTACGGCCTACCGCCTCCACGTCATGGTGTAATTGTTATTCAATACATTATTATTTGGATGGGTAAAATAATGATTTGTAATTCTTGTAAATAATAAATATAACATGATAATGATTATTTATATATGATATAAATCCAATTATATATTATTTTAATATCAAAATAATGATATTATCACTCGTGCGTACGTATGGATTACCATCTCCACGAACGCAATGATATTTAATCCCCATCGTATCCATTCAAGAATAAATTTTATTTGATGGTTAAAAATAATTTTTAAGGACTTGATATAATTCTGGATATGAATAATAAACAACCTATCAACAACAAACACGACTTATGTAACAAAAAAAGGACCTTGTTAGGAAAATGACGTAAAGATTCCTTTATGAGGAATGCATTGGACATAGTAAGTGATGAGTGAAGCCCGTTAAATCTCCTCGATGCATCAGTATGTCTCATGAGAGAAACTAGTGTCTTGGAAAGAGGCATTGACAAAATCTTATTAGTAGTCTTGGGACGAGGCCTTGACTACGTGGTTATGATAGTCTGGCATTATGCATTCCATCATTATTAAAGTTGTTATTGATATTGCATGGGATTATTTGACTAGTAGAATATCCATGTGAATAAGTAAATGGAAATATTTCATTTTATTTCTACCATATTATGCTGAAGTTCATGTTTAAAAGGATATTGTTTTAGTTATACATTTCCTTAAATGTTTATGATTATTTATAAAATTTTCTGCTATATGTTTTTCCTTACTAGTCATTTGAGCTCACCCCTTTCCATGTTTTATTTTTTCTAGGATGTGAAGAAGTATTTTATGAATGTCCTGCGTGGATAGTATAAGGAGATATGAGTGTGGAGACAAGATTTTGTTGTAGTTTTCAATTTATGATGTAATTTAAACTTTATGAATGTATCTAGTTATTCCAAGGCTACAAAACTAATCGATCTTTCGAGACTTGATCTTCTTGTGATCATGCCAATGTTATGTAATAATGCACTGACTCTGGGTAACTGGGGTTGGGGCGTTACAATAGGGGATACTGAACTTCTCTGACGAAGTAAGATTTAATAAGCTTATCCACTTCATATTCAACTTTGGAAGCATAAGTTGGGTGTGTTCTTCTTGCGGCTTGATCAAATCCTTTATGTTCTTCTGGAAATACCAAATGATGAGTAGAAACATCGGGATCATGCACTGGCATTTCTGTATAATTCCAAGAAAATATATCTCTATTTTTCTTTAAAAATGAAATATATATTTCATTCTCTTCCAGAGTCATGGCCACACTAATTAAAGTGGGGTGTGGATCTTCTTTTGTACCCATATTTATTTCTTTGAGTTCATCCACAGTGGTAAGGATACCCTCTTCAAATGCTGAAGGAGAATCTCGAAGATCTTCCACTTCTTCATCACCATGTGTTATCTCTTCTGTATCTACTTTCATAGTAGATGATGAAGGAGAATTTCCATGATTAGGAGAGATGTTAAAATTTGAACATCTTGAAGAAGAAGCTTCCGTTTCTGATCCCATTGATGATGAAGGGTCTTCCTTGGGTAAAGTGGAGATGATGAATGGAGAATCGAAATCATCGTTCCCCTTTGAAATTGTTATAACTTCTTCTGGCCTAGTTGGTGAAATATAGAATTGCTGAATTTTAGCGGATAAAATGAATACATCTCTATTTGAGCTTTCATCATTGCTTAGTGAATCACCAATTTCTCCCATGTGGTCTGGATTGATTGTCATAATTGACATTATGGAAGTTTCCATAAGAGTATTTGGGTTTGGGTATATCCTGTCAATTTGACTGATAGGCAACACATAATCTGTACTCACATGTGTGAATGGGTTTACTGGAATCTTTTCCAACCCATATGGAGCATTGACTTTGGTAACCTCCTTTGTTGTGGATTTCTCTTTTCCATCTATGTTATAGAATTCCGCCTCAATGAATTGAGATTCACATGTTTTGAATGGGGCTTTATCAGCACACAATGTACAAATTTGACCATTGAAACAATATTTGAGATATTGATTGTATGATTAAGGGATATCCACATATTGATGTTTCCAAGATCTTCCATGAAAAATATTAAAGGCTGTGTCATGAAGAACAACCATGAATTCTGCATTGGATACAAGATCTACAAACTGAGTTTTGAGTTTGATCTCACACAAAGTAACTTGTTCATTTTTATAATATCCTTGCAACATCAGATTAGAAGGAGATAAATCAGATTCACTAAGGCACAATCGACGAAGTATACGAATGGGGATGAGGTTGACTCGTGAACCATTATCAATGAAATCTCTTCGGATGTCTGCATCATTGACCTTGCCATAGAAATATAAAGGTATAATATGTCCATTCACAACAACATCTTCATCATTATCTATAAAAGATATCACTGAATGGAATTCGACAGGACTATTCTCTACATGGTTGACTTCATCCACATCAATTTCAGTTTCAAATTCCAGAGGAGTTGACAAAGCCTCAATGATTTCCTCCCGAAGAACCTTTGATAGGTTCAAGGAATAAAAAATTGATAACTTGGCCGGTACATGGGAAAAATTATTCAAGACATCATATTTTTGATCCAAAGGTATGTGTTTCCCAACAGGAACATGTGATTTCACAAGTACCGTAGAAGTTGATGCTTTGGAAGTAGATGCTTCTTGTATTGGGTTAGGAGTTGGAAATACTCCTGGCTTTAAAATATTAGACCGAATAGGTCTATTTAATTATTGAGAGGAAGAAGATGGAACCTCTAACCGATCCTCTAGAATAACTATGCCAGGAATAAATCTACCATCTGTGGAAGAACTTGCTTGTTCTTGTTGAGCTCGATGAAGGGATCTGCCACGAGTTTCTACTGCATATATAGTTCTAGAAGGGGTAGAATTGTAACAGTGGCTTATGGGATATCCATATATTCCTCTATATCCTATACATATGTAACTCCCTCTAATTCCTTGTTTTTGATACATGTAACTCGGGCTCATAAGGACCGAAATTATGATTGGAATAGGGATCTATTAAGTGAGTCATATTAACATGACCAAATATCAACTATTCATATAATGAAGATTCTGGCTAATTAGCCAGTTTAGGATGTGTCGTTTGGTGGGTCGGTGCCCGTGGCATTGAAGTATATGGCATAAAATCTTCTAGAGTCATATACAACTTGGGCTTTGAAATGGTCTCGTCTTCTTCTGACTGTTCCTCATTCTTTGAATTATGTCGTTTCTTTGAGGATTTTTCTTTTGTTGAAGTAGGCATTGTTGTGGCATTCATAGCAGAAGACACAATTGGTTTCTTTAATTGTGTTCCTAAAAAGGAAAGAGTTCATTTGATAGTTTTTCTGATCATCCAATCATCATATTTCTACGCATTTTTTCTTTTGACTTCTTGACACTTGCCTTCTTCCTCTAGATTTGTAGCATTAACAAATGCAACCTGAGGTGAAGAACCTTTCGATTTTACTTGTCTCGAGTCCACCATCTTTTGCAGGAGGTATTTTAAGAAAAAACACTCCTGAATTGGATGCCCCAACATCAGATGAAACATGAAATAGTTGGGAAGGCCTTCATCTCCTTCCTTTTTCGTCCTTTTGGGCCTTGGCAATTGAACAAAATTATATTCCAGATCTGAAATGAAGTAACCAGGAACATGTTCATATCAGAAAGAATAAACATTTCCCTTTAACTCCTAAAATTGTTTCCATCTTTGATCTCTTTGATCATCTTGACGACACCGCCTTAATTGTTGACACTCAGAAGGTGGAGCCCTTAGATAAGTTGAAGGTTTTGAAGTAGAAGGCGGTATATGTGCTTGTATAAGTGTAACTATAGTAGTCTCTACTTTACCCATTCTCCTTCCTGGAGCTGATTGAATTACACGAGTTTTATCCTTAGTCTTCGTAAGAGTATTCAATCTTCTATGTGATCGAAGTAAGGTCTCGAAACCATCCTATGTATTTCACTGGGATCAACGGTGTGCGTAACTCATCACTCAAATTTTCCACACAGATTGGAAACAATTCTTCTTGAGGGAGTGCTAAGCTTAAGGAATAAGATAATCCCTTCTAATGAGTAATGAAATCTGAAACCCTTTCATTCTCCCTTTTCATACAATTTTTAAGATCACAAATTGTTGACTTTGAAAATGTTGAGCTGAATTGAAGAATGAATCTTTGGCAGATATCCTCCCATTCGGTAATTGACTGAGATTGCAATCTTCTGTACCAGAAAAAAACAACCCCTTGTAATAACTGTAACAAACACCTTAGCTTATCTACTTCTTGTTGCTCAGGGGTTCCCATCATAGGATTGCAATGAGAAACAAAATGTTTTAAGTGTTTCTCTGGGTCTCCTGATCCATTAAATATTGGGAATGTGGTACTAGGAAAATTTGATGGGGGAGGAATTGCATCAACCCATTCAGGGTAAGCTCTCTTCTCCAGTTAATTTTTTTCACGCTTTCCCTCCATAGCTTCCATCCGAGATGTTAATGACTCAATGGTAGTCCTTGACTATTGAGAAACATCTGGCTGATCTTGGACCTGAGAGGGTTTCATAACTGGAGCTTGAACAGGTGTGGTGGCCGGTACTGCAACTGATGGTAGTACCACCTATTGTTGTTGCACATGACCCATAGGACTAGAACTATGAGGGTGTACTTGTAAAAGAGGATACTCCTGATCCAACTTAGTAGCTATAAAAAATTCCCTTAGCTGACTAACTCCAGCACGCTTAGGAGGAAGACTACCTTAAAGTAGTTCTGTATTCAAACTCCCTAATTCCTTCATCTCTTCCTCTGGTTGTTCAAATCTTTACACTAGTGAGAGTGATTGTCCTTCTCCAGAGGGAGGGTGGAATGTAACTGTATTATTTTCATTCACCTTGTTAAAAACCTTTCAGAGAGGGGTATGTTGGTTATTTGATTGAATACCTAGATTTTGGGTAATCCTTTGATTTATTTTACACACACCTTCTTCATTTGCCTATGTGTGCACAGCCTCTTGAGCAAGAACTTCCTTATATGATCCCTCTGAGTGAGCCTCATGTTATGGTGGATCAGAAACAAAGGCATTGACTACATTTATTGATTCATAACACATTGCATCTCTTCTATAAATATTTCTACGATATTGTCTTCTTCCATGTCCTTAATGAGACACTGCCTTCTGTTGAGTTGATCCCTTAATAACTTCTTGATGAAATGTAATTTGGAGGGAATTTTCTGATAATTCGGCTCTCCATTCCTCTTGGGGCCTCTTCCCTAATCAAGATAATACTTTCTTTTCATTGAGGAAGAGATTGAGTATTTGAATAATTCCCCAGTCTGGTGGACTGGGGCTGTTCCTGCTATTTCTGCTCATCTCTGTGAATCGTATTTGTTGATTCTAAGGGTTGGGCTAAAAGAGTCCACAGTTTGGAAAGGTGGGGTGGTTTTTGAGCTTCTACATCTGATACTTTCTTGAAATCTCTCTAGATATTGTAGACATTAGTCCGGAAATTAGCTGGATGCATCAAACTACATCCACTCAAATAACCTAGCTCAAAAGACCATTAGATAATTTCTGACACTTCTGTCACTTGATGATGTGCATGTTCTCAACGAGAAGATTTTTCGATATTCTCATTGTCCTGATTCAAGAGTAACTCGAAAACTTGTTCACTGTATTCCTGACTTTGAGAAGAACTAGTTGAGGAATGTTCTTGGGAGAGCATTTGATTACAAACAAAGCCAATTGGCTGTGGCCGACCATGGGCCATAACATTGCATGAGACCATTTTTGGTAGACATTGTTGACTTGAGAGTATAGAGAAATGTAGTGCTCCATGGATACCCCATCCCCTAATATGAATATCAGATGAGGCATTGGAAATTGACTGGGGAAACCTTTTAAGTGAGCCAAGGCATGAACACTGAAGGGATCTTTGCTACTTTTCAGACTTCAGATATCGAGAAACTAAGATAGAGGCCAAATCGATTTGGTGTTGTAACCCATCTATTATCTTTACATTATATTCATATTCATCATAAGATAATATTTTCTTTTTCAAATTGACAAATAGTTTTCAAAAAGTTGAGATGAATATTGTGAATATAATCTTTCGTCAATATTTTTGGAATGTCTTACTGAGAGTCATCCAAAGGATAAAACATGATTGGTACTTCACCTTTTTGCAGTTGTTTTCTCATATTCAGAATTTCCTCTTTATCATTCAATGAAGATTATTATACCTGATTAGACCAGATCTGGTGATTCCTTGTTTATTCAGCAGATTTAAAAAGATCGGTAGAGAATTCATTTACCAAATTAGAAGATTCATGACTCAGGGGTAGTTCGGAGAATGACCTACACCCCAGGCTATCTTTTAGTTAATAAAGTATTTCACCTTCTACAGTTAAATAATATGACATGAATGGATTCACATTTTCAAGTGCCTCATGATAAGAGGGTTTTATCATTACTGCATTGTGCTTTGAAAATTTTCCAGGCAATGTGAATTACTACTACAGAGATGAATTTTTTAGTTAAATTCATCATCATGGGTAGGACCTCCATGGTGGGTTATAGTAAAAGAGGAAACATTTATCTCCTTGATCTTCTGGCCACATAAAGGGTTATCATGACTCTGATATGAAGATGATACTTCGAGATCGACCGAACTGTCATGAAGAAAGCCTTCATGAGGAAGTGTCTGATGCAGACCTTCAGAATTAATGATCCCAATATTGGGAATTGGGAGAGTAGAATCTTGAGTTCCAACAGATAATTGTCTGAGGGCTTCAAGAACACCAGCATCGAGCAAGGCCATATTAAAAATTGGCTCTTTATTTATTGACTGTGCTAAACATGTATTTTTCTTAGATTCCTTCTTAATTACATTGGGATCCACTTTTTGACAAAAGTGGTTATTATGGGAAGTAATATGTGCCTTCTCAAGAAAAATATTATGGTTATACTGATTATCTCTATTCACATCTGGTGTATGTGCCCAAATTGATTGTCCGTATGATATGGGGGAGTAAGACACACAACCCTCAGGGACTGGGACAGAGGTGTGTATCTGTTCTGGAGTGATATGCTGATGTGTCACTCCACTGGTAGGGACATATTTTCATTTCTTACCCTGTAATGCTGCTGAAACTGTTATAATATTCTGTCAGGCATCCATAATATGAGCATGGATTTTCTTCTGCTCCTTCACCATCGTAAAAATGTGCTTGGTGACATCAGCTTCCAAAATGGGAATATACATCCATTCCATGCTTGGAGTAGGTGTGTGTTCTTTCTTCTATCCTCCTTTTCCTATCTGTGAGTTCTGACAGTACTCATGTGTGGGGAAGAGGGTTAAGTCTTCTCCACTTTTTTCATCAGGGCATTCCAACTAACTTCTCTGCATGCTACCAAATGAGACTGTTG
This sequence comes from Viscum album, assembly GCA_963277665.1. NCBI lineage: Eukaryota > Viridiplantae > Streptophyta > Magnoliopsida > Santalales > Viscaceae > Viscum > Viscum album. The sequence continues at coordinate 1,906,486,180 of OY728158.1, forward strand.
CCAGGCTTGATTAACATTGGACTGTGTATTTGAATGTTTTTTCTTCTTCATAATGTATGGTTGATGAGTTCTCTTTAATACTAGCATATGGGACTACTGAAAGAATTATTGATTATAAACAGGTGTATATACCTTCTTATCAGTTTCCACCATATAATATTGGTGAAATAATTTCGTTGTAGTCAGACGAGCCTGATGAGTATCTAATGTGTTTTAAACAGGTTTAGACAACTTCTTATAATACTCCGCCGGAATTTCCTAGTGGGATTGGTGAGTTGCTGCCAGACGAGTCTGCTGGACAGCAGGATTAGAATATACGGGTTTATGTGCCCGATCGTTGCTTACCATAAAGTTAGGTTGATGGACTTCTCTAGAGGGGGAATAGGTAAGAACCTGCTCCTTGTTTGCCGGATTTCGCCTCTGGCTATTCGTCTTGTGTGCTCGGGTCTGAGGAACTTGAGTCAAACCCCTAAAGGCGATACACTCATCATGTTGACGGCACACTACCACACGAGTTTGGCAGCGATTATTAATGGGATCCCTCAGGATGGACTCTTTAAACCTTGAATTAAGTCCTTGAGTGACCTTCTCATTCACCTCCTCATAAAATTATAGGGACTGGTGATTGCGTTCTGGGGATAACAACTTGAAACGGTTGGAGAGGGTGGTTGACACCACCTGCTTCTTTATCACTAGTCATAGTTTTTTGGATGACCAGGGTGAATTATTGACTTGGAGGGCTTGTCGAGCAGCCCCCAGAGTCGGAATGGTACCATGTCGAGGATATTCCTTAACAAGTGCATTTGAGACCTAGCTTTGAAGGCGCTGAGTAGGTGATGTCATCGTCAGAGTAGATGAAGATCCAGTAGGAGTAGCAGCATATGCATTCATAGGTGTAAACTTTAGTGAATCAATTTCTGTAATGCAGAGAGATCGTGAAAATGGGTGCATGTTTGATATAACATACTTAATCAAAATAAGCTCTGCAACTATATCTTTTGGATGAGCTCATATGTTATCGATTTCATTTTTGGCCCTCCCATTAATTTAACATAGGGGCCTAACAAATAAGAAAAACATCATTTAACGTGGTTAAGGATTCACATCGGGTTCACCATTTTTTGTTTCCTCTAGAAATTGGGATGACCTTATTTGAATAAGGTTCAAACATTCCCATCGGGTTTTAATGGGTTTATTTGTAGAACCGGAAACATACAATGATTATATATCCATATGGACCTACATTACAAAGGTTGGTTCTCATTAGTTGTGGATCGATGAGCCTTAAGAATTTGTATTGGTCAAGAGGATGGGAGGTCAGACTCATCACACATTTTTGGTGGAAATTATTGTCTACTCCAGGACTATCTTTATAGATTTAAGTTATGTTCATGAATTCTTATTACATTACCATGTATGAAAATGATCTTTCATTAAGATATCATAATCAATGATTAATATGTATGAGATTTAGAGAATCTTTTATATGTTTTCGAGGTTCATCATCAATAGAAAATCAGCCATATGTATTGGAGATTCTTAGTCAATGGTATCCTTTAATACATTATATAGAAATCTATTGGTCATTATGATGACCATACTTGTTTTAAAGCCACTCAGTGGGGCCCTTGATTTTATTGTCATTCAAATGTACATGGATTATTTTAGAGTTGGGATCGTACCAACAAATGGGCTACCTAAGTATCGTTATTAGAAATGGAATCAGAACCCATGTAGTTTAGGAATTAAGATATAGTTTAATGTCATATGGGACAGATGATAATTAATGTGTGGTGTGATTGAACCTCAGAAAGGCTTCCTACGTACTCTAATATTAAAATAGAGATCAAATTCCACATAGTTCAGTAAAGAATTGTGGGGCTTACGTATGATTAATAGCCCAAAGTGATGTGTCGTGGTTACTTTTACACACTAAGATCATGTGATTCATGATTGGTGTGAGAAACAAGAGGAATCTGTAAACCTGACAATTTGTGCCATGAAAGATGCAGTCACATGGAATGATATGGGGCTTATGTATGTATGATTGCCCAAATAGATAAATATCATGAGTTAATTTAGATAAGTATCCCGAGAACAAGGTCCATAAAGGTATATGTTCTTTATGGAGATTTGGATACTCTAACATGGGACTTACTCCTGGGGAAGATGCTCAAATTAGGAGGAGACTTGTGATTGGGTTTTAAAGAAAATAATACTGTTTAAGAGAAATTATGACTGGGGCTTATTCATGAGAAGGAGACCCAGGTCAAAGGGACTTGAGAACTGGGGAATATTCTTGAGAAGGAGGCCCAAGTTAAATGGACATGCGAACAAGGGCTTACTCTTGAGAAGTTGGCCCAGGTTAGAGAATTTGAAAATCTGGGGCTTACTCCTTAAAAGGAGTCCCATGTAAGGGATTTATGACTGGGGATTACTCTTGAAAAAGAGGCCCAGGTTTAAGAAGATTCGGGACTTGGGGCTTACTCCTAAGGAAGATGCCCAAATTAGGGAACTTGGAGCTTAGTCCTAAGAAGGATGACCAAATTAAAGATCTTCTCATCTTAAAGGATGTGATTGAAAGAATTAAATCTCTAACCATAGTAACATAAAGACATGTAAATCAGAAGGTTTTGACAGATGTTCCATAGAGTTCCATTCAAATAAGGAAGCCAAAAAATGAACCATTCCATAATTGACTTTGAAAAGGGTTTTGATGGCTGAATCTTGAAGAGGAGTGGTGGATTTGAAGAAAATAGTTGAATAAGAAGGAGGGGTACCCAAAAATTGGTAGGCGCACAAGTCTTCTTGGGGTGCGCAAGTATTGGTCACACAGGTATACCTGCACGACACATGTATACTTGCACGAAGACTAACCCATAGGGTAATTCTTGGGAGAGGCTTGGCTCAAGCCATTAGTATTATCCCTAAAGGATACCAAAAGAGTGGTGCGCAAGTTCTGTTGAAGGGATAAGGGGGCACGCAAGTATGTAAATTTTTTCTTAAGGGTTAGACACTTTGGCCCACAATTGATGGTGAATTTCAACACTTAGGCCTTGTTCCCCTCTTTAGGTCTTCCATTCTAGGTAAGAAATTACCTTATAAGTGTTTGGAAGACTTCAAGTAGAGACTAGGGTTTCATGAGCATAAATATAACTTCTAGAATTTTTCAGCTGCGAAATGGGGGGCCCACAAGTGGAATTTATAGGCTATTGAAGACCATGGGAGAAAATTGAATAGGGTGCACATGTCACCTACATGCCCAATATATGGCACACATGTATACTTGTGTGACCATGATGAAACATGTGTGACCCTTACATAATGGAATCCTTGTTCATGCCTTTTTCGGTTTTTGATGTTTCTTTAAATAATAAATCTCATTATGCTAAGGTATTCCCCTTCATCAGTCATTAGACTCTATGACGAAAAGGAGCATCAACAGTATCAAAGGGGGTTTAGATAACTTTATATGTTAGGGTTTTATTTAAGCATAAGTGACATAACCATAATGGATAGAATATTATAAAGGGTCATAGTTCTTTTAGATAAATAGAATGGTTTTTAGATAACATGAATATGTATATATTAGTGTTTACCCTCCTCGTAAGATATTATATGATGATTTTAATAATATAATCACACATAACGTTTTTGTTTTAGTAAATGGGAGGATCTAGAAGGAACCAAAATAAAAAATGGATGTGAAGAAAACAATGATAGTATATTGAAAAAGAAACTGAAGGAAATGGAAGATGTAATGAAAAATCTTGAGGTTATTCTCAACCAACTATCTAGAGTAATGATTCACCACCCGAACCTTGGTGATTTTTATAAGGCATCGTATATTCATCAAAAGAATCCCAATGGGAGTTTAGATAATAACTATAAAGGTATGTATATTCAAAAACCTATGTATCAAGGATGTTTAAATAAAAAACTATAAAAATGATTCCAAGGGACGGTAATGTGCTATATATGTAGTAATGAAGGTCATATATCAAAAACATGCATTGTAAAAATGAAGCATCCAGTTGATTCTAGGAAAGTGAATGAATTTATTTCTGAGGGATCAATTGAATGTTTTAAATGAGATGCGAATGGTCATTAAACAAATTTTTTTCCTACAAAGAAGGTTTGAGAATGGGATTTTTAGGAACATACAAATATATGTTTACCAATACCTAATTCCATTCGAATTGAGGATGAGGATAATAACAGTGACCAAGTAAAGGTATGGATTATTTCTTAGCTCATGTTTTTACATTACTAAATTCTTAGAACATTATTCCAGATTTTGTTAGTAGGAAATAAGTATTATGGAAGAAGTTGGGAATGGATGGTTAATAGATCATGAATAACATTGAATGAGTAAAAAGTCTACATGTATAGGATTCTAGAGTTAATCTAGATTTTAGGACGATCAAATGATTAAAATTAATAATACTCTTTTGATGATATGATTACTTTCCCAGGCGTTTTCCTATATGTGTTAACATAAATATTTATATGTGAAAATGTTACTCAAGGAATAATTATGTTTTCTTTAGTATATATAGTAATAAAGAACCATTTAGGTTTATATGATCCTTGAATTTGAAGTAATTATTGGTTATTAATTTTTGGGATGAAAATGTGAGGTAAGAGATAACATTTGTGATTAAAATATGATATGGTTATTTTTGGGGAATTTATATCCTTTTTTGTGTGGTTTTAAAATTATATAGTTTTCAAAAAAGGAAAACACGCAGATCGTGTGACAACCCGTTGTGTCAGACAAAGCTGTGGGAATCGAACCCACCACCGAAGTACTATTGGGATTTATCGCCTACCACTGGATTACATGAAGTCCCCAGTTATTATGACTATTTATTTTTTGTTAAATGATTTTATAGATCAAGAATAAGTTTATTTTTGAAACTTATGTTTTATCAAATGGATATCCTTAGTATAGAAAAATGATTTGGTGATTAATTAATAAAGGGTATTTTGGAAGACGTTATCTCTTTTTAGAACACAATATGCTTAGGAAAATTGAATACAATAGGATCTCATTTGTGGTGTAATGGTTGAAATTGTATTTTCGAAATTCTGATTTTTTTATTCTGGAAATATAGAAATTTGGGTTATTTATGAAAATGATTACCCATTAATATAGATTAAGTAATTCGGTTAATTACTCTTTAGTATGATACTTTAAGATTAGTTGATGTTATTTGAATATAAATGTTAAGATTTATTGTGGAAGGCTGTGTGATTAAATCCTTCTGAGTTTTGGGTTTCAATCTTATTTTGGGTAACATTGAGGAATTTCAAAAATATTTTTTTATTTGAATGGTCTTTGATAATCATTTGGTATTGTTTGTCCAATTTTGGGTTTTAATAGTAGTATTTATTTTTATAAAGTATTGTCCTTTTTGGGAATTATCTGATCTTGTACAGACCATTCTTTTTTTGGTTAACGTCAAAAGATATGAGAAATATATAGTTCATCTTTTGGGGATAATGGGATTCTCTAGAAGCTTATTCTAGAACTTCAGGTGTGACCATGTCATCTTGAATACTCATCCTTTGGAGAAAATAAGATTTTTTGGTAGAAAATTATTAAAGGATGAAACTATACGTGAAAAGAAAGTATATTTCCTTATATCCTTAGTCAATATCATAAATAAATTCTCCAAATTTAATAAGTGAAACCTAAAAGAAAAACATCGTCTGTTTTATTTTCCAACTAGTAAACTAAATATTGTTTAACCTATCACAAGTTTGTGGTTTTCATATGGTTAACATTATCTTGATCATGTTTTCTATCACTCACCATCAGAACATGACACAATGATTCTCCTGAATATCATTGTTTTCCTGGTATGCTAATATGGGTTATCTGAGGTGAACTTTGTAATTTTCTTCCTTTCTTTTAAAGTTATAGTTTTATTGAATCTTTTACCAAAGTAGGACTTTAAATGATGTTTCTGAGCCCAATTTTAAAATTGCAAGGATTTACTTTTTGGAAGGGGGGAAGGATGTAACATCCCAGGTAAATAAATAATTTTAAAATATCATATTTATTAATATTGGTGAATATAATATTACTTTTAATTTAAATTGGTTCCTATTTTCAATGTAATACGTAACACACAATAATTGGTAGCTATGACAATCTCATGTTTCACATAAGGATGTGTCATAATGAAAAATAATAATATAATATTATTTTAAATCTTATTTAACACCTAGTTATTGTATTGGTGAGAATTAACACAACCAACTAAAATATGATTATATATGTTTGTTAAGTGTTTCTATATTTATCCATCATAATTTAGAGGCATAAAATTTGAATGAATCAAATTTTAAACATAAAAACTATAATATTCATTAAAAGGTTGATTTACATCCTTATCATGGAGAACCCATTTTAAATCTAGTTTTTGTTACGTTTGTATATTTTATTTGAAAAAATAAAATTCTTCTTTAGAATTGGGACATCAAACTTTTCTTTGGTTAAATTTTGGTATTTTTATGATAATGTTAATTTTGTAATGAATACTAAAAAATACTGCATTTTAATTCAAAATGTCATTTTAATATAATTTAATTATATAGTTAAATTCATATTTCAATTGGTTTTAAATTTTAATTAGATTATATTATTTACATTTAATCCAATTCCGGTAATTTGAAGTAATTTCACTTTGAAATTGGACATAAACTACTGTCAATATTTTGATAGTTATTATTTCTTAAAAACACGCTTTTTGTTTTGACTATGGGTATTAATTTTAAATACACTTATGTAAATTATGTGTATTAAATTTGTAAAAATTGATTCCATATTTAGAACAAGGAGGTCCAAATTTTGTAAATAGGTATCTTTTATTTTTAGAAATTATATATTGTAATTTCAGTAAATATTTTATTTACTAGGGTTAAAATATAAATCTGGTAAATAAGGGTAAACAAATAATATTATAATAATATTAATTTACCATAACACATGTAATAATCGTATTGGATGATAAAATTACGACCCTAGGCATCTGTGGGTTGATTTTGGGACCCCATGGAGCCACATGGCAGTGATAATGACATTTTATATTAATGAATTTAATGTAATTACAAAAACAATGTAAACATTTATCTTTTAGTAAAAAAATTGGATATGGTGTTACATAAGTGATATATTCGACTATAAATAATCATTTTAAAGATAAAAAGACATCATATATCATGTTATTTCATTTATAATTTTTATACATTAAATAAATAAACGTAATTATGACACAATGGTGATGCAATAATTTCTTTATTAATAAAGGATTCAAATAAATGAAATTATAATTATTAAAATATATTTATTTTTAAACTTAATATTCAGTACACTAATTCTAGGGATACTAATGACTTGTTATATTTTAATTAACGAATTGTTTTTTAAAGAAAAATAATGTTATAGATTTGTTAAATGTCTTGATAGGAATAATTTAGAAATTGAGATAAATGAGGTTTTAAAATAATTAATATTTTATTAAATGATAAAATAATCCTAAAAATATTTTATTTAGAAAAATGAATTAAATAATTTTACCAACCTAATTAATTAACCATTTTGGGTTTATTTTCATTTTATAGTAAATATATTAACCATGTTGTATGAATATATAAGAGGACACGTTAAATGTTAAATAAGTTAACAGAGGGTTAAACAACAATGATAAGGATTGAAACATATCATAAACTTGCCCAATTATTATTAGGTGATTGTATTTCGACTTATATGTACCAAATCGTCCAATTAAATAATTTTTAGTCCTTTTGAAACTGAAAATCATTTTATAATAAAATAATACCTTCAAACATTCCAAAAGATCCCATCCTCCTTCTTATAAAAGACCACCACCTCAAACCCATTACACACACCTATCAAGCCCCTGGGATCATTCAAACTATGGTACAAGAAGCTCCCAACATCCCTATATTCCTTTTAGATGCCTTACCTTAGGCATAAGGCAATTAAATAACTCATTTTGGTTCAAATCAAGGAGAGTTACTTGATTAAAAGGTACCATCTTTTCTCAAGTTCTTTTCTTTTATTTTGCTTCCGCGACCACCTAAACACTCTTTATTCCATTATTTTATAACATCAATAGTTTTCTCAATATACTAGAATGTTTTTATGAGATTTCTTCAAACTAATCTCCCACACACCTCAATCTAATGGATACGAACATACTGTTTCTGTGGATGACAAACTATAACTCACGAAATGATGATTATTCAATTATCTCCTACAACCTATCATGGTGGCCATTAAGATGGCACTATACTAATATGTGATATATCATGTATTTATATTGTCTCTATTTTTATTTATTTTTCATTTATATCAATCCTTTATGGTTTCCATAATGGGTCAATAAGATATTTTCATTTGAGGAAGTGCAGACTACTGCCTGCTCTTAGTGATATGACTCTTTAATTGCATATGTGGAACATATAATGTATGGAGTTAATGAAATTATATATGATATTATTTGTTATTTATAATATACCTATGTATCATTAATATTTCATTCCATTAAATATGAAATTGAAATGAAAGTAGCGTACATGGGTATGTACGGCTTACCGTCTCCATAAATGGTACATTTGATTTCTTATATCCAAATGATACGTACTATTATAAATTAAAATATAAACTCGATATATATGATATATATGATATATAAATCATTAATATAATTCTACAGATCAAGTACTTTTGACCACATAGACAACTAGTAATTATAAGAAATTAATTTTTAACTAAAGTACCAAATATCGACAAAATGACCTCTATTAACATAAATGACTGTATAATGTATATTACATGGTAATAAGTGATCTAAAAGGAATAGTAAACATGAAAAATTTTCTTAATCAATTAGAATTTACATTATTTTATTATTTAGAAGATTAAATAATGAACGAGTCATGTCGGACATGAGTTAAGGGAACTTCTTAACCCAATTTCCATTCATTGGGAAGATCTTGTACTTCATGATTATGTGAAGCTATGAATATGTGATAAATATATTTTGATGTCCTATATTATATTTGTACATTAATTATGCATACCTATAGTTAATACAGATAATCTATCTATTTTATTTACAAAATGATCTTTGTAAGGGACTTCGTCTCAATCTCCTCTCATTGAGGCATACATTGATTTATACATGACTTTATTTTATATGGTGTATATACTCCTTTGAATTTTAATTTCATTCAAATGGAATCTTTTTTCTAATAGAGTTTTAATAAATAGAAAAGGGAATGTTCCTTTTTAACTTATGTAGTGACAATGTCCTTTCTGCCACTGCGAGCATTATTAGATATTTGGATTCCTTAACAAGCCGTAATGTATTTAAAAAGAAATAAATTCCATATATTCTTTTAAGAATTTTTGTATTGAAAATGGTTTTGATAATGGATTTAATATCAAAATATCATTAATTGATATATTTTGATTGAAATGATGAAATGTTATCTTTCCTTTATTTTTGTTTTATGTGTTATGAATATTTTATGGTTCTTGGTCATTGATTGTGTATATGGGTGGTTCTGTGATAAAACTTGGGTAGGTGAGCCCGAGATAGATCTCCATTGAATTGGGTAACGTGACAAGGGTAAATTTTAGTGTTCCTCCTAAGAGATATTGGGAATATACTTTGATGGGTATCCCAAAGGTACCTCTCTATGTAGCTATGAAATCTACAATGTAATTATGTTATGGATTCTATATGTTACCTTTATGATTTATGACTTCCACGTGTTTCTAATAAAATAAATTAATTTTTGTAGTTTGTTAAATATTTAAAATTATTATATCATTGGTTTGTATGTATTTATGGACTAATGTTTTCTTTCCTTTTTTATATCCCTTACTGAGCTTTTTATGCTCATCCCAAGTTTTTGAAATATTTTTCACAAGGTTTAATGAAGGGTAAGAGAAAGGACGAATTTAAGAGGATTTATATTAAGAAAATATCTATTGTTTTATTTAAGGAGTTTTATTATTGTTAAAAAAAATTATATAATAGAATTTTATAATTTGTAATTTTTGAAATTTAATGTAATAGTTTTGACCTAATTGTATAAAACTGTAAACCTGAAAAGATCCATAATGTGAATTATTAATTTAATTCAATATTATTTAATTTTTAAGGCTGGGGACGTATAATATAATTTAGGTCCACATTTGTATTCAATCAAAGGGATTACATATCAACTTCCATAAATATGGAAGGAACAAATCCTTCCTTGACTTATCATTACTAACATGTCATTTGTGATGCACCCAACATAACCTACTACCCACCAACATATATAATTATTTTTTTAATTAGAAAATATAAATTTTCTAGTTGTGACACTCATTAATGATAATATTAATGTCTAAAGACCATGACACACACTCGTTGATAGGAATATAATTTGACACTAAAAAATGAAGAATTCCTACTGGTAGTTCTGTTCTTATAATCTCTGATCATAGAGATTACAAAGTGTGAACATCATGAGAAGAAGTATCATATTATTATGAGTACTTTCACATGATGGCTTATATACTATGTGTCACATCATCTTATTTTATCCCACCATAGAACTACATTAGGAATATTTTCATATCACTTCATGGTTCTCATCATAGTGGGGAACTACTATAACCTTATCAATACGAAAAATACTCATGGAATTTATAACATTAAATTCATGGATAATATTAAAACAATATGTAATAATATGTTTAATTTAATGGATAATACATCAAATACTCATGTAATCAATGTACAAATATTTGGTTAGAGGACACCAACTCTAACAAACTCCCACTTAATCTAGAGACAACTGCCTACACCATTCAATCTGTTAGACCTCAAATGATAATCATATTTATACTAGGTCAAGGATTTTTTTCAAGGGGTCTACCAGGTAGTATTCTATAGAAATAATACTCACTACAACCCCACCTCTCTAAAAAATACCTCAAGAGATGATAATTGTAATGTATGTTCTTTGTCCGCTGATGTGACCTTCGATCTTTTGCGACATCCACCATTATAGTATTATCACAATACGTTGTTATGGGATATTCACTTCTAGGTACCAAATCAAAAATAATGGATGAAATTTTATATCCAAACTATTTCTTTATATTCCTCAGAATACATATTATACTCAGTCTATACTATAGAATCTGCGACCATAGCCTTCTTTGAACTCTTCCAGATCACAATATCTCTATTAAAAGTGAAGATATACCCCATTTCTGACATCATGTCATATTGATTAGTTTGGAACCTAGAATATGCATATCCTCTTATGTCTAGTTCCTCATATCCTCCATAAAACATGAACATATCCATAGTACCCCTCATATACATAAGGATACTATTGACTTCCATCCAATTGTGGTCACCTGGATCAGCTAGATATCGTCCTACTTCATTTAATGCGTAGGTGACATCTAGCGTAGAATAAATTATATCATACATGAATGACCCAATTTTTGAAGTTTATATAATCCTTGCTATTTAATATCATAATTCACCAGTCATTGGAAACATTCTCTGGGAATGATGAATGCCACGTGATGCTAGAAACAGTCCCCTGCTGGACTGTTCAATACTAAATATCTTCAATATCTTGTCAATGTATGTACATTCACATAGGATGAAAAACCTCTTGGATCTATCCAAATGGATATTAATCCCATTAAGATAATATTATGTGAAGAATCTATTCATGGAAATAATTTATTCAACAACACATTAACAGAGTATAATATTGGTATTTCATTTCCAATACGTAACATGTCATCGACATATACTACTTAGAAAATGACTGCACTCCCAGTAAACCATTTGTAGAAACAAGTCTCACATTCATTATTTATAATATAAAATTTTGTTATGGGTTTATAAAAATTAATTTTAAATGACTTGGATTATTTCTTTAATCCATAATGGGATTTTTCAAACTTTTATATCTTATAGGTTCCTTTGGATCCACAAACACTTTAGGTTGTGTCATGTATACATCTTCTTGAAGGTTCTTTCTAAGGAATGTTGTTTTGATATCTTTTTTTTCAAATAGCGTAGTCATGGAAATATACAATGGAATGTAGATTCCTAATGTATTTCATCATTTCAACTGGTGAAAAGGTTTATTCATGGTCAATTACTTGATGTTTTTTGACCACTTTTACAACCTGTTTTGCCTTATTGGTTCTAAATTGTCCTTCAATATCCAGTATCTTCTTGAATACCCATTTGAAACAAATGAGCTTCACATACATTGGAAGATCTACCAAAATATATAATTGGTTTTGTTACATGGAATCCATTTCAGAAATCATTGAATTTTTCCACATGGAAACATCTCTTCCACTTATTTCTTTCATGTAATTTAGAGGATCACTATTATATACTAATAATGAGTCACCATCATTAGTAACTATAAAATAATAATATTTGTGTTCCATAACCTCTTGTGTACTCCAACATAGTACTGATGTCTCATGAATAGTTTCTTCTTCCATGTGGCTTTGTAGAATCTGATCTTGTACCAACTCTTGTGTTCCTTGATCATTAATTTCATCAAAGTTTATCTCACTCCAAAAATATTTTTTGGATATGTTCTCCCTCTCAAGAAATATGGAATTTATTGACACTGTTATATATTATTCGAAGTGTTGTTATAAGTAATATACCCTTGTTTGTATAGGGTATCCTTTAAAAGTACACTTTGTGCATCAAGGTTCATGTTTTTCCTAGAAGATACCTTAAAACATTTTCGCTTACCCAAACATGTAAATTCAATAACATGTTTTTTTCATTCACTCCAAAATTCATATTGAATACCTTTTATTGATTTAGTAGGTACTTGATTTATTATGGGTTCCATTTTTGGTAACCCATATCCCCAAAATGATAATAGAAGACTCGCATGACTCATTATTGATCTCAACATGTCCAACAAGGTGTGATTTCTCTTTTTTCTTATACCATTCCCCTGTGGTGTGTAAGGGGGAGTGATTTTTGATATGATCCCAAACTCCCATATGTAATAAATGAATTCTTGACTGAGATATTATCCACCATGGTCTATTAAGAGTTTCGTAATATTCCAAACAAGATAGTTCGCAACATCATTATTGAATTCCTTGAATTTATCAAAAGAATCTATCTTATTCCTCATTATCTAAATATATCCATATCTACTTAAATAATAATTACACCTTATGATGTAAGAGTACCCACACATTACTTCAATGGTAAATGATCCACACACATCTATATGAAATAACTCAAGAATCACTTTAGCCCTTTTTCCTTTCCCACATAATGGGGATTTAGTCATTTTTCCTTGTAAACATGAATGACATACACTAAGTGTTTTTTGTATGAAATAATCATAATATCCATCTTGATGTGTGTTTTTCAATCGTTTTTCATCTACATGGACTATCTGGTGTTTTCAATGTTTGTTGTGGTATGAGTAATGTGAAGTAACTTAGTTATCAATTGTTACTACTTATTTTATGTAATATAACATGTAAAGACTTTTATGTAAATGTTTCTTACCATAAAAAATATATCTTTATCAAAGAATAAACATTTATTTATAAATTTGAAAATTAATCCATCCATATTTAGTATAGATATAGAAACAATGCTTTTGGAAACTGAATCAGCATAATAAAAACCATATAAAACCAAGATCATTTCCTTCTGTAATGAGAGGTGGTATTACCTGATACATAGGAAAACAAGTTTATCTCTATTGGATGATAGTATAACTACCCCATTAGACAATTTTTATAAATCTATATGGTTCTTGTATTTGAATAAATATGTGAGACCCAAAAAAATGTATCTAATACCCAATTTATATAAATGGAGAAATTTCACTCGATAAAAAATGCACCTAAAGCTACCCATATCTTCTTTAGCTAGGCTTAGGATTTCTTCTAGTGGACCTTATTTCCATATGAGAAATAGGTAGCATCCTACTCCTATGCTTCGCCATTTAATTTTTTTTCTTGGAAGGGCATGAAGATTCATTTGGATTAAACATCATATCTTTCTATTTATTTTAGTTCTCTATAAGGATTGAAGTATTTTCATGAATTATATATTTATCTACATGGTGAAGGAGGATAAAAATACCTATAAGAGACTTTATAATTTTGTTCGTATGAAAAATCACAAAAAATAGGATATGCTTTGAGGGAGTGATGCCAGAATGAGATTGGTGGCCAGCTATTTGGAGAGTTTAAACCCTAGAACCTCTAGGAACTCAATGTAGCCAATGAGGTTGATTATAGGAGGCCTATCTAGGTCACCCTCTCCAAGATTAATCTAAAATAGTGCCTTGGAAATTTCAAAATGTTCATTTATACCTATCTCATTGTAATGACCACAGGGTTTCAAAATCATGAAATATGCTTCCATGTTTTCATGAGACTTCATGAGTTTTCTTTAAAAAGATGAAAAAATCAAACATTTAACATTGAAAGAATCATTAAAATGATTTTCATATACTAGTAACTCTTCATCCCAAACCTCTTGAGCAGGTTGATCAAGCATTGGGGATTCTAGTATGTAAGATTTTTATTCATGGCGTAGAACAACCAGAAGGCATCTAAACCACTCCTGGAAGTTACTACCAGCAAGTGATTGTCTATATCCAATATATATTTTAAGGATAGTGTGGATTAACATATTTTAATTTTATTCTATAATTACAAGGGTTTATTATTAGTAATTTATTTCAAATATTAAATGAAATAATAAATTAATTGATTTGATTAAATCTACCACAATTTTATCAAGTCTCAATATCCCTCCCCATTGAACATGGAATGTCTAGTTTCTAGGACAGTTTAGTTGTAAGGATCTGTATTCCTCTTCACATAACCCGGACAAGGGTTGGTCATGATTTTTTGAAGGTATTAAGTTATCCAAGTCATTTCTAATTGATGGCTTGCAGCTCATAGATCTATTGATTGGACTCCCCAATTCAGAAATCCCGACTTAAATTTTTTCAATACTTTATTCCAAATTACACCAAGTCTATAAAGGGATAATCCTCTTGATGTAAAATGGTTAATTCAACCAGAAAAATTCATAATAACTACACTTATAAAAGTAAACGACCTAAAAAGGTTGGTCAAAAAATATTCATCTTATGTTTTGTTACTAATCAATTAATGGAAGGCTTAGTATGACTTAATCTTAAATTGAGAGATTTTATTTTATTATGACAAAAAAATTATCTAGTTTTATCCTTTACAAGCCTTTTTAATATTTAAGTGGCTGTTTACTTAATTAATTAATTATGTTTGGATAAAACATTTACCCATAGTCAATTTTATTTAAATAATGTATTTTCAGATTTATTCATTGATGTGGTCATGGTCTTGCATCAAAAACTATAATTATAATTCATCAGAGAGAAAATAAAAAATTAATTAAATGACCTGATCATGATCATATCTAACAGTTTATTTAATTAGAGGACCTTAAATCAACCATTGTCCTAGGGGAAATAACTCCTTATGTCCGACATGGAATGAGCTATAATGTTTTCCATGTCCACCTATGTATCACTGAGTTGACACCGTTATGGTTCCATCTTGAATCATCTCCACGCCCCTTGGGGAGTCCAATTAATGGTAATTACATAAATAGCCTTGGACACACTGGTTTTTCATAATCATAGAGGGTGGGTTCAATTGATGGTCACATTTTAATTTTATATTAAATAATCACAAAACAATGAAATAAATTTAATTAAATAAATTCTAACACATATATAGGACTTTTTCAAGCTCCTGATCGGTCATACATGCAATGAATATGAAAAATGTAACTGCCTATCATTAATTTATTTATTTGTTAATTATTATTAAGATTAATGCACTTGTATTAATTAATTAATAAATTTTATTTCATCATAATGATCATTCGAACTTAATTGGAGATACCCATAAATTTTGAATTAATGGAAAATAAGTAGTATGTGTATTAATGTCATATTTATTACAATAAATTAATTGAGAATTTAAAATACATTAAATTAATTATTAAATTGTCAAACACACAATGGTGTGACAATCAAAAAATAATTTTTTAATGCTGTAATTTTTCATATTTAATATATTTTTATTTATTTCCATTAATTAGAGACTACATGGATTGTTCTTATAGAAACCTGCCTTGTATCTCAGTTTTCATATATCCAAGTCACAAGCCTAGGTCTTCGACATGTTAACTTTTCCCGAAAACACAGTACGTACATGTTAGCTACACACACTGTATAACCTTATAATGTTAAAGGTTGACCCGATCGACACATGATGTAAAATAAAATCCCCACTTGTTTTTATTTTTTGGTGCATCTAGATATAATGCACATGGGTATACAACACGTGCTTCATCCACCCACCTTGTAACCTAGATTTACTAGCCAACGATTTGGCACTTTCCGATGGAATATCTGGTCATTCTTCATTTATTATTAAATCTATAAGAAAATGAAACACTGAACGAACATGATTAATATGTCAATAACATGTTAAATCATATCTGATTAAAGAACGGATGACATGAAATTAATATCTGACCACGCTTATGAATAGATCAACAATCAAATAAATAATTATAAATATAAACGTGGCCCCTATGATTCAACTTGTTGTATCCAGGCAATATGGAAGTGTTTTGGTGGAGAGAGATAGGTTAATATTTTGTTTAATAATTTCTTACCAATACCAAGAGTAAGGATATTTCACATAAAATTTATAAATAATTTATTTAATATCAGAAGAAATAAATAACTCTGCTAAGGCACTATATTCACATATGATTACTGATCATCCTAAAAGGAACTTCTGGATTTCCTTTATTTTATTTGTGAGGATCCAAGGGTATTGTCTCTCTAGAGAGGATCGAAACATGCTCAAATTGTCTATGAGCAACACCACACATTCTTAAGATGCTAGCATGCCGAATCGAATGTCTTGCATTTTTCATTATTAATCCCTAATTATTCATTCCTGAAGAAATTCTCTATTGTGTTTCTCATTATTGAGAGGGCGAGAGGAGGATGAGTTAATAGGGAATTCATTGTGTGAAAAAATTCATTATCCCCAACCTTGGAATTGGTTTCGAATGAATTAAAAAATATACATAGCTGTCTATTTATAGATGTGGGATTTTAGTTTCAAAATTTAATTTCATAACAGCCATTAAATAAAATTATAATCATTATTGACATCTCATGCCACATAATAATAATAAAATTATTATTTTTTGGTGTGTTGACTTACGCAAAATGGATAAAAAATAGTTATCATATTGTACAAAAATTATTTTAGTATATGAAATAGTCTGGGTCCATTCAAACTCCTCGTAAATCCATTAAACACCTGAATAAATATTTTATTTTCTTAAATAAAAATTTTATTCACAAATTAGTAAATAATTATTTATTAAATATCAATAAATTATATAAATATATTTTATTCAAAATCAAGTGAATAAATATTTATTTAATATATGATATCAATATAACTTGAATAAAATTATTCTTTGGCCTTAAGAATAATATTTACTCCATTAATTAAATTAAAATAGAATTTATTTGAGGCTAATAGAAACACTTACTGTGCGACCTTCTAGGATTATTTCTCTTTGAAATTAGGTGGGCTTGCGTAATGTCCAAGATTTCTATCTAGAAACGAGTTAAGGAACCCATGATAATGAAATTAAAATCATACTGATGTGGACCACATGATAACACTCACTGTATAACATAATCCCTTTATCACAATATCTCATCAAGTAGGTTTTATTATGGTTGAATCAACCTATCTGCTTGATACATCATTCTTTGACTATCTAAAATAATCTCACCATTACACCATGGCCATCGAATTTAGGTTGAGGGATCTATTTAAATTAAAGTTACAAGATATAATATTCTATAATAATTAATGAAAAAAATCCTTCGTTGACTTATCCATTAATAACATTTCTTTCAAAGTGCACCCAACATACCCTATATCCCATCAATACATGGAATGATTGTTTACTTCAGAAAATATATGTGAACGATTCATGACATGAATTATTGATAATATTATATTCTAAGGAGCAATAAACAATCTCACATATAGGAATATATTATGACACTAAAACATGAATAATTCTTATAGGTGGCTCTATTCTCATAATCTCTTATCTTTGAGATAACCAAGTGTGAAATTCAGGAGAAGAAGTCTCATATACTTATGAGTAATTGCATATAACGTTCCATTTATTATGTTTCCCATCATATTATGTTATCCAACTGAAAAACTATATTAATAATATTTTCAGTGCATTTTATGTTTCTCATCGTAGTGGGGAACTATTATGACTTTATAAATGTGACAAATACCGTAAGACATTATCACATTAAAGTCATGGAAAATGGTAAAAAATATGCAATACAATATTTAATTTAATATTTTATAAATATAATATTAATGTAATGAAACTAAAAATATTTTTTTCTAGTACACCAACTCTAAAAACTCATAAATCCATGACTCCATTTTGTTGTAATATGATAATTTCATTCGTGTGTAGAGTAGACTACCGCTTTGCGAAATGATGTGATTCATTCGCACATTACATGGAATGTATTAAGGATGGTTTTAATAAATACAAGTGATATATATGAAACATAACTGGTACTCTCATGATAATTTATATATATCACTTAATTTTATATCTTTCAATGCAACAATAAAATGGATACAATTTCAAAGCGTACACAAGGCCTACCATATCCATGAATGGTGTATTTCATTTCCTATCACTAAATATTATGAATTAATATAAATAAATACATACTAAATAAAAATTATATTTATATCATTGTTTACATTATAAATATTATTAAACTATGATCCAAGAAATATGAACAAAAAATAACATTTCAAAACTGAAGCGAAAAATAAGACGGTTATTACCTAAAACATAAATTTAACATGGAATTGTTAATAAAATGTTAATAAACAATTCCTAAGAAAATAATATATGTAATTATATATAAGTATTATTTTTTAATATATGTTTCATAAACTTATATTATTATACCTTAGGTTTTAATGAGTATGGTAGAATTCAAGTCTTAAGGTATGTGGAATTCTATTCTCACTTTTATTTCTGAGATACTTATGTAATATTAACCACTTGTTTATTTTGTTTAGTGTATATAATACCATACGAAAAGATATATCATGAATATACCCCATTTTATGATAATTAATATTTTGATTTATGTTATTCTTTCATAGGTCATATTATTAAATAACTATAAAAGACGTACAAGATTTTTGTCTCACTTTTTTCGTCAAAGGGACAAATTCTTTATTCAGTGCCTATTTTTTTATGGTGTGGATAATTATAATGAATTTATAATATTATTATTCCACTTATTATTATTTGAATTTGAATATTCGTTTTTTATCTCTCTTTTATGGGTTTTGTGGTTTAAAAGGTATCAAATTGATTAGGGACTGCAGTCTCAATTTTCTTTCTTTGAGACACACATTATATTATGACCCTATATTATTTCATGGGTTTTATATACATCTTATTCGACATGTAATATAATGAATTTATTTATACTCGTCATATTTTAATTTCATTTTATTTTATCTCTTTTATGGGGATTTTGAGTCATGTTTATCAATGTTATAAGGGTTTTATATTACAATCTCTTTAAATATTGTTATTCATTATGATTAAGACTCCAATGGTCAAATATCATTAGATACCTCTCAATAATTCTCATGTTTTCCCCCTAAAGTTATTTAGGAAATATTCATGTAATTATACCACTTTTTCACTCTTTTAAGCATAAATCAATAGTAAATATCATTTTAATAAAATATAACATTAGTTGCCTTTTATGTAAGAAATATATTTTCTTCCAAAACAATGTATTAAAAAAATTATAAAGGTTTTATTATTCCCCTACAATTTTTAAAATAAAATTTACCCATTTTTTACTTTTTAAAAAATTATTTAAAGCAATATTCAGGGTGTTTTCCAAAAATATTATGATTTGGTTTTTACCGAAAATGTGAAAAGAATATTTCTTTTTAACCTACATAAAATAAATAGTATTTCCATCTATCCTGACCACTCAATGATTATAGTGTTCCCTTAATAATTTAAAACTTTATTTTAAAATAAAAAATTTTCATTTATATTTACTAAATTTATAGATTTTAAATAAATTATTTGAAAAGGTGATTATTTTGTCAGTGTTCTGGGTTTCTAAAAAAACCTCTTTAATGTTGAAAGGAAATTTTAATAAAGAAATCATGTAAATTAAAATATTCCATTAAAATTTTCAATTTTATTTTCCAAAAAAATACAAAATTGTTTTTGTATTAAAATGTGTTTTTCAAATGGTAAAATATATTTCCCTAAAGATAATTTTTAAATGATTGATCAAAATAATTTTCAATATATGATTTCATCTATTGATGTTACATATTCCTTACATAAGATATAATCCAAGGATTCCATAATTAGAATTTTTATGAATGGTTTAAGTTTTCATGGAGTTTTGTTTATGAAACTCATTTCCATTCCACATGTAACACCATGAGGAAATTCTTAAGAAATGTGATTTTTTTTCTTGGGTTATTTTATTTTGAAATGATTATGAAACCTCTCACTTTTTCATAGGTTATGATTTGATGAGATTTTTATAACACACATTCATTTCATGGGTTATGATATGATGGATGTTTATAATCATATGTAACACATAAATATGGGTCTCATTATCATATAAGTGGGGAATATATTTCCCCACAATGTATGGGGTAAATATTTATATTTCTCATGAGATAAATATGAATGCTATGGGGAGAAATATCAGTAAAATAAGACATGGATAAAATGGGGAGTGAACATGGTTCAGCAAGAGGGGTCTAGAATGAGAAATAAAATCAATTGTTTAATGGACTTTGTCCTCTATGATGTTCTTGGGAGTGAAACATGACTACTATAATGTTATGTGTAAACTTTATTACAATTAAAAAATGTTATGAATGAACTTGATTGCATGTTCAAAGTTTTATGTGTGAACCGACTTCATGTTCACAATGTTGTGCATGGATGTATATTTCATGTTCATAATGTTATGTGTTTACCAAGTATCATGTCCATAATTTTATGTGAGAGCTATATTTATTGTTAATAACTTAACGAGTGAACCTATTACTATTTATACATGTTCACAATGTTATAAGCTAATGTTTACTCCAAAAATCCATGTTTGATGGCAATGTTATACTCTCATGGCTCATTTTCTTGATTCCATTAGGATTCATGTCTTACGAAGTTCAAATCCTTAGTCTATGGCTCATGTTTATGATATATGATAGGTTGGGTATGAACATTTTAAGTTATGTTCATTATAATATACACTTATTTTAATCCTATTATTTCATATGATCTTATATTTATATCTCTTCTTTTACCATTACTAAGCATCTGAGCTCACCCTTTATAATGTTTCCTTTCACAAGGGTAGGAAAGAGATTTTTATGACGGTTATATCTATGAATTTTATTAAATGAGGAGATCATTGTGAGAAACATTTAAGATCTTTAAATAATTATATATTTATATTCAATTTTTCCAAATTCACTGAACTATTATGGCCCTTAGGCATGTATTTATATAACTTATGGAATATTCATCTTAAAATATGAAATATCCATGTGTGAGAAATCAATTTTTCTATAGTTGGTATTAAAAGAATAGTTTGTTTAAACATTGGAAACTAGGATGGGAAAACATTAGTGAGATATCTAGAAATATTTAGAAGGGTATATCCAGCAATGTCTCTAAGGATAATTCTATTGATGATTCAAAATATATGGAAATGTCATAGGATTTTGTAAAAGGATAGAGAAAGTGGCTTCAATAAAATGACATCCCTATATATATTCTACATGGGTATTTGGTTCTAGAATTGATATACCAAGGGGTAGAAACCCCAAAACACCATATTGATCTAGAATCGATTGAGAACTAGAATTTGATAGTGAACCTTTATGCACACCTAGTTTGATACTCCTCGGTGATATGTTTTAGAAATTAAAAAAGACTTTATAAACCATCATAAATGATTTAAGTATATGATAACTATGAATAACCTTTGATAGACTTAATGTGTCATAGATTAAATATAAGGTTTCATGATTTAGACATGCTATAATTTATTTTTCATGATTATGTGTATTTAAACTATGATTTATGTTCCTCGCAGTAGGCTTTTTTTGTTTTAGTCAATGATAGGAACCAGAAGGAACTGGGTTAACATTGAATGTGACAGAACAATTATTGATGAGAACCCAAATTTGATGTTTAATGTAGTAAATGATTTTTTTTATGCCAAAAAATATTCATGGAATATGATTAAAAAAATGTGTACCTTAACCAACTCTCAAACTCGCCAATGAATTGAAGGATAGAGATCTCTGAGAATTCAGGTAATGAATAAAATGGAGGCAATCAAATTCAAATTCTTATATGTCGATAATGGGGAAATAATCAACCAATATATTGTTTCAATGGAATGAGAAATTATTTTATATGTGGTTAATAATAATATAGAGTAAGAATGTTATAAAGGAAAATGTAAAGTTCAGTAAATGTAATGGATAGGAATAATGGCCTCCCTAAAATAGCATTGAATCTTGAATTTCTTAAATGTGGAATGATTGGGAATTATAGAAGTCGATGTCCAAGGGGAAAATAACATAGAGGTAATTAACAAGGTTGTATGAGTAATGATTATATTTTTTATGATGAATAGACCACAAATGAAATGTGAAAGTTATTGGTTGTTCTAACATTATTTTGTATATTTAATTTCATAAGAATGATTAAATTTAGTTTTATTAATGTTACGACATTATTCATTTTTTACACTTTAGAAAATAGGTATTAACAAATAAGATGATTAATACAAGTTAATGGATTAAGGATGAGGTAGAATAATTATAGTTCTTATGAATCAGTGTTCATGAATTATTACATTTATAAGCATTATTTGATATATGTTTTTTGTTATGGATATTGAAAGTTATTTTTAATGTTACTAATAATCAAGAAGATTAATTTAATCGAAATGTTTTATTTTGTTATGGGAAATTAACATTTAATATGTTACTGATATTGAAAAAAAAAATTAGTTTTGATACAAAGGTGATTAGTATTGATAAATTAAATTTGATATTATTTATGTTCTCAGAAATGATAAATGATTCGTCAAAAATGTGGATTATGTTATCATTGATAGAGATTATAGTATTTCTAGATTAAATGAATATATATATAATAATCTATTTTTTATGTATGTATAGTGGAATCATTTACTTTTTTAATAAGGTTTGTTATTAATTCTGATTATTACCATGTTTTATGAGAATAAATAATGAATGTATTCACATGTTTTGAATGTGAAAATCAAGAGGCACTTTATAATAAATTGGTGTTTAATGCTAATATTATTTTGAGAAATTTTTTGGAATTCTTTATAATGTTTAAATTATGGAAGGTTTATAAGGATAAAAATTTTAAAACATTATGTGGAACATTGAATGCGGTTTTAGAGATTAATGAATTACTTTGACATATGAATATTTTTGCATGTTGTATAACATCTGATAATAGTTTTTTATAAAAAATAAATATAGGCAGAATGAAATATAATTATATATATGGATATTATGATCCATTCGTGCTTAATGAATAACAAATTCACCTTCATTTCTTGGAGCAAGAGATGATGTATTAGTCTATCAAGGCACAACCACCGGGTGATATTATGCTTATGAAATGGAATATAATTAAGTAAGTATATATTCTAATTAAAATTTTTAAAATTTATAAAAAGGGTATTTAAATAAATAATTTCATGTTATCATCATATTTTATGATATCAATGTCAATTTTCAATACTCTTTGGTTTATGGATTTCTAATTATTAACTTATCCTGACCATGTTCTCTATCACACATCATCTGTATTTGGGTGCTATTTTCCTCTTATATGTCCATGTTTTCACTTCCCACATATGTTATCCAATTTCTGAAACTAGTGTGTATTATTTCAGAAAACATTTCCCCAAAATTTTTTTTTTTAAGATCATTCCTTGTTAACCCTTTTTTTGATGTGTATTTCTAGAAATTAATTTTCAATTGTTAAACATTTGATGACTGAGACAAATTTTGAGGGAGAAATTCATTTTAAGGGGGTAAGATTGTTACACCCCATGATTTTTTGAATTATTATTTAAAAATATATTTTAATTTTTTTATATGTTTCTTGTCATGAAACACTATAGTTAGCTTGAGATACATGCAATTCTTAGTTTAAACGAAATGTGACATCTTATTAAAATATTATTATATTATATGATAGTTGTCATATAGTCATTGCAATGGAGGTTATGAATATTATTAAATAAATTATGTAAATATTTTTTACACATGTTTATAAAATTAATTCATTATTTTCCAATTAGATGTAAATTAAAATAAAATCATTATTAAAATAAAAGGAAAGCATTCTCTAAATGAAAACTATTTTTATACATACAAGTGTATTATATATTAATAAATTATCGAAATCAGTTTTGGCTAATAATTTTAATTACATTTATATTTTATATATTAAATTTAAATTTTAAGATTCCTCTTATACTATATCATTATAGGAGATAATAATAAATCCATTTTTTTTAAAAAAAAATTTATTTTTCTAAAAAAATATTTCTCACATTTTTATGGCACACATATTTTAAAAATAAATTTTGGGACTTTTAAAAAATGAATTTTATATCATAAAACTAATTTTTAAATCATTATATCAAATTTATCATAAGTTGTATTTTTTGTATATTTTTATAAAGTTTCATTTTTTATTGAATAGTGAAATAATACCGAATTTTAAAAGAAAAAACTCATTTCCATTTACATTATTTATAAATTTCAGTTATATATTATATTTTATTAATGATAAATTATTTCTATCAAACATATATTAATTAACTTTGGTTCATTTTAGTCAATTTTAATATGATTTTTGATATAAAAACTTTGTAAAAAAATTGATCATTTTCTCTTTAAAAACTCATTTTCTCATCGCTTTTGTGGGATTAATTTTGAATTGAATTTACCAACTTATGTAAATATATTTTGAGGTTTTATATTAAAACATGGGAATAATTATAATTAATTTTATCTAATAATTACAACTTAGTTTTTTACAAAAATTCATAGTGAATTTCGTAAAAATTAATTGCAAAGGTTATGGTAAAAATGTGATTAGTCGGGGTTAAACTAAAAATATAAAGGTATAAATTACATATAAACTTGTATAAATACTATTTTCCAGAAATATTACCATTACACGTATAAATTCCTATAATTGTCTAATTGGGACCCCTGTGACATATGAAAAACATGGGATCACTTATTTCTCTTGAAAAATATGAAGTGTGCCCTCCCCCTTTGTTATAAAAGGCCACCCCTCCTCTCTTCCCCGCACCTTAAAACCTATTTTTTGTTCCAATACATGCCCATATTACTTATAAAATTCCATAACCTAATAATATAAGTCTTATTTTTGGAAAAAAGTCCATCCTAGTAAGGAGGTAAGTGCAATCCTATGGAGGATACCTAAAAAAGAGGTAACATTCCTCCATGAGCATTTTTGTTTTATATCATCCTCCACCCCATTCAATTATTATTTTACCATTATTATATAATAAAATAATTATATTCTAAATAATTATATTTTGTTATGTCAATGTTAATACCTAAAACTACACACACTTCTATCAATTGGATTACGAAATAATCATTCGTGTGTATGGAAGACTACTGCCTCACGAACTGATGTAATTCGTTTTTCCATTACCTCCTCTCAAGGTTTGGAATAATGGTTGACCTCAAATTTATATATTATAATTATTATATTTATGATATTATTATTCTTATATTATTTATTTATAACACATAACTTCATGCTTTACATGTTCTTGGAATATAATAATGTTGTTTGTGTGTACGGCAGACTATTGTCTTATGAAGCGATGTGATTCGTTCATGATCTACAAGGAAAGTATTATGGATGGGTTTAATAGAAATATTTGATCTGTGTCACCTAAAAATAAAAATTTATTAATAATAAACATATATTATTTAATTTTCTTTCTTTTAATACAAAACGAAAAAGGAAACATAGTTCATGTGTATTTAAGGCCAACTGTCTCCATGAACGGTGTACCTCATTTCATATCACCAAATTTTATGAATTACTATACATACATATATGATAAATATATATCATATTTGAATAATTTTTTAAATTTTTGATATTATGAAACCATGATCTGTTTAAGAGGTCCAAAAAATAATAAGTCAAAACATATACGAAAAACAAAGCGGTTATTTCCCGAAACTTAACATTAATATAGAATTGTTAATAAATGGTTAATAAAATATTCATAAGAAAATGATATATGGTATTATATATTATTATTATTCTATAATATATTTATAAAAAACATATATTTATTATAAATGATTTTTGAACGAGTACACCATATGTTGAATTATGGAAAGGGGATTTCTAGTCTCACATTTATATCTAAGAGACTTATGCCATATTCATAACTAGTTTCATTTGTGTGGTGTACATAATACCCTATGAAATTTTATATCATGAATATAAATCATTATATTATAATTAATTATTCAATTTATGTTATTATTTAATGGGTATTATGATTCGAATGCTACTGAAGAAGTAATAGATTTTTGTCTCAATTTTAAGTTTTGTGAAACATATATCATGTGCAACACCTATTTATTTTACAGAATTTATATCCTACTCATGAATATATTTTATGATTATTACAATGATGATTTTACTTATATATACATTTTATTCTCTCTCTTTTATGGGGTTTACTGTTCGAAAGTAAGTAAATAGATAAGGTATTTTTTACTCAATTATTTATCTTTGAGATACACATAATGTTATGAACCTATATTCCTTCGCGAGGTGTATATAAATCCCATTTTAAATTTAAAATCATGAATTTATTTATCCACCTGATAATTTAATTTCAATTTTATTTTATATATTTCATGGTCTTATGACTCAATCATTACAAAGTGTTATGTTATTAATGTTACAACATCACTATTTTTCAGGATTGTTTATGATTAAGTTTCCAATGTTGAAATATCATTATCTACATGTCAATAATTATCATGAACATTATTATCCTATATTTATTCATGATATATTGAAGTAATGGTAACACTTTTATACTCTTTTGTACATAAATCATTTGAGAATTTATTTTAAAAAAATCTAACTTCGTTTCACTTTTTGGTCAAAAATATATTTTATTCCAAAAAACATGTTTTCTTAAAACATTTAAAAAATATATTATTACGCTAATATTTTTAGAAGATGTTTATTACTATTTTTTACATTTAAAAAATTGAAATGAATCTTCATTTTTTTACAAAATAATGCCTATTTGGATTTTTCCAAAAATTTGAAAAGAATATTTGTTTTTAACATGCATGATATGAATAGTATTTTTCACTATTATGACCAATAACTGATTTCACGATTCCCGTACATGTTTTAATAATTACTTTCAATGAAATATTTTTACTTAATATGATGACAATTTTAATCTTTTAAATACATAATTTCAAAAGGATATTTTTTTTCAAGAAATGTTCTATATTATTTTTAAATATAATTTCTAATTTTTATAGGTTATTTTCAAATATATTTATTTTAAAAATGTTTTATGTTTTAAAAATGTTTTGAAAATTTTAAAAGATAATTTAATCCAGTTATGTTATAAATTATAGGTCCAAATCATTTTTCATCTAATATTACATCTGTTGATGTTACCTATGGATAATTAAGGATATGATCCATAGATACTATTCTTAATATATCTTAGAATTGTTTTTTATTGAAATTTGTTTTTTATGCCCGTTTCCCTTCCATGGGTTATACCATGAAGAAAATGCTTATTAAACCCTCTTATTTTCATGGGTTACTCTATAATTAAATTAATTTTTAAATGGTCTCTTTTCCATAAGTTACGGTAGGATAAAAGTTTTATGATACCCATTTTATTTCGTGTGTTATGATCTGATGAATGGTTATGGCCTTTTAGAACACATAAATATGGTTTTAACTATGTGATTGGGGGGACCTATATCTCCCTCCAATTGTTTGGGTAATGATTTATATATATCATGAGATAGAAATGGATGGAAGGGGGAGTGACCTGAGTATAGTAAACATGGGCTGCAACAAGAATTGAAACAAGTTTAGTAAGATAGGGTTAGAATGGGGAGTGAACTCAATTAAATAAGGATTGACTTCTATGATGGTTTTGGGAGTTAATCTTGACTACTATAATGTAATGTGTGAACTTGATTACATGATAATAGTGTAATTCATGAAAGTGATAACATGTTCAATATGTAATGTGTGAACCTAATTTCATGTTCATAATATTATTCTTAGACATGTATTTCAGGTCCATAATATTATTAATAGACCTAGTTAAGTGTCCATAAGTTTGTGAGAGGAAATGATTTCATTCCCTTAACTTAATGAGCGATTTTGGTTTGTATTTATACATGATCACAATGTTATAAGCTAATGTTTATTCCACAAATCAATGTTTTATGCTAATATTATTCCCTCATGGCTCATGTTCTTGATTCTATTATTATTAATATCTTATGAACGGAAAATTTCAATTCCCTGAATCATGTTTCTGATATATGACAGGTTGGGTGTGAAGTTCATATGTTATGTTCATTATCACATACATTTATCCTTATTTTATTAGTTCATGTGATTATAAATTTATATATCATGTATTTATGATTACTAAATTTTATATCTTAGTATTTCTTATATTTTCTTTAACTAGGTTATGAATAAATGTTTTCAATCATGTATTTCTATAAAGAGTATTAAATGGGATGATCTCTGTGGTATGAATTTATGATATTTCTTAAAATTAGAAGATTATGTTCCCAGTTTCCAAAAGTACGACACTATTATAGTATTGTAGTGTGTATTTGTGTAATTTATTTAATGTTACTTTAAAAATATGTTATTCCCACGTGAGAGAATATTGGGTCACCAAAAAATGTTTGAAATTTAAAAGTTTTATAAACTGCATCCCTTTTCAACCTCAGCTCCAATGCTCTATAAAAACTAACCAAAAATCATAGAGTCATAGTATAAAACATGTTTTAATCCTAAATAAATGTTTCCTAAATGTTTACATATATTGTGTTTATCACATGAAATATATTATACTACTTCTTGTATGCTAAATTTAACATAGAGAGAATAATTGATTATATAATTAAACCTATTTTGATGTCACTAGTGTGTCATTTTTTTGACATTACATTCCAAGTCATGACATTATTGATTATATATTAAATTAATTTTTATTTTAAAATATAAATATATATTTTTCGTATGTTCTTTTCATATAGTGTACTATGTGTGCATCAAGAGCATCACATGGAGTGTAATTCACATCTTTTTCATGTGTTGTTTTTTTGATAGTAAACACCATATAATTACCTATAAAAAAATGTTTCTTAGATTAAAAGGGAATGAAAAATCACAAGGATAAAGTCATTTAGTTTTAATGAGTAAATTCCTTTACCTCTAAGTACACTATTCTACCTTACCTTCTTTAAATAAAATTTGTATATTTAATTTTATTGAAATTATGGATGATCTTAATTCATGGATGCTTGGATAGAATCAAGATAAAATAAAATGATTGGATTAATTTATGTTATTTTATCCTAATTAAAGAACAAATCGAAGTGAGTTATAACTAGAATTCATTTTTTTTCATTTCATTATATGTGTATGGTCATGATATTTTAGTAGACAAGATCATGTGATTGATTTTATTTTAATATGTTGTTTATTTAAATAAAATTATGGTCCTCTTGTAATCACCTCCTCTTTATTATGTAAGGATTTGGTGTCTTCATCTTCTTCTATGTATATCGTCCTTATCCAATACATTTGGCCAACTCACATGCCCATGATTAAAATATTACTTATGGATTGATATATCCGGAACAAGTGGGAATTGTGAGTCTTGGAGCTGAGGAAAAACCAATCAAGGTGATACATATGAGTCAATGTTGAATTTTGAAGCATGAACCAGGCTTCGATTCATGGTATTTTACCCTATGGTCAAGGGTTAGTTTATCATCCTCAAGATAAACTAACTATTATAAATTTTATGATCATTCCCCTTAAATTTTAATTTCTGTCAGTTTTATAATTTATTATTAATGTTTTTGGAAATTATGGGATCACTTAATAAATGATTTTTATATCATTAAATATGAAATAAAAAACATGATTTTTCATAAATACTATCATTCAAGGTTAATCACTTAAGTGAAATCCAATTAATATTATTAATTTTTGTTGTAAAATAAAACTGATAATTTATGCCTATGGATAAGAATCCAACAACTATGAAATTAATTCAACATATCCTTCAACAATTTATGTTATAATCAACCACATAGTTTAAATTTCTCAACCATCCTACGTTGAAGTGCTTTAAATTATTGAGGTACTTTTAGCATGACGTTTTTGGTCCACTTAACATGGTTCACATCAATGGTTTACTAAAAAGAATGATATTGTTTAACTGATAGGCAATTGTTTAGGAAATATTTGTCTTAGATTTTTGGATTTCAGAGTCTACTCAAAATATCATGGGACAATGAGTTAAGGAAGTTGGAAAGTTATGACTAACTAATACACTTCAATTATCTTACTATGCCCAACTATGGGTTGTGAGAAGGGGAGTATGGTTCATTGAAACTAAAATATTCATGTAAAAAATATATTATAAAAATAATGGTAAGGGAAAATTGGATTCAATAAAACAGTGGGATATTAATAAAATATAAATTAAAAAATATATAATTTTTAATCAAGAAATTATTTTTATATTGATATTAATAATTTTAAAAAACGAAAACTACCCAACATTGACCATATCACTGCAATCTATATTATAGAAGGAAAACATGTTCACTTGATTGAACTTCCAGTAATGGTAAAGGCTCTTACGAGTTATACTATTCCATGAAAATAAAAACACATGATAGAAACCCCACTCCCTATGTCACATATTAAAGATGCTACTAATGAATATGTATCACTCTACCTGAATTTTTTTGATGAAACTAGGGATGCATAATGCTTCATGTTATCCTCTTTATCTAGAAATATTCTATAATTATATGAGGATATGGATTAATATAGCATTATATATTACATTTAAGATCTATATTAGATGAAGGATATACAATAGAGATTCAATATCTAGAATGAACTATTAATTTTTAATCATAGAGAGGCAGTGCCATCTAGGACATATGGGGTCACGATATTTGGATATATAGAAAGCTTTAACATATTTGGGTTCAATATCCCTAATGAGTTGTACATAAATCTCATTCTGTCTTCACTACCTAAAACCTTCTCCATTTTCATTATGTATTAAAATATGATAAATAGTGAGATAACCCTTCTGGAAATTCATAATATTATTCATCAAGTTGATAAATAAATGGGTTGTGAAAACCTTGTGGTCTATATAGAGAATAATAAAAGGATGAAGAAGTGAAATGGTCTGAATATTCTTTCCAATCATAACACTCAAGTGAACTATCCTTCTATAATGAAAAATAAATGTCATCAATAAAAGGAACAAAATGAATTTTTTATATGTTATAGAAAAAGACAATAGAAGAAGAACTACACCCTTCCAAATAAGAAATGGGAAGCTTCAGGTAAATTTCATGCTGATTGTAATCTTTCAGTGTATACAAGTTCGGTATTAGATATTATATGTGGTGCACATTTGTTTTTCAAAATATAAGAACAAAGTATATTTCAGATGGTTACCAAAGGTGCGGTGGATCTATATGCTTCCAATGGGGTCTGGTCGGCTACTCTAGCATTTGGATACTGCCACCTCACCTTGAAAATATTATGATATTGGTTTTAATGAATTGTTATTACGTGCCTTGTGTTACTATGAAAATAATCTCCATTTACAATTTAGACATTGATGGATTTATTATTAGTTTTGGAAATAAGAGTTTCTCATTCATAAAGACAGCTCATATTATATGATATAAAATTTGAATAAAAGTAATTCTGCATTAAATTATGATTAACAAATATTGGGAATTTATAATGAATGAAATTCACCAGACACATTTCATAATTTGTTGTGGAATCACTGTTTTGGTAAAGTAAATGAGAAGCGTTTGAATAATCACTATAAGGATGGTTACAAAGACTATTTTGAGTTTATTCCTCTTGATAGATTTCATTCATGTTTACATGGAAATATAAATAAATAACTATTTGATGGTAAATGTTAAAGGGCCATAGAGATTCTATAATTGGTAGACATTGATTTGTGAAAACAATTTCAAGTAGAATGTATATGTGGATTATCATCCTTTATAGATTTTTCAAAGACTTGATCAGGTTATATTTAATAAAAATGATGAGGTATAAGTCTAAATCCTTTTAAATGTTCATTATGTTAAGAATTATTTTGATAAAAATCATGGAAATAAGATAACAATCTTTTTTGGATCAACGTAGTGAATATCTTATCCAGGAGTTTAACAAATCATCATCAAGGCATGTGACTATATATATACTCACTTCATCTTATATAGCAGAGATCCATGTTTTTAGTGAAAAGGATGAACCGTACCATTCTGGAAATTGTAAATATTATGATGAGTCAAACAAACTGTCCATTATCCTTTGGGGATATTCATTAACAAAAAAACATAAAAACTATATGTGTACTATCTAATGTGTCAAACTATATTAACATTGTGTTATGTATTGGAAAGAAGCATCTTTTTTCAAAAACTCATGTGTGTGGGTGTGTGGTGTTTATTAAAGATATATTAATAAAATAATTAAAAAATTGAGAAATGGTCAATATATTTATTGGTTAACCGAAAGATATGTAGGGAATAATACAAATATGATCACTTAGATAAGTACATTATATTTTATTGGAAATTTGTATTACTTGAGAAGGAATACATTATAAATAAGGATAGTGGAAGAAATATTGAATTCCAATAGTTTCATTCTCAAGACACACAATTTTTAGTATCAGAACAGACTCCATAGGTCATTGTTGAAGAGTTAGTTCCTAAAACACAGGTATTCTGTAGGATAACAAGAAAGGTGAGACAATTAAAAAAATTATTATAATAGAAGATAGTGAATCATAATTGATTAAAAATAATGACCCTATATCATATACTGATGTAATAGAGATATCAGGAGATTCGTAATGTAAAACCCCATAAAATAGGTGATGGATTCCATATACCAAAACCCTTTGTATGTTTTGGTTGATCCACTAGTAGATGTAAAGATATACTGTTAGAAATGGGTATTCAAGAAAAATATGGATATTTAAGGTTAGGTTAGTACTTATAAAGTATGACTAGTGGGTAAATATAATAGAAAGCATTAGGTAATGGAGTATGAAGAAACCTTTTATCCCATTTCATTGTTAAAATCCATCAGAATTTTTATTTTCATTACAGCTTTCCTTGACAATGAGATTTGGTATATGGATGTGAAAGATAACTTTTTTTAATGGTATCCTTCTAGGTGATGTGTAAATTACACACAATAGGGGTTTATGACTCTAGAAAATTTTAAAAGGGTATAAAAGTTACAATGGTCTATTTATGGATTAAAGAGAGTATCTATGTCATGGATTATTTGGTTAGATGAATATATAAAATAATTTAGTTTCATTATGAATGAATGTTATCCATGATGATTATATTTGGAAAGAGGTACTTTGGCCCAAAGGAATCCCCTTTATGTAATACATTCTCATATTGAGGATATCAAGAAAGGTTGTTCCCACAGATGAGAACACCAAACAA
Organism: Viscum album; assembly: GCA_963277665.1. Classification (NCBI taxonomy): domain Eukaryota; kingdom Viridiplantae; phylum Streptophyta; class Magnoliopsida; order Santalales; family Viscaceae; genus Viscum; species Viscum album. The sequence continues at coordinate 1,906,520,378 of OY728158.1, forward strand.
TGTGGCAACCTGATGGCATCCAGAAGTCCTTGTTTCAAAACTCTCTAGGAGGAGAGTGTGTGACACATTTTATTTGAGGTAGACTGGGTGAGTTTGGTGTGTAATTAATTTAGTGATTTCACATCTCTCCATGATCATAACATTGTTGATCTTTCGTTCCGGGAATAGTTGATCCATGACGTGGGAGAGTGGAGTCTAGAGAGGTTGCCCACACCATGGTTACACAAGAAGGTTTCAGGTGCATAAGGATGGATAGGAAAAAGGTTAGGCATGAAGGGGTCCATGCCTCAGGTAGTTATATCCTTTTCAGAACTAATAACCTCATCCTCGATATGTTTAGACTCATCAAAAACTGGAGGGAGGCTCCCATTATTCAATGAATTCAAGTGAATATTCACGATGTCCATCCTGGTAGCAGCATCACAACAATCCACTGAGTTTACTGGACCCCCTTTCGCGGGCCTATAACTCAATATTGACGAGTATTGAAATATGGGTATCTTACAAAAAGTAGGGTTCCTCTACAATTCCACTAGTATAGTCATCTTGTCTTTTTCGACCCATCTGAGTCATGGATCATCCATCTATGCAAAGGTGAAGGCACTGCTCTATGGTCTTATCTTAGGATTCTATAAGATAATTTATTTTTAGGAGAATAAAAATCACTCAAAGATACTTCACAATTCCCTACATGGCATTGGTTCCACTCCTTGGCTGATTCACTACAATATCAGAATGTTCTATGACATGATTAACAATAACACCAGAGTGGTTCACACATGGTTTGGTGGTAACCAAGTTGCTGACCACCTTTCTTGTCTCGTGGTCCCTTGTCTTGCGCCAATATTCTTACATAATTTTCTCAGCATGATGCCATAGGGGGTCAATTTTATTAGAGGGTATGTCCTTGGTCTTCGCTATTTTAGGCCACCATAGGCTCTTCTTGTCCTTGGATTCTAGGGATTGTCATTTATTTTTTTCCCTTTCTCGTTTCCTTAATAAATAATTTAAATGATATTAGGAATGTGAGTCATGCGTTTATTAGAATTTTAGTTGGAGTGTGTTATTTTATCTATTAGTATATGTTCATTAGATTTTAATAATTGTAAAGGTGATATCATCACCATAAGAGGATAATTAAGGATATAGAAAGTGTTGCTCTCTAAAATAATTACAAAAAAATTATATTATAGGTATCAATATCATTCATAATATATCCATGTGTTACCTTCAGAAATTAAATGTAAATACATTTACCAGATACATAATAGGTTCAATATAGAAAACTCTAAGTGGGGATTGGTTCTAGTGTTACATGATATATATCTTTTTAATAAGATGTTTCCCCAAACACTAGAGGATAGATAAAAAATGAGTATGATCCCATAATCTTTAGTGACGGTATCTACCATGTATGTCAGGTTATGTAAGAAAATTGACATTTACTATTATTTTATCACCGTAGGATCATAGCATGACAATCTTGGTAAACAAAATTATACTGCTATTAAGGATATATTCATGTATATGAAAAGAACTTTTTATATGTTTAAGGTGTATGAAGAAGATTAATATCTATTTATCTCGGAATCTGAAATACTAGATTTCAAATATATCACAATAATTTTAATTCATTGTTTTTATTTTTCATAATTCTCAAAATATAAGTTGTGAGATATAATAGTTTAAATCATCCATTTGTTTTCAATTTTATAATAGATTCTAAGTATATTATAGTTTCTGAAGAAATTGGGGATGAAAGTTGGATTTGAAACCTTTTAGAAGAACATGATGTGGTTCTATGAAGTCATTGACTTACCAAATTTTAATTTGGTAACAATATAAAGGTGGATCTCTATAATGATCCATGGTCACATTAATGGAAAAAGAATATAATTTGGATTTTCAACTCTTAAGTTCATTTTCTCAATGAGGGTAAGTTATAGTGAGCAAAGTGTCCATAAAGATAAAAAAGGTGGACCCCTTGAAGAGGTTAAATCTTAATATATCCATGAGTATCAAATGAGAGATAGAGTACATAATGTTCTTATCATTTTTCTGTAATTCATGTGGGACTCTATTAGAGTTGGTTCCCTTGAGACAAATTTTAGGTACTTGATGATTACATGTATTCATGGCCTTGAATATTAATGATATTTCTTATCAAATTTTGATTATTCCCTTATATGGAATATTATGTAACAATATCATATGAATATCTATTACATAGAACATTCATAGAAATTCCTCACTAAGATGAGAAACTGTTGGTTCTTTGATTGTATTCTAGAATATATTCTCTATAGATTAATGATATAATCTCGTGGGACATAAATGATACAAGAGTTTAGTGGTGGAGACTTGTAAGACTTTTAGTAACCCTCTTATAGTGTGAATCCTTGGTGATATCTAGAGTATGAGATTATGAGAATGATACCATCTAGTAGGAAATTCAAATTTATATGTTTCATTGGATTGTACTATATATTTACACGTTTATTGATCCTCACAATTTAATAGTATCATTAATGAATTCTATAATTAATGTTCATTAACATATTGTAAAAAACTATGACGGCATATGATAGTGGTAATGGTTTATAGGTAGGGTGATTCGTGAGTGATATTTCATTAATGGATATCGTGAGAATGGATTTATCACTTTTTTCCATTGATAGAAGTTAATATATCTGGACATTTTATAGGAATGGAATGCCGGGATAAATCATTATCCATAGTGTTTTATGGGATGTTCATTTATTAATATTAAATGAAAGTGACATTGATAACATTATTATATGACACCAGTATGTGACATACATGATTTTATATGTCATGTTATAGGAATTGTGTTAAATATTTAGTGTTTTTGTATATTTTATATCATTTCTATATGAACTTATTTCTTTATGGGTGCCTCAATATGTTTCTAGATTTTATCCTCTTTTGTTTAGGTTTATCTTCCTATTACCACTAAGAAAGATGACTAGAGGGTCACACACTAAGTCTATCGTAAATCATGGTTAAATTAAAAGTTTATTTTAAAATGTTTTAATAAATATAGTTCCTTATTTTTTATTTAGCATTTATTCATGTTAGGTTTATGAGAACAATTTAATCACAAGTTTTTCGATAGAAAAATCAGTTAAATAATAATAATAATAAATATATATTTTCTAGGTTTTATAATGATAATATTTATTATAAAAATCAATGAATGATTTAGTGATATATATTTATTAAATAGTCATTATTCAAGTTGTATTTAATTTTGAGGATGTTCAGATGATTTAATTTAATGTCCTGATGGGAAATGATATGAATAATATTTATTTATTCTTATGTGAAGCACATATAAAGAGAATAATAATTATATTACTGTTAACACATTGTATTTAGTAAGGATTAAGGAATTTTTATGGGTTTTATATGAGAATATAAAACACTAAATATTCCATAATATATATATATATAGTTATATCACCTTCCTATATAAGATTAGTCAGGAAAAATGGATTTAGAGAAGATCCCTCAAACCCTATAGATAGTTATAGAGATATAGAGTGTTATTGGTCCTCCACTTATCTTATGTTAATGAAAGAATTCCAAGAATTATTCGTCCATGCATATAATACAATAGTGGTGAACCATGAATGATATAATAAATTGAGATTGACCGTGCTAGCACCTAAAAATTCAATGGTGACGTTCAGATCTTGTGGTGCATGTATAGATCACAACATGAGGTATTATATAATTTAATCATGAAATTCAATGTTGAAATAATGATATATTGTCAATCAGATCATTAATGAAGAAATAATTTTATTATTAGTTAATTTTATATCTCCTTATAACTTTATTAAAAATAACAAGTGATGATCTTCCCATTTTGGTTTTTGTGATCATGTTAATTAATCCTTCAATTAATTCTATAGGTATTTACATATACATTGTGTAAAGATAAAAATATTAAATGATTATGATAGAAATTAGAGTCATTCATTCCCAATTAGATGCTCCCACTTCACCTAGATCTTACACCTTTCTCACTATATAGAATCTGTCTAAGAATGATAGTCATTCACATTTCAATACAATGGCCCTACTGATCACACCTACCAATTATTTATTCATATAACACAATTTTTTTGTACAATCATATTAGAAATATGTATTCTCATATATTTTATTCTTTATATGTCTAATTTCATATCATGTGAATAAATTCCCATGGGTTCATTCCATTTTCCGGATAATGAAATACTGAACCAGCATGTTTAGGCCTTATGAACATTCAATCTACAACATTACCAATATCATACAAATATTAATCTTTTAGAATTATAAATATCCTTTATAAAAATATAATGCTTATATTTCTGTTTTTTATAGATTTAGTTTGAACCTTATTAGTTTTAGTACCATATTTATTATATTTATATGGTTTAATGACTCTATAATTTTTTTGTGGTCCAAATATTACAATATATTTAGTTTTAACATTAAATTATTGTTAAAATATAATTATAAATAGACTTATCAGGTTTTCATTATAAGTATTTTTTTCATGATCCATCAACTAAAATAGAGGATTCAAGATTCACTTTAACAGAATTTTTTAATTAATCTTAAAATATTTTCACCTCGTTCTCATTATTAATTAACATAAAATTTTTCTTTGAAAACTTTTATCAACTCACTAAATGTTTTTCTTATAGATCCTTCACTATTTTTCACATTTATATCACTTTTAATTTAATCTTCTTGATTTCATCAAATTAAGCTACTTATTTCTTGACATAATAACTCTTCACTTTTGTGATATTTTTATTTTCTTTCCACATTTTTATCAATTATTTATTAAACATTTTTCTACTCAAGTATAGATTAAATTTCATATTTCAACATGTGTTGTTGATTTTATAGTAATAACTTAAAATCATAACCACAAGATGTATTAATGGATTTTTCAATATGATCCATGAACATGGTATATTTCACACAAGATTTAACTTTGGATTGAATTCAACATAGGAGGATAGATTCATTCTTTTTGATATTAGAATTATTATATTGTTTCTAGAGAAATCATAATTTCTTAATCTATCTTTTGATATATATTTTTTAACTTCTCTATAATTATATATTTTTATCTTTTATCTTTTGATTATTCTAATTCATTATTTTCACCTATCATATTTGGATAGTTTATAGAAAAATGTTCACATTCATTAAATTTGTAAAATATTTGTAAACATTTGGTTTTGATATTTCTCTTACCCTTACAAAAATTATATTATATAATAGAAATTATTATTTGCCGCTATTCATTTTCCTATTCAACCTTATATTCATTTGGGTTCATATTAACATCTTCTAATATTTTCATCTTCTCCATGGACTCAAAATTATTTTGATATTTGATATTTTTATTGAAGGGTGAATATTTTCTCATTTCATAAGAAATGAGAATATTACACAATGCATCGAGGGAAATATCTTCTCTATCACGAGATGTTAAAATTTTAGGATGAAACCTAATAAGAAAATTCCTCATAAGCATCTTGTAAATGGTCGATTCTTCAATTTTTCACCAAAATATTAGATGTTATAGACGATTTCATTAACCATTATAAATTAGTCATCAATACTTTCATATTCAGTGGTTTTTATATGTTTACATCATATTCTATAAAATTTTAAATATTCCTCCTTAAATTTTATGTTTTCGATATAGTTTCTTTCTAACTTATACTATATTTTAATATTTTTCTTTAAGACCCGAGACATTAGTGTAATTGTTTTTACAAATACATAAGTAGAGAAGTATAATATTTTTCATCAACCTCCAAATTTATGTTATAAGAAAAGGATATTATACCCTTCCTTTCAATGGGTGTAAACCCCATAACTATTTCATCTCTCACTTCCAATATAATAGATATTAGATATAAAAACCTAAAATTTATAAAAATAATATAGTAATTTCAGTAAAATATAGGATCAAACAAATTATTACTAAAATTATGATTATTTATTATTAGCACATTATTTGATCTATGATAGAACTTCTACACTATTACCAGTTAATGTTCCTTGAAATGTATTGCGCCAATAAGAGGTGTAGATTAATTAGATGAGTCCTATTTTTTATTTCATTCACTTTAAAATAAACTTTTTTACATTTTCGGATCTTATCGACTCAGATAAAAAATAATAGCTTCACTCACACATGTATTGTCTAAATGAACAAGTAAAAATAATTTTACCAAGATTCAGATTCTCTCAGAATTATTACTCTTTATTGTGGTTTTATACTCTTCGCAAACATGTATTTTTACAATATAAGTAATTAATTATCAGGATTATCAATTGTTCATATAATTTTAGTATTCCTATATAGAGTCACATTAATCTTTATATCTTCTCTCTCTAGATAAACATTGATGAATCAAAATTAAAAAGATCCTTTCAGCTTATCAATTACTCAAAAAACAATTGATTTTGGTATATCTCCATGATCCATAAAGATATCCAAATATAGATTGCTAAAATAATGTGGAATCAAATTTTTTGTCAATATCATAACCATTTTTTCAATCATGACTCACAAAATACTCAAAATATAATGAATTTTATGATTTATTATAGCAATGTCACTAGGCTATATTTTCCAGTCAATATATTTATACCCAATAAAAAATTAGACACTTTACATTTTTATTTCTCAAGTGATTCAAATATCTATGAAAAATCAATATATAATAATTAATTTCATTCCTCGTGTCATTTATGTCTTATTACTCTAGTAAATCCGTTCAAAAAAATTTGAAATCATAATCCTCCTTATTTCCTCATTTGGTTTGGCTTAAAAACATCTACTATGACCATTAGATATTTAGTATCATAATTGAATACAAGTATCTCATGAATTTCCATAACTAGGATTCTTTATAATATCCTCTAATTTTTATATATTAAGATAAATATCCTCTAAAAAAATTTCATGCATCGATCATCATTCAAAAATAATTTTAAAATGAATGAATCAGTGAATTCCGTAAATACTCATTAGTAAAATCCTATTCAAATTCCAATGGATCAACATCTTCTAACATCATAATATACTTTATCAAGTAATGAAGAACATTATTTCATCTAAAAAATTCTTGGTAAGATGGATTACAATTTCATCTAGAATCACTATAAAACTAATTCCATCTGATTATAAAAAATATATATCATCAAAGAATAATCACAATAAAAAATCCAGAAATAATTTTTGAATATTCTTCTTCAAAAACTTTAGTTGGGACATCAATGTCATCAATTAGATAAAAATAGTAGTACATTTAAAAATAATTATTGGAGATCACACATTTTAATTTGATATATGAATTACCTTGAATGACTTTTTAAATTTTAAATTTTGAAAATTGAAGATTATATATTGCTTTGTTGTGTTATTTACCATTAAAATACTTAATTATGAATATTTTATAATTTTTTACAATGCTTTGACTCCTTTTTGAATGCCACTTATATGTGGATTAGAAAAATGTATTTCAAAAAAATATGAATACCACTCAAACATTATCTGTAGAATAATTAGTTATAACTCTTATATAGATCCCCATACATGGTTTTAGGAATATTTCAAGGATATATCATACAAAATTGTGTCTTATGTAGTGGCTTCATCGGATTGTATCATTTAAAATAATTCTTTCATATAAGATTATATAGTTCCAAAAAACTAAATTTATTATGAAATTTTGTTAACTTATAAAATGTTATACTATATAAAAAAGTATTCAATGAACCTTATGAAGCTATGTTTAAAATTATATCATAAAACTATGTAATATTCAACACAAAATAAAACTCTAGAATTCCATATTACACGTAATACTCACAACAATTCCTAAAATAATCATAGCATCTTCGAAACATTCTCAAAAAAATAACACAACATCAAAAGATTCTTAAAGGCCTTCAATTATTCTCAAACATGATTATAAAAAATTAAAAAACATTACAAAATATTATTCCACTTCAACTACGCCAAATCATAGTGAAATCACTTTATAATACTATGTATTTTTATGTCGTGGTTTGAGGATGATTTAGAATGATTAATGCACATCAATGATCACTATTATAGTATATATTGGTGAAATATAAAGAATTATTTGGTATTTCATCAATTTAGGGTAAAATATATTAATGATTCAAGATAATAAATAATTTAATTTTCTCATAAGAGATTGTGTGTATCTATTAAGTTGTTAGTAATCTATTTCTTGTGCTATCATCATTATTGTCTCACATGTGAATTTTTTTATGATTAGGTTTGTTACATGATTCTCCTATGGGATTCTCCATAATTCAAAAATTTAGAATTTTTATGAGATACATGATAATTTTCATCAATTATTATTAGTACCATCTTGATAAGTAAAATAGGTTATATATCATGGTAGGTTACATTTATTTAATTAATATTGTTATGTTCAAAAATATGATGTATATAATAAATTTTATATTATATTTTCATATGATTATAGTAAAATTTTATTAATTAATAAATAATTTATACTTGTGATTTCTTAATTCTAATGGAAGGATCACATAGTTAAGATAAATAAATTATTTTTTGGTTCTCTAGTTAAATTATTATTGACAACCACATTACAACATTAATGGGTTGTGTTAATTTAGATATTGATGATAATTTATGAAATTAGATTATTATACCATTAAAAAGGATTTTAAAGGGTGGGTGGTTTGGAAATTGTATTTCAAGGGTAAATTTAGTTTTAATTGAATAGTTTTATGAAGATATTTCAAAACAATGTGGTTGGTTTCCAAACGATGTTTTACATAGAATTTAGGTCATGGGTCATGGGTTGGTAATGGTAGTATGTAATTCATTTCCAATAGTATTTAAAAAATTTATTTATGGATATTTTAATAGAATATAAACATAGAATATTTTTTAGACATGATATATTTTTATTTTCATAGTGTGTGAGATGCTCTATTTTAATAATATATTTAATGTGTGCTCTAATGATTTTACTTTTTCCTTTTATAAATCATTTTATTGGATGATTATATATGATTATGTTTATTGGTTTTATAGTAAAGGGACCTTGGAAGTTACCCTTCAGTTTATGATAAATTCATGAAATATTATATTTCGCATCTTCACCGCACTAATTGGAGGCATCATAGTGTGACTTTTTATGTGAGAATACATGGGTATTGATTAAAATATGGGATAAATTTTTAGAATGTATAGAACATTTAGAGGTAGTTCATAAGATATTGAGTATTTTTATCATCACACATAAGCATTGTAGTCCCATTTTTATGGTTAGACCCCAAATTGTTTAAATTGATGGTTAAAAGTGAGTTAGGAGATATTTATAGGGTTTTTTATATTAGATGTTATGGTTAAGGATCTCAAGATAAGAGTGTAGTGAGTTCCCTCCAATGTATGAGTAGATATTAATAGTATAAGATAGAGTAAATATACTTGTTTTCTCTTATTAGGGTATAATTTCTTGATAGACATATGTTAAGGTAGATATATCTAAGATAAAATTATATTATCATATACTCTAGGCGAAATTGATTTTTTATGAGATTTGGTGTATATATTATAATAAATCTATTTGATGATAGTGCCCCAGCTAATGTAGATAATCTCTATTATGGAATATACATAGAGTGTTTGTATATTAGATCCTGAATATAAGAGTATAACCTCTAATAGGTGAGATATAACATTCCTTTGATGAGACTTTTCTTCCTCTATGATATTACATGGTAGTACCATATCCTGGAAAAACAAAATTATTTTGAGGGTTTATGATGTTCAATTCAAATGATCGGTTTAAATTCATATTGATTAAAAAATTTACTACGGTATCAAGACCGTTTTTTGACATTCAGTTCATTTGATAGTGAAGATGTAAATCTAGGGATAATTTGGTAGATTACTGTATTGTGGAACAATGGATTGAAATAGGGAAGGGTATGAAGGATTGGATCTAATTTATTTCATTTATTCTGGATCCATTAATTATTTCATTTTTTATCATATTATTTTATAGTTATTATTTTATAATTTGTGAACTCATTTGATAGCCTTATTAATTTAATTGCAATTTATTTATTACCTATTAATACCTAAATTCTATTTGATTAATTAATCTTTATTTTTTATTACAAGGATTATTCCCCATTATTTGTAGGCTTTGGTTATTAAAAAATAATAATATGGTTAGTGGGTTTAGTGGGATTCCTAAAAGTGAACCCATTTGTGTTCATAATGTGAGACCATTTAATGATGGTTCTTACAAAGATAAGACTATGTTGGTTTTATGTTTCCTAGTGTGTGAAATGTATAGGATTTTAATTACTGAAAAGTTGATTTAAAATTTTCCTATGGTTTGGTGAAACTAATGTCTATCCTCTGGGGTGTGTGTGTGTGTTATATTACATGATGTCCTACGGTTATTATAGTATTGAATGTGAATTAATGGAATATGTTTAATTTTTTTTTATTTCACATGCCACAAGTATACATAAGAATCCACTTTATCACTAGAAGTTAGTGAGTTGTAATGAATAGGCGAATATTGCAAGGTTATTAAAATCATCAAATACTAGGATACATGGAATGGGCTTGGAGATAAATGGTAATAATGTTTTGTTTCATTATAGAATAATTTCAGTATGGATATTAATTTATAGATTAAGACAAGTCATGTTATATATATTTATGGTTTTATAATATATTATATGGTGATTGGGGTCAAATTCCTATATTTTCTGTTGGACCTTGATATGCCTCAGTCATGGGGCTATATAATTTATTTATTTATATATTCACAATTATATATATCTTTGAACCATGATGGATTTATGTATTACATAAAATATTTATTTATTGTACTCGATTTTGAAATGCCACTATTGGATCCATGTTTTCATTCTATCAGTTTGGTATATCAAATTCATAGAAACTTAATGAAATATTTGTGGTGTATTTAGGCATATACCATATGATTTATCTAAGGTAATATTCGCTTTATGTTAATCTTAGGACCTCACCACTTGTCTGTTGCATCAAGTATATAGGGAGGTGTTTTTATCTCACATGGAATGCCCATATTTGGCACTAATATAGTTTGACTGGGAAGATGAAATTTTATATCTATTAGTACTTTATCCTTAATTATAAATAAATGGGATGACTTCATAAATATGTGAATAATGCTGTCGAGTTTGTTTCCCTTTATCTAACTTCTATGTACTTAATGATTATAGGTTTTCTTTGTCTTGAATATTAATGATGTTTTTTATCACATCATGATTGTTCTTGTACAAGACTTAATATGTGATAATGTACTATGAATATCTATCACATGTAATGGTAGTATCATTTCACTATTGTGATTAGAACCTAGATGTGCCATAGAAAGCTTTTTGAATATATGTTCTTTAGCTGATGATATTATTTGACGAGACACTAATTATATAATCTACCAGGGATGGAGACTATTAGAAATTTGAGGTACCCTCTAATGGTTTTCACCCTTGGTAATTTCTAGTGTTATGATTTTTAGAATAATACTCACTCATATAAAATAAATATTTTTATGTGTTAATGGTTGTTCCTATCCATTAATGTGTCAATTTATCCTTAGACGTTATGATTATCATTAATGAATTCCATATATCATTTTATTTGATATATTGATAATAAATGTGATGAAAAATACCTGTGGGGATGTATGATACATTGGGTGAGTCACAAGTGATATTTCATTAATAGATAACGTGATAAAGGTTATATCCATTCTATACCATAATAGAAGTTGATATTTCAATGTAAAGATTCTTTTTTTGAGTAAATGTATAATTCCAAGGGAATTTGAATTTTGGCATTTAGTGGTCGGTCCATTATTTGAAATGATCAAGATAATGCAATTCTGAGAGTCAGAAAACTTCAATGTGGTAGTTTTTGGATTGGTTGGATGCCCAAGAGGTGTCTCAGGTGGTTCATTATGATTAGGGAGCATGAGGCCCTAGAAAACCAAATTTGGGGTGGACTGGTAAGGGCACACGGTTTGACTGAGACTGTGTGGCCCACCATTGAAAACTGTGCAAAACCGATAGGTGATCAGGTGTGATGCGTATGAGGTATGCATGGTTTCAGAAATCATGAACCTAGATCACAAGCTCAATTCGATATGAGAAGTGTTTGAACTTTTTAGAAAATGTTTGGTGCACTATTATGGTCCTATGTAGTGGGAGCTACACTCTTAGTGAACCATTTGGGAAATCATGTTTCCAAACCATGTGGGCCCAGTTTTAAGGGTGAAATTTCCAATTTTTCCTTAATGTTATTTAAATACATATTTCTTATTTCTTTCTACTCTTCTAGTTAGGTGAGGCCCTTCCTTTTCTCTATGGGTTTCTTTTCCTCTCCAACCTAATTATAATGATATATCCTCTGTTTGAAGTTAGATTTGAGAACCATCAGCCACATTGGATTTGAATCATTAGTCTCTCTAACCCTATTTCTTCCTTTCTATGTTTTTCTTCCTGTCTATTATGATATTTTTGTACGATATCATTTTTTCTATTTTCAGTTATGATGTATATTTCTTCATTTTCTACAAAACTGAACTGAATCAAACCGTGCTAATGGATTTTTAGATCATGCTATATATGAGTTACTTATTCAATATCTCTTTCCAAAAGTTTCTGTAATTTTACAAATATTTTCATTGTTTCATGCATCGTCCTTTATCGCATGTCGTCCAAAAATTATATCTCCATGTACAAAATATTATACGAAAAAATTATCACACTAGTGGAGCCTTTATATATAAATAAAGGATTTCAACCTTGAATAAAGACTCTACTTGGGTTTTCTAGTTTGAATTTCCCCTTTAAAATTATTAATTAAATACTTCAAATGAATTCTTAGTATTTTCCTTGGATTATAAAAGGAAATTTCCCCTTGTAGGTAAATTTCCATTTGATAGTGGCACCTGATAAGTTCCATGCTAAACCTTGTAATTTGTTTTCAGGTTTTGGTGATTTGTATCATGATAATTTTAGTGAATTGAGTTATACAAATTGAACATTATGTTTCTTGTGCTAAATGAATTTTTTGTTAACCAATGTCATTTTTTTAAATAAAACCCCACAGATGAGGTGTGATGTCTTCAAAACTAAAAATTATATATTATGGATTTATAATCATTCTTGGTCTTAAAGAATTTGTGTTTTTAGTATGTCCCTCTGTTATTATTAGATGTATTTTATGCATTTTACATGGCCTAAAATGATAAATCTTATGTGGATTGAAAGAAGGGAATATCCTTCCTTATGAACAATACTTTTAAAGAACAACCACCTTCTAAGACATTTGGAAGGCCTTAATTATATGATTCAATTCCCTAATAAATGAAATGTATTGTTTAGATTAAATGGTTTAAACAAAGTGGGATTGGATTGAGTGGTAAGACCACGTAACTTTATATATTTATATAAGAATGGATAACATGAATTATATTAAATTTAAGGGTAGGAAAATCCATGCCTCTTGTATTTTTTTAATTTAAGATGAATTAAAATTCCCTTAGTTATATTTGGGCATGATCAATATAAATAATTATTGATAATTCTATAAGGATACTATTGTAAATATTATTACACATTGATATAGGTTGTGCAATGATAGTAAGGGTTCTATTGGGCATGATGAATTCATGCTCCCTTACATCGGGTGTTAATCATGACATCTCGCACCATTAACAATATTTGATGATGGGAATTACACCCCATGTCCCGTGTTTAGAATGTCGACATGATGGAACACTCACCATATTGATTGATGAGAATGATGTCTCCTAATCATTATGATATATATGTCATATACCCCTTTTAATGAACTTATAGGTTCTTTCAGACAAGTTATGAGTTATGCCTCGGTCCAGCTAACACATACTATTCTAGGTATATAGCCACATAAATCTAAACATAACTGGATCATATAGGTGGATGAAATATATAAATAAACTATATATATTAGTTCTATATATGTTGTTACTGATTCTATATTCATTCATTCCACATTCCAAAGCAGGTAGATATGTCCAAATTTCCTATTGGAACCTAAGCCTGTCCACATTTATTTTTTCATCTTTGTTTACTATTCAGCATACATGTATAGTTCTTTACTTTATATTCCTAGAATAGATTTATTTTTAGACATCATGGGTGATAACCTACTAGGATTATATCTCACACCCTACTCAATCTACCATTGCATTTGGTTACCAAAGAAGATTTCATGTTTGTAGGACCACGATTTATTACTTACGCTATTATGCTTTCACCTAAGTGTTACAATCAAGGGATTGAGTTGGAGCTTAGGATGATCATGGAGAACACCGTTGGGGATTTTTTTTATTTTACTCATTTATGTACTGAACATTATCATGATTAATATTATATTTTTTATTTTTTAGTTATGTATCATCAGTTGGACAAGCATTCATTGTTGTACATTAGCGTTGGCCATATTTTATATTTAGTTTATGTGTTTCTTCTTCTGCAATGCATTTATTTTATAACTAATTATTCCCTTCTCTATTATTTATTTCCAAATATACCACTATGATAATTTTTTCATGAGGGTATAGTCTCCTCAATATCATCTCCTCGGACCCTCCCTGATAGTCGGAAGCCTCTAGAGTACGGGGACGCCCGCTTGAGGACATATGACCCATCGGTCTGAATACTAGTTTATGTGTTCCACTAGGTTGGTAAGTTACAAAGTGGTATCAGAGAATTTTCATATTGATTTGTCTTATTATTTAGGGCTCGTAGAGAGTAGATTGGGAATGTGTCCATTCTTTGTAAATAGATGTGTCTAGAAGTTATCACCCCACCCATGGGGAAAATTCCAACTGGCTAGGGATGGGATTTTTGATAGTGTTATTTTCTATTATAGTTGATTATGATTTAACTTTGATTGGATGGTGTATTATCCACTACTTACTAATTTATGAAATTTATGATATTTTTTCATTGTCCTGGTATAGAAATGAATTAAAATCACATCCATAATTATATGAACATAGAGATTCGTAGGTCATGCTTATGGAATGACATGTAGTTTCATTTTTGGGCTACCATATGATTGTGATGATTTTCCTTCTGTGATTATTAGTCTGGATATTATATACCATGTCATGTATTTTAGTGACATACCTAGTTTTGTGAATTTTGGGTAAGTTTTATCATTATTGTTTGTATAACATGCTTTGATGATTTATAAAGAATGTTAATCTAGTGCTCTTATTAGGTGATTATATTCCATGATGACAGATTATTTAGCTTGAATTGCGTATATATCATGCTATTGTGATTATTAACATTTTTATATATAGTTATTTCATTTGAAAACATTCCTAGTTCTGATTTTGATATAATTAGTTACATGGGATGAATTTATTGGTTGTCGTTAAATGGAAAAAACTGTTCACATGTAAGGTGTATGGGAACCTCATAATTGAGAAAAGTTAACCCATGTATTAAACAATCTTTGGGATTTATATATCTCTCTAGAGGTTGTTGATAAAATTTCAATGTTTTTAAAGTTCATATTTCAAAGTGAAATAAATTTTGGTTAAATTGGAGATAATATTTATTATATAAAGTATAAGGGAACTTTATAGATTAGGAAATAGTATCCCATATAATCGAACCATTATATATGACCATGATATACTTTTAAATAGTTTTCAATGTAAAAGCTATTTAATTCTGCTCTGAAATGATTTAGTTTCCCTTATAAAGGCTTCTAACTCTATAACTCGGGCATGATGAATTGTATGATTACCTTCTAAAATGCACAAATATACCCATTTAGGTCATTTTTGGAATTTTTATTATGAGATAACCCGATACGGATGTTCTTAAACTTGAATAATTAATAAACTGTTATTTTGTTTCATTAAACTGAACCTATGTTGGCTTAGCTGGACAATCATAGGTCACCTTGTCAATTACCAAGTGATTTTATTTTATAATTGGTACATGATTTCTATTTTAAATATTTTAAATGTTTAATTATGGAATTAGAATCAATGTACTTACTGGAAATTGGAAACTTAGGTGGATTGAGGAGTGAAGCACACTTAGAGATTATATTCCATGATAAATGTTTTGAGTTTCTTTACGAATGGTACTGTTTGGATGTTTTTTCCAATTAGGACTCTTATATTCAAAATAACACCCTTGTTTGAATGGGTGTTCATTGTATCCTTGACCATTATTATGGGAATGAGAATCAGGTATTGTTCAATTTTATTAGTCTAGGCATTACTAATGCTTTTTAGATATCTTATTAGGTCATGTTACACTCTCTTCTTCTCCAATGATAGAAGAATTGGTACATTTTTCATCCAGGTTAATGGTTGAATGGGTAAATATTACACTGTGGTAAGTCTAATGTATGGACCACCTAATACTGGGATGAATAATTCAAAAAGCATATGGATAGTATTAACAGTGTGTCTTATTACATCTACACCTTGGTGTAATGTGCATTTGTATATGTGGTACCCATGAAATTGATAAATTATATAATGAACTGGTTGAGTTTGGTTGAATCCTCAAAACTTGAGTTGTTGAGTACATTATCATGCCATCTGTATATTAGAGTGACCTAGGCATTTAAGGAATCATATTTTTCCCAATTCATTGGATGGAGTTCCAAGAGAATCGGGTGTTTTTGCATACCAGTCAGTTTGGTTTTGGATTTTACTCCAAATGTTATGAAATTGTGATCATTACCCAGAGAAGTTTCACTCATGAGTTTAATTTGAATTTGACATAGTGTGTGTAAGGGTGGCCAGTCTATCACTCCTTTTTATGACTAGGAAAAAACTAAGGTGTGATTTATTATATAAATTATATTGAATACATGACCATCCAAGTAGAAGGAACATAACCAAAGGGGCCATTTTAAATGGTTGGACTTTCTTGAATTCCCTTTAGTCTTTAATGTTTTGAATCATTTTGGTGCTTTCTTGGAAGAACAATGTTGATGTGGTTGGTTTTGTATGAAACCATTTAGAAACATTGTTAGTCAATGGTGGAAATTGGTGGTTTTGTCTGAGTGATCACAGGACATCTCGTACAGAAAATCTTGTAATCAGTTAAAGACACAGTGTTGGCAGGTGAGGTTGAACATCTTCGAAGAGGTCGACCAATAGTGGTTCGACTGCTCTTATTTCTGGTAGTTAGGTATGGTTGGTGGGACCAATACAAATAACTTCATCTTATTCAAGAAATATGTATCTCGAAATATCCATGGTAATCATCAACATCATCTTAGTGTATTCTTTCTTAGCGGCGAGCATGTACCCTATCTTAAGTTCATCCTTGGTACACTAAGAGAGCATCGGTTATACGACAAAATAAATTTTTAATGTCTCATTATTTTTCAATAAACATGCTCTGTTATATTTTTTAACTAGACACATGGTTTTTATCGAGGCACAATTATTCTTGAGTCGTACTTCGGTCCCCTGGTAGGAAATATTTGGACAAACTAGTGGACACCATCTATCTTCCTCTAACTTGACTACTAGGATAATACCACTCTGGTCTTACACAATGATCTGATGTGGATGTATTGTCCTTGTAACAACTTCTCACTTATAAACATGGGGTATTGACTGCCTTTGGACAGTTCCATGGACTCTAGTTTGATGATTATTAGGTTTTCCCGAACATTGTTTTGGGCTCAGAGCTGATGTTTAATGTGTAAAAATTCATATGTTCTAGATCTGGGTTATTCTCTTATTCGTTTAGAGGCATGATAGATTAAATGATTAGGTGATGGTCTGATCAGGGAAGGTCACTCAAAGTCTACTGTGGATTTTGTTGAGTGTTCTCATGGTAAATGTGGGATTACTTGGAATAAGGTTTTGTAGTTCTATTGCAAGACTACAACCATAAAATCTGGGAATTATTAAGATAATTAAACCAGTGTGGCTTGACTTATTACCCATATTGTTTTATGTATATGGTTGAATAGAACCATTTTAAATCATGTAATTGGTTTAAGGTAGATGTGGGATAATGCTCGAATGTGTCTTTAAAGGAATGTTTGTGCGGCCTGTTTTAGTTAAGTCAATCAAAAATTGAATTTTTCATCACAAAGAGGTCCCTGATATGACCTCAAAGGTAATCAGGTTCTCCTAGTTTAATAAATCATGCTAGGAGATATTCTATAATTCTAACATCATTAATTATAAGATATTCCAACGGTGGAGGTGAAATGATAAAAAATTGGCTATTAAATGTTAAAACTTATGATGACAAGAACCATGAGACATGTGTTTAAAGAGTTAATGACATGATAATGTCTCATTCTAAATAGGATTCAGTAAGCATTGAGACAGTGTTTCAGTCAAGTGATGATCATTGACTCGGATGTTCATGGTTGATGTGTTGTTTGCTTAGGTAATGCTTGGAGTCGCATTGTGTGTTCATAAATTCAACATAAATGTTTGAAAGAAACATCACAACCCAAGTAGTTTGGGTGATGTTTTCACTATTTCTCCAAGGGTTCTTAGGGCTGATAAGTTCGAAGGTGGGGAGGATTTAACAACCCATTTTTAGCTAACATATAATTATAATGGAATTTGAATTTTGGAATTTAGACGATGGTCATTCTTTAAAAAGAGATTAAAAACACAATTTAGATAGTAGGAACACATAAATGTGGTGTTTTTAGACATTATTGGATTCATAGGAGGTGACCCACGGAGTATTTTGAGTTTTTGGACGATTTTTCCCCATAAAAACTCATGTTTGGATATTATGGTTATAATGCAGGGTTTTTATGAAACCGTGAATTCCACCATTGAAAATAGTTCGACACCTGAAGGTGTGAAGTACTGATGCACACAGGATGTGCACAGTTTCTCAAACCTTGAACCTAGCCTACAAAATTAGTTCCATACATGTAGTAGATGCACTATTCTTCACACAACGAGTGCTTGGTTAGGGAATCCCAAGTGGGACAACCATGCTAGGTTAGACATCTAAAGTAGTTGGAGGGGAACATTTGGAACACAGTTTAACCAAACCATGTGATCCCCATTTTTTGGTGAAATTATCACTTTTCCCTTAATGTGTTTTAAATAACTCTTTCTTCTTTCTTTAATCTCATATATATACATAAGGATCATATTTTTCTTTATGGTTTTCTTTTTCTCTCCAACTTTGGGTTGACGTTATCTCCTCCATCTGAATTCATATTCAAGAATTGTTGGCCACATTAGATATTCATTAGTAATAAATAAATTCCTATTTCATCACTTTTAAGTTTATCTTCTAATATTTTTTGCTATTTTTATGCGATCACATTTTCCCTATTCTCTGGGTGGATTTATGTTTCTTCATTTTCCTCCAAACTGGACTGAATCAGGACTTTCTATTGGATGAGTAGACCATCCTATGTATGAGGCAAGTGGTATGTATATTTTTCCCAAATTTTACATCATTTTGTAATTATTTTCATTGTTCTTCGCATTGTCCTTTTTCCAATGTCATCCTAAAATGAGATCTATATGTCGAAATGATTGTACGCATAATATATCACACACGTTGAGCATTTATATGTAAATAAAGGGTTTGAACATTGAATACGGACACCCCTTTAGTGTGTTGGATTTAATTCCCTTTCTTAATTAATTAATTAAATTACCAGAATACAACCTAAGTGTTCGACATGGATTATAAATGGAAATTTACCCTTTTAGGAAATATCCTATTTTGGAATAACACCTAATAATTTCCATTATTGATGACCGCAAAATGAGAATCTGAAAATTCAAAAATAAATACCTAAATATGGGTATTATTTTCCCTATAAAATAAAAAGAATGGAGAAGGTGTCTAAGAACTGCGGATTGCATGAGACTACAAGGGACTCGCAATCACGTGACCATCATAGGTTCGCACAAACAGCCCAAAATCAATTAATAACCTATATCAGACCGCCAAAAAACCCCATTGAAATATGTTTCTACTCTTATAGATACTCCTGAGATAATTAGTAAGCATGCAGTGGTAGTCAGATATACTCCTTAAGGTAATGAGGTTTTTCACCATAAAGAACCTAAAAACGTAATAAAAAGTCCTTCAAAATGGGTAAACCTAATAAAAAGTCCTTCAAAATGGGTGGAATGATTTATAAATGTGTATCCCCATATATTTCATAAAAATAGAGTGATACATCACCAATGGGAAGGATAATGTTCCTTGAAATCTTCCAAGACAACTCCTAAGACCCCCAACCCATTATGAAATAAAATAGATGAATTAAAAGTGGATGTTGGAGCTACTGACATTCCTTGAATGACATGTGAAGTGAACTTAGAAATCCAAAAGACACTGCAAGTCCCATTAAACATGTCTTGGAATCCTAATGAAAGCCCATTAACATTTCATTTGCAGCCTGAAAAGAACCTCGGGTATATCCCGGAAACCATGCACAACCCCTCTAGCTCCCCAGTGGTAAAATAGATGATTTGTTCCATTAAATGATCAAACCCTCCCATATGACCCATATTGGTCATGAAATGTATCACTGATAATTAGAGAAAATTTCCTCAATGACACTAATGAACACTCTCATAATCCCCCACTCTTGTAAAATAATCCAAAGGGGATAAAAGGGAAATATGTGAGAGCTCTCACGGTCGTAAAACCATTGAAATACTCTACAGAACACTACTACACTGTCTCATGTGATTCCTAGAAAATCTATCCAAATCTCACAAAACCCCCTTGACACACCATCTTGATCTCATAGAGACCCCTAAATAATCCACCATTTCCTTACCAAATGTCCAAATAAAGGCATCGATCATCTCAAGGATGCCTCTCAATAGGAACTTTTATATCACAAAGGTCCTTGGACATGTCTATAAGCCAAAATGGATGTTATTTTTCATTCCCATAGGTTTCAAAAAAATCCCCATTAATTATAAATCATTAAAGAATGAAATATTTAATAGGAGGGACTCACGACTCTTGAAATTTAGGTGACACCCTTGGGAGTGATCCATGGAAGACATTCAAGAAGTTGTGTGGAACTAAACCCCTTTATTGAATCTCTCTTGGATCCAACCCAGATACACCGCACAAACCAGTGTACAATTGGGGTGGCGAGGCCTATACATTCCACACCCTATAATGAAAAGGTCACATTTATAATGTAGATGAAACTATTGACCACAAAGGTCCCAATAACCAGAGAATATTTCTCAGACCAACTAATCTTGCTATCGGTAAGTCTTATCTTAGATAATATGTTGGTAAACAATCAAAGTATTCAAGAATCATTACTAAATCACTTCACGTGATCATTTATATATCACGTGACGGGCCTATGGAAGGATA
The DNA here is from genome assembly GCA_963277665.1 of Viscum album. Lineage (NCBI taxonomy): Eukaryota > Viridiplantae > Streptophyta > Magnoliopsida > Santalales > Viscaceae > Viscum > Viscum album. The sequence goes on from OY728158.1 coordinate 1,906,541,897, forward strand.
CGATAAGAACATCATGTAGGTCTGCTGAATCATGTGAGATTTAAAGGAGGCCAACACTGAAAAAACTAAGGAATTCATGGTTTAAAAGATTGAAATAAAGACTAATAAATAAGAGATTCATGAAATTACATATACACTGATCCATGCATTCTCCATGTGAACTGCCCAGTGTATGCGATGGTGCTAATGAATTCCACCCATGTTTTGTGACACTTCTTTGGAACACCAATTGGATCATGTGATGTCCAATGGATTTGTCAATTTAATTCATATGGTTCCCCCATGAGATTCCCACCCTATCCTAGAGAAGTCTTCCAGAAACATTGTTCAATACCTAAGATGAATTTTAAGATATCTATTCCAACTCATATACATGTTATACTTCATATTATCCAAGTATCACAATAGCACCTGGGCATCTCAACTGGCTCTCATGACACCCTCCAGACACATCAGTCATGTCTTGTGAATCCCTCAAGGGATGTTATCCAAGACATTCGACACCCACAGAGAAATATCAAATTTAATCTCATGAAACCCTCCATATATGTCATCTAGCTCTTTGGATGATACCAAGGGAGGTCAGATGGATCATGCAACATCCTCTGGATGAGATAACCCTTATCATGCGACAACCATCAGGCATGCCATCCAGGATACATTGATTCTTATGGATAAGTCAACTGCATCATATGGTTCTATTGGATTCAGTGCTCTAGAAACCAACTTATTTGTACTTTATGAATATCATGTATTCATTGGATGAATATTAATAAACTTCTTATCACATCATGATTGTTCTTCTTCATGACATGGTATGTTATAATGTCCTTAGAATAGTTGTCGTAGTAAAAGGTCACATTGGATCACTTTTATGATGAGAATCTAGAAGTACAATGAAATGATTCTTGAATATATGTTCTATTGATAGATAATATCATTTTAAGGGATAGAAATGATACAATCTATCCTGGATGGGGACTGATGAAACTTTGAATCACTTTCTCATTGTGTGTGCCCATGATAATATCTAGGAGGATATTATGAGAACAAGACCCACCAGTAGGAAATAAATATTCATAAGTGTCATTGGATGTTCCTATATTCGGATGTGTCTAATGGTCCATGGACATTATGATTATTATTAATGGGTATTATGACTCACACAGATATATTTATTAATGAAAATCGTGATGACAGATGTTTGCGGAGAGGTAGGATATATTGGCTTTGTTATGAGTAATACAAAATTAATGAATAATGAGAGAAATGATTTTTATCTTTTACAAAAGTTGATATCCCATGCCTTATAATGGAAATTATATAGACTAATTAAATCCATGTCCCTAGTGTTCACAAGGCAAGTTCAATTCTGAGAATTCAATGAATGAGAAATCGAGCACATGGGTTGATGGAACTTTCATTCAATCCACTTGACTGGAGATATTGAGACTAATGGATTATATTACATTGTAATCCTTCGTATGAGGTGACATGTTATAGCGACATCAACTTCTTTCTCTTGGGTTCCTTTTCCCATTGCTAATAAAAAATCTTGGACATTATGAAAACCCACCTAATTCCAAGGAGAAGGAGGCATAGAGGGTCACATACTATGTATAGACAATATCTCAGTATCATAATTTATCTATTTAACAAGTTCATCTAATATTATTCATGGTTTTGGTTTAATAATAATTCAAGTATGTTTGACAACATTTATTTCATCGCTAGTTATTCAATAGAATATATTACATACATAATATTTATTTATCAGATAATAATGCAATTATATTTTTTTAATTAATAAATAGTCATTATTCAAGGCCCGGTAAATATTGAGGAGGATTGGTGGACCATGTTATTGGTCCGATGAGAAATAATATTAAATATTATTTCATTATATAATATTTAAATATAACATGAAATTTAATCACATGTCAGGGAAATAATAGAATTTTTTTTATTACTTGACCTGGGTTTTTCACATGGAATAATAAATTAAGTAACTACACATGTTTTAATTATTTATTATTACCCGGTGAATTAAATTCATTAAGAACATGTCATGGAAATAATAGGATTTCTATTATTATTTGACATGGGGTTTTTTCACATGGAATAATAAATTATGTAACAGAACTTGTGCTAATTGTTTATTATTACCTAGTGAATTAAATTCCACGTTATATTATTATTCTCTATAGAAGAAAAGGGTAATTCCAACCTCTTACCAATCATTGTGTGCACAACATCTTTAGATAAATGCTCGTGAGCTTGAGAGAACTCTTCCCTCTCTAAGAATGATCTCAAGAATGAGATATATCCTCCTCCATCAGATCAAGGAGAGTGCATTGGATGCGATTATCACAGCGATCGAAGGCGTACATCACAAGAGAAAGGATATTCTGCACTAGAACCCGAAGACTCCTTTGGCGATGTCCAGAGACATGTAGAGCACATGTGGATCACTGCTAGAGGATTCCTATCCTTGGATTCTACATCGCAACAAATCCACACCTTAGACTCATGGTCAGATACATCTATAAAGAAAGTATAACCCTAGAAGTAATTCAACAATATAATTAAATTAATTATAAACATAATATATAAATCATCTCTTCTTGATTTTGGGTTCTCTATTTGTCTTTAATCATTGATTCAATTCATGTGGATAAAGACGTTCATCTTCATTTTGATCCTGGATTAATCATTGATTATGAATATTTCCAAAGTTGGATACATTCCCATACAACGCTTATGATGCAACCAGAATCTACATGTGGTGTTAGAACGGTCATATTTTCATTTATTTATATTTAAATAATTCATTTATTATTTATGGTTTAGTAATTTAGTTTTTAAATTCATATTTAATCATTCTTGTAAGGTGAATATCGAGATATGTTACTCCCTTATCTTTTCTCACAGATCTAATAGAAAAAACAATTTTATGATGATAATAAAATCAATGATCTAATCAAGAGGCACTGACAGTTCATTCTAGATAACACCAAAGTACACCCCATGTAGTCGGATCTATACTACATGTATTAGTGTTCAATGCATTAGGAGTAATTTAGAAATTAATCAATCCATGTGAATTAATGAAACATGACGTATTTAATTCTTACACTATGTGTTTCCAAGGAATGGTTGGTGCCCGGTCACCCAGATTGTACACCATGTGGCCCACTAGACACGGCATATAGTCTCTTTAGGTCAGTGTCAGGTCATGTATCCCATACATGGCTTGCCCGACAGCTGACCATGTAACAGGGAGTATACACATCGTGTGGCCCTCTAGAAATGTCATGTACTTTGACGATTTCAATGTACACCTCACACTCCATTTCCCCAGGCATGCACTTGATATAGAAGTTAAGGAGGGTACACACCATGTAATTTGATCTACAAGTTGTTTACTATTTTCAGATTACATAGATTTAAAAATTTATTAATATATTATGTATCCCTTTAGACATGTACCATCATGTGGGCATAATGTTTGAAAACAACTTGTGATAGGTGTTTGATATATATATATATATGAGAGAAAGAGAGAGGGAGTTTAATTAACATCTGCATAATGTTAAAATATTTTCATATCATGTAAGAGTTGTATTACAGTTATAATTCTGCATGCATTCTACATTTCACAAAAAATAAAGTGTATACAAGTATACATACATGTCGGTTAGTTTTGGATGGGTATTCACCAGGTTTCTTCCATGGTACAAGTTATGTACAAGGTTATGGATGATAAACTCAATGAATTTCAGAAAAAGATTAAGTTAAAAATTATTGATTAATTAATGGCCATGATTATTGATTTCGAATGTAATTTATCTTAATAATAATTATTAACTAATTGAATTCTATTTTAATTAAATGATTAATTTCGAATGTAATTTATCTTAATAATAATTATTAACAAATTGAATTCTAGTTTAATTAAATTAATAATTTTTTACATGCATGTGGATGATCATGAGCTAAACCATAACTTTTTATGTGATTGGTTTCATTTTAATTAATTTATTAAATTATTATTGTTGGCATGCGTGTATTCTCCTCATTAACATGTAGGGCCTTAATGCATATGGTTTATTTTATGTAAACAACATTTTACCCCTCATCTGTATGTGAGTTAATATCATATGTAATGGATGGAGCTCCCAATCTAGTGTTGGCGGTTCAAGTTAGTAGCTGATGCGGAACGAATTCAGGGAGATACAAATGTGGATAGGTGGAAAGTTATAAACACAAACCATAAATGGTTCAAGGTGTTTCTCCCTTAGGTGAGGGTTAGTTTATCAACCAAGAGATAAATTAAAGAATAGTAAATATTCTAATCATACCATTTATTTTATTTTTGTCAGTTGTATGGTTATTCATTATGGATGTTTGACATGACCACATAATTAATGAACTAACACGAATACAAGATGAAACTAAAATAAAATTAAATTATGAATAAATATGATCTATACATGGTTAATCGTTCAAGTATATCCCCATTAAAATTAAAAATCTTGTGAAAATATAATAAGTGGAAATTTACAAATAAAGGATCAAATCCCTCAATTAAATATTACGTTGATATAGACTTCCATTACATTGGTTATAATCGAATCATAGTTCAAACAGATTGACAAGCTCTAGATGGGGAGCTTTTAATTATTAGGGAATTGTTATTTGATGTTTTGGGCTGCCTTTGCTTAGTTTACATCACTGGTTGACTGACCTAACAGGACCTGGTGTAACTCAGAGGTAAAGGTTGAGGAAATTGAAAATTAAGTATTTCAGGATTGGGGAGTCTACTCAATAGATCATGTAGTTCTGAGTTAAAACTGTTGGCATTTGGAATGCCAAAACAAAACCTTTAATGTTCCTTGACCAACCCTAGTTGGGATAATGTGAACAGAAATATGGATCATTGCCTCTATAATGTCAATGAAACAATACATTTTAATTCCTATGGTGAAAGATATTGGGTTTCGACAAAATAGTGGGAGATTAATAGATATTTATTTAATTGTTTGTCTATAATAAATGATATAAATTAATAAAACACTATTTATTTTATTTTTTAGAAACATCAATCAAAATGACATCACACATATTATTTAGATCTATACTTGAGAAGAAAACACTTCTCACCAGAACGAATTTGCAAGAGTGGAAAAGGCGCCTTCGGGTTATCCTTCACCAGGAGACAAATATTTATGTACCAGAACAGAATTTACCAGTTGTGCATATAAATGAGGTGAGGGATGAGGAACTCTTGGTGTACAAGAAACATCTAAATGACAGTACATATGTTCAGTGCCTCCTGATATCATCTGTGACCAATGAGCTCTTGAAGCAACATGAGGAAATGGATGATTATATTATGGTGCATCACCTGTGGGATATCTATCAAGATAAGGAGAGAAAAAGAGAGGTATGAGATATCTAATTCTTTGTTCAATACTAAATAGGGATACTTGGTGCCAACATGACAAGATATAATCTGTCTTATTGGCCACATTGAGCGTCTGTACATCTTAGGGATTAAATTCTCAGATGAGCTACATACAGATATCATACTATCATCAATGCCTATGGCCTTGTCTAGTCTTATTGTTATTAGAGTCTATCAAATACTATTACCCTAATTCTCCATGTTGATAAGGACATGGGGCATGAAAAACCCATAGTTTTTATGTTGAATATGATGATGAAGTAAAATGAAATATGGGGATAAAATTTCTAAACAATCTAAATCCTCTGAGCACCATCCAACCAAGAAGAGGATGATCTAAATTTGGGGAAAGTAAAAGGTCTCAATATTCTTTGTATGAAGAATTTCAAGACACTAGAAGAGTAACTACACTCCGAGGAAAGGGAAATCCAATGGTGCATTAATTATCGTGTGAAATCATTACATTTATACATATTGGGTATTGGATATAGCTTATGGGGTTCACATTTGTATTTAAATGCATGAAACAAGTAGGTTTAATAAAATTTCTATTGGAGACATGGATATGCGTGCTTCGAATAGTGCGAGGTTGGATGCTCTTTCCATTGGTGACTACCACCTCACATTACTGATGAGAATGATTTTGGTTTTAGATGGTTGTTATTCTGTACCTAATGTAACCAAAAACACAATTTACGTATTATGTTTAGATACAGATGGATTTATTTCATGTTCTGAAATAAATGTTTCTACTTTTAAGAGGACAACATATGTTATAGTATGGAACATTTAAATAATGGGTTGTATGTATTAAATTACGAGAACCATGTGTTGACAATTGATAATGAAACAAGTTCACATGAATCATACAACACAATGTTGTGGAATCACCACCATTTTCATTTAAATGAGAAGCACCTAAAAAAGATCTGTTAATACGGTTATTTGGCCACTATCAAGATAAAACCACTTGATAGATGTCACACTTTTTTACAAGTGAAAATAACCAAACCACCATTTGGTTGACATGTTGAAAGGTCCACAGAACATCATATATTGGTGCACACTAATGTGTGTGGAACATTTCTAGTAGAAGTTGGAGGTAGATATTCTTACTTAAATACTTTTACTCATGACATAAGTATGTTTGGATATGTATAAATTATGATGTCTAAGATCGAGTACTTTGAGAAATTTAAGAAGTTAAAGAATGTAGAAGATAATTAACATGATATGAAAATAAAGAAGCTTCAATCGGATTGAGGTGGATAAAATCATAACCGAGAGTTCACATAACTTTCACTAGATTTTAGGATTCTATCTCAACTAACTCCACCTTATACACCATAGTGGAATGTTATTGGTGAAAGGAGTAATTGTACCTCGTTGGTCATGGTAAGTTCAATGATGAGTCATGTAGATCTTCCATTTTCCTTTTGGTGATATGAATTACAAACTATTTCATACACATTAAACCAGGTACCATGTATGGTGTAAAATGGGATTCCCTTCAATATATGGAGGTTAAAGAAACCCACATTGTCATATAAACATGTATGGGGATTCAAGTTGTTTGTTAAGGCTTTCTGAGGCAACAAAATACCACCCTAGGGCACAAAGTGTATCTTTATAAGTTATCCCATGGAAAAAAAGGGGTACTTCATATACAACCCCTCAAACAATAAAGTGACTATTTTCTAGAAAATTTGACTTTCTATAGAGGTAGAACATCCTCAAAAATGATATTCGGAGAAAAACTGACTTTAATGACCTTGATGCTCAATATACATAGTAGTTGGTACAAGAATAAGTTCCACGGGTCCCTATAGAATAGGTATTAATTGAAACAAAATTATTGCGTAGTAGTACAAGTGAGGTAAGGGAACTAAAGAGATATGGTTACTTTATCACCGAGGATGGTGACTAGTTTTTATTGGACAACGATGAACCAATCTCCTATAAGGAATTAGTAGAAATATCAGAAGTTACAAGATGTCTAGAAGCTATAAATTGTAGGATCGATTCCATTTATTTGAACCATGAATTGGTTCTAGTCGATGCACTAATTGATATAAATCATTTTGGGTGTAAATGGGTATTCAAGAAGAAGCTCTACATTGAGGGTCATGTTACAAACTATAAAGAAAGGAGAGTGGCTAAGGGTTTTAAACAGCATTAAGGATTTGAATATGATGAGTAATGTTTTCCAGTTTCCATGTTTAAATCCATAAGAATCATACTTTCCATAGCATCTTTCCACGACTATGATATTTGGAAGATGGTTGTAAAAATTGATTTCCATAATGGGAACCTTCGGGAATATGTCTATATGACACAAACAGAAGGGTTTGTGACACCATGTGATGCTAAAATGGTATGCATGTTGCAGTGATCAATTTATTGATTAAAGAAAGCATTAATGTCAAGGACAATTTTATTTGATGAAGCCATAAGGAAAAAAATTTCATTAAGAATGACTGTGAACCATGTGTTTACAAGTAGTTTAATAAGAATGTGGTCGTTATCCTAGTGGTCTATGTTGATGATAAAGTAATTATTAGAAATGGAATACCAGTCTTGCAGTTAGTCAAGGACTTGTTAAAATTGTGATTCTCCATTAAGGACATAGGTGAAGCAGCCTACATTCTTGGGATCATGATCATTTGTGATATATCCAAGAGGATTCTTTGACTAATTAAAACTACATAAATTAACCAGATAATAAATATATTTAATATGGAACAATCAAAGAGGGGATTGGTTCCAGTGTCACATGGTATACATATTTCCAATAAAATGTGTCTCGAAGAACAATAAAAGAAAGATAGGATGTGTAATATTCAATATTATTTAGCGATAGGACCTATAATATATGCCATGTTATGTAACCAAATTTATGTAGCCTATGCACTGAGCATGGTTAAAAAATATCAAACAGATCCCAGAGAACATCATTGGACTACTATGAAGACAATCCTTAAGTATCTAAGAAAGAAATAATGATATTTTATAATGTGTATGAAGTATATGAAGAGCTTTTTATTAGAGGGAATGTTGATGCTGAGTTTCAAAAATATCAGATTGATCAGAAGTTGCAATCAGGATATTGTTTCTGTCTCAACAGAAGAATTGGGTGCTATAAGGGTTCAAAGCAGCCATTTGTCGTCGATTCTATAGTGGAGTTCAAATATATAGCGGTATCTGATAAATCCAAGGATGTTTTATGGATTTAGAATTTTGGGAAATAGCTTGATGTGGTGCCTAGTAGTAAAGATCCCATTAAATTTTATTGTGATAATACTACAGTGGTCGATCTTGGAAAAAGAGCCAAGGTCACATCAACATACATAACACACACATCGAAAGTATCTCCTCTTTAGAGATGTCTATCAATGGGGTGAAGTTTTATTGAGCTAAGTTTCCGCAGAAGATAACATGCAAGACCCCTTGAATAAAGACCTATCTTAGCAGAAGCATGAATACCATATGAGAGGTATCAGAGTGAAGGTTATTAGCAGTTGGCTCTAGTGAAAATGGGAGTCTATTAAAGTTGGTGCCCTAAAAACCAAATTATATATACATTATGATAAACATGTATTAATTTTATGAATAATAATAACATCTTTATAACATTATGATTGTTCTTCTACATAACATAGTATGTGATAATGTAATAAGAATAGATGTCACACAAAATGGTCATAGTGAATCCATGCTATGATGGGAACCTGGAAGTTCCATGACACTATTCTTGAATATATGTTCTATGGCCAGATGATATCCTTTAATGGGACTCAAATGATACATGCTATCAAGGATGGAGACTCGTGAATCTTTGTGGCACCTTCTCCTGGTGGATGCCTTTGGTAATATCCAGGAGGATATTATGAGAACAATACCCACTAATAAGAAATAAAAATTCATAAGTGTCATTGGATTTTTCAATCTGTGGATGTGTATATTGGTCCTTAAACTTCAACATTATTATTAATGGGTATTATGACTCATGCACATAGATGTATTGATGGAAATCATGAAGAGAGATGTTCGCGGGGAGGTAGGATATATTAGGTGAGTCTTGAGTAACACTACGTTGATGAATATTGTGATAAAGGATTTCTCACTTCTACAGAAGTAGATATCATAGGCCATTTGACGAAAATTATATATCCAAACTAAATCTATTTCCAGGGGTTCATTAGGTATATTCAATTATGAGAAGTCAAAGAATGAATGATCGAGCAAATGGCTTGATGGCACTTGCATGCAACCCGCTTGATTGGATATATTAGGACAAAGGGATTACAAAACACAGTAAATGTTTATATGAGGTGAAATGTCGTTGCTACATAAACTTCTTTCTCTTGGATGCCTTGACCGATTTATAGATAGTAATATTGTAATTTAGGCAAGAATGCCGAATGAAAATGAGAAAGAGGCCTTGAGGGTCACACACTAAGTGTAGATAGTATCTCAGTTAAATAAATTATTTAATTAACATGTTAAATAAACATTATTTCTGATTGTGGTTTAATAATTATTCAAGTATTCCTAATTTCATTTATTTCAACTCTAGTTGTTTGATGGAATATATTTCAGAAGGAATATTTATTTTTCAGTGAATAATTTAGTTATATTTATTAAATAAATAAATAGTCATTATTCAAGGCCCAGTAAATATTTTTGAGGATGGCCAGACAATGTTATGGGCCTGGTAAGAAATAATATTAAATATTATTTGATTAAATAATATTTAAACATTACATGCAAGTTAAGCACATGTCATGGAAATAATAGAATTTCTATTATAATCTGACATGGGGTCTTAACATGGAATAATAAATTTAGTAAAGACACATGTGATAATAATTTATTATTATTGGTTGAATTAAATTCATTAATCACATGTCATGAAAACAATAGAATTTATATTATTTTTTGACATGGTGGTTTTCACATTGAAAAATAAATTAAGTAATAGAACCTGTGGTAAATATTTATTATGACCCAGTGAATAAAATTCCTAGTTATGTTTTTATACTCTATATAATCCAAGGGGTCATTCCACCGACGAACCAATAATTTCATGCACAACGTCCTTGGAGAAAATCTCTCGAGTCTAGATAAATCTTACCTCTCTAAGAAGGCTCTCAATAATGATACAGATCCTCCTCCACTAGATCAATGAGAATTCTTTGCAAGCGATTCTCATGGAGATCAACGGCAGACATTGCAGGCATAAGAATATTCTATGCTAGCACCTGAAAAATCATTCGACAAAATGCTAAGATACATAGAGCATGTTTAGATCACTACTAGAGGATTCATATCCTTGCACTCTAGATCACAACAGAGCAGCACCTCAGTCTCATGGTCAGATTCATCAATGAAAAAAGAATCACCAAGGAGGTAATTCATTAATTTAATTAAATTAATTATAAAAAAATGTGTTGATCCTATCTTCTTAGTTTTGAATTCACTCTTTTTCTTTTATAGTTGATTCAATTTTGTGGATATAGGAATTCATCATCATATTGATCTTAGATTAATTATTAATTATGTCAATTTCCAATTTTGGGTACATGCCCATACTATGCTTCGACTGCTCCCAGAACCTATTGGTTTTCCCTTTAACATTTCATGTATACATTCTCTATTGTGTCCTGCGGATAAACATGTCATGTCATGTGGACAATCAACTCATGTTAGAAGAGAAATCAGACTAGACAAATATGGAATCCCAAGGCTTGGTAATATTGTGTTCCCTCAGTGTGTATGTCTCGATCACCTCAGGGAAAACATAGAGGTGTAATTCCAAATAAAGGGAACTATGGTGACTTTAATTCCTATAATAACCATGATATGTAGGAAACCTGCCTAAGGCCTAAGATCTATATCAATTCTCCATTGGTCTATCATAATACATAATTCCCTCACCCATAAGTAATGGAATTTATCATTTTCTATCCCTTATTTCTCACATTACCATAGGTCACATGGGATTAAGAAGTTTTAATAATCATCTTATTTTCATTATAAGCCTCCATGAAGACAAGGGAAATTCCAGTGTGTAAGCCAAGACTAGAGGCATAATATAGAATGTCCCGAATATAAGGGAACCCTTAGAGTGTAAGACTCAATCACTAAACTATGACGACTTTGATTTTGATCATAATTAGGATAATTAGGATGCCTCTCTAATCATTAATCTCTATATTAAATATCCCAAGGATTTTCCTAGTACCTGAGTCAAATATAAATATGATATGGGACTGATCACCAGCTATCCCTCATTTATCACACTGAGCATAACTCATGTGATCTTAGGGAGATGCAATGAACAGCTTATTGGAAACAGGAATCTCGTCCATACATGTAAATCCCAATATTTAATCCCCGATGAGTGGCACCATATGACCACCACTCATACAAGGGAATCTACTTTAGGGCCAATCCGGAGTGCGTGATTGAGCTATAATAACTGTTATTCCTATTTTATCCATGATATTTAGGAACTCTTTCCAAGACTCGAGATCAAATATTTTGTGTCATAGTACCCGCACGTATGTCCTCACTGAATAACATTAAATTTTACAGTATTAGCAATCTTTATGAGCTTTGATTCCTACAAAAACAAGTATACATAGTACACCTTATATTGTCTCAATACTCTACTGATAATACTAAAATAACCTAAATATATGGAAGAATATTTTTAAGAATATGGTTATACAAATCCAATATATAATGCAGCTACCAATTACTCAAAAACATATAAATATCCTCATATAAAAACAGATGGATTCACTAATGAGACCCCCTTTTCCTTCAATCATCAACAAGATTCCTTTATTTTATATAAAAGTAAAATTAATCGGAAATCATTTTTTGTGTAACTGATTCCATATCTAGATTAGAAAGATATTTCAAAACATATCTAAAATATATAAGTGAGTCTCATAGTTGAAAAAAAATCCCCTCAAAATGGTGTGATGAGCTCGACCTCGCATCCTCTTCACCAATATGATTCCCTAACTGTCGTTGGGTCTAAAACACCAATTGATCACTTGCCTTCAGAAAGTTGGTATATGCCCAGTTATGGATGAGGGAACCATTGGGAATTTCCATTAAGAGTGATAGTGGCCTATTGTTAATGGTTGTGAAAAAGGTCAACCCCCCAACCTCCCCCCCCATAATCAACCGTCAGGCTTATCCTAACCCACTCTGATGAGGGTTTCCATATAACCTTCCTATCTGGTCGAAACAATAATTGTGAACCTGACATGAATCTATCTAATAATAAGATGATTTTTTATTATCCATTAGGCCATTTCATTGTCCCATATATGAAAATAGAAATATAGAATTTTGTGTATTCTCAAATAAAATAATGATTCATGAATCATGTTTCGTGACACTTTGTTTTACAAACCCTACACAAAACAATTACTAAGACTTGCATGATCTTATAGATGATCCTATGTGACCATGGTTCTCATTAAATAAGTCCATTCTGATATTGACAAGTCCAAATGAGTAGAATGGTTGGATTATGGAATATTAAAAAAATTGTGTTAACCATGCATATTTTATTTAGTACATTACGCCTAATATATTTTCCTAATTGGTAAAATTGTTCCTCTTTTTTTTCATGATTGGTGATATTGAAAACATCCTTATTTGAGATAATGTCTTCATTATATAGTGTTTTATTTGGAATATAATGTATAGTTGAAACCCCCTCCATTAAAAAAATGATCTCACCTACTCGATGACTCCAATGAAAGTGTCATGAATGGTGCTTTGAGAGTACCACCGACATGGTAGAATCCAAACCATGGAAGTTCCCTGTGAGGTTATCTAAGCATGGAAACTAGTGAGTCTGCACCTTCTGGGAAACATTGTTTCTAATACAATGGCCCTCATCTCCATAACCAAATGCTTTGGGAGCTTATCCCTGATGTTCAATAACCACCACCTTCCATATTTGATGAAGGTCGTCCATGAAGCTAAATATGGATCCCTTCCAGTTTTGGGGCCTCTGAGGATTGATCCTTCTAACCACCTTCACCAACACTGTCCTACCAGTATGTACCAGACGCCTACTAAGGGTACTGACCAACACACTACCACCTCGATTCCCATTCATGGGAAACAAGAAAGGATCATTAAGGTAGGAAGTTTCTATATATCCATTATAGGGATCACATACCCACTCCTGTAGATGCTTTCTGCTAGTATATTCCAGGAATAACCTGCAAGCAGGCTCATATCGATGCTCACTCAGAACAAGTGTGCATGTATATTCATAAAACAGGATTGGGTGAGGATCATATTATTTATCCTGTTCATGAATCCCATTTTCATATTCCGGTGTGACAAGGAGGATATAAATGGGTGCATATCCTTGATTAAATTGAAGATGACTTCCAATGTATAATAAAAATAGCGTATATTGAAGCTTATATATCTGCACAAACTTCTCTAAAGTTACAATATATTTTTCATTATCAACATAAATCTACTGGAATATTCTAGAACTTTTTCCGGTAAAGTGACAGGAATGTACACTTATCCCCACAACAAGGAAATCTCAACCCTTTGATCAGCATGAACAAGTGGTTGTACTAGTGAAAGGACACATTCTTTCTTCTTCTTGGGAATATTATCAGTATATTCCAATAAAGGGTGAGGCATGGGACAAGGATCATATTCTTTTTCCCACTGAGGATCACTAGAATAGAGTGGAACATGCTTCCATATAGGGGAATGTGCTTGTCGACGAAGTCTAGCAGCATATTCCGAAGGCCCATGATCGAGCTCATATTTACATTGTAGTATAGTCTAACCAAGTAAGAATGAAAATATCCTAGGGCTAGGCTAATATTCCAATCAGTTATTCTTCATGGAATATTCTAGAATATGTTAAAATCCAGGTGCATATTCCTTCTTTTTTCGACAAAAAAATATTCCCATGTCATTTTGAGAAAATAAAATTGGAGGCGCATATCCACTCTCCCATTATAGAGGTCCATCATCATATTCTAATTGGGAATATATATATATATGGAAAAGGATTGTATTTTTGATCCAATAGGGGATCACCAGGTGATACTAACACATTCCATGGGAAAATATCATATTCCTACCACGAAATAATGGCATCATATTCCAAAGTCCTATGATCGGGCTCATATCTCCATTATAGACGTGGCTAACCAAGTGAGAATAAAACAAGCCTTGGAGAAGGCACATATTCCTTTCAATGAATCTTCTAGGAATGTTCTAGTAGATCACAAAATCTATGCGCATATTCCTACATCATCAAACAAACGACTACACCTGTATCATTCTAAGGCAATACATATGGAGGCTCGTGTCCCTTCTCCCATTCTGGAGGTCTGTTGGCGTATTTTGATGGGAAATTCATAGTTGGACCTGGCTCATATCTCTGATCCAACTAAGTCTCATTAGGTGAGAGTGGTGTATGCCTCAAGCATGCTCATATTCCTATAATGTAAGACCAGCTTCATATCCTAAAGGCTCATGATAATGTTCTTACTCCCATCATGATTGAGGCTCACCATGTGTGAATGGAACACCTCTTAAGACATGCTCATATTCCATTCAATAATGAGAATTCTTATTGGAATATCCCAACGACTTCTCAACAGTGGGATCATATATCTTCATCCCCATATGGTTATATAATAGTTCCAAGAACCATCACATAGCAGGCTCATATCCCTACACAATCCTAAAAAGTATGGTCAACATATTCCTACCATGAGGCAAAAAATGGCCCATGTTTCAAATTTTCTCAATATAAATGTACTTGAGGTCATTTGAGTCACATTCTCAACAACATAAGGGTTCATTGACTATTCTATTGAATTGGAAACATACTAAATTAATTATCATGATAGTCCTCCTCATGGTAGTGTGGAGATGGATTGTTGGTACTATACCCCTAACATCCACCATGGTCAACCTCCCTAAGGAGATATATCCCACAGAAATGGAAATCCTCCCCTTTCGTAGACACATACATATAGAGTGGTAGCCCAAATTTAGAAAAATTCATATAGAGGTGCTCGAAACATCGGGGTAAATGATATATAGTTTCCTATCACCTTCCAATAGAACTACACTCTTATCAGTAGGCGAACTTCATAATCATCTTCTATGGTCTGACCAGATGAATCCATGAAAGTTTGATTAAGAGGAGGTAGACATGGATATATAGATAGGATTAGCTAGAAATAACATACACATCATGTTTTTACCCCCTTCCACTTCGTGATACGAAATCCCATATGATAATGAAAAGAAGTAGATGCCTTATCTACGACAGAATATGTGGGATACTCTTCAGAGGATAAGGCCTAGAAACCTACATTGTCTTGTATATAAGGCTCCCCATTAGACCATAAGGATAAATAGTTGTCATCTATACCTGGATTCTATCTCTATGTCTTGGGATCTAAAACCCTAAAATCATGGTGAAAATCCACAACACACTTTCCTCCATTACATCACAACTCATTGGCATATGGTCTACGAAGCTAGTTCATGAATCTATATTCAAGGATGGGGATAGTATGGAGTATTACACTTTTTTTCTCCCTTGGAACAAAAAAAACTCTCAGATACTATATCCCATAATTGTATATCCTCCAACAAGATCATGAGATCAGGTAATGCATTGGCTAGTTGGTAACTATAGTAGAAATATCGTGCTTTAACAGTTCCTAGACATCAGAAAAGAGAAAGAGGATTTCCAATATAATTTCAAATCAGGCCCCTTAAAGGAGTAATAATTTATTTCAAACATAGAGATAAAATTTTCAATCACTCAGAAAACTTCTCGTAAGTAATGGTTTTTATCATGAGTTTTCATCACAACCAAATCTTATGCAAGAAAAAATGTGCCACATCAAACGGGCCATAGTAGCAGCTACTATATTAGTCATCTAGAAGAAAACCTGGATGATCAAATGGAATGGTCAAATATTTGTAGGAATCAAAAATCCAATGGTCAAATATTTGTAGGAATAAAAAATTTATAAGAGATATAGGTGGGGCCACCTGGTCATCCCCACCTACTACCTATAGAAGGGAGATGGCGCAAACATTAGTACCCTCGGAGTATCTTAATGGCATCGAGTCCCTGGCAAATCAAATCGAATCTATAGATTGGTGATGTACACCTGTGCAGCCTGAGAGGAAACTATATATTGAATGGGTGGATGGAACCTTGCCAGCACCATATTTTCAAAATCCAACCTACTCTTCCATTGATAGTGTGAGAGAACCCAAACAACATCTCACCCACTTTGTATCTTAATTTGGTCTGATGATGTTCCCTCGAGATCGAAATGAGGAAATAAAGCTGAGGTATTTTCTATAAACTCTAATAGGGGAAGCCTTTTGTTTGTATATAACTCTCCCAAAATGATCTATTATTTGATGGTAAGACCTTCATTCTCAGTTACTTTATCAATTCAGTTATACACTAAGCAATTCAATAATTTTCAATCTAAAAAACATCATGAATCATGAAAATGAGAGGGTGTTTGACTTCATAGAAAGGTGGAAAGGTTTAACCTACTCACTCACCTTCCCTCTCATTCAAGAGTAAATGATATAACTCGATGTTGAAACTCTCATTAATGAGATATAGATTTCCTTGATTTCAATGAAATATTTGTTTAGATTCTATGTGTTAAAAAAATTCACCAGCATCTGTATGAATCCATTATGTTATCCCAATCCAAAACTCAAATCATTCCCATAGCATATGTAAAAAATTAAATTCCGAGTAGAAGCTATAGGTTTCTCCCTCTAGCCTACAAAAGTGCCCGTCTAAGCACCCATGTTGGTCCCAAACCTCCTAGAACCTCTTTAGAGTAGTGAAAACCATAGAATCTCCCACAGCTAAATGAGTAGAAAAATCAGGATCTCCTAGGATTTTAGTAATAAATGAACAAGGAATACTCTTTCTGTAAAGAAAAATTCCCTAGTCATTTCATGGTATCAATGGATAATAACCAGTTCACATTATCGTAACCTAGGAGGCCCAAGAAGGTCAACCTCACTGATTGTCCCGATTAATTCCCTTTTTATAAGAGGATGGGTCATACTATTCAGGATTGTGTTTCATCAAATACACCCTTCAATGAATGGTTAATTCAAAACAAGTAATATTATATAACTTCTTAGTGTAGGTGTCTTACATAACTGGTGTCCGATCAGAAGAAGAGGGTGATGAGAAGAATGACTCGACTAGGCATGTGCGAAAGTCTGACAATTGGATGACTCAAAAAATAGTAGAATGAGATCATGCCACCTTGTGAGAATAGTTGTGAAAACCCAAAATAGCTCCACCACCTAAGGAGTCAACATCAAATATACCTTCCAAAGGTGGGCATCACACTAGAAGTAGAATGAAACAAAATTAGAGTAGTCATACTCTACTCCAAAGGAAGCTCTAATCCTCAAAGAATTCTTCCCTGGAATATCCACCGCATGGGTACCAACCTATCAAATGGAATCCTTATCATATGAGGAGATCAGATTTGGTTATGTCAATGAAATGAACATGTCATACCCCTTATATTATGATGAATATATCCCAGAGTATGAGTTTCCTTCACATAATTGGGGAATGGGTGGCCGCATGGGTAGGAACTAAGGGTGGAATGGACAAAACAAACATCGTTACACCAAATATTCTATTCATATCCCAATAGAGAATATATATGCAATTGAGGCTTATGGGAAACCACTGCAGTAATCCCGAATTAGACAAGGAGGTATCTCATAACCCTCTAATATTCACTCAAGCCCAATTGTATTGAATGACTGTCTATTGGGGGTTGGATAATTTGATCAACCCAAACAAAAGGGGAGGTCGATGTTTCCCCCACTGATGTCAGTAGATACTAAAATCAACTCTAAACAAACATTGACCCAATCCAACTCGAATGTCTCATCACCTGAGTCGCATGTCCAGGAGTAACCCCATATCGGCAAGCACCGGCCTCTGTCACAAAATTTTGACATTTTGAAATATAAGGTGGTAGTCCTAGAGAATATCTGAGTCCTTAATGCACTTCATCTCTCAAAATAACTTAGGGGGATCTCTTTGAATAAATCTTAATCACATTGGAATTCTATATATAATTCACTATAGGTGAGGTCTATTGAGTGGAGGCCATGTACTCAGAATGTCATCTTGCCATATTTTTCCTTGATCAAGATTAGGATGAATTCCTTTAATGAAACATCAGAACCCTATATGTATTGGGTAGTCACTACTACAAAAAGAAAATTTAAAATTGGTTCTTAAACAAAATATAATAATATGATTTAAAAATTAATATTGTTGGCATCTGTTTTTATAAATAGACGCTAAAAAAGACTCAACATTGTTTTTCGCATCTGTTAATTAATGCAACTGACACTAAAAACTGGTTTTCAGAATATGTTTTTATGAAAACCAACACCAAAAACCAATATGATTCTCCTTTTCTACATCAGTTTTCATGAAAATCAATACAGAAACCCATGATATTTTATTTTAATGATTTTGTGTGGGTATCAATAAAAACCGATACCGAATGTTTTAAAAAAACAATGATTTTATTATTAAATCTATAGAATAATCAGAATCCATATAACATAAAAAAATTATACCCCAATCAATATCATTTATCATTTACTAATAATCTATAAAAATATAAATATTTTTATCTAGTTAATTTAAAAAATTTCTACACATTTGTATTATAAAGTAGAACTAAAAAACACATACCTGAAATTTACAACATGACCATTGAAGGTTATTATTTTAGTATGTTTTTGATATAATTATGTTCAAAAAATATGTACAAAAATATATATTTTATTTTAAACACATTTTATTTGGAAAATGTAATATTAATCTTAAATATAGAATATAAAGACCTTAAATCGTAATCATTCTTAAAAAATAGTTTTAAAATAAAGATTGAAGATGGTTAAGTATATTATGCCTATATGACTTGGAATGAATGAATGTTGACAATAAAATTGAATGATATGAGATAAAAAATAGAATGCTATGGCAGAAAATTCAAAATAATTAATATCACTAACTTTTTTAAATTCAGTAATTACTTGAGTTGTGATTATCTCACATATGAACTGTACAATATAATAACCACATTCAACATGTCTTTGTTGATGATGACACTATATTTATAAAACATTAACATGATAATAAAAACCTACATATATATATATATATATCAAAAATCAGTATAATATCTAATAAAAAAAGTATAGTTAGTGTCACATATTGGATTTCAATTGGGTTCTTAATCTACATGTGATATTGTTTAAATTTAATCCCTGGACTACATTTTAATATATATCAAATAATAATACATGTATATATAATAATAATTATATTTAATGAACTTACAAAAAATAAGAAACTTACTTTTTTAACAAGGTGGTAACTTTTTTAGAACACAACCTAGTGAAGAGAAAAACCAATATAAGGTGAATTCAGTCGGGCAGAATACACACTCCTTTTAATGCCCCCTCCAAAAAAAGTTCACAATTATTGACATCATAATTAACATTAGTTCATAATTATGTTTGTTTTCTTAATTATTATGAATTTTGAGAAACCAGCCATCGATATTCATCTATGATAACCTCTCACATATATATGAATTTATATTATGATTATTCATATATTGCACATTTGTGGAAGTGAATTCTGCATATATAATACAATTAACAAATGTGGTGTCATTTTTTATGAGAAGCATGTTTAAATACCTAATTAAAATTGTACTATAGTTATTCTATTTAAATCATCATTAATCAAATAAATAAAACATAAAATGGAAATTTACTTTCATGGAAAACAACTGCAACACAGGAACCATGAGCTCTTCAAAATTAATTAGATCCATGATATCTTTTCTGAATATTTTCAGTGGATGGTCACTTCTGCATACATCAGATGTCATCAAAAACTCATATATGTTAATCATGGAAGAAGAAACCTGATATAATCTTAGTATCCCATAATAAATGTCATAAGTATCTACAATTGTTTGTTCTTAAACCTTTTGTTTCATTTCTGCCACTTCTTTTTATTTTAGATACTCCTTCATAAGTAAAATGTCAAAAAACATTGTAAATAATTTTTAATCAGATGTAATAAATAAAAAAAATACTTCATAGGAATGATATCATAGAAGGCCTGTTGGCCTAATTAAAAAATGACATTGACAATCCCAAACTCTAGTAACCTCCTCGGTAGGAAATGGTTATAGAGTGGTAATATAAATAATATCATGTATTAATACTCTAAATTGATTTATATGCATAGTCCTATGACATTAAGAAACCCCCAAAAATGCAAAAGTCATAAAGATTTAATATTTATATGAAGATATTCATCATACAAATCACATTATATGGTTGGGTCTGACCAAGGAGGGGGAGAATCTGAGTAGGTGGGTTGGGCTGGCTGGACATGCTAGGAAGGCTATGCAAATTGTGACTGTCCAATTATTTATTCAACCATAGCCTTCACATCCAATTGAATTTGATCTCCCATGGACTTTTCAATATCATTAATCTCATATTTTAGGGATTCAATTTCTAGATCTCTTGATTTTTTACTCTAATGACCAAAAGGATTGTAAATACTAACACCCACCTAACATCCAATTATTTCACAAGGGTGTTCTAGATTTTTTAATGTAGTGGCATGGATGTCCATCCTACCCATAGGGATAATAGATCCATGTGTATCTTACACCAGAAGTTTATCCTAAAATTAAAAATTAATTATTAAAATTAGTCTTTTAATTTATAAAATATAAAATTTCATGAAAACTAAAAAAAATTTACATACAATTTGTTAGCTACTTCCTTACCTTTCTCTGTAATATATTTTTTATTTTTTCTTATTCTTGGTCTTCTTCATTTTTCATGGAGATTAGGGGTATGGAGGACCGAACTGGACCTCATCAGAACTACTGGTGGAGTGAGCTCTTAGTGCTACAAACATTTCCTCAATCATTTTTTCTCCAATAACTGATACCCTTAGCGTGCTAAAGTATAAAGGTATACATTCTTCAACATGGTGTATTAATGGAAGTTTCTATAGGCCTATTTTACAAAAATTAATCTAATAAGTAAATAAGAACATATATATGAAATTTTAAAATATAATATTATGATTATACTAAAAAGGCTTCATCATGATGGATGTAAACTAATTTCGTTAATGTATCTGTATTTATAATATCATAATTGAGGCTTGGGTTTTAATTTTGTCTCTTTCCAAAAACCTAATATTTTGTCAAATTTGTTTCGAAATATCTGTATCGAACCACTGGCAATGTAAGAAATATTATCTTATTTGCTTTTGTTTATTTAAAATTTAATGTCATCTATAATTTAATAAAATAAATATTAGTTATTAAAAATATATAAAATTTGAAAAATAAGACAAATCAAATCAGATGATATATCATTATAGACTCCCAAAGGTGATCTTTCGCTATCTTTTCGACAGATTTCCTTTATTATCATGAAAAGTAATATGTAATATATCATCTCCATGAGCAGGTTATAGTTTTGGTAAATGTGTAATGCCATACTTACCAACTCAATAACTAAATTTCTCAATAGTAAAAGTAGAGGATCCCACCGCTAAAGACTCATCAGTAGTCCTGCAATAATATTTTGTAAATTAAAATTTTTCTTTTCATAAATAATTATATTAATGGAAATTTAACAATATGAAAAATGAAAAATACCTTGGTATATGTTCTTATATATATCTATCTATATTTTTCATTGAAACATGCAGTTTTAATGAAATTCTTGTAGACCAGCAAATTATTAGGCAATTAAATAATGGGAAAACATGAAAACTAAAATATGTAAGTAATGAAAAGGGAACACATCTGTATGTTAAAGAAAAAAATAATGATTTTATTATTCTTAAATAAAATATATATATATATAAGATAAATTTTTAAATATATAAATTAGTTATAAAATGACAGAATCATTTATATATTTAAATATAAAATAGTTATAAAATAAAATAGTATTTACACATGTAAATTTCAAAAAAGAAAAATAATGTAAATAATTACCAGATTAATTTGGAGTGTAATTTAGTGTTTTCTCATATCTCTTCAACATGATCATTTCATACTTCATGCACTATGTCTGAGTTATATTCATTGATATCTGAAAATTGTTTAATAGAAGATGAACCCTCATATAAATCAATTAAATAATCATCATCATCCAACTGGGTTATTTTCCCTTGAAAAATGACGGACTACTAATCATTCAATAGATCAATTTCATAAAATATTTATTGTCATGTGTGGTCATGATAAATGGTTCCTTGTTACTACTAAATTATTTCAAATCAAGTAGCACAACACCATATTGATCATTTTACACACCACTATTACTTTATATCAAATGACACAAAAAATTAGTGACTCGAAATTTAATATAATAAATTTACTATATGTATATAAGAACTCAAAAATATGTAATTGAGGTAAAAAGTGGGCTTCTATATTTTGCACTAAAAAATATAGTGCTTCAATGAGAATCGTTCCACCACTATTTGGAATAGTAATCAGGTCGTCCAGATTTTTTGTGTAAAATGTGTACCCATTAATATCAAAACTATACCTAGTGATCTCATTAAGAGATTCTCCCCCTATGAACCATTTCAATGTTTCTAACGCAGATATATATTTCATGATATTCTCTATAAATCTTGAAAAAAATGTCTTTTTATGCTCAATCACCATCTACATTTCATTTCTTTTTGGATATCGTAAATTTAATTCAACAATATGTGCTGAAATATTTGATTGATCCTTGTATTTGTTCTTCAAAATTTTTAAATGTCCCTACATCACTTCATCAATTGGAATAAACTTTACCTTTAATCCTTTAATCCCTATAACATTACTATCAACTATCTTGTATTGGGATATAGGGAGACCAATATTGTCCACTTCATACAAATAATCAGTACAAAACTCAATCACCTCATCTGATACATATTTTTGAATAGTAGAGGCATATGGTTGATAATTTTTTTTAACATATCCCTTCAAATTTTTCATATATCTTTCAAAATGATACATCAATCATAAATTAATAGGACCACAAATTCATATCTCATGGACCAAATTAATCACTAGATTAACCATTATATCAAAAAATATAGGTGGGAAGTACAATTCTAGTTGAAAAATAATAACCAAATCTTCATTCTCCAATACATCTAAAAAGTTTGGATCAATGGATTTTATAAAACTAGATTTGAAAAAATTACATAAACTGATGATAGTATTTATGACAGATATTGTAAATATACCACGTACTATGACTGGTAGAATTTGTTTCATAAATACTTGAAAATCCTGAGATTTCATACCTATTGATTTTCAATCCATATATGATTCGAAATTCTTCACATATGAATAATAACCACTTGGTACTTTAATCACATGATGATGCTGACAAAGATTCATATTCTCAATCTTGTTTAATATGTGACAAGCTGGGGGAAAATATGTTTAGTTTCCTTTCACAATGGGAGATAAATATAAAAGTATTCCCATGGATATCAATTCCAACATAGAATGTAATCCACATTTTATATTCCCTTTTATATATAACAATGTTACAATCAAATGGTCACATATTTTTTCCAACATGTATAACATCAATGTTATGTTTTATCTTTAAAATACTCCAACAAGTTAGTTCAAATAAGATAGACAATTTCATCAAGATATATTTTTTGAAAATCATAATTTCATTTCTTTCTAAATGTCAAAATAATATTTTTCCCCTTTTCATAATTTTATTTACCTAGTAATGGTCATGAGGGATGATTATATTCCATTAAACCATTAAATTATTTTTAAAATCTATGATAAGCATGCTGAATATGAAAAACAAATTAATTTCCCATGTACATTGTCTTTATTTCATTAAGAAATTAATAATATGACGTATCTTCTTCACAAATTGGACATACTTTATATCCCTTAACACTATGTCCAAATAATTTTCCATATGTATGAAAGTATTTTATAGTGAACATTATCGTCGAATTAAGTAGAAGATATAATTTCTTGTATGCATCAAAAACATTAACACTTGTCTCCCATGATAGATTCAAATCATAAATCAATGGTGAAAGATACACATTAATATCATTTCCTTGCTATTTTGTTCTAGAAATCATAAATTCATCATAAAATATTTTTTCTTCATACATTTATATGGTTTAATGTTGTATCTTAACAAAAAAACTGTTCATAAACTATGTTTGCCACCTAGGCTCTGATATGGATTCATTCCATCGATACACAATATCATTCTGAGATTTCTAACTTCACTTCCAAAATCACAAAATTTTTTATCAGATGTCTTACAATGAGGTGAATTAGTAGGGTGATGTATGTTACCATCAAATATGTACTCATCTAAATGTCATATTATCAATTTTTCATAAATTGAATTTTCAAATAGACACTTCAAACGAGGAATTATTGGATGGTACAAATTGTATTATTAGGAGATTTGATTCTGGTACCAATGAATGAATCATAGTTGAATTATCAGAATTATCTGAATGTATTATTCGATGAATATATTAGAAAGTATACATAATTGATATTTCATGTGGATAGATCCCAGTAAATGAGAATGAATATGGGTTTACTTTTTCATTCATCTTATAGCATGATGTCCCACATGATGGACAGTTTGTTAAATATTCATATTCTTTCCTATAAAAAAGAAAATCATTGGGGAAAGAATGTATATTTTTATACCCCAATCTCATTGGGCATAATATTCTCTTTACCTTGTAATTTGAATCTAGAATCCCACTTCCATATGAAATTAGTTCTTTTAAAATATCAAGTATATTAGAGAAACTTTTAGCACCCCAACCATTTCATTATTTCAAGTTAACTAATCTCAAAATTATTAATAACACTTTATATTTACTGTAAACTATAAATAACGGTTTCACATAATCTCTATACAATGATTAACAAATTGATATTTTTTGCGATGGTTTCAACACCTAAATCGTGAATAAATTCTTCAATATGATCCTCTTCCTCATTATGAATATCATCATCAACCTTAGATGTTGAATTTTCATTTATTTCACCATGCTATATCCAATATGAATAATTAAGGCTCAAACCCTAGAAAATTAAATGATATTTGATTTACCTATATTTTAAATTTCTTATATTCAAACACTTCACACATTGATAGAAAAAAATATATTATTTGAAAATTGTTTTTTTTAAATTAAAAGAAATCATCAACTCATTTTTCATAATCACTAGCAGTTCTTCATAAATTTATCAGATTATGATCCATTCAATACATAATATCGCAATATAATTGAATCATATATTAAAACATATAAACAATTATATATATATATACAGATAAATTGTAAACATAAACACATTCAACAAAAATTATTGTTAATCAAATAGGATACATCAATAATGATTAGGAATAAAATAAAATCTAATCTACTAGTAAGAAATAATTAATTTGTATCTATATGTATGTCTCCACACCACATATATTATCATTTTTTTAATTTCATACCCTAATTTTTGTGGTTATGTATGATAAATTTTTACTTATTTTATTAATTAACATTTTAATATATGGGGTACATTCACCCCATGTTAACTCCATAGACCTTTGTTTCTATCAAAAAACTATTTTTGGTAAATTAATTATTGATCATTATTTACAAAAAAATACATTATTTCCAAAAAAATCCCACAAAGTATTACTATGATAATATTTAAATTCTAAATCAATAATTGTAGTTAATTTAACCAAATTAAATTTATAAAATTATATTTTTTAAATGATGTATTATATAAAATGAATAATAGTTTTTATTGAAATATGACCATTTAAACGTTTATTGATTTGGAATATTATTTGAAAATAATATCAAAACTAGATAAATATAATATATTAACATATATGTAAAAATATTGTTTCGATCATTTAATCACTAATATTACCAATAAAAAAATTATGACCTCGTCGTTATTAGAACATCATCAATAGGGAATACAACATCCCTTGAGGAATATGACATGCCTTCATACCACATAAATGTAAAAATATAACATAAATGTGATAGAACACAATAATTACATCAATAATATATTATGTCGTGATATTTATCAGATCAAATTTCCAAATTATATCCAAATCACAATATCATATGAATGCTGGAATAACATTTTCAAAAAAATAATTTACCATATAATTATATAAAATAACATAGATCACCCATAAAAATTATCATAATATTATTTATCAATTCACAAGATCGTTTCAACATTTCATTCCAACTATTCATATCATCATAATTAAAAAAAAATCTACTTAAAACCACATGATTTAGGTGAATTTATTCAACTACCACTATTTTGCTCTTTTTCATATTGTAAATTCATCTAAATTCGTCGACATCATCTGATTAACATCCACTTATCCTTTGTTATCTAATATAATTAAATAGTACGTTTATCCATAACCCCTACTAGCATCCCATTATAATTGATCAAGTTCAACCACTTTATCATAACAGTTTTATCAAAAAATTAATCAATATTTAACACACGTCACATTATAAAAACAAAAATATGAATGAAATATATTTTACATATCATTACTTCACAAAAACATTAATCAATATATATAATCACGACCATTTGATAAATTAATAAAATAAATAAATTTTCAAAATAAACAATCTTTAAGAAAAAAATTTTTATATAATAATAAAATTCATACAAATAATTGAAACAATTAAACAACAATATAACTAAATGATAAATAATTTAACTTTAAAATTATAAAAACATAAAAATTTACGATTTCACTAAGGAAAATGAATCCTTAATTTTAACTCCCCGCCACAAATTCACTTGATGGAAAAACACTATAAGATCTAACAAAAATATTTCTAGAAATGAACAATAATCCTGAATAAAGATATAATTAATGATGTTGATAATGGTCACCCAAAAAAAGGTTTTCAAAGAGAACTACATCTGTATATGATGAAATAATTATATAGGATGAAGAATCGAGACCAAAAATTGTGAAATGCTGATAAATGTCAATGAAAAGAAACCAAAATCCGTGTTGGGATCACGAGGTCATAGTCGGGATCATCACGAGTCTAGAGAGGGTTTCAATGCTAAATAAATGAGGGATTCGTGATCCCATGTTTTTTTAAAACAAATTGGGGCCAGTTTTTATGAAAACTGACACTGAAAGTTTTTTCATTTAGGGTATTAATTTTCAATGAAACCGAAACCAAAAAGTTTTTTATTTATTGATTGTGTTTGTTTTACTGAAAACCAACACCAAAACATTTTCTTTTTATAGAGTCGGATTTTTACAATTAACAACATCTTAAATCATCTTCGGTCATGTTTTTTACATCAGTTTTAAAAAAAACCAATGACAAAAGTTAAAATAAATTTTTTTGACTTCTCCTTTTTTTAAACGAATGACAAAAAGTTACCATATAAACATTTGAGTCAGTTTGAAAACAACTGACACCATATCTTTGACATTGAATCCACTATTTATACTAGTGAGACTCAATTATGTCAATGTACAAAGGAATCTTGTTGATAATGGTTATGGGATCAATATTATCCTAGTATGAACCCCACAAAATTTTAGATATGGTGAAGTGGATTTTTCATCCACTAAGCTAACCATTCAAGGGTATGACAATCATAGGAAAAGTCCTCTCTAGAAGATCATTCTCAAAGATCAGTTTGTGGGTATTACATTAGATGTTTAATTTATGGTAATCCAGCAAGACATCGCATAAAATGTTCCTCTTAGAATGACATAGTTGTATGGCCAACACATGACACTTTAAAATTTCCATCAGGGTTTGAAGTGCCCCATTAATGGGAATGTTAGCATACTACATGGAGAAAGAACCCCCATTGAGACTTATGGGGCCACATATTCTAGAGAAAATTTCTATTAAAAGGGAGGTAAGAAACCAGTGGTGGATGAAGATATAAATTTTGTAGCTCCCAAAGGATTAGGGACTTCCCCTATGAATCCCAATAGTACTCTTGAATTTGACTATTTACTTCCCATAAATTTGGTTGAGGTAACATTCATGTCCCTAGAGGTCTAATCACTTTCTATCCCCAGAGATGACATAGAAGAAAATCAGCTCTATCATCCCTCTACAACATCCCAACAACAAAGGACTGATAAATTTCTCTTCTCACATCTTCTCTCACCTTGATAGTGGTATAAAATCCCCTAGGTTTTCATCTTCATCAGAATATGTTTCCACATACTCAGATATGGAAGAATAGTAGGATGCATTTAGTAATGCCCCTCCAACATTAGAGGAATGTGTCTCCACTACCATCGATTAACTCAGGAAGATATGTCTGTGAAATCAGGAAGACCTGTAGCCAATACTGATTTGTGTCATCATTTTCCTGGAATAGGAATATATATACATCTCAATTCTGAATCAGTACCGATATGTGTTCACTTGGAACTACGCCAAAATTTCTGGGATGACTCCAGATGTGGCTAGACACTATATCATACTACCTGATTAGTACCGAGTAATTAAGAAAGAATCCAGGATGATGAACCCCTCCCATTCCACCAATGAAGACGTGGAAATCAAAAAGTTTATCAAATCCCACTTCATCTGAGATGCTTAATGCCCAAGATGTATTTAACACATCATCCCTCTCAAAAAGAAGAATGAGAATATTAGGGTTTTCATTGATTTCATAGAACGTAATCAGAATTTCCAAAGGGATGGTCTCCCATTACCAATCAAAGAACACTTGATCAAATCAACTACTGTCTAATAATCCTTTTCCTTCCTGGATAGATACTCAGGTTACAATCAGGTAAATATGGCCCTCGAAGATGAAGAAACCACTTTCTTCATGAAGATTTAGGGGATCGTTTTCTATCATGTCATTACCTTTCGATTGAAGAATGTTGGAGACACATATAATAGTCCCATGAATAATGGATTTATGATATTTTTAGGAACGATAGTTGAATGTGATTTCTATGGCCTGGTGGTAAAATATTGAAAGCAATTTGATCACATCATGGAACATCAAACAGCCTTCGATAAGATGTGGCAATGCAGATTGAAGATGAATTTCTAAAATGTGATTTCAAGGTAACATCAGGGTAATTCCATGGCATTTTGGGATACCATCACGTCATTGAGGTCAAATCAGAAAAGACTAGTGTTGTCTTAAAAATTTCACCCCTTGAAATCTCAAATATTTTGGCGATCACCAATGGAACCTCACATAAATTCAATGATTAATTACCAACATGGTCGAAAAATATCTCCCATTCAACAGGATAATGAAGAATGAAATTTCCTATAAATGATAATATGAATGAAAATAATCCTTTGAATGTCTCAAGAAATACCATCAGCACCCACTAGTCAAATTCCTCTTGTTGAATGGGGGCCACTATTCTTATATGTGGCTACCATGGAATTCTAATTGCACACCATCCTCACACAGAAGAATGATTTAGGGAGTGAGAATAGTTTCTAATACCTGAGTTAGGCTATGCTAGGTAAGGAGACCCGATACACTGATATCAAGAATAACTATATTTCACTCATCTTTAGAGTGAAAATGAGGAGTCGTTATTTACAGCACCACTAAGTCTAGATGGTATCTCATATTGATCCACTCAATTCATTACATACAGAACCACGAAGACTTCTTTCAGGTCCCCTCAACACAACAGGAGACGTGCCCCTTGACACGGACAGTGCTGAAAACATCCTAATTAGCATCCCCTACTTGATCAGCGACCATGATAACAGGCAGCTGGAGGCCACCCCTAATGGGAGGGAGATCAAAGAAGCCATCCTTGCTCTGAAACTGGAATGCACAGTAGGCCCAGACGGGTTCACAGTTACATTCTATGTAATTTCATGGGAGGTTATCAAAGATAATATTATTAAGGCAGTGCATGATTATTTTAGAGGTGGACACCTCCCGAGAGCTATATGTGCCTCTAAGCTGGTGTTGGTTCCCAAGGGTAAAGAGACTACTCTCTGGGATTGTACATACCTATATGCCTGTGCAACTTCTCGTATAAGATTTTGGCAGCTTTGATCAACAAAAGAATCAGCCACATGCTTCCTTAGATTATTTTCGACGAGCAATATGGCTTCATGCTAGGCTAGAACATCCAATGGTCCATTTGGATTTCAATGTATATGGTCAAAGATCTTAACATGAAGTTCAATGGGTATAATATCATGATAAAACATGAAATGGACAAGGCTTATGATATGATGAGTGGGCAATTCATCCTAAAAGCAATGAAAGACTTCGGTTTCAGCACGTGGTCCAGAGAACTTATCTTTAGATGCTTTTCTTCCCCTTGGCTAATAGTGGCGCTCATGGGAAGATGCTTCCGCTTCTTTAAATTGGTTCGCAGAATGCGGAAGGGGGAACAAATTTCTCCCAACCTATTCATTCTTTCTCATGACGTGCTCTCAAGGAACCTCAACACTGCGATAGCCAGCGGTCGTATCATCCCTTACATGAACAAATCTGCATCGGGCAACATGTCACATCTAATGTATACAGATGATATCATTTTCTTCATCAATGGAAGGTCTAGATAGATCAAAGGTTTCAATATTATCATGGATATATACAAAAGCTGTAGTCGGCAACGTGTGAACTACACTAAAAGTGGTGTTTATCTTCCAAAATCCTTCTATAGCCGGCACGCTCAGATCATTCAAGAGGGGATATGATTTGTAAGGAAACCACTCATGATGGAATATCTCAGTGTACCCATTTCTAATGGGAAGATAAAGAAGGTTGAGTTTGATAAACTAATAAGAAGAGTGAAAACTTGTGTCTACAACTGGAAGAACAAGTTTCTTTCATTTGGGGGAAGAATCACGCTGGATAACAATGTTTTGACATCCTTTCCCATGCAGACATTTTCTGCTATTATCCCTCCCAAAGGGACCATTATTCAGATTGGAAAAATCATGAACCCTTTCATTATGGAAAACAGAAAAGTGGGAAAATGTCGATGGGCATCATGGCCTCAGATGGGCAAACCTCTTGATGAAGGAGGTGATAACCTTCCGAACATTGCAGAGAGCATGCAGGGCATGCACGCCAATCTTGCATGGGACATCATTGAAGGGAAGTCACTGTGGGGATGATTCATCCGTGATCGGTATGGCGATGATTGGAGTAACTGGGGGAGTCGATCCGGAAACCTCTCGGCTCATACCAAATGCATGAGAGAGGTTCTCAATGTTCTCGAGAACAAGTCCAGATGGGTGATTGGTAGAGGTGACATCTAGTACTGGAAGGAAAACTGGACTGGGGATAAGCTCTATTTCCCTCGGTGTCCTATGCTGGAGATCACTTTCAACCAGGCTAGGACACACCCGACCATAACATCTAAAACTCATGATGCTGATCAAAAATACCTATTCGAAAATATTATCCTTTCAGATGACCCAGAAAAGTGCGTATTTTTGGATTCTGCATCTGGATCATTCCACATAGGATCCTACGTCAAATCCATCCACATCAGACAAGGAGATGATTCCTAGGAAAGAAACCTCTAGTGCAAAGAGATCCCATCAAAGATGAACATTCTATTCTCCGGAATCTGCATCATAGCCATTCTGAAAGATGATAACATTCAGAATAAATGCATTCAGATCGCCTCCTGATGCATGTGCTGCAACAGCCCAGCCACCAAGTCATCATGAAACATATTCTATGAAAGATAATGGGTTAAATTTTCATGGGACATAGCTGGATAACGGATTGGAGTATAGGGTAACCATGATAGAATACCAGACTTCTTCCCCTGGTGGTTTCAGGGAAAGGAGAATCAACCCAGGGAGCGCAATCTTCACGACATGGATTGTGATTCGATCTGCTGGGTCATCTGGGATATGAAGAACAAAGAATGCAGAGGTAGTCGTAGGTTTTATACTTTCTTCAAGGTTCTCTTGATTTCCTTTCTAGAGGACCCCAAATATCCTTTTCATGGAGGGACGATGACAACGTCTCTGCCCCTAAATGGTCTGAGCACATGGCAAGGGAGTTGGGTTAAGTGGAACCCTCCTAACTCTGCTTTCAAAATTAACGTGGATGGCTTCTGCGCACAAGGCATTATGAGAGGAGGGGGACTGATTTGAGACAGAAGAGGATCTGTGGTCATTGTATTTAACACCTTTTATGGACTAGGCACCCCCATTGAAGCCGAACCCAGAGCCATGCTTAGCGGTTTTTCCATCTTTCATGACCACCACATACCATTCTCCGTAGATGAATCTGATTCTTGTCTCCGTGTCAACTTCATTCTCAATAAAACCAGAACCTCGTTGTACTTATGTTACATTATCAGGAAATGCAGACTCTTGCTGAGCGTGGACACTGATATTACAAATGCATTGAGGGAGGTAAACTTGGTCACTGATTGCCTTTCCAGCAAGGGGAACTCTAACAAAAGATGTATTAAATTATGACAGACTCGGATCTCATCCAAACGCCTGCAACCTCCATGTTAGTAACAATGATTTTGGCTTGTACCACTTTCATCGCCCCTGACATGGGGGGACCTTTAATAAAAATTAATTTTCATCTACATTTAGTTCATATTATAGAAATATGTGAAATGAAAATCCCTGGTTGATTTACATACAGTATATCCTTCACCAAAAAATAAACCAGAAGACACCAATCTTCCAGATGATACGGTCTTTTATTCCCATGACAGTCTTGGGACATGGAAAATGTATTTTGGTGGTGCCTTTGGAATTCATATTGGTACAAGGATGGAAATCATGTACCTTAATCTGGTTGGATTAGATTTCATATTTGTCTCTTTGGACAAAGTGGTTTTTCCTACTCATTCTCACTATCTAAAGGGTGTATAAATAAGGAGACAAAATACTATGCCCTCATTGCCAGCTTGGAATTATCATTATAGCTAAAAATAACCTACATAAACACTAAATGGGATTCAATGTTAGTGATGAATCCAATTATTGGAGAATATTCCATAAAAAATGAAGAACTTTCCTCTATCACTAGATACATTAGGAGACTAATGGAATAGTTCCATTTTGAGACCACATTGAAACATTTTCACTCGTCACAGAATACTCCATCCAATTAATTAGCTAATACAGGCACCGTCCTAGCTATCCGCAATCAAGAATATGTGATCTTCTATATCAGACATCGAATAATGGTCTCGATGATCATTGTTTGTGATATGGATGAAATCAATAAATTCAACACCAACCCAGAGTGTGATACCCCAATGACCATCTCTGGCTTGATAGAGCCCATAATCAACTATCTTAAAAATGGGTCTCTCCCAATAGATTGATCAATAAGGGAATAGATTTTTTGTCAGGGAGAGAATTTTACTCTTTATGATGGCCCAAATGAGACGACAACTCTCTATAACAATGGATGTGAAAGTATCCTCCCCATATTCATAGTAGAAAAAGTTATCACCACCATTATGGAAGAAGTTTGTGTGGTCTCTTACGACATCCATCAATCTGGGATTGGGATCCCCCACCAAATCAGATGATTTGGATATTTTAGGCAGACCATGATACAATATTGTGTGGAATCAACCATTAAATGTCATTCTTTCCAAATCCACGAAAACTTCATGTACCAACCCCCATAATTTATAAATATATCTAAATATTCTTATCCATTTTTTTTTGGAGGGATGGATTTTTTAAGGATATATCCCCCAGCCACAGCTATGTAGTTCATGTACATCCTTACTGCTACTAACTTATTTTCCAAATGGGTAGGGGAAATACCCCTTATGAATTATAAGACAATGAATATCATCAAAAGTTTAAATTTCCATATCATCACCAGGTTCGGGGTCCATCACACAATATTGACAAACAAAAACACCAAATTATATTCCAAAGAGTTGAAAAAACTCTATCGAAAGTACATAATCATGTCCAATCACCCATATTGGTACCATGTAGTGGAAAATAGATAGATAGTGGCCTTCAATTTGACATTGTATAATATTCAACAAAATATGGTAAACAATAGTAATAAGTCTTGGCTAGAAAATATATTACATGCTTTATAGGCCTACAATACCACCACATGTACTACTACATAAGCAACGCCATACTCCCTGGCGTATAGGATTGAGGATGT
The DNA here is from genome assembly GCA_963277665.1 of Viscum album. Lineage (NCBI taxonomy): Eukaryota > Viridiplantae > Streptophyta > Magnoliopsida > Santalales > Viscaceae > Viscum > Viscum album. Next base: position 1,906,576,748 of record OY728158.1, read on the forward strand.
GTTTCCCATATAATTCCACATTCCCTTTCTATGAATAGATAACTTCATACAAAACACATTGATGGTGAAAATATTCAAAAAAGGATGGAAGAATTAGAATTTCTTGATGATAATAGGTTGCTCACATTTCATAACCATGAGTTCCACTAGAATCGGGTTGCACGATCCCTCAATAAAAATGTTCCTCTCCACTAATTATTCCAAAGGGAGATACTGTTGGTCCTTAGAACTCCAATGATACTAGGAAAGAAGGCCCTGAAGCTAGAAACCAAATGGTAGGAATCTTACATTACACATAATCTCTATCACAATGGGGATAACTTATAGACCAAAATGGATGGGGAACGTGTCACACCACACACCAAGATATACTTTTCATATTTTTCAAAATAAGGGCATATAAATAATTTTAAGTCACATCATTCATCATGGTTACATTACATTAATCTATAAAAACTTTTCCATACTGCGCGATGTTATACTTCACAGAAGATTTCCATTCTTTATGACATAAAACTAAATAGATCCTCTAAAACTATGTATGGATTGAATCTCATTTATAATATGATACGTAGAAAAAAATAAATCCTATAACCTAGTCCATTTACCATATGTTACAGAATACCCTTATCTTTCTATTAAATGCCTCTGCATTGTGGAAGAAACCCATGCCAATTCCTTTATTGTCACACTGAGCATGGATCCTGCGGACATAGGAGTTACGGTAAGGGTTTCCCACACAAACAAGGCCTTGAATATCTAGACGTGATTACAGTTTTCTAGAATACAATACAATAAAATGGAATTTCATGATTCTCCTCCATATGAAATTAAACTAAACGGTTCTTACAGAACTACGTGTGGCTTGATTCTCATCCTAACAGTATATGTATCGATGCCCAGACATTCACCCTTGAACCCAGCCATAACACTGCCACTCCTTTATGATGGTCTATCCATCATAACCACATGAATCTATACATTGTGTTTCCTCATTTAAAACTATGTGTCGCTTGATTTATACCACCACAGATACATAGTAAAACCCTAAACCATTGTTTTTAGCCTAGCCATTATGATATTTTATGTCAGTTCATCTATGACCTTAACACATAACATTAAACTATACGGATCCATAGTAATCCTTTTCATTTATGTTAGGTGATCCATGTCTTTATTGAATGACATTAAACTAAATAAACCATTTAGAACTATGTATGGATTGATTCTCATTTTTTAATGAGATACATGGGGACGCCTCAATCATAAATCTTGTTCTAGTTACTACATGATATAAAATGCCTTTATTGTACCCCCACCAGCCTATGTGGTTTGAGAGAAATAATTTTGTCCCTTGTTTATCGCAATGATTATAGCTCACATGAGCATAGGAAATGTAGTAAAGACCTCCCACAAAAATAATGTATAAAATTACACTATAGGTTCATCAGAGTCCGGAATTAAAGACCATAAAAGGCCTACCATACATAATTTCCTCATTACATAAAACTGCATAGTTCCTCAAGATCTATGTGTGGATTGATTCTCATCTTCATGAGATACGTAACAATGACCAGACATCCACCCTTGGTCCTAGCCACTACACCACCACTATTTCACAATTTTCATTTTTTCTTCCTTTTGAAATGACGTTAAACTATATGGCTCATTTAGAACAATGTATGTCTTGATTTCTATAATCACAGGACATGTAGGGACACTCGTATTTCTAAAATTGGGACCTTCTACAATAATAAATAGAAATCATTTCCACCACTCTTTTTGGTTTATACTTATAAAGAGGGAGTTTCTTGTTCAAAAAACTATGTGTGCCTTTATTCATATCCTCACAGGATATATACTGATGCCCAAATTTCTATCTTTAGGTCCAGTCACAGTTGAAAAATATGAATATTCCCCCCACCATGCATACAGATAAGACTTGCATAGGGAACACATAATGAAATATGTGTGACTTGATTCTAGTCACCATGGAATACGTAGTGACACCTATGATTTCATGGGAACAATTTTGTTGCCACCATTTCATGTCGATGGACCCATGTCCTCTCCTCAAGACGTTAAAACTACATGGAACACCTCCTTACCACATGAGGTTAAACAATATGGAAAACATTCATACCACATTAACATAAACTATATTGAACCAATCCACAATGCATGATGTTAAATAGCATGGAAATCTTCCTTACCTCATAACAATAAACTAAACCGAATGTTTCCTTACCACATAATGTTAAACTGCCTGGAAATCATCCTTACCGCATGAAAATAAAATGCAAGGATCATGTCCTTACCGCATGATGTTAAAAATTATGGAAAACACCCTCATCGCATGACAATAAACTGCATGGAACACATCCTTACAACATGAAAATAAACTACATAGAACACATCATTATCAAAGGAAGTAAAACTTCATGGAAAATGTCCTTACCATGTGACAATAACATTCATGGAATCTGTCCTTTCTGCATGTTGATTAAACAATACAGAAGAAAATACATCTCCATAGTATGAAGGTAAAATATACAGGCCAACACCCATACTTTATTCCTTATCCAAGGAACACATGAATCTTAATCTGATCAACTAAAAAATGGGGTACATCAATAGTGTTTTTAAACCACCTCAGTACATAAACCATGCTTCATTCCTTGAGCACTGTAGGTTAATACAGCCTTTCATAGCCCCTTTAAAGGATATCTGCCTTCAAGGAACCTTTTCTTTACTATGAATACATTCCCATGGCCCCTATATATGCACCTATAGTCAAAAAAAATGTGTCACTCTATAATAAAATAAATTATAAGTCTTGTGAGCCCTAATACCATTGTGAAAGAACTCAACAGCCCAGATTGATATGATCCCCTCCCATAATGGTTATCCCATATCATTACTCAAACCTAAAAACCTCAATCTATTATTTCCTACATTTCTATCCCGTTCTCAAAAAGATTATGGGATACTCTTGAACCTAGGTGTCCTAATTGGGTTCTTTTGTATCATCCTCTATATTAGGTCCATGGGTGTCATAATTTTAAACATCCCACTCTTTTGTCAAATCTATTCATCCTTAAGCTCTAACCTATAATGCTCTAAATGGAAAGACCTTAAGCTTCTAGAGAAATAGACTAAAAAATGATTAGTTTGAAAACTTATAGAGGGTGTCCTAAGAAAAATATAAGTATTCACTCTATAAACTCTTTGTTAATAGATTTTAGGCAAAACGTATGGTGAAAATAAATAGAGAATAAATCTCATGGGGTCCAATCGATAACCCTAGTAATCTACAATCTATTATCACTAGAACCCCATGTTTAGGAAAAAGTGAGTGTAGTGGTTTACCACATCTCCTCACCTTGAAAATATGTTTTCTAGGCGATGGCACAAATTTTAGGGTTCTTGAATATTCTTGGATCTAACACATTACACATGTCAAACATCATGATTTTGGGATATTCGTATCACCATATCCTTCCATGGACCATGGAATGGATTCATGGCTTCAAGGAAACATTTCTTGAATATTCATACAATCCCATGGCTCCATCATAAGTTCCTATAGTTATCAATGAAATTCATCACTTTAAAAAATTATCTTCCAATTCTAGTGATACCTAAAACCACATAGGACAAACTCAACACTTTAGTGGGATCTGAGCCTCTCCCAGTATGATTTTCCTATATCATTCTCTAGAAATGAGAACTTTAGGTTGTGACTTATAGTCTTCAAACCAAACTATACAATTGTATTCTATATCCTATATGTTACATCACTATGCTTTGAACGCTTTCTCAAGGATGGGCCGCCACACTTCATTCCCAAACCATTGGCGGCTCAGACCATGTGATTCAAAACCATAGGGCATAGAGATTGAGTTTCACAATCAGGATCTGAGTTTCCATAGGGTTCTAGAACCCTTCCTGAATAGTCTCCCTTTCATACATGACGTCATCATATGACTATTTGAGTCCTCAAAAATAATTCATGGACCATGGAGAGGAGTAGGTATCATCTTTCTCTTGACATTCTACCAATGAATAAGAGTCTTGAACCACAAACTAAAGGCATAACCTCCTTACTATAAAGGATATTCAATCCTTGTGAGCCATAGAAACACCGCAGCAGAACCTGATATCTCATAATGTCATGGGACATACCCGGCATGTCTGCACTGTCTCATATTCACAGACTCAAAATTTTGGGTTTTGATAATCATCACTCATATTCCATATTTCTAGGTAGGCCTAGAATTCCTAGTATTTAACTCATTGAACAAAACTACCTCCATAAATATAACATATCCCTTGGGAAAGACAATTGGCTTCATGAACTCCCTGCTTAACTATACATACATGCCCATCGATCCTGCATATGGGCCAATGGTTTCAACCAAATATGTCACTCTATAAAAACATATTTTTGATCTGTGTGTTCCCTTAAAACACCATTAAAGTACCCAACACCTTATAGTGTTTGGACTCATTCATGGAATGTCTGCACCACATCCCATAATCACTGATCAGGTCTGAGCTAATAGACAATAAAATATATAAATATGAGGTCCAAGATAAAATACCTTAAACTAAATAAATATGATTTCTGAGCTAAAAGACAATTAAATATTTCATATAATGTCAGATCTGAAACACCTTAAAATAATGGGATATGAGGTCCAAGTTAAAAGATCTTAAACTAATGGGATATGATGTCTGAGCTAAAAGTCCATAAACTAAAGAGATATGAGGTCCAAGATAAAATACCTTAAACTAAAGATAATTTGAGGTTTGAGATAGAAGAACATAAACCAAAGAATACAACATCTAAACTAAATGACCCAAAACTAAAGAGATATTAGGTCCTCTCTAAAAGGTCATAAACTAAAGAAATATGAGGTATGAGATAAATGACCAAAATCTAATGAAATATGAATTCAGTGCTAAAATACCATAAACTAAAGCAATTTGAGGTCTATCTTAAAAGACCCTAAACTAAATAAATTTGTGTTCTGAGCTAAAATACCCTAAACAAAATAATTATGAGGTCCTTTCTTAAAGAACCTAAACTAAAGAAATATAAGGCCTGAGTTAAAAAACATAAATGAAATCACAAAAAAATCTACTTTGAAAGAGCTTGTAAGGCCTTCCATACAGCCTTATAAAAATAAATTTAGGCTGTCCAATTATATTGGATTTGGTAAATAATATAGAACCCTCCCTACATGATATATATAATTCCCAATTATCCTTCTGCAAGTCAAGTGATCTCAAGATAAATGGAGTAGATTGATCCAAACGTATCATCATGTTAGTTGTAATTCGTGAGTTCTTCCTGAAACAATTATTAAAAATCATTAAATTCAAGATATATTGATATTACACAAAGGTTGAGTATTGTTTTTGATTCAAATATTGTCAGAGAAACGTGATTCCCTGTATGTCATAGATGAAATTAAATTGAATGGTATTGTGAAAACTTTAGAAAATTTATTCAGTTATTATACAAAAAGTGGATAAATACCACATTTTGTAGTCTCTTTGAAGTCTCATAAAAAATGGAATTCATTACAAATGTAAAGCTTTGAAAAAAATTTATTGGATACACTAGAATGGTTAGCATGAGTCTGACGGGAATCATCAATGGAATGGTGGATTTCCACTCTCCCAACATATTCTACTTCTAAATTGGGATGAAGAGTCTTAACCAAAGTAGTTAACACTTTGACCCTCTTTTGAGCAGCTTCCAATGAGGATAAGGATATTGAAATATTAGACTGCAATCAAGAAATAATCTCCTTTCATATCTATATTTTCATAGTCTAATAATCCATTTGAGTATGTAGTTAAAATATCAACTGAAGACCCAACTCTAATGTCTCAGAAATCTCCCTTATCTACCACGTAAAGGGTGATTAATCGAAAAGGTTGTGAAAATACAATTCACATGGGGCTATATCTCACCAATTCAAACCAATTTGATTCATAATTTCATTTAGAGGCTATTGGTATAAACTTTCTACCACCAAGTCATGAAATAATTAGTGAAGACATTCCCCTAGGTCACAAAATACTTCTAATGGGATCTCAGAAATCAAGGAATGAATCAGTTGATAGATCATCCTACTTTTAACTTGTTCCCCTGTAACCGATGGAGTAGGAATTTGTAGAAGCACGAATAACTAGTTGAACAAATTAAAAAACTATGATAAAAATAATCCCATAATCCCTACTCTCACCAGTAATATTGTTTGTAGCCTGTGATAGAGAATTAATCTCATGAATAATATATGATCCAAAATTAGGATAATATTCACTAGAACGAAGATTCTTCCATGATTTCTTACCTAGTTCATTAATAAATTCCATCACCAACATAGATGAAATGGTTGGTGAAGAAAAATTCGTATCCACATGATGGACTATTCGGCCTAGAATACCACATGGATAAGATACTACTCTAGCCTAGGAATAATCTGGGGTAAGTGAGATGGAATCATAAATTGGAAGAATTTTTATCATGGCTTCAGTGTGTTCATGTGAAAATATCTTCCATAATTGGGGAATAACTCCATGATTTTTCCCCTCAAACATTGACCAAAGGAAGAGGGGGGACCCTTTGAATACAGCCAAACTGATGGGTGAATTGATAATGTGTATAAGGTTTTCAATTGACCTACTTATCCACCCTAGAGGCAAGAAACCCATCCCAGAGAGAGATCATATATGATATTTCATCAATAGAGCTACTACCATCTTCAATTATCATCACATAATGTGCCTGAAAGGAGGTAAAATAAAATATATTAGGTCGGAACAGTGCGTATTTCACCTCATAAAGGCTCGGAGGCATTTCCGTAACCCAAGAGGTGTTCATAAATCATGAATAAAATATGGAGTCTGGGATTCTCTAAGTGTTGAAATATTTTTTATAATTAAAATGCTCCCATATCCATCCAAACATGAATTGGAGAGGACCAATATAAGGGAATGGATCTACATGGATCAACCCTTTTAATGTTTTTAATACTAAGGTGCTAGGAGAAGGCTCGGGGGATTTCTGGTGGAGTTTGGTCATGAGAAGATGTAAAAATGGATGTACACAATGTGACCAATGGGTACATGATGTGTACCATTCATGTATAAGTAAATAAAACAAATCGTCAAGGTGATGTGTTTTTCAACGTATGTCACCTAGAGGCGGTACATGACGTGACGAGGTGGTACACGGCATGTACTACCCCACCGTTGGGTGTTTTAAATACACCCAGTCGCATGGTTTTTTTTAAACCCTACAGCTTGAGTGCACCCTATCTCAACCCAATATTACCAAGATTCCTCCCTCTTCAACGTTTAAGGATTTCTTCATCCTGGATTGGTTCCCCGCTTCCTTCTTTGATCCATGTTCTATGATAGAAAATATCTACCTTCGTTATTTAGTTTTATCCGATCTGTATTATCATATTTCTCCTTTACATGCTATGTAATTTGATCTCCATGGCTCTAAGGAATTTTCATTTGGTTGATGCTCGTGACATCCATGGGTGGATGCAGTTGTTTCAAGGACTTTGATAGTGATTCATTTCTTGGATATGTTCTCGAGTGAAGAACGTCGGAAACCTTTTGAGGTTGGGGATTCATTTATTTTATATTATTTTACATCAAATATTAGAGTTATCATGTTTTATAACTTTTGATCACAATGTAATTTACCAAATTAAATAATTTAATTGGATTAAAAGAATTGGTTTGATTTCATGTTGTTTCTTTGCACCGTGATAATGGTTTGCCTCGAGATTTTATAGATATATTGATATCCTTTATTTTCTTGTTATAATTTTTTTCTTGATAGAATTGGTAAAAATCATAAATCCAGAATTAATTCAAAATCATTTGGTTAAAGATAAAGAGGAATTTAAATGAATGTGATTTTTGTTGTAATTAATGTTTATCAAATTGATCTAGTAAGCTTGTTTAATTAATTTGTTATAGCTAGAATAGATTTACTTTTTGGTTTCCCTGAGCTGGAAACTACTAATAAGGAACTGGTTAATTCCAGGCGGATTAATGAACTAGTTGTTTGATAAAACATAATTCATGTTAGGGTTCTTGAGTTATCCTCTTTCTTGTAAAGTCCAAAGAGCCGTATTCTTGGAGTTGTTTGTACTCATTTCTTGTGAAGGTAGAATTCCTTGTTTATGGCCATGTTCCCAGTTTCCTTATTTTTTTCATGCCTCTTTAGATGTTATTGAGCATGGATGGATGTTGTTATATGTGGGGGTATTGAGTCCCATTTTATTGGAAGAAGTTAAGGCCTAGAGTGGGGAGATGAATTAGATTATGAATGTTGGTGTCGGGCAGGACACCGGAAGTGATAAAATGTGTAGGATGTGAAATATTGGATGTTTCCTAAATCTTCTTGGTTGTTTAAGTTCATTACATTCCCCATTGCTCAAGAAAGCAGGTTTTTCTTACCCTCCTTCCTATAGGGGTGATGATGTTCATGGTATTCCATGTGCTTTCGGTGTTTATATTCTCATGAGAGGATGGGTCTACACTCCTAATATAGGTGGAAAGGACTTTACAGGTAGGTCATCTACTCACTGGGTTGACCTCCCTTGTGTTTGGTAGCTTATAATCTTTTCCAAGAATGCCTGAGAATATGAGAAATTAATAATTCTACTAATAAATGATTGAATAAATGTTGTTGATGCATGGGGTTGGATCATCCTAGGATATGATGCTGAGTTAATATCTCAGATACGTTTTGGACATGGTTTCATTATGCCTAGATGGAATAAAACATTTGGTGTAATGATAATGATATATAATTTGCAATTGTCAATGGTTAGTTAATTTTTAAATAATTAAATAAAGTAAACAAAAATTGATAAAAAGGGAATGAATTAATGTAATAAAGCTCTTCAAATGGTAGTTTTCTTATAAGATACGTAGTCTTCGTTGTGGCTGTCAGGGGTCAGAGAGACGTTAGCTGCATTTGAGTCGAAGAATAGGTTATACCAATATTGTGTTTTTTAGTTATAATACATTCTGTACTTTTTGTGTTTCTATATGATAATCCACCCTATCATCTATGGAACTGGACACCCAGAGGATCTGATCCCTAGGGTGTGTTTTCTCCAACATTTTGGCTGGAAGATGGATGGCTAACTACCCCCATTGGCCAACCCTCTTCTCTTGGTAGTTACTAGTGCTGGTAGAAAAAACAGTCTATTTTCTCCATATATGTGTATAGAGGGATGTAATGTATTGTGGTTATTCACACACATATATTTCGGATATAGTTTCTTATTTACTACTACATGTGTAATGAGTAAAGGATCTAATGTCATGAGGATCCATACTCAGTGTTTTTGTTGTAAGGGATTGAGGTATACTGACCAACTTATGATAAAAGTTATGTGAGATATGGTGGATCCTTGAAACTACATTGTTTAAATTAGTTTTGGGGATGGTTTGGTTCTTCTCCCATATTTATTTGGGTTATATTTGTGTTCCATGAGGTGGATGTTATGGTGCTTCACCTAGGTGTCTGTAGAAAAGCCTTTTTTGAGATAGATGCTTAGGACGTACAACGTTGGGGAGAATTGGAAAAGTAGTTGGGATGTAGTAGCAGGGTAACCTTGATATTTTCTATTATATTTGATAATCTAGTATACGACACTTGGTGAGTGTTTCCATGGTAAGGCCTAGAAATTTTTATACCTTCTTAGGTGATGAGTTTGTTTCACTTCATGTTCAATATGTTTTAACATGATTTCTTTAATTCTTCCCAAGAGGCTCCTAGGAGGATCCTACTGAGTATACTATTCTACTCTCCATATATTTTTTCAGGTCACATGGAGAAGGTTGAATATTAAGATGGTTACTACTATCTTGGGGTTATAGGAGCTGTTCAATCATCGTGGTCGGGACTGTTTTTAATTTATTTTGGTAGTTGCAGTTTTCCCTTTCAGTTTTTGTAGTTTTTTTTCATGAAATTACATATGTGTACTTGGGATTTATTTTATATTTCAGTCTATGTTGGTGTTGGCTGCATTCTGTCATATTTATATATAAATATATGTGTGTGTTTTCTCGTAGAGGGTAACGTCTCCAGTTTGTGTGTGTTTTATACCCTTACTGCTAGAAGCCAACCTGGGGCCTACTAGAGGTGGGACTCAGGTGTCATTATCTCCATTTTAACATTTCCGGCACAAGAGAGATACACATTTTGTGAACGGGGTCATGACAGAGAGGGATTAGTGGTCTGGGTGAGAGATATGATAGAGTTTTGGATTTATGAAAATGTGAGGTTGCATAGGATGGTAGGGAAACAGTGTCAGTAAAATTTAAAATGTAAAGTAAACAATGGATACAAGATGAAACATAGGTTTTTATGCCCCCCTATGATCTGATGAACATAACTTTAAGATTACATGGACTACTAAATGAGGTGTTACTAGTTTTAGGGTAGAGACCTAATAAATAATCATGCATAATTCCTCTTTATACCTGTGTTTTAATGGGTAGACCTTTGGATAGGTTGACCTAAAATGAATAAATGAAAACAATTAAGTAATTAATGTTGAGCCTTCCATATTCTAGGTTTAAAAGCTATAAATATTTGTTATTTTGTAGGTATGGCTCCAGTTTGACTTCGTCGTCAGGTTTGCACAGAAGATGTCCCGTAGGCTACGCAATCAGATCACCATAGGGTACAGGTTGATGACAATATCACATGGAGGAGGACACTCAGATAGTTTCTGTGCTAGAGTCTATAGAAGAATGATGGCTCCATTTTTTATGGGTTCATGGAAGAGTGGTTGTAGGAGGTTGAGATAGACTTTATTTTTATCCATAATCAAAAATATAACTCAGTTTCTTTGGTTGTGATGATGTTGTGTGGGGTAGCGATGTAGTGGTGGTTCTTATCCCTCAGGGATCGCGATGATTCATCAATCTCATTGGATATGTTCTGAGATAATTTCATAGTTGAGTTACTATCATCAACTACAAAGTTGTCCAGTCACCAAGATCTACATAACCTTCGACATAGGTTCTCTAGTGTGAGATAGTTTGGAATCCGTTTTAGGAAACATTATGATATGATTTGGAACTATTACCAGATGAGGAGGTTAGTGCGAGAAATTTTGAGGAGGTTTTGCATCCAGAGATCCTGTGTCAGGTCACTCGGTTTATACAAATGACATATATTTAGGTGCTGGTGAGGGAATAGATCATCGAGAGGAATTTTTCTGGAACTAGATCTTCATGAGAGGGGAGTTTTCAGAATATCTCATGAAGCATATTTTTGGTCCGGGTTCTAGGATTTCAGGGAAGAAGAGTTTCCATTTTTCCGGGGGTAGGTCACATTCATCAACATGTTGTTTCTTCGGGGGAAGTGGCTCTCAGGGCTATATCAAAGGATTAAGAACATATTTTTCTTATGGGTTCTGAGGTCATTTATAGTGAGGGTGCCTGACCTTTCAGAGTGGTCAGTGTGCACCAGGTGTTCTGCACTAGGATCTTCTGTTGAGGCAATTCCAGCCAAGGAAGTTGAAGCAGGTTTCACTATCTTTAGAACATCATAGAGCAGATGGGGTAGGTATAGAACATTCCTAGGGTTCTCACCTTCCTTATAGAGAATATTGTGGCAATGGTGGTGGTTTTCATTAGGTTCATAGTGGATTTGTAGGAGGTTATGGTCAGTTTCATGCTTTAGCATTGTTAGATCCATGTGAGAAAACGTCATTCGAGGTACTCTTTTCTTGTTTTCTACTTGGTTGAATGCCTTTTCTTATTCCAATGTGACACACTCCTTTCTATAACTTACCATTTTCCGTGCTTTGACACTTGATGTAGAGAGGCTTCCATTTACCTTGGCACTGACTACGCCAATTGGAGGTCGAACTTACTTGTTTGAAGTATGTAGAGACTATGAACCAATGATGGGGTAGAACTACTCTTAGGGAGATATCCTATTTTTACGGATAAAAACATATGATGAAATCCTCAACATGGATTGGTTTTTTTTCAGTGCAGGTTATCATGGATTTCATCCGGATGTAGGTGGTGTTCTTCAATGCTGATGGAGAGATAGTAGTTTTTGTTGGCGAGGGAGGGCCTAAAATGTGTCTGAGATGTGTGTTCCATCCTTTTCATCCTTGATGGATGAGCTAATGTTATGTTTTTAGAGGTTCAGAAGTTGGAATTTCCCTGGTTTAAGGAACATTACCTTCACGTCCTTCCAAAAGAGGTTGTGGCATTAACCCATCAATGAAAGATCAAGTTTTGGATCATGCTACAACAATGAGTGTCTCTTATTTATATGTCTCTATATAGGATGGCCCATTATGAGTTATGAGAGCAACATATAAAGCTTTATAGTATGTTAGAGGGTGGCTTTTTCACCTCATTGAGGTAGTGTTGGGTGAACTAGTTTTGTTCATGAAGAAGGCTGATGGTATTTTGTGGTTGTGTATCTATTATCGTCGCTTAAAAATTGTCACAGTGAAAAATCAGTATCCACTTCCACGGATTGATGATTGATTCGATCAATTTATGGGGTAATGTTTGTTCTAAAAGATCAACTTGTGGTATGGATATCATCATATGTTTTTGAAGGATGATGATACCCCAAACATTGCTTTTCATTATCATCATGGGAATTTTGAGGTCCTTGTAATGTAGTTCACTATGAAGAATTCTCTAGTTTTGTTTATGGGGATGATAAATTCTATGTTTTCGGAGATCCAAGATATGTTCATGGTGGTTGTCATCGATGCCACACTTTTGTACTCTGTTTATGAGGAGGAACATGTAGAGCATATGCATGCCGTTTTGGGATTTCCTTGTCAACAGAAGTTGTGTGGGATGTTGTCAAAGTGTAAGTTTTGGGATCAATAAGATTTTTTCATGGGGCATGTGGTGTTCCAGCAGGGAGTAGTCATTGTTCAATCGAATATAGAAGACGTTGTTTCCTGGGAAGCCCCCATGATAGTGGCAGAGGTGTGAAGTTTCAATGGTCTCATAGGATAATATAGGATGTTCATTGGCGACTTCTCTCAAGTTGTGACTCCTATGAAAGCATTGAACATGAATGATTAGGCATTCATGTGGACTGATCAATGTCAATATAATTTTTAATATCTGAAGTAGAAGTTGGTAAGTGCCACAATTATTTTTTTTCTTGAAAAGGGTGTTTGGTTTCATGTTTTATGTGATGATTCACATCTGGGGTTAAGTTGTGTTCTGATGAAGCATTGATTAGTCATTTCTTATGGTACATTCTAGTTGCATACCCATTAATGTTACTATGAAACCAATGATCTTTAGTTTGCGGCAGTGGTGTTTGATTTGAAGTTGTGGAGACATTACCTCATTGGAGAGAGCTTTGTGGTTTTCAACGACCATAAGAGCTAGAGGTATGTTTTCTCGCAGTGTGACTTGAACTGGCGACCGCATCAGTGGATTGATTCATTAGAGTAAAATAACATTTAAATCTCATATACACCTAGAAAGGGGAATGTTGTAGCTGATGAACTAAGCATGAAGAAATGTAGTGATGCAGTGTGTGAATCTGGCGATTCCTCGAGAGTGATAGAATAAATTTCAACATTACATCTCATTATGGGTGAAGTTGGGAGAAGAGGACTTCTTTTTCAGATGATGGTGCATTCATACCTAGTGTAGCAGGTGGAAGAGTCATAGCTGGAGATCTAGAGGTGGAGGTATAGAGAGGCCAAGCTATTTGTGGTGAGTCCCCTGACGGTTGGTCAAGGAGAACCAACATTGACTGTTGTATCAGGGAAGGCTTTCTATTCTGTTGGTGATGCATGAGATGGTTCTTAGAGAGTTCCATAGTTCACCTTTATCTGTTCATAGTATCATGAAAATGATGTACGAAGCCTTGAAGTGTCAATTTTGGTAGCCTAGGATAAAACAAGCAGTTTCAGAGTCTGTGTCTCGATGATTGGTCTACTAGAAGGTGATGACCGAGCATCGTGTCCCAGGTGGATTTCTCCAGCAGTTATATATTCACTAGTGGAAGTGAGAGGACACCGTAATGGACATTGTTACTGGCTTACCTAGAGCTCCGGGAGGCCATGAATCTATATGGGTGGTAGTGGATCATTTGAAGATATCATCCCACTTTATAGAAATAAAGGAATCAAGAACATTAGAGGTTTTATCGATGCAATATCTAGAGGAGGTGGCGAGACTCCATAGAGTCCTGAGGAAGACCATTTCCAGTATAGATCCTCGTTTTACCTCTAGGGTGTGGAGAGTTCTCCAGAATTATTTCTGTTCTCAGTTATACCTTAGTACTTCTTTTCATCCACTGATAAGCTAGATACACTATGTTTTTCATCTGTTGCAGCTCAGTTATTATCTTCATGATGACTATCATGACATTGATTGGGGAGTAATCGAGGTTGATGATGATGTGACATTCGAGGAGTGGCCTATAGAGATTCAAAAATGTAAGGAGAAGTTGTTGGGTGGTCATTCTATGCCCTTGGTTTGTGACTTGTTGCATCACAGTGGTGTGGATGAGAGTACCGTGAAATGTTATTCACATATATGCGCTAATTATCCATTATTGTCTAATGTTTAGCCCTTTCCTTATAATGATGTTTGTTTATGGATGTAGAACATTAATTTTTATGAGATGGATTTCTTTTGTTACCTATTTCGGAATACTCTATTTGATAGGTATCTCCACTTTGATTGAATTTATGAGATGTTTGTGGTTGTCATCAGGTTTCGCATTGTTCTTTTGAAGTGTTTTTGCTCCTATGGTGGCAAGATCTTTGAGAGGTATCACATAGGGTGGTTGTTCGGAAAACCCCATTTCTGTTTCCTCTCTAGTATGGGTTTGGATTCTCGAAGAGGAATGTGTTTTGAGAGGTATCAGATGTAAGGGAATGGATCCGCATGGATCAACCCTTTGCATGTTTTCAAATACCATGGTGCTCGAAGAAGTCTCGGAGGAAGTCTGGAGTAGTTAAGTCGCTTTATGCTTGAAACATGGGGTACAAGGTGTGACTAAGGAGGACACGATTTGTACCATTTGGGTTTCAAAAAAATAATACAAAGTGACCAGGTGACGTGTTTTTTTGGCATATGGTTCCTTGAGGTGGTATATGACGTGAAGAGGTGGTACACATCATGTACAACCCCGCCGTGGTTGTTTTAAAGACACCCAGTCGCTCGAGATTTTCAATCCCTAGAGCTTGAGTGGACCCCCTCTCAATCCAAGATGACCTAAACACCTCCCTCTTCATCATTTGGTGATTCGTTCATCCTAGATCACTTCCTCACGTCCTTTTTCAATCCGGATTCAATCTTAGGTTTCATTAACCTTTGTTCTTTTGTTTTCATCAATCCATATTCTCCCGTTCCTCCTTCCCATGCTATGGATTTTGACCCTCATGGTAATAAGGGAGTTTATTTTGGTTGATGTTGATGTGGTTGTGCCATTAAATCCATGGTTTGTTGTAGTTGTTGTGGGGAAGGTGATCTTGATCTATTTTATTAATCCATTCTCAAGTGAAGAACGTTGGAAACCTTTTTGGGTAAAGGATTCGTTTCTTTTCTATTATTTTATGCGCAATGGTAGAGTTATCAAGTTTTGTCCATTTTTCTCAAAATTTAATTGACATAATGAAATACATTAACTAGATTAAAAGAATCGGTTTGATATCATGTTGTTTCATTGCACCATGATAACATTTTGCCTCATGATTTTATAGATAGTGTGATATTTATGCACTGCTTGTTAGTATGTTTTTCTGGATAAAATCGGTAAAGAACATTAATAAAAAATTAATTGATAATAATTTGGATAAATATAAATAGGAATTCAAATGAATCTAGTTGTTTTTTTTAATTTTATGTTAATCAACTTGATGTAGAGATCAAGTTTAATTAATTTTTGATGGCTATGATAGATTTTTGTTTAGGTTTCCCATAGTTAAAACATACAAATAAAAACCTCGTTTATTCAATATGGTTTAAAGAACTAGAATTTTGATAAAATATATTTTGTGGTAGGGTTCTGAGTTACCATATTTCTTGTAAAGGCCAAATATCCTTATATTTGGAGTTGTGAGTGATAATTACATGTGAATGCAGAATGCCTTATTAAGGGAGAAGATCACAGTTGCCTAGTTTTTTCTAGATCTTGTGATGTGATTAAGCCTAGAAGGATGTTGAGATATGTAGGATTAGGGAGTCCCATTTTTTGCAGAAGAATTTAATTCCTAGAGTGGTGACATGCATTAGTTCATGGATGTGGGTTTCGGGCAAGACACCAGAGATGATGAAATGGGTTGGATGTGAACGATTGGATGATTGTTGAATCTTGTTGGTTGTTTATCTGCATTACATTCCACACTGCTCACAGAAACTGTTCTTTCTTACCCTCTTTCTGAAAGGGTAAAAGTCACATGGGGTATTCCATGTGTTTTATATGTTTAGCTACTCGAGGGAGTATGGTTCTATTATCCTTCTATAGGTGGAAATTACTAGATGGGTAGTACATCTACTCACCGGGTTGAGCACCCTTGTGTTTAGTAACATAGAATGTATTTTTAGAATTATTGGGAAAATGGGATATTATTAATTATTTTAATAAATGAGTGAATAAATGATGTTAATTCCTGGGGTTGGATCTTGATGGGATGCAATGCTGAGATAATATTTCTGAGAAGCTGTGGACTTGGTTTGGTTATGACTAGAGGGAATGAAACATTGGGTGTGATGCGAAAGAAATATAATTTGTAATTTTTAATGGTTAAGTATTGTTTATAGAATAATTAATTTAATGTTAAATAATAAAAATAGAATTAATTAATGTACTAAATCTCTTAAAATGGCTTTGTGCTTATAGTATATCCATTATTAACAGCGGAATTTAGGAGTCCGAGAGAGGTTAGATGCATTTGAGTCTAAGACTAGGTTACTCCCATGGTGTGGTTTAGGGATTTAAATATATTCTGTAAATTTGGTTTTTCTATATGCTACACAAACCCTCTCAGTTAAAGAAACTGACACCCTAGGGATTCTAATCTCTAGGAGGTTTTTTTTTTCAATATTCTGGTGGGAGGATGGATGGCTAACTAACCCCGTTGAACCCACTATATTCTATTTGTATTTACTAGTTCTAGTAGGTACAATCATTAGTTTTCCCCCTATATATGTGTAGAGATCTATAATTTATTGTTCTTATTGACACACATATATTCTGGATATAGTTTTATATGGTTAAATTTATGTGTAAAGTGTATAGGCAATGATGGCTTCAGTATTGTTACTTGGTGTATGGGATGCAATTGCTTGAGGTATAATGGTCGACATATAATACATGTTATGTGACCTGTGGTGGATCCTAGAAAGTAATTGGTTTCATTTGGTTATTTGGATGTTATTGTTATTCACCCAGGTGATTGCGGGTAAGCTTTTTGATGCATGAGGTGCACGTTATGGTGCTTCACCCATGTCTCTGTGGGCATGTCTTTTTGGAGAGAGATTATTAGGACTTGCGCCATTGGGGAAAATAGAAAAACAATCGGGGAAGTAGTAGTGCGGTACCCTTGATATTCCTTATTATATTTTATACTCTTGTATGCGAAACATGTTGAGAGTATCCATGGTGAGGCTGGGAACTTAGTATACCTTCTTAGGTGACGAGTTAGTTTCACTTGTTGTTCATTGTGCTTTAGAATGCTTTATTTACTCTTGCACAAGAGGATCTGCGGAGGATCCTACTATGTATACTGTAATACTCAAACTACGTATATATAAATACTTTTTTCATGTCACTTGGGGCAGGTTGGAGATCAAGTTGGTTACTACTAGCTTTGGTTTATATGAGTTGTTTGGGATTGGCATTCGATGTTGTTTTTACTTAATTTGGTACCTGCAGTTTTCCCTTTTAGTTTTAGTAGTTTTTTCATGACATTACATATGTGTAAATGGGATTTATTTTATATTGTAGTCTTATTTGGATTTTATTGGTTTCTGTCTTATCTCTCTCTTCCTCATGTGTTCCTTGAGAGGGTAATGCCTCCCATTTGGGTGTTTATGATACCCTCGATGCTAGTTGGAACCACGGGGCCTACTGGAGGCGGAATCAGGGGGTCACCATCTCCCATATCACATTCCTGGCCCAAGGAGGGTACATATTGTGGGGAGGGTGTCATGACAACCTCTGATCCTATATGTTTTTATACCTTGTTGAATATAGCCAATCATTTTGTAAAGGCATGAAACAACTAGTAGTTCCCCATAGAGGCTCTGCCATTCTGCAATTCATGTGCCATCACCAAAACTGGGGTCTGCAAGGGATCATTATATATATCCATAGTAGGAATTATTTCATCATACATCTCTCCAAGAGGGTGGGATACCACCCAGTTGATGGATATCACATAATATAACACCCACCTCATCTTACGGGATATGGAATGTGTTGATCCCATGACACCAATGACTAATAATTTCCCGAATAAGATTGGGCTGGTGGTAAATGATAAATTGAGAGGTACACATGTCCTCATAAAGATGAACCATATTCAAATCATTATAAAACTCCAAATATCTTTGACTCAACTGGAATGGCCATACCCATTCATCTGAAATTCTTCCACTGGGATAGAGATCCCAATTCATGTACGATATTTTCCCCATATTTTGCATCGAAGAATAAAATATATTTTAATAAGTCTGGAAGATAGGTTATTGAGTTATGTCACAGTCATCTGATCCCAATGGATAGTTTTCCAATAGAGAAGACAACCCTAGGGGCGAATTGTAACCAGCTGATCACCAATTGTCATTTGAATGAAGTCAATAGAAGATAATATATAGAAAGACATCAAATTTTAGTCTAAAGGAGGAATTATGACATTATATAACAAACCAAACCTATACATAGGTAGTCTGTGTGATAGGGGTTAATACCGGAGATCAGATGAGAGGAACTTCTTCGAGGAATCATTATTTGAATCCACATGGTATTGGGGGTCATCATTAGAATTTATAGTGATCATTTCCCTTTTATTGGATGCATCAAAAAATTTATTAGAGCTATAATCCATATAAAAATAATAATTTGGAATATGTCAAATAGATAGAAAATATTTTCAACAAAATAAATGTTCCTTTATTATCATGTGCATCACATGAATTAGAAATGGATACATGAATCACATCATGATATCACAAATATACTATCCCTAGAGGACATTTAGGTCACATAAACACCACAATGCATCACAAAATCACATGACCCATTTGAAGGCACAAGATTGCATGACCCAAACATATTCATGTGAATCACATCGATCATATGAATGAGATAGTGAATATCAAAAAACCCCAAGAAAAATCACAACCAATGTTAATGAAAATAACAAACAAATAATGGTTGAATCAGATAGGTTCCTGGTAATTAACCATTCTTGTGAAATATCTATAGAGGAATTGATTCATGGTGAAGTCTCGTATATAGGGATCATGATCAAGGTTCACATAATTGTCTTGTGATTAAGGTACGAAATAGAGGAAAAGGTGAGAGTTCTCTGGAGAAGGGGTGACTGGTAGAATTAATTTATCTCTACCCACCCCTCCCCCCATATGTAGTGAATTTCATGAAATAAAAAACACGTCATAGTAGAACAAAGGTCACCCAAGACACTGATTCACAACATCTCTAATGACTATGGCAGGCATTTTTCTTCTTTAGAACAAAGGCCTTGTCTCCATGTACATCATTCCAGAAAAGGGAATTTATTAATTCCTTCCAAATGATAATAAAAAAAATCACAAAGGTAGGAATACTTGAATATGGGTATTATTTTCTCTACAAAACAAAATGAAGTGGAAGGTTGCTGAGACCTATGGATCAGGTTAGCCTCCAAGGGAATAACTATCACATGACCATCATAGGATCACACAAAGACACAACAAGTAGTGAAGAACAACAATAGTCCTTCTAGAAACCCCTTCAATAAATGTGCATACACTTATAGAGACCCTCCAGATAACCAATTAGTATGCATCGGTATGGGAATATGTGCCCTCATGCCACACGGTTTGTAACCAACAATAAATAAGAAACCCAATAACAAATCCTTCAAACTGGGTGAAAATATTTATAATGGTGGATTCCCCTAGACTTCTTAAATATCAACTGAGGCATCACCTATGGGAATGATAATTTTCCATGTAAACATCCATTCCAACTCACGATACCGCCTAAGCCTTTGTAAAATAAAACAAATGGGATAATAGGGTATGATGCATGAGCTTCTCACTATTTCTTAATAACATGCGACATTCCCCTAGAAACCCACAATGCACTGCAAGTCCCTACAGACCTGTCTTCCTCAACTTGTAAAATCAATTTGACATTTCATCTTCATCACACAAAGATCCTCATGTATTTCTATGAAACCTCATGTAACCCCTATTTCTCCCCAAGGGTAAAATGGATGAATTTTTCTATGAAATTCTTTTACACTCCAATATGACCAATATTGATCACACAACACATCACCAAAAAAATAGATAAAATGTATTCAATGAAACTCTTGTAAACTCATATAATCCATGACGTTTTTAAAATAAAACAAAGGGGATAAAAAGGATCACAAAGATCTCATGGTTATAAAACCCTTATGAAACATAAATGAAGCTTTCATAATGGTCTCATGAGATTCTTGGACATATTGTACTAATCCCACAATGTCCCCATGAAACACCATCCTGATCTCATAGAGACCCTTGAAAAAGAAACCCTTACCTCACGAAATGTCCTAGGAATGGAATAAAGCATTTCAAGGACACCTCTCAAAAGGATCTTTGATCTTAATAACTCCCTTTTACATGTCAATATTAAAAATAGAAGCCATTTGAAATTCCTCCATGAGTAAAAAAAATCCCCATTAATTGGAAATCGTTTTATAATGGAATCGTTTACCTGAGGGACTCGTGGTTGATAAAAGTTAGGAGATTCCCTCAAAAGTGTTCCATGGAAAAGATTCATGAAGAATTGTGGCACTAGACCCCTTCTCTGAATATAGCCTAAATCTACACCAGATAAACCACATAAATCAATGAAAAAATAGGGTGGGGAGGCCAATAAATTCCCACCCCATCATGAAAAAGGCTTGGCTACAATGTAGAGGAGAATCATGAGTACAAAGGTCCCAAGAACCATAGTGTATTTCTTGGAGCAACTATTCTAAAAACTCACAAGCCTTCTCAAAAATAATATAATGGATAACATCTACAGAAATAATACTTTATGCCGAAAGCACTTTGTGTGATCATTCAAAGATCACAGGAAGGACCTCCGGTAGGATATATGAAGAACATACTACATGTATGTTGAATCATGTGAGACTTAAAGAAGGAAAACACTGAAGAAACTAAGGCATTAACAATTTAAAGGATGGAAGTAAAGAATAATAAATGGGATATTAAAGTGAAGCCATATATGGTGATCCATGCATGTTTTCTGAAAAATAACACCTATACGTGATGGTGCCTGGGTATGTCACCCAAGTCTTGTGACACACCTTTGGTTTTCCATTTTGATTGTGTGAAGTCCTCTAGACTTTTCAATGTATTCCATACAACAACGAATAGGCTAGTCCATATATTCTCAAAAAACCTACTAGACTATCAATTCAAGCATTGAGATGGCCTTTAAGACATGTCTTACAACTCATATAATGGCACCAATTCATGTTATCCATGTCTCTCGATAGCACCCGAGAATGTCAGCTGGATCTCGTGATGCCCTCCAAACACATTGTCCAGGTCTCAGGAATCACTATATGGATGTTATGAAATATATGTGACACCCTATAAGTAATTTTAAATTTACTCTAATGACACCCTCCATATATTTCATTCTGATCTTATGATGACACCGGGTGGCTCAATTGGATCATGCGATATCCGTTTGATGAGACAACTCTGATCACGCGACAACGCTCATCCATGCCATATTGTATATGTGGGATCCTATGGAAAATTAAAATGGATCATATGGTTCGAACATTATCTGACGTATCAGGAAGATAACCAAGGCATGTCAAGAAGAAAATAAACACATGTCATATAGGTTAGCATACAATACCACTAGGGCATCCTAGGGATGGTAACTTTGTCCACCCTAGGTGTGTAAGCCCCAATCACCACAGGGGAAACCTAAGATTTCAATCCTCAATCAAGGGAACTGCAATGACTCTGATTCTTGTAATAACCAGGATACTTAGGAAACTTTTCTAAGTCCCATGCTCTATATCAAGTCTCCATAGGGATGTCTTAATACGTATGTACTGCACCCATAAAAAATTACATTGAAAATTTTCCATCCCTTTTTTCTCACACCAATCATATATGAAATGTTCTTAGGAAGTTGCAATAATCATATCATTTTCATTATAATCCTCTACTAAGACAATTAAAATAGTAATGTATAATCCCCTACCTGTAGAATAATATGGTACGTCCCGAAAATAAGGCAACCCTAAGAATGTAAGCAGCAATCACTGAACTCTGATGATTCCAATTCCTATCATAATTAGGATACATAGGATACCACTCCAAGGCCCAATCTCTATATTAAATACCCCAAGGAGCATCCCAGTACACAAGTCCCACATCCATACACCATGGTATTGATCACCTATTATCCTTTTTTTCTCACACCGAGCATAGATAACATGATCTTAAGGAGATGCAAATAAGACCTCATTCGTGTCATGAATATTCACCAGCCAGCGAAATTTTCATATTTAAGCCTTGATGAGTGGAATGATATGAGCACCCCTCTTATTAGAGAATCTACCATGGGTCCAGTCCCAAGGGTGTGATTGAACAACAATAACATTGTAACGCCCCGACCCCAGTTACCCAGAGTTGGTGCATTATAACATAACATTGGCATGATCACAAGAAAGATAAAATCTCGAAATACCAATTAGTTGAGTAGCCTTGGAATAACTAGATACATTAATAAAGGTTACATTACATCGTAAAATGAAAACTACAACAGTATAGTCTCTATAGTCCACACTCTTATCCCCTCAAACTATCCCTGTAGGTCATTCATAAATTACGTCTTCACGTCCTGGGTAAAATAAAACAAAGAAAAGGGTGAGCTCAAATGCCCAGTAAGGATAGCAATATAGCGGAAACTTTCTTAAATTAGAATAAACATTTAAGGCAGTGTATAACTAAAACAAAAGCCTTTTAAACTTGAACTTCAACATAGTATGGCAAAAATAAAATGAAATAATTCCATTTACTTATTCACATGGATATTCTACTAATCGAATAATCACATGCAATATCAATAACCACTTTCATAATGATGGAATGCATAATGCCAGACTATCATAACCATATAGCCAAGGCCTCGTGCCAAGACTACAAATAAGAATTTGCCAAGGCCTTGTGACAAGACACTAGTTTGTCTCATGAGACCTACCGATGCATTGAGGAGCTATAGAGGGCTCCACCCGTCACATATTAAGTCCAATGAATTCCTCATATGTACAGGTTTAAACCTAAAATAAACATTCGTATTAAAACTAGCATACGAAATGTCAATAATTTCTTCACAAATTATGAATTGTATAAAAATAATACATCCATAGTAAAAAATATCAAAAAACCATCAATACAATATAAAAGTTTTGTATCATAATAAATCAACTCCAAATAAACTTAAAATCCATCAATGGATGTTGACATAGATGAAATCAAAAATATTTTTAGAGAAATATCTCTTTCTATTTTGAAATCATTTAAGAGTCATATATTTATAAAATAAAACATTTTCTTTGAAAATATTCTTATAATCTGTTAAGGGAATCTTCGACGATTTTATAATGGCCGAAAATAGCCGCACCTTCCATATAAGTTAAAAAAATAAATTCTTACCTTAATTCTGTCGAAATGGTTAAAAAGGACCTTGTTTGGAAAACGACAGAAAGATTCCTTTATAAAAATCTTATAAAAAGTCAACAAGGGTATATATGACTTTATCCCATAGTATTCAAAATAGTTAGAATGATTTGAAATACATTTTTAAGAAACATGTATGTGGATGATAAAGAGTTCCCAGTAGATAATCATGTATAAACAACCTCAGATAATGAAGAGATTGTGAAATAAACCCTTACCTTGTACTTTCCTTGGTTGAGGGTAGGTTAAAATCCTGTATAATGGTAAAATAATTTTTATTAGTTTAGACAAGAATCATATAAATTAATATGATATCATATATGATCTTTTAATATTGCTTTGTTAATAATATCATAGAATTATCGTCGTTTCGGGTGTTAACTTACTCGTTTTCGTTTTAATGTTTTGATACATAAGTCATGTTTTTCATTGATAGGTTGTATCTTAATCATATCCAGAATTATATCAAGTCCTTAGATACTATTATTAATAATCAAATGAGAATTAGACTCTAATGGATATGATTGAGAATGAATCTCATCGCGTTCGTGGAGATGGTATTCCGTACGTACGCACGAGCGATAATATCATTCTTTTGATTTTAAAATAATATATAATTGGATGGTATATCATATATACAGAATCATTAGCATGTTATATTTATTATTTACATGAATTACACATCATTATTATAACCTTCCAAATAATAATTTATTGAATAACAATTACACCACGACGTGGAGATGGTAAGTCGTACGTACACACGTATGGTGAAATGTTATTCAAAGGATGGATAGAATACTGAATATGGTTGTACCATATTTACAATAATATTACAGTATATAGGAGATACTGGATTAAGTATTTTAGAATTGGAATAACAAATATATAAGAAGTTTAAGAAGAAATGAATTTGAAAAAGGGTGGTGAAAACATTACCTCTTCTTCGGGTACTTCCTTTTGATTTGATCAAAAGGGTCCTTAAGATGGATTTCTGATCAAACTAAGGCATCTAGGTTGTATTGAGGAATTTTTAGAGAGTATTTAAGTAGGGTATGGCCTAATAAGAAGGCTATGACGGTGTGAATTAATGATAAGGTAGAGTTGCCTTTTATAAGAGGGGTGAGGGGCACCTTTGGAAAAGCTAGAAATATTATTTTATAATAAATTCATATTTGGTTTATAATGGCTCCAAAGTAGATTATTTATTGTTTAAGGTGGTTATGGGTCGCAAAACACTCAAACAATAGAATTTATATAGGTTTGGGTTATTATATTAACCTTATCTATAAGTATTAACTCTAGATAATTAGTTTCACTTTTACAATGTCTCTTTGTATTTTTATATTATATGGTTAATAAACTTACTATATACATCCAAGAGACCCCCAAGTGGTCCATTAATGATACAAATATCATGATATAAGTCTTTTGGAAGATCCTTAGTTTTTTAGGAATTTCATATCAATTAATAATATAATATTTGTTTAAAAAACTCTTTTTTGTCAATTTTGACACTATTCAAAAATTGATTTTTTTAAAAATCAGAACAGAATGATTACTTTTAAAAACGTTAATTAAATCAATAATAAAATGTAATATTAAATTATAAAATTATTTTTATTTATAAAAAGTCTCAAATTACATTTATTTGTGTATTTATAATATAAATTATTCTAATTTTTCATTAAGTAGGTAATTACTGCATCACCATTGGGCCATAAATAAATTAAAATAATTAATTTCTAAAAATTATAAATAAAATTCCATTATTTATGAAATCTTTTTATCTTTCTAATGAATATTTACAATTGAATTTATCTTATGTATAAACCTATGTTAAAAGTTTTTTAGTAAATAAACATTGATTTCAACTCTTTTAACTCTTCTTTGAATTAAATAATAATAAATTTCCTAATCTCATAAAAGTGGACCTAAATGATAATATTTGACACCTAAGGTTGTTTTTGGTAAAGATAAACTTTTCCAATAGAATAAATACACGTGTTAGGGTAATATTAATACCATTTTTACCCTTAATTACCCTATTTACTTTGTGGTAAATAAATGTAAAAAAGTTACCATTCATCAAAAATTATTTTCATCTCATTGAACCAAATTTTACTCATTGATATTAATCATGTCTCTCGGGTTTTCTAAATTCCACTCACAGAAGTGGTAAAATTAAGTTTTAGGAAAAAGTCAGTTTTTTAAATACCACTTAGAGGTTTTACTATTCATCAAAAAATGAATGTTTCCAGAAAAATATGACAAATTAGGCCTAAGATATATTTGATATTATGAATTCAAAAATGATTTCTATTTTACCAAATTCAAAACATATCAGTTTCATTTATTAATTTAAAAATTAATTCCCGTCGTCAAAAGAAATCGCGTGTTTCTAAGAGATAATAACTATCAAAAGATTGACACTTGTTTATATCCGTTTTAATTGTGAAATTATGTACAATGCCCAAAATTGTATTAAATAGTAAAAATATATTCTAAATATACTTTAAAACCACTAAAATTCATAATTTATCAATATAAATTATTTCAATTAAAAAAGTTGTTTTTAATTAAAATTTATTAATTTTCATTATTCATCAAAATATAAATATTATCCGAAAAGTTCCAAAATTTCACATTACGCTAAATTCGATAAAAAAAATAAAAAAAATAAAGTCCATTTTGAGAGATAAAATTTATAAAATTTCAAAAAGTAGGTATTACTATTCATAACGGCTAGTTTGATTGGTTGTGGTATGTGTTAGAACTCGAAGTTGCGTACAACACACGCTACTGTATTATTCAAAGGTAAGCGTACTGTGGAAGATTGGGATGTTTCATTGTAAATATTTGATGTCCCCATTCTAAAAATTAAGTTTATTTATTCAGATTGAATACAAAAAATTTTAAAATATTGGATTTAAAAAGGGGTCACTATTAAAAGTTGGTAAAAGTGCAATACTGAAAATGAATTTGTTCTTACATTATGTCT
Source organism: Viscum album (assembly GCA_963277665.1). NCBI lineage: Eukaryota > Viridiplantae > Streptophyta > Magnoliopsida > Santalales > Viscaceae > Viscum > Viscum album. The sequence goes on from OY728158.1 coordinate 1,906,603,761, forward strand.
AAGAAACTCATAATATGGATTCTAAAATTATAATTATTATATAATGTTTAAAATTTTGTTATTACTATTCATAACCTCTTTTGAATGGCTTGTTTGGTAAGTCATGGTGCGCTTGAACTCGGTGTTGCATGTAGTGCATGTTATTGAATTATTTTGAAGAAATAACACACTATGAAATCATGGGGTATTACATTCCCCCCTCCTTCAATAAATTGCCTCCTCACAATTTGAAATTGTTCATTGAAAATAAAATGTTGAATATAGAAAATAACTTTGTTGGAAAACACACATCAAAAACTGGGATAATAAAATTTAGTCTTAATAAGAGGAAAAGAGTAGAGAACGGGTCACCACCAAATTATGATATCTATTCGGAGAACATTAGGGGCAATTAGAGACATAGAATTGAAGGAAAACGTAAGTATTTATAGGTATTTATTGAGGTCATCAATCACAAACAAGTGTAAAATTGAGGACCTTAAATTCATCAATCTACGATGATTTAAAATACCATCAGTTCAGCAAAACATATGGTATTAGCATAACACATTTTTTTTATGATCCCTTCACTAAAGTATAAGAATTAATTTCAACATTGAATAATAGAAGAAGAAAAATATATACTTGACAATTATGGTCTCATCCAATAACTATGTTCTACCACACCCTCATATTTCACTCTAAAAGTAATAGAACAGAAAAATAATATTCTATTTATCATATTCTTATAGGGTTAAAAAAATGAATTTATAATTCATCTAGAAGATTTATTAAAAAAATTATTCAATCCAGGACATCACATGGGTTAGTGGTAGGTGATACACCCTTGTCGCCCTTCAGTTGTGGGTTCAATTCTCGCGGCCTTGCCGGACGCGACGGGTTGCCTCCTGACCTCCGGGATGTCCTTTTATGGAAATCAAAAATAATCCAAACTAGAACAATCCATAATACTTCAATCAAAAATTTATAAGGAAGGTAAACACAATCAAGATCCTTTTTTCCGCGTAATAACATGTGAACACCTTCATCATGTATTCTTTTATAACACTACAACATCCTGAATTACCATAAATCCTTATTGATTACATTCATGATCCCTTATTCCTTAAATATAATAGATATACTCCTTCAATCCAAAAATGTTGTCAACCCCAACAATGATGGAATATACAAATTCTTAATCAGTTTCAAGGTAGTCAAGAATAGCCAATATAATTTATCAAAATCAATCATGTATTATTCTAAAATCACTACCTCGGTATCAAAACCATATTATGGTTTATCTTTCTCTCAACCATATATTTTCCAAAAATTTTACCTGCTATTGAGTCACTTTTATTTGTTCCACACAATCTCAAGTCCTTAATTAAATAGTACTTCAGTAAAATCCTTATATAATCCATAATTATTATAACAATTACATTTTTGATACAACACTCAAATTAAATAATCAACATAATAACTCTAATCATTCCTCTTCATCTGTGGTAGTATCATAACTTGATTATTATCCAATAGCATCATTTGCGGCATAGTCTGATGACTAGGACATAGGTTCGCGTAGTGTCCAAACTCCTTGAAAATGAAGCATTGTACATTTGAAACAATTTTCTTACCCTTTCATTCACGTACTTTGTGCCCTTTTCCTCCACACTTATAACAAACTTCCATTCCTTTTAGGCATGTTCCAGGGTGTTTCTTCCCACAGTTATCACATAGGGGAAAATTCTTCTTTTCCCTCTTCCCTTTATCCATCTTTCTCTCTTCCATCCTTTTCTTCTCTTGCTGCCCTTCAAAGCCATAGGACTCAGAAAACTCTTTACTTATCATATCAACACATGATATTATTTCTTCATATGATGATAATACATGGGAGACTGTTTCTCTTATAAATTCTGGATTAAGACCATGAAATATATGATCGTTCTTTCTCTTTGGATCATGTGAATTTCTGGATTTCTCATTCCTTCAACTGGGCGCCATTTCTAAGCAATGTAATACACTAGATTAGTTTATGAATCAAAATAAATAATTTAATAATTATAAAACACTTAAAAAAAATTGAACTATTTATGGATATAATCCATAATCCTAAAAATGTTTTCGTTGAGGAAGTATATACTTATAAACCCTTCATAATTATTTGTAAATAAAATGAGAGTTATCCTAAGCATATCCCCCGGGAGTGTCGTAACCAAGAGTGCCGCAAGGCCCGTTGTCGTGCACCAGATCCCGTTTGAGTCTAGATCAAAGCGGTATTTTCGGGTTTTACCCCTAGGTACATCTGTGCTGGAGCCGCCTCTACCTGCTCGTATCTAGAAAAGGATGTATTGCCTGGAAAACTCACAAAATCTCTAAAATACCAAAATTATAGGAAGTTATTCTATACTAATCCTCAAACTCCATCTTAAATCAATGTTCTCTAATAAGAGTTTATCTAAATCTAGCTTCCAAGGTTTGTACTAAACATCCTCTGATACCAACTATAACGCCCCAACCCCATTTACCCATAGTCGGTGCATTATTACATAACATTGGCGTGATCACAAGAAAGATCAAATATCGAAAGACCGGTTAGTTTAGTATCTTTGGAATAACTAGATACATTAATAATGTTTACATTACATCATAAAATGAAAACTACAACAATATAGTCTCCATATTCCACAATATTATCCCCTCAAACTATCCCTGCAGGTCATTCATAAATTACTTCTTCACATCCTGTGAAAAATAAAACATAGAAAAGGGGTGAGCTCAAATGTCCAGTATGGATAACAATATAGCGGAAACTATCCTAAATTAGAGTAAACATTTAAGGAAATGTATAACTAAAACAAAAGCTTTTTAAACTTGAACTTCAACATAGTATGGAAAAAATAAAATTAAATAATTACATTTACTTATTCACATGGATATTCTACTAATTGAATTATCACATTCAATATCAATAACCACTTTCATAATGATGGAATGCATAATGCCAGACTATCATAACCACATAGCCAAGGCCTCGTGTGTAGAGACCCGAAGCTTGACGTACATTGACATTACATTACTTTTGCGGAATACTTAGTACATAACAAAAACACACACACAAGGATCGTAATAGTTTAGTGTCTTTGGAAACTCGGAACGTAATCTTCTAATCGTGGTGAAAGATCTTCAATATCTCCCATAAAGATCTTCCCTTTTTTTTAACCTAAAACCTTTCTTTATATCCTGGGGAAAAGAAAACATAAAAGGGTGAGCTCAAATGCTCAGTAAGGGTAAACAAAAGAAATATCAATCACATCATATACACAAGAACATAACTTTTGGAAATCTTAACCTGCAAAAGAGATCAAAATTTCATAACATGGGATAAATCATGGCAGTGAAATGTAATCACAATAATCATAACTTAAAATATGAAACTTTGTGGCATTCACACATAATCATAGAGAATCATTGCTTGTTTGTCAAGACTCATTTCCAAGACTATCTTAGTGGACAAAGTCCCCTTCTGAATCGAGTAACCCTCGTTTCAGTCCTGTTTCACTGAACCGGTATAACCTACCGTTCCAGCCCTGTCTATCTCATGAGATGTAAAATCTTTACCCAATGCATTGGAGGGAGATATAGGTCCCACCCATCTCAAAATGATACCATTCTTATGTGTGCCACAAAATCATAAACCATACATCATTTCATAACCCATGTAATAAAAATGGGATTCTTAAACAACATGACATCATAAAACCATTCAATTAAGATAAAGGAATTCATAAACATAATTCCATCACAACATAGTCAAATCAATGTAAAAATATGGATAGAAACAGAACCCTTTATTATCTCAGATGGAAAATAATTTTGATAAAACACTTGAAATGAATTCTTGAGGAAAATATCCTTTCTTCTTCAAAATCAATTTCTTTTTACAAAACATCATGCAATTTTAAAAGAAAGAGATTTTATTAAAAATAGTCATGAAATCTTTTGGAGGAAGCTTCATGAAAATAAGGCTTTATAAAACTGTAAAAATCCTTTCGTGTCGTTTATGTTAAAAAAAACATTCTTCGTACTTTTGTCGGAAAAGTCAAAAGTACCTCGTACGAAAAACGACAAAAGATTCCTTTCATATATTTTACAAAAAAACTTATCGAAGGGTAAAATTGGATATAAACTATTGTAGAAGGATGGAAATAATATTTCATATTGAGGAAACATGGATGTGGATGATAAAATACACCCCAGTAAATACCAAAGTATAAACAATCTCGGATAAAAATGAGATTGTGATATTTCCCTTACCATAGGTCCGATTTGCTTCGTAAGTGTCCGAACCTCCTGTATAATGATTTAAATAATGTCATTTACTTATTACAGAATCATATTCATTGTTATGATATCATATATGGTTCACTTATGACATTATATTACCCGTTCTTTTGTAAATTCCATGTTAAAGAAGCGTTTTGGGTAAAATCGTTTCATTTATCGTAGGTGTTCTGACTTGTTGTTCTTGACATTATTATTACTTATATCATGATTTACTTACTTCCAGAATATAAAATATGATTTATATATCATATATATTCAGTATATATATATATAATAGATAGATAAATGAAATGAAAAACACCGTTCATGGAGACGGTAGTCCGTACGTACGCATGAACGCTGTTTTCCTTTCCTTATTGTCTTGAATGGAAGTAAGTAGATGACATACATATATATATACATAAATCCAGTAGCTTTATAATGTCATATATTTCATTATTATTTCTTATATATACTTTATAATCTTTCTTAAATGGTTAACATGGAGAATGAATCTCATCGCGTCGTGGAGACGGTAGTCCGTACGTACGCACGAGCGATGATATCATTTACATAAATATTGAATTGAATTGGAGTAGAATATACAATATATCAGAATCAATATTATGTTGTAATAACTATTTATAGTTATTCTTTACACCATTATACCCATCCATGTAAGGTGGTGGTGGAAAATAGATTACACCACGGCGTGGAGACGGTATTCCGTACGTACGCAAGCGCGGTGATTTCTTTTTCCGTAGGATGGATAGACGGTGAAATAGGGTTGTTTCATACTTATAATAAGATATCAGTATATTAGTGATACTGATGTTATTACTTCATAATGAAACAACCTAATAAGAAGAAGTGGAAGAAGAAATAAAGATGAAAGAATTGGTAACGATAATTACCTCTTCTTTGAAGCGCCTTTTGGAGACCTCCTCTTAGGGAACTAAAATTGGTCTTTGAGGAAGACCAGAACCTCTAGGATGTTTCTAGGGAAGTGGAGAAGAGATTTTGGCAGAGGTTGGCCGAGATTGAGTGCTCAAATTGGTGTGAGGAGGAGGGGGAGGAGGTGTCCTTTTATAAGGGAGGAGAGGGGCACCTTAGGAATATCTCAAAATATTATTTTATATTAAAGTCAAAATCGGTTTATAATGGTTCCAAAGGGTCTTATTTCGAAGCTAAAGTTGGGATGGGTCGAAATACTATCAACCAATAGGATTTAGACAAGTTTAGGGTATTATTTTAACCTTATCAATTAGATTTAACTCTAAGTTAAATAATTTTACTTTTACTGTGTCTTTTTGTTTTCTTTCACTATATTGTTAATAAACTTACTATAACATGACAAACGAACCCCAAATTGTTTATTATTAATATATATATCCTTATCTAAGTCCTTTGGCCGAACCTTAGATTTTTAGGAATAAAATAACAATTAATAATATAATATTTGATTTAAAAACTATTTTGTGTCAATTTTGACACTATTTGATATATGATTTTTGTGAAAGTCATAACAGAATTATATGTTCGAACCAAGTTCATTAAATCAACACTAATATATCATAGTAACCTAGAAAATTAGTGTAATTCATAAAAAGTCTCAAATTATATTTAGTTTTGTGTTTATAACATCAATTATGTCAATATTTCATTAATAAGATAATTACTGCATCATCTTTGTGTCATGAATAAATTAACTTATTTGATGTCTAAAAGTTAAAAATAAAATACCATTATGTGGGAAAGCTTTTTAGCTTTCTAATGAATATTTATAATCTTATTTATCTTCGGTATAACCCCATATTAAAAATTATTTACTTATTAAACATTGATTTTAACTATTTTAACCCTTCTTTAAATAAATTAATAATAAATGTCTTAATCTAATCCAAGTGGGCCTAAATGGTCATATTTTATTCATAAGGTTGTTTTTGGTCGAATTAAACTCATCCAATAGAATTAGGACATGTGTTAGGGTAATAGTAATATCATATTTACCCTTAGTTACCCTATTTACTATTAACCGCGGTAAAAAAAAGTAAAAAGTTACTATTCACCAAAAAATTATTTTCATCTCATTGAACCACATTTTACTTATGGACATCAACCGTGTCTCTCAGATTTTTGAAATTCCATTCATAGAAGCGGTAAAATTATGTTTTATGAAAAATTCAGTTTTTTAACTACCACTTAGTAGTTTCACTATTCATCAAAAATTGATGTTTTTCAGAACAATGCCAAAATTTCATCCTATGCTATATTTTATATTGCGAATTCAAAAATAAAGTCTATTTTACCAAATTCATAACATAGAAGTTTCATTAATTATTTTTATAATTAAATCCCGTTGTTAAAACAAATAGCGTGTTTTTAAGAAACAATATCTATCAAAAGATTGACACTTGATTATGTCTGGTTTAAATGTGAAATTACAACCAATGACCAACATTGTATTAAATTGTAAAAATATATTCTAAATATACTTTAAAACCACACAAATTAATAATTTATCACTATTAATTATTTCGATTAAAAAGGTTGTTTTTAATTAAAATTTAGTAATTTTCACTATTCATCAGAATATGAAAGTTATCCTAAATGTACCAAAATTTCACCTTAGGCTAAATTCGATACTCCGAATTCAAAAATAAAATCCATTTTGAAAAATAAAATTTACAAAATTTCAAAAAGTGGTTATTACTATTCATAACGGCTAGTTTTAATAACCTTTTAATAGCATATCGCTGTTTAGTGAAACGTGTTATTGCGTACTACAGACGCTATCGAGGAAGGTTGCGACTGCGTGTAATGCAAGGAAAGTCAAGGATGCGTGTTGTGCAAGATCCTTTTGGTGTAGCGTACAACACAAGACATTAGTGAAATAAAAAGAATATTTTTCATAAAATCTCGGGCTGTTACATTCTACCCCCCTTAAAATGAATTTCGCCCTCGAAATTCGTCGGGGTTATAAATGGTTTACTATTCGAAAGTTTCTTTAATAGAATCCCACATCGTAAAAAGGAATACCAAAACCAATCTTTAAAAACAAAAGTATGAAACCTAACGGTTACCCAAATAAACTAATCACTGGGTTTCCGCATAGGTGAAAATATGGATATGGAAGAAAAATCTAACCATCATGTTCTGATGGAGAGTGGTAGAGAACATGGCTATGGAAAAGCGAGTAATCACAAAGCCATAAATTTGTGACGATCTAAGGTACCATCTGATTCATCAGATATAAGATCACTAGGACAACATTTTTGGTTTTCAAGATCGTTTCCCTAAAGTTAAAGAATTTGAATAAGAGTAAATACTTACTTTATGTTGGTACAACCTCATTGTTGTTCGTTCCTTTAACAATTTCAACTTCATCTCTTAAATAAATGAAGTTGAATTTGTTATTTGTGAAGTGTTAGCAGATCATGTGATAGAATGACGGGTCATTCCATCTGTCTCAAACAAAAGGTTAGCAAAAATTATATACATAAGTCGATCTATAGTGAGATTAATCATATATTGTTCCTAAAATGGACTTATACTTCATATATCATACTGCTTAATATAATAAAACTAGTTTCTACTAAACAGGGACTTCATGTAGGCCAGTGGTAGGCGATAAAGGCCAGTTTCACTTCGGTTGTGGGTTCGATTCCTACGACCTTGTCCGACACGATGGGCTGTCGCCCGTCCTGTAGGTTGTCCCTTTTTCTAAAACTATATTACTTTAACATCCCATCAATAATATCGAAAAACTTCTATCCTTAAACAATACTAACTTATGTCCAACATAATCCATTCTAATCAGTAGGCTTATCCATAATACTGCAGTCCACTCTCATAATATAGTGAAAATGATTACCAGAGATTTAATACTATCGTTAATCCCCATATATATGTCTTGTTGGTCACATCCCAAACATTCAAAGGCCTTAATCATGTATTCTCTTGAATACCTTAGTGAAAACATGAATGCAATTTAAAGTTAACACTTTCCACATACCAAAATCCTCAAAATTCTATATACTCAAACCATGATATCACTTAGTCCTTATGTCAACCATGAGCTCATGAATACTATCAAACATATTAGATTCTTTTTATCCCTTCATTATGCGCATATCGTCCACTTTCCAAAAAAATATCTGAATAACCTTTCATTGTTACTCATACCATTCATCATAAACTTTCAAAACTTATGGAAAGACAACAGTGTAACAATCCTTAGATGTCTTTTTATTCTATAGTACAACATTACACTTGATAAACATGTAATCATTCCACTACCTTCTTAAACCATTGACCGAGCTTCAATAATTCTTTCATCTCACATATCATTTGTAGTCTCTTCATCATCATCAACATAAATACTTCCCATATGACCATACTGATTATCTTCATGAGACTTTCCCTTAGGGCATTGGTTTGCATAATGCCCATACATTCCACATTTAAAACATTTAACCATTGTTGATGTCGTAGCAATACCATTATCCTCATCCATGGTGTTAACTGAACCTTTTCCTTTGCACTTACTTGCTTTGTGTCCTTCTTTTCCACACACAAAGCATCTTCCAGTTCCTTTGAAACATTCTCCTTGATGCCTCTTCCCACATGATTTACATAGGGGAAATTGAACTTTCTTTCCTCTATGATCATCATAAAACTCCATCTTTCTCTTATTAGCCGAGTCAAGAAACTTACCAAATTTTACTTCATTGATCATATTATGAGATTGCTGATTCGGCATAATAATGATGTTTGGACTTCCAAATCCCATTTCACTATGAAGAATATCATTCCATTGGCCATCATATCCTCCATTATCGTGAATCATCTTGTTTCCAGCCATTTTCTAAAACCCAAAAAAAGAATAGTTTGAGAGGAAAAAATCATGCTAGGGAAAACAACATAATAAAGGGGGAGTACCTTCAATATCTAACATCTTAGGTTTAATTCTATGATCGTTAGCGTAGTTATAGTACGATAACCTAGACGTATACTTATCCTTAGGGACATCCCTAGACATACCGTAGAAATATCTCTAGGGATCTCACTAACGTTTTCGCATCCTAGTTTCCAAAGGTTGACTAAACCTTTCCTCTGATACCAACTGTAGAGACTCGAAGCCTGACATACATGGACATTACATTACTTTTTCGGAATACTTAGTACATAAAAAAAACACACACAAGGATCGTAATAGTTTAGTGTCTTTGGAAACTCGGAACGTAATCTTCTAATCGTGGTGAAAGATCTTCAATATCTCCCATAAAGATCTTCCCTTTTTTTTAACCTAAAACCTTTATTTATATCCTGGGGAAAAGAAAACATAAAATGGTGAGCTCAAATGCTCAGTAAGGGTAAACAAAAGAAATATCAATCACATCATATACACAAGAACATAACTTTTGGAAATCTTAACCTACAAAAGAGATCAAAATTTCATAACATGGGATAAAACATGGCAGTGAAATGTAATCACAATAATCATAACCTAAAATATGAAACTTTGTGGCATTCACACATAATCATAGAGAATCATTGCTTGTTAGTCAAGACTCATTGCCAAGAATATCTTAGTGGACAAAGTCCCCTTCTGAATCGAGTAACCCTCGTTTCAGTCCTGTTTCACTGAACCGGTATAACCTACCGTTCCAGCCCTGTCTATCTCATGAGATGTAAAATCATTACCCAATGCATTGGAGGGAGATATAGGTCCCACCCATCTCATAATGATACCATTCTTATGTGTGCCACAAAATCATAAACCATACATCATTTCATAACCCATGTAATAAAAATGGGATTCTTAAACAACATGACATCATAAAACCATTCAATTAAGATAAATGAATTCATAAACATAATTCCATCACAACATAGTAAAATCAATGTAAAAATATGGATAGAAACAGAACCCTTTATTATCTTAGATGGAAAATAATTTTGATAAAACACTTGAAATGAATTCTTGAGGAAAATATCCTTTCTTCTTCAAAATCAATTTCTTTTCACAAAACATCATGCAATTTTAAAAGAAAGAGATTTTATTAAAAATATTCATGAAATATTTTGGAGGAAGCTTCATGAAAATAAGGCTTTATAAAACTGTAAAAATCCTTTCGTGCCGTTTAAGTTAAAAAAACATTCTTCGTACTTTTGTCGGAAAAGTCAAAAGTACCTCGTACGAAAAACGACAAAAGATTCCTTTCATATCTTTTACGAAAAAACTTACCGAAGGGTAAAATTGGATATAAACTATTGTAGAAGGATGGAAATAATATTACATATTGAGGAAACATGGATGTGGATGATAAAATACACCCCAGTAAATACCAAAGTATAAACAATCTCGGATAAAAATGAGATTGTGATATTTCCCTTACCTTAGGTCCGATTTGCTTCGTAAGTGTCCGAAACTCCTGTATAATGATTTAAATAATGTCATTTACTTATTACAGAATCATATTCATTGTTATGATATCATATATGGTTCACTTATGACATTATATTACCCGTTCGTTTGTAAATTCCATGTTAAAGAAGCGTTTTGGGTAAAATCGTTTCATTTATCGTAGGTGTTCTGACTTGTTGTTCTTGACATTATTATTACTTATATCATGATTTACATACTTCCAGAATATAAAATATGATTTATATATCATATATATTCAGTATATATATATATAATAGATAGATAAATGAAATGAAAAACACCGTTCATGGAGACGGTAGTCCGTACGTACGCATGAACGCTGTTTTCCTTTCCTTATTGTCTTGAATGGAAGTAAGTAGATGACATACATATATATATATACATAAATCCAGTAGCTTTATAATGTCATATATTTCATTATTATTTCTTATATATACTTTATAATCATTCTTAAATGGTTAACATGGAGAATGAATCTCATCGCGTCGTGGAGACGGTAGTCCGTACGTACGCACGAGCGATGATATCATATCCATAAATATTGAATTGAATTGGAGTAGAATATACAATATATCAGAATCAATATGATGTTGTAATAACTATTTATAGTTATTCTTTACACCATTATACCCATCCATGTAAGGTGGTGGTGGAAAATAGATTACACCACGGCGTGGAGACGGTATTCCGTACGTACGCACGCGCGGTGATTTCTTTTTCCATAGGATGGATAGATGGTGAAATAGGGTTGTTTCATACTTATAATAAGATATCAGTATATTAGTGATACTGATGTTATTACTTCATAATGAAACAACCTAAGAAGAAGAAGTGGAAGAAGAAATAAAGATGAAAGAATTGGTAACGATAATTACCTCTTCTTTGAAGCGGCTTTTGGAGACCTCCTCTTAGGGAACTAAAGTTGGTCTTTGAGGAAGACCAGAACCTCTAGGATGTTGCTAGGGAAGTGGAGAAGAGATTTTGGCAGAGGTTGGCCGAGCTTGAGTGCTCCAATTGGTGTTAGGAGGAGGGGGAGGAGGTGTCCTTTTATAAGGGAGGAGAGGGGCACCTTAGGAATATCTCAAAATATTATTTTATATTAAAGTCAAAATCGGTTTATAATGGTTCCAAAGGGTCTTATTTCGAAGCTAAAGTTGGGATGGGTCGAAATACTATCAACCAATAAGATTTAGACAAGTTTAGGGTATTATTTTAACCTTATCAATTAGATTTAACTCTAAGTTAAATAATTTAACTTTTACCGTGTCTTTTTGTTTTCTTTCACTATATGGTTAATAAACTTACTATAACATGACAAACGAACCCCAAATTGTTTATTATTAATATATATATCCTTATCTAAGTCCTTTGGCCGAACCTTAGATTTTTAGGAATAAAATAACAATTAATAATATAATATTTGATTTAAAAACTATTTTGTGTCAATTTTGACACTATTTGATATATGATTTTTGTGAAAGTCATAACAGAATTATATGTTCGAACCAAGTTCATTAACTCAACAATAATATATCATAGTAACCTCGAAAATTAGTGTAATTCATAATAAGTCTCAAATTATATTTAGTTTTGTGTTTATAACATCAATTATGTCAATATTTCATTAATAAGATAATTACTGCATCATCTTTGTGTCATAAATAAATTAACTTATTTGATGTATAAAAATTACAAATAAAATATCATTATGTGGGAAATCGTTTTAGCTTTCTAATGAATATTTATAGTCTAATTTATCTTATGTATAACCCCATATTAAAAATTATTTACTTATTAAACATTGATTTTAACTATTTTAACCCTTCTTTAAATAAATTAATAATAAATGTCCTAATCTAATCCAAGTGGTCCTAAATGGTAATATTTTATTCATAAGGTTGTTTTTGGTCGTATTACACTTATCCAATAGAATTAGGACATGTGTTAGGGTAATAGTAATATCATATTTACCCTTAGTTACCCTATTTACTATTAACCGCGGTAAAAAAAGTAAAAAGTTACTATTCACCAAAAAATTATTTTCATCTCATTGAACCACATTTTACTTATTGACATCAACCGTGTCTCTCGGTTTTTTGAAATTCCATTCATTGAAGCGGTAAAATTAAGTTTTATGAAAAATTCAGTTTTTTAACTACCACTTAGTAGTTTCACTATTCATCAAAAATTGATGTTTTTCAGAACAATGCCAAAATTTTATCCTAAGCTATATTTTATATTGCGAATTCAAAAATAAAGTCTATTTTACCAAATTCATAACATAGAAGTTTCATTAATTATTTTTATAATTAAATCCCGCTGTTAAAACAAATAGCGTGTTTTTAAGAAACAATATCTATCAAAGGATTGACACTTGATTATGTCTGGTTTAAATGTGAAATTACAACCAATGACCAACATTGTATTAAATTGTAAAAATATATTCTAAATATACTTTAAAACCACACAAATTAATAATTTATCACTATTAATTATTTCGATTAAAAAGGTTGTTTTTAATTAAAATTTAGTAATTTTCACTATTCATCAGAATATGAAAGTTATCCGAAATGTACCAAAATTTCACCTTAGGCTAAATTCGATACTCCGAATTCAAAAATGAAATCCATTTTGAAAAATAAAATTTACAAAATTTCAAAAAGTGGTTATTACTATTCATAACGGCTAGTTTTAATAACATTTTAATAGCATATCGCTGTTTAGTGAAACGTGTTATTGCGTACTACACACGCTATCGAGGAAGGTCGCGATTGCGTGTAATGCAAGGAAAGTCAAGGATGCGTGTTGTGCAAGATCCTTTTGGTGTAGCGTACAACACAAGACATTAGTGAAATAAAAAGAATATTTTTCATAAAATCTCGGGCTGTTACATCGTGCCACGGCTACAGATAAGATTTTTTCAAGGCCTTGTTTCAAGACAGTAGTTTGTCTCATGAGACCTACCAATGCATTGAGGAGCTATAGAGGACTCCACCTGTCACTTATTAAGTCCAATGCATTCCTCATATGAACAGGTTTATCCATAACATAAATATTCATATTAAAAATAGCAGACGAAATGTCAATAATTTCTTCATAAACCATGAATGGTATAAAAATAACACATCCACAGTCAAACATATCACAAAATAATCAATACAATATGGATGTTTTGTATCATAATAAATCAACTCCTAATAAACTTAAAATCCATCAAAGTATGTTGACATATATGAAATCAAAACTCTTTTTAGAGAAATATATCTTTCTATTTTGAAATCATTTAAGAGTCATATATTTATAAAATAAAACATTTTATTTGAAAATATTCTTATAATCTTGTAATGGAAGCTTTGACAATTTTATAACGGTCTAAAATAGCCAGACCCGCCATATAAGTTAAAAAAATACATTCTTACCTTAATTCTGTTGAAAAGATTAAAAAGAACCTTGTTTGGAAAATGACGGAAAGATTACTTAATAAACTTCTTATAAAAATTAAACAAGGGTATAAATGACTTTCTCCCATAGTCTTTAATATAGTAAGAATGATTTCAAATACATTTTTAAGAAACATGGTTGTGGATGATAAAGAGGTCCCAATAGATAATCACTTATAAACAACCTCGGATAATGAAGAGATTGTGAAATAAACCCTAACCTTGTACTTTTCCTTGGTTGAGGGTAGGTTAACCTCCTGTATAATGGTGAAATAATAGTTATTAAATTATACAAGAATCATATAAATTAATATGATATCATATATGATCTTTAAAAATAGCTTTGTTAATAATATCTAAGAATTATCGTCGTTTCAGGTGTTAACTTACTCGTTTTCTTTTATATGTTTTGTTACGTAAGTTGTGTTTATCATGGATAGGTTGTATCTTAATCATATACAGAATGATATCATGTCCTTATATACTATTATTAATCATCAAATGTGAATTAGACTTGAATGGATATGATGAAGAATGAATCTCACCGTGTTCGTGGAGACGTTAGTCTGTACGTACGCACGAGCGACACTACCATTCTTTTGGTATTAAAATAATATATAATTGGATGGTATATAAAATATAAAGAATAATTATCAGGTTATATTTATTATTTACAAGAATTACACATCATAATTATAGCCATCCAAATAATAATTTACTGAATAACAATTACACCACGACGTGGAGACGGTAAGTCGTACGTACGCACATATGGTGACATGTTATTCAAAGGATGGATAGAATACTGAATATGTTTGTATCATATTTATAATAATATTACAGTATATAGGAGACATTGGATTAATTATTTTATAATGGGAATAAAAAATAAAGAAGAAGTTGAAGAAGAAATGAAGTTGAAAAAGGGTGGTGAAAACATTACCTCTTCTTTGGGTTCTTCTTTTTGATTTGATCAAAAGGGCTCCTTAGGTTGGCTTTCTGATCAAAATAAAGCCTATAGGTTGTATTGAGGGAAGTTGGGGGAGTATTTCAGTAGGGTTTGGCCAAACCAAAATTCTTTGAAGGTGTGAATTAATGAGAAGGGGGAGTTCCCTTTTATAAGAGGTGTGAGGGGCACCTTTGGAAAAGCTAGAAATATTATTTTATAATAAATTCATATTCTGTTTATAATGGCTAAAAAGTGGATTATTTAATGGTTAAGGGGGGGATTAGTCAAAAACCACTCAACTAATAGAATTTAGACAGGTTTGGGTTATTATATTAACCTTATCTTTAAGTATTAACTCTTAGTTAATTAGTATCACTTTTACAATGTCTCTTTGTATTTTTATATAATATGGTTAATAAAATTACTATATACATCCAAGAGACCCCCAAGTGTTCCATTAATGATACACATATGATGATATAAGTCTCTTGGTAGAGGCTTATATTTTTAGGAATTTAATATCAATTAATAATATAATATTTGTTTTAAAAAATCTTTTATGTCATTTTTTACACTATTCAATAATTGATTTTTGTAAAAATCATAACAGAATTATTACTTCGAAAAAAGTTACCTAAATAAATCCTAACATGTCATATTAACCTACATCATTATTGTTATTTATAAAAAGTCT
Organism: Viscum album; assembly: GCA_963277665.1. NCBI lineage: Eukaryota > Viridiplantae > Streptophyta > Magnoliopsida > Santalales > Viscaceae > Viscum > Viscum album. Next base: position 1,906,619,600 of record OY728158.1, read on the forward strand.
AAAATTACATTTATTTGGGTATTTATAATATCAATTATTCTAAGATTTCATTAATTACGTAATTATTGCATCTCCATTGTGTCGGAAATAAATGAAATTATTTAATGTCTAAAAATTATAAATAAAATACCACTATGTAGGAAATATTTTTATCTTTCTTCGGAATATTTACAATCGAATTTATCTTATGTAAAACTTTATGTTACAAATGTTTTAGTAAATAAGATTTGACTTTAACTCTTTTAACTCTTCTTTGAATTAATTAATAATAAATGTCCTAATCTCATAAAAGTGGATCTAAATGATAATAATTTACTCCAAAAGTTGTTTTTGGTTGATAAACACTTTTCCAATAGATTTAGTACATGTGTTAGGGTAATATTAATATCATTTTTACCCTTAATTACCCTATTTACTTTTAACCGTGCTAAATAAAAGTAAAACGTTACTATTCACCTAAAATTATTTTTATCTCATTGAACCATATTTTACTCCTTTATATTAACCGTGTCTCATGGATTTTTTAAATTCCACTCACAGAAATGGTAAAATTACGTTTTATGAAAAATTTACTTTTTTAACTACCACTTAGAGATTTCACTATTCATTAAAAAAATGAAAGTTTCCAGAAAAATACCAAAAATTAGGCCTAATCTATATTAGATATTATGAATTAAAAAATGATGTCCCTTTCACCAAATTCAAAAAATATCAGTTTCATTAATTACTTTAAAAATTAATTCCCGTCATCAAAACAAATAGCGTTTTTTTAAGAGATAATAACTATCAAAAGATTGACATTTGTTTATGTCTGGTTTAATTGTGAAATTATGTACAATGACCAACATTGTATTAAATGGTAAAAATATATTCTAAATAAACTTTAAAACCACTCAAATTCATAATTTATCAATATAAATTATTTTTATTAAAAAAGTTGATTTTAATTAAAATTTAGTAATTTTCCCTATTCATCAAAATATAAATGTTTTCCGAAATGTTCCAAAATTTCACGTTAGGTTAAATTCGATACTCTTAATACAAAAATGAAGTCCATTTTGAGAGATAATATTTATAAAATTTCAAAAGGCAAGTATTACTATTCATAACGACTAGTTTGATTGGTTGTTGTGTGTGTTAGAACTCGAAGTTGCGTACAACACACGCTACTGTATTATTCAAAGGTAAGCGTACCGTGGAAGCTTGGGATGTTTCATTGTAAATTTTTGATGTCCCCATTCTAAAACGTAAATTTATTTAGTCAAATTGAATATATAAAAGTTTATAATATTCGATTTAAAAAGGGTTCACTATTAAATGTTGGTAAAAGTGCAATACTGAAAATGAATTTGTTCTTACATTATGTATAAGAAACTCATAATATGGATTCTAAAATTATAAGGATTATATAAAGTTTAAAATTTAGTTAATATTATTCATAGCCTATTATGAATGGATTTTTTGGTAAGTCATGGTGCACTTGAACACGGTGTTGCGTGTAGTGAATGTTATTGAATTATTTTGAAGAAATAACACACTATGAAATCTTGGGGTGTTACAAACATGGATTATTTCTATAAGTAGTATTTGCATTATTTATCCCCAAGAATCAAGCTCTGAAATTTTGTGTCAATGTATCCACTCATATTTTCTCTCTGTATGATGTAAAACTACACAATATTAACAAACTACATGGGTTTTGATTCCTGTAATAACCAGGATATGTAGGATGCCCAATTATGGCTCAATTCCCTCCTCAAAATTTTAAAATTTCTTCCCTGCATGGATGCATATTATAAATCATTTGGTTTTATAGATTCAGAAAATAAATCACCTACCAATTACTCAAAAATCTATGAGAACCTTGGATTCATATAGATGGATTCACTAATGAGACCCTTTGCCTTTTTGCATCGATGATATTCACTTTATTTTATATAAAAGGAAAATTAACAACAATCGTTTTTAGGGTAAACGATCTTATATTAGGATTGTGAAGAGATTTGAGAACATATCTCAAATCTATAAGAGATTCCCGAATATGGAACCAATTCCCCTTAAATGGATGTGATGATCCAGACCTCCCATCCTTTCGATCAATGCGAGTCCCTATGTGTCGTTGGTTCTGAAACCCCAATTGACCATCTTCCACTAGAAGGTAGATCCATACCTAGATACGGATGAGGAAAAAATTTTATTTTTCTATTAATAGTTATAGTAACCCAGAGGTAATTGTTGTGTAAGAGGTTAAAACCCCCATAATCAACCATCAGGCCTGACCATACCCATATCAACCAGGGTTTCCATGTCACCTCACTATCCGGTCAAAACATCAATGTTGAACCTTGTAACTTTCTTATCATGTTTAGTAGCTTTATAAATTTATCCTTTTAGTGAATTGATTTATACCTCTTGAATATGATGTTTGATTTTCTAAATGAATTGTTTTTTAAACAAAGTCATGTTTTATAATAAAACCCATTGGATGATGTGAACTATCTTCTAAACTAAAATGTAGATATTAGTGATGTATAATATTTATTGGAAAATTAGTTTTTCTATTATTACCTTATGTTAATGTTATATATATGTAATTCATAGTACATGTCCTCAAATGTTAAATCTTAAATGTATTGATAAAAGGCCATTTACTTCCTTGTGACCAATTATTTCAAAGGCCAACCACCTTTTAAGTGGGTTGGATAGAATTGATTATAAATTTCAAAGCCTTGATAAATGAAATTGATTATTTAAATTGAAATGTTTAAATTAAGTTTTATTTAATTGGGTTGTACAAACACATCACTTGATATATTTAGATAATCATGGATTACATGAATTATATTAAATGTTATGGTTATTAAGGCCATGTCTCTTGTATGTTTTTAATTTAACATGAAATTAAATTCCCCTGGTAATATTTGGGCTTGCGGAATATAAAAAATTAGAGGTAATTACATTGGGATATTAATATAAATATGATTACGCCTTCATATAGGATTTGTAATGATGATAAAGGTTCCTTTGGGAATGAAGGATTCATTCTATTTATCATTAGGTGCTGAGGATAACGTATCATGCCATTAACACTATTTGGATGGTGGGTTTGATGCACTACATCCCTTGTTTGGAGTTTAGACATGATGGAACAGTCACCATCTGGAGTGATGAGAAAGATGTATCCCACTAAGAATGATATTTAGGTCATTTTCCCCTTTTCATGAGCTTATAGGCTTGTTCAGATTGGTTGTGGATGATTTATTTATGCCCTAGTCCCGCAAGCACCTAGTAATCTAGTTATATGGACACTTAAATCCACTCATACTTGGTTCATATAGATATATCAAATATAAAAATAAACTAAATTTATTATATATATATATAGTTATATATCATACAATCCTTCATGCGATGTACAGAAGATTATGGAGTCATCCAGGTATCCTGTTGGAACCTGAGTCAACTAGAATTTATTTATTCTACAATCATTACACATCATTATACATGATCAATAAATTAATTTATATTCACGAATTGGATTTTGATATAGATTTTGTGGGTCATGGCCTACTGGGATTATATATCATACCCTTCTCAGACTTCCATTGCACTGGGGTACCCGAGCAGATCTGATATTGGTATAACCATAGGTTATTTCTTGCATTGTTATGATAGTACCTAGTAGTTAGGAGAAAGGTACTGAGCTATATCTCTGGATGATCATAGATAATTATGTTAGGTATTTTATATCTTTTGTTTATTCATATAATTAAATATATCATGATTCTTGTTATACGTATATTATTTTAGTTATGTATCATCATCTGGACATGCATGCATTGTTGTACATTGGTGTCAGACAGATTTTATATTCAGTTTATGTTATTATTATTCTTCTATGTCTTTATTTTAGTATGTATTCTACTATTTAATATTATATATTTTATAATATATCATTTTGGTACTCTGATAATGAGGGTAGAGTGTCCCCACTATCACCTCCTAGGACCCTCGCTTCTAGTTGGAAACCTCTGGCATACGAGGAGGAAAACTTCAGGATATGTGACCCAGTTATCTAGCTACCAATTTATGTGATCATTCGGGACATGATGTTACACTTATGACCATTTATGGGAATGGAGGATCCTATATAAATCTATGGACATGGTTTTCTATGGGAATTTTTATTTTTAAAAATTTTAAGATTGAGTTTTCAAGAACATTGGTTGATGAAACCATCATGCAACCTGATAGATTATAGATATCATATTAAATTTATTATATTACATAGTGTAAATATTTTGGAGGTTTTATAAAAATTATTCATTAAATTATTTCTCTTTATGTTCCATTGTGTTTTTCTAGATGAAAAAATTATACTTTAGGCCTCTCTATCAATTTTGACTAAGTGATAGGAATAGAGGGACACACACCGAGGGTATCTGAAATCTTATTTCAATTTAATGTTGAATTTAATATGTTGGAATAAATATTATTCTTTCTTTTTGGTTTAATCATTATTCAGTGTTGCTTAATCAACAATATTTAATCACAATTTATTTGTAATATTATATGAGTTGAATAATAAAATATATATTTTTTAAAATCATAGTGAATTTAATTTTTAGTAAATTTATAAATTTATTATGAAGTGATGTTTATTTATTAAATAAACAGTCATTATTCAAGGTTCAACAAATGTTAAGGTGGATATGAAGATCGAGTTTAATGGTCTCACTGGAAATGATACAAATGATACTTATTTAATCATACATGATGAACATGTCATGCAAATAATAAATATATTATCATTATGACATGGGATTCAATAATAATTAAGGAATTGGTACGGCGATGTATATAAAAATAAGCAATCCTAAAATTTCCTAAACAAATATATAGTTATATAAAATTCATAGAGATATTGGGTGTGCAAAATGGGCAGTTAAAATATTTCAAAACCCCAATATTGAGTTATAGAGTTCTATATTTTCACCATATACTCATCTCTCCGGTCCTTGAGAGAATACTAATAATATTTATTTCCAAAATATAATTCTTCTATGTACAACCATGAATAACTCAGTTGATTGGGATCGATCGTTCTAGCACCCAATAATTCTATGGTTACATTAAGAGATTTTAGTGTACATTCAGATCACCAATAGAAAAATATTATACTATTATAATGAGATATAATGATTTTAAAAAGAGATAGAGTCAACCAAATCATCAGTGAAGAATTAATTACATGTTCATGAATTTATACATCTACTTATAATTTAATAAAAAATTACATGTGTTGATCCTCCTCTCCTGATTCTAGATTTTAAACAAGAAAAGTAATCTATGATATAAATCTTTTGGTCAAGACATCATTATTCATGTACATCTTGTATTATTAATAAATTAAGAATAAAAAATTAGTTTCCAGGCACAACATGTGATTTCACTGCGCACAAAACCTTCATGTGCTATCAGAGTGGTAACATATTTAATTTATATTTATTTGAAAACAATTTATTGAATGGTATAAATTTGAAATTTATTTTACCTTATATCTATTCATTCCTTGAAAAAAAATATTTTTTCCTTTCTTCATACTCTCTCATATAATATATATAATTTATAAGTCAATATGAAGATATATTATAAAACACCATATAGATATTCCATGTATTTTGGTGGAATAATACCAGGATACATGATGTATACTAATACATATTCCATGAAATAGTGTATTTAATGTATATATTTCATAATTATTAGATTAGTTCTATGATATCAGAAATGATTCAATAATCTATGTCAATCTATACCATAAATATTGTGGTTCAAAGAACTACATGACATTCAAACAACATAACTGATGTGTGGTATACATGTTATTATAGTGGATAACATGAGGGTCTAAGAATTACATGCATCTACTACATAACCAAGGGAGTGAAAAACCATGAAACCTCAAGGCCACATGTCATACAAGAAGATATCACGGGGTTTACCTGTTACACATCCATGTTAGAGAAACATGCTCAGTATCTAGGGATGTGCATATGATATGGGATTAAGATATCACATGTCATGTAACCCATTACATGTTATGGAATACCATAATTTTATTTCATAACTTTTCATTACATTTTAAAAAACTGAGGATCATTAAAGTCTAGTGTCTTGGAAATCAGGAATAAAAACAAGAAAACATAAATGGTACTTTAAAAACCCTTGAAAATATTATTAAAAATTTCATTATATGTAGAATTACTTCATCTAATAACCTGGAGACATACAATAAAAGGAAAGGTTGATTAGAAGGCCCAATATGGAAAGCGAGGGAATTAGTTTACTTGTGATATCAATAAGAACTTCATGAAAAACATAAAGAAATGGACAATGGTAAAAGCATCATATAATAATAAACCGAACATGAATCATAACTAGAATATGTGGATAAAACATTTCATTTATACACTCACGAACATATCACCAAGGTCCATCCCCAAGGTGTTATAAAAATTACCAAGGTTATTCACCCAGGTATCGTGAAACTTGTAATCTATAGAGATTAATTCTTTACCCAATGAATTAGAGAACTATCAGGGTAATCCCTTAATATTTATTTACATTCATCTAAGCAACATAGTTCATAATAAAACATATCCTAAATAATATATTGAGAACAAAATAAATGAATTTCATTTCAAAATCATGATATTTTAAAAGTGCTTAAAAATAAGATCAGTATGTCATTAATAACCCATGGAAAGGTAGTGAGGGTTATATGTATTTCAGATACAGAGTAAAATATATAATTTTTGTGTATTTATGAACACCCATAGAAATTAAATAGGTCTTTGTATTCACATAAATAAACAAGATAATTTCATGAAAGAAAGATAGAGAAATTTTAGATGAAAATTCTGCAGCATAACGGCTACACAACATCATTTTAGAAAACATTAAAAAGAAAGGGTACAAGGGTAACCCACAATAAATAATTAATAATACATTATAAAGGAAGAATGAAAGTAATCTGAGAACTTGGTATTGATATATTAATGTTATACCACAGAAAAAGGAAACTTGAAAGGAATGATAACATGCAATTTCCTTTACAAAAAATTCGGCAGCCTAACAACATCACATAAAAATTCAGAAATTTAATTCATGAGAGGAGAAAGGGTATCACATAATTTTGAAATGAAACGTATAGTAGTATATATATATAATTACAAACCCCCACATAATAAAATTGAACTATAATATATAAGATAAAGAAAATAATGGCTTAAAAGCGGAGGGTGAAAGGTTCCCTTGATGATTTGGTAACATACGAAACATAAACTCCATGAAAGACGGATCATACAATGAATAAACAAATAACCATAAATTAAGTTATATTATAAAATTAATACAATCATTGTAAATTAATACACCACACGAAAGGAAATAGTGGCAAACACTGCATGAATCTCACAGGAATAAAAAGTGAGATGAAAACCCTTTACCATGTTGTAATCAATCGAGTCGTATGACCAAAAGTCAATAACCACAAAATGAATCAAAAAATATGATGAATATAAATATAATACAGATAATATATATCCAATTGAATTACTCAATATACCACATTCAATAAATAAGTGGTGAACAATGGAAGTCTCACAGAATTAAAAGTGAGATAAGAATCCCTTACCTCGTTGTACGACTTGAATCACTGGTATGTTCCTTGTTATTCATGAATAATAAACGTATGTCACTTTATAAATTCTTAAGAAAATTTTTACATATTTATAATTCCATTTATATTACTTATTACCTTTATATAACCATTAGTTAATTATTTGAGCTCATATCGGACATTTTGTCAATGTTCGGAACTTGATTAAAAAAATATACTTGTTACAATAATAAATTGTCCATGTGGTACAATTTCCACTAACTAAATAATTATATTCATCATTTAGATGCCATTTATATCATAAATATCCATTATATATATTTATTTATAAGATTACATAACATTTATAGATAAGAACTGAAATGCACTATTCATAGAGACGGTAAGTCGTATGTACGCATGAACGATACTTTCATTTGTATTTCATATTATAATGAAATGAAAACATAGTGATTCATAGGTATATTATAATTTCATTATAATATATATGTCCTATATGTTACATAGGTTCATAAAATCTATCCTTTATACGTTCCACGTATGGCATTAACGAGTCATATCACTTTGTGGGGGCGGTAGTCCGGACTTTCTCTAATGAAATTATCGCATTTACACATTATGGTAACCATAATGGTATTCTATAAAAAGAAAAATATAGAAGCATAAAGAAAAAATAAATATATTATATATTATATATAGATAAATTTCCATCATTATGGACACCATGAGAGGTGGTAGGAGATAATTGAACAATCATTGTTTCGTGAGGTAACAATTAGTTGTCCACTGAAAGAGTATGTTCTTTACCCATTAGATGGAGGTGTGTGTATGTGTAGCTCTAATAATTCTCATAACAAAATCCTTGTATATTTAGGATACTGGTGTTGTTATAAAATAAATTAATAAAAAGTGTTTATGGTGTTGGAGAAGTAAAATTAAACGAAAGAACATAAGAGAAGATGTTTCTTTTAGATCTGGTAACTCCCTTTGGTTTGAACCAGAATGGTTTCTTGAAGTTCTTTCTACCTAAGGTAAGGATTCTATGATGAAGAGAGGGATCTTGGGAGCTTATGGAAGTAGATTTTGGAGGATCCAATGGCTTGATAAGTGATATAAATTCGTAGGAAGTGGGGGATTTTTATAAGGGAGAGGAGGGGCTCTTTTAAAAAGTTTTAAACTATTATTTCAATATATAATGAATTTTGGTTTCTAAAGGTCCAAAAATCATTAAAGTCAACGATACGGTGGCCCATGTTCTAAATAAAATTATCAAATAATAATTGGACATGTTTTGGATATTTTTCTAATTTTTATCTTCTTATTTATTTAAATCATCCATTAATGACGTCAACACTGCATCATTACTGTGTCATAAATATTTTGATTTATTTGATGTATAAAAATTAAAAAAATACAATTATGTAGGAAATATTTTTATCTTTCCATCCAATATTTATAGTCTAAAATATAACTTTTTTAACTTCATGTAATTTTTTTTAGTAAAATAATATATATTTATGAAATTTTTATTTTTACTTTAAATAAAAAGTTATTAATGTCATTATCTTACCCAAGTGGCTCCATGGGGTCCCCAAATTGACCCATGGATATTCTTGGACGGCTTGTACTCATCCAATAAGGTTAGGAAAAGATTCAAATTATTTTTTTGTTATTATAACATTATTTTCACCTTAAATTACCATAATTACCTTTAATCGTGGTTAATAAAAGTCAAATGTTACTATTCACCAAAATTTATATTCATCCCATTAAACCAAATTTTACTTACTAATGACAACCATGTATTTTGGATATTTGAAACTCAATTCATAGAAGTTGTGAAATTTTATTTAAATGAAAAAATTCAGTTTTTTAACTACTACTTAGTGGATTCACTATTCATCAAAAATTGAAGGTTTTCAGAAAAATTCCAAAAATTCAATATAAGATAAATTTGATATTCCTAATTAAAAATGATGTATATTTTACCAAATTAAAAACATATATATTTCATTAATAAATTTTATAACTAATTCCCGCCCCTAAAACAAAAAGTTTATTTTTAGGAAATAGTAACCATAAAAAAATTGATATTTGTTAATGTCCAATTTCAAAGTGAAATTACATCCAACGGACAATGTTGGGTTAAATAGTAAAAATATAATATATTTATACTTTATAACAAATTAAAATAATAGTCTAACCATATAAATAAATTATATTAAATGGCTGCTTTGACTTAAAATACAACATTTTTTCAATATTAATTAAAAATGAACATTATCAGAAAAATATCAAAATTTCATCCAAAGTAAATTATTATGTTCCGATTATAAAGATGATAATTATTTTTTCAAATATAATATGTAAAAGTGAAAAACACTTGAATTAAAAATGGTTTTCTATCGAGAGACGGTAAATTTCCCTTTTAAATTAAATTATGCTTAAATCTAGATGCATTTACATTTTCAGCCTCTGTCTTTTATTAGATGAATGTAAAAACATTTAACAAACATATATTATCATATTTAAGTTAGTTATATTAATTCCTTCCAATACAATGGCTAGGTGTTAACTACAATTAAAAATAATAATATTATATTATTAGTGTGCAACGTAAGATTTCAATTAAACCGGTTGTTGTGTGTCATGTACGCCATTGAATATAGAAACAACATTAAAATAAAATTATTATTTAATTAAAAAATATTAAAAAAATATAATAATTCATATTATTAATTTTCCTAGGATGTTACATCCTTCTCCCCTTACTGATGTTGCATCCTCACAATTTTATAATTGGGCATGGAAACTTCATGGAATGTCCCACATCGGAAAAAGAGTCAGTACAAATATCACTTTAAAAGAAAGAAATAGAAGTGCAAAGGTCACCCGAGTTAACCCATACTAGGATTCTTCTTAGGAAAGAATGGATATTTAAGAAAAAACAAATGGTCAAGTTCTGATGGAGAGTGACAGAAAACATGATTAGGAGAATGTTAACCACCAGAAAATCACAAACTTATGATGTGTTAAATAGTCTTTAATAACCCAGTAAGAAATGTGAACCAACAACATTTTTGTTTTACATTCAATTTCATAATTTTGAGAAACACATTTACTACATAGAATAAAAACATAAGTAAATATACTTACCTTCAAGTAGAGTTTCATCTTTTAATATGTTTCTACCAAAAACAAATCTTTTCTCCAAACAATGAGAATTCAAAAAGATATGGTCACATCAAAAGCACAAGAATAATATTCTTGAGAATTACATAATCCACAAAAGAAGAAATATTAGATTCCCTTGATATTGGTCATAAACTAAAACCAAAAATTTTAGTATGATATCAGATAATAACCAAAAAAGGATAATCCTTTATAAAAATAAATACTACTATTAATCTCCAAAACTCAACAAAATGTTCCCAAGGTTCCTAAAAGACCATTCAATACACAATCATTCTTAATATTCCTCAAAAAAATCCAAAGATTGAAACCCAAAACTTAGAAGGATTTTACCACATGGTCTTCCACAATAAATCATAACATTTATCTCCAAATAACATTGATTAATCATAAAGTCTCATACTAATGTGTAATTAACCTAATCACATATTCTCTATGCTAGGTTAATTATTTTCTAGAAATAACCCAAATCACCATATGTACACAATAAATACATAGATTCTAACAAAATAAAAATTTCAACCATTCCTTCACAAATGAAATATTGTTGTATTTTATTTTCCTTAGGCATATAGTATTCCAAAATAGAAAACATCTTCCAAAATAGATTTTATCATTTAATCACCAAATCATTTTCCTATACTAAGTATATCCATGTTATAAATCATAAGTTCCAAAAATCAACTTATTCTTCATCAATAAAATAATTTAACTAAAAATAATAATTCATACTACACAGGGACTTCATGTTGACCAGTGGTTGGTGATAAAACCCTATCACACATTAGTTGTGGGTTCGATTCCAACAGAATTGTCCGACAAGATGGGTTTTCACACGACATGTGTGTCATATTTTTCATAAAATTCAGAAAAAACCCTAAATTTTTTTACCTTAATGGTTTTCTTTGACTTTTCATTTTCATCCCAACACATTAAGATAGTTCTGCTTGTATCCAGATATGGATTTATGTGCTTGATAAACCACTTACTCTATTCTCGCCAAAATACCAGGAATTTTTCATATATTTAATATTTTATATAGGGTTCTTCCTAATGTTTTCATATCCTAATCTCCATAAATAACTAAACCATCCTTTGATACCAACTATTACATCCCTCTATTTTATTTCATAACATTTCATTACATTTAAAAACAACAGTGGATCTTTAATGTCTAGGGTCTTAGAAATTAGGAATAAAAACATGAAAAAATAAACACTCCATTAAATCCCCTTCAAATATTCTTGAAACTTTCATCCTATGTACAATTATTTCATCTAATAACCTAGAAACATAAAATTAAAGGAAAGGGTGAGCAGAAGGCTGAGTAAGGAAAGCAAGGGAATTCGTTTACTTGTGATATCAATAATAACTTGATAAAAACATAAAGAAATGTGAAATGGTAAAAGAGGCATATCATAATAAAAAAACCATGAATAATAACTTGAATATGTGGCTACAACATTTCATATAGACATTCATGAACATATCACCATGGTCTATCCCCAAGGTGTCATAAAAATTACAAAGGATATTCACCAAGGTATCGTGAACCTTGTCATCTCTAGAGATTAATTCCTTACCCAATGAATTGGATATCTATCAGGGTGAACCCTTAATATGTCATTAATTACATGTGATCCACATATATCATAATAAAACATTTCATAAATAACCCATAGATAACAAAAGAAATGGGGTTCATTTCAAATCTGTGACGTTTTAAAAGTGCTTAAAAATTAGATCATTATGTCAGTTACAAACCCTGGAAAGGGAGTAAGGGTTATATGTATGTCAATTACAGAATCAAATATATAATTTTTGTGTATTTATGAACAACCATATAAATTAAATAGGTCTGGGTATTCACATAAATAATCAATATAAATTCATGAAAGAAAGAGAGATAAATTTTGAGATGAAAATTCTGTAGCATAATGGCTACATAACATCCTTTTAGAAAACATTAAAAAGAAAGGGTACAAGGGTAACCCCATAATAAATAATTCATAATAATGTATAAATTAAGATCAAAATAGAGATAAAAACATGGCATGTATATTTTAATGTCATACTACATGAAAAGGAATCATGAAAGGGAAGAAAAGATGTGATCTCCTTTACAAAACAATCTGCAGCCTAACAGCGTCACTTCAAAATTCAAAAAATAAATTGATGAGAGTGAAATTGGTATCTCATAATTTGGACATGAAAATGTATATATTTAAATATATATAATAACAATACCTGACATAATAAAATAGAACTATAAGACATAACATAAAGGAAGTCATGACATAAAAGAGGAGGGTGAAAGGTTCCCTTACCGATTTGGTATCTTATGAAACATACACTACATGAAAGAAGGATCATAAAATGAATATGTAAATAGACATAAATTACCATATATTATACAATTAATACAGTCACGGGTAGTAAATACACCACACAAAAATAAATAGTGGCAAACATAGCATGAATCTCATGGGAATAAAAAGTGACATGGAAACCCTTTTCCATGTTGTAATCAATCTAGTCATATGACCAAAATTTAATAACCACCAAATAAATCAATGAATTACAATAATTTTAATAGAATACTGATAATATGTATTGAATTCCAGTACAAATTACACCACATGCTGTAAATATGTGGCGATCAATGGAAATCTCATGGAATTTAAAGTGAGATAAGAATCCCTTACCACGTTGTCTGGCTTGACTTGCTCATATGTTCCTTTTTCTTCCTGAATAATAAACATAAGTTACTTTATAACTTCTTGAGAATAAATTTTAAAGTTTATTATTACTTTTATATTACTTATTACCTTTATATAACAATTAGTTAATTATTTGAGATCTTATCAGAAGTTTTGTCAATGTTCAGAACATGAGTAAAATATGAACTTGTTATAATTATAAATTGTCCATGTGGTCAAAAGTCCATTATATCCTGAAATATATTCATCATTTAGATTTCATATATATCATATATATCCAATATATATATGTATTTAAAATATTACATGACATTTGGAGATAAGAAATGAAAAGCACCATTCATGGAGAAGGTGACTCGTACAAACGCATGAACGCTACATTCATTTCTATTTCATAATTTAATGAAATGAAAACATATTGATTCAAAAGTATATAATAATTTAATTTTAATATTTACGTCATATATGTTACATAATTTCCTAAATTCTATCTTTTATATGTTTCACGTATGGCATGAATGAGTCATATCCCTTTCAGGGGGTTGTAGTCTGCACTTCCTGTAATGAAATTATCGTGTTTACACATTATGGGAATCATAAAGGTATGCTATAAAAAGGAAAATATATAAGAATAAATAAAAAATAAATATAATATATATCATATATAGATACATTTCCATAATAATGGCCACCATGACAGGTGGTAGGTGATAATTGAACAATCATCGTTTCGGGAGGCAGTAGATCGTCATCCACTGAAACAGTATGATCTTTACCCATTAGATAGAGGTGTGTGTAAGTGTATGTTGAATATATCTCATAAAAACATCCTTGTTTATTATGTATACTGGGGTTGTTATAAAATAATGGAATAACAATAGTTTAGGGGGTTGGAGAAGTAAAATAAAACAAAAGAACTTAAGAGAAGACATTACCTTTAAATCAGGTAACTCCATTTGATTTGAACCAAAATGGTTTATTGAAGTGCTTTCTGCCTATGTTAAGGCTTCTAAAATGAGGAGAAAAATCTTGGGAGCTTATTGGAGCAGAGTATGGATGAGCCAAGGGCTTGAGATGTGTGAGAAATTGGTAGGATCTGAGGGCTTTTTATAAGGGAGATGAGGGGTTCTTTTGAATAGTTTGAAAATGTTATTTTATTATATAATGATTTTTGGTTTCTAAAGGCCTAAAATTCCTTAAAGATGAAGCTACGATGGGACTTGTTATAAATAAAATCATCCAATAAGAGTTTGAATTTTTTTGGATATTGTTTTAATTTCTATCTTTTTATTTTTTTAAATCATCCATTAATGACGTAAACACTTCATCATCATTGTGTCATAAATAATTTTATTTATTTGATGTCAAAAAATTATAAAAAAATAACATGATGTATGAAATAGTTTTATCTCCCCAATTAATATTTATATTCGAATATATAACTTATATAACCCCATGAAATTTTTTTTGTAAAACAATACATGTTGTTGACATTTTTTTAACTTTAAATAAAAAGATATTAATGCCAATATCTTACCCAAGTGGCTCCATGGGGCCCCAAAATTGACCCACTGATTTTCTTGGATTTCCATTACTCATCCAATAAGGTTAGGACATGTGTCTAAGTAATTTTTTATTATTACAACATTATTTTTACCATATATTACCTTAATTGCCTTTAATCGTGGTTAATAAAAGTCAAAAGTTACTAATCACCAAAAAAATATTCTTATCCCATTGAACCACATTTTACTTACTAATTAAAACCTTGTATGTCGGATTTTTTATATTCAATTCACAGAAGCGGTAAAATTTCATTTAAATGAAATTGTCAGTTTTTTAACTACTGCTTAGTGGTTTCAGTATTCATCAAAAATTAAAGTTTTTCGGAAAAATTCAAAAGAATCATTCTAAGATAAATTTTATATTCCGAATTAAAAAATGATGTCTATTTTCCAAATTCAAAAAATAGATGTTGCATTAATCAATTTTATAATTAATTCCCATCTTCAAAAACAAAAAGCTTGTTTTGAAGAAATAATAACCACCAAACTATTGATACATTTTAATGTCCAATTTCAACGTGAAATTACATAAAAAGGACAACATTGGGTTAAATGGTAAAAATATAATCTATTTAAACTTTAAAACCTATTAAGAAGATAATATAACCATATAAATAAATTTGATTGAAAGGCGGTTTTGAATTAAAATACTGCATTTTTTTCACTATTCATTAAAAATGATCATTATTAGAAAAATATCAAAATTTCATCCATAGTAAAATTTGATGTCCCGATTCTAAGGATGAAATTTATTTTGTGAGATTTAATTTTTAAAAGTGTTAAAAACTATATTTAAATAGGGTTCTCCATCAAAAGGTGGTAAATTTCCAATTTAATGTAAATTATGCTGAAAATTAGATACATTTAACTTTTAATCCTCTAACTTTTATTGGATGGATGTAAAAACATTTAAGAAACATATATTTTAATATTTAATTTAATTATATTAATTCCTGCAAATACAATGGATATGAGTTCAAAACCATTTAAAAACTAATACTATTTTATTAGTGTGCATCATATGATTTCAATGAAACCAGTTGTTGCGTGTCAGGTAATCCATTGAATATAGAATCCCCTTTAAAATAAAATTAATATTTAACTCAAAAATATTAATAAATATGAAAATGTTATATTTGTTATTTTACTAGGATGTTACACATGTTCTGATGTCTGGTTTATTGATTCATGCCTATCATAGGGTGTCAAAAAATCAATTTAGTTTTCCAAATGTATCACAGAGGCTGATCAGGGTCTTCTCACTTGAGGAGAATCACAGTCAGTTTAAACACTAATTTCTAATTGACCTAATGTAATTATTTTTGTTGTTTTTATTATTTATTGAAGATGATGGTTTTCAGGTTTTTGTAAAATTTGAAATTAATATAATGAAATGTATAATTGAAATCCAAGTTAAAAATCAAACAGAATTAAATTAGAGAAGAAAGATCTTGGTCTAGAGTTTGATACCGTGGGTTCATTTGTTATTTATTTGTTTCTTAAATACAAGATGATAATTCATTTAATTAAACTTCATTAATGAATTGTTTTCAATTTAATTATTGATTGTGTGATTTAACTATGCCTTCACTACACCAATCCATACATTCTTCAATAGTCAAATAGGACAACACGTCAATCAAGAATGAATTTCCTAAAAGACTATGCTCTATCGTATACTATTTCATCCCTTTAGAAAACCCCAACTCCACCATATGACTGTGTTCATTGAGATATGGGAGGTAAAACCATGAATTAAATAAAATAAATGGATTTGGAAATAGTTTCCCACTGGAATACTTCCGCACCCATGAAATACTCCCACATCCACAATAAATAGATTTAATACATGTTGTATTTAAGCATAATAACAAATAAAAACATGAAAACCACCACAAGGAGAAGCCTTGAGTTATTTAATCTCAATTGAAAAGTTAAATTGGATCATGCTGAAAATATAGACGATATATAAAATTATATTAGGTTCGGAAGAGAAAGACGGATGGAGGATGAAAAGGAAACACTTTTAATTAAAATATGAATGCACATTACATGGGAAAATAAAAATAATAAAAATAAAATAAAGAAAAATAAAAAAGCATTGGAGTCATCTAAATAATTCCTCTCCAATATACATCCTCTTAAATATACCACTATAATCTTATTTGTAGTAATGAAATAGGCTTTAGTGATTCATAAATTACCATTAACATTTTCTAGTACATAATGGGTAATCAATTTTTGAAATTTCAGCTCCATAATATATCATTTAAAATTCTACGCTTGGAACACCATAGTTTTTTGTGAATCAAAGAGTGTTTTATTATATAAATTTGTTCCAAAATATATTTTCCATTCTTACACGAAATTTAAACTATATCCACCACACGTAGAAGAATTTACATTCTCTTTACTCTGAGATTTTATTCCATATTAACACTTCCAGAATCATTAATCAATGTTGATCTTTTAATGGACCAAATAATGAGTTAATAACAACATAAAATTTAATTAAAAAAATATCAATATGATTCATATTTATGATGAAACATGGATCACCTCAATGGGAGGTGTGTAAAAATATTTATCCCTCATTTATAGAGGTGGGGTCTATCATGTCCATGCAAAAAAATTTCAACATGATTTATTTTTTAAGGCATCTAGTTATTCAAATCAACTCTTTGTACATTATAAAATATAAATCCCATAAACCAAGGAATCCAAAAATAATAATCACACAAATAATAATAATATTTTAAAATTTATTCCCCAAAAATCAAAGTGATTAAAATATGCTAAAATTCTAGAATTAGGAAATTTTCACATTTTAGGCCAAAACACACCATATTTCTAATATTGAGTAAAATAGGCTTAAATTGATAGACTTTGAGGGACTAAATAATTGATATACATATAAAAATGAGTAAAATATTAGCTCTATCATGTATCCAATGAGCGTAATTTAACATGGAGAGAATATTTAGTTATATAATTAAAATTATACACAAGTAGTTTTTGTGTCATTTATTTGAAAATGAAAACCATTTGATAGAATGTTTTACAATATACTAAATTATTTTCTGTTTTAAATTATAAATCTTTAATTTGTGTATGACCCTTACTTATTATGCATTCTGAATGATTCAAGAGAATCGTGTGTAGTGTAATTCACATGTGTTTTGTGTTTTGTTTTTTGAAAGTACACATGATATAATTACCTACCATGTAATGTATATTATATTCCATGGGAATGCACAAGAATAAGGATTTTGTTGAGTATTTTGGTTGGGTACATGTCATTGTCTCCGTTTATACTTGTTTACTTTTGTAATTATAATGAAAACTAATTTATTTAACTTTTTAAAATTTATGGACAGTCGTAATTCAACGATTTTTTATGGAATTGAGATAAACTAAATGTATTATATTAATTCATATTAATTTTTGTATATAAAGAACTATTTAATGTAATTTATAACAACATAGATTTTTTTTATTTTATACTATTTATATGATGATGATATTAGACTAGACCTATGTATATGATTGGATTACATTAGATTTAATATTATTAAATTAAAATGATAGTCTGTGAGTCATCCCTTACTCTTTAATATGAAAGGGCATGCATTCAAGTGGATTATTTTATAAAAAACCCAAATTATACAATCAATTAGATCCCCTCACCTATATATGAGTAAAATCTTATGCAAGGATGGTGATACCAAGTAAGATGATGTGGTCTAAGCCCTATTGCTAAGGAAAAACAATCTAGGTGATCCATAGGAGTTTAGGTGGAATTTTTCAACAAGAATCAAGCTATGGTTTAAGGTGTTTTCCCATAGGTTCAGGGGTTAGTTTCTCATCTACTAGATAATATAGCCATTAGATATTCCCATGATCTTGTCAATTATATTTGATTTCTATCTATTTCATGGTTTATTATTTATTTTTGTGGATGTTATAAAATCACATAATAAATTAATTAACAAGCATAAATGATAAGAGAGAAAAAACCCAAATTATGTGTAAATTTTATAAATCATAGTCAATCACCTAATTAAAATCAACATAATATTAATAATTCATGTGATAATATAATGTTTTTATTTTATGTATAAGGATAAAAATACACAAACTAAAATATAAAGTCAGTATAGCCTTCTACTACATATGTTACAATCAAACCCATAATTTGAAGTGTTTGGCCAGCCCAAGTTGGGTTTCTTTCAATTATCAAGAAACATTTACCTATATAATATGTTGTGAATTATGTTGGTTTAAAACAAGGGTTGACAGCACAAGTAGGAATTTATGTAATTAAGTGGCATGATTGGAAGAAATAATTATCTAGGATATCGATATTTTAGAGTTCACTCGAGAGGTCAATGAACATTGAGTTAATATAGTTGGTGAGTTATGCATATGATAAACCATTAAATTATTTTTTAAGGCCCATGTTTGGGTTATGAGATATTGAATATGGTCTTTGTTAATTGAATTTATATTAAAAATGATATTTTGAAACTAATGGGGAGGAAAATTATATTTCTTTAAAAATAGTGGGTGATTAATAAAATTTAATAAAATTTGAATTTATTGATCATATTTGGTAATCAAGTAATTTCTATTTATATACTCATAATTTTATAGAAATGGTGACCATAAAACTTGAATCATATTACATTTATCTATACTAGGGAATGTTAACCTTCTATATTGCAAGAATTTCCATGAATGGTATAGAGGCTTATGAAATATACTACACCCTAAAAATAAATTATATATACTCGAGACCACACATCCTATGTCACTTGTTAAAGAGGATAGTGATAAAGAATTATATCTCTATAAAAAAAATTGTACGCCATAATGGATGTCCAATGTTTCATGCTATACTACATGTATAGAAAAATTCTAATTTAATATGAGGATATGGATGTATAATTCGCCATTTCTCACCTTCGTGGTTTTTTTAAAGAAAAGGTGAAAATGGTAGATATGAGATCTCTAACACTATATTCACATATAATCATTGAGATTTAGAAATATTTAGGACTCATGTGGTAAATATGATTAAATATATAGAATTATTTCAAATATTTGGTGCTTAAGTTCCTTGATATGTTTTAAACAAATATCATTTTGTCTTCAATAACTAAAAAATTTTCTAGCTTCATTATGAATTAAACTATATGAAATAGTGAGAAGAATATTTTGTAACATCACACATGTAGTCTTCAATTTTGCGCTAAAATGAGGCATTATAAACCTATTGTCTTTATAGTGAATGTGAAAATGAAAAACAAGGTGATGGTCTAATGAATCATTCGTATTCTAAGTATCTAGAGCACTATCCTTATAATATGAAGAACATCAAATAGTTAGAAAATGAGAAAAATGTGACGTGTTTTTCATATGGTAAGAAATTCCACTATAAGTGGAACTATACCCAACCAAATAAGTAATGGCAAGCATCTAATGTATTTGTTATCGATTTTAAATGTTCCATATCCACTGTTTGGGTTTTAGATACTTCATGTGGAGATCACATTTTTATCCTAATACAATATCCACATAGATTTTAGAATGTTTACTAAGGTGAGGTAGATCTATGGGATAATGATGGAGTGGTGTTTGATTCTATAACCATTAGAGATTAATTCCTCAGTTTACAAACATGGATGATTTTGGATTTAATGAACTTCTATTCAGTACTTGTAATACTAAGAACGGTATCATCATTACTTTTTTAAGAATTGATGGGTTTATTTTTACTTTGGTAACTAAGGGTTATTAATTTTATTAATATATAATATGTTAAATTATAGAATTGATGAATAATAATCTTCCGGTATTGAATTACAATAAAAATAACAAAAATTGATAACGAATCAAATTCATTTGACTCATTTAACAACCAATTGTTGTGTCTCTATCTTAGTAACATAAATAAGAAGCATTTAATGAATCTCTATAAATATTCTTACCTAGACCCATTTATACATAAATAACATGAAATATGTCAATATTTTTTACAAGTAAATATGACAAAACAACTATTTGGTGGTAATGGAGAAATGGAAAAAGAACTTCAATAATTCGTTTCCACTAATGTATATAGACCTTTTTCAACTAGAAGATAGAGGTGTATTATCATAGTTTATATCTTGTACAAATGGATTCATTAAGTACAATTATCTCTACATGATGAAGTATAAGCATAAATACTTTGATTATCTTAAGAATTCAATAATGATGTTGAAAATAAACATCTTAAGAAGAAAGACAAACTTCAACCAGATTGATGTGGTGAATATCTTAACCAAGAGTTTTTCAATTTTATTTGGAAGTAAGGGATTTTATCTCAAATCACTCCTCCTTAAAGATAAAAAATGGAACAATGTCAGTTAATGCAGGAACCATTAATAATTGTACATGGTAAGGTTGATGATGATTCATATAATCCATCCATTATCCTTTTAGGGATATACATTACATACACCAGCATACATACTAAACAGATTACCAAATAAAGAAAAAAGGGTATTTCATTTGAGTTATAGTGTGTAATGAAATGCTTTTTTTATATATTCATTTATGGGAGTGATATATTTTTGTTAAGGAATGCTCAATAAAAAAATTGAATCCCTAGGTGCACAAATTGTATCTTTACATTACCCAAATGAAATATGGGGATCCTATCTATTTGATCACTTTTATAAAAATTAAATAGTTTTCAGGAAAGATGTATTCTTTGAGGAGAGTGATATATGATAAAATTCTAGGAATTTGATGCTCAAGATAAACAAGAGTTGTTATGAAAATAGACTATATTGTTCATTGTGGAATATGTAGTTCCTAGAAAACATGTAATCCATAAGAGCACCAGAGAGGTTAGATAACTGGAATGATATGGTTTTATATTTATAAAATATGGTAACTCACTATTGGTTGAAAATAATGATACTCTATACTGCAATGAGGGAATATAGAGGTGAGAATCTGAAAAATGTCCAGAATTTATAATCTCTAAGATGGATTCCATATACCAAATCCATGTGTGGGTTTTGGTCGATCCACTAGATGATGTAATGCCAGTTTGGTCAAAATGGTTATTCAATAGAAATTTTGACATAGAATGGAATATTGGTACCTATAAAGCATAGATAGTGGATAAAGGTTTTATAAAAACATAGTTCATTGACTATAATAGAACCTTTTCTCTATTTTCCAAACATAAAAACATAATAATTTTTCTTTCCATCACAACATACCATGACTGCGAGATTTCTCTAATGGATATTAAAACTAATTTCCATAATTGGAACCTTTAAGAATATGTGTATAATATAAAACCAAAATGGTTTGTGAATATATGAAATAAAAAAAGTTATGCAAGTTTTGGAGATCCATTTATGGATTAAAACATGTATTGTAGACATAGAACACTTGGATTAATGAATATATAAAAGAATTTGGTTTAATTAATAATGAATGTAATTCATGTGTTTATAACCGATTTACTAGGAGTATATTTGTTTTATCATAGTATATGATAGTTACTAGTTAATAATTGTAAATATGATATCATCCATAATAGTGGTAACACATAGTTGAGAAACTAATTCACCATTAATAACTTAGACAAATAAACCTACATTATATGATCAAGATCATGTGAGATAGAAAAAAGAGGCTACATGTACTCATTTAAATAATGAAATTCCAAGATACTAATAGGTTTATTTTGTAAAATCTAATAGGGCATCAGTTCTGGTTTCACATGGTATACATCATTCCATGAAGACGCATTCTTAGGCACACCAGGAAAGATAGTAATTCGGTAAGATCTCATATTCGTTTTTTATAGGATCTATCATGTATTCCATGATATGTATGAGGTTTGATGTTTCCTATGCTTTGAAAAAGGTTGGAAGATATCAAGTCGATCGAGGGGAAAACATTTAACTATTGTAATGGTCATCCTTACGTATCTAAGTTGAAGTAAGGATATTTTCCAGGTATATTGATGAGATGATGAGCTAGTCGTTAGGGGGTATACAGATGATAGATTTTAGGTAGGTCAAAATGATCTAAAACATTATTCAAGATATGTATTTATTATCAATAGTGGAGTTATGTGTTGGGAGATATTAATGTAGCTATTTTTTTATGATTCTACAATAAAGATGGAGTATATCGTAGTTTCCATTGTAGCTAAGGAGGAGATTTGGATTCAAAACAAAAATAAAAGATCATGATATGGGGGTTTTCATTCAAGAATATATAATAGTTTACTATGATAACACTAAAACATTTGATCCTTCCATGTATCCAAGGTTACATCAAAGGAAAAATCCTAGAATTTATAAGTTTCATATCTTGTGGGATTTTTCTTAATGAGGTGTCATTTTAGTGAGCAGAGCCGAGATAGAGTAACATGTAGTGGACTCCTTGCTGAATTCTTTATCACATAAAAGGAAGGAGTATCTTTTATGATCTAGTGGATTGATGTTTGTTAATAGTTGTCTCTAGTGCAATTGGGAGTCTATTGGAGTTAGTACCCTAGAACCAAATTCTATTTAATTGATGACTACATGTATTTATTATCTTGAATATTAATGATGTTTATTATCAAATAATTATTTTCCCATTACATGACATGGTAATAATGTTCTATGAATATATCTCACAATGAAAGGTAATAGTAGTTACCCACTATGATAAGAACCTAAAGGTTCCATGAAATTATTTTTGAACATATGTTCTTTAGCCATATAATATCATTTAACGGGACAAAAATGATATAGGTTGTCAGGGATGTAGATTCATAGGCATAAAGGAATCCACAAATTTTGTCCAACCAGATAAATTTCTACAGTATTAGATTTTTTGAACAAGATTGACTAGTATAAAATCTATATTTATATGTGTCATTGGATGTCCCTATCGGTTGACTTTTGTCTTGATCCTTAGAAATAATGATTATTATGATTGAACTCCATAAGTAGCATACCTTGATGTATTGATGAAAATATTGAAAACATATGATTATGGAGAAGTAGGATATATTTGGTGTTTCATGATTGGTATTCCATTAACAGATAATGTGATAAAGTATTTATCTCTCATATCCATTAATGGAAGTTGATATCTCATAAACTTTTATGAAAATTCAACTACCTATACTAATATATGACCACAGTGTTTTGTGGAAATGTTCATTTCAAGAAATTCATATAAAGTGATGTTAATAACATAGGATAATGACACAAGCATGAAACCATAATGATTCTATATATCAGGATATTGATATCATATTATATATTGAGTGTTTGTAAGAGATTATATATATTTGAAAAATAAATTTTATTTTCTATGGGTATCTCAAAAAATTTCTTGATGCTAACCGAGGACTTTAAGAATCACTAAATATTTCCACTGAGAAATATCCTACCTAATCACAATCTATGTTTATCATGAATCACTATTAAATTCAAAGATTAATTTAACACGTTTTTAAAAAATATTACTTGTAATTTCTGGTTTGTTAATTATTTACCATTGGATTATCATCAATATTTAATCACAAGTTATTTGAAATATTATGTGAGATAAATAACAATAAATATTTATTTCCCTGGTGTTTTGAATATAATATTTATTATATTTAACAATAAATAACAGAATTTATATAGTTTTTTTAAATGTATAGATATTATTCAAGGGTTGGTAAATGTAGAGAAGGATTAGTTGACCGAGTTTAATGGTCAAATTGGAAATTATATAAATGATATTTAATTATTCATAGATTGTGCACATGTCAAGTGAATAATAATTATATTATTATTAAGGAATGCGGTTCACTAATAATTAAGGAATTGATAAGGTTTTTTTATCCATATAGGCAACCATAAACCCTCTTTAATATGTATCTAGTAACAAATCTTTCTCAAGATAGATTGGATGTTCCATATAGATAGATAAAATATCCCTAAAACTAGAGAAATATTTCTAGAGATTTATAGTACACTCTCCCCCCTCCTCTCTCAATACATTTAGGTAACACCAAGAATGATTCATCCTCAAATCATATATTTTTATAATAAACCATTAATGATACAAGTTATTGGGATCATCTGTGATAGAACCCGACAATTATATGATGGTATTAAGAGATCATGGTGCATGTGTGGATCACTATTAGGGGGATTCAACCATTGTATACAATTATAAAATGATGGTATTAAGTGATCAAGTCAACTGATTTATCAAAAAACAAATAATTACAAGTTATAGTAATTAAAGATCTATTTATATATTAATTATATGTTACATGTGATGATCCATGTATTTGGTTTTAGGTGTTTAAAAATCCAAGTAATATATGTTCTAAATCAATTTTTCATGAAATAATTCATCATTTTGAGTTCTTATTTTTCATAAATTAATACTAAAATCTTTTTTTCCAAGTGTAATAGGTACATCTTATACACCCAAAACCTAAAAATAACATATATGAAACAATGAACATTAAATTTATTAGGTATCCTCGTTAAAAAATAAGTTGATCTATATTTCCATATCATTGGATAATGTTAAATGTTTCATAAAATCATTTTTAATATGATTCTCATCCTCTAATCACTAACAACTCTAATCTTTATCACATTCCCTGCTACAGATTACAAAACTCTCTGACACTGATACTACTAATTAATAGCATGATACATCTTCCCAATTCTATTATATACTACAATAGGTTATATGAAAATCATTATATCATTGGTTCATGTATATAATATTAAACATATAAAATAGTTAATAATGTGGTTTCATATTTCCCTCATTGAAATCAACCGAAAATATTGTTTCTATTTATGATATGGTCTCCCCACACATCATTATTACCTTCACCGAGTTGAGAATCAATCACTGATTGCATATATAAAGAAGTAATTTCCATCTGGTTGTGATACATTCATCCATCAAACTCCCCATGTTAAAAGTGACAATTTATTTTTTATTCTATTATTTTTTATTTATTATTCTTATAATTTGATAAATTGTAATAAATATTTAATTTCATGGTATTGACTACCACATTACCCTTTCATAGAGTATTCATTGTATAAAAAATATAACTTTTATGAAACTCCACCAATGGAATATATCTTAGATTAAGGTTTATCTAAGATTATACATGTCAAATAGTCTTATAATCTACATAAACTAGAAAATATTCTTCATGGTAATAGTCTATCAATAATTTCATGGAATAAATAACCACTCAAAGCTGGTAGTTGATTTTAGTCTACTAACATTAATGACAAAGTGACTATTTAAATAACTATAAGATAACATCATTCATTTACATTATCATAAATCATAATTTAATAGATTCATGGAGCTATAGAAACCCTTGATTAGAGACAATGTTATCAAGAAAAATAATTTTAACTTTGCTCAAATGAAATTTACCTATATTCATAAATAATTTTGTTTGATAATAAATTCTATAACCATATTTAAATTTCCAATTTTCTCCTTCTATGTTTTGAAATAAAACAAAATATATTAGAGGAATAATACCATAAAATAATTAAAAAGTGGTTTAAAGGACTAATTGATGATCCATAAAAATAATTTTAGTGAACTGGTAACCCTAAAGAAAATTATAATAAAATAAAAATATTCATGCCAATATTATATGGTTGAATAAGGATTATATTCCTCCATCAACTTCATCTGGTCATAGTTTCGCTGAAAATAAATTTTAAAAACAACATTCCTTGCACAACTAATTAAATAAATAATTAATTGAAGGAAAAATATATAATTTTTCTTATTCCTATTTATTTTATAGCCTATAATCAATTCATAAACATAATTTATCTTCTACAATTTTAGCGAATAATATTATACCTTCCCATGGTAATTCACATTTATTTATTAAATAAATCAACAAAATTTCAACTGTTTTAATAAAAAATTCATTAAACTCAATAGGGTATATTCAATATTCTTCCATTCAAATAGGATATATATATATATACATAATTGTCTATGTGTGTAATATTATAAAAAAATCCTTAGTATAGTGTGGATATAGACTTCTATTCTCGATTGGAAGTATAATCATAAAATCTCATATCCATTAGAAGAATCACATAAATATTTCTAACATTCATAAAGAATCAAATTCACAAATTGATATTTATATATTTTTTATATTAATACATCATATAACTTTTAGTTAATCTATTTCACTAAAGAAAATTACATAATCCCGTCACATAGTTGAAAAGATCACCCTTACTCAATAATTGTCAGCACATGAACATATAGAAGAGAACTATCATATTCAAGGTATGAAAATATATATTATCATTTATAGTAAGATAAAATCAAATGAAACCTAACTATATCTTATTAAAAACTGAAAACTAGGACTTAACTCAAATAATCTCACCTGACATCATACTATATTTGTTAACTCTAGTATTCATTGAAGCCTCTTAATCTAAATCTCTGATCACATCGAAAAGGGTATGTGAAATGAATGAATGTGAATCCACATGTTAAAACAATATGTATTTAATAGTTGAGAAAATATAACATTTACTATGTACCACCTTCGGTCTTTCCACATCATCGACTTCCATAGAGTGCTTTTTTTTATGACCAAATCCTCTTCTATATCTTCCTTTTTTTCAATATATACCTCAAACTTTTACAAATATTGGTCTCTATGTAAGTGGAATATTTATGTTTTATAGTCTACTAAAACTATCATTCATTTATTTCTAAATGGTTTAATGACCATGCAATGGTAGAAATGTTTGTGGAGTTAGGAAAATAATAAAAATACCATGAGAGGAGGTGAATTTGGTTATATAATTTTATTTCACTTCCCACTTCATTCCCAAACTAATATTATTATTAGGATTATCTAGAATATATAGAAAAATATAATTATTGAAAACTATAAACAAATAAAATGAATACATGAATTTATGAATCATGCCATTATTGTGTACACAATTTCCAAGGGTGTCACACATGTGACTTTTTATATATTCATATTTCATTTAATTTCCATTCCTGATTTTTTTGGGGGGGTTTACCACTCATTTTGGTGAAAATGGTGGGTTTCGAAAATTTGGGCCAAACCCCGAGCCCAATTCCAGATTTAAAAACTAATTTTTTTTATTTTATAACTACATCAAATTTTAATATTTTAAACCCATTCCACTTCCCAATTGGCATAACCTGATATATTAAAATCACCATATCCCTTTGGACCACATATAAATCCAATATCATGATGGATTTGGGTTTTTGATTAAGGTAATTGGCCTGCATGTAGGCCCATTTCCAACTTTAAATATTTTTTTAAAATTTCCCATATCTCATTTTGTTTACTGTTTTCCTGTTATTTAACCTCTCTATCCAAGACAATAGCCCTAGGATCACCCTCATTATCGGTTTCGCTATTTTGGAGCACATGTGTGCTGCTTAGTAGGGAGATATTTCATACTCTTTCTCAAATCGACCAGATTTGGAAAGGTAAAATGAATCATTCATAACTCCTTCAATATTCAACCATTTACCCCCATTTTAGTCCCCAAATGATCTAATATGACTCCTTATAACCTCCGTACCAGTTTTGGGAACTTGTAGATTCATATTTTGGTGGATTAAGGCTGATTTCGTCAAGACATTTCAAGTAAGGGAATTGTTTCTTGGTTCCTTCCATCCTCTTTTGGTTTTATTTCCACTTTCTTGAAATTCCTCATATCCAGAAGCTGGGGTTCGATCCTACTATATGACTTGGTATATTTGGGGTCAAATCATGTTGTTCTAGCTCTGGATTTATATTCCTTGTGGTGCGACGGTGATGTGCTTAAGCTTTCACACCAAGTTTCGAGGGTTTCCACTCAAAAGGTAGGTGATTCCATATGTAACCATTTTTTGATGAGTTAGATTGCTTGGTTTGTTAATTAAGTATGTTTATAATCTGTTTTGTGTGGTTTGAAAACTGTTATTGATGGATTTCGTAAAACATTTAATTATTAGTTGTATTTTAGCATGAAATTGGGTACTTTTCATGTGTGTCTATTGAGGTAATTTTTGGGTTTAGTTTATAACAAAAGAAAGTGATTTATTAGTTGGGAAAGGGGCTTCCAATTCTAGTTTGTTAATTCGTTAAAGTCATGTGGGCCTTGAAAAGTGGTTTTTGAATGAGTTTAAGTTGTAAAACTGTGTTGTACTTCTTGAAGGTGATTTATGAAAACGTGTGTTTTTCATTTGTATCTTTGTGGTATTATTTGATGTATTTTTATAACACTTGGGGGTGGTTTAATAATTGTTTTATGGCTGAAAGTTCTGTTTTTGATTGGTATTGGTATGATTTTGGTTTTTAATGAGGGTTTTGAAATGGGTTTAGTGTGCAAACAACGGTTATACCTCTTTGGTTTGTTTTATAAAAATTGAAAATGTTTTATTAGGTTAAAAAAAGTTGGGAAATGGTGTATATGTACTGTTTGGGTGATTTTGTTCACCTAATGTGGTTTTTTGAATGGTAATGTGGTCATTAGAGATGTTAAACGTTTTTAGAATGTTTTATAAATTGCCGAAATGTTTTACTAAATTGTGTTTTTTGTGCGAAACACAGGTGTGGGATGTTTCGTGTGAATTTATTGATAAAATGAATTGTGAATGTGAGAAGGGTATTATGTGACATGCGTTTGGGATGTTATGTGAGTTGAATATATTATAATGGTTTTATAAAATTGTTTAAAGTATTTGTGGTAGTGTTAAAGAAATGTGAAAATTGATGTAGGAAATTTTGGTGTAAGTTTTATTTCAAAAAGAATTTGAATGAAAAATGGGATTTGGGAATTGTGTGATGTAAAGGGGGCTGTTTAGTTAATGTGTAAATTTGAAGTGATATTTTCATGTGAAAACTATATTTCTTGGATTGTTTAACTTGTTTGAGCGAAAAGGGAAAAATTGTGTATCTAGGTTGGTGGATGTGTACTATTATGCTGGTGAATCTGTGGGGTTCGGCATTAGTTTTACTTAAAAATATTGATGCTTACAACTCTATATAAACTACGATGATGATGATTGGGGACCACTAGGTTATGGGTATGATCCCTACTAGTGGCTCGTGCATGAGAATAGATATTTTTTGTTGTAACTCTCACCGAGATATGAGGTACCTGGGACCCACAGCTAGCTAGTGCCTAGGGGTTATTTCTTATTACTTGTGCTCATTAGATCCATTGTACTTACCATTAGTATAAATTATTATTAGATGGAAAATTCAGTATCTTTGTGATTTATTTTAAAATTGTTGGTCCTTTAAAATTAGCCCACATGAAAACTGTTGTCATTTATTATTGCATCCTTTAGAAAATTGTAACAAGCATTTCTTATTTACAAAATATGCAATAATTTTTGTTAAGAAATGTTTACCACATGGAATATCTTATAGGTGGTATCCTATTGGGATTTAGATCACACCCTACTTACACATTTGGGTTTAAGTAGACTTGATTATTTTATGTTACAGGTTTGGGTACAGGTTTTATGCCTTTTGTTCTGGTTTTTAGCGGTCCATCGTGATACAGTGTCATGGAGATGGCTTGAGGGAGATGCCTCTTTCCATGTGGAGGTTCTTCGGCTGTATTTTATTGGGTTTGTACCTTTGTAATGGTGTTCAAACAATGTTTAAAATTGAGTAATTCTGTTATGAATTTATGTAAAAGTTTTTTTTGTTTGAAAAATCCAGATTTGATTTCTCGGATTCATTTATTGTTTTAAGTATAAAAACTCGAGTAAATTGTTCCCAATTTTTAGTTTTTGAAACCCGAGAACATGTGCCAGCCCATGGGGATTGGGAACGCCCTTCGGTACTTGCCACGGGTCGGGTCGGGTGCCGGTTTTGGCGGCGACCAGATTCAGTTTGTGACTAAATGGTATCAGAGGAGATTCACTCTATTTGAGTTATGTTATTTTGGAAATAGTCATAATATTCTGGAGTTAAGATTGTTAGGACATGAATTACCGATTATGGCAAGCGTGCTTGATCACCAAAACTCATGTCGGGATTCAAGTCACCAGGGGAAGTCAGGATTTAACTATGTCTTTTGGTTTTGTTGGTCTGATGATGATTAGGGGAAATGAAAAGAAAGTTGGGTTAATGGTCTCAGTGAGCTCGCAGGGTCTGGAAAGCCATGTGTATCCGGGGATATTCCCTAGAACTCTCTCTGTGATAGTGAAGTAAATGTAATATGGCTTCCAACCATATTTCCATGTCACCCACTGAAACTAGTTTCCTCTCGCATTGTTTTGTTCTTTAGTTTTGAAATCATGGAACTTTTTTTTAAAGTGACTTGGTTTTACGAAGCATAAAATTTTTGTGAAATGAATTTCAAATAATGAGGTAATGGTTTGATTTATGAAATGGTGGAACTGAATTTTCGAAAATATTTTGAAATGGAAAATAGTGTACTTACACCTCTTTTGAAATCCAGAACCATATTGAAGTTGGTTTTCAAAAGTGTTTCCAATATAGTTTTCAAAACAATTAAAGGGTGTTTTAATGGGATGATATGTTTTCATATTGATGTGATAACTTGAAATTGAGTTCTTTTCTAAATATTTGTGTCCTTATGAATTGTTTTTTAAGATGTGAATTGAAATTTTGATCTCATTTTTAGTAGTTTTGAGAAAAAGGATGGGTTGGTTGACCGTTTTGTTTTTGAAATGTAGAATGAATTTTCATTTTAACCATTGGAATTTTCATGAGAGACCACATGCATCTGGTTATATGGGATTTTGTATGGTTGATGGAATTACTGGATCAATGTCGGGATGAATATGAGGAGGGTGCCTGGTGTGGCATAGAAACATGCATGTGTGAGGCCCATGGAGTAACATTGGTGGATACACTAACTACTGAACCATTGGTTTTCAAAAAAATGTTTTTAAAGAAAAACATGATGTCTTGATGAATTGTTTTGGGATGTTTTGGTCGGTAATGTGGGTAGAAGGACAGGTAAGTAGTCTCCTATGATATATGTTTCAGGACACCTTTATGGTTGTTCCATTAATGAGTTTGGATCTATTTTGTGGCATGTTTTTACCAAGGGACCAGCTTGGTTTTGTCCTTGGGTTTTCTCGTTGGATAAGGTACGCCCCTATTATGGTTTAGTGCACAACTGAAGTGCAACCTGAATTTTGTTTCCATTGGAAAATCCTCCAGTTGATCAATGAAAGGAGTATTTTCTTAAGCTTTGTAGAATGAGTCTACACCATTTACATTATTGGTATTTTTCGGATCCTCTTGTTGTAGAAGAGTGCACATGGATGGTTGAAAGAGACCTTAGTTTCCTAAGCTACCTTATTCATCGAAGGTCAAAGTTTCCTTGGGTGGTCAGTATGGATAGTTTTTAAGAGGGCCTCTAAGTCCTTCATACTCTCTTCGAAGAAGGGGTTTATGTTACACCACCAGTTTAGTAAATCTGGCCATGAGAGGCTCTTATGTCCTCTTTTTGTAATGTTTTGATGTTTGGGGGTGTTGTGTAAGGTCCCCTCCTTTTATTATTTATATCAGTCACTTTGGTCATGTTCGGTGACGCGATGTGATGTCGTGTGCTAGTTTGATTGTAAAGGTGAAGTTGAACAATATTTTTTGAGTCTATTTTTTTCAAAAGTGTTTCTCCTTTTGGGAGATCTCGACATCCTCTATTTTAGAGGAAGGTGTTTATATGTGTCCTTTATTTCTGCTGTTTATCACCCGAATAAATAAGGTGTGATGTGAGTGCATCCTCTAAACCCCAATTTCTGTAAATATCCAAGTTAGGGTAAAGAGAGTTCTAGAGTGTGTTATGTCTTGTTGAACCCATCTGGGATTTCCTGTATTTTTTTGTAGTATTGGAAGAAGAAATTATATTTTGGGGTTTTCAAATCCTAACTGCGAGGACGAAGATGCTTCAATCATTCCAACTCCAGCCATATGTCCCAGAGAGAAGCTGGCACATAGTCAGAGGAAATCCTAGTGTTATTTTTAACCTTATACAATGAATTTTTCTCAATATGAGATATGGGAATAGTTTAAACAATTGGTGTTGTCATATTTCTTATTTTGTTCTCGTTCGGTGGAAAGAGTTCAAGGGCCTCATCCCCATGTCATCTCCCAATGACTTTCTTTTCCCCTTTGGTTTCATTTGGGTTCAAGGGAAAGGTTTTAGATTTTTCTAAACTTGTTGAGTGAACATTTAGTAGTAACCATTCACCAGAAAACCAAGTAGGTATAAGGATCCACATGGTTAGAGCACAATTTCCCAAACAGTGCGGGCTAACCGTGTGGTTTTACCAACTCTTTATGTTTTGTGATCTTTCAGTGTCGGCCCATATTGGTCAGTTAAGATGGTTGGTTCTTATGGTGGGGAGCCCATTTATGTATCCTTGTACAAGTAACTCACTTTGGTCCTTGGTCTTGGCTTGGAAGTGGGTAGTCTCATTCGGAGCTATATAACCTCCTACATCTTCCTTGGGTAAACTTTGTAATTGGAGAGTTCCAAATGATTTAGTAATATCACCGTAAGTGTAACCATATTTGATATTCTTGTTTGTTTGGGTAAATTTCTTGAGCCTTGTTCAGATAGTGTTTTAATGGATTTATTTTAGGATAAATCTGAATGTGCTTGACCATTTCAGTAAAGAGGTGTATGTTTTGGTTGTGAAGTATTCCTTCCTTAATTGATCGCTAGAGGTGTTTTGGCCTTTGGGGGAAAAGCTTAGCAAAAGGGTCCATTTCTGCCTTTCAGTTGGGTTTGGTTTTTTTTCTTCGTCCATGATGTGGATATATAAGGGCAGAAAGTTTTATGGTGGGGAGAATTGTGACCCATGTGTCTTTTATATATATTAATATTTCATTTAATTTCAATTCCTGAATTTGGGGGGGGGGGGTTTACTACTCATTTTGGTGAAAATGGTAGGTTTTGAAATTTTAGGCCAAACCGCGAGCCCAATTCCTGATTTAAAAACTCATTTTTTTCTTCTATAACTCCTTCAATATTTACTATTTTAAACCCATTACACTTCCCAATTGGCATAATCTGATATATTAAAATCACCGTATCCCTTTGGACCACATATAAATCCAAAATCATGATGCATTTGGGTTTTTGATTAAGGTAATGGGCCTGCATGTAGGCCCATTTCCTACATTAAATGTTTTTTTAAAGTTTCCATATCTCATTCATTTTTTAATTTTTTTCCTGTGATTCCACCTCCCACTCAAATCCAATAGCTCGAAGAGCGCCCCAAATATCGGTTTCACAATTTTGGAGCTCAGGTGAGCCGCGAAGTAGGGAGATATTTCATACTCTTTCTCAAATCGACCAGATTTGACGAGGTAAAATGAATCTTTCATAAATCCTTCAATGTTCATCCTTTTAACCCCATTTCAATCCCCAAATTACCTAATATTACTCCTTGGATCCTCTATACAAGTTTTGGGTACTTGGAGATTCATATTTAGGTGGGATGGGGCCGATTTCTTCAAGACATTTCAGGTAAGAGAGTTCTTTCTTGGTTCCTTCCATCCTCATTTAGTTTTATTTCCTCTTTCTTGAATTTCCTCATATCCAGAAGCTGTGGTTCGATCCAATGGTCTGATTTGGTATCCTTGGGTTCAACATTTGGTATTCTAGGTCTGGATTTATATTCCTTGTGGTGCGGCGGTGGTGCGGTTATGGATTCTCACCATGTGTAACCATTTTGTGATGTGTTAGATTGCTTGGATTATTAATTAAGTATATTTATAATCTGTTCTGTGTTGTTTGAAAACTGTTTTGATGGATTTGGTTAAACATTTAATTTTTATTTGTATTTTAGCTTGAAATTGGGTACTTTTCATGTGTGACTATTGGGGTAATGTTTGGGTTTAGTTTATAACATATGAAAGTGATTTATTAGTCGTTAAAGGGGCTTCCAATTCTAGTTTGTTAATTCATTATTGTCATGTGGGCCTTGAAAAGAGGTTTTTGAATGAGTTTACGGTGTAAAACCGTGTTGTACTTCTTGAAGGTGATTTATGAAAACGTTTGTTTTTCATGTGTATCTTTATGGTATTATTTTTTGTATTTTTATAACACTTGGAGGTGGTTTAATAATTGTTTTTGGGCTGAAATTTATGTTTTTGATTGGTATTGGTATGATTTTGGTTTTTAATGAGTGTTTTGAAATGGTTTTATTGTGCAAACAACAGTTATACCTCTAGGGTTTGTTTTATAAAAATTGAAAATGTTTTATTGGGTTAAACAAAGTTGGGAAAGGGTGTATATGTACTGTTTGGGTGATTGTGTTCACCTAATGTGGGGTTTTTAATGTAAATGTAGTTATTTTAGATGTCAAAAATTTTTTAATGTTTTATAAATTTTTGAAATGTTTTACTAAAATTTGTTTTTTGTGCGAAACACGGGTATGGGATGTTTCATGTGAGTTTATTGATAATATGAATTGTGAAGGTGAGAAGGGTATTATGTGACATGTGTGTGGGATGTTAAGTGAGTTGAATATCTTATAATGGTTTTATAAATTTGTTTAATGTATTTGTGTAAGTGTTAAAAAATGTGAAAATTGTTGTAAGCAATTTTGGTGTAGGCTTGATTTCAAAATACATTTGAATGAAAAGTGAGATTTGTGACTTGTGTGATGTACATGGGGATGTTTAGTTAATGTTTGATGTGGAAGTGATATTTTCATGTGAAATCAATATTAGTTGGATTGTTGAACTTGTTTGAGAACAAAGGGAAAACCCGAGTATCTAGGTGGGTGGACATGTACTAGTATGCTAGTTAATCTGTGGGGTTTGACCTCAGTTTCACATAGCGAGATTGATGCTTAAAACTCTAACTAAACTATGATGATGATGATTGGGGACCACTAGGTTATGGGTATGATCCCTACTAGTAGCTCGTGCATGAGAACAAATATTTTTTGTAGTTACTCTCACTTAGATACGAGGTACCTGGGATCCACAGCTAGCTAGTGCATAGGGGTTATTTCCTATTACTTGTGCTCGTTAGATCTTTTATACTTACCGTCAGTATATGGTATTGTTGGCTGGAACATTCAGTAGCTTTGTTATTTATTTTAAAATTTTTGGTCCTTTAAAATTATCCAACATGAAAACTATTTTCATTTATTTTTTCATACTTTAGAGAATTGTAACAAGCATTTCTTATTTATAAAACATGCTATGCTTTTATTCATGAAATGTTTATCACATGGAATCTCTTAGAGGTGGTATCCTACTGGGCTTTATCTCACACCCTACTTACACCTTTGGGTGTATGTAGACTTTCTTATTTTATTTCACAGGTTTGGGTACAGATTTTATGCCTTTGGTTCTGGTTTTTAGCGGTCAATCGTGATGCAGTGTCGTGGAGATGGCTTGAGGGCGGTGCCTCTTTATATGTGGAGTTTATTGGGCTGTCTTTTATTGAGTTTGTACCTTTGTAATGGTGTTCAAACATTGTTTAAAATTGTGTATTTCAGTTATGAATTTTAGTAAAAGATGTTTTGGTTTGAAAAATCCGGATTTGATTTCTTGGATTCATTTGTTGTATTAAGTATAAAAACTCGGGTACATCATTCCCAATTTTCTGTTTTTGATACTCGGGCACTTGTTCCAGCCCGTGGGGATCGGTAATGCCCTTTGGGACTTTCCACGGGTTGGGTCGGGTGGCAGTTTTGGCGGTGACCAGATTCAGTTTGTGACAAAGGGAGTAAGAATGTCTCACTGGAATGTGAGCTGAATACATTATAATTTTCACTGGAATGAAAGGTTTTTTTAGTAGAATAATTATCACTTAAGAATCACATCAATAATTATAACATGGATAAAAAACATTACAATGAATATTATTAAAAAATATGGATTTATAACAATGTTTTTTTATGTTTAATAATATCCTCTATATTTTTTCTTTTTGGAATATCCAATGGATTTGAATATTTATGTAATTAATTTCATTCAAAAGGATAATTAAAACAAAATCATATTCATTTAGATAATTATCTATGATATATAGTATTTATTTACTCTTAAAATCAATTTTCAACAGTGATTAATCTTCTAATTAAATAAGACCATAATATCTCCCTGATTTAAACCTTATTATTAAATTTTGAATATTTTTATATGTCCTTCATATAATTAACTAAATTATGAGAATTGTGATTCAATAAAATCATCACCATTTCTATATTTGAGTGATATATAAATTTTGATCTATTTTTATCACTAATCAATCAAAAAATTTATTACCTATCATTATGGTCCCAATAGGTTTATTCAATGAATTTACATTATAAACCATGAAATGAAGTCCAATTCTCTTCTATGTCATGTTTTTAAAAAAATTGGTTTTTGTGTATTAAATCACTATGGTCATAATCTATATCATCAATATATGGATTGACATATTCACATTGTGAAATTAGTTCCTTAAAAAAATTAATTATCACGTGGCTTACTCTTCTCCATGATTCATATATTGATATTGAGAAAAATTATTAACCACAATGACATGCCACCTTGGCATGGTACCTCTACTCAATCCATTTTAGATTGTGACTCCCACAATTACACCATTTAAATTACATTAACCATTTCATAGTGTCTTTAATACCATTTGTTGGGTAGTGGCTCAATATATGCCTTAATTCCAATAACATTATCCCCATTAAAAGGTTGAATTTGGTATTCATGGTCTATGGATAATTTGTAAAATCTTCCTTTTGAATATTCATAGAATATTGTGTATATTATTTTAGCATATAATCCATTTAAATTTTATAATTTTCACCATCTAGACATTAAAATTTCCATATTTAAAAATAGTATGCACCATGACAAAGAACCAAGCACCACAACCAAGGTTTTTTGTATTCATATCAAAAAATATATAAATTTGAAAAAATTCACGAATATCCAACAATTAATAATTTATCATAATGTGATTTGTTTTCATTATATTCAAAATAATAAAACTCAAAATATAAATATAATTGTGATCTCAACAATCTCCACCTTTGGGTTTATTATAAAAAATGATTTAAATTTTAGAACATCATTTACATTTAGAATTTATTTTATTAGGATCTAGAAAAATAATAATTCATTTGATAAAATCCCACATGCGTTAAACACATTGTGAGAAATAAGAGTAAATATAAAATTTATAATATCACAAGTAATTCTTCATACAAATTATTTAACTTTAACCATCTATCCAAATTTGACATCATTTTTTTAAAAAAATATTTCAGACAAATAAACTTTAGTATCTAATATATATTTTTCCTAATAGCACCCAATTAATCAACTAAATATATTATTCAATTTTCATATCCTATCCCTATGTTTCATACACCAATATTTCTCATCCTTTAGTGAATTTTGAAATTAACAGAATTTCAAAAGTTCTTCTATAATTCAGTCCACATTGAGTGACAATTTATATTTGATGACTTCTACAATTACTAAATTCTCCCCCAATAATAATGTTCCTAAATTATTCTTCTAAATAGAAGCCTAATGGATTTTAAATCCAAATAATAATATCCAAATAATATAAATATCAATTAAATATTAGTGTTAATATATATCTTATATATAAAAAGTATTTATTTGTTTCACTATGTTAAAGGTGAGGGACAAACTACGAGTTTAACTATGTCTATATAAAAAAACTTCTCTTATGACTTATTTTATGAAATAATATAGTAAATGATCATGTGTTAGTATGCAATCCCATTTGAAAACTTTTTGCTCTATATTTTATTTGATGTAGAGTTTCTTATATTGTTATGTTTTATTCTTGAATGATGTATAAAATTTTTTTATATTGTTCATAACACTTATATTATAACACATTATCAATATAGGCGAGAAAAAAATTTCTATCATCCTCCAATTTATATTTCAAAAAAAATAATGTAGATTTATTCTTCATTTAATGTAGTGTATCCACCTGTATTATACTATTAAAAATTAAATCCTACTTATTTCTAAAACATGAGATGTTTCTCTACATAATATATTGTGGTACTAGATTTTGATTAGTTTCCATTCACCAAATCATCCCAACAATTATTGCAAATTAGTTCCCTGATATAATAAAACCAAATTTCAAATTCCCTTCGATACACTATAATATATTTTTCATAAATAAAATGTATATTTCTATGGGCTCAATTTATTATTTTATCACTTATCATTTAGAAAACAAATTAGGTTATTTTAATATTTAATAGATTAGGAATCTGATTATTTTCCAAGACATCATTACATTGTATAACTTTATACATTCATCCTTCTATAAAATGTTCTATGTTATTATTAGTATTACCATGATTTTAAAATCCTCTATGTAAAATTCCTAATTTTTTAAATATTTAACTTTTAAGTTAATTCCCCATCAATATTATGAGTAACATGAATTCTTTGCAAGAATGTTCATTCACCAACTATATACTTTTAAAACACATTCTCCATTAGTCTAATGAACTCATTGATACTGTATTCCCTTGAAAAAATAAATATTATATCATTATCATACACCAACACCATCATTTTATATTTGATTGTTTTTTTACAAAAAAACAAATTGATCTACATTAAATCATGTAAATACCAAATTCATCAGAAATAATTCATGTAACGAGTTCCATTATCTTGGGGTTTCTTTCAATCCATTATGTTATTTTTTATTTTTTACACCATTTATTCATCATTAGTGAGAAACAAATTGAATATTTGAAAATTATATTCATATTATTCCAACATTTCATTAGGAAAAGTTGAATTGAAATTTATTTTGAATATTTTACAATTTATTTTAATATAAATTTGTAAGAAAATGTCACAACTTGTCCAAAGTTGGGGCTCAAGATGTAACTACCCAAAGCCCACCTCCATAGGCCAGGGTATGGAGTGCATTGGCAATGGAATAAATAACCTGTGGAGGACTTTTACTATGTTTGTGTATGCAAAAAATGATCCATATCAATGAAAAATTGCAGAAGAATCCAATGTAAAAGAAGAAAAAATTATAAGGGAACAAACATACATGAAATACCTATAGATAGAACTTGGGTATGGAAGTATAAACTGAAATGTAAAAGGGAATACTAAATTCCCAACTAGATATTTTTTCCAACCTGACAAAACTAAAAAATTAAACAACTGGGAGAGTCCGGCTCTTGAATCCCACGCTACGACCTACGTACACAGTCCAAACTATTAGGTATACCTAAGCTCTAATGAAGTCACTACCGACCTATCCATTGTCTATATATGTCAATAAATGTGCATGAAAATCCCATGTAGGGGTGAGTATATAAATACACATTATCCCGCCTTGAAAGCAAAAGGGGGATTTGTATGAGATACAATAAGAGTAAAAAATCAGTAGATGCACGATATAGTCAAAGAGAATTGATCAACCGAAAAAAAGTAAAACAAACCTCATCATAGATCATGATTCTTGAAACAGTGAGTATATGAACTAAAATACAAACCGTTTACACTTATATAAGGATAATATAATCATCCAGTCTTGATAAGATAAAAAGATAACGAAAGTGGAATAACCCACGTGTCATCACCTCTCATGAAAGGAGGGTAACCATATCCATGATGTTGACATATAATAATATATATATACTTAGTAAAAATAATAAATACTATGAAATTAAGTGGAGATCCATCATATAGATCAAATCAAGAACAAGAGTAATAGACAGTTCCAAAATTCCATCAACGATGCCCAATAACTCACGTGCCCTCCCAAAAAGTAATAATGAAACTAAAACCACACCATATCACTATGTTTCATTGTCAATGGGATAAAAAATAGAAGTAGAGAACCCACGAGCTGGTGCAACAAGAGGGATCCACTCTGATAGTCATCCAGGAATCTGTTTTTCAGTTGCAGTGGAGGGTCAACACGGTATCCATCGAGGAATCCACTTCCACGATCTACTTGAGAGTCAAATCAAAATTCATTAAGGACTTTACTACCCATCTCTATTAAAGGGTAAACATGGTAGCATTTGAGGAATCTAATACCCATATCTATTATAACTTATAACTAGGCAGTAATCAAGCAATCCACTTCCCATCTATACAAGAGGGAATAACATAGTAATCATTAAGGACTCCAATGCCCTGCACTGTGGGTGGTTACAACTCGACAGTCTATGGTGATCCTAGGTGATCACTGTCATCACCATGCATTTCCTAACAAAGCACTATCCACAAAAACTAAACAAGTGGTAACTACTGTTGGGAATCAAAAATAAACAGGTGGGAACAGTTTGGTACTTAAAAGGAAGAAAAATAAATTAATAAAGACTAAAAAAGAGAAATAAAACTAGCAGTGGCAGGTAAATAAGACTACACATACCTCTATGTGACCTCTTGGTAACCTCCAACAACTGACAGTCTGCCCCACACAGGAAAATGAAACAATAACCTAAACCAAACAGCTGAACCTGCATCTGAAAAAGTAAGATATGTGTGAGCATTAAAATGCTCAGTAGGAATGCCATAAGTGAACCACATAATCCATGAATTTTCCAGTTCCAAAAATAGCCCAAAAATTCTAGTTTGAACTACAGTTATAAAAATAAGGTTTTCATATTTACACTGAATTTCGAAAACTAACAACCATAATTCCATATCCCATACCATTCAAAGTCAAGTAAAAGAAAAAAAGTGGGGCTCACACAAATGTTTCCAAAACATCTACTTTGATGTTCATTTTAAAACCAACCATACACACAAAAATGTTCCATGAAAACACCAAAACCAAGTTCAAGGTTATGATTCCACACACAACAAGGGCAATGGTACTAACAGTGATCCTATCAAAGAATCACAGAAAACCTAGGAAATCAGAGGAAGGAAGTAATATACTATACATGTGACTCATCCTGAAGGCATGCATACTCTCAATGACGTTATAACTCCCTAATGCCCAGTGTTTCCCTACATGGCCTGACTGAGGGGCCCAATCCTCTAGCAGAGTATAATCCCTACTAGGGACCACTAGCCAGTCTGTATTCAAATCTAGTGCAGCAATCATTCTCATCAAACCCCCTTGATATGATATGTTTCTATGCTATATTCACAAATAGTAGTTCCAAACATTCAAGTAACAATCCATATATATATATATAAACAAGAACACGACATAATTTGGCACCACCACGATCACCTCAATGTTAGTCCCATGACTTAAAATAAATATTCTCAAAAGGATGCCCATATGGAGAAACCTTTTATCACATGATCAAAAGATGAGGCAAGTGGCCTAACCAAAGAGGGGATTTCCAAACACACAATTTAAAAGACACCAAACGACACTTATAAAATTCACACACATCAAAAAATTTGTAAATAACCAATATAATATTCCAAATGGGTATTTAGATTTACCTCATTCAACCATTTAGAAAAACATTTACTAATGTTTCCAATACAGTAATAAACATCCATTCTTACAAACATGGTCAGACGGACCAAGATATTCAAATATCCTTTCACGAAAACACGCATTTACCAAAACACGCATTTACCAAAACATGCCAAAGCAATAAAAATTTACGAAAATTTTTGGAAACAACGCTAAACACTAAAACATGTTTTGATCCAAATGTTTAAACCTTAATGAACCAATTTAAAACCATATTTTCCAAAACACTTAAAGAATCAAAAATAGTTTACTAGTAATTCCATAAATAGATTAAAGAGTTCATTAAAAAATATATAACAAATATGACTAATTACACAAACTAGAAGATAATGTAAAAAAATAATTTTAACAATCCCAAAAGAAAACTGGAAAACACTATATCAGGTTGGAAAATTATTTTTCAAACATACTAATATAGTAAGAGAATTTATTAAAAACCTGCAAGCACTAAATGGACTTATTTTAAAAAGGGAAAATGCATATTCACCTACTTTGGGGTTCATGTGAGGTATGTGATATCTCTTGTTTTGATTATTATAAATTAATGTTTACGTTTGTTTTTAGTTTTTTTAAAATGTTTTATTGTCGGGTTTTTCTAGGGTCAGTGTTTCTGTGTTTTAGATTATTTTAATTTTGTTGCAGCGCATTGGCAGGGTAACCCCACATTACCACGACCATCGGTATGTGCGTGCTTGCGTGCCTATGCGAGGCGTGTCGCATTGTAATGTTCGAGTAGAAAATAGAGGTAGGTTTCCCATTTGACTCACCATTAAATATATAATTTATTAATTTATTTTTGTTTTATTAATTTTTTATAATTGATAAAAATTGTTAGATAATTATTTTAGGAGTAAATATATATGTAAACGAAACTTGTTATTTTATTCATGGTACTTGAATTACTTTATTGATGAGTTTATTCCCAA
Organism: Viscum album; assembly: GCA_963277665.1. Classification (NCBI taxonomy): domain Eukaryota; kingdom Viridiplantae; phylum Streptophyta; class Magnoliopsida; order Santalales; family Viscaceae; genus Viscum; species Viscum album. The sequence continues at coordinate 1,906,663,256 of OY728158.1, forward strand.
TAGTAAAATAATTTCCCTTTTCCCTTTTAACATAATTCATGTACTCTCACGTGTGGTTTTTGTTTGATGTCAAACATTTTTGTTTTGACATGTGAGGAAACATTCTGGTTTCTCTTGAGAAATGGTGTTTTTGTTCAAAGTTACTTATGCCCCGTTTGGAACATGATAAAAGTTGACTGTGTTGGTATATTTGAAAAATGGTTTTACTTGTAATGTGAATGTGTTGGTTTCTTTTGAAGACGGGTGATTTTTAACGGATGTTCAACGCCAGTTTGACACTGTAATATAATGAATTATTTTGTAAAAACAATCTCTGATGTGACTCAGGGTTGATCATGTTGTGTACGGTGAATGTGTGAGTTGTTGAGGATGATGTTTGTGGGTCCTAACTAGTTACATATTTGGCATTGTTGAATAACCCCTATTTTTATTATACATGTTTTCATGGGAACCTGGTAGAGTAAGTGAATCTTATGAGAATGATTGTTGCACTAGTTTAGATTACACACTGGACAGTGGCCCCATTGCAGGAAAATACAGAGTTATTTCTATTATGGGGATTGGGCCCCTCGGTTAGGCCATGGAGGGATATACCGAGCATTAGTTCATCATGACGTCATCAAGTTATATCATTCATTCAGGATGAGTCACATGTATAGTACATTCTGTATTGTTCTCGATCTCTTAGGTTCGACCCATGTTTCCTTTAGTGTTGATTTGTTTGTGCAGATGATTGAGAGGTCTAGTTCAGTTGCTGGCCCCTGTGTGCAACTTTTTCCATTTCCCTTGGTGTTTATTGTGTGTTATGTGTGTTTTTCAATTTGGTTAATAACATATTTTTGGATTTCAAATTTGATTGCAGAAAATGTTTTAAAATGAAATGTAATTATTCTATTCAAACATTAAACTTTTTTTTTTAAAATTAAAGAGGTCAATGGACTGATACTTGTTTTAGAAATGAAAGTGTGTGTGGAAACTAATATTTTATATGATTTAGTTCAAACCTGGAATTATTAAATTCTTTATTTAATGGTAGTGCATTAGAAATAGTTGTTGGGAACACCTACTAAGTTTTAATACTCACACCTATAGTGTTTTTCTATTTTTAGTTTTACTGTAGGATTAGATTGAGATTAGGTTGTCGACTAGTGAGTTACTCTTGGAGTCGCAAGGATTTTTGATCGAGACCAGGTTAGTGAGTTTTGATGGTCATTCATTCTTTTCAGTTTCATTTATTTACTATGCATTGTTCTATTTTTCTGCTACATTATTTACTTTCATTGGGAAAATTTTTTCTCACTGGTTCTATATTGATTCCCTAGCACCTGCCGCCAGCCCGGGAGGATCGGGAACACCTCTCGAGTCATGTCGCAGACTGGATTGGGTGATTGGTTTACATTTGACCCGGGTTAGTTCATGACAGTATATGATACTCCCAGGACCAAATCTAACTTAAAAAAAGTAGATACAGATGTTCAAATTTTCCTAAAAAGTAAATAAGGGGTACACAACATGTGAGGGGACACACACAACATGTGGTCCCTCTCCACCAATTATTCATGTCCATGTTCAACATGTGGATTCCAAGCCATGTAGAAGTACATACCGTACATGTGAACTATAAAACATATCCACGCTACCTAGTGTCTAGGTATTGTCCCTATGGTGTGTCTGTGTATCAATCATATGTCCATGTACATTGGTACATGGCGTGTTTCTTCAAATGGTGTGTCGCCTGTGTGATCTGATCGTGTCTGTGTACTCTGTTACATTTCCATGCTCCTGTCCATGTACCCCCACAAAGATTATTACCCAGGTGACCCATCACATGACTCATCTACCTAGGGATGAGGTACACGCTGTGTAGGAGGGATACACACCATTTTGTCCTTATGATTTCCTAAAACCCTTTCCACCACACTAAAGGGACTGCACAGTGTATGTTCATCCTTTTACACAGCATGTAGTTGGGTTTTTCATAGAATTTCATATTTTATATTTGTGTGTTGAATATTTTTTCTCCACCACATATCTCTCCTATAATTCACCCAAGATTTGAAATTCTAGGCATTATCTGTAACACCCGAGACTTTTATGAGAAATATTTTATTTTATATAAATCATCAAAGGACTATTTCACTACACACAACACTATCTTGGCTTTATTTACATGCAACCGCATCCTTCCTCGATAGCTTGCATCGTACGCAATACCGAGTTTCACTAAACAATGATATGCTAGTAAAATATTATTAAAACTAGCCGTTATGAATAGTAATAACAACTTTTTGAAATTTTGTAAATTTTATTTTTTAAAATGGACCTCATTTTTGGATTCGGAATATCCAAATTAGCTTAGGGTGAAATTTTGGTATTTTTCTGAAAACTTTCAATTTTTGATGAATAGTGAAACCACTAAGTGGTAGTTAAAAAATTGAATTTTTCATAAAACATAATTTTACCACTTCTGTGAGTGGAATTTCTAAAATCTGAGAGACACGGTTGATGTTAGTAAGTAAAATGTGGTTCAATGAGATGAAAATATTTTTTTGGTGAATACTATCTTTTTACTATTTTTTACCACGGTTAAAAGTAAATAGGGTAATTAAGGATAAAAATGATATTATAATTACCCTAACACATGTCCTAATTCTATTGGACAAGTTTCATTCGACCAAAAACTACCTTATGAATAAAATATGACCATTTAGGCCCACTTGGATTAGATTAGGACATTTATTATTAATTTATTTAAAGAAGGGTTAAAATAGTTAAAATCAATGTTTAATAAGAAAATAATTTTTCATATATGGTTATACATAAGATAAAATCGACTATAAATATTCATTATAAATATAAAAATATTTCATACATAATGGTATTTTATTTATAATTTTTAGACATTAAATAAATTAATTTATTTATGACACAATGATGATGCAGTAAGTATCTTTTTAATGAAATATTGACTTAATTGATGTTATAAATACCCAAATAAATGTAATTTGATACTTTTTATGAATTAAACAAATTTTTATTTTAATATTACATGTTAGTATTGATTTAAGTAACTTGGTTCGAACTAATCATTTTGTTATGATTTTCACAAAAATCAATTACTAAATAGTGTCAAAATTGACATAAAATAGTTTTTAAAACAAATATTATATTACTAATTATTATATTATTCGTAAAAATCTACGGTTCGGCCAAATGACATAGATAAGGGTATATATATTATTAATAAACAACTTGGGGTTCTTTTGTCTTGATATGGTAAGTTAATTAACCTTATAATGTAAGAAAACAAGAACACACGGTAAAAGTTAAATTATCTTACTTAAAGTTAAATCTAAATGATAAGGTTATAATTGATACATAAACTTGTCAAAAATATATTGTATGGGAGGATTTAGACCCCTAACCACCTTATCATTGAAATATATCAATTTGGATCTATTAAAAACCGAATTTTACTTTATAATAAAATAATATTTTTAGTTATTCAAAAGGTGCCCCTCTCCTCCCTTATAAAAGGGCACCTCCTCCCCCTCTTCCTCACACCACTTTGAGCCTTCATGCTCGGCCAACCCCTGACAATTTGTCCTCTACACTTCCTTAGAAACATCCTAGAGGTTCCGCTCTTCTTCAAAGTCATATTTTAGTGCCCTAAAAGGAGGTCTCAAAGAAGCACTTCAAAGAAGAGGTAATGTCCATTACCAATTATTTCATCTTTATTTCTTCTTCAATTTCTTATTCTTTAGTTGTTTCATTATGAAGTAATAACATCAGTATCACTCATATACTGATATGTTATTATAAGTATGAAACAACCCTATTTCACCATCTATCCATCCCACGGAAAAAGAAATCATTGTGTGTGCGTACGTACGGAATTCCGTCTCCACGCCATGGTGTAATCTATTTTCCACCACCACCTTACTTGGATGGGTATAATGGTGTAAATAATTACTATATAAGACTATTATATAGTGACATTGATTCTTAAACAGTATACATACACTCCAATACAACTCCACGATCACAGGAATGATATCATCACTCGTGCGTACGTACGGAATACCGTCTCCACGATGTGATGCGACTCGTTCTACATGATCAACATTTCATAATGATTATATAAATGAATTGAATGAATGAATATGAAATATATTACACTAATAACATTCTGGAAATGAGGTATCTTTATCCTAAAGAGAAAAATAAGAATTTATTCGACAAAACACACATAAGAACAAAAAGTAATAAACACCCGAATAACAAGTAGCAATGAAATAATACTAATAATAAGCTAAGAATATGACCATATATGATATAATAACAATATGTATTATTCTATAATAAGTCAATAACATTATTTAAATCATTATACAGGAGGTTCGGAAACTTACGAAGCAAATCGGACCTAAGGTAAAGGAAATATCACAATCTCATTTTTATCCGAGATTGTTTATACTTTGAAATTTACTAGGGTCTATTCTATCATCCACATCCATGATTCCACAATATGTAATATTATTTACATACACCTACAATTTTTTAAATCCAATTTTACCCTTTAGTGAGTTTTTAGTAAAAAATATGAAAGGAATCTTTTTTCATTTTTCGTACGAGGTACTTTTTGACTTTTCCGACAAAAGTAGGAGAAGAATGTTTTTTTAACTTATACGACATGAATGAATTTTTAAAACATTATTTCCAAGAAGATTCCTTTACATGTTTTCAAGTTTATTTTTAATCAACTTCTTTTAGTATAAAATTGTATGACATGTTAAGAAAGGAAAATGTTTTTGAAGTAGAAAGAATATTTTCATCAAGAATGGAGTTCAAGTGTTTTATCAAAATTATTTTCCATGTAAGATAATATAGGGTCCTTTTTCTATCCCTATTATTACATTGATTTGATATTGTTGTGATGGAATTATTTTTATGAATTCCTTTATCTTATATAAATTGTTTTATGATGTCCTGATGTTTAAGAATCCCATTTTTATTACATGGGTTATGCAATGATGTATGATTTATGATTTTGTGCCACATGTCAGAATGGTATCATTATGAGATGGGTGGGACCTATATCTCCCTCCAATGCATTGGGTAAAGATTTTATATCTCATGAGATAGACATGTCTAGAACGGTAGGTTATACCGGTTCAGTGAAACAGGACTGAAATGAGGAGTGAAATCAGTTCAGAAATGGACATTGTCCACTAAGATAGTCTTCGAAATGAGTATTGACTAATAAAAAATGATTCTCTATGATTATGTGTGTATGCCACAATGTTTCATGTTTTATGTTATGATTATTGGGATTCCATTTCACTACTATGATTTATCCCATGTTATGAAATTATGTTCTCTTTTGCAGGTTATGATTTCCAAAAGTTATGTTCCTATGAATATGATATGATTGATATTTCTTTTGTTTACCCTTACAGAGCATTTGAGCTCACCATTTTGTATGATTTCTTTCCCCACATCAGGATGAAGGTTATTATGTAAGATATGCCAAAAGGGACTACAGATATGATGATATAAATGGGAGACAGTGTAGAAACTTTATGAAACAGTTGTTTATGTTTCCCAGTTTCTAAAGACACTATACCTATAGGGACCTTTCGTGGTTATGTTAAATGTTGTAATAAGTACGCTTCAATTCTAATGTAATTACAATTTATGTAATGTATGGGTCGTTGTAGTTGGTATCAGAGGAAAGGTATAGTCAATCTTTGGAAACTAGGATGTGAAAGACTTAGTAAGAACCCTATGGATAATTCTAAGAATATAACACAATCTTAGTGTTTTAGAAATGTCCATGAATAACCTAGGATAAGACCTTAAGTGTGAAATTTTATTCTTGATTATGTGGTTTTCCTATTATAATAAGTGATTCTCACACTATTCTTCTTGGTTTTAGTCAATGGATGGAACCCGAAGGAACCGTGTTAATGCGGAATGCGACGGGCAATGCAATGATTGTCTCCCTTGAGAAACCAAATGTTATGGGAGCTGGAATGCAAAATCTTGTAGCCATTCTCACACAAATTTCTCAAGCTATGAATCATGTAGGACTTCCAAACGAGCAAATGAAGGAGCAACATTCTGTTGAATCATTCATGAGACAGCATCCACCTTCATTCAGTGGGTCTACTGATCCATTAGTTTTTGGACAATGGATTAGTACTACTGAAAAGATATTTTCAGTTCTTCAATGTTCTGAGCATGATAAAGTCATCTTAGCAGTGTATAATTTAGAATGTGATGCTGATCAGTGGTGGAATCTTATTAAGAATACGAGGCAAAGGGATGAAATTGAGTCCATGGAATGGGATGAGTTCAAGAACTTATTTTTCAATAAGTACTTCCCTCGTATTCTCTAAACAAAGATGCAGAAATATTTTCTTGAACTGAAGAAAAAGGATGATGAATCTGTTGGTACCTATGAAGAAAGTTTTACAAGACTTCCAAGGTATTCTTCTGGTATTATTATCCAACCTGAGAGTAAGATCGATCGATTCTTTAGTGGCTTAAAACCAAGTCGTCGAAGGGCATTAGCCATAAGGGACTTCAATAGCTATGAGGAAATCGTTCGATGTTCTCTCAAAGTTGAGATGGAGATTGGAGTAACCCATCAGTCATATGGGTTTGATAAAAAGAGGAAAATGGAATTCAAAGGAAAATCTAAAGAGCACAATGAAAAGAAGATGAGCTTTCCCTTATGCTCAAACTGTGGAAAGAAACATTGAGGGAGTTTTCTTAAAGGGACATGTAACTGTTTCAAATGTGGAAAGGAAGGTCATCGGGCATTTGAATGCCGTGATGATGGGAAGAAGATGTCTAATGATGCAAACAAAGGATGGGATACATAGAATGAACCTACTACACTTCAATGTTTCATGTTCAAGGAGATGGGACATTATGACAATAAATGCCCTAATACAAGGGTTGATGATGATGGTCGACGTCAACAAACTCTTAAGGCTAAAGACAAAGGAAAGTCACATGCAATTTCTATCAGCGATGTAGAGTACGTTAACGATGTGGTGAAAGGTACAATTACCATCCACTCTAAAGTAGCTAATGTTTTATTTGATTCTGGATACACACACTCCTTTATTTCTGAAGAATTTTCTAAGGGTATCACCATATTACCTCAACATTTAGATGTTGAGTTAGCTGTGACAACACCTAATGAAACAACAGTCGCACCAAAGTTTATAATTCTTCTCCGATTGAAGTTTGTGGGAAAGTGTTTCCTGCAAATCTTGTGATCCTTCCTATATTAGAGTTTGATGTGATTATTGGAATGGATTGGCTTTCTCTACATGGAGCTCATATCAATTTCCAAAGAAGGGAAGTCACATTTCATATTCCAGATCAATATATGATTGTCTATCAATTCAAGGATGAACATAACCTTCGAGTGGAAATTCCTTCTACCTTATGGGTCTTGATTCCACTAAATGAAGGTTATTTATCTCAAATGGATTGTGAGAAACTCACAATTAAGAATATTCCCATTGTACGGGAGTTTGATGATGTCTTTCCGGAGGAATTATCGGGTCTTCCACCAAATTGTGAAGTTGAGCTTCCAATAGAACTTGTACCGGATGCTTTGCCTATTTCAAAGACACCTTATAGAATGGAACCAATTGAGTTGCCAGAATTGAAGAAGAAAATCCAAGAGAATCTTGATAAGGGGTTCATACGCCCTAGTGAATCACCTTGGGGAGAACCTATTCTGTTTGTTAAGAAGAAGGATGGATCAATCTGACTCTGCATTGATTATCGAGAACTTAAAAAGCCCACTATCAAGAAAAAATATCCTCTCCCACGCATTGTTGACTTATTTGACCAACTACGCAGAGCTCAATACTTTTCCAAGATTGATCTTCATTCATGGTATCATCAATTAAGGGTAAAAAGGGAGGATATACCAAATACGTCTTTCCGTACAAGGTATGGACACTATGAATTTATAGTGATGCCATTTGGTCTTACTAATGCCCCTGCTATCTTCATGGATCTGATGAATAGAGTCTTTAGAGACTATCTTGATCAGTTTGTGGGAGTATTTATAGACGATATTCTTGTCTATTCAATGAGAAAGGAAGAACATGAAGATCACTTGAGCATTATATTGAAGACCATGATAAAGGAGAAGATTTATGCCAAATTTACCAATTGTCAATTTTGGCTTCAAAAAGTTGCATTTTTGGGTCACATAATCTCAAAAGAGGGGATATCTGTGGATCCATCAAAAATAGAGGTTATCGAAAGATGTTCGAGACCAACAACAGTAATCAAGATCCGATGTTTTCTTGGTTTGGCTGGATATTATCGACGTTTTATGAAGGATTTTTCACGATTATATAATCCCCTCACCATGTTGACTCGGAAAGGAGTTATGTTTGTCTGGAAGGAGGAATGTGAAGGGAATTTCAAGGAGTTGAAAAGAAGGTTATCCAGTGCACTTGTGCTCACACTACCTTGTAGTGGAGAAAGGTATGTGATCTATAGTGATGCTTCCAAGAAGGGTTTGGGGTGTGTTCTTATGCAAAATGATATGGTGATAGCTTATGCCTCACGACAGTTGAAAATACATGATCAAGATTACCCAACTCATGATTTTGAGTTAGCTTTGGTAATCTTTGCATTAAAGATTTGTAGGCATTACCTTTATGGTGAAAGGTGTGATATTTATACTGATCATAAAAGTTTAAAGTATATATTCACACAAAACGAGCTGAATATGCGCCAAAGAATATGGTTGGAGGTGATTAAGGATTACGACTGCTCAATCCATTACCACCCTGGGAAAGAAAACAAGGTGACAGATGCATTAAGTCGACAAGACCATGCCAGTTTATCCATGATAAGGATCACAAAAGATCCAATATTTATGGATTTACAAAGGATGGGTCTTGGAATTATAATGGAAGGGGAGAAATCATATCTTTATCAAATGAATGTTCAACCATCTATACATGTGAAGATTAAAGAGGCACATAAAGAAGATGTCGAGTTACAAAAGAAGGTGAGAAATGTTCCTGAATTCAACCTTGATTGTGATGGGATAATAAATTTCAGGAATTGGGTTTGTGTTCCTCCTATCCAGGAATTAAAGAAGGTGCTGCTGGATAAGGCTCATAGTTCTTCATTATCTGTTCATCCTGGAAGCACGAAGATGTATAGGGACCTGAAAGAGTACTTATTGTGGTATGGCATAAAAAGATATGTTTCTGAATATGTCTCTTGATGCTTGGTTTGACTGCAAGTTAAAGCTGAGAGACAGAAGTCTAAGGGGATGTTACAACCATTACCCATACCCGAATGGAAATGGGAAAACATCACTATGGAATTTGTCATAGGACTTCCTAAAACATACAAAGGCAATAATGCTATCTAGGTCATAGTGGATAGTCTTACCAAGTCTTCACACTTCATTGCTATTAGAGAGGATTTATCTCTTGATCAGCTTTCCAGGATATATGTGAATGAAGTGGTAAGATTGCATGGAGTACCACTTTCTATCATATCTGATCGGGATTCGAGATTTACCTCGATGTTCTGGCAAAGTCTTCAGCATACTCTGGATATAGAGTTGAGTTTCAGCACTGCTTATCATCCTTAGACAAATGGTCAGTCTGAGAGAACAATTCAAACTCTAGAAGATATGTTGAGAGCTTGCTCTATGGATTTCAAAGGTGGTTGGGATCAACACCTACCTTTGGTGGACTTTTCTTATAATAATATCTTTCACTCCAGTATTCAGATGGCTCCTTATGAATCTCTCTATGGGAAGAAATGCAGGACTCCAACTTGCTGGGATGAAGTTGGGGAAAGAAAGCTATTAGGACCTGATCTCGTTGATGAAATGGCAGAAAAGGTCATATCTATTCAACAACACATAAGAGCAACTCACAGTCGACAGAAACGTTATGCTGACAACCGAAGAAAAGACCTAGAGTTTGAAGTGGGTGATAAAGTGTTCTTACAAATATCTCCCTGGAAGAGGGTTATGATATTTGGAAAGAAGGGGAAGTTTATCCCTAGATATATCGGTCCTTTCGAAATACTGGATCGTGTTGGGAAGGTAGCTTACCGATTGGTGCTTCCACCGAATCTCCCTCAAGCTCACGATGTGTTCCATGTATCTCTCCTGAGGAAGTACATACCTGATCCTTCACATGTACCTAGCTCAGAAGTTGTACCGCCGGACCAAGATCTTTCTTATGAAGAATAACCAATAGAGATTTTGGATCGTAGCGAAAAAGTCCTACAAAGCAAGACCACGAGATTGGTGAAAGTTTTATGGAGGAACCACCAATTAGAAGAAGCTATATGGGAGCTTGAGGAAATGATGAGGGAGAGGTATCCTCATCTGTTTGTTACAAAGTGACGAATTTCGAGGGCAAAATTCATTTTAAGGGGGGTAGAATGTAAAAACCGAGACTTTTATGAGAAATAGTTTGTTTTATATAAATCATCAAAGAAATATATCACTACACACAACACTAGCATGGCTTGCTTTACACGCAACTACGGCCTTCCTCGATAGCTTGCGTCGTACGACATACCAAGATTCACTAAACAATGATATGCTAGTAAAATATTATTAAAACTAGCCGTTATGAATAGTAATAACCACTTTTTGAAATTTTATAAATTTTATTTTTTCAAATTGGACTTCATTTTTGGATTCGGAATATCGAAATTAGCCTAGGGTGAAATTTTGGTATTTTTCTAAAAACATTCAATTTTTGATGAATAGTGAAACCACTAAGTGGTAGTTAAAAAACTAAATTTTTCATAAAACTTAATTTTACCGCTTTTGTTTATGGAATTTTGAAAATCCGAGAGACACAGTTGATGTCATTAAGTAAAATATGGTTCAATGAGATGAAAATAATTTTTTGGTGAATAGTAACTTTTTACTTTGTTTACCACGGTTAAAAGTAAATAGGGTAATTAAGGGTAAAATGATATTATTATTACCCTAAAACATGTCCTAATTCTATTGGACAAGTTAAATTCGACCAAAAACAACCTTACGAATAAAATATGACCATTTAGCCCCAGTTGGATTAGATTAGGACATTTATTATTAATTTATTTAAAGAATGGTTAAAATAGTTAAAATCAAAGATTAATAAGAAAATCATTTTTAATATAGCGTTATACATAAGATAAAATCGACTATAAATATTAATTAGAAATCTAAAAAGATTTCATACTTAATAGTATTTTATTTATAATTTTTAGACATTAAATAAATTAATTTATTTATGACACAACGATGATGGAGTAATTATCTTTTTAATTAAATATTGACATAATTGATGTTATAAATACCCAAATAAATGTAATTTGAGACATTTAATGAATTACACTAATTTTATAGGTTAATATGACATGTTAGTAGTTATATAAGTAACTTGTTTCTAACTAATCATTCTGTTATGATTTTCAAAAAAATCAATTACTAAATAGTGTCAAAATTGACATAAAATAGTTTTTAAAGAAAATATTATATTATTAATTGTTATTTTATATTTAAAAATATATGGTTCGGCCAAATAACTTAGATAAGGTTATATATATTAATAATAAACAACTTGGGGTTCTTTTGGCTTGATATGATATGATAATTAACCTTATAGTGTAAGAAAACAAGAAGACACGGTAAAAGTCAAATTATCTAACTTAAAGTTAAATCTAAATGATAAGGTTACAATTGATACCTAAACTTGTATAAATTATATTGGATGAGATTATTTTGACACCTACCCACCTTAGCTTCTAAATATATCAATTTGGAGCTATTAAAAACCGAATTTGACTTTATAATAAAATAATATTTTTGGTTATTCCAAAGGTGCCCCTCTCCTCCCTTATAAAAGGGAAACTCCTCCCCCTCTTCCTCACACCACTTTGAGCCTTCATTCTCTTCCAAACCCTGCCAATTTCTCCTCTCCACTTCCCTAGAAACATCCTTGAGGTTCTTGTCTTCTTCAAAGACCTATTTTAGTGCCCTAAAAGGTGGTCTCAAAGAAGCACTTCAAAGAAGAGGTAATGTCCATTACCAATTCTTTCATCTTTATTTCTTCTTCCGCATCTTCTTCTTTAGTTTTTTCATTATGAAGTAATAACATCAGTATCACTCATATATGGATATGTTATTATAAGTATGAAACAACCCTATTTCACCATCTATCCATCCTACGGAAAAAGAAATCAACGCGTGTGCGTACGTACGTAATACCGTCTCCACGTCGAGGTGTAATCTATTTTCCACCACCACCATACTAGGATTGGTATAATGGTGTAAATAATGACTATATATGACTATTATAAAGTGATATTGATTCTGAAATAGTATACATACACTCCAATACAACTCCATGATCATAGGAACAATATCATCACTCGTGCGTACGTACGAAATACCGTCTCCACGATGTGATGCGACTCGTTCTACATGATCTTCATTTCATAATGATTATATAAATGAATTTAATTAATGAATATGATATATATTACAATAATAACATTTTGGAAATGATTTATCTATAACCTAAAGAGAAAAATAAGAATTTATTCGACAAAACATGCATAAGAACACAAAGTAATAAACACCCGAATAACAAGTAGCAATGAAATAATAATAATAATAAGCTAAGAATATGACCATATATGATATCATAACAATAATTATTATTATGGAATAAGTCAATAACATTATTTAAATCATTATACAGGAGGTTTAGAAACTTACAATGCAAATCTGACATAAGGTAAGGAAAATATCACAATCTCATTTTTATCCGAGATTGTTTATACTTTGAAATTCACTCGGGTGTATTTTGTCATCCACATCCATGTTTCCTCAATATGTAATATTATTTCCATACAACTACAATTGTTTAAATCCAATTTTACCCTTCGGTGATTTCTTAGTAAAAAATATGAAAGGAATCTTTTGTCGTTTTTCGTACGAGGTACTTTTTGACTTTTCCAAAAAAAAGTATGAGAAAAATGTTTTTTTTAACATATACGGCATGAATGGATTTTTAAAACATTATTTCCAAGAAGCATCCTTTACAAGTTTTAATGTTTATTTTTAATCAAATTCTTTTAGTTTAAAATTTCATGACATGTTAAGAATGGAAAATGTTTTTGAAGTAGAAAGGATTTTTTTTTTCAAGAATCGAGTTCATGTGTTTTATCAAAATTATTTTCTATCTACGATAATATAGTGTTCTGTTTCTATCCCTATTATTAAATTGATTTGAATATATTGTGATGGAATTATTTTTATGAATTCCTTTATCTTATATGAATTGTGTTATGATGTCATGATGTTTAAGTATCCCATTTTTATTACATGGGTTATGAAATGATGTATGATTTATGATTTTGTGGCACACATAAGAATGGTATCATTATGAGATGGGTGGGACCTATATCTCTCTCCAATACATTGGGTAAATATTTTATATCTCATGAGATAGACATGGCTGGAATGGTAGGTTATACCGGTTCAGTGAAACAGGACTGAAACGAGGAGTGAACTCGGTTCAGAAATGGACTTTGTCCGCTAAGATAGTCTTGGCAATGAGTCTTGACTAATAAGAAATGATTCTCTATGATTATGTGTGTATGCCAAAAAGTTTCATGTTTTATGTTATGATTATTGGGATTCAATTTCACTAATATGATTTATCCCATGTTATGAAATTATGCTCTCTTTTGCAGGTTAAGATTTCCAAAAGTTCTGTTCTTATGAATATGATGTGATTGATATTTCTTTTTTTACCCTTACAGAGCATTTGAGCTCGCCCTTTTGTATGTTTTCTTTCCCCAGGTCAGGAAGAAGGTTATTAAGTAAGATATGCCAAAACGGAATATAGATATGATGAAATAAATGGGAGAAAGTGTAGACGCTTTATGAACCAGTTGTTTATGTTTCCCAGTTTCTAAAGACACTATACCTATAGGGTCCATTCGTGGTTATGTTATATGTTATAATAAGAATGCTTAAATTCTGATGTAATAACAATTTATGTAAATTATGGGTCGTTATATTATTCATCCTTTTTTCGATAATTCGTTGAAAATAAGATACAAATGTTCTTTAGATTTACATAATCGTTCAACCCATATGCACCACACCTTCAATTGATTATGATTTTACTATTGATCATCCAAATTATTATCCCCCACCCACAAACATCCATGATCTATGCACAATTTATTTATTCATTCATTTTTTTTAGAAATTTTTGTGATTTTTAGGGTTTGTTCAGGCTCAGTACTAGATGGAAATGTTGATTAAGGACTACGGTGTGATATCAGTGATGAAGTGAAGCAATTAAGTTGAAATACAGGAAAACAATTTAAATGATCTTCACCATGATTTCATGGCCAATTATCTAGAATGGGACATATGGGGTTCTACAACATTTAAATACAATATATTTCTATACACGAGGATATAAAAAGAATTCAATGGGTGTATATCCATGAATAGGGGATGATATTCTCAATATATTTAATCAAACTGGCGTAAACCACAAATTGATGAGTCCCAAATAATGATTTGATAATAAATCATTGAAGAACACACTTACCAATAACTGAAGATATGCATAATTTTTATATGTCTCAATATTCTCCAATCTAGAGTTTTGTCATCATCTGAGATGATTCTCTAATGGAAGGATAAAGGAGAATCTCTCAGCATATCCTGGGATTATGAGGCTAAAACTAGGTGAATTGACATGGCATTGTACTTATAGATTTTCTAAATATATTAAAATGAATTACTTTAATAATTTAATAAATAATTAATCTATTAAATGTATTTTCAATGAGTGAAGTGTCTAAATTCCTTGTACCAAACAATGTTATGTTGTCCTCACGGTAGACACCGTGTTCTAGACTCAACCATGTTATCAAATTTTTAATTTCATATTCATTTTAATAGTTATCATGTTTCCATTGAGAACCATGCATGTGTAATATAACACATAATTAATTTTTTTATAAAATAAATTTTGGGAACACTAGTCCATAGAATCTCACTCAATAATATTTCCTAGATCTTAAAAAATATATATATGAATATATCAAATTATTACAACACAAAAACTGGGTCTCTACAAAACTCAAGCCTTCAATATTTTCATCCTTAAAAGGAATAACTAAACTACTTACCTAAGAAACATAGCCCGTACTTGGCTCTAGCGATCCCAGTAACTCTCATGCATGTTCTCATCCTTCCACAACATGTGAACCAAGGGGATGGTCCATCTACATGGGGTCCTCTATGGTTGATCCTCAATCAACACCCAATGCTCTATAAAGGTGGATAAATTCTAAATGTTTAGCTCTCCCATGTTGATGAAATGTGTGGGTCAATGCATGTATCTTTTCAACTATGAAATGTGGAAGACAACACGCACCATCTCCATCTATAGGGGTAGGGAAATGTGGTAAAAACCCTCACAAACCTGTACATAATCTTGAATGGCCCGATGAACCATGGGGATAGATTTACTCCTTGGTCAAAACTCTGTAATCCTCTTGGTGTGGAGACTCTCTGAAAAAAATGTTCTTTCTACATGAACTCCAAGGGCCTAAGCTGGTGATCTATATATGATTTTTCTACACTAGGACATCCTCATCCATTCGCAGATGACATAGACCTTCTCTGTTGTCACCTAGATCATCAATGGGCCATTGAGATATTTCATTCCAATCAATATCCAGCATAAGGGTGACATTTCAGGTCTCACATACAGGGCCTAAAACATTTCATGCTGATATTAGAGTGGTAACTAGTTTTTTATGTATGCTCTACCGAGGGAAATTTATCCTCCAAGATCTGACCAAAGCATATCATGGAAGCCCTCATTATATCCTCTAACACCCTGGATAGTGAAGTTATTCAGCCCATCGAGGTGGGGATGATGGGTTTTACTCATACATTTTTGGGTCCTGAATGTCTCCAATATTCATCTCTCTAATATTGATGTAAAACATGTGTTGTCATTGGAGACATTCATTGAGGGGACCCTAAGAAGGTGAATGATATCTCGTATGTACATATTCCCCAAACTATCCACTATATTCTGATCAATGATAGATAGAAAGTGTGTCGACTTTGTGAGTTAGTCAAGTATCACCCAGATGGTGTCATGGCCCTTTTTGCATGGAATACCATTCACAATGTCTGTGGATAAATCATCCTACTTCAACTCTAGGGTATCATGGGGTAGCAACAAACCTGTTGTAACTTGGTGCTCATCCCTCACTTGCTGACAAGTGAGGCATCAAGAGACAAAACCAGATATGCTTTGTCTCATGTAGGACCACCAAAACATCCTCTGAGGGTCTCTGTACATCTTACCAACACCAGAACATTCATCTAGGTTATAACTTTGGATCTCTCGTGTCACCTCCTCCAACATTGTGACTAGAACCATTATTCATCCATGAAAAAGGATGACATGATTCCCTCCTTCAGTATATCCATATCGTGAATCTACTATAGATATCTGGTCACAAAATTATTCAAAGAAAATGTATCCTAGCTAGGAATATATCACATTCTTGATAAGTTGAGTATTCGTCACCATTTACTACATATATGTTTCACCATTATGATCCACCAGGGTCAGTTGCAGGGAAGTAACTACATTGAATCATCATCCACTAAGCGAGCATGGGACATCTTACTAAGGGAATCTACTACCATGTTTCCCTTCCATATATTGTAAAATTATACAAATTCATATTCCTATAGGAACTCAGTAAATTTTCATTATATCACGTTACGGTCACTTTGTGTGAATGAATACATGAGACTCTGATAGTCTTAGTAACCCAAAAATTTCTCTTCCAGAAGATAGTGCTGCCAAATTCTCCAGATAAAGACTAACAAATCCATATATAGGGAATGAGTCATCCATATCTACTCATGGGGTATCAACTGCATTGACCTATATGTGATAACTTCTTATCACCGCATTAATACACAATTGATTCCATCTGTTGAGGCATTATAATAAACCACTTACTACAAACGCTCCTATGGTAGTCTCAACAGAGGATCAATCATCTAACTCTGCCTAAAATCCTCAATGTACCTCTAGCACTACTTTGACTATTTAAATTTAAACAATTTTCTTGTCAGGTCGGTCAATGCGGATGGAACTATAGATAAGTATGTCATAAACCTCTTGTAGTACCCCTCCATTCATTGAAAACTCTTCACCTATGACATGCTCTAAGGTGGCTCCCAAGAAAGAAGTACATTTATCTTAGTTGGTTCCGAGGATAAACTTTTCTCATAAATTAAATTCACTAAATGTTTAAACTTATGAATATAGACTTGGCACTACAAGTGTTTCTCATGAATCTGGTTCACTTGATTAATATCTAGAACCATACTCAAGTGCTTTGTATTCTTCTTCTACAATGCAATGTAAATGATTAAGTTATTGATGAAGATGACCAAAAACTAGTCCAAGTATGTCTAGATGTCATGTTTCATCAAATCCCTAAACATGGTGAGGGTATTCATCACACCAAAGGGAATCACTAGTAACTCATATTGTCTATAGTGATATATGATTTAAAACATTGGAATATCATCGTCACGAACCCTCTACTAGTGGTAGAAAAACCTAGGATCGATCTTCAAAAACCATCTCATTTATCACAATTGGTTGACAAGGTCTTCAATCCTAGAAAAGGGGTAATCTTTTGTTATCATTGACTAGTTCAGGTGTTGATAATCCATGAAAAGCTGCAATCTCTTGTCATCCATTTTCTCGAACTACACTAGAGTTGTACAGGGGGACACTCTAGGCCTAATGAAACCCTTATCTGTAAGTTCCTCTCACTACAAAAATAGATACCATACCTTGGTAAGAGTCATATGATATTCCATAGAAGATATTCAAGAAGTCCTAAGATGCATGTTTATGAAAAACTCCATCTCCCATCATAGAGGTTGCCGGAGAAAATCCCGAGGAATAAGACCATATAATCCTCAATGACTGAAGGAATATGTATGCCTGAATAACCATACACACCAAGGGCTATACTCACTATCTGATTGGTGATGGGTTTCATCCTCCTACTCTTAGAACCAACTTTCTCGGTCATGAGATCTATCTCACCAAAAAAGGAAAATATCATCCCATCAGTGCATAGTAATTTGACTTCTCTATTGGGACAACTGATCTAGTCACATACCGTGGACAACCAATCCATACATAATATTACATTATATGGTTCCCTCATGATGGCAAAAAAGTGCCACTTTAAGCTCTCTCTACCATGTGATAGTTTACACTATATCTAGATAAAAGATACACATAAAGCATTACCTATAGGAACCTCAACATGAAGAAGATGGGCTATGGCCTCAACTGGGAGCTCAAGGTATTACATCAAGATTATATAGATAAAGGAATGACTAAGACATATTTCTATTAGTTCTAAATCATGATTATAATAAACACATTTTTAACCACTAATCATATCATGTGTCAAAGGGTCATAAGACTCCAAAGCCATTAGTAGTCCCCGAACTCAACCACCATCTCCCAAACCCTATCATAGCTTCTGGATAGTGTTGGGGGAAGGATTGTTTAGTATCATCCACAAACCATATCTTCTTCTTCTCCTATTATATATCTGCCACATTGGTGACCACCCTTTCCTCGTCTAGGAGATACCTTGTCACATCACAGGCTCTGCTATGGTAGTCCATCAACTACCTACCTGTGCTCCTCAACAGGTCTGTTTTGAAATTAAAATGAAATCTGAATTCACCCATCACAAGAGTATAATAAACCCTATATAGGATAACGTATTTATATAAATTTTCCCTGCACCACATAACCACGCACCCAATCTTAATTGAGAAATGACTTCATTTGTCGATATCCTACTGACCGGAAAAAACTAGATGTTGCAGACGAATCAACTCTGGGACGCCCACTACCAACTCTATTTATCTAGTTTCCCCCTAATGTAAATATTTGAATCACTAGTTCCTTATACAGCTCCCTATCATAGGTGGGAATTCACAAGTACCCCAGGTGGTCATGGATCTCTCTGTTGAGTCCCTACTCAAACTTCTATGCTTGGAAGTAGCCATTCCTGATCATGTCAAGGGAGGTCAATGTAAGGTTTCTAAACCATGTTTTATACACAACCCCCATCATCCATCCCTATTTTATCTCTAAAATCACATAAATCCAATGTGAGAACAAATATGAGTGGAAGTACTCCCCACAAAACATCTTCTAAAAGTCAGTCCATGAGAGTGTTTACTCATCGTGCATATGTGTGACAAGGATCCACTACTACCACGAATATCAATGGAAATGTTTAGATACTAGTGAAACCACATGATCCATTGAGATCCAAACGATCCTGAAGATACAGACCATCGAATCTATCCAATCTTCTACTGCCTGAGGATCTGGAACTCTACAGAAAGTGTCACCAGGCACATTAACTAATAGAGAGTGCTAATATAGTGTGTTTCCTCAGCCTCATCTATTGGGATGATATTCTGTTTGATAGGTGTAGGTTCTTCTACCTTCCCACTTGGGGGAAGGGGGTAACGGGGTTGACCCTAAACCGGGGCCTCATTTATCATCACATCATCTTCACTATCAATAACTGTTATCTTAGAGAGATGTATTTGTGGAGGCATCCTAATATTTTTTAAGACATATCATGGTTAGATGAGCATATATATATATATATAACAAAAATGGGGATATGATTCAATAATGACAGTAAAATACTCAATTCTATATGATGTGTGTACCACTGATCCATCCGACTAATGTCTCTCTATGACAAGTAAACATGTAGGTAGTTAATGTACTAGTGAATAGAGATGTCATTCACCTGCACCATAAATGGATTCCTTGGGTTGACTGAAACACTCAAAACACATTCACAATGTCTCCCTAAACCCAAACAAATACTCATATAGGGACTTATCTGAACAACTTCCAATGGATCAGACCACCTCTAATACCAATATATCATGTCCCAACCCATTCTGGGGCTTGAGTTGCAACTACCCAAAGCGTGCCTCCATGGGCCAGAGGCTAGAGACCAACCCAAAAAAATAAATATCATAGGGATTCCTTGTCATAAGTATGTCTACACACACACATTAATCTATATTAAAAAGTGCAGAGGGAGTAAAATAAAAAGAATTCGAAAGCTAAGGGAATAACCATGTGTGAAAAATTTCTAGATAGTATATGGTTATGGTAGTTTAAATTTAAATTAAATGGAAATAATACATGCCCAAAAAAATATTTCTCCACCTGAAAAATGAGAAATTAAACTTTTGAGAGAGCCCATCTCTTGAATCCCATGTTTTAACACCAATATATGATCCAAATTACCAGGTATCCCTAAGCTCCTATAATGTGACCACCAACCTACCCTTCATCTTCACAACACATTACATGGGTGGGTAAATCCCAGGAAGGGGTGAGTATATACATTCCCAATATGACACTCCAAAAGATAAAGGGGGGTAGAAAGAGATACAAATGAAATAGAAAGATAGTAGATGGAAGATGAAGTCAAAGTGAATAGCTCAACCCAAACCAAGTGTGAATGTAACCTCATCTAAGAATAAGAGTAAGACATGGTGAGTAGTTGAAATACACATAAATCCTTCTCCAACTATAGTAGGACTGTAGACTCATCCAACCATGAGAATCTAAACCAAGAAACAGTGTGGCATACCGCATGGATATTCTCCTCTCAAGGAAGAAGTGTAACCAAATACATGGTGTGGATAAATTAGAATATATATATTCATCATCATGATAATCCCAACCAATAGTGTAAATGGATGTCCATATCATAGACCAACCGAAGAAAAAGATTAATTGGTCATTCTAAAATTTTATCCAAGATTCCCAACATCTCATGTCTATCCCCATAAGTAACCATGAAAGTCAAACTATTCTATGTGACCATGTAAATTAGAAAATAGGGCACAAACTTGAAGTATAGGACCCATGACCTAGTGAAATATGAGGGATCCACTATGATAGTCATCGAGGACTCCAATACCCGGCTCTACTAGAGGGTCAACTCGGTAGCCTTCAAGGACTCCAATACATAGATCTACAGGCGGGTTAAATATGTAGTCATTGATGAAACCACTATCAATATATACTATAAGGTCAACTAGGTAGTCATTGAGGACTTAACTACCTAACTATATTGGACGGTACAACACGATGGTCGTTGAGGACACCACTCTCTAGATCTACTGGAGAGTACAACTCAGTAGTCATCAAGGACTCCATTGCCTAGTTCTACTAGAGGGTAAAACTCTATAGTTTCTGGTGATCTGGTATGATCACTTCCATCATTAATCATCACCTAACCAAGAAAATTTCCTATAATAGTTAAAATAATATCTCAAAATTCACAATCAGGGGAGCCATCATGTTCTACATGGAATAATACTCAGGATAGGAATCTTCCTGGCTAAAATTAGGGTTCAAACCTAGGAGATATGATATTTAGATGTTCCTAAAAATAACCAAGGAGTATATGGTGTCTGAGGTGACCCACAAGGTGTATGGTGCGGCTCCACCACCTATATGTGTCCCTATCCAGAACACAGCTTCCAATCCATGTAAGAGTACACACTATGTAGGGGGACTACATGGAGTGTCCAAGCTACCTAGTGGCCAATTCATGTCCCTCTTACAGTGTCTGTATATTAAGCTCATTTTAATGAACATTGTTAAATAGTTTGTTTCTTCACATAGGGTATCTACCATGTGATATATCTGTGTCTATGTACAATGGTACATGGACATGTTTCAATCCATGTATGGCACATGGATCCTTGCCTGTGTGACACATCCCATGGATTTTCCACCTTTGGATGAGGTACATGATGTGTAGGTGGGATACACATTGTATCATCCTTCTGATTTCCAAAAACCCTAACCACTTCACTTAAAGGGATACATGCTATGTGTTATTCCTTATACACAGTGTGGAGTTAGGATTTTCATAGAATTCCATATCTGTAACCTTCCCATTGAATCCGTTCATTACACCACAGATCTTTCCTCACATCCACTCAACATTATTACATCTAGGAATTGTTTTCTAAATATTGGTTTCCAATGTTTCTCAGGGGTTTTTCATCATTCAATCCATACAAACCGTACCTTCCATCAAGGATGATTCATCCCTTGGTCATTCGAATGATTATACACCACCCAAAAACATCACATATCATCCCTTACATCATCGATTTGTACCTCTTTTATGATACTGTTGCGATTTCGATGGTTTGATTAGGCTTGGTACCACCCACCATTTTCAAACTGGGATCACGAGGTCTAACCAGTGATGAACATGAAGAAAAGAGGTGAAAAAAACAAGAAATTTTTTTAAAATATCATTTCAATGTTTTCTTTTCCAACAATCAAAAACAAGACATTCAGTGTTATGAAACATGAAAAAACAATAATTTTTTGTTCATAGGTTCTTAAAAAGGATGTAATTTGAACAGATCAAAAAACATGGATCAATGTAATCAATCTATTTTATAAAAATCAAATAAATCACAAATTTAAGAGTCTTACTTAGATATTGGATCATTTTTCATCTAGGAACATGCTCAACAATGATTTATGGAAGCCATTATTTTCATTACACCCTCATTTTCACTGATCCGGAGTTTTGTCAATGTCTGAGGTGATTCACCAATGGAAGGAGGATAAAAAATCTTACAAGAGATCAAAAGATTATGATTCTAATCCAAGGAGAATCTATATGGTTGTATACCTATACATTTTCAATTTAGGATAAAATTAATAAATAAATTATTTTATTTATTAATTAATCCACTGAACATATTGCCAATTAGTGGAGATTCATAACACCTTGCAGTGAATTATTTTATGTTGCAACTATGATAAGTGTCTCATTACAGACACAACTGTTATCTTGGATTTTTATATGTTATTCCATTTAAGATTTATGCCATTTTATTTAAGAACCATGCATGCATAATATAAAATATATAAAATATTTTTATAAAATTATTTCAGAGCACATTGAGCCTCAAAATCAGATTCTGTCTTAGTGCCTAGTTCATGAAATATATGTAGAAATATTTAAAAGTATTACAATGAAAAAAATAGGTCTCTATAGAAAATACTTGTTTCATCTAATATTTCACCTTGAGAAAATTATTAACCACATCAAATTCTTAAATTTGGGAATAAATATTAATTAAGAGTCATTATTTATTCCTCATAGCTTTTCCATATCCATTCACCATGTTTCAGAAAACCCATTATGATTTATCAAATTTTTTATTTTTTAGCAATTGAATTAGTTTACATGTATTAGTATTATCAATTTTAATAACCTTTTCATGAATAGATTTTCAACATATCTTTCCATTAAATATTAATTATAATTTTTTAGCTATGTAATGTCTAATAAAATCATTAACTATATTATTTTTCTAAATTTAAATTCAAATAATGTATTTTTATTTGTTGATATTGTTCCTTCCATTTAATTTATATAACCTTGTTTATATTTAATATATTATGTAAATTGAATAATATAGATTTCCACATTCCTATTCTATGTAATTCTAATAATATAATTCTATATTCATTGATGACTTTTGATAGTGACATTTATTTTCATTTTTTTAATATTATTAATTGCTATTGAATTGATTTTCAAGGTCATTATTTATCATGCTGATATCATTAATTTCAATTATATTTATTATAGTTGTTTTAGGAATTTTAATACATTAATATTGTAATTGTGTCTAAGAAATATCCCCTCACCACCTTTTCTCAAAAAAATCCATTTCACCTTCCCTGATCAAAATGTAATGTGTATTTTTTAAATATTCAATATTATTTAAGACATAGATACTAGGTCTATCACATTTCCTAGTGATTCTTCTCTAAAATGGTGCTGAAAAATTCTTATTTTGATATGACAATAGTGGTTATAATTGACTCATTCCAATAAATTTAAGATAGAAATTATGTAATTAACATCGTCCTTTAAATGTTGTTTATTTTTCAATTTCTCCTACCTACTACATCATTTTGTTAAGGATTCATAACTAACAAGTATAGTTAAAAAATCTAATGAATATTGTATCTTTTTTTCTCCAAGGAATTGAATACTTTCATATTATTTTCAGATCTAAATATGATGAAATTATTCACACTCATCTTTTTTGTTATCCATATATAGTTATTTAAATTATCTAGCACTTTAGTTTTAAAAATTATCATAAATATCCATCATATACTACTATAACCATAATTTTATAATTCATAGAAATGTTGACCATTACAGCCTCTTAGATTTATTATAACAACTATTTTAAAATTCAAAAACTCCTTAAAGTATTTAAATTTATATATTTAATATTTTATATCTATTTTTTTATTTTCCTCTTAAAAATCAATACAAAGTAAAACCTGGTCTTAATTTTTTATTAGAGAATAATTAAAATACCAATGAAATGTCAATTTTTTCAATGAGTATTAATTAATATTACCAATATAATGATTCTATTACTATTTTACATCCACTGAGAGAAAATAAGATTCTTTTGAATCATTAATTTAATAATGGTAACATATTGTTCTATTTTCCAGTAGAAAATTAGAAATATGTTTTCTATTAATAGTAAAAATCATATGTTTAATTTTTTTAACATTACCAAAATAAAAAAAGGTGACCCAAATAATAAAAATTGTGTCTTAATTCATTAACATTGAGAACATGAACCTCATTTAGGTCCTTTACTCTAATTTAATATTTATCAATTGACCTTATTCTAAGTGAACCATTATTTTAAAACTATACAATTATATCCTTAATCTTGTTTATATTTATATAAAATTTACTACCACTTCCTCATGATCTTTATGTGGTATAAAATTTACACGTTTTCAATATACTAAAATATTATCCACTATCAAGGATACACATTTGATATAACGACCCATACTTTACATACATTGTTAATACTTCAAAATTGAAGCACACTTATTACAACATATGACAAAACCACAAAGGACCGTATAGGTATAGTGTCTTTAGAAACTGGGAAACATAAACAACTGGTTCATAAATCTTCTACAGTGTCTCCCATTTATTTCATCATATCTAGGGTCCCTTTTAGCATATTCTACTTAATATCCATCTTCCTGACCTGGGGAAAAGAAAACATAAAAGGGTGAGCTCAAATGCTCAGCAAGGCAAATAAAGGAAATAAAAATCATATCATATCTTTTTTAAAATCATAACCTGCAAAAGAGATCATAATATCTTAACATGGAACAAATCATAGAAGTGAAAATGAGATCCCCATAATCATAACATAAAACTTGAAACTTTGTGGCATGCACACATAATCATGGAAAGTCATTTCTTGTTAGTCATGACTCATTGCCAAGACTATCTTAGTGGACAAAGTCCCTTTCTGAACCGAGTTCACTCCTCGTTTCAGTCCTGTATCACTGAACCGAAATAAACATCCGTTCCAGCCATGTCTATCTCATGAGATATAAAATCTTTACCCAATGCATTGGAGGGAGATATAGGTCCCACCCATCTTATAATTAATCCTTTCTTATGTGTGCCACATAATCATACATCATCGCATAACACATGTAACAAAAATGGGATTCTTGAAACATCATGACATCATAAATCAATTCATATAATATAATGGAATTCATAAAAATAATTCCATCACAACATGATCAAATCAATGTAATAATAGGGATAAAAACATAACCCTTTATTATCGTAGATGGAAAATAATTTTGATAAAACACTTGAACTCCATTCTTGAGGAAAATATTCTTTCTTCTTCAAAAACATTTTTCCTTTCATAACATGTCATACGACTTTAAAATAAAAGAACTTGATTAAAAATAAACATGAAAACTTGTAAAGGATGCTTCTTGGATTTAATGTTTTAAAAATCCATTCATGCCGTATAAGTTAAAAAAACATTGTTCGTACTTTTGTCAGAAAAGTCAAAAAGTACCTCGTACGACAAAAGATTCCTTTCATAGATATTACTAAAAACTCACCGAAGGGTAAAAATGGATTTAAACAATTGTAGGTGGATGGAAATAATATTACATATTGATGAAACATGGATGTGGATGATAAAATACACCCCAGTAAATACTTACGAATAAACAATCTCAGATAAAAATGAGATTGTGATATTTCCCTTACCTTAGGTCCGATTTGCTTTGTACGTGTCCGAAGCCCCTGTATAACGGTTTAAATAATGTTATTGACTTATTCCAGAATCATACATATTGATATGATATCATATATGGTCATATTCTTAGCTTCTTGTTAGTAATATTTCATTGTTACCTATTACTCGGGTCTTTATTGCCTTTTGTTCTTATGCGTGTTTTGCCAAATACATTCTTATTCTTCTTTTAAGGTTATAGATACGTTATATCCAGAATGGTATTAGTGTAACATATATCATATTTATTCATTCAATTCATTTATATAATTACTATGTAATGATGATCATGTAGAACGAGTCGCTTCACATCGTGGAGACGGTATTCTGTACGTACGCACGAGTGATGATATCATTCCTATGATCGTGGAATTGTATTGGAGTATATATATATATATTATTTCAGTATCAATATTACTTTATAATAATCATAAATATTTACTCATTACACCATTATACCCATCCTTGTAAAGTGATGGTGGAAAATAGATTACACCATGGCGTGGAGACGGTATTCCGTACGTACGCACGCGCGGTGATTTCATTTTTCCGTAGGATGGATAGAAGTTGAATTAGGGTTGTTTCATATTTATAATAACATATCAGTATGTAATTAATACTGATGTTATTACTTTATCATGAAACAACTAAAGAAGAAGTTGAAGAAGAAAGAAATTGAAAAGATCGGTAATTGATATTACCTCTTCTTTGGAACGCTTCTTTGAATCCTCCACTTAGGGAACTATGATTTGTCTTTGAAGAAGACCAGGACCACTAGGATTATTCTAGGGAAGTGGAGAGGATAAAATGGCAGGGTTTGGACGATCTTGAGTGCTCAAATTGGTGTGAGGAGGAGGGGGAGGAGGTGCCCTTTTATAAGGGAGGAGAGGGGCACCTTAGAAATATCTCAAAATATTATTTTATATGAAAGTCAAAATCGGTTTATAATGGTTCCAAAGGATCTTATTTCGAAGCTAAAGTGGGGATGGGTCGAAATACTATCAACCAATATAATTTAGACAAGTTTAGGGTATTATTTTAACCTTATCAATTATATTTAACTCTAAGTTAAATAATTTAACTTTTACCATGTCTTTTTGTTTTCTTTCACTATATGGTTAATACACTTACTATAACATGCCAAACGAACCCCAAATTGTTTATTATTAATATATATATCCATATCTAAGTCATTTGGCCGAACCTTAGATTTTTATGAATAAAATAACAATTAATAATATTATATTTGATTTAAAAACTATTTTGTGTCAATTTTGACACTATTTGATATATGATTTTTGTGAAAGTCATAACAGAATTATATGTTCGAACCAAGTTGATTAAATCAGCAATAATATATCATAGTAACCTAGAAAATTAGTGGAATTCATAAAAAGTCTTAAATTACATTTATTGTGGTGTTTAAAACATCAATTATGTCAATATTTCATTAATAAGATAATTACTGCATCATCATTGTGTCATAAATAAATTAACTTATTTGATGTCTAAAAATTACAAATAAAATACCATCATGTAGGAAATCATTTTAGCTTTCTAATGAATATTTAAAATCGAATTTATCTTATGTATAACCCCATATTAAAAATGATTTACTTATTAAACGTTGATTTTAACTATTTTAACCCTTCTTTAAATAAATTAATAATAAATGTCCTAATCTAATCCAAGTGGGCCTAAATGGTCATATTTTATTTCTAAGTTTGTTTTTGGTCGAATTACACTTGTCCAATAGAATTAGGACATGTGTTAGGGTAATATTAATATCATATTTACCCTTAGTTACCCTATTTACTATTAACCGCGGTAAAAATAGTAAAAAGTTACTATTCACCAAAAAAATATTTTTATCTCATTGAACCACATTTTACTTACTGATATCAACCGTGTCTGTCGAATTTTTGAAATTCCATTCACAGAAGCGGTAAAATTAAGTTTTATGCAAAATTCAGTTTTTAACCTACCACTTAGTGGTTTCACTATTCATCAAAAATTGAATGTTTTCAGAAAAATACCAAAATTTCACCCTAGGCTAATTTCGATATTCTGAGTCCAAAAATGAAGTCCATTTTGAAAAATAAAATTTATAAAATTTCAAAAAGTGGTTATTACTATTCATAACGGCTAGTTTTAATAGCATATTGTTGTTTAGTGAAACTCGGTATTGCGTACGACGCAAGCTATCGAGGAAGGTCACGATTGTGTGTAAATCAAGCCAAGCAAGTGTTGTGTAGAAAAAGATTCCTTTGATGATTCATATAACATAAAAGTCTCGGGTGTTACATTCTACCCCCCTTAAAAAGAATTTCGCCCTTGAAATTCGTCACATTGTAACAAACAGATGAGGATACTTCTCCCTCATCATATCCTCAAGCTCCCATGTAGCTTCTTCAAGTTGGTGGTTCCTCCATAAAACTTTCACCAATCGAGTGGTCTTGTTTTGTAGGACTTTTTCGCTACGATCCAGAATCTCTATCGGCTGTTCTTCATAAGAAAGATCTTGCTCCAGCGGTACAACTTCTGAGCTGAGTACATGTGAAGGATCTGGTATGTACTTTCTCCGGAGAGATACATGGAACACATCGTGAACTTGAGAGAGATTCGGTGGAAGCGCCAATCGGTAAGCTACCTTCCCAACACGATCCAATATTTCGAAAGGACCGATATATCTAGGGCTCAACTTCCCCTTCTTTCCAAATCTCATAACCCTCTTCCAGGGAGATATTCATAAGAACACTTTATCACCCACTTCAAACTCTGGGTCTTTTCTTCGGTTGTCGGCATAACTTTTCTGTCGACTCTGAGCTGCTCTTATGTGTTGTTGAATAGATCTGACCTTATCTGCCATTTCATCAACGAGATCAGGTCCTAATAGCTTTCTTTCCCCAACTTCATCCCAGCAAGTTGGAGTCCTGCATTTCTTTCCATAGAGAGCTTCATAAGGAGCCATCTGAATACTGGAGTGAAAGCTATTATTATAAGAAAATTCCACCAAAGGTAGGTGTTGATCCCAACCTCCTTTGAAATCCATAGAGCAAGCTCTCAACATATCTTCTAGGGATTGAATTGTTCTCTCAGACTGACCATCTGTCTGGGGATGATAAGCAGTGCTGAAACTCAACTCTGTATCCAGAGTATGCTGAAGTCTTCGCCAGAACTTTGAGGTAAATCTCGGATCCCGCTCAGATATAATAGAAAGTGGTACTCCATGCAATCTTACCACTTCCTTTACATATATCCTGGCAAGCTGATCTAGAGAGAAATCCTCTCTAATAGGAATGAAGTGTGCAGACTTTGTAAGACGATAAACTATGACCCAGATAGCATTATTTCCTTTTGATGTTTTAGGAAGTCCTGTGACAAAGTCCATAGTGATATTTTCCCATTTCCATTCGGGTATGGGTAATGGTTATAACATCCCCTTAGACTTCTGTCTCTCAGCTTTATCTTGTTGACAAACCAAGCATCGAGAGACATATTCAACAACATCTCTTTTCATGCCATCCCACCAGAAGTACTCTTTCAGGTCCCTATACATCTTCGTGCTTCCAAGATGAATAGAGAATGAAGAACTATGAGCCTCATCCAGCAGCTCCTTCTTTAATTCGGGGATGGAAGGAACACAAACCCGATTCCTGAACTTTATTATCCCATCACAATCAAGGTTGAATTCAGGAACATTTCTCACCTTCTTTTGTAACTCGACATCTTCTTTCTGTGCCTCTTTAATCTTCACATGTATAGATGGTTGAACATTCATTTTAGAAAGATAATATTTTTTCCCTTCCATTATAATTCCAAGATCCATCCTTTGTAAATCCATAAATATTGGATCTTTTGTGATCCTAATCATGGATAAACTAGCATGGTCTTGTCGACTTAATGCATCTGCCACCTTGTTTGTTTTTCCAGGGTGGTAATGGATTGAGCAGTCATAATCCTTAATCAGCTCCAACCATCTTCTTTGACGCATATTCAACTCCTTTTGTGTGAAAATATACTTTAAACATTTATGATCAGTATAAATATCACACCTTTCACCATAAAGGTAATGCCTCCAAATCTTTAATGCAAAGATTACCGCAGCCAACTCCAAATCATGTGTTGGGTAATTTTGCTCATGGATTTTTAACTGTCGTGAGGCATAAGCTATCACCATATCATTTTGCATAAGAACACACCCCAATCCCTTCTTGGATGCATCATTGTAGATCACAAACCTTTCTCCACTACAAGGCAGTGTGAGCACAGGTGCACTGGATAACCTTCTTTTCAACTCCTTGAAATTCTCTACACATTCCTCTGTCCAGACAAACTTTACTCCTTTCCGAGTCAACTTGGTGAGTGGATTAGATAATCGTGAAAAATCTTTTACAAAACGTCGATAATATCCAGCCAAACCAAGAAAACTTCGGATCTCAGTTACTGTTGTTGGTCTCGACCATCTTTCGATAACCTCTGTTTTTGCTGGATCCACAGATATCCCCTCTTTTGAGATTATGTGACCCATAAATGCAACTTTTTGAAGCCAAAATTCACACTTGGTAAATTTGGCATAAAGCTTCTCCTTTCTCAGGGTCTTCAATATAATTCTCAAGTGATCTTCATGCTCTTCCTTGCTCTTTAAATAGACAAGAATATCGTCTATAAAGACTACCACAAATTGATCAAGATAGTCTCTGAAGACTCTATTAATTAGATCCATGAAGATAGCAGGGGCATTAGTAAGACCAAATGGATTCACTATAAATTCATAGTGTCCATACCTTGTACGGAAAGCCGTCTTTGGTATATCCTCCCTTTTGACCCTTAATTGATGATACCCTGAACGAAGATCAATCTTGGAAAAGTATTGAGCTCCGCGTAGTTGGTCAAATAAGTCATCAATGTGTGGGAGGGGATATTTGTTCTTGATAATGATCTTGTTAAGTTCTCGATAATCAATGAAGAGTCTCATTGATCCATCTTTCTTCTTAACAAATAGAACAGGTGCTCCCCAAGGTGACGCACTAGGGCGTATGAATCCCTTATCAAGATTCTCTTGGAGTTGCTTCTTCAATTCCTTCAACTCAATTGGGGCCATTCTATAAGGTGTCTTTGAAATAGGCAAAGCACCCGGTACGAGTTCTATTGAAAACTCAACTTCACGATTTGGTGGAAGACCCGGTAATTCCTCCGGAAAGACATCATCAAACTCTCGTACAATGGGCATATTCTTAATCATGAGTTTCTCACCAACCATTTGAGATAAATAACCTTCATTTAATGGAATCAATACCCATAATATGGAAGAAATTTCCACTGGAAGATTATGTTCATCCTTGCATTGATATACGATCGTAGATTGATCTGGAATATGAAATGTGACTTCCCTTCTATGGAAATTGATATGAGCTCCATGTAGAGAAAGCCAATCCATGCCAAGAATCACATCAAATTCCACTAAAGGAAGGATCACAAGATTTTCAGGAATCACTTTCCCACAAACTTCGATCGGAGAAGAATTATAAACTTCTGATGCGACTGTTGTGCCATTAGGTGTTGTCACAACTAACTCAACATCTAATTGTTGAGGTAATATGGTGATACCCTTAGAAAATTCTTTAGAAATAAAAGAGTGGGTGGATCCAGAATCAAATAAAACCTTTGCTACTTTAGAGTGGATGGTAAGTGTACCTTTCACCACTTCGTTATCGTACTCCACATCACTAATAGAAATTGCATGTGACTTTCCTTTGTCTTTAGCCTTAAGATTTTGTTGACGTCGACCATCATCATCAACCCTTGGATTTGGGCATTGATTTGCATAATGCCCCATCTCCTTGCACTTGGAACATTGAAGTGTAGTAGGTTCATTCTGTGTATCCCTTCCTTTGTTTGCGTCATTAGACATCTTCTTCCCATTATCACGGCATTCAAATGCCCGATGACCTTCTTTTCCACATTTAAAACATTTACTTTTCCCTTTAAGACAACTCCCTCCATGTTTCATTGCACAATTTGAGCATAAGGGAAAGTTCATCTTCTTTTCAGTGTGCTCTTTAGAGTTTCCTTTAAATTCCATCTTCCTCTTCTTATCAAACCCATGCGACTGATGGGTTACTCCAATCTCCCTCTCGACTTTGAGAGAACATCGAACGATTTCCTCGTAGCTATTGAAGTCCCTTATGGATAACGACCTTCGAAGACTTGGTTTTAAGCCACTAAAGAATCGATCGATCTTACTCTCAGGTTGGATAATAATACCAGAAGCGTACCTTGCAAGTCTTGTAAAATTTTCTTCATAGGTACTAACAGATTCATCATCCCTTTGCTTCAGTTCAAGGAACTCTTTCTCCATCTTTGTTCGGAGAATACGAGGGAAGTACTTATTGAAAAATAAGTTCTTGAACTCGTCCCATTCCATAGACTCAATTTCATCCCTTTGCCTCGTATTCTTAATAAGATTCCACCATTGATCAACATCTCCTTCCAAACGATACACTGCTAGGATGACTTTATCATGTTCAGAACATTGAAGAACTGAAAATATCATTTCAGTAGTAATAATCCATTGTTCAGCAACTAATGGATCAGTAGACCCACTGAAAGAAGGTGGACGCTGGCTCATGAAGGATTCAACAGAATGTTGCTTCTTCCTTTGCTCGTTTGGAAGTCCTGCATGATTCATAGCTTGAGAAAGTTGTGTGAGCATGGCTACAAGATTTTTCATTCCAGCTCCCATATCGTTTGGTTGCTCAGGGGGAAAATCATTGCATTGCCCATCGCATTCCGCATTAACACGGTTTCTTCGGGTTCCAGCCATTGACTAAAACCAAGAAGAATAGTGTGAGCAACACTAAATATAATAGGAAAACCACATAATTCAAGAATAAAATTTTCATGCTTAAGGTCTTATCCTAGGTTATTCAAGGACATTTCTAAAACACTAAGATTGTGTTCTATTCTTAGACTTATCCTTAGGGTTCTTACTAAGGCTTTCACATCCTAGTTTCCAAAGGTTGACTATACCTTTCCTCTGATACCAACTATAACGACCCATACTTTACATACATTGTTAATACTTCAAAATTGAAGCACACTTATTACAACATTTGACAAAACCACAAAGGACCGTATAGGTATAGTGTCTTTAGAAACTGGGAAACATAAACAACTGGTTCATAAATCTTCTACAGTGTCTCCCATTTATTTCATCATATCTAGGGTCCCTTTTAGCATATTATACTTAATATCCATCTTCCTGACCTGGGGAAAAGAAAACATAAAAGGGTGAGCTCAAATGCTCAGCAAGGCAAATAAAGGAAATAAAAATCATATCATATCTTTTTGAAAATCATAACCTGCAAAAGAGATCATAATATCTTAACATGGAACAAATCATAGAAGTGAAAATGAGATCCCCATAATCATAACATAAAACTTGAAACTTTTGGAATGCACACATAATCATGGAAAATCATTTCTTGTTAGTCATTACTCATTTCCATGACTATCTTAGTGGACAAAGTCCCTTTCTGAACCGAGTTCACTCCTCGTTTCAGTCCTGTATCACTGAACCGAAATAACCTTCCGTTCCAGCCATGTCTATCTCATGAGATATAAAATCTTTACCCAATGCATTGGAAGGAGATATAGGTCCCACCCATATTATAATAAATCCTTTCTTATGTGTGCCACATAATCATACATCATCGCATAACACATGTAACAAAAATGGGATTCTTGAAACATCATGACATCATAAATCAATTCATATAAGATAAAGGAATTCATAAAAATAATTCCATCACAACATGATCAAATCAATGTAATAATAGGGATAAAAACATAACCCTTTATTATCTTAGATGGAAAATAATTTTGATAAAACACTTGAACTCCATTCTTGAGGAAAATATCCTTTCTTCTTCAAAAACATTTTTCCTTTCATAACATGTCATACGACATTAAAATAAAAGAAGTTGATTAAAAATAAACTTGAAAACTTGTAAAGGAAGCTTCTTGGATTTAATGTTTTAAAAATCCATTCATGCCGTATAAGTTAAAAAAAACATTCTTCGTACTTTTGTCGGAAAAGTCAAAAAGTACCTCGTACGACAAAAGATTCCTTTCATAGATATTACTAAAAACTCACCGAAGGTTAAAAATGGATTTAAACAATTGTAGGTGGATGGAAATAATATTACATATTGATGAAACATGGATGTGGATGATAAAATACACCTCAGTAAATACTTACGAATAAACAATCTCGGATAAAAATGAGATTGTGATATTTCCCTTACCTTAGGTCCGATTTTCTTTGTACGTGTCCGAAGCTCCTGTATAATGGTTTAAATAATGTTATTGACTTATTACATAATCATACATATTGATATGATATCATATATGGTCATATTCTTAGCTTCTTGTCAGTAATATTTCATTGTTACCTGTTACTCGGGTCTTTATTGCCTTTTGTTCTTATGCGTGTTTTGCCGAATACATTCTTATTCTTCTTTTAAGGTTATAGATACCTTATATCTAGAATGGTATTAGTGTAACATATATCATATTTATTCATTCAATGCATTTATATAATTACTATTTAATGATGATCATGTAGAACGAGTCACTTCACATCATGGAGACGGTATTCCGTACGTACGCACGAGTGATGATATCATTCCTATGATCGTGGAATTTTATTGGAGTATATGTATATATTATTTCAGTATCAATATTACTTTATAATAATCATAAATAGTTACTCATTACACCATTATACCCATCCTTGTAAAGTAATGGTGGAAAATAGATTACACCACGGCGTGGAGACGGTATTCCGTACGTACGCACGCGCGGTGATTTCATTTTTCCGTAGGATGGATAGAAGGTGAATTAGGGTTGTTTCATATTTATAATAACATATCAGTATGTATGTAATACTTATGTTATTACTTTATCATGAAACAACTAAAGAAGAAGAAGTTGAAGAAGAAAGAAATTGAAAAGATCGGTAATTGATATTACCTCTTCTTTGGAACGCTTCTTTGAATCCTCCACTTAGGGAACTAAGATTGGTCTTTCAAGAAGACCAGGACCTCTAGGATTATTCTAGGGAAGTGGAGAGGAGAAAATGGCAGGGGTTGGCCGAGCTTGAGTGCTCAAATTGGTGTGAGGAGGAGGGGGAGGAGGTGCCCTTTTATAAGGGAGGAGAGGGGCACCTTAGGAATATCTCAAAATATTATTTTATATTAAAGTCAAAATCGGTTTATAATGGTTCCAAAGGGTCTTATTTCGAAGATAAAGTGGGGATGGGTCGAAATCCTATCAACCAATATAATTTAGACAAGTTTAGGGTATTATTTTAACCTTATCAATTAGATTTAACTCTAAGTTAAATAATTTAACTTTTACCATGTCTTTTTGTTTTCTTTCACTATATGGTTAATACACTTACTATAACATGCCAAACGAACCCCAAATTGTTTATTATTAATATATATATCCTTATCTAAGTCATTTGGACGAACCTTAGATTTTTAGGAATAAAAGTACAATTAATAATATTATATTTGATTTAAAAACCAAATAGTGTCAATTTTGACACTATTTGATATATGATTTTTGTGAAAGTCATAACAGAA
The DNA here is from genome assembly GCA_963277665.1 of Viscum album. Taxonomy (NCBI): domain Eukaryota; kingdom Viridiplantae; phylum Streptophyta; class Magnoliopsida; order Santalales; family Viscaceae; genus Viscum; species Viscum album. Next base: position 1,906,699,292 of record OY728158.1, read on the forward strand.
TTATATGTTCGATCCAAGTTGATTACATCAACAATAATATATCTTAGTAACCTATAAAATTAGTGGAATTCATAAAAAGTCTTAAATTACATTTATTTTGGTGTTTATAACATCAATTATGTCAATATTTCATTAATAAGATAATTACTGCATCATCATTGTGTCATAAATAAATTATATTATTTGATGTCTAAAAATTACAAATAAAATACCCTCATGTGGGAAATCTTTTTAGCTTTCTAATGAATTTTTAAAATCGAATTTATCTTATGTATAACCCCATATTAAAAATTATTTACTTATTAAACTTTGATTTTAACTATTTTAACCATTCTTTAAATAAATTAATAATAAATGTCCTAATCTAATCCAAGTGGGCCTAAATGGTCATATTTTATTCCTAAGTTTGTTTTTGGTCGAATTACACTTGTCCAATAGAATTAGTACATGTGTTAGGGTAATATTAATATCATATTTACCCTTAGTTACCCTATTTACTATTAACCGCGGTAAAAATAGTAAAAAGTTACTATTCACCAAAAAAATATTTTTATCTCATTGAACCACATTTTACTTACTGATATCAACCATGTCTGTCGGATTTTTGAAATTCCATTCACAGAAGCGGTAAAATTATGTTTTATGCAAAATTCAGTTTTTAACCAACCACTTAGTGGTTTCACTATTCATCAAAAATTGAAAGTTTTCAGAAAAATACCAAAATTTCACCCTAGGCTAATTTCGATATTCTGAGTCCAAAAATGAAGTCCATTTTGAAAAATAAAATTTATAAAATTTCAAAAAGTGGTTATTACTATTCATAACGGCTAGTTTTAATAGCATATTGTTGTTTAATGAAACTCGGTATTGCGTACGACGCAAGCTATCGAGGAAGGCCGAGATTGCGTGTAAAGCAAGCCAAGCAAGTGTTGTGTAGAAAAAGATTCCTTTGATGATTCATATAACATAAAAGTCTCGGGTGTTACATTTGATCACTGGAGAAATTTACTAATGTTACCCATCTCAAACATACTAATTTTTAGACATGACGAATTATTAATTTATAGAATAAATGTTTTCCTCGTATTAAATATCATAGTATAAGAAATTATCTTCTCTTGGAATATAAATCTAACTCATAATCTCCAATTCCATTTATGGACCCTTTAATTGATTCCCCTTAGAATAAAAATTTCTCCTAAACATTAGTTTCCACTTTTCTATTCTTGATGATAAATTTAATGATTCATGACCAAAATATACACAATAATATAAATATCCATTTAATATATAGTTAATTTTATATATAATAGTTTTAAAATTATTTTTATTTTATTCTTTAATTTATATTATATTATTCCTCTTTGAAAATGAATAATCATTGAAAAAAGATCCCATATTATAATATAAAATACACCTAATTAATGGTATGATTGGGTAAGTCTTATTTGAAGACACCACTACATTTGAGAATTTCACTAAATTAATATTATTCCATGGGGAACCAACATTCATTAAATTCATTGTCTTATCATTAATTTGGGATACATTATAACATGATCACATTTAACCTTTCAGATGTGACCTTTAATTTCCTTATTATTCATCTAACATTGTTGAGGGTTCTCTATCCCTCTATATTTATTTCTCAATGAATATATTTATAAAAATTAGAATCTACTAAATTTTATACCGATAGTAAATAAATTTAATTGACTGTCTAGATTTAGTTTATCATAAAAATGTTACATTTAATGTGATGAATTAGATTAAACTTCTCATTCACTATAGCGGTCACACCAGTAAAGATACTAGATTATTATTTTATCTTGAGATTTAAATAAACTCCTTCAATATTTTCAAGAATTTTATATTTGGGTTAATTCACCTACTCCATTAATCAATAAATATACTCATATTGTTATTATATATAAAAATTTCATTGTTAAACAAAACTATTGTTAATGTTTTCTCAATATATTCAAATATTTATCTCATTGGAAGATTATTAATGTTTAAATTTTAATTTGACCATACCTTATTTCACTTCTTAATCATCCTCATTTAACACTTTTTCCTTTATTGAACAATAACATCAATAATAGTTTCATATAAATTATAATTAATTTCCTTAAATTTTTACTCATTGAAAACCCATCTTATTGAAGAATAATGTTTCTATTTTGGTATTTACCCCTAAGATTATTTCATATATATTAATAATTTTGAGACTGGGATGAATGTATGCACTCTGATGGAGTGGATGAATTGAGTAACCTCTAAAATAAAACTCTTAAATCTGATTTAATTTTCCCTCTTATTGGATCTTATTACCTCATTTGAGGGAACATGTTTTATTTCACACTCCCCCATCATCGTTCACATAGAATTTCATGAATGAATTTGGAATTTAAATCACATATGGAAACATAGATTTTACATGATTCATCCACAGTGATCTAAATCTACATAACACACACCGAGGATGTTTCAATATACATAAATTAACTATAGTCACATTATGTGGATATAAGTTTTGTAATGGCCATATCATGCCAAAAAAAATTCTTATAAAATGGTATAGTGATGGAACAGTAACTCCCAAAGATCACTCCCTTTTCCTCCCCTATTTACATTACCTCTTTCATGTATACTATAGTTTATATACATTATCTTCGCTTCAAAAGTTTATAGTCATGTAGGCCTCTAATATATCAACATAAATAGTTAAAGAAAATAGTATCCTTTTGTCTATATGTGATGCTATGTTAACGTCTACTTAGGTATGTTTTGAAATAAAATAATACATATAAGAATAAACACTCAATGTTTGGATTAATTATATATATATTGAAGTAATAAATCAGTAAAAGTACCTCTTATAGATGAACATTATTTTTTTACTGAAATAATAATTTTACATTTTATTTATCTATAAACATTATGTGATGGTAACAGTTTATCTTTCCCATGTTTTTCCTTCCAATGATTCAAATATAATCAAATAATTCCCTTTCTTTATTACTCTCATCAATTATTTTTCTCTCTAAAATCAAATACGGTCATAAAGATCTTGTTATTTATCTTAATAAAATATATAGTATTGGTGATATTAAATCTCAAAAGCCACCTTCAACTAAAATAGTTGTGTAAATTCTATTATTTTTATTTGGATTTTATTTTCTTCAATAAAAACACCCGATGTTTAATATTTTTCTTTTTAAAAATTTTTTGTTTAATTTTATAAATATTATTAAATATCTAAGACCTTAATTCAATAACCTAAATCATTAATCCTTCCGATAATCCTAAAAGATTGATCCAAGTGTATAAAATGTTTATATGTGGTCAAATATATTCAATCAAGTCAATGTAATCCCTTAAATATCAAGAAAAACATTCTCATTTTAAATTCAAATTAAATTGAAAATATAATATGAAAATCATATTATCAAGGTGTAATACTCATCAGTGTGGAATAACATACTGCAACATTACTCTGATTCATGTGTAAGAACCTCCATGGTCTAATAATTTAAAGTCAATAATAGATCCAAAAATCAAGATAATATATTATCTAATGTAGCATGGAGATCATTGTGTGACCTTTAGAATATACACAAATCTCAAACCCATATAGTGTGATCATATACCTTATGATGTAATAAATTTCACCATAGCTAACCTATAATTATATCTCACTTCCTAAAATTCACATCTTAAAACATGACCACATATGTGGTGGAATGGTACATCCTTTCTCTTATCTATCTCTAACCTTCTCAAATCCTCTTATTTAATAATAATGATATTGAAACATGGTTATAACTTTTATAATTTTATGATCATGTAATTATTATAACTCATGATTAGATAATACATTAAATCCTTCTTCGTAACACATTTAACCATTTAACACACTATATTACTCTTATGTACCAGACATTATGTTGTCGAAACACCCATTATAGTGTGGTTTGTACTTTCTACACTAAAACACATCCATTATTATAAAAATTAATTAATGGAAGGTTACACTTCTATCAGTACCAAATTCATATATAAGAAACAACGGTTAGCCTATATAAACTTTAATTAGATCAATATAAATACATCATTTCTCATGTAATCTTTAATTTTATAAATTATTTTAGGACACTTGATGATAGACCATATTCACATTAAATTTCACATTGATCTATATTATTCATTATTGTGAATTTAATACTTCCCATCCAAATATTAAATAATAATTCACAATCTTTAGTTCCATATATATCAATTTTATGTATCCTTCATCAAATTTTGCTTACACATTTTATAATCATATCCAAATTCTATCAATTATAGAGTATCAGGATTAAAAAATTATTAATCTTTAAAATAAATTCATCATATCCATAAATTTATTACCACTTTAACTATTATTCACAATAAATTCTACCCACAATCTATGGATGAAAAAAACTGTTTCAAATATCTTCTTGGTTCTTCCTCTTTATTTTTTTCTACTTGTTACTTATTTAGAAACATTATAATGATATGTATAGGTTTTTCACATAGAAAATATATAAGTTGAGGTTTAGAAATAAATTTTCCATTGCATATTTTGATATTAAATGTGAGTTATTAAGTCACATCATTAACTTATATATCTCCAATATTTTAGTATACATGGATTTATTTCATAACATTGAATCCAATATGATTTTTCTTCTAATTAGTAATCAGATTATGCCCATTCTTCCCAATCCCATATTCCATGATCATTAATTGAATATAATATATCGATACCATCATGATTTCCTTTAATTCAGTCATTCAAACATTCTAATTTCATCAGGTAGGAATACTTTATTAACTCTACTTAAATATGCTTATGTATTTTAAGAAATGACCAAGTCCATTTAAATATTAAACTATAAAAATTATCCAATTAAGGAATTTGTTGATCGATTATTTTGGAAGAATACTTAATTTTTCAATATTTCATTATAGAACATAATGTTTTTATTCTTTCACTTTTGAAAAAAAATATACAGATGTAAAATAACATCACTCAGATAGATTTAAAAATTCCCAATACATAACCATTGTGTATAGGATGGAAATATATAATTCTAATTTTTTATTACATTATAAGGGAATATTCTTATAAAAAAGTTTTTATTTCTATATTAGAGTCAGATATAAATCTTTATTATTTTATTTATCATCACTCAAACTATAAAATGGTTAATTTTCACCATAGGCATGGTTCCTCTAATGAATATATTATCATTAAAAATAATTTAAAATACATATCTTTTAAAAATATATAAAATTTATATTATAAGATACCTTAAAAATTAACTATATGTGTGGTCTATCCCCACCGTTATATGGTTTCCAACGTCATATATTTAATTTATTTCTATCATGTAAATTTATTTCACCCTAACGTTTCATGATTTTCTCATATTAAACCTAATTATATAGAAAAATAATCTTCACCATAGAATGTTCCCACCAAAAATAGTTCCTGTTATCAATCAATTTAATATGGTGACTAAAACAAAGCCTACTTTAAAATTAAATTATTTATAAAGAGCATTCCCAAACTCCCCATTTAAATGTAATAGTTTACACAAAACATTCCTCCAAAAATCAGTCTATATATAATGGGATTATATTCACAATTAATTGTGTTTAGAAAATTCTAAAAATAACCCTATATAAATGGATTTTACCATGGAATTCTAATTTTATGAATTTTGTAATTTACCTTTGTCAACTTTTCCAATAAGTCCATGTTTTTTCTATCATCCAAAATTCAATGTGCCATAATATGGTATTGGCCACCATAATCATGGTGTTGGTCTTCTTGACCAATTAAATTATATATTATTTTAAATCCATGAAACTCTTCCAAGTCTTATTCAAATGTATTATGAGTTTTTTAATCATATTTTCCAAAAAATAAACCCAAACATTAAATAACACGTTTCTTTCTCAAAACATCAATAAATAGGGTTTCACATCTATTATCATGATACACACAAGTCTACAGTAGTGATTTTGGTAAGATGAATGAAAATTCTCAAAATTCCCAATTTTTATATATAAATAACATATAACACCTTGATTTACACTACATGGATATGAAAAACCATCTCCCAAAAAAACATCTATGAGACAGTGTTTCTTGTTTACTTCATAGACCAACTCTATAGATAATTATAATGTCCTATGTCAGTATATACGATAAACATGAATTATAATCCTCTCTATAGGAAATATTGTTTCCTTTCAAATGTATTCTAAATAGTTTAGTCTTAATTTATTATATTTATATACATTTTTCAAGGGGAAATGGAAATCCTACCTAAAAATCTATGAGTATAATATCTTATCTAAGGGATTAACTTTATAATATTAAGTTGACATTAAATATAGTAAATAACATAACCATATTATAAATATCATTATATACTCATGGGAATTGTAATTTCCTTTATTAACAATCAACAACTCTTTCTAATTCTTTACAAGAAGTTTATATGTGATGAAATATTCTCCAAAAGAATCTCAAAACTCTATCCAACATCTCATAGAAACATCATGATCTCCCAAATAAATATTCAATAACCAAAGTGACTCACCTTATAGAAATCTTATTGTTAATTTTATCCAATTATGATTTATCACATGAATAAATTTCAATGATATTTTAACATATTTCTGTAAACTCCTACCCTCTTAGCCGAAAATTTTAATTCCATACACTGTTAAATTATGTTATTGAGACTTCATCCAGGTCACCCTTCATGACTCACTAGTTGTTGAGTCAATCCTATGGTGATTAACTTTCAGTACCTCATGCACCTTTTTAATCACCACTTCATTATTATGATGAATATAAGGGATAAATAAAATTAAATAGGAATAAATATTCATATGTATATTTGATAATTTTATGATTATATTATCTGAATGTAAAAAATAGAAACCATCATTAAATATTTTAAATATTCAATTATCAATACCTAATACTACATAATTCACAATCACATTACTATAAATATACCCTATATTAATTTTTTATATATTACAAATGTATTGAAAATATAATTCCTTTCATTGAATTATAGTGTTTCTAAATATCCATAGTTGGTTTCTCTGAACTACTTAAAATAATTGATTTAATAAATACATTTATATGAGTAAAAAACAAAGATTCATTAGTTTTGCCTCTAAACCCTATCTTATATATTTATATAATATTATATTTTTCACTACCCATACCCATGGATACCCATTATTAGTCAAAGATTAGATTGGGAGTGACAACATAAGACTGCCTTAAATAGGATAAGGGTTGATAATCAAAATCATGGGTATAGTCTCTCATATGGAAGGAATTACACTTTACATTAACATATCCACATTTTAATATAAATCAATATAAAAGATTATTTAATATAATAATATTTACTGAAATATAAAATATTGATAAAATACATGAAATTATATATAATCCACTATGAACCATAAAGAACCAAATGAAAAAGATGAACTACATTCCAAAGTTTCTAGAATGAAAAATGTGATTAATAACTATAAATACATGACATTTATGGTAAGTAAATATTAATTTACAAATTTAGTTTCACTCAATATAGAAGTGATTAAGTGGTGAAAACCCTAGTACAAACATTTTCCAATCAAACCACTATAAAAAAACTTTTCCTTAGAGATTAATCAAACCATTTAAAGAAAATAAAATATAATTGTCAAATATAAATTTTACACTTTCAAAATAGATCCATCCATGACTTGTTTTTCATGATATTGACAGAAATTACTTGAATTGAAAAATTATATCTACTATGATGTTAACCCATATGAAGTTGTGAATATCCTAATAATTTTAATGTTTTCTCTCTACCTTGTAGTTTTTTGGAAACATAGTTAAAGAGAAAATGAGAATTATAGATTTAAATTTGAATCTAATAAAATCATAATAAAATGATAATTTTTTCAGACCGGTTTAAATGGATTGAATAAAAATATATATCCACTAAGGATACTTATTTGTATTTTAAATTGATTATAAAAATTCATGCATAATTGAAACATTTCAAAAATGATTCATTATTTGATAAAAATTTGTTACTTTTAAAAAAACATGTCATTAATTTTTTAAAATATTAAAAACTAATATATAAATTTTAAGCTCTATAGATATTATAAGATATTTAGATAATTTATCATGATACATTAAATATATGAATGAGAAATAAATATGAATTATCAGATAACACCTAAACTTCCATACATAAAATCACGACCTATTTAATTATTTACCCCAGCAAAAACCATATAATGGTTAATACCACCATGAAATTTTTTTTAATTAGTTCATATTTATATAAGTATACAACATTCACTATGGACTCATAAACTTTATAAACTTTTACATTATGTTATATAATACAAAAAAACACATGAAATCATATCTAAAAATCCTTTCAGAAATCGACAAATCCTCTTTTGGGATAATTTATCATTAATTTAAATCATCAGTTATATCATATGTAATATATTGAGAAAATGCATTCAAAAATAAATTTGGATAATTTTTAAAACACATTTGGTGGTTATCGTAACATTTTGGGGAAAACAATTTATAAAAAAAATAAATCCATTCATAGAAACATAAATTTTAACCCTATAATTCTTTGTATCATTGAGAAATATTAGGATTTCCATAATCCATAATTGTATGAAAGCGGATTTATCTAGTTATTCCTTGGATTTATTCATTTAGTAAAAGGATATGAAATAATATCTATTAAACATATATATCCAAATAAATATATTGACTAGTTAATATGCATAATCCTAAAATATACTTCTACATTACATTGAGTGACCACAAGATAATGAATATATCTATATTGTATAGAAAAGACATAAATTGTCGATTAACCATGTATAAACATATTGATATATGAAAAAACAATATTTCATCCACCCAGACTAATGTGTTTATAACTTTCCCTTAACACAAATAGAAAATAAAATCATATACCTCTTATCTATGAATATCCATGAACTTTTTAAAACAAGTATAATCATATACCCAGATGTAATACACTTCATATAATAGGAAAAATCACATCTTGGGTAAACCTAAATTCATTTCAGGATAAAAACACACTAAACCATTCCATAATTATCTTAGTCTAAAGTCTAGGACAAAAACGTATAGACTTTATTAAAGTATAGAATTTTTTTATATAACATTATAAATTATTTAAATTCGTAAAATAATTTTATAATATAAAAAAATACATTGATAAGAACTAATTTAATCATATCTTATTTTTAAACCTCTATATATTACTTATGTTAACTATACTTTTAAGGGTTTATTAAACACATCAAATCTCTATCAAATTCTAGTAACATTTCTATGTGATTATTAGAAATTTATTTTAAAAAAATATTTCATGGAGTTAGCATAAATAAATAAATATTGCTTCAATAATTTAGATATTAGGATTTGAAATATTATGTTAAACATTTTGAGCATTATATTAAAACCTTTTTAATCCCCAATATCTAATGTTATTATGTTTTATACTTTTACTGTCATAAAAACAAAAAATTATTTCTATGTTCATCAACATCAACATGGAACTCATGCATTAATATTTCATTTGTGATCATTTTAATTTCCATTTTTAAATGTTACTCTTTATATTAAGATCATTTTTACAATCATACCCTAAACACTTTTAATATATAATTTGAATTAATTATTTATTTAGAAAGGTATAATCAAGTATTTTATATACATTAAACTTCTCCATGTTCAAGAAGACTTCATGTATCCTCATACAAAATATACATTCTCTAAAATATTTTTCTAAGAAAAAATATATATTTTTAAGTAAATATTATTTGATTATTTAATAAATGAACTATTCAATATCATATATTATATTTTATTCTATGTGTTTGGAAAATATTCAAAAATTCTTTTATTATTTATAATTTTTCACTATTTTGTAGTGATAACTGTTTTCTTAAATTTTTTCAAAAAAAAAAATTGATAAACTCATTTAACATGTATCAAGTTCATTTTATCAATATATTCTTCTCATGAATGTGATATAATTAAACAAATAATAAATTTTGTGTATTAAAATATAAATTCTCATTAAATCAACACTTTCTTTTTTTAAAATTTATTTTTGTAAAAGAGAAAAAAAATGAGATACAATATGTGTCATATAATTATGTTAATTTGAGATTTTAAGTAATACATTTTATCCAAATCCTTGATCTAATAATGCTTTACTTCATCATTATAACTCAAACCAAAAACATCATCCATAAATTCTTTTTAAATTAAAAATTTTGTAAATTTTAAAAAATTATAATATACTTTTGGTATCATATTCCAATCAAAATAGAAGAATTTTTCTATAAAATTATTACCTACCATAATATATATATATATATAGAACTGTTATCACCGATATAGGTATTCTGGATAATTATTACTCTAATTACAAGGTTCCTTATAATGGAAATGTTTCCCTTCCTTCCTATCACCTCTTTTTGGTTTCCATGACCTAAAATGACTATCGAATCCTATAGACATATTTTTATGGATTAAAATTTAATTATTATATACAGTCATCATAAAAAATATCCTTGAACTCCCTTTTCATGATTATTCATCCTCAACATATTAATGATGTTGAGTAATTGTTTATTGAAACATGATTATGGTAGTTTACAAAAAGTTGGTTTAAAAAATTCCAATAATGATTATTGATTGAATTTAATAGGTAGATCTTAATTTTAATGAGAAATCATCCACTCCAAGTCATTGATATATACATTGATATTTAGTACATGAGAAGAGACTAAATATCCTTCGATCATCACACATATAAATAATTTAATTGAGAACATATACCTCTGAGTCCATAATTATTCCTAATATATCAACTTCATGTTATATATTATCCTAAATATATCCTTGCTCATAAATTTATTTCTCAACATAGGATCCATAGATATTATATTAAGAGTGTAAAATCCATAAAAATGTTCTTATAATTCTCATAGGAATCCAGATCTACTTGTTAAATACCTTCATTAGAAATCCAATCGAGAGGGGGTTGATCTAACATTTAATAAAATCTTAGCTGAGAACTATTATTTAGTTTCAATTCCATCATAAGAATTTTATATTATTATGATTTTACTCTTTCAATAATTGATCTCAAAATCAATGTTGATGGTGATGTTATTTATATTTATAATATAATTTTTTGTCATATGAGTATCATTTATCTCAATCATTAATAACAAATCTAAGAAAATATGCTATAAATATCACAATGAATTATTTTTGTAAGTAATATCCAATAGTGGATCAATATCCATGTGTCATAATGGATTATTCCACATATACAAATAATATAATCCATGATAATATCTAGTAGAAAATCATGTTAATCATATTACATATAACTCATGTATAACTGAGTGGAAAACTTTTTTCTGAAATCATTCATATAGATTATCCCCACTCTATTATTTATGTATGCTAAAATCTAGTGTTTCATAGATAAGTGTATCACAATTATAACACCATGAATAGTCAACTTACAATGAGGGTCACCTATATCACATTTATTTTACATTAGATAATACACATGGTCCCATAATTGGTATGACCTACCCTTTTCAACGGTTCAATTTTTAATAAATGTCACCTACAGAAGGAATCTGACACACGGTATTCAAATGGGTTTTTATAATATAAATGTCTTATATCATTTATTCCCTTTACGTATAAATTTTTATAATATTTTTTTATGTATTGTATACCTTCAAATAAATTAATATCGTCAAAAACAATCAAGGCATAATACTTTATACATCTCGTGATTGTCATTACTTGTATAAAAATAAAACCTAATTATATTCCCACATATCAAAATGGTTGATTAATATAACGTACATAAAACCCTTTAATGAAATTCATTATAATCAAATGAAATAAAAAAACACCAGAAGAATAATTATTGTTAGATGGGTAGCCAACCCAATATTTTCTAGATTGAAACACAGATGTCATTTGAATGAGAATCCTAACCCAAATTCACAATATCCACTGATCAATACTCTAGATAAATATTGAATCTAATAAATTCCCAACAACTAATACGTATAAACAATAACTAACCACCACTTTCCAGTTCAGTACCTTCATATAAATGATTTTGTTTGTTGAATATAACAGAATATTATGCCATATAAAAAATGTATATTTTTATATACCTTGTATGAATTTTATAATAAATATATTAACATTAAAACCCTACGATATATATTTTCATAAAATAAACATAATATATTCCTAAATTAAAAAAATTAAACAAACTGAGTAAATGGGAAATTCATAAATTTAGAAATCAGATATTTTTTTTTGAAACATTTATAACGAACAATTATAAACACTTCAAAATCAAAAATCATTTATGGGTATTCAATAAATGCATCAATATAAAACTTTTACATTAATATTAGTATAAAATATTTCATATTATCATTTTAAATGATGTTCAAAATGAACTGCTTCATATTAAAAATATATTATATTTATTAAAATATTAACTTATTATATTAAATATAAAAAATTCATATTTTAACTAACCATTTTATAAAAATTAAATTTAAAATATATTTTTTATTTAAAATAATATTAAAGTCTTCAAAATTCATTCTTGATATAGTTTAAATAAAATTCCAAATTAATTATTTTTAAAATGAATAATATATATTAATGAAAATGAAAAATAAATTTTTATCATTAAATCTAAAACCTCAGTATGGTTTCCTATGAACTATATCATTATTATTTCTAAGAGAATAAAATTTTGTTAATGAAACATGATATTTTTCATTAGATGAATATTTTTTTAAATGACTCTTTTGATGTCATGCATTTAAAAACCAATCATGGTTTTGTTCATCCACATAATGATTTTCATATCAAAATCACATTCTATTTAAAACCATGATAGTTTTATTCTAAAAATGGCATACCTTCTATATTGTTTTCATGTATTGAGTTTTTAATTACATGTTTAAATTATATTATTTTACTTTTTGGCATTTTTTATCTACAATTTGAAAATTTTGAGTGATAGTTCATTTTATATTGTTTTGGATCAGTCAGTGAAAACCTTGTTGACCAACTATGTGATGAGTCTCAAGTTGTAATATATGAATCCACATAGTTGGCACATAATTATCCAAACCTCACAACTAAACCATGAATAATCTCATGGGGTTTCCAATACCATCAACATAGATATTGAATAATTTAGTTATCCATGTGGCCAAACCATTCAAATCATAATGTTTCATTATAAGTAATATTACATCAATGAACTTGTCCAATTTTAATCACCTAAACTTATTATCTTCCACCATTTAAATCTTCGGGTCACCACTCACATTGATCCCTCTTCCTCCTATATTATGTGTTGATTCTAAGTGGGTTTTAAACCAATTTATTCTATAAATCTCTATGTAAGTGATGTATACCTAATTCCTTAGTCTATTTTATTTCCCTTTCCAATTTTTCTCTCTTCCCTTATAGATTTAATAGCCTAGGGTTCATGATACTATTTTTATAGATTATATTTTTGTTTTACATAGATTCTCTTTTCCTTTTAGAGATCATTCTTCCTTAAACTAACCGTAATTCCCCCATTTATCATAGGTTACATTAGATTAATGTATTTTGTTATATTATTATCCTTTATTAGTTGAACTATATGTTCATTCCTATTGAAATTTTACTTTTTATTTTCTTTTAAATAATTAAATTCAGTCTTTAAACACTATTATTAGTAATATATTGTTTAATTCCTATATTTAACATTATTTATAAATCTTTTTTCTATATGATATTCTAAACAATGATTTAATGGTGTTTATATGATTTTTGGTGTAATAACATGTTTAAAATATTATCCAAATTAGTTAAAAGTCATATGTAGCATATTTGATTTGGTAAGAAATATTAAAATGGGTATTGGTAGCTTCACACAAGTTCAGTGTGTCATCCTAAAGAGGGATGTAATTTTTGGTCCATCCCTGATGTCTAGTTAAGACAATTGTGATTGATCTCACTAGTTTAGTGAATTTCTCTAACTAGTTATATTATTCCATTTAGTGACCATTGACTTTGTGACCTTATGGTATATCCCACATTGCATATCGCAGAAATGTCTCTTTTTTTTATTTAATAAATAAATAGAATGTTTTATGAAACTTTTTTCCTTTAAAACAACACGAAGTTAATTTTTATGTAATTAGTTTCAAAGTATAATGTTTTGGTTTTCATTTAAAAAATTATGTGCATTGAACACATAGATATAAATGGTATTGTTATGATCACGTCATGAATACAACTGGTGGGTGTGTGCAGACATTGTTCTATCTAACACATGTAAATTCAAGAGACCACTTATTTTACTAAATGTTCATGATATATTTATTCATATTGGTTGAGTTAACATGATGCGATGATCCCTTTTATCACCTAGACATGGGTATTTGATTAATTTTATATATTTTTTGTTTATATTTAGCATACCCGCTATCATTTGTATCTCTTAATCAGCTTCAATTCCATCAACTTTTATTTTGGACCTTCTATTGTACTTTTATGTTTTTGTTTTATATTTTTATTTTATTATTGTAGTTTATTTTTAGTATTTTTAATTATGATATATGGTTATGTTGTTTATTACAACATACATATGCATTACATGAATGACCAATTTATGTTGAGTCCATACAATATTTTTAATTAGGACTCTTGTATATTAAATCATACATTTGGAAAAACGTTTCCCAAGAATGCATATACTTGATACATATGCAGTAGTTTCTAGCCCATGAGGATCACGAATTCCATTTGAGCTATGTTATGGATGTTCTCAAGATCTTAGGTTAGAGTACTCCTTGGTTGGTTCATTGTAAATTGTATCAAAATTCTAGATATTGTTTTAAATTAATGATAAATTCTTCATATATGGGAGACAGTATATTTGATGCATAATGGGTGGGTTGTAAGAAAGTGTCAGGCCAAAACTAGATAAAGAATTACAGAAGTCTCCATGGGATATCAATAGACATTCCAAGGCTTCATGGTTAATGTTCATGGGTTTTAGACTATATATTCAAAATATGTGATCAAAATGGAGGGGTTCTTGTGTGGCCCATTTGGTTATCTCACAATTTAGTAAACTATTTGACCAAACTATTCATCGTATAAATTTTTAGATTTTACATATTTTTTCATAATTAGACATGTCTTATGATCCTCTATGTTTATATGGAAATTTTATATTTAAATTTAGTTTCTTCTAATTGTAATGGATTTATTCCTTCTCAATTTATTTAATGTAGTACCATTCCTCCTTTAATAACCCATGTAAACCCTATAGAAAAATATATCAATAATTTCCCAAGGGTCAGTTTCCCTATTTATAAAAATATTATTATGGTCATGGTAAGGAAAATTGATGATATGAAGTAAGAAGCATGAACCTATCTAAAAAATCATTTATATGTAGGGCTCTGTCACATTCATGCTAATAACATTTCCTAGTAGTTTCTCATACATATGTTTCCAACCTTCCATGGTACTAATGTCCATCTATATGTGAAAAACTGGTTGTAGAAGGTAGATAGAATATTTGAGTTTCTCAAGAATCATAAATTAGCTAAGACGAAATGTGCCTCTTTTATGCTTAATGGTCCCATTGAAAAATGGTGGGAGTGAGAGGTCTTGGAAAAACTGTCTGATGGTCTTGAATAGAAGGATTTAAAAGTAATGTTTACTCATATGTTTTACCTACAAAAATAATGAATGTTTATAATCCATTATTTTTGAAATTGAACCATCAAAAAATATTCTCATAAATTTTTATAGCTTGTTAATTTTTCCTAAAATATAATAACTAATTATGGAATAAAGGGTCAACAATCTAAAATGGGCCTCTAAATAGACATATAATATCATGTTTTGGGTTAAAGAATAAAACTCAAAAGAAAGTGGTAGATCATGATATGTTGGTGAATATTTTCCAAGATAGAATATATAGTTTTATTGACACTTATACAATACTAGATGGTAATGAGGGTTTTTTCTAAGTAGAAGAAGGATCAGGATGAACCTTGAATATGTGGTAATGGTGTATCTCAATATCTTTCATTTCTAACTTCCTTTACCCCTATTGGTAGAGTCACACCAATGTGACGCCAATGTTGAAATATTAGCCACATAAATCCTTCATTTTTATAGACTCCCCAAACCTTCAATGCTTTTGGATGTGTGGGGTACCTCCAATGATTTTTAAGATCAATTATATTTATAAAAGTAACACTAGTTCAAAGGCACTAAAGGGATATCAGGAATAGTTTGGGATATCCAAATAAGAAGGGTCCCATTCATGTGGTAGTGGAGATATAGGAGGTTAATTATAAGTTGAGATGATTATTTAGACACATGTTAGTGGTAGGTCCTAGAATGAAACTATAAACTGGAGGATGCATGATATTGATCCTACTCCTATGAAATCTGAGGTGGGACCAGAAAATGTGAGAGGTTCCATTCTGATTACATTATTTACATTAGTTTAATTATTTGATACTATTTCTTATCACTCATTAATATCTATTCATGTCTTGGATTTATTTAATCATCATTTCAAGCTGATGTATTATATTATAGTGATATCTAATCCTCTCATAGAGAGAAAAGAACATGGATTTCAATATCCCACCTATATTGTATCTATATTATAGGTGGATTTTCCTTAGTATTTCCATCACTAAGAGGCGCATTTTTTTATAATTGTTTTGATGTACAAGATGGTGAATTTTACGGAACATGATGAATGTTATTATCAAAGGGTTCTATTATATTATCATAGGGGAGAGTACATTTATTATAAGGGGAATGGGAACCATGATATATTCATGTGTGTCCTTCCACTCATAATTTTTATAATCATAAGTACTAATTGTCCTCTCATTTTCAAGAAACTCATGGGGAATGTTACAGGAGTGATCAACCTAATATAGGAAGGGAATTTTAAAATGTATTCATAGATTAATTATAATGGTTGAATCTTATGGTAGTAATTGTGTTCTTTATCATTTTGACTATACAGATTCTAATGTTATGATTTCCATTATATAGACTTTCATCGATTAGACAACATTAATTAAAGATCCAATTATATGACTTGTTGTCTAATAGTTTAGACCTCTCTTGTATATATTTTTGGGCCACCACATTACTTATTTCTTAGAATTTGGATGGGAATCTATGGTTATGTGTTTATTATATGAATTTAAATATGGTCATTATCAATAATTAATACCCATTTCCCTATATTGATGGCTTATTTGATCTTGTTAAACAGGGGAAAGTTGTTCTAAAAAATTGATCTTCAATCAGGTTACCCCCAACTTGGGATAAAAGAATCTGATTTATCATAGAATACTTTTTGAAGATGGTATATCCATTATGAATATATTATAGTTTCTTTTGGATTCACTAATGCTTTAATAGTTTTTTAGCAATTAGAAACAGGATCTTCGTTTTGTATCTCGATTCATTGGTCATGTTATTTTTTATATGTTATTTTAGTGTATTCTAAGAATAATAAATGTCATGGGTAGAATTTTAGAATCCATGGTAATTCTTCAACATAATTTATATTATTATAAACTCTCTAAATTTAGCTTATATATTTAGGAAGTTATGTTCTACGGGTATGTAGCCTCTGAATCAGAATTTTCATCCAATCTATAAACTGTTATGATCATTGTGTCTTAAAAGGAGGCAAAGAATGACTTATAGATATGATTATTTCAAGTATTAGAAATATATTATATAATTTGTATTATATATTACTCAAAAATTATATATCTATTTACTACAATCATATGGAAATTTGTAAATATTTTATGGAGGTCAAAATGTGAAGCCACATTTGGTGAGTTGAAGTAGAGTCTGAAATAAACTTATTTCACGATTCAAAAAATAGATTATTATTTATTTTTTGTATTATGATACATTATATAGGGAACTAAACCTTATACACATATTATTACAAAATAGTTAAACATTAACATACAATAAATTTAACCCAATGATCATGAGGCCAAGTGAATTTGGAATACTAGGTTCATAATACGTAGAAGAAAAGTAAAACATTTCATCCTTATTTTATTCACCATATTGAGCTCCTAAATCCATTTTATATCTTAAAACTATGTAGGATAAATTGGGGGATACATTAAAAATGGGGTTGGCTAAAATTCCCAGTATGGGACTAAACAAGATAAGGAAACATAACATGTGGATATATAGGTATAACACGATATCATAAAAGATAAGCCTCTTGAGTAATCACATGGAAGAATAACATTAATAACATGGTATAAAAATGTCATATAATTATAATAAATGTTGTGCAAACTATAACATGACACAAACTTTAATAAAGGATAACTATCTAAACAATATAACGTGGTGGAAAAAGTCTCTTAATGGATTAGGTTTACATACAAATCCCATAAATAATGTATCATGAGGAAAAATATTCACCCAATGCATTGGATCACTATTTAGGTACACCCATAATTACATGTACATTCTTATGTGTTCCATAAAAGGAAATCAATCTAAAGGTATAACAAAAAAATTACACAAGGATGGAAATGGGTTTTATTTGAAAAAAAGAACATAAGGAAATTATTACCCATTTAAAGTAAGTTATAATAAGTTAGTTATATATTTGAGATACATATTTATTGAAATTTGAATCATTCCAAAAAATTAAAGTGGTAGAAAGTGAGTTAGAGATAGAATGTTCATAAGCTGAAGAAAAGGTTGGTTTAGAGATATCCATAAACTTGAGCCTAACTCATAATGTACATTATTTATATTTCTGATTGATGAAATTATATTAAATATTTACTTTCTGAAGAATGTTTTAAAATTTTATTATTCATGTAATATTCAATAAATCATCTAGGTTCATGTTGGATATTTTTATGATATTCACCTCAAATGTAAAAAATCACATTGGTAAGTATTCTATGGTCAAAGACACTGTTAATTCATAATAATAAAATAATAATTAGAAAATAATTAATATTTTTATACATAAATAATAAATTTAATAGCAACGATGAAATATGATAATGAAAAATTAACTTCATTACAATCATGGAGACAGTAGGTCATAAGTACACATAAGTAACATTTCTATTTTTCAATGATCATGATGGAAACAAAGTAATTGTTATTTTATCTTTTAATAATGATTATTATATCATAGATATAATATTATTTATTTAAACATGCTAATATATACCATCCATTGGAGTAAGTAATGAAAAACAAATCACATCTCTTCCTTGAGGTGACAACCCACATGTGTGCCTAAAAGACATTATTATCTTTTAATGGATAGAAATTAAAGAACATATATGATATAATAATTTAAAAAATTTATTAATATATCATTAATATTATATATATATACATTAAATAAATAATTATAATAATTGGAAATAGGTATTGATGGATGAAGAATTACATAAATTTATAAGGATATAGTATATCACACACACAAATGATGGTTTCATATCCAATTTGAAGGAAGGGGAGGTGGTTGAAGTTATTTTAATTAACATAAAAATATCTATATATAGTATATAAGGGTAAATTTATATTGACATGGTTGAATAAACTTTTAAGGTGGTGGAATAAGAAATACTACAAAACGCATGTTTTAGAACATACCTCTTCTTTGGAAAACCACTTTATCTTTTCACCAAAAGCCTTCTTTGGAGGGTTTTGAAATTAAAAAATACTATAATATATGGGAAGGTAATTATGTAAGTTATGTGGGTATTTATTGAAAAAAACTAAATGTTATTTTATGTGTGAATAAAATATGAGCGTAGGTTCTCTTTTATATGTGGGAAAGAGTGACGTTTTTATAAATACCCAAAACATATTCAATAATGGGAAGTTACTATCAATAAAAGTGCCTCCAAAATTGATAAATTTTGTAGTGTAGGGAATAAAAAGTCTATCCACGCCATCAATATTAAAAAATAAACATTTTTTAATCATTTTATTTTTTTATCTTTATGGTTACTCACTTTTAACATTTTAGTTTTCACCATAGTAACATGTTTTTCTACCTAAGTAATTTTTCCACTAAACCTAAAAATAAAATCAGACATAATAGATAATTTATAAAAATTTTATTATAATTATTAAATAAATTTTATCAAATATAAATCATATTTGTTTGTAAAACTAATTTTAACAAAAGCGCAAGTAACACACAAAACCATGTTATAACCTTAACCGCAGTAATTATGTTTTACTATTTTTTTATTTATTTTGAAAAAAAATTAAGTTATAATTATTAAAAAATTAATTATGGTGATTAAAAATATGGAATCCAATTTATTAAAATAAATTCCATGAAATTATATAATTTAATTTGAAATTAATTCCACAAAACGTGATGAAAATTGGTTTTTTAGGAAAATAAACTTTTATACAACAGAGGGTTTCATATTAACTACATGACAAGAAATCGTCATTTAATGAATTAAAATTAAAATTAATATATATAATCTATATATTTTATTCAAATAATTCCATACTATTGGTTATTTTAATTAGTTAAAATTGATTATCTTTATAAACATTAAATATATTTTGAAAATATAAATACGCTTTTAAGCATTAAAACACATACACCATAATCATGAAAATTATTGACTAAAATGAAATTAATTAGATTATTATAAAAAATAGTTCATTTTTCACTTTAATACTAAATTAAAAATATAATAAAACTTTTAATTTTTTTTTTGATGAAAATAAATTAAAGTATTTTAAAAATTAGAAAAGTATACTATTCACTTAAAAATAAATCATTTCAGAAAAGTCTCTATATATTTCCTTAAGATAATTTTAGTACCCTGATTTAAAAACTGATATCCTTCTAATAAAATTAAATATCTAAAATTTACAAAAAATAATAATATTATATTCATAAAATCAATAAAAATAATTTTTGAAGAAAACATATCCTTTTAAGAATAAAATGTCCTTATTAAAAATTGAGTGTTGATTTCTTAAGAATTCGTCAATATATATATATGTATGTTGAGTGGAAATTTCTATATACTTCATAAATTAGTTTATAATATTCTTACCATTTAATTTATTGACTTGTTTATAACAGCCATATTTAAATAAGAACGGTTTGTTTGGGTAAGGAGTTGCATTTCACATACACCATCAAAAATATTTTTCGTTTTAGAAACTCAGGGTGTTTTATTATCCCCCCCCCCCACCCTAAATAATTTCACCCTTTAAATTTTTTCTTACATATTAATGTGGAAATTGGTGAGGGTAATTCTACTTCATGGATTCCTATAGTTTCCAAGTTTACTTTTAGTGTTTATAGTTCCACTATAGTACTTTGATTAGGTGAGTGGTCCTCTTGTGTATAAATTAATTCCTATGGTCGAATAGCTTCCCCAGATTCTCCTTGTAATAGAGATCATTTTCTAGTATTATTCAATCTAAATTTAGTACATATTAAGAATCTAGTATGTAGTTTCTGAAGAGGGATACATGGAATATGATGTATACTTCATAAAGGTTTAGCAGGAGAACAAGTCGATAGGCCCTAATGTACCTAGTGTAAGAGTTGGTGTCCAAGAACCAATGTTTTGTTGTTTGATTACACGAATATTTAATATATTTTAATATTAAATATCATATTACATATTGTTAATTATTATGCATGAAAAGAGTGTAATAATATCCTCGAGAATTTATTGCATTGACAAGGTCATCGTAGTTCCCCGCTATGATAAAAAATTAAAGTGCTATGAAAATATTCTTAAATATAGTTATATGGTTGGATGACATACTATAATGGGACACATTTTATACAAACTGTCAGGTGTGAGTACTTGTAAGAAGATGAGACTTATTCGCATGAAGTTCAAACTTGGTAATCTCCATGATGGGATATTATGAGAACAAACACAGTAGTATAATTTCTATATGTTTTTGTGTCATCGGGGATGCATATCTGCGAGCATGTGTAATCATCCTCAGATATTAATATAATCATTAATACGAGTCATGAATCACGCACATTGAATTACTGATGAAAACTATCACGCAGACAGTCGGCGGGATGTTTGGTACATTGGGTGTGTCACGATTGAAATGTCATTAATGGATGGTTTGAGGAAGGATTTTTCTCTTCCATTAATGGAAATTGATATTTGAGCTTATTGATTGAAATAGAACCATCACATGAAATTCCATGGCCATGGTGTAACAAAATTTTTATTTCAGGTAGTCAAAGATCGACATATCAAGCATAATGATTGATGACTCTATCAAGAAACATGCTTGATGAAATTTTTAGACAATGGTATTATATTACACATTGAGTGTTCGTATGTGGATTTCATTGTTGTGACTTTAATTTTATTCTCTTGGGTCTTGTGACCCACTACTAGATAACACACATAGACATTAGGCAAGCTCTCCTAATTCCAATGAGAAAAAATCCTAGAGACCCACACACTTATTTTTAATGGTGTTCTCAGTTTAATTCTATTTGAATTTATTTATTGGAATAAAAATTATTTTCAAGGTATTTGAATAGTTCTATTCAAGTAAAAATTATTTCACAAATTAAATAAATATTTATTCACTGGATGGTGAAGAAATATATTTTTATTTATTTTATTAAACATTTAATAAATATATATATTCTAGTTTGTAAATAAATTATTTATTTAAGAGAATAAATTATTTATTTATTTATATAGGTGTTCAATAAATCGACGTGGAGTTCGAGTAGATCATGGTTAATCAGGTAGAAAAATAATTATTTTCAAAATGGTAAATAATTATATATAATGTTCGCACAAAGAAAAATAACAATAATGTGGGTATAATTATGTGGAATAGGATTTCAATTATAATGTTTCCCTAATTTGGAGCAACAAAAATTGGTATCAGAGCGGTCTCATCATAGATTATAATTATTTAAATAATTCATGGATGATTTATAGTTTAAAATTCAGTTTGTCAATTCATGTTTATTTGTTCTTGTAATTTGGATTTTGAGATATGTTCTTCCTCTTTTTCGTTTATCTCAGATTTCATAGAAACAAATGATTCTTGGATAAAACTCAAAACAGAGAAATCATCATGATACACCGATAATTCTTCTTATCTGACGAGAAATTGCATGCCATGTGTTCAGACTTATACGTCACGTTCTATGCCATACATGCCGTGTAATCCGGGATACATTCCATATAGTCATGATCAATGCATTGGGAGTAATTCAAAAATTACTAAGGCCATGCGAATTTATTACATGCAATATAGTTATTTATACAATGTGTGTTGACCGTGAAAGATAGGAACTTGCTTACAAAATTACACGCCATGTGTCCAACTGCACATGGTGTGCAATCCCTTCAGGTCAAGGGCCAAACATTTTATCCCAAACACAGCTCAACTGACCAGTAATCGTGTATTGTAGAGACAAAACGGCGTGTAGCCCACTATAAATCATGTGTACTATGAAATTTCTGAAGTATGCTTTACACACCGAGACCCTAGGTTAGCACTTCGTGAAGGACTGTGAAAGAATTACATGCCTTGTAGTCAAAACTACATGTCGTGTACTTTACCATATTTCATATAATTAGAACATAAATGTTTGTGTAATGTCCATAACTAAATATCATGCATAAATCATACTACGAGTTGTTACTCTATGAATTGAAACATTTTGTATGACATATTTCATAAGAGTAAGTATGCAAATATAATACATGTTGGGTAACTTCAAATGGGTATTCACCATGTTACCTCTAAGGTGCATTTATGTACAAGGATCCAAATCTCAAGGAAATTACGAAAAATGATTAAGATAAAAGGATTGATTAATTAATGATTAAAATTAATTTATTCGATCACAATTTATTTTAATAATGGTGATTAAATAATTTAATTCCAGTTTTATTAAATGCGTAACTCGTTGAATTTTTGTGGGTGATCGTGAGCTAGACCAAGACATCTGTGTGTGATTGGTTTCCATTTAACTTATTCATTAAATTAATTGTTTTAATGCACGCCATCTCTACCCATTAATATGTAGATCCTGCATGCCCATGGTTTATTTTATGTAAGACCTATTTAATTCATAACCTAGACGTGAGTTTAAAAATCATATGTAATGGATGGAAATCCCATGCTGGTAGAGGTGGTCCAAGTCTGGTGTCGAGATGAAACCAATCCAAGGAGATACAATGGTGGATAGGTGGAAAGATATAACCAGAAATGCGTTTTTCCCCTAGTTCTGGGTTAGTTTATCATATATTAGATAAACTAAACATTAGATAAGGAATATCACTGTCATTCCCTTTACATTATTTTAATTTTTTCTGTTGCATGGTTTTTCATTTTTGATGCTTTGCCATGATAACATAATTAATGAACTAACTAACATGCATGATGGAACTAAAATAATCTAGTCTTATATTTAAATATTATTATGACATGGATAATAACATAAGTATGTTCCACATAATATTAACAAGCTTGTGATAAATATAACAAGTCAATTTACACCTTAGAGATAAAAACCCATCATCAAAATATTAAGCCTGAATAAGCGTTCCATTACTTGATTAAGGGAAATACTCAATAAAACAATGTGTTAGACCAACCCTTGTTGGGATACTTACTTTTATATGGTAATATATTATGAAAGGTCTATGGTTGACTAAAACATATAACAACAAGAGGAGTACACCATACTAGACATGGAGTAATATTAGAGGCTAGTGTTGAGGAAATTCATGTCAGGATTTCAGGATTAAAGATTCTACTCAATAGATCAAGGAGATGCAAGCCCACATTTGGAAAATACCTTCCTACCTATATACCTTAAAATATATTAACTAATCCTTGTTCAGGTTATGAAAATGGGAATATGAATATTTTACATTACAATGTCTTGGAAACAAGATATTCCAAGTGTAATGGGGAGGGCTATTAGGAATTGATAAAATATTGGGAGACTGAATAATTTTTTTTGGTATTATTTATAAAATTTAATAAAGAATGTACTAATAATATTCCCTTTTAATTGTGGAATAAATTGAAATTCTCATCAACCACACTATCCATACGAAAAATCAACGATAAAGACAACATCTTCATTAGCAGTACCTTCTATAAATGGTTTAGATGCCTTTTGATTATTCTACGCCATAAACGGAAGTCTTACGTGCTATAGTCAGCATTACCTGATCTGTTTGCCCAAGAGGGAAATGATGAAGAATTATTGGTCTACGAGAAACATATGAATGATGAAGGCGATGTTTAATGTTTGATGCGATCATCAATGACTAGTGATCTCATGAAGTCTCATGAAAACATGGATTCCTATAGAATGCTCAAGCACCTTTATGGTCTTTACCAGGGGAGAGAAAGAGACGAATGGTTTGAGAAATCCAAGAACTCAATTAGAGTTATATTGGATAGAGTTCCCCATCTGTGCCTTATGTAGTCATGCTCATTCGCTACATTGAGTGGCTGGATGTTCTAGGGTTAAACTCCATGAATAACTTGGTACTAATCTAATTATTTCATCACTCCCTTAGAGCTTCTCTATATTTGTTGTTAATTTCAATATGAACAACTTTTATTAGTCTCTATTTGATCTTATTTTCCTCATTATCCAAGTGTAAAAGGATATCAAGTGTGAAAATACTTCATTATTTATGGTGATTAAGAAATTGAAGACCAAGAGCTTTAAGGAAAAATCAACTTTACACCCTTCCAAGAAAGGGAAGTTCAAAGGGGAGGAAAGGGAACTGGAAGCCATTTTTTATTCACGTGGCAAGAAGGGTAACTAGAAAAAGAACTGCACCTAGCCAAAGAAGCAAGGGGAAGCTTCATGTGAATCAGTTATCAAATTATATCAACATGATTCAACAAATTGGTTATCAGATATAGATTACAGTGCTTACATATGTATCCAAATAAATGAACCAAGTAGATTCGGGAATATTGACTAAGGGGGAGGTATATCTATGAGTAGTGAACGAAACAAGAACTTCGACTTTAGCTATTGAGGACTACAACCTAATTTTTCCAACAAGGATGATCATGGTGTTAAAGGGTTGTTATTATATTTCATATGTTACTAAAAAAATATTTATGTATCTAGATGATATACATATGGATTTGTTTTCAATGTTGTAAATGAATGTTTCTTTTTTATAGAGATATTATTTTTTTGTAGGGAACATTTATACAATGGTCATTATATGTTGAATTAAACAAACCAAGTAAAGGAAATTAATAACAATGATATTTCGCATGACTCATAACACACCCAACATTGGTATCACCGGCTAGGTCATGTAAACAATAAATCTTTGAAAATGTTACATCAAGATGGATATTTAGATTATTTCAAACTAAAACCACTAGGCATATGTCTTGCATGTTTATAAGGAAAAATTACCAAATCCCTATTTATTGGGAAAGGTAAAAGGGATAAAGATCTTATTGAAATGGTTCATACCGATGTGTGTATACATTTTCCAGTTGAAGAAAGGGGTGTGTACTCATACTTCATAACATTGACTAATGATTTTGGTAGATATGGATATATATTCTTAATGAGGTATAAGTCAAATTATTTTGATATGTTCAAAGAATATAATAATAAGTTTGATAACTAGCATGGTAAGAAGATTAAGAAACACTACTTAGAACTAGGTGGAGAATATCTTTATCAAGACTTCATTTGTTACTTGTGGCTGTTTGGGATCTAATCCCAACTCATTCCTCCTTACATACCCGACTGGAATGGTGTGAGCGAAAGGAGGAACCAAAAAATGTTGGACATGGTGATATGAATGATGCGTCATGAAATTCTTCAATTATCCTTTTGGGGATATGCGTTATAAATAGAAGCGCACATAATTAACTAATTACTAACAAAAATTGAGAAATGGTTTTTCTTATGAGTTCTGGAGTGGAATGAAATCCATGTTATCAAATATACATTTTTGGGGAAGTGAATCATTTGTTATGTTCTCTTAATGTAACAAAATTTCAGCCCAAGGCACAAAGTGCCCCTTTGTAGGATACCCCATGGAAACAAGGGGATATTACCAATAAGACCCCTCATAAAAAAGGGTTATTGTGGAAAGACATTATATATTCTTTGAGAGGGATCACATCTCCAAAAGATATAGTGGGAGCAATATAGACTTTGAGGAATTCAGGGATCAAGGTACACAATAGTTGGTAAAAGAACAGATTTCCCAAATCCCCATGGATGAATGAACTTTTCCGGAGACACAAGAAATATATAGGAGTACAAGAGAGGGTAGAGAACTGAAATGATATGGTTTTATAGTTAATGTGAATGGTGAATCATTATTAGTTTATTATAATGATCCTCTAACCCACAAGAAATTAGTAAGTGGAATAGATGTTTCCAAGTGGCAAAAATCCATGAATTATAGAATGGATTCGATGTACCAAAACCATGTATTGATTTTGGTATATGCACTATTTAATGTAAAGCCTATGGTTTGAAAATCGTTATTAAAATAGAAACTAAACATGGAAGGAGACGTCGGTTCATGTATGGAAAGACAGGTTGCAAAAGGGTTCAAGCAACGTCAAGGAATTAATAATGATAAAAACTTTTCACCAGTTCCACTGATGAAATCCATCTAAATTCTATTGTCCATTTCTTCTTAACATGACCTTGAGATTTTTAAAATGGATGTCAAAATATTATTTCTTAATGGAAACAATCAAAAATATGTCTATATGACACAACAAGAAGGTTTTATGACTCCAAAGGATGACAATAAGGTATTCAAGTTGTAGAAATCCATTTTTGGATTAATGGAAGCAAATAGTCAATGGAAAATTCATTTTTATGAAACTATAATTGAATATGGCTTTCTCAAGAATGAATGTGAGCCATATGTCTAAAAATGTTTTAGTCGAGTGCAGTTGTTTTATAATAGTATATTTTGACAACATATTACTCATTGGAAATGAGATGAAAGTATTACATTCTATTAAGGCATGGTTTATTCAATGCTTATCCATGAAGGACTTGGGAAAGGAAACAAATTTTATTAGGATCAAGAACCATCGTGATAGATAGAAGATATTTTTGTGAAAAAATCAAAGTACATACATTGGCAATATATTGAAGAGATTTAGTATAGAACAATCCAAGAAGGGATTGTTTGAAATATCACATGGCAGTCATCATTCTATGAAAATGTGTCCTCAAACACATGAGGAAAGAAATAGAATGGAAATGACTCCATACACATCAATGATTGGGGTAGTCATGTATGAAATGCTTTGTACTAGGCTCGATGTTGCATATGCATTGATTGTGGTTGGAAAATATCAAGGGGACCCAGGTGACCACTATTGGATGGAAGTCAAGACTATCCTAAAGTATTTAAGGCGTACTAAGTATATTATCCTAGTTTATGGAGGAGATTAGGAACTATTCATCATAGGATATGAAGATGCTAGTTTCTAGACTAATTAAGATTACATGAAGTTGAAAATAAAATACATCTTCACTTGGAATGGAGGTGTAGTGATCTGGAAGAACTCAAAGAAGATTTTGGTCGAATATTAGATAGTATAATCTATGCATATTGCATATTCATAGGCATATAAAGAAGTATTTTGGATGGTGAGATTCGTCAAGAAGTTGGATGTGTTACCCAGTAGTAGTGATCTCATCACACTATATTATGATAATATTGTAGTGGTGGCTCTCGCAAAATAGCCATGATCACATCAGCGGATGAAGAACATAATTCAGAAGTATCATATCATGATGGATTTTTCTCATAGAGGTGAGGTTTCTGTTAGAGTTATTTCCATGGAAGACAAAGTGGTGGGACCCTTAACTGAAGGCTTGACGTAGCAAAAACATGATCATCATGTGTGGTCCAGCGAACTAAAAGACGTAGGTTTTTGGCACTAGTCTTAGTGAGAGTTTGTAAGATTTGGTGTCCTAGAACTAGTTGTTTGTACTTTGATTAAATGAATATATAATATATTTAAATATTAAACATCTTATCACATATTTTTTTTGTTCTGCATGACTATAGTGTAATAATGTCCTGCAGTATTTGTCACATTGACTAGGTCATTGCAGTTCCCTGTTATGATGAGAAACTTGAAGTGATATGAAAATATTATTTGATATAGTTTTGTGGTTTGATGACATACTATGATGGGACACATTGCAAACAGACCATTAGGTGCTAGTAATCGTAAGTCGATGATACTTTTCCTCAAGAAGTTATCACTTGGAAATCTAAAGTATGGGAAATTATGAGAGCAGACCCGTTAGTAAAATTCTTCTTGTTTTGGTGTCATCATATATTCCTATCTGGGAGTGTGTGTAATGGTCCTTAGACTTTAGGATTTTCATTAATATGTGTCATTTCTCATGCACTTTTATTTACTGTTGAAAACCATCACACAAAAAGTTGGCCGGAAGTAGGGTATATTCAGTGCATCACAAATGACATGTTATTAATGGATAAGTGGAGGAAGGATTTTCCCCTTACATTGATTTAATTGTATATTTCTATCCTTTGATTGAAATAGAACCATTACACGAAATTCCAAGGCGATGGTGTAACGATGTTTTTATTTCAGGTAGTCAAAGAAAAACATATCATGCATAAAGGTTGATGACACTATCATGAAACCTTCTAGATGAGATATTGACGTAAAGAGATTATATTAAACAGTGATCATTCATATGTGGATTTCGTTTTTTGTTCCTTTAAGTTATTTCTCTTGGGTCCTTTAATCTATTTCTAGATAGTACTATTGGACTTTAGGAAATCCCACCTTATAAAAATGAGAATGAATCCTAGAGGGTCACAAACTATGTGTCTCTGGTGGTGATAAAACACTATTTTGATGAATATTTTATTGATAATAAATGATATAATTTCCTCACATTGTGTTAAATATGTTTATTTATAAAATATTTTGGATTTGATCATTCATTTGAAAATTTGGTACAAATTTGAGTTTTACCCTTTATAGTGCACTGTAGTATTTTGAAGATAAATATTTTTCTATTTATTATATGAAATTTAAAATTTTTAAAAGTGTTCCTATATTAATTGTCTACAACTTTTATTCAGGACACTAGAGCTACATAGTGCATTTGGTTTTTGAAAATGGGTCACGAAGTCAAAGTTGGGATGGACTATCCAGAATAAAAAATCATCTGTATTTCTGCCATAACTCCTTAATCTGGGCTTGGATTGAGCCCATATTTCTATATGAGATATAGGACGTACATCTGCACATATGGTCCTTCTGTAAGGCTGGCCAATGCATGCGTTTCGGTGGACAAATGGGCGGTCCAAATTGGAATAAACTATTTGGACGAGATTCCCCATTCACACTTGAAACCACTTTGAACATAGTCTCCACACCACTCTATAAATTGGTGTTTTTCTCATTTGGTAGGGTTGAGACGTGCATTGGGAAGTTTATGGAAGAGGAGAAGTGTATCCACAATAATTCTCCGACCATTTCAATATGGATAGCTCTTGAAGCAAAGATCCATTTGATGAAGCCTTCTTCTTCTCCTTTATGTTGTAATGATTTTGTTTGTGTAATAAACTTCATTGTTCTTATTTTATTTCTTCTATTTTCTTTTGTTTTGTTTATATTTCTTCTTCTCTTAATCTTCCTATTTGGGCTGGAATTATTGAGTAGAAGTGTTATTGGGTTATACCCATTATAATCCTTTTCACATGAAAAACGCTTCTACGATGTTTACGCCACCCATGGAAGAGTAGTCTTTTAGTAATAGATCTATCTTCTACCCTCTTCATTTAATTATTTTGAATCATTTAGCTACCATAATTCACTTAATATGATTCATGAATTGTGTTTTTAAATTAGAATAAACTTATAATGAAATTGAACAATTAATACAAAACACGAGAGGATGAGATTTTGTCTTAATTGTGAGAGCGCAATCTTAATCAGTAATACAAGACCACACGAGATAAATTTGTAGAGTTCAAATATAATCCCTAAAAATAATTCATTCTCATTTAAAGAATGGATATGTTCTCTAATTAACCACTAAACATAAGCTAACCAAAGAACAACAAACAAAGCAGGGTGCTGCGATTCCGTGTTCCAAAGCTAGACAAGGGTTTATGTAATTCCCTCTTTGTGGTTAAGTTAACTCTTGTAGGGTTCGAGGGTTAACAAATAATGGGATCATAATTAAGTGGATATTTATTTAAATTATGATTATTAATAATTAAATTAATAGGTATAGTTAGATCAATTACATCTTTTAAACATTGTCTAAAAACGTCTTTTTGTTGTGTCATTTTAATCAAACAACATTTCAAAACTAAAAACAAAAAAAATAAAATCTTATTCCAGAAAAAATCTACTAGATTCATAAACCAAATTGTATTTCATACTTGAATCTCGAATCAGACTTTGAGTTAAAACTTGGGTTAATTCATCTTCTTCCAAAATTTCATGGCTTATTTGGTGAGGATCCCAACAAACACCTTAAGGAATTTAATGTGGTGTGTTCAAACTTAAAACCAAGAAATGTTTCTGAAGATAAAATCAAATTAAGAGCATTACCATTCTCACTTGATGGAGCTACGAAATATTGGAGGTATTATTTACAACCCGGTGATTTATCTTGTTGGAACGATTTGAAATGTCTTTTCTTAAAGAGATATTTTCCAGCATCAAGGACCACATCCATTCGAAATGAAATATCGGGGATCAAGCAAGACCAAGGAGAGTCAGTGTATGAGTACTGGGAGCGATTGTAGAAGTTGTGTGCAAGCTTCCCACATCACCAAATCAGTGAGCAACTACTCATCCAGTACATCTATGAAGGACTCACACCTATGGAGAGAAGCATGGTTGATTCTGTAGCTGGAGGAGCAGTGGTTGACAAGACACTAGTATCTACACGTGCATTGATCGACAAGATGGCCCAAAACTCCCAACAATTTGGCGGTCGAGGTACACCACATGTTAGAGGAGTACATCAGGTAAGTCCTTCTTCTCTTGAGAGTCATTTGATTGATACCAAGTTAGAAGAATTGACAACTATGGTGAGACAGATTGCTTTTTCACAAAAAATATCTCTACCCCCTACTTCATGGGCTTGTGGAATTTGCACTGAGACAAGCCACCCAACTGACTATTTCCCACAACTACAAGAGACAGAGGATTGCGCAGTAGTATTCCCAGGGAGACCATTTCAGCAGCAACAACAACCATATCCCCAAAAAAAGTTTGATTCATTTTCTCCAACATACAACCAAGGGTGGAAAGATTAGTCAGACATGAGGTATGGCTCTGGACAATAACAATGGCCCCCTTTTCAACCTAACTTTCACCAGCCTCCACCTTACCAATAGGGTTTCCAACAACCCCAAAGGAGCTTAGAAGCTCAAACATCAAAGAGTCAGTGGAAAGGGAATCTCCAACACAAGGTAGACACTAACACTGATGATCTTTTGAAACAAATTGTTATTAATCAATAGAATGAGATAAAGAGTCAAGGTTTAGAGCTGATAGAGTTGAAGACTCAGATGATCTAGACTTCCACCACCCTCCATGAAATAGTAAGTAAGAATTCTGGAAATCATCCTTCCCATCCCACTCCAAATCCAAAGGGGATTGTTAGTTCCATCACATTGAGAAGTGGGAAGCAAATGAATGATACATCTGGACCAACCATTCCACCTGGATTCACCTCTACTATAGAGAAGATGCATTCCATACCAACTGATGAGAAATCCAAGGAAAAAGATAAAAGTAAGAAAAAGATTGATGATGTTCCTCCTAAACCCCTTCCTTTCCCAAACAGGGTTTCTCAAACCAAGATGTTGGCTGAAGAAGCAATGAAAAAGGAGGTTTTGGACACATTCATGCTTGTGGAGATCAACATTCATCTACTTGAAGCCATTAAGAAAATCCCAAGGTATGCCAAATTTTTAAAATAACTCTGCACCAATCAAAGAGGGCTCATTGGGAAATGAGAGGATCAACCTTGGAAGGAATGTCTCAGCACTCATTACACCAACTCTGGCAACGCCAACAAAGTTCAAGGATTCCGGGACATTCACCATCCCATGTACCATAGGGGAGTTTCACTTCCCTGATGCTCTTTGTTGATTTAGGAGAATCAATAAATGTGATGCCCCACTCTATATTATCTTCTTTACAGGTTGGTGAGTTGAAGCCGACGAGAGTGGTGGTGCAACTGGCGAATAGAGCTACGGCATATCTATCAGGAGTTCATGAGGATGTACTTGTCTGGATAAAAGACATGATCTTTCCAGCAGACTTCTATGTGCTTAAAATGGAGGATGATCTGGTATGTTATAATGCCCCCATTATCTTAGGTAGGACCTTCTTCAAAACTGCAAAAACTATCATAAATGTCATTGAGGGTACACTTTCCATGGAGTTTGGAGATGAAGTTGTGATATTTAATGTTATGTATTCCATGAAGTACCCCTTAGAGGACCATTCTGCTTTTGTTATCTCCCTTTTGAATCACAAAATAAGAACTCCATATAATTTGATTGTCCTATGCTTAGGGAGAATATGAGTATTGGATCGAGTTTGATGTCTAAGAGAACTTCCACACATGTTGCTGATACACAATCCTCTCTTGGATTTTATTTTGATGTGGGTTCATATTCTGATTTTGATCATGTTCAATCTAATTATCACATGGCTGTTGAGTATGCTGATGGATTTGATGCTTTATTCTCTGATTTTGACGATGTATATTCTGATACTAATGCTCTTTGTGCACATATTT
Source organism: Viscum album (assembly GCA_963277665.1). NCBI lineage: Eukaryota > Viridiplantae > Streptophyta > Magnoliopsida > Santalales > Viscaceae > Viscum > Viscum album. Next base: position 1,906,733,407 of record OY728158.1, read on the forward strand.
CAGTTCCTTCAATGTCTCCATCCATACTACACCCTTCTTCATTAGAACTCAAGCCATTGCCACCAAATCTGAAATAATCATACTTGTTTAGTGGTGTGATATTACCTGTTATCATTTCAAACAATCTACCTTTTGAACATGAAGAAAATCTTTTTAATATTTTGAGGGGGAAGATCAGGGAGATTCAGTGGAACTTGGCTGACATATCAAGTATTAGCCCCTCCATTTTGATATATAGGATTCTCTTGGAGGATAGGGCTAAACCGGTGAGACATCCACAAAAGAGACTCAATCCCACCCTCCTAGAAGTTGTTAAAAAAGAAGTTGCAAAATTGCTCGAGGTAGGTATAATCTTTCACATTTCATATTCTCAATGGGTAAGTCCTATTCAGGTTGTGCCTAAGAAGAGTGGTGTTACTGTTGTTAAAAATGAGAAAGATGAGTTAGTTCCAATGAGGGTGAAAAACAGTTGGTGTGTCTATATTGATTATAGGAAACAAAATCCACACACTTGCAAGGACCGTTTCCCGCTCCCATTTATTGATCAAATGCTTGAGAGACTAGCTGGGAAAACACACTATTGTTTCTTGGATTGATTTTCTAGATAATTTCAGGTTTCTATAGCTCCGGAGGATCAGGAGAAGACTACCTTCACCTATCCCTTTGGCACATTTGCCTACAGGAGGATACCATTTGGACTTTGCAACACCCCAGGTACCTTCCAATGATGCATGGTGAGTATTTTTTCTGATTTTATTGAGACCTACATGGAGGCATTTATGGATGATTTTACAGTTTATAGATACTCATTTGATGAATGTCTCACTAGTTTGGGTGATTTTTTGCATCTTTGTATTGAGAAGAATTTGGTCTTAAATTTAGAAAAATGTCATTTCATGGTTGAAAAGGGAATTGTATTAGGTCACATAGTCTCACAACATGGCATTGAAGTTGATAAATCTAAGTTAGACATTATTTCAACCCTCCCATATCCTACATGTGTGTGTGATGTTCGATCATTCCTTGGACATGCTGGATTTTATCGATGCTTCATCAGAGATTTTAGTAAGATTGCTCTACCCTTATCTCGATTACTTTAAAATGACATTGACTTCAATTTTTATGATTCATGTAGGGTATCATTGGATGAGATAAATAAATGTCTGACAACTCCACCGATCATACATGCCCCATGGTGGGAGATTCCATTTGAGCTTATGTGTGATGCCTCCAACTTCGCGGTTGGAGGTGTCTTATCTAAGAGGGTGGTGGGACGTTCACATGTGATCGCCTAGGAATCAAGGAAACTGGATTCAGCCCAATCATATTACACAACCAACAAAAAGGTGTTTCTTGGTGTCATATTTTCTTTAGATAAATTCTGTTCATATTTATTGGGCTCTAAATTAGTTGTTTTTTATGATTATGCAGCATTGAGGTACCTCCTAAAGAAGCCAGATGCAAAGCCACGAAATATCTTTTGGATGCTCCTTATTCCGGAATTTGATATTGAGATAAAGGATAGGAAGGTATCAGATAATTTGGTGACATACCACATGAGTAGGATTACTCACACGCTAGAGGAAGACACCTTGGACTAGGTACCACTTTGGGAAACTTTCCCCGATGAGCATCTCTATACAATCTCAGGTACGCATCCTTGGTATGTTGTTTTAGTTAATTACATTCTTTCCTCAGAAATCCTATAAAATTTGAAGAAGAATCAAGTCCAAATATTAAAAATTTAGTCTAGGTATTATGTATGGGATGATCCTTACCTCTGTCGCATGTGTAGTGACCATGTCATTAAGAGGTGTGTTCCCGATCATGAGTTTGAGTCTATTTTTCATTTCTGTCATACACTTGCTTGTGGGAGACACTTTGGACCACAACGGACAGCTAGGAAGGTTTTGGACTCTATATTATATTGGCATATCATATTCTATTATGCCCATGTGTTTTGTAAGTCATGCTCTCGTTGCCAACACAATGGGAATATTTCTTGGAGACATGAGATGCCCCAACAACCCATACTATTCTGTGAGATTTTTGAGGTATGGGGAATTGATTTTATGGTTCCTTTTCCTATTTCATTTTGATTTTTGTATATTTTTGTAGTTTTTGATTATGTGAGTAAATGGGTGGAGGCCAAGGCCATCAGGACTGAAGATTCTCATGTTGTAGTGGATTTTGTCAAGGCTCAAATTTTCTGTAGGTTTGGAGTACCAAAGGCCATCATCAGTGACCAAGGGACACACTTTTTCAATAGTAATTTTTCTTCCCTCCTTCGGAAGTATGGGGTGACACACAAAACAGCAACACTATACCACACTCAAACAAATGGCCAGGCTGAGGTTTCAAATCGTGAGTTGAAACAAATCGTGGAGAAAAATGTGCAGCCAAATAGGAAGGATTAATGCAAGTGCTTAGATGAAGAATTGTGGGATTATAGGACAGCATACAAGACACCCATTGGTATGTCCCCATTTAGGATTTTTTTGGGAAAGCATGTAATCTCCCCGTGGAAGTTGAGCATCGGGCTTATTGGGCTATAAAGAAATGAAACATGGATTGGGCCCAAGCTGGAATCCAAAGGAATCTACAAATTCAAGAGCTTGAGGAGATTCGACGGCCATCATATGAGAACTCAAGGCTCTATGAGGAAATATCAAAAGCATCCCATGAGAAAATGATCCAACAAAGGAATTTTCTTGTTGGAGAGAAAGTACTTCTCTATAGTACACGACTCAAGCTGATGTCTGGTAAGTTGCATTCCAGAAGGTTAGGTCCTTATGTTGTGACTAATGTTTTTCCTTATGTTGTGGTGGAGATCACACAAGAGGACATAGGAAAGAGCTTTATAGTCAATGGGCAATGTTTGAAGAGATACATTGAGGGACTTCCTACTGATGCAGTGTATTTTATCACACTGCACGACCCCATCATCACTTGAGCACATCACTCTGTTCCTAACCCTTTCACTTTTATATTATTTGTCCTATTTGAAAATTCTTTATTTCATCATCTCATGGGTTCACATTGAGGAAAATTCAATATTTTAAGTGTGGGGGAGGGAACCTTTTAGTTTAGTAATTTCAATTTTTTCCTTAAAAAAAACAAAACAAAAAAATTATCGGGTTTTTTTAATTTTGTGTGTTTAATTTTTCAATATTCAATCTGTTTTTGAAATTTTTGAGCTAAAATGATTCTCATCACAATTTTGAAATGCATATCAATGAGTGAAACAATTTATCCCTTGAAACTAAGCTTAAATGAATACTAAAATGACTTTCTTTCAAGTTCAAATATTTAGTAGTTTAATGAAAAGTTCACTGAATTTTGAATCCCATGCCATATCTCACTGTCTTTATATTTTAAATAACTTTCCTGTGAGGCTTCTGAACCATTATTTTCATATTCTTTACATTGACATCACTTCTTGAAAGAACCATACCATGCTTGATTTAACCATAATTTGATTTATTCCTGTCAAAACATGAGGGTTGGAGGTACTTATGTTTAAATGATTGAGGCATTTTTTGGTATTAAAGCCTCTATTTCCATGAATCCTTTTTTATAATGGCCTACCATGAACATTTAATCTTGTAGACCTTACAATCCATGAATATCCTGTTAGGTTAGCCACATTACAAGCCAATCTTTCCCATCCAACCAACTCTTGAAGTGAAACTGCATAATCTAGTTGAGCTTAAGTGTGGGGGAAGCTGCCTTGTGTTGTGCGACCACATTCTGTGATACTTTGGGTGGAAATTAAAATTCTTAAGAGATGTGTTTGCTGCTAAAGAAATTCAATATATTGAAAGTTGTGCCTTTTCTAGAGCATTCATGACAAGTGAAGTTGTGCCTTTTCTGGAGCTTCTAATTGAGGTGGAAAGTTGTGCCTATCTGGAGCTTTCAAGAAAATCATGTTTGAGAAGAATGGCAATTTTTTATGCTGAAATGAAGAATTATGTACACTTTTCATGACTTTTTATGATGATTGAGCTGAATTGATACTATGGGGATTGAAGAGAAGACCATATATAAGTGAAAAATAGATTAATGCAATTTTTCTTCAAAAAGAGTTAATACCTCCTTATTCAGCCTAAGAGTTTTTTACATCTAAATCCTACCAACTGAAATCCACAGGACAACCCAAAAAAGTCATCATGATAAACATACGTCCTTGACTCACATCGTGTGGCGATGTAGGAAATTATCAAGCCTATGGTGACCCTTGTATGTGTTTGGATGAGAAAGACATTGCAAAAAAATGAATATTTGAGTGATGAGAGAAAATTCAAGCAAGGTAAGTGTTTTGTGCATGGGAGGATAAATGAAGTTGAAATATATTGAATTATATAAATGGAAAACTTGAAATATGTTTTTTTATGAGGCATGATATCTTTTCATTCTTGTTGTGAAATTTATTGATCTCAAAGATATGTGTTTTAAAATTGGTTTTGATTTGATATTGATGTTTACTTGACATGAGGTTTTTCCCAGGAGTGCAAAAGGCTAAGTGTGGGGGAGTTGATAAAACAATATTTTGTTGAATATATTATTTATAATAAATGATATAATTTCCTCACATTGTGTTAAATATGTTTATTTATAAAATATTTGGTATTTGAAAATTCATTTGAAATTTTGTTGAAAATTACAGTTTTACCCTTTATAGTGCACTGTAGTATTTTGAAGATAAATATTTTTATATTTATTATTTGAAATTGTATTTTTTTAAAGTGTTCCTAACTTAATTGTCGACAACATTTATTCAGGACACTATAGCTACATAGTGCGTTTGGTTTTTGAAAATGGGTCATGAAGTCAAAGTTGGGCTAGACTCGCCAGAATGGAGAAGCTTCTGTATTTCGTCCATAACTCCTACATTTGGGCTTGGATTGAGCCCACACTTTTAGATGCTATATAGGACCCATATCCTCACATATGATCCTTCTGTAAGGCCGGCCAGTGCACGAGGTTTGGTGGTCAAATGGGCGGTGAAATTTGGCATAAAATATTTTTCCGAGATTCCCCATTCACACTTGAACCACTTTGAACCTAGCCTCCACACCACTCTATAAATTGGTGTTTTTCTAATTTGGTAGGGTTGGGACGTGAATTGGGATGTTTAGGGAAGAGGATAAGTGGATGCACTCCAATTCTCTAACCATTTCAATAAGGGTTTCTCTTGAAGCAAGGATCCCTTCGACGAAGCCTTCTTCTTCTCCTTCATGTTGTAATGATTTTGTTTGTGTAATAAACTTATTTGTTCTTCATTTATTTCATCTATTTTCTTTTATTTTGTTTAAATTTATTCTTTTCTTAATCTTCCTATTTCGGCTGGAATTTTTTTGTAGAAGCGTTATTGGGTTATACCCATTTTAAACCATTGCACAAGCAAAACGCTTCTACGATGATTACGCCACCCATGGAAGCGTAGTCTTTTAGTAATCGATCTATCTTCTACCCTATTCATTATATTATTTTGAATCATTGAGATACTATAATTCACTTAATATGATTCATGAATTGTGTTTTTAAATTACAAAAAACTAAGCAAGCAATTGAACAATTAATACCAAACACGAGAGGTCGATATTTTGTGTAAATTGTGAAGGCGCAATCTTAATCAGTAATACAAGAACACACAGGATAAATTTGTAGAGCTCAAATATAATCCCTAAAAATAATTCATACTAATTTCCAGAATAGAAATTTGCTCTAATTAACCACTGACCATAAGCTAACTTTAGAACAACAATCAAATCAAGGTGTTGCGATTGCGTGTTCCAAAGATAGCCTAGGTTTTAAGTAATTCCATATTTGTGGTTAAGTTAACTCTTGTAGGGTTTGAGGGTAAAAAAATTAGGAGATCATAATTTAGTGGATATTTATTTAAATTATGATGATTAGTAATTAAATGAAGAGTTATATTTAGATCGATTACGTATTTTAAACATTGTCTGAAAAAACATTTTTTTGTTGTGTCATTTTAATCGAACATCATTTCAAAACTAAAAACAAACAAAATATAATATTCTTCCAGCAAACATCTTCTACATTCATAAATTATAACCAAACACCATCCTTTAAAGTAGTGTTTTATTCTATTCTATTTTTTTAATACCGTTAATAAGTCGTTAAATTCACTTCCTCCTTTGAGAGATGACCTTGGTTAGCCTCTTTGCTGCACCTAAAAACCCCAAAATCATATTAATCATTTGAGGGCGCCCACGATAGTTCTCTTTTAGGTGGTATCGATTAACTACTGTTTGAATTTAATTAATTGTATAAATATTATTCTCTAGACAGTTGAATAATTTTATTCATGTTAAAATAATTTCATAAATTAAATAAATATTTATTCGTGGGATTGAAAATAAAAAGATATTTATTATTTATTGAACATTTAATAAATATTAAATTACAACTTTGTAAATAAAATATTTATTTAAAAGAATTATTTATTTATTTATTTATTCGATTATTCAATAAATGGTAGTGGAGATCGAGTGGACCATGGTCGATCCAGTAGTTAAATAATTATTTTCAAGATGGTAAATAATTATTTTACTAGTTAGAAAAAACAAAAAACATAATTTTTTTTATAATTATGTAAAACATGATTTCATTTCTGATTCTGCTTTGCACATGATTTTGTACCACAAATAATGACACAGTTATTGTTATTATGTAGCACAGTTTTTCACTAAGGTTATGAATGTATTTAATTATTGTTATCTAATTAAATATTATAACTCAATACCAATTTCAATAAATAGATTTGTGTTTCTATTATGTCATACATGGAAAACCAGCAAACTCATGATAAATTACATGTTCGGAATTTTCCCTGGACTCTTCCCCTCTCTCCCTCTCAAGAACAAGAGACATTCATCAAGATCAAAGAATAGGCTATCATGATCGATTGATGCAACACATTCTCTTTGTCGTGATAGCACCTGGAAAGAATGTTGCATCAATCAGAGACCATTAGAGCACATGTGGATCACCGCTATAGGGATTATCATTTATATCCTCACAAGCACAATCAAACAATACAAAAGGGTCACCCCGAATGATCAACATCTTCGATAAAGAATGTACCAAAGAATATCTTATTTTATTTCTTCAGAAATTAACATTAAATTAATTATAAACATGATGGGAAAGGTCATATCTAAAGGTTTCAGGTCTCTTCCTTATTTATCTAAATCATTGATTCTATTCCAGGAAGACTGTATTTCACCATCGTATTGATCCTGGATTAATCATTGATCATGGGAAAAATTAATATTGTGCGCCAGCCAAACAGTGATTCGACTATGCCCAGAACCTACACCTACTACTTAGCTTTCCCTTATTCCATAATCTCATTAATCCATTCCATGGATATATGTGTAGAATCACTTTATCCCTAACCACAAACTCTATCTCTCATCAATGATTATTATCATAGCTCTTCTATCGACCCTTATATGTCCTAATGTGTTGTTGAATGGTATTGACCTTTTCTACCAATTTCTCAACCATTTCATGTCCTAACAGACTATTTTCACCAACTTCAACACAACACGTAGGATTTCAACATACCTTTTCATAAATTTATTCATAAGATGACATTTTTACACTTGAGAAAAAACTATTATTTAATGATAACTCAACAAGTGGAATATATTGATCCCATCCTCCTTTATATTCCACTGAGAATCCTCTCAATATTTCTTCCAGTGTTGGAATAATATGTTCAGATTTTCCATTAGTTTTGGGTTGATAATTCATACTAAGGTTTAAATCAATATTTAGAGCATGCTGGAGGATCTTCTATAACATAAAGGTAAATCCTATATCGTAATCATATAAAATTGATAATGGGGCTCCATGTAGACTCACCACCTATCTGATGTATATCCTTGTAATTATATTGAGTGAGAATTCATATATAATTTCATTGAAATGATCAGTCATTATAATATGATCCACCATTTCTTATATGGAATTATTACCTCTTAATGATATTGGAAGACCATTGAAAAAGTCCATGTGGACTTTTTTCGGATTTTTATATAGGTATGGGTAATGGTTAAATAATCCTCTTAGATTTTTTCTTTTTATCCTTCACATACTAACATATTAAACACCATGATGTATATTATGTGATAGCTTAATTCACATTTCCTCACCAATAGTCCTCTCAGAGATATTGATACACCTTCATTCTCCTTAGGTGTATGGAGAAGGTCGAACTATGTGCATCATTCAACAAATATTTCTTTATCATAGGATTTTATGGTACACATATTCGCGACCAAAATATTACAAATCCTTCATCAATTTTGAATGTTCAGAATTTCCCTCTTCTTAAGTCTTCCACCATATTCTAAATTTCTACTTTACCTTCTCTATCTCACTTTATATTCTCTAGAAGATATTATTCATTAATAATTTTAGAATGGGGCGATTTTTTTTACTTCATTCATGATTCTCATGTCCATTCATTGAAAATCTAATAAGATTAGACCTTCCCAATTATCATACGTGATACGGTTGTTGGATCCTCTCATCTTAGATCATCCAATGCATTGCATTATTTCGTATGATGGTAATAGATTTATTGAGAATAGTCCTTGGTAATCTTTAACCATATTTTCTGGAACATATTAATCTAATGCTTTGTGAATTTATATTTTACGATCTTATGATCTATATATATTTCACAATTATATTCATAGAGATAATGTCACCATATTTTCAATGAAAAGAACACTATATTCAACTTGAAATCATGGTCCGGATAGTTATGTACATGAAATTTCATATACCTTGATTAATAGTTTATCTCTTAATCATTCTGTATTATTACATGGCCCATTCCCCCTTTTTATGAATCATTATATTCCATGAATAGTTTCCCATATGAGGGTAGTGTGAGGATTGGTTCAGTGATAAGACTCTTTTTTAGCTGCACAAATATCTCTTTTCATTCACTAGTTTATATAAACATTTACCCCTTCCAATTAATCTTGGTTAAGGAGTCTAAAAATCATTATATGTTTCTTACAAATCATTGACATTATCCATCTATTCCAAGGAAACTACAGATATCTATTCCATATGTTGGTATAAGAAACTCTTTAATTTCCTTTGTCTTAGACGGGTCCACATATATCCCTTTCATGGTAAAAATATTCCCCAAGAATGATACTTATTCATCCATAATTCAAATTTACTTTGATTTTGAAATATATTCTCATTTCTCTAAGTCTTCTAAATAGTATTCAAATTCTTCTCATGCTTCTCCTTTCTTTTGGATTTTATAATAATGCCATCTAAAAAAACAAAAAAAAATTCAAGGTAATATATAAATAATATATTAATTATGTTCATAATGATTATAGAGGTATTATTGAGTTTGAAAGGAATTACTATGAACTCATAGTGGCCATGATGGGTTCGAAATGCAATTTTTGGAATATCTTCCTTCTTCACATTTAATTGGTGATATCCCGATTATAGGTATTTCTTAGGGAAACATTGGTACCCACGTAGATGAAAGAAAAAGTCATCTATCTATGGAAGGGGATAATGTTTTCTTTATTGGTATTTATTTGATTTCACGATAATTAATTCAAAATCACATTGAACTATACTTATTCTTAATGAATATGAATGGAGCACCCCATGATAAATATTTCATGTGTATAAAACTATTGTTTAGATTATCATGTAACTACATTTTCAATTCATCTATCTCAACAGTTTCTATTCTATAATGATTCTATTATTTGGGTATAGTTCCATATATAATTTAGATTGAAAACTCAACCACAAGGCTAGGAGGAAGATAGGGAAATTCTTTAGTTAATACACGATTATAATCCCTAACTATGGGTAGGTCTTCATGCATGACTATCTCCTTTGTCTGAATCATTTGGACTAGCTATTCTTGCTCATTATGAAATAATATAGATGTTTGAATAGAATATTTTAGGAAACATTCATCCTCCTCTTTACACTTGTACCAAATCATAGAATAAATTGTGATGTGAAGAGTGATCACCCTATCTCAACAAATGATGTCTGATTTATATAGGGAGAACCAATCCATTCCAAATATAGCATCAAAATTTACTAAATTATTTAATATGTTACTTTATAGAAGATTATGTCTATAAAAATGGATTAGGGATGATTTATATACATAGGATGAAACAATTTCCCCATTTATTATTCTCAAAAATTTCTCAAACTCTATGGTTTGAGGTGGTGTTTGATTAGTAATACTAAAATTTAAATATTTCAAAGAATACATAGAATCGGAATCAAATAGTATGTTCACTATTCTTGAATGAATAACTAGCATACAAGTTACCACATTGTTTTTGGGATCCACTTTAGTAGTAATGATAAAATATTTTGGTCCTTGTTCTTAGGCTGTAAAGTTAGTTGTCATTAATTATATCTGACAACCCTTAGTTTAGAAAATTGGATTGTATAATTTTCTTATTCATTATAGTTGAAACATTACACTATAGGAAGAGTGTTGATATAAAATTTTTTTTTCTTCTTCTACATTACTGGGTTAATTCAATTCTGTTCATCACATATTAGCTCGATTCCCCTCCTTAACACATTTGAAACATCTTCATGTTCTTTTGAGATATTTTATAGGGTCTTATTTCCACGCAATTATAATTGGGTATGTTGATCTTTCTTTCCTCACTGAGATTTATCTATTAATACTATTGAAGAAAACTCCATTTTATATTTTTTATCCAGTTCAATGAGAACACTGAGTGTTTTCAATCACCATCTCAACTTTGAGGGAAACATTAACAATCTCATCCTAGTTTTAAATGTCCTAAATCTATAAGGGTGATGATTAATCACATGGAAGAATAATATAAATAAAATTTTATGATTTAATATTTAAAAATTCAGTTTTTCAATTCATGTTTATTCTTCTTGTAATCTAGATTTTGAGATTTGTTCTTCCTATTTTTTGTTTCTTGTAGATTTCACAGAAACAAATGATTCTTGGGTTTAAATTAAAACAGATAACTCATCATTATATGCCAGCAATTCTTCCTAGGTGAAACGAGATTACATGCCATGTGTTTGGACTTATACGTTGTGTTTTATGCCATAAATTCCGTGTAATACTGGCTACACGCCATATATTCATGACCAACACATTGGGATTAATTTGAAAATTACTAAGTCCATGGAAATTTATTACACGTGGTATAGTTAATTATACAATGTGTGATGACTGAGAAAGATAGGAAAATGCTTATAAAAATACACTCCATGTGTCCCACTATACAAGGTGTGTAGTCCCTTCAGGTTAGGGGCCAAACATTGTATCCCATACATAGCAAAACTATCTAGTAACTGCGTAATGTAGAGACAACACAACGTGTATCCAAATATACACGTCGTGTTCTCCTAAATTTTCAATGAATGATTTACACACCGAGTCCCAAGGCATACACTTCAAGAAGGACTGTGATGTAAGTACATGGCATGTAGTCGAAACTACATGCCATGTACTTTACCAAATTACATATAATTAGAACTTCAATGTTTTTGAAATGTCCATAACTATGTATCAAGAATAAATCGTACTACATGTTGTAACTCTGTGAATTGAATCTACACTCCATGTACTTCAGAAAACCTTTTTATGTTTGAACAAAATAGCTTCCTAGAAGGGTTTTATAATAAAACCAAGGATTATAGAACATTTTAACGAAATTAAATAAGTTATTTTTTTCATTTAATTTTTGATCTAAAAAAACATTTTATGTGTGAATAAAAAAGTATGGGAGGTGTCCTTTAATAAGTAAGAATGACTAGCATTTTTCTTAATAACCAAAACTATACAATAACGGGAAGTCACTCTGAAGAAACCTGACTCAAAAATTGGAAAATGATATAATCGAAGGAAGATAAGATAAAAAATTCCTCTAATATTAAAAAATAAATATTTTTTGAACATGTTTTTTCTTTTACCTTTATTGTTACTCACTTTTACTATTTTAGTTTTTACTATGGTGACTAGTTTTTTACCTAAATAATTTATATTTTAAGCCTAAAAATAAAATAAGCCTTAATAGAAAATTTTAACACACTAATTATAAATAATAATTAAAATTTATAAAATAAAAATATTTTGTGTGCGTAATTTTAATTTTAGCCCAAGTGCATGTAACGCAAAAAACCTTATTCGAACCATAAATGTGGTAATTAATTTTTAATGTTTCAACTATTCATTTTGAGCCAAAATTATGTTTATCTTATTACCTAATATAAATTATTCTGATTCAAAATATTTGACAAATTTTTTTAATTCATTTCAAATTATTAGAATAATATAATTTAATATTTAACCCATAAAACGTGATGAAAAGTATTTTTTCCCAAAAATGCATTTTTCATACAAAAGATAATCTTATATAAACTCTTTGACTATAAATAATCATTGTATGAATTTATATTAAAATAAATTGATATGTAATATATACATTTAATTAAAATATTTCATTACAATGGGTTATTTTAATTAAGAGAAATGGATAAATTTCATGCACATTAAAAACAGTTTGGACACAGTTGTGTTTTTAAGAATAAATATAAACTTATACCTAAAATCATGAAAATTAATGATTAATATAAAATTAATAAAATTATTTTAAATAAAATGACTAATATTTAAATTTAATATCAATTATAAAATATAATGAGACATTATATTAATTTATTTAATGAAAATAAATGATTGTATTTGAATAATTGGTAACTTTCACTATTCACTGACAAATAAATAATTTTAGAAAAATACCTAATTTTTACAGTAAGTTAATTTTAAATATAGATATTTAAAAAATTATATCCTTTATAAAAATTAATATTTCTAAAATTTCCAAAAAAAAATCATATTATTTTCTTAAAAAATAAATAAAAATCAATTTTGATGAAAACATATTTTTTGAAGAATAAAATGTTACTAAGAATTAAGAACTTATTTCCTAAATATTTATCAACACATTTATATTGAGTAGTGAATCTGTATATATTTCATGAAACATTTAATCTTATTCATTCCTTTAAATTTAATACACATGTTATAATGGTTACATGTAAATAATAAAGATTTGTTTTGGAATGGTGTTGTGTGTTGCATTCTCCATCGAAAATTGTTTTGATTTTAAAACCTCATGGTGTTACACATTAGGTTTGTTTTTGGGTTGTGTACACATATGTAGGGATAATTTTGTTTTTTATAGTTCTCACAAACTCTAACAAAATGAGATAAATTATACCACTCATAACCCATAGTTAAGACAATCATGAGTGCACTCAAGTTCTTATGACATTAATTTTATTATGAAAAGTATATTGAATACAACAATTATAGAATAATTATATTAAAATTTAATCATATATATTTTAATCTCAATTGGTTATTATAGTTGTATTAACTTCATGAATTTGATTTCATTCTAGTCTAGTGTCTTGGTAAAGAGAATGATCTTAGAAGGAAATTAACACCCATGATTTGAAAAATTCCTATGATGAATGGAATATTATGTGCCATTTCATAGTTGAGTTTGGAAGTAAATAAATAGATAAAAATGTGTTCCATTATATTATGAAATTTAAACCTTCTCTCTATTAGATTACATTATAGGGGAAACCCGAAGTTGAATATTTTTAGTGTATAAGAGAAACTATATATTGCGGGGAGACCATAATCTAGTTGACTCTATATCAAAGAAGATTTATTTTATTTAGGAACTGGCATGTGGTTACCTCATCAGCGAGGAACTCTATGATGGAGGACTGGTATCAGTCTTAGTAGATTGTTCATCCTATTAATGAAAAGTTTTATTGTGATATGATGCATCAATATTGGTGGCCAAGTATGAGATGTGATATAGTTGATTTAATATCCTAGTTTTACACCTTTTATTAGGTTAAGGATAAATATTTGAATCCTATAAGTATTATTTATCCCTTATATTTCATTATATAAAAATGGGATTAGGTGTCTATATACATTATCATTAGACTACATTATATCCATCAGTGAATGAATTTTATATTTTTTCAGATCAATTGGTTTACTAAACATACTCATTTCATATCCACTAGAGATAGAATAATTGTTGAGGTTATAGGGAACATATATGTGTAATAGATCATAAACATTCATGGGGTATCCTACGAAATAATTTTTAAAAAAGGTTTTTAGTTTACTTATTGAATTTAAAAAGGCTTCTAGGAGGCGATGATATCCTAGATAAAGTTGAGAACAACCTTTCATCCAAAAATTGATGTTTAGGTAGAGGAAAAAAAATTAGATATTAGAATATATATGATCCATTATTGAGTATTGTAATTTCATGATTGATGGTATACTCATATTTTTTTTGATAAATTTATATATAATAATATTTACAATTCCTCTATTTAGATTGTCTCATATAAATATTTATATGGTTTTTTGTGCCACTACCCTTTATATTAGATGATAGTGGGTAAACTAATCATGTGGAACTGAGCGTAGTCCAAGAGATGACGGGTAATATCCTTGTTATGTATATGTGTATATTAATGGACCAAAATCATCAAAATATTTATTCAAATCATCATTGTTCTTCATTGGAAGTATTTTTGGGTGATCGAGTTTTGTTTAAAAGTGTCTTTACATTTTAGTCATAAGTGGTTAGAGAAGTATGGGAAGCATTCACCAAGGTAAATCAAACATTTCAAGATATTTGATAGGTTCTAGAATGTATATTACCAAATAAAGATTAAAACTTATTAGATGATACATGATATATTCCATGATTCATAGTTGAATAATTACCGCTCTGATCATTCTCATGTCTTGAATTATGAGGATCTTGAATTGGTTCCAGATGTCTCAATGACTGAGAATAATGTTTCAATAATTATATACTAGATTAATGTGTTACATGGAAAATATATTCAAATATTTCGGTATTATGTTAGTAGATTGGTGACACTCATGATATGAGCGAGTGGGAAGCCTCTTTGTATGATCAATGGCTCTATATATTTTCAAATCAAGACGTTGAGGGGAAGAAAGTGATATGGTGTGGAGAATTGTGACACCTAGAAATTAATTATCAGGTATGGGTTTATTATTTATTTATTTTTATTATTTTTCTATCTTAAATTAGACATTTTCTCTAAATATTTTTTAAAAAAATTACTGATAGTAGGGATCAAGTTTTTTTTTCACTGTTACTGAAAATCATATGGACTAACTGTGTAATTGGCCAATAGTTTTTACAAATAGAACCACATGTTTGGAATATGGTTTTACAGAATATATGGAAAAACAATATTTTATCACCTCGGGTTTCTAGTAATATCTTCATTGATGCTGCGTATTTTTAAAAACCCATGTGGCCAAACCCTTTGGCTCACCCAAATTCCTTAAAAGGTGAAATTATAGTAATTTCAATGCCTTTTTTTAATCCTATAAACCAACTATTATCCAACATTTTTAAATGTAGTCCCCCTCCCACTACAATAATTATTCCCCCCTATTCATGGGTTGACTTTAAGTGAGAATTTACCCAATTTATTTAAGGAATATCTTTGTAAATGAGTTCTATATTCAGCTTTGGTACATTTTCATAGTCATTATTAGTTTTACCTATCTTCCCTAATGGATATGGAGGGAAAGGGATTATTTTAATCATTTTTTATGGATTTAATTTTAGTTTTCCCATGCAATAATTTCCTTATAGTGATAATTCTTCTTCATACCAATTGGATTCTCCCCATTCATCAAAGGATGCATCATATTACATTAAATTGTTTCGTGATCAACCATTACTTTTTAAACTATATTATCCTTCCACTTGAAATTGGACTTCTCAATTAATTTAAAATTATTAAATTCATATCTTAAGGACTCTTATATTTAATAATATTATTTATATTTACATTAATGAGGTGATAAAATTATTTCACCGAATCATGTTATAAACAATGATTGAATGGTATTTATAATATTACTGGTGTAATTCATTTGTCAAATGGTTTTTGAAGTATTGAAACTTCATAGGAACTTGAGTTATTTTTAAGAAATTACTAGAATGGTAATAGGTCCCTTTAAACTAGTTTAGTGTTCTTTCCTTACTAGTTATGTAATTTAAGATTCATCTCAACAGGACAGTGATTTTACTGGAGTTTGACCTTTCTAGTTGAGTTGATTTCACTAACTAGAACATTTATTAAATTATACCACACTAGCCTTAGTAACATTATGGTATATCACGTGTTTCACATTTTATCAATGTTTCTTTGTATTTTTCCTTCAATAATTTAAAAAATAAATTGAATGATTTATATAATAGTTTTCTATAAAAACATTCAATGTTAATTTTTATTTTATTTTTCTAAAATACGAATGTCTTTTTCATGCAAAAAAACTATGTTCATCAAACATGTTGTGGGATATTACTATGAATTTTGTGCTCAAAACATGTATACACCCATTGTATGTATGCAGAGTTTGTTTTCTCTTTTATAGAAGAAGTAACTGTAGTTATTGGAGTTGGTGGATTTTTAGGATACCTATATTAAATTTATTGAAGGTGAAATGTTGAGATGATCCCTCATGTCACGTATATATGGATATCTGAACACTTCTACATATTTTTTGTTTTAATGTATCATGATTACTAACATTTTTTATCTCCAAATTGACTTCGATATCATCCACTTTTTTTAGATTCTTTGTGAACATGTATGTTCTAGTTTTATATTGACATGTTACCATTATTCAGTATTATTATTATTATTATTATATTGTTATTCTATGTGGTTGAGGTATTATTAATTTTTGAATATTGAGTGCATGAATTTCCATTGTATAGAGAGGTTAGTCTGAATACTAAGTTAGGAACCTTGTATATTAAATAATTATTTCTTGAAAAAAACATCCCAATGGTGTATCCTTGATTCCTAGGTACTAGTTTCAAACCAATGGGGATCAAAAATTATATTCAATCCATATTGTGGGTCTTCAAGGGTGTATGGTTCAATGGAATCCCAAATTGATTTGTAACAAAAACTGTGATATGAAATCATATTTTTAGTGTGCTATTTTCTCAAAAATAATTTCTTCATTAGTTTTTCTTAATCAACAATTACATTTTATAATTATTATAATTCAGGCCCAATTTTCAAATAATTACATCACACATATGAAAATATCCATGAAACATGATAATTTTTCATAAGACATATCATTGTTATGAAAATAATGATTGATCTATATTCTTCATCTCGATAAATATCAATCCAAATAATATGTATGTTTATTGTATACTAATAATGGTTTTTATTTTAGAGTACCCCAATACAAATTTTGTAGAAAAAATCAATTAAATACCCATTTATTTATTATCCATACATTCAGTTGAATTGAATAAAATATAAATTTTAAACAAATCTTTTACTCTATGAAAATTAATATATCAATGATTTTCTATATTATAATAATTGAGATCTCTCATAGGAAATA
This sequence comes from Viscum album, assembly GCA_963277665.1. NCBI lineage: Eukaryota > Viridiplantae > Streptophyta > Magnoliopsida > Santalales > Viscaceae > Viscum > Viscum album. Next base: position 1,906,750,985 of record OY728158.1, read on the forward strand.
TTATTAATCCAAATATATCAATCCAAATGTTATTTTGAATATCCCCATTCATAGTAAGGATTACCTCTTCCATACTACCTTTTTGAACATTAATTAAAGATAAAACGATATTTAGTGAGTCTACATTGGAGTTTCTCCTTGCACTATCAAATAAAACTTTTTTTATAACCCTTGAACAAGGATTTAATGAATATATAAATCCAATAAGAGAACTAATTTAACTTATAATAATTTATTAAAAAAAATATTGAATTAAAGTTTTTCAAAAATATTAATATTTTATGACTCTTTTAACCTGTGATTTAACTTATCATTAATTTTTAGTGATTAAATAATTAATATGTACATTTTAGGCTATATGAAAATCATTAAATTATGTTATAAATGATCATGATAGTTGATATAGACAAAACAATAATTTGTATACATTATCATGTAATAGATATACATCCGTGCACAAAACCGTGACATTCGGACCTTGACTACAACATTGTTTACCTCTATAAAAAATGATATGATTAATACCACCAAATTTTAGGTTTCACATTTAGTTAATATTTTTATATGATTCCATCTCAAAACCATTTATTTAAATATCAAAACAATATATAAATACATGGGATGAAATTTTAATATACTCACCTGGTTCCTCTCCTAAAACATTTTTTTCCATATGAATATATTATACTATTAAATTCATGTATTAAATAAATAAAACCACAATAATCCTCTCAAAATAATTGAAATCATAGAATATGCCTTATATTTCATTTAAATTTCAATGTTATGTAAATGTAAATAACAGAGACACTAATGTTTAGTAAAATCTTCCCCTTTATCATCCATAATAACCCATCTTTCATTGTAAACAAATGTAATCAAACAAATAATTCCCCCCTACATTATACAATGCAGCTATGAAAACAACAACCATATGCCAATAAATCTAAAATTTCAAATTCTTCATGTCAAGGAATATACACCAACCCCCATATCAAAAATATAGTTATATTGTTACTACTATAAGACCAATATGTTCATTCCCCACAAATACTATCTTTCTTAATAATTACGAATCTTAAAATTTAATATATGCCCCTAAATAATTATATTTATTATCTTACACATAAAAACAACATATATCCTTATTACTTCATCTTTTAATGTGTTAAAAAGTTCATATATCATCCCTATTAAATTATTATTTCTTATATTCTAATTCTACCACAATATATGTTTCTATTAAATTAAATGGATAATCCCTTAAACCTATTACATTCTACGGAGTTTTATTAATATTTCATAATAAATATCCTCAAAAATTTGATTTACGGTAAGTATATGAAAGATCATTCTAACTATAATATATAAATTAATAATTCAATCCATTCCTCATAATATCAAAAAACCATTAATCATCACAATATTTTAAACATAATTAATTTTACTTATATAAATATTTAACAATTAAAATCATTTACATTGATATTAATTAAATTACACATTAAAAAATTAAATTTAATCTTATTTTCCACTCAAGAATTTATCTTTATAAATTAACCACAAAATATAAATATCTTTAAGTCAAATAAAATTATAATTTCATAAAATATTAATAACATTACATTATATTTCACATATCTAACTAATTACTAAACTTCACCAACGTGATAAATATTTTTGAATTATTATTATTTAAATACTTCTTGTAAACATAAAACCTTTATTTAATTTTATAAAATTACGATACAATATTTAGAGCCACATACCTTAAATCATTATAACAAAATGATATCTCTCTTATATTTCCAGTCAATTGTTCATCATTCATCACAAAATGAATATCTTAGGTAAATTTTAGATTGATATTCTAGGAATTTAATAGATTATGAATCCCAGATCTTGATTCCAGTAATGATATTTTACTATATATCATTACATAAAAATAATAATTAAATGATCTATATTCCCTCTTGATATTAACTTTGATCATTGGATTTTAAATGATAGAGAGAAAATGAATAGTGATATTAAATCGTGGAGGAGATATAATAATTCTTAGCATATATGTAGTGTTCGTTAACCCAATAAATGAAATTTAATTATTCAATAGTCATGTAAAAATTACAAAACCATACAATATATTCCCTAAACATGATCAAGGGTTTTTTAGGGAAATATAAGGGTTGTTAAGGGGGGTATAGGGGGTTTAAAATTCAAAAGATACAATAAAATATGTTTAAAACAGTTTGTACACCCATTTAGTAATCTATGTCATAAACCATGATACACTCCGACATCTAAATGGGATCTGAATATTAACACATAGGTTATCAAATTACTTTAAAAAATATGTGAATCTATTTTCCCCCTTCCACAGAACTACATAGTTTATATCTATTTTCTCAAATTGTGATCAAAACCAATCTTGAGGTATAAAATATTACAATCTTATATATTTATCTTAGCTTCCAAAAAATTTATAAACCATTTTAATCCCCATATTACAAGTCTAATGGTATAATTAAAATGTGATTATGATTTCAATAAAACTTCCATCTAACCCATTAAAATTTAAAATGCTATAATTTTTTTAAATAAAGTCTAAGGACAAGAATTCCCGGGAAATTACAATATATCTTATAGTTTAATAGTTACAATATTCTATGACATGTGTATTAATAAGATTATTTTATCCACCTTCTACTAGTGTTAACATTGAATATGAACTAAGTGAACAATCATGTCTAATCTGCTCTTGATTCTCTCTCTTCATCTTTCCCAACATATAAATAATAGAGTGTCTATAATAATAATGGGATAATATCCACTGCAATGATATATAATTTAATAATTCTAAAATATTAAAACATTTGATATACTTATTCACCTCTCAACTCATGATTAAATCATTATTTGGACCATTAAAAATAGTTTGTATCATTCCCTATGGTTCAATTTATCTTGATTTGTTAATCTAAATTCCTATTAAATTTAAATAATATAGGCACTGATAAACCATAAAGTCATATTTATGTTTTATGGACATAACCTTTTACTATATATTAATTTTAATATTCAATATCAAAGTTCTCTTAAAATAGATATTTATCTTGACATTATATGTGTAATGGATTCATTGATTAAACGAGTATAACACTTACTAAGAAGGATAAAAATGAATTAAAAGTTAGTATTAAAGTAATGAATTCCATACTAATGATTGTACAAGATAAAATATGTATAGTGGTTATGGTTTTAATACTTTTTAGAATATATGGATGAAAATCATTAATATATATAATGGTGACTTAAAAGTAAGGGAAGAAAACATTCAAGTTTTGGATAGTTTATTTTAAGACTATAATAGGATGTATGATATATATATATATATATATATATATTCCAACAGACTGATTGATGATACTAGATAATTGATAAGAATTATAGAATTCAATGATATTGTATAAATCCCAAAATTCATATAGAAATGATTTCCCATTCACTATAATCCAAATGTGTAAGCTATTGGGAATGGTATTTGAAGAGAGCACTTGATGATATTTTTCAATTATCTCTAGTAACATATGAAATGAAAATGAAATATGGGACATTGAATCATGAGAATGTGTATACATAAATTTCATTTAAATTCATGAGAAATCATATTTTTTTGAAGAATCAAATAAATAATTCATTGAATTAATTTAAATATTCACTTAAAGAATTAGGAAGAGGTAATTAAATTTACAAGTGATATTCTATAAAAATAATATATTTATTCAAATATTTTCCACCAATCTTCTAATTATCCCAAGATAGTTAATAATAATGACTTTGTGTAATAATTTACAAAAATTACTATGAAAAATTTTATGAGTGGGAATTTCAATAGAGGTATAAATTTTTTATTAATGTAAATAAAATGTATAAGAAGTGGAGGATTTTTAAAATAACTAAATGGATAATATTTTTGTTTTTATTGATGAGAGAAATACTGTTTAGATTATTTCATATAGTTGGGAGTATATTTAAGGGGTTTTCATACAATATACCAAATATAATTGTTCATTATAATAGTTATTCGTTCAAAGGGAAAACATAATGAAATTAAATATTGTTATTATGTTGTATAGAAAATATATGTATCAAAATGATGATGAAACGAAATCCATGTATGTGTATTTATAGATGTGGAGTGATAAAAAAAATTATAAAAACAGTGATTTAATTAAATATAAATATTAGAAAACAATCTAGGATCATCAATAACATAATTTAATATTTTAATGATATAATATAGATTAAGATTTTATAATTATAGAAATTAGATATAAACATAATTGCAGTGGTTGATGTTAATACCATCATTGATAAGTATTTCTTCACATTCTTGAGTGAAAATAATGAATGGTTAATGGAAATGATCAGTGAATTATTAAAAATGTTAGACGACATACTTAGTTCCTAGATACCCAATTTTATACGAAAACAGGAAGGGTATTTGATTTCGAAAGTCCTAATTCAAGACCAAGGCTAGTATTTTGAATAATGATATCAATTTTATAAAGGAAAATAAGTTTTATGTTTCATAACAACCTCCCCAAATAACACAATGTCACATATCAAAAGAGATTCTTTTATTATGAAATTAATTGATACACCATGGTGATTTATAAAAATGAAATGAAATTTTACAATAAGATTTATCTTGAAATGGTTCCAAAATTATTTGAACAAAATATGTAGTTGTGAAATTTTTACTCCACGGTGAGTTGACAATGTCTGTGAAATACAATACATAGTAAGTACAAGGAAATTTTCATTGGGATAGGAGTATTATTAAATGTGATCTTGGTTCAAATATTTCAAAAGCTCTAAAATTATAGGGGTGGAATTTTTTTTATAGGAAATACTAGGTTGGTAGTGGATCTCTCTTAGACTATTGTTTTTAGCTAAAGATAGTTATTAAACAAAATTAGTAATACATATAGTTAAGATAAAATCAACAGAATATATAAATTCATATCTACTTATCATATGAAATTAAATTGAGAAACCATCAAACATTTACTTTAGAAACCCTCTCAAGTTTACCAATAGTATTCGAATAAGAGGTAGAGAGTTCCAAAAATATTTCCTTTCAAATCTTATATAGGGGGATCATTTTTAAAAACTCTATGATTTTATGTGTGTTGAAACTATACACAGATATTGAAATCACTATATTATTTTTTATGCCACACGTTCATGGGTTCCCATACTGAAAAACTCTCCCTTAATTTATTGTGTTCACAACCATATTTCTAAATTAACGTTATAAAAAAAATTACATCACTATTTCACATATTAAATTCATTATAAATCACTAGGATAAGAATTAAAAACCAAGGTTAAAATCATTAAAAGTAAAAATTATAATAAATTAGATTAAAATCATTATCTTGTGATTTGAAAAAATGAATATCTAGAAACACCTATTTGATCAAACTTAAATAAAAAGAAAGGGATGTAAAAAATCAATAGTGTTCACGATAAGGGCTCCAGTTTATCTTCTGGGTCACTAGTGAACTACTCTAATGTGGGATTTCCAAATGGAATCTATCTTCATCTTCAATATAATCTATATTCTACCCATATGTATTTCCTCCCCGTCACCAAATGTTGTGATACATATTTATTTTCATTTATAACCTCTTATACTCAATGTGAACATTAACTTTTTGGAAATTGTTTGATCTAAACATGTGTATAATGGTAAATTAGATTACTTTCAGGGTTATATAATTCCTTTATTATTCCAAAATCATCATCCACATGGTTTACTAATATATACAAGGTATTATGAATATTAGGAAATGGTCATGATACATAGATATTTTGTGGCCCCATATCTCAATTTATTAAAATATATTTAATAAAGATGCTCCCATTTGTGCATATTATCTTTGTGTATGCGATATGAAAACAATGACTAACATATAACCATATCCTCCCTTACATGAAATCATCATTCATATTATTCATTCTTGAATAATTTTCAATGTGGATATACATTTTTATTTTTGTTTCTTAGTGATACATTCTTTATTGAATGGTTTTCGAAGTAGTAAGCATGATCTTTAAATGGTGTATCATTAGGATTGATGTGGTATTAAAACTTTAGGGAACCTTTGTTCGTTGATGTTTCTTGCATTTGGATTATAAGGTTCTATTAGAATGGAATATAAAAAATTATTTTGATGTAATATCTTCCCCAGTAATATAGAATCATTGTTTTTATTCTGTTTGGGATCTAATGTAGTGTACATTATCTTGTAGGTACTACAATGGTGCGGACGTTTCCATGAGATTTTTGTGAGGAAGAGTTGAGTGTTAACATATTAATTGGGAATTTAATAGGATGCATTGGAATGGTAATGAATTTCAATGTAATTGATGAAAGCAGTTTTATGGGGGTAGTATTTTCTCAAGAGATGATATAAATAGCATTGGCCTCTAGTGTATTCTTCATTTATCATCCATACTATGTTACACCTTATAAATTGTTCATGCATATGGAATATAATCATGTATATCCCATAATATTATCTATGTAAACACAAGAAACCATATTCACAAAATTTATTAACACAAAAAATTACTTTCTCATCCCTGATCAATAGTTTATTGAGCATTAATTAATCAATAAAAGTCATTACATAAGAAAAATTAAATAATTATGCTCAAAATTTCATAAGGACAATAAATATAAAATTTCTACTAGGTATAAGGGATAAAAAATAAATTTAAAACACACACCCAACCATGGGGTGATAATGGATCAGAGCTCATCCTCCACCCAATGATATCCCCACATATAACCCACCCATTCTTACAAAAAATATATAGGGAGAAGCCTATACATTACATGACCCAAATTCTCAATATTAATGACCCGAAGTCTTGAATGCTCGTAGACATTTGAATGATGTCCCAAAGGCCCATCTTGGTAAATAATACTACATATTCACTGCCTATCTTACTATGTTGTCTGACTATTATAGATTCTACTACATCACCCAAATTTGTTTGATACCCTAACTACAATATTAATTTATGTTTTATCCAATCATTATAGAACATTAGTACTAATATCGTACAACATAAGTCCCTACAAATTATTTGGATTAAGATTATAGCATTAAACATTTTAAATGATTCATTTTTCTAATGTTCTTTATATACTATTAAATTTCACACATACTTGATTCAAATTATAAAGAAATATTATATGAATTTTTCTTCTTATTCATTAGATATCAATATTATCTTAAATTTCCAAATCCATAGACAATTAATAAGACACTGTTTTTTTTTGAAACCATGGTAGGTACATTGGACTTATTCAATGATCCTAATGATTTCATAACTAAACTATCCCAACAGAAATCATCAATTGGGTCCAATTATAATAGTCAGGGCCTGGAAACATGGTTGGTAGGATAAAAAATTATTTATAATTTAGATATTTATTAAATTTAAATATTTTTCACACACATAGAGTGCCTACAATCATCTAATGGAAACATATAGTGGGATACAGACTAATAATATTACTCAATTTCTATGGAATTATTATATTTTTATTTAATTAAATTCCCAAAAGTGGTATTATTTATATTAAATAATTTAATCATGTTTATTTACAATATTCAAATATTTACAATTCTGAATATCATCCACCTAAAACAATTTCTTTTAATCTTCATTAACAAAGATCAGAACTGAGGATGTCAAAGTTCTATATGTGATATAGCTCTTCGAGTTAATTAAAATAATTACCAAGTATTTACTTAGATGGTAAAAACATACCATATATTCACGGACACATGTTTTTTTAAAATCTATGATCTATATATACAGACACAGGGAGCAAAATAATTATATAATAACAAAGTTCAATAAAAATAGGGAAAAGTTGAATACTTCTCTTAATGATTGGATTTTGTTTTGTAGAGTGTTTATTTTTACTTTGATCATTCATTTGTATTATTATTCTATTTGTCCTATTAGTTTATAAGAAACAAACTTGGTTGGATTAATTTGTTCTTATTCAATGTAAATTAACTAAAAACAGAAAAAACGTATGCCTGGGATGCCTCCCAATAGTACATGATTTTAATAATTCATATAGGATTAATTATTATATAATCCCCCTTTTGATGGGGGGAATTGTTTTCTATGAAATAACCACCACATATTGGATTCCCATCAAATCCCTCTTATGAACACTTCTATTTATTCTTCAATGGCCCTCTAATAGCATTCAACTCCATCAAACTCTGCAATATACCCTCAACACCCCATTTCTAATGAAAAATTAATGTTCAACGACCTTATACAAATTAATGTGACCATGTTTGGATATATTTGGTGTGGTTATACGATGTGAGGGTATTCCTTTTAATTTTACTTATTTTAAAATTAACATTAAAACTCAATTATGTATTACTATTATTCTTCTAATTATTTTTATTCTTTCTAGAATCCTAATTTTTCAAGTACTACATATTTATCTATTTCTTCGTATTTCACTTTAATTTTTCAAAAATAATTCAAATGATTAGTTAATTCTCCTGGATGCTTTTTTATTGATCAATTATGATGGACATATAATCATAGGTCTTGTATTGTATTATTAGATCCATTTATTCTATTTATTTAACCCTTTTTTAGTCCATGGTAATTTTATTACAGTTATTTTGGATTATCAATTATATTTTAGACCAAGGATCTTTATGGTTTTCCACTAATTGTTTATGCTTCCTCTACCTAAGACCAATACATCACTCTAAGTGGTTTTTTCTTGACTTATTTTATGAGGTTCCTATTATTGATCACTCAATCCCAGTATATTAATTTAATACAAAAATAAATTTCCATTTAAATATGTTTCAGTTTAATCTCTAGAAATCAATATATGATCTGTAATAATTATTAATGGGGATGTTTAATAAAAATTTATAGTTAAAATACTTTTTTGTTTTTGGTATTTATAATTTTAAAATTTTTTGATTTTTATATTTTCCAAGTTTTGGTTTTTATTTTTCCTAATTATACTAACAACCTAATAACGTGTTCCTAAATTTGTTGATAAATGTACTTAAATAAAATACATAGGTTAGAACTACATGCTCCCTTGTAAGTGCACAGGGTGGGTGCAGCACAATATCTGGTGAGTACCATGCCATGTTCATAAGGAAAGGTGCATTGTTTCGTGGGATTTGGTTAAAATATTTGGGAAGTTGTAAAATTATAAAGGAAGAATTATACTGTAATGGTGGATTAGGTAGATATTGGAACTTTCCTGGCCTAGATTTTATAATCTAAGAACACTCCTAAACTAATGTATCAACACAATAAAGAAAAATGAAATCAACTAAATACATAAATATCTATTTACTATCAATATATATATATATATATGAGAAACTATCAAAAAACCAAATTAACACTCTCTTAATCTACCAATAATTATTCTTAAATGAGGTAGCAGGTTCCCAAATTATTTTTTATACACAATATTTTGGACCATAATGTTCATAAATTCTGTTTTGTTGGGTGTGTCTCTACTGTTTGTAGATTTTTAGTTTTTTGTGTGGTTTTTTAGGTTACAAAGGGATATGCGATCAAGGTGAACATATCTACCTCAATTTACTATGTTTTTATCCTTAATTATAATTGAGAATTTAAAATTTATTACTTAACTCACACCCAAATATAATTCATCCATTTCAACTAAATGTAGACACTATAAACCATTTTTTAAATGATGTACAACAAAACTTCTTGTGAATAAATATCATAAAATAGATTAAAATCATAGTTCCATGATTTAATAACATAAATTGTTATAGACACACATTTCATCAAATAAAAATTAAGATAAAGGTATATAAAAATCTGAATAGTCCCCCCCATAAGATCCACCAGTTTATTTTCTTGATCACTCCTGAACTCCTCTGATGTGTTAATTCTTTCCAGAATCTCCCCATTTGACTTTATCTTCCTCCGTTTTAATAAAAAATTAATAAAAGTATGCATTTATTTTATATCATGATCATTCCAAATGGAGATGTTGCGGTCCAAATTCTTGATTTTTAGAAATGGATTTAATTGAGGTCCTATTAATTGTTCAAATTATCCTTATGGACATGAGATTCCATCCATGTACCGCATATATCCTTCCCAATCCATCATGTAATTCCTCTAAATTAAGATTTTCATTCAAATGATGTTCATGGGGGATGGAAATTTTTATTTCGTTTTTTGAGTGATGAATAATGCATTGAAGGGATATCATAGTGTTACGTTTGATCTTTATTAAAAATTATTATTGGTATAAAAGTGTTGTTATCAATTTAAATTACATTGAGTGGATTACAATGAAATAATTTTCTCCTAATTATACATTGTAATGGAATAAATAGTTTCATTTTTTTCTTATATCTTTTTCCAGAATGGAGCATTAAAGTGATAAGTATATTGGGGCTCTGAAATCGTTTAAATTTTCTTAATGGTACTACATTGACGTGGATGATGACTTGAGATTTTTTGTGAGGTGGAGCATGGATTTTACATACTCCCAATGTCTGGTACACGATTAGTTATGATAGAATCACCTTCTCTAGTAAAAAAAGAAAACAATGTGGCGAATGAGTCACTATCATAGTAGAAGAAATAAAATTCATTGGCCCCTATTCTAATATTTAGTCCCAACACATGTTTCATTTCCCCATTGATGTTGGATGCATTATACAAATTTAATTTTACATATCACTTAATATTTCTACTTTTAATCATAAAAAACCAACTTTTATTAATTAATTAACACCAAAAAACAAATAACTTTCTTGGACCTAGTCATTGGTTTGATAATAATTAATTAATCTTCTAAATTAATCTTATAGACTATGTTTTGAAATTATGCCCAAAATTTCTTAATCCCCTAAATTAAATTATCAAAATACTAAATATTAATATAAAAAACAAATTAAATACAATATTCAAAAGAAAAATGATAAAATAAATTTATAAAATCCAACAATTTATGGTTAATTTGTTATATATGGTTGATATGTTGAATTGGATGTTTATGGATCAATCAATAATGGAGTATAGATTAGTTTTCAATATAGATTCCACCCATAATGAGTTTTTAAATAATTTATTTGTTACCTAGTGGAATTGTGTAATCAATATAATATTCTGAAAGAATAATTTGATTACTCATATAAACATAGCCCAAGAAACCTCACAGGTGATCTTATAAATTATAACTTCATATAGAGAAATAAAAAAAGAGGTAGGAAAGAGCTAGTTGTATTGATGTTTCCTTGAATTCCATAGATAATTAAGGATCTTGGATTCATGATAGTGATTTTTAGATATATTATAGGGTTTAAAAATAATTATCCATGCAAAAATGTTGTGAAAATATTTAATAACCTAATTCCAAAAAAACTACAAGGTAAATTTTATAATAATGATGAATAAATATAAGTCATACCTTCTTTTGAAGTAAAATATTTGTTATTATTGTTAAATAAAATCTCTTAGTGGCATGAAATTCCATCTACCCAATAAAGATATCCACTGGTCATATGAATACTCAAGAAAAATGCTTGGTTTTATATTTATCACACTATAACCTTATTGAATCTTAGTGTGAAATGAGTGGAATAAATAAGAGAATATTAGCTATGAAGTTTTCCAAACATGAATTCCATCACCTTTGGTCTAAAATCACATCTATAGGATTTAATTTTATGTTTCAATATGATATATTCTAATATGAATAGATAATTTATCAACTCAAATAAATGGTAGGAATTAACTCTAAATTTAATTAGAAACTTTTAATGGGTCATAAGTCATCATTAAAATATAATTGTCATTTGTATATTATGACAGATGTTATCGTTGAGACAAATTAATTAGTGGTTTATTAAATTAGTATTCATATAATAAAAACTATATGATAAATAAGTCCATTGTCATTGGGTAATTAGGTAAATTACATAAAAACTTAAAAATATGTGGTGAAATGGAATTATTGAAAACTTCTTTAATATGATCATAATATTCCATCATTCTAATAACTGGATAGGATAACCTGAGGACATACATAAGAATGGGGTGAGATACAAATTCTAGTATGGGAATAAAAAAACATAACATGAAAAAATTATTACATGTGAGAAAAACAGAATTTAAAAGGGACAGAAAAGAGACGAGAAAAAAAATATTTACAATGAGTCAAGATATTGAAATATATAGTCAACTTGGGAATGTAGAGGAAACATTAAACATGACATTATAAACATGGTTCAAAGCTAACAACTAAGAAATAAGAACATGGTGGCAGAATTCCCATAATGGATTAGGTACAATCTTCAATCCCATACATGATGTATCATAAGACTAAAATATTACTCAATGAATTGGTGTGCTATAAAATTATGGGCACACCTGTTGCTTTCATATCACGTACATGCATAAGTGTGCCATATAATCATACAACATAAGGATGTATTTCATAAATTTTACCCCCATAATCAAAGAGTGTGTGTCACATAATTGGAATTCAAAATCAATGAATGATAGGTACGTCTAGGTGAATACCCTTGAGTATAAATGGGTGGTGGAGATTCTAAACACAATCATTTTTCATGAAAAATCAACGTGAAATTTGAGAAGCATAACAGTAGAACATAAATATTCATAAAATTATGTAATGACAGTGAAGGGGATCTATCATAATTTGTATGTAAAAATTACCTTAAGTGATATGTGGAAAAATATATCCAAACATTAGTAATTAGAAATTAAAAGGAATACAATAAATAATATTCTTGCAACTGGAGGAGAAGTAGGGGATCTCTTAATAAATTTCATTAAAGTAACAGCTTAGGTATATGCTATAATGATATGGGTTAAAAGATATATAATTTTTTTTGAAGTCCATTTGTTAGAATAGGGATCTTTATAATGTCATGAAAATATAACCATTATTGATTTAAAATGGATAAATACAACTAAGTCTCTTGAATGGAAAATAAGAGAAATAGGTTCTTTACCTTGAAAGGGTGATTCCAAAATCTTGAGTGGAGATTCAAGAGAGTTGGGTGGAATTATAGGAGAACTATAGATAGTGGAGCAAAGAGTTTTTACATACTCAATGGTTTTTATGTGAAGAGGAATGAGATCTTGAGTTGGTTTATGTATTAAAAGAGAGGAGAGTTCTTTATTATTTCCAAAACATAGGTATTGAACTATATATAATAAAGTAATCAAAACCATGAACCGTGCAATTTTTTTGGAAACGTTTTATGAAAACTATTAGTGGTTTTAATTATTTTATAAGGACAAGTTACACATGCTATAAATATTACCCTTAGTGAAGTGGATGTGAGTCATGTTTATAAAGTATTGATTTAAAACCCTTAAAATATAATATAGATTTTTTAGGATTAAAAAAGGATTTATAAAATTCAAAAAATAACCTCAAAAAACACAATATTTTAAAGTGGGAACATATATTTGATCACGGATACCATTAAAATAATGTATTAAATCACTTTTAATCAATTATGATGAAAAAATACACCCCGTATTTTTTTTACCATATTTCATTTTTACATAAAAAATTGATTATCATAGAAAATTATCAGAAATTCACTATTAGATAATTTGGACATTCTGGATCCAAGAAGAATATTTATTTTACTAAAATAATTTTCAAAAATATTTGAATTATCTCTTTTAAAACAATAATGGTTATTTATTGAAGAGTGATGGTTTTTCCTATAATAATAGCTTTTGAACCCTTATACTAATTACATTTGAATTCAAAAAAATTATATTATAATTTATATTTAACAAATATTATAAAATTTTATTATTTTATTAATATATAATTTATTTTTAAAATTCATTAATTCAATAAAAAGGAATATATATTTGAAATTTCATATTACACAAAAATAAAATTAGTTGTTTATAACATTTAAAATCAAAATTATTTATAATGTAATTCCAATAAGAATTAAATATATTAATTATTCAATATACAATACATATTCATATTGTTATGGTCTTGATAAATTTCTCTTTATTTGCACTTGATGTCTTCAAAAGGCTAGTGAAAATGGATATGCTTATTTATTCCATTTACATGTATGTATTGGTAATGGTTGCATCATCCCCTTGGATTTTAGACTTTCATTCTTCACTTACTAACATACAGGACACCTTGATCTATATTCCATGATATCCTTCTTCAAATTGTCCCACAAATATTTCTATCATGGATCCCGATACATATTTGTGCTCCCTCAATGGATGGAGAAGGTCATGCTCTGTGCACCATCTAATAACTCCTTCTTTAAATGAGGGTTTTATGATACACATATTCATGACTCAAATCATACAAATCATTCATTATTTTTAAACTCTAGGGATTTCACATTTCTTATAGCTTCCACCTTCTTCTTACATTGCACATGATCTCTTTTAACATCCTTTATCTTATCCAAAAGGAGTGATTGAGATATCAATTTTTAATGGATTGATGATGTTCCTTCATTTATGATTCCCATATCCATCCTTCTCAAGTATAAGAAGATTAGATCCTTCCCAATTCTCAACAATGATAAAATAACCTAATTATTTATACTTAGTGGTTCTGATACTTTATTTTCTTTCCCATGATGGTAATGGATTGAGCATTTATAGTCATTAATAAACTCAAACCATCTTCATTCACACCTATTCAATTGTTTCTATGTGAATATATACATGAGGGTCCTATAATCCATATATATTTCACACTTCTTCCAAAAGAGATAATTCCACCAAATTTTTAACAAAACTATTACAATATCCAACTCCAAATCCTCTATTTGGTTGTTCTTTTCATGAATGTTTAGTTTCCTCAAGGAAAAAAGCTATCACTTTTTCATTTCGTATTAGTACACATTCTAATCCCTTCTTCAAAGCATCATTATATACCATGAAAAATTCCCCACTTTTGAGAATCATAAGTACACGTAAAGAGATAATCCTCTATTTCAACTACCAAAATTAATCTACTCATTAACTATTCCAAAAAAATCATGACCCTCTTCCGAGTTATCTTGGATAGAGGGTTTCATAATCATTGGAAATTTCCTATAAATCATTGATAATGCCCAATATGTCTGAGGAAATCGTGGATATCTATCAAAGATGTTGTCATTATCCATACTTAAATTTATTATATCCATTAAGGTTCCCTATATATCCCTTTACTGGTGATGACATGCCCTAGTGATGATATTTGTTCTATGTATAATTTCTCTTGTGAACTCAACAAATTCTTTAGGTGGCATACCACAAAATTGTTAAGGAATCACATCAATGTATTCCCTCACAATGGTCATGTCTTCCAAGATAATATTTTCCTTTGACTATATCATTTTAGATCAATATTCTTTATTATAGGGTAATAATATCCAATCTTAATATGATGATTCCAATAAAGATTCATCCTCCACCTTGAACTTTTATAGAATTGATGTGTGATTCATGGTACACAGGATGAATTCAATCTCCTAGTAATTTATGTTTGATTTATAACAAGGGAAGTCATTATTTAACTTATATAAAATCAAATTTAACTATTGTAGATAGATAATATTTTCAAGAATAACCTTTCCAAAAACATCATCATGTAATAAAATAATCATAGATGTTTTTCCTGCTGATATAAAATTATTTTGGGTTGTGGATCGATGTTCTTAGAAAACATAAAATTTATGCTAATATCGAATGAATGGAAATAAAACATGACATACATAAATATTGATTAAGGGTTATGTGTACTTCATTCATCATGACCCATCTCAACATAAGACATTCCTTGTTCCCTATGTCTTGTAGATTTTTGGTGACCATCATGATTGTCAGCCCTCAGAATAGAGCATTTGATTGGGTAATTCCCAACTTATCCACATTTATGACATATAACAATATATAATAACATAGATTTAAATTAATTTCCATCCATCACGTTATTCATATTTCCAAAATAATTGTCAAAGTAATGCCATATCTTTCAATACATAAAACATCTCCCAGTTCCTTTGTTATGTGTACCTTGGTCCCACAATCCACATTATTTTTACGGAGTAAATTGAGTCTTCTTTCCTTTATCTCATTTATATAATGAACTTACTTGAGACACCATCCTCCTATAATTTTATTTTATTTTGACATTAAACTATTATCCATTTGTTAATCGTTATTTTTGATAGATGGTTTGGTATATTCATAATAATTATTACAGGAGTTCCCATTATATTAGGCATCCCATTTGGGCAATCATCGCATCTTCGATCGCATTGGTTGTTGACTCAGTTCCCCCTATTTCTATCTATCCATTATAAATCATTCATAATGGATTTTACGAAAAATGGGAATTATCCTAAGCATATCCCCCTTGAGTGTCAATACCAAGAGTGCAGCAATGCCCATTGTTGTGTACCAAGATACCCCGGGTCATGCTCGAAACTCCTTGTCGATGTTTTCACTCCTATGTAAATCTATTCAAAACCCACCTATACCTGTTTTTTTCTATTAAAGGTAGTATTTTTCTATAAAACCCACGTAATATGTAAACTAGAAAAAATTTTTGATTTTGTTTTATCTGAATCCTCAAATTGTATCTTAGGGTGATGTTCTGTAATAAGAGTTTATCTAAATCTAGTTTCCATGGGTTGTAATAAACTTCTTCTGATACCAACTATAATTCCCTGACCCAATTTACCTAGATTCGGGGAAATATTACATAGCATAGGCATGATCACAAGAGATCATGTTTGGAATGACCGATTAGTCTTGTAGCCTTGGAATTAATAGATACATACATAAGTTTTACATTATATCATGAAATAAAAAAACAAAAAAATGTGTTCCCTTTGAACACAATCATATCCCTTAGCCTATCCTTGTTGGTCAATCATAATATAATTATTTGCATCGTAGGAAAAATAAAAAATAAAAAAGGGGTGAGCTCAGATGCTCAGTAAAGATAAAAATATAGAGAAAACTCTCATAAATATGCATAAAAATTTAAGGAAATGTATAAGAATAAAACAAACAGCTTTTTAATGTAAAATTCTGAATATTATTTCAATTTTTAGTCAAATAATTCAATTCACTTATTCAAATGGATATTCTACTAGTTTAATAATCACATTTAATATCAATAGCTAATTTCATAATGATGGAATTCATAATGTACAACGTCCTGACCACATAGTCAAAGACATGTCCGAAGACTATAAATTAGATTTTGTTAAGGCCTTGTGTCAAGACACTAGTTTGTCTCATGAGACCTACCGATACATCGAGGAGCTATAGAGGGCTCCACCTGTCACTTACAATGTTCAATGCAATCCTCGTATTAAATGGTTGAAACATAACATAATCATCCGTATTAAAACTAGCATACAAAATGTTAATACTTTATCCATAAACAATGAATGGTATAAAAATAACACATACACTATCAAACATATCACCAAACCTTCAATACAATATAGAAGATTGTATCATTATAAATCAACCTTAAACAAGTGTCAAACCCATCAAAGGATATTGACATAGATGAAATCAAAACTATTTGATAGAAATATCTCTTTATAATTTGAAATAATATAAAATTAATGTAATTATAAATGAAAACATTTATTTTGAAAATATCCTTATAAAATTTTAAGTGAATCTTCGAATGTGTTATAATGGTGGAAAATAGCCACAACTACCATATAAGTTAAAAAAACATTTTTACCTTAATTTGTTTAAAAGGTAATAAAGTACCTTGTTTTGTAAATTACTGAAAGATTCCTTTCAAAAAGAAATTTCAAAAGTAAAAAAAGGGTATAAATTACTTAAACCCATATTCTTGGAAATTTTAAAAATGTTTTGAAATAACTTTTTATGAAACATGGATGGGGATGATAAAGAAGTCCCAGCAGATACTTACGTATAAAAGACCTCAGATAAATATAATGATTGTAAAATTAATCCTTACCTTGTAATTTTAATTGGTCGAGTGTACGATAAGTTATTTTATAATAGTTAAATCATTTTTATTAATTTATAAAATAACTACATACATAAATATGATATCATATATGATCTTCTAATATTTCGTTATTAATAATATTTCAGTAGTATCATTTTTTTGTGTGTTAACTAACTTGTTTTCCATTATATGTTTTGTTACATAATTCATGTTTGTTATTGATATAATTTATTTTATTCATATACATAAAGATATTATGTTCTCAAAAATCATTTTTAATCATAAAATGAAAATTATTCTTGAATGGTTATGATGAGGAATGAATCTCATCGCGTTCGTGGAGACAGTAATCTGTACATACGCATGAGAAAAAATATCATTTATTGATGGTGAAATCATATGTAGATGGATGGTATATCATATATAAGAAATAATTAAAATTTTATATTTATTATTTACATCAATTATACTCATTATTATACCCATAAAAATAATGATGTGTTGAATAATAAATTACACCACAACGTGGAGATGATAAGCTGTGTGTACACAGGTATGGTGACTTTGTCATTCATAAGATGCATAGAATATTGAATATTGTTGTACCATATTTATAATTACATAAAATTATGTATAAGTTACTAGAGTTATTATTTTTGTATTGAAAAAACAAAGAAAAATTATGTGGAAGAAGAAGAGGTCTTTGAAAGAGGTGATTAAATTATTACCCCTTCTTCAGGTGCTTCATTTTTATTTGATCAAAAGGGCGCCATAGGTTTACTTTCTGATAAACTTAGGGGATCTAGGATTAATTTAGGGAATTTGGAAGGACATTTGAGAAGTTTTTGGCAGAGATAAATGGATTTGGAGGTGTGAAATTACGAGAAGGGGAAGTTCTCTTTTACAAGAGAGTTGAGGGTCACGTTAGGAAAAGCTTGAAATATTATTTTATTATAAATTAATTTTCATTTTATAATGTCTCTAAATGGATTTATTTCTAGTATAATGTGTGGATGTGTCTAAATATTCTCAAAAAATAGGTTTTAGAAATGTTTATGTCACCATATTAATCTTATCTTTTATATTTTACTCTTAGTTAAATAGTTTAACATTTACAATGTCTTATTTTTCTATTACATGGTTAATAAACTTACTATAAAATTACAAGAGAACTTAAAGTGGATAATTAATCATATATATATCATTATATAAGTCCTTTGTAATAACCATATATTTTTAAGAGTATTATGTCATTTAATAATATAGTATTTGTTCTGAAAACTCACTTATGTCTTTTTTCACACTATTTAGTATTTGGTTTTTGTGAAAGTAAAAAAACATTATTACATCAAAAAAAATACATTAAATAAATCCTAAAATGTCATATTAACTTATAAAATTTTTGTAATTCATATAAAGGCTCAATTTTCAATTGTTGGGATATTTATAAAATTAAAAAGTTTAATCCTTAATTAATAAGGTAATTACGACACCATCATTATCTCATAAATAAAATAAATTATTTAATGTATAAAAAATAAAAATAAACTACCATGATGTAGGAAATATTTTTATCATTCTAATTAATATTTTTAGATAAATATATCTTATGTATAATCCTATATTAAAAATGGTTTAGTTATTAATATTTTATTTTAAAACTTTTTACTCTTTTCTAAATAAAATAATAATAAATATCGTAATATAATCCAAGTGGATAAAAAAGGATCATATTTAATCCAATAGCTTGATTTAGGTCTAAATACATTTATCCAATAAAATTATTTCATGTGTTAGGATATTTATAATATGATTTTTACTGTTAATTACCCTATTGACTTGTAATCGTGGTAAACAAAAATCAAATGTAAATATTCTCTAAAAAATTATTTTCATACTATTGAACCACATTTTAATTACTGATGTCAACCGTAACTCTCATATTTTTAAAATTCAATTCACAAAATCGATAAAATTATGTTTTATTCAAATTTACAGATGTGCCTATAAGGTGGGTAAAAAAGCTTTAAATAGTTCAACAAAATTTTATATATCTAATCTTGTTATAAAAAAAATCCAATGAATTAAATTTAAATAATATAGATATTATGTATCTATTATTACATTAAAATAAATTTAAATAATAATTATTATTATTTAAATAAAATTTTTTTTATACAATGATGTGATGTTTTTCATTATTCATCCAAAATTGAATGTTTAAAAAAATGCCAATAATTAACCCTATGCTAAATTTGATATTCTGAAATAAAAAATGATGTCTATTTTATCAAATTTTAATCATAGTAGTTGAATTAATTAATTTAAAATTATTTCCCATTGTTAAAACCAGAAAGTATGTTTTTTTGAAGAAAAAATGATTAAACTATTGATATGTGTTTATGTCCAATTTAAATGTGAAATTATTTCTAATGACCAACATTGGATTAAACGATAAAAATAAAATAAAATTATTCTTCAAAACTATTCCAATGCATAATTCAACACTATAAATTAGTTTTATTAAAAAATTTGGTTTCAATTAAAAATAAGAATCATTCACTATTCATCAAAATATGAAAGTTATAAAAAAACCCCAAAAATTTATCCAAACTAAATTTTTATGTCCTGCTTCTAAAGAAGATATTTTTGTAAATTTGAAAATATAAAAGTGTCAAATATTGGATTTAAAGAGGGTTCTCTATTAAAAGGGGTAAAATTTCATTTCTTGAAAATTACATATTTCATTTAAAAAATTAAATTTTTTCTTACATTATGTCTAAGAAACACAGAATATGGATGTTAAAATTATATGGAGTATATAAAATTCAAAATACAATTAATACTATTCCTAACTTCTTTTTGAACTGCTAGTTTGGTAAGTCATTTTGCGTTCTCACTCAGTGTTGGGTGTAGCTCAATCTGTTGAATTACATAAAATAAATAATTTACTATGAAATCCTGGGGTGTTACATAAACCGAAGACAAGGTGTGGGCCCCGCGAAGCCCGGTTCACATGTGTTGCAATGAATTGCATTTTTTTCCATCGGGTATCCGTTTATGATGAATGAGTAGTTGATATCATGCTTTTTTCTGTGGGGATCATAATGGAATGATCCATTTTAGTAATTTTTGAACTGAGGCATCCGCCCCATGGGACTTCAATCATGTGAAATGCGGCACCATCAGATGTCCGATAGGGGCGAATGAAATGTCTACCATGCATTTTTTTTGTAAGGATCACAATTTTGGGATCCATTTGGATGTGGTGAGCCTTATTCGAGACCTTATTAATTATGGAAACATGATAGAAATATCGGTGGAACATCCATCTATTGTGTTTGAATAGAAAACTCAACATAGATCCTTATCCACTCCTATGAGAATAGAGAAGATGTATGAAGAGATATGGTTAATGGATTTGGGGATTCTTGAGGAGGCATATCCGTAAATTAGTTTTTAAAATCAATAACAAGCATTGTGGTCTCCTCAGCCTTCTGACTATATGTTTCTTGTACTCTGAGAGTATCTTGGCACATATAGGGATATTGGTTCCCAATTTAGTACCCCAAGAATGGTTAGGTACAAAGCCAGGTGATGAGGTGGGGTCACACGTCATGTGGACCCTCATGCATTCTATACCACTTTACGATAAGACATGAGATGTTTCGAGTGTGAATCCAGCCCGAGGAGGCACCCAGTGACTCTAGCGGCATTCATTTGAGAGGATCCTTCCAGAAGGGATGACCATTATGGTTCCTCAGTTCTTTTTAAGAGGTTTACATCCGGTATGAATGGCCAGTGTGGTTCCTCGGTGATTTCTAAGAAGTTACCTTCCAGCAAGGATGACCATTATTCTGCAATTCTCTTAGAGAGGTATCATCTTGTAGGGGGGGGTCTAGAGTATTTCTGGCCTTACCTCCAGCTGGGCTAGGCAGTGATCCCCGATGGATGTTTTGGGCTTCCCTGCAAAGGGGTTCGGTATGGGGTCTCTTCAATGATGGTTGTCAGCATGCACCCTCTAGCAGGGATGGGCAATGGGCCCCTATTAACTTCAAGGTGATGATCCCCCTGATGTACTAGGGCACAGATACCTGATGACAATTAGCATCATCCAACTAGGATGGGCATGAGTCCTCAACTTTGAGACATGACCTCTTGACTTTGTGACATAGTGATGAGGTGTGATTTAACGTACCGTTGGACTCAGGAGGAAGATTTATTCTTCCACCAAGACGTTCCCATGTGACTCGACCTAAAATTGTGAGGGAGGGAAAATTCCTCACAAAGAATATAGAATCAAGGTGCTGTGATTGAGTCCCTTTGACTTACAGTTCCGAGTAGACGTGTGGGATACTAGGAATAAATAGTCGTTACTTCTGGGACTGTTGGGGACTCTTCTTACTGGGTTCAGCTATGAGATGGATATCCCATTACACTCTTTTTTGGTTTCATTGACTGAATATATATATATATATATATATATATATATATTATTTCAACTTCCCACTCTATGTGTTTTTGTTACTCTCTTTCCAGAAGAGGTGAATATGTTCAGGGTATTCCATGTAAATTCCATGTCTATATTCTCATGGTAGGATGATTATAATCTCCTACATTACGTAGCAAAGACCTGATGATATGTTTATCTTCTCACAATCTCTATCTCTTTGTGTTTCGATGAGCTTACTTCACTCTCTTGTTGGTTTCAGCTGCAATACTTTTATTATACCATTTTCTATCTACTAATTTCCTTTTTAGAGTATATCTAATATAACCTCCTTCAAATTTTCAGGGAATCCTACGATGTATTTTTATACTCACCCTTGCATGGAAATTTCGCACATGTGTCATGACTTATGCAGACAATGAACAGGTTGGTCATGAATTCTATAGAGAATAGGGATGAAGGTGATTGGACAATGTATGGTGGTCATTGCCTAGGTTCTAGGAGTGAGGCTCTCTTAATTGTTTAACATTTCACTTACTTCCAGGTTGTGCAACCTTTTTGGCTGGGTGTGTTTTTTACCATTTCCCCATTCAGTTTACTATACTATACATGTAATATTTTGCAGTTCTTGTATGCTTAGATTATCTATAGAAGTGTTGAATATTTTTTCCTACGCCCCCCCGACACTATTGAATTTAATTTTCTATCGGTGCATATGTATGTTTTCATAGAAAAAGGCTTCCCCTATTTTGTTGTGCCTTTGGTGCTATTCACCACCCCATGTCCTATGGAGGCGATCTTTGGGTAGTTGCGGCTCGAGCCTATGCATGGGTTGAATCATAAAAAAGTGATATCAAATGATGATTGAACCTTGAGACATTGTTCATATGTTTCCCTAAAAATGTGTTTTTTGGGTTTACGGACATTGTGTTGATGTGTATCAAGAGTAGATCTAAGGTCAAGAGTCAAGTGATGGTACGAGTGGCCGAAATATCCTTTCCTTAGAACCCTAATTTCTCGCTTGTCAACTCGGTACCCTAAGACACTTGTTGTGGGGAACAATGGTACATTCACCATATAAGATTGAGTCATTGACAATCTTTATTGTGTTATATATCCTATGTAGTTTATATAAATATATATATATATATATATATATATTCCCATCTGACAATTGTAATCCCTGATAATTTTCAGGACGTCTCCGCAGTGACAAACAACCAGGATACCAGCTCTGGTTCATGAAAAAAACCTTCTGAGATATGTGGCCTCAGTTTAGTGTCTATAGTGCTATACCCTTTCTCCAAGTGGGAAGGTATTAGGACCTAAAACTATTGAGAAGCAGACTTCTCTTGTAGGGAAGGCTGAGGACGTGCACAGGTTGAGCGCACACCATGAGTTCCAACACCAGAGACCGATGTTGTCCCGCGGTGAGACATACCATCAGACTGTAAAGGTTTTTCTAGAGTCAGTTGTCTTCCTCTCTTCAGGATTATACAGACACTAACAAATTATATGGTGGATTTGGTAGGCATCGTTTTCCATGGAGAATTTTGGTGATGGTGGAGCATGGTTACTCAGAGACACGATGAGACGACGCTCTCATTGGATGAATTCCAACGGCTGTTTTTTGAGGTGTAATAGCCCTCCTAGTTTTGGTCCATCTATGTTTGGGATATTCGGCAGGGAGGGGTAATGGTGGATTTGTACATGACTATGTTCATTGACCTTACATTCTATTCATTGGGCATGATCCATAATGGTTAGACCTGAGAAATAAAGATTGAGAAGGGACTCTGCAAAGAGCATTGTGCTATCATAGTCCCATTGTGCATCCCCAGTAATGCTTGGGATCTAGAACATGCACTGGTAGAAGATATATTTCTATTAGAGAGACACCATACAGCTGGTTGTAGAAGTGGGCACAATAGAGCTGAAATGTCTTCCACATCTAGCAGTCATCCGATGAAAATAACTCAATGTATAAGGTCTTCCATCATCAATCTCAGCCAAGTATTCATATGGGTTCAAGGTATCATAGAGAATTGGGGATTCATTAGGAGGGATGATGTTATGCTTGTAACGGGTGAGGTCACATAGCACGAGACATCCCAACCAAACATTTTGAGAATCTCAAGTAGGGACATAGCGGTTCCTAGAGAGGTTGTGCTGGAAAAGAACAAGGATATGGAGGTGGGGGATGATGTTATTAAGTCCAATCACCACCACCACCACTAGGTGGCCCACGCGAGGCTCGGGAAGCTGGGAGATAGGACTGTGGAGAGCCACAAACATTGGATGTCTATGGTCTTACAGAACGCGAGATAATTAGAGCTATGTTATGTGTCTATTCTACTTTTTTCACTCCTAAATATTAGACATTATGTGATGTACTCTTTCCTCCCTTCACATTTATTGAGCTTTTACTAGTGTGATTTGGGGTGTCGGTGTAACCATGTGTCAATGTTGTATGACATATGCACAAGAAAGAGTGGTATTTACCCCACCCAGATGTGTTTTGTGACACGAGAAAAACAATGAGGGTGAGTCAGGTTTTTCCAAAGAGTATAGTATTGAGGTGTGTTGGAATATTCTCTTTGACCTGTGCACTTAGGTTGAGGTTGTGCGATGGAGTGTTGGAGAAGGTCCTGGAATTTTTGGTGCAGTTTTTTCTATATGACCTCCTTCTACAGGGAATACCACTTGTGGATGTATCATTGTACCAATTTTGGGAATTTCTCTCCTTCCAAGGTAAAAAATTACCGACAGGGTTGGATACATTCTTTTTGTGGCTTGATTCATGTGATTTCATGTGTTTACTCACATAACCTATTAGTTGGTACCTTTGCATGCTCAATGGAATCCTTGATAAATCAGTTATCATGTATAGGTCAAGGTGATGGAGACCCCATGAACAGAACTACGTGACTCACTACCTGGTGCTGATAGAAATATTCTTCACCCGGAGAAGGTGGAGATTCTACCTTTGGGGGGAACACTTTGGGGTTTGCAAAGACCACCAGAGTCTCAGGTTCATCTTCACCCAGAGTGACTTGAACCTGATACATCAATGCTATTTAGAAATTTTTATAGGACTATGACTTTGACATAGTCTATACATAGGGAAAGGGAAACGTTGAAGAAGATTCCCTTAATCTTAAGTCTGAGTCTCACATAGATAGGGATGTTTCGGTGTATTTAGATTTGATGTAGCTGACCGTAGTGGAGCAGGAGGGTAAAATCATTCTTCAGTCGATGGTGTGGACTCCTTCTCTTCTCAAGTATGTTAGAGAGTATCAGTTTTGATTCCATGACAATGAAATATCATGTGACCAGATATCCATAGATGATTCACTAGTTGGATATTCTAAATGAGAGAATCAAAATAGCATATTCTATAAAAAATAGTGATTATGGTCATGATGTTGGATGTAGAGGTTCATCCAATGAAGAAAATTATCCACTAAGTTTCACCGGGCCGTTTGGGACAATGCAAAGGGATGGAGAGGTTTCCAACTAGAAATCCCTACCCCCAATAGTTGGATAATGTACATGACTTTTTTCCCGTTCCAATGTTAATGAGATACATGCTTGATACTATGCACATCATCGATAAGAGAAGAACATAGGAAGACAGACCATCCCTTTGGTTTGCATGTTGTGGTAGCATGGGAATGTCCATGAGTTTTCCTTGGAGATGGGGAGAAATGTGTGGGCTCAGTATCCGGAGTAGGTTCCATAGTGTTTTTCAAGATGAAATTATTGAATTTTGGAATGATGTAGAGATAGATTTTTTTTCTTGTAAGACATTGTAATATTTATACATATATTCCATGAGTTGGGTGTCGAGACGATGTGGGATTCTAATTCCCGGTGTGCCCAGAATTAATTTTATAAAAATATTAAATATATTATATACTCTGCACACAAAGGAAACAAGATAACTCTTAAACAGTAAATTAGATTATAAATATGAGGCCATTTTTGAATCTAGAACATGGCGTTTACCCTAGCAGGGGTGTAACGTTTTTTGGTGTGGGACTTTTGTGAGAAAAGTAACCCATGAGAAAAATCAGAAATAAAATAATTAAACATAATTATTTTTCCACTAATGTCTTTTCGTGACCCACTTCTGGATGCATCAAATCAACGATGGATCATTTAGTAAAGGATAGATATGTGAAGCTCCCATCCAGGTGATCACCAATCTGGTTTGGGGTTCATGATCGGGTAAACAAAGGAGGTTATGTGGTCCGTGGAAGGCACCACTGGAGCACCAACAGTGGAGGCCAATGGTGGAGACCATGGAACCATGGTTTCAGTAACCGAGAATTCAATGGTGTAGTGGTGAGGTGGGAAGGAAGGCCAAGAGATGCTGGTTGTGGGCCTTGGGGCTTTACTAGGATGGTGGTGTGGCCGGCTGGCGCAGATGGCGTGCAAGGCAGCGACTATGAGTGCAGCACAATGGGGATCCGACATAGTGAGTCGGTAAGGTGAGGAATGGGGGAAATTGATGTCGTTGGGATGGAGGGGTGTTGGGCAGAGAATGAGGCTAGGTGGGTTCGAATCGCGTGACCCCAAGAGGCAGCAACCTGCTTGACCCAGAGGTGGTCGGCCGTTAACATGGGGTTGTGATGGAATCTGAGGCAGACCAATGTGCCAGTGGGGCCAGGCTGGGCTACCGCAGGGGGCCCAGTCTGCATGGAGGGACTATGGGTCAGCATGATGGGATGGTCTACGTGGCTGGTCCACAGGACAACGATGAAGACTGAGCCAGATATAGCTAGCCCGACTAGTTCGAATTGGGTCTATGCAACTCTAAATGGTTATATCTCCCAAACCAGGTGTCTGATTGACGCGCCGTCTACGGACATGTGTTTCTCTCATTGAGATAGATATTTTTGGACTAGTTATGGAATTTAAATACTTCTTCATGGGGTTTGGTTTAATAAAACTCCTAAATTTTAAAATAATAATATAATTATTATTATTAATAAATTTTGTATTGGACCTATCTTTTAAAAGGAATGCCTATTTTACATGCTGTCAATGGTGGCATGACCCTGGTCTTTGTACTAACTTTTCAATAATAATTTCAGGTTTTTAAAACAAAGATTATGTGGGGGTCTAATGAATCTTAGTTTACGTGTGTTGTGGTGAATTGAAGCATTTCATCGAGTATCCATTTAGGATAAAAGAGTAGTCGATCCAGTGTGTTTTTATATGTGAATCATAATGACCAGATCCGTATAATTAATTTAGGGATTTATGTGTAGGCCCCATTAGAAGTCATTCAATCAAAATATGGCGTTATACAACATTTCCATTTGATAATTAACTAGGGTGAATGATTATTCTACCTTGCTTGTTTTCTTCTAACGACCACAACAATGTGATCAAATTGGGTATACAAATCCATATTCGTGATCACATTAATTGTGAGTGAAAATTCAATTTTTTATTTTCAAGATTTATGCTTTAAGGATAAGTTGTAACCATATACAACATGCATGAAGCAAAAGTTAGAAGATCTAAATCAAAATTTGAAATTCAAAACCCATCAAAAAACCCAACAAGGCCTTAATCCAAGAGTTACCATGTCAGCTGGAATCATGTTGCTTCCATATTCCATCATCACCAAGGTACGACACCATCATCATCATCATTGACACCACTTAACCGCTGTAGTTGAGGACCCGAGAAAGCCAAACCAACCTGGAAATAACCATTAGAAAACATCCGGAACATGATATTAATAGAGAAACTCAACAAACCTTCACCACATTGAGGAAGAAACACCCAGGAAACATGACATATTTATCTCTAGTATCACTATAATGATGTAATAACTGTCTGTCAAAGAACAACAAACTAAACCGAATAAACAAAATCATATTGAAATAAGAAACTGAATACAACATCACCAATGTTACAGAGGAATGAAAAAGAGAAAATTCATATTATAACCAACACCAGTTGTGAAAAGATCAATGCTCACTTCTAATTCACCCATCCCAAAGTCTGAATATTACCACCAATTGAGGTACGACTGATAACGAAGCATAGGATCATGAAATCATAGCATGGTTTTGAGTAGTCTAGAGATCCAGAAGATGATGAAAATTAATCCCATAGCAGATAAAGAACAATCCTTCAGGATATCTCCTAGAGATACCATCAACTGATGAAGCACAAATCCAAAAAGCACCTTTGAATTCCTATTCACGATCCTATCTTGAGTGGTGTGTAGGAACTCGAGGATAGAGCAATTTTAATGGCCAGGGGCTCCCTCATCAAATAATCATGAAAATGCGATCAGAACATCCCTAAAAAACCAACAAGAAATGAAGTTCTAATATCTGGAAAAAAAGAACCTACCTTAAGGATAGAATAGAAGAGCATAAAACCATAAGAATTAAGGAATGTGGGATCACTGCCAATAATGCAGGTGGGGAATCCGAGAACCCTAGACGGCGGGAGAGTATCAAGAACCATAGCGAGATTGGGGTCATCCCATGCTCCGTAACTATGGAAACTTGAATTGAATATCGGTGGAAGATCCTTCTACAATATTTGAAGAGAACTCTTGGCAAAGATCAATATCCACTCTGATGAGAGTGGATATGATGTATAAAGAGATGCAGTCAATGGTTCTGGGTCCGTTTGAGGAGGCGTGTTAGTGAATTAAATTTTGGCCCTCCAGATCTACGATGACTGTCATGTGCACATCAACCATCTAACAAGATTTTTCTTGAAATATGGGAGTATATTGGAATTTATATGGGTAATTGTTCACAATTTAGTACCTTATAATGGTTAGGTAGAAATCCAGGAGATGAGGTGGGGTCACACGTTGTGTGTGCCCCACACGCACTGTGTGCCACTTTACGATATGACACGAGATGTTCCAGGTGTAACGCCTAACTAGGGATGAAGCCAATGACTTTAGTGGAAGTATTCTGATATGCACCATCCAGTAGGTATGTCTAGTGTTGTTCCATGGTTCATTCAGAGAGGTTACCATCCAGCACGGATGACCAATGTGGTTCCTCAGTGATTTTTGAGAGGATATAATCCTATAGGGATGGTAAAAGTGGTTCCTCAGTGCTTTTCAAGAGGTTACCTTTCCGCAAAGATGGCCAGAGATCCTCGATGCTTTTTGTGTGGCACCATCCAACAGGGATGGACAGAGCAGTTCTGAGCATACCTCTAGTGGGGTTGGGCAGTGGTCCCCAAGGGCTGTTCTAGGATTCCCTCTTGCTAGGTTGTTCAGTGGGTCACATTGACCATGCTTGTAGGTTAGTACCCTCCAGTGGGGCTGAGGAGTGGGTCTCCATTTACATCTAGATGATGATACCCCCTGACGTACTAAGTAATGGATACCCAATGAACAGATTAATCCTCTTACTAGTCTAGGCATGTGCCCTCAACTTCAAGACATTACCTATCGACTATATGACACAACAGTGATGCATGATTCGACATACCTTTAGACTCAAGGGAAATGGGTATGCTTTTCCCACTAAGACACATCCATGTGATTCCTCCTAAAAATGTGAAGGCGAGATAGTTCAACAAAAAGTTGATTGTATTATGTTATGGTGTTTGAGTCTCATTCACTTGCAGTTCAGAGCAGACATGTGGGATGTAGGGCATCAATGGTGGTTACTTCTGGGACTGTTGGTGACTCTCCTTCCTGGGTTGAGCTATGAGATGGAGATCTCCTTAATCTCTCATTTTTGTTACTTTGACTGTGTATATATAAATATATATATTATATTTCTAGTTCCCACTCCTTTGGTTTTTGTTACACATCTTCCAAAAGAGGTGATGACAGACGAGGTATGTCATGTGCTTTCCATGTCCAGCCTCTCATGGTTAGATAAGTCTACTCTCCTACATTAGGTAGCGAACACTTGAAGAAAATTTCATCTTACCACCATATCTAGATCCATGTGTTTGGATGAGATTACTTCACTCTCTGGTTCAGTTTAGATTCACTCCTTTTACTATACATTATTTTATCTACGACATTCCTTTTTAGTGAAACTCTTATGGCTTCACTTTATGATACTATCATATGGCTCCCCCAGCACCTTTTTGGGGCATCTTACTGAGTATTTTAGCACTCACCTCTGCATGGGATTTTTCCACATGTGTCATGAATTATGTTGACAACTAAAAAGTTGGGTGTATCTTCAAAGGATCATATGTATATGAGTGTTTGGACAGTGTACAGTGGTCGTAGCTTGGGTTCTTAAAGTGGGGTTCTTTCAGTTGTTTTACTTTTCAGTTTCTACAAGGTTGTGGCAATTTTCTGGTTGGGCATGTATTTTCCCCTTTTCCCCTTTTATTTTACTGTATTTGTACTATTTAGTGGTTGTTTTATGCCTAGTTTATTTATAGCAGTGTTTCAACTTTACTTTTTGTTCCCTCTACACTTTGGAATTATGTTGGCTGTGTGTGCATGTGTATAGGTTCTTATGGAAGGGTCTCCGTGAGTTTTTTGTGCCTTTGGTGCTAGTCGCCACCCCTAGACTATGGAGGTGGGAATTGGGTAGTTGCGGATCAAGTCCTAGTATGAGTCTTTTCGTGAAACCTAACCCCTACACTATTACATTTTTATCTAGAATAAAGTAAGTATGAAATTTATCACTTGAGTAGTCTAAGAACAACATCAACCTCTTTCAAAGGAAATAAGATTAAGTAATAAAAACCTCCAAAATAAAACATAGAAAGTTGAATATATTGTAGGATGTTTCAAAATGATATTTACAACATGTTTATAAAATACAAATAGACACACAAAGTACCAAAATTCGAAATTAAGAACTAGTATAATAGTTAAATAACAGCTCATTTTTTTTGTTTTTTCTATTAGATTGTTTTCTAGCCAATGTTTTTTTGTTTTCAAACCATAAAAACATGACACATGAATTCTATATGATTGAGTCCAATGTTTTATAGATATTTGTTATTTTTACAAAATTTATTTATCAACTACTTACTAATAGAAAATTCTGATTTGGATGTTGAACCATAGGGAATGTGAACTATGTGAGAACCATGAAACGAAACTCATAACAAGTATAACTAAAATATACAATCATGAACAAACAACTGTGTTGAATATTTTTTTTCTAATATACATCTAGTTATTAATATAGATTTTTTGGTAATGCAATGTTTAATAAGAATACTAAAAATATAAAAGTAGTTGAAATCAATGAGAAGAAAGGGGAATTTCAATTTCTCAGTTAAAAACTTATGTTTTCATTCGTAAAAAAATAACTGAATTAACAATCATGAAATTGAATTTGTCCTAATATGTTAGTAAGAATTACAAGAAATTTATTGGAGTTTTCAGTACATCACATACATAATTCAATAGATTTCCGGAAAATTAAAGATGAGTTCAATAAAAATAGTTCACATTTTTTTAGCAAACTACCTCAGATGATTCTTGATTTTGAGATGATAACATGAACAATGTAAAAAATAAATCAAATCTATTATATTCAATAAGAAATGTTTTATCCAGAAAACATTTTCAAAACAAAATATTATAAGAAGATTAAATAAGGCCCAACAAAAATGAAATAATGAGAAAGATGATGAAGAATATTCCCTCCATATTCTTATCTCGATCAAGATTTTTTCTGAACCATTGTGTATGCCTCATCTCCCTTCTCATAATTTATGTGTAATTCCTTCCCTATTATATTATAGTCAATGATTTAGAATTACTAATTTTTCGATCTTAGATTTATCTCATTTTTATTTCAAAATCATCTTTATAACGACCCATACTTTACATACATTGTTAATACTTCAAAATTGAAGCACACTTATTACAACATATGACAAAACCACAAAGGACCGTATAGGTATAGTGTCTTTAGAAACTGGGAAACATAAACAACTGGTTCATAAATCTTCTACAGTGTCTCCCATTTATTTCATCATATCTAGGGTCCCTTTTAGCATATTCTACTTAATATCCATCTTCCTGACCTGGGGAAAAGAAAACATAAAAGGGTGAGCTCAAATCCTCAGCAAGGCAAATAAAGGAAATAAAAATCATATCATATCTTTATGAAAATCAAAACCTGCAAAAGAGATCATAATATCTTAACATGGAATAAATCATAGAAGTGAAAATGAGATCCCCATAATCATAACATAAAACTTGAAACTTTGTGGCATGCACACATAATCATGGAAAATCATTTCTTGTTAGTCATGACTCATTGCCAAGACTATCTTAGTGGACAAAGTCCCTTTCTGAACCGAGTTCACTCCTCGTTTCTGTCCTGTATCACTGAACCAAAATAACCTTCCGTTCCAGCCATGTCTATCTCATGAGATATAAAATCTTTACCCAATGCATTGGAGGGAGATATAGGTCCCACCCATCTCATAATGAATCCTTTCTTATGTGTGCCACATAATCATAAATCATACATTATCGCATAACCCATGTAATAAAAATGGGATTCTTAAACAACATGACATCATAAAACAATTCATATAAGATAAAGGAATTCATAAAAATAATTCCATCACAACATAATCAAATCAATGTAATAATAGGGATAAAAACAGACCCCTATGTTATCTTAGATGGAAAATAATTTTGATAAAACACTTGAAATGAATTCTTGAAGAAAATATCCTTTCTTCTTCAAAATCAATTTCTTTTCACAAAACGTCATGCAATTTTAAAATAAAGAGATTTTATTGAAAATAATTACGAAATCTTTTGGAGGAAGCTTCATGAAAAAAGTCTTTATAAAACCGTAAAAATCCGTTCGTGCCGTATAAGTTAAAAAAAACATTCTTCGTACTTTTGTCAGAAAAGTCAAAAAGTACCTCGTATGAAAAACGACAAAAGATTCCTTTCATATCTTTTACTAAAAACTCACCGAAGGGTAAAATTGGATTTAAACAATTGTAGGTGGATGTAAATAATATTACATATTGAAGAAACATGGATGTGGATGATAAAATACACCCCCGTAAATACCAAAGTATAAACAATCTCGGATAAAAATGAGATTGTGATATTTCCCTTACCTTAGGTCCGATTTTCTTTGTACGTGTCCGAAGCTCCTGTATAATGGTTTAAATAATTTTATTGACTTATTCCAGAATCATACATATTGATATGATATCATATATGGTCATATTCTTAGCTTCTTGTTAGTAATATTTCATTGTTACCTGTAACTCGGGTCTTTATTGCCTTTTGTTCTTATGCATGTTTTGCCGAATACATTCTTATTCTTCTTTTAAGGTTATAGATACCTTATATCCAGAATGGTATTAGTGTAACATATATCATATTTATTCATTCAATTCATTTATATAATTACTATGTAATGATGATCATGTAGAACGAGTCGCTTCACATCATGGAGACGGTATTCCGTACGTACGCACGAGTGATTATATCGTTCCTATGATCGTGGAATTGTATTGGAGTATATATATATATTATTTCAGTATCAATATTACTTTATAATAATCATAAATAGTTACTCATTACACCATTATACCCATCCTTGTAAAGTGATGGTGGAAAATAGATTACACCACGGCGTGGAGACGGTATTCCGTACGTACGCACGCGCGGTGATTTCATTTTTCCGTAGGATGGATAGAAGGTGAATTAGGTTTGTTTCATATTTATAATAACATAACAGTATGTAAGTAATACTGATGTTATTACTTTATCATGAAACAACTAAAGAAGAAGAAGTTGAAGAAGAATGAAATTGAAAAGATCTGTAATTGATATTACCTCTTCTTTGGAACGCTTCTTTGAATCCTCCACTTAGGGAACTAAGATTGGTCTTTGAAGAATACCAGGACCTCTAGGATTATTCTAGGGAAGTGGAGAGGAGAAAATGGCAGGGGTTGGCCGAGCTTGAGTGCTCAAATTGGTGTGAGGAGGAGGGGGAGGAGGTGCCCTTTTATAAGGGAGGAGAGGGGCACCTTAGGAATATCTCAAAATATTATTTTATATTAAAGTCAAAATCGGTTTATAATGGTTCCAAAGGGTCTTATTTCGAAGATAAAGTAGGTAAGGGTCTAAATCCAATCAACCAATATAATTTAGACAAGTTTAGGGTATTATTTTAACCTTATCAATTATATTTAACTCTAAGTTAAATAATTTAACTTTTACCATGTCTTTTTGTTTTCTTTTACTATATGGTTAATACACTTACTATAACATGCCAAACGAACCCCAAATTGTTTATTATTAATATATATATCCTTATCTAAGTCATATGGCCGAACCTTAGATTTTTAGGAATAAAATAACAATTAATAATATTATATTTGATTTAAAAACTATTTTGTGTCAATTTTGACACTATTTGATATATGATTTTTGTGAAAGTCATAACAGAATTATAAGTTCGAACCAAGTTGATTAAATCAACAATAATATATCATAGTAACCTTGAAAATTAGTGTAATTCGTAAAAAGTCTTAAATTACATTTATTATGGTGTTTATAACATCAATTATGTCAATATTTCATTAATATGATAATTACTGCATCATCATTGTGTCATAAATAAATTAAATTATTTGATGTCTAAAAATTACAAATAAAATACCATCATGTAGGAAAGCTTTTTAGATTTCTAATGAATATTTACAATCGAATTTATCTTATGTATAATCCCATATTAAAAATGATTTACTTATTAAACTTTGATTTTAACTATTTTAACCCTTCTTTAAATAAATTAATAATAAATGTCCTAATCTAATCCAAGTGGGCCTAAATGGTCATATTTTATTCCTAAGTTTTTTTTTGGTCTAATTACACTTGTCCAATAGAATTAGGACATGTGTTAGGATAATATTAATATCATATTTACCCTTAGTTACCCTATTTACTATTAACCGCGGTAAAAATAGTAAAAAGTTACTATTCACCAAAAAAATATTTTTATCTCATTGAACCACATTTTACTTACTGATATCAACCGTGTCTGTCAGATTTTTGAAATTCTATTCACAGAAGTGGTAAAATTAAGTTTTATGAAAAATTCAGTTTTTAACCTACCACTTAGTGGTTTCACTATTCATCAAAAATTGAATGTTTTCAGAAAAATACCAAAATTTCACCCTAGGCTAATTTCAATATTCTGAGTCCAAAAATGAAGTCCATTTTGAAAAATAAAATTTATAAAATTTCAAAAAGTGGTTATTACTATTCATAACGGCTAGTTTTAATAGCATATTGTTGTTTAGTGAAACTCGGGATTGCGTAGGACGCAAGCTATCGAGGAAGGTCATGATTGCATGTAAAGAAAGCCAAGCAAGTGTTGTGTAGAAAAAGATTCCTTTGATGATTCATATAACATAAAAGTCTCGGGTGTTACATTCTACCCCCCTTAAAAAGAATTTCGCCCTCGAAATTCGTCACTTTGTAACAAACAGATGAGGATACTTCTCCCTCATCATATCCTCAAGCTCCCATGTAGCTTCTTCAAGTTGGTGGTTCCTCCATAAAACTTTCACCAATCGAGTGGTCTTGTTTCGTAGGACTTTTTCGCTACGATCCAGAATCTCAATCGGTTGTTCTTCATAAGAAAGATCTTGCTCCAGCGGTACAACTTCTGAGATGAGTACATGTGAAGGATCTGGTATGTACTTTCTCAGGAGAGATACATGGAACACATCGTGAACTTGAGAGAGATTCGGTGGAAGTGCCAATCGGTAAGCTACCTTTCCAACACGATCCAGTATTTCTAAAGGACCGATATATCTAGGGCTCAACTTCCCCTTCTTTCCAAATCTCATAACCCTCTTCCAGGGAGATATTCGTAAGAACACTTTATCACCCACTTCAAACTCTAGGTCTTTTCTTCGGTTGTCGGCATAACTTTTCTGTCGACTCTGAGCTGCTCTTATGTGTTGTTGAATAGATCTGACCTTTTCTGCCATTTCATCAACGAGATCAGGTCCTAATAGCTTTCTTTCCCCAACTTCATCCCAGCAAGTTGGAGTCCTGCATTTCTTTCCATAGAGATCTTCATAAGGAGCCATCTGAATACTGGAGTGAAAGCTATTATTATAAGAAAATTCCACCAAAGGTAGGTGTTGATCCCAACCTCCTTTGAAATCCATAGAGCAAGCTCTCAACATATCTTCTAGGGTTTGAATTGTTCTCTCAGACTGACCATCTTTCTGGGGATGATAAGCAGTGCTGAAACTCAACTCTGTATCCAGAGTATGCTGCAGACTTCGCCAGAACTTCGAGGTAAATCTCGGATCCCGATCAGATATAATAGAAAGTGGTACTTCATGCAATCTTACCACTTCCTTTACATATATCCTGGCAAGCTGATCTAGAGAGAAATCCTCTCTAATAGGAATGAAGTGTGCACACTTTGTAAGATGATCAACTATGACCCAGATAGCATTATTGCCTTTGGATGTTTTAGGAAGTCCTGTGACAAAGTCCATAGTGATGTTTTCCCATTTCCATTCGGGTATGGGTAATGGTTGTAACATCCCCTTAGACTTCTGTCTCTCAGCTTTAACTTGTTGACAAACCAAGCATCGAGAGACATATTCAGCAACGTCTCTTTTCATGCCATCCCACCAGAAGTACTCTTTCAGGTCCCTATACATCTTCGTGCTTCCAGGATGAATAGAGAATGAAGAACTATGAGCCTCATCCAGCAGCTCCTTATTTAATTCGTGGATGGAAGGAACACAAACCCGATTCATGAACTTTATTATCCCATCACAATCAAGGTTGAATTCAGGAACATTTCTCACCTTCTTTTGTAACTCGACATCTTCTTTCTGTGCCTCTTTAATCTTCACATGTATAGATGGTTGAACATTCATTTGAGAAAGATAATATTTTTCCCCTTCCATTATAATTCCAAGATCCATCCTTTGTAAATCCATAAATATTGGATCTTTTGTGATCTTCATCATGGATAAACTAGCATGGTCTTGCCGACTTAATGCATCTTCCACCTTGTTTGCTTTCCCAGGGTGGTAATGGATTGAGCAGTCATAATCCTTAATCAGCTCCAACCATCTTCTTTGACGCATATTCAGATCCCTTTGTGTGAAAATATACTTTAAACTTTTATGATCAGTATAAATATCACACCTTTCACCATAAAGGTAATGCCTCCAAATCTTTAATTCAAAGATTACCGCAGCCAACTCCAAATCATGTGTTGGGTAATTTTGCTCATGGATTTTCAACTGTCGTGAGTCATAAGCTATAACCATATCATTTTGCATAAGAACACACCCCAATCCCTTCTTGGATGCATCACTGTAGATCACAAACCTTTCTCAACTACAAGGCAGTGTGAGCACAGGTGGACTGGATAACCCTCTTTTCAACTCCTTGAAATTCTCTTCACATTCCTCTGTCCAGACAAACTTAACTCCTTTCCGAGTCAACTTGGTGAGTGGATTAGATAATCGTGAAATTTTTTTACAAAACGTCGATAATATCCAGCCAAACCAAGAAAACTTCGGATCTCAGTTACTGTTGTTGGTCTCGACCATCTTTCGATAACCTCTGTTTTTGCTGGATCCACAGATATCCCCTCTTTTGAGATTATGTGACCAAAAAATGCAACTTTTTGAAGCCAAAATTCACACTTGGTAAATTTGGCATAAATCTTATCCTTTCTTAGGGCCTTCAATATAATTCTCATGTGATCTTCATGATCTTCCTTGCTCTTTGAATAGACAAGAATATCGTCTATAAAGACTACCACAAATTGATCAAGATATTCTCTAAAGATTCTATTCATTAGATCCATGAAGATAGCAGGGGAATTAGTAAGACCAAATGGCATCACTATAAATTCATAGTGTCCATACCTTGTACGGAAAGCCGTCTTTGGTATATCCTCCCTTTTGACCCTTAATTGATGATACCCTGAACGAAGATCAATCTTGGAAAAGTATTGATCTCCGCGTAGTTGGTCAAATAAGTCATCAATGCGTGGGAGAGGATATTTGTTCTTGATAGTGATCTTGTTAAGTTCTCAATAATCAATGCAGAGTCTCATTGATCCATCTTTCTTCATAACAAATAGAACAGGTTCTCCCCAAGGTGACGCACTAGGGCGTATGAATCCCTTATCAAGATTCTCTTGGAGTTGCTTCTTCAATTCCTGCAACTCAATTGGGGCCATTCTATAAGGTGTCTTTGAAATAGGCAAACACCCGGTACGAGTTCTATTGAAAACTCAACTTCACGATTTGGTGGAAGACCTGGAATTCCTCCGGAAAGACATCATCAAACTCCCGTACAATGGGAATATTCTTAATCGTGAGTTTCTCACCAATCATTTGAGATAAATAACCTTCATTTAATGGAATCAATACCCATAAGATGGAAGTAATTTCCACTGGAAGAGTATGTTCATCCTTGCATTGATATACGATCGTAGATTGATCTGGAATATGAAATGTGACTTCCCTTCTTTGGCAATTGATATGAGCTCCATGTAGAGAAAGCCAATCCATGCCAAGAATCACATCAAATTCCACTAAAGGAAGGATCACAAGATTTGCAGGAAGCACTTTCCCACAAACTTCGATCGGAGAAGAATTATAAACTTCTGATGCGACTGTTGTGCCATTAGGTGTTGTCACAGCTAACTCAACATCTAATTGTTGAGGTAATACGGTGATACCCTAAGAAAATTCTTTAGAAATAAAAGAGTGGGTGGATCCAGAATCAAATAAAACATTTTCTACTTTAGAGTGGATGGTAAGTGTACCTTTCACCACTTCGTTATCGTACTCCACATCGCTGATAGAAATTGCATGTGACATTCCTTTTTCTTTAGCCTTAAGATTTTGTTGACGTCGACCATCATCATCAACCCTTGGATTTGGGCATTGATTTGCATAATGCCCCATCTCCTTGCACTTGAAACATTTAAGTGTAGTAGGTTCATTCTGTGTATCCCTTCCTTTGTTTGCGTGATTAGACATCTTCTTCCCAATATCACGGCATTCAAATGCCCGATGACATTCTTTTCCACATTTAAAACATTTACTTGTCCCTTTAAGACAACTCCCTCCATGTTTCTTTCCACACTTTGAGCATAAGGGAAAGTTCATCTTCTTTTCCATGTGCTCTTTAGATTTTTCTTTGAATTCCATCTTCCTCTTCTTATCAAACCCATGCGACTGATGGGTTACTCCAATCTCCATCTCGACTTTGAGAGCACATCGAACGATTTCCTCGTAGCTATTGAAGTCCGTTATGGCTAACGCCCTTCGAAGTCTTGGTTTTAAGCCACTAAAGAATCGATCGATCTTACTCTCAGGTTGGATAATAATACCAGAAGATTACCTTGGAAGTCTTGTAAAATTTGCTTCATAGGTACTAACAGATTCATCATCCCTTTGCTTCAGTTCAAGGAACTCTTTCTCCATCTTTGTTCGGAGAATACGAGGGAAGCACTTATTGAAAAATAAGTTCTTGAACTCGTCCCATTCCATAGACTCAATTTCATCCCTTTGCCTCGTATTCTTAATAATATTCCACCATTGATCAACATCTCCTTCCAAACGATACACTGCTAGGATGACTTTAACATGTTCAGAACATTGAAGAACTGAAAATATCTTTTCAGTAGTACTGATCCATTGTTCAGCAACTAATGGATCAGTAGACCCACTGAAAGAAGGTAGACGCTGCCTCATGAAGGATTCAACAGAATGTTGCTCCTTCCTTTGCTCGTTTGGAAGTCCTGCATGATTCATAGCTTGAGAAAGTTGTGTGAGCATGGCTACAAGATTTTTCATTCCAGCTCCCATATCGTTTGGTTGCTCAGGGGGACAATCATTGCATTGCCCATCGCATTCCGCATTAACACGGTTCCTTCGGGTTCCAGCCATTGGATAAAACCAAGAAGAATAGTGTGAGCAACACTAATTATAATAGGAAAACCACATAATTCAAGAATAAAATTTTCATGCTTAAGGTCTTATCCTAGGTTATTCAAGGACATTTCTAAAACACTAAGATTTTGTTCTATGCTTAGACTTATCCTTAGGGTTCTTACTAAGGCTTTCACATCCTAGTTTCCAAAGGTTGACTATAAATTTCCTCTGATACCAACTATAACAACCCATACTTTACATACATTGTTAATACTTCAAAATTGAAGCACACTTATTACAACATATGAAAAAACCACAAAGGATCGTATAGGTATAGTGTCTTTAGAAACTGGGAAACATAAACAACTGGTTCATAAATCTTCAACAGTGTCTCCCATTTATTTCATCATATCTAGGGTCCCTTTTAGCATATTCTACTTAATATCCATCTTCCTGACCTGGGGAAAAGAAAACATAAAAGGGTGAGCTCAAATGCTAAGCAAGGCAAATAAAGGAAATAAAAATCATATCATATCTTTTTGAAAATCAAAACCTGCAAAAGAGATCATAAGATCTTAACATGGAATAAATCATAGAAGTGAAAATGAGATCCCCATAATCATAACATAAAACTTGAAACTTTGTGGCATGCACACATAATCATGGAAAATCATTTCTTGTTAGTCATGACTCATTGCCAAGACTATCTTAGTGGACAAAGTCCCTTTCTGAACCGAGTTCACTCCTCGTTTCAGTCCTGTATCACTGAACCGAAATAACCTTCCGTTCCAGCCATGTCTATCTCATGAGATATAAAATCTTTACCCAATGCATTGGAGGGAGATATAGGTCCCACCCATCTCATAATTAATCCTTTCTTATGTGTTCCACATAATCATAAATCTTACATTATCGCATAACCCATGTAATAAAAATGGGATTCTTAAACAACATGACATCATAAAACAATTCATATAAGATAAAGGAATTCATAAAAATAATTCCGTCACAACATAATCATATCAATTTAATAATAGGGATAAAAACAGAAACCTATGTTATCTTAGATGGAAAATAAGTTTGATAAAACACATGAAATGAATTCTTGAGGAAAATATCCTTTCTTTTCAAAATCAATTTCTTTTCAGAAAACGTCATGCAATTTTAAAAGAAAGATATTTTATTGAAAATAGTTATGAAATCTTTTGGAGGAAGCTTCTTGAAAAAAGGCTTTATAAAACCGTAAAAATCCGTTCGTGCCGTATAAGTTAAAAAAAAACATTTTTCGTACTTTTGTCGGAAAAGTCAAAAAGTACCTCGTATGAAAAACGACAAAAGATTCCTTTCATATCTTTTACTAAAAACTCACCGAAGGGTAAAATTGGATTTAAACAATTGTAGGTGGATGGAAATAATATTACATATTGAAGAAACATGGATGTGGATGATAGAATACACCCCAGTAAATACCAAAGTATAAACAATCTCGGATAAAAATGAGATTGTGATATTTCCATTACCTTAGGTCGGATTTTCTTTGTACGTGTCTGAAGCTCCTGTATAATGGTTTAAATAATGTTATTGACTTATTCCATAATCATACATATTGATATGATATCATATATGGTCATATTCTTAGCTTCTTGTTAGTAATATTTCATTGTTACCTGTTACTCGGGTCTTTATTGCCTTTTGTTCTTATGCGTGTTTTGCCGAATACATTCTTATTCATCATTCAAGGTTATAGATACCTTATATAGAGAATGGTATTAGTGTAACATATGTCATATTTATTCATTCAATTCATTTATATAATTACTATGTAATGATGATCATGTAGAACGAGTCGCTTCACATCGTGGAGACGGTATTCCGTACGTACGCACGAGTGATGATATCGTTCCTATGATCGTGGAATTGTATTGGAGTATATATATATATTATTTCAGTATCAATATTACTTTATAATAATCATAAATAGTTACTCATTACACCATTATACCCATCCTTGTAAAGTGATGGTGGAAAATAGATTACACCACGGCGTGGAGACGATATTCCGTACTTACGCACACGCGGTGATTTCATTTTCCGTAGGATGGATAGAAGGTGAATTAGGGTTGTTTCGTATTTATAATAACATATCAGTATGTAAGTAATACTGATGTTATTACTTTATCATGAAACAACTAAATAAGAAGAAGTTGAAGAAGAAAGAAATTGAAAAGATCGGTAATTGATATTACCTCTTCTTTGGAACGCTTCTTTGAATCCTCCACTTAGGGAACTAAGATTGGTCTTTGAAGAAGACCAGGACCTATAGGATTATTCTAGAGAAGTGTAGAGGAGAAAATGGCAGGGGTTGGCCGAGCTTGAGTGCTCAAATTGGTGTGAGGAGGTGGGGGAGGAGGTGCCCTTTTATAAGGGAGGAGAGGGGCACCTTAGGAATATCTCAAAATATTATTTTATATTAAAGTCATAATCGGTTTATAATGGTTCCAAAGGGTCTTATTTCGAAGATAAAGTGGGGAAGGGTCGCAATCCTATCAACCAATAGATCTTAGACATGTTTAGGGTATTATTTTAACCTTATCAATTAGATTCAACTCTAAGTTAAATAATTTAACTTTTACCATGTCTTTTTGTTTTCTTTCACTATATGGTTAATAAACTTA
This sequence comes from Viscum album, assembly GCA_963277665.1. NCBI lineage: Eukaryota > Viridiplantae > Streptophyta > Magnoliopsida > Santalales > Viscaceae > Viscum > Viscum album. The sequence continues at coordinate 1,906,794,132 of OY728158.1, forward strand.
CTATAACATGCCAAACGAACCATAAATTGTTTATTATTAATATATATATCCTTATCTAAGTCATTTGGCCGAACCTTAGATTTTTAGGAATAAAATAAAAATTAATAATATTATATTTGATTTGAAAACTATTTTGTGTCAATTTTGACACTATTTGATATATGATTTTTGTGAAAGTCATAACAGAATTATATGTTCGAACCAAGTTGATTACATCAACAATAATATATCATAGTAACCTAGAAAATTAGTTTATTTCATAAAAAGTCTTAAATTAAATTTATTTTTGTGTTTATAACATCAATTATGTCAATATTTCATTAATAAGATAATTACTGCATCATCATTGTGTCATAAATAAATTAAATTATTTGATGTCTAAAAATTACAAATAAAATACCATCATGTAGGAAATCGTTTTATCTTTCTAATTAATATTTACAATCGAATTTATCTTATGTATAACCCCATATTAAAAATGATTTACTTATTAAACTTTGATTTTAACTATTTTAACCCTTCTTTAAATAAATTAATAATAAATGTCCTAATCTAATCCAAGTGGGCCTAAATGGTCATATTTTATTCCTAAGTTTGTTTTTGGTCGAATTACACTTGTCCAATAGAATTAGGACATGTTTTAGGGTAATATTAATATCATATTTACCCTTAGTTACCCTATATACTATTAACCGCGGTAAAAATAGTAAAAAGTTACTATTCACCAAAAAAATATTTTTATCTCATTGAACCACATTTTACTTACTGATATCAACCGTGTCTGTCGGATTTTTGAAATTCCATTCACAGAAGAGGTAAAATTAAGTTTTATGCAAAATTCTGTTTTTAACCTACCACTTAGTGGTTTCACTATTCATCAAAAATTGAAAGTTTTCAGAAAAATACCAAAATTTCACCCTAGGCTAATTTCGATATTCTGAGTCCAAAAATGAAGTCCATTTTGAAAAAATAAAATTTATAAAATTTCAAAAAGTGGTTATTACTATTCATAACGGCTAGTTTTAATAGCATATTGTTGTTTAGTGAAACTCGGTATTGCGTACGACGCAAGCTATCGAGGAAGGTCGCGATTGTGTGTAAAGCAAGCCAAGCAAGTGTTGTATAGAAAAAGATTCCTTTGATGATTCATATAACATAAAAGTCCCGGGTGTTACAATCTTCATTGAATTCAGGTGACATAATCATCACCTTAATTTGGTGACAGTAAAAAGAGACAATAAATTCAGGATTCCTATCATAATGGGTTTACCTTTGAAAAAATATTCAATGAAATCCTTCAACTTGAATATCCTAATAATTATTCCAACATTGAATAGATACATGTGTTGATGAATTTTTACAATCTTTCGACATTAGTACTTCCTTCATCATAAAGCCAATTTACTCTTAAAAATTGGATCAATCTAGTTTAAAACATGAACTATGGCCCTATTGTTTTCTCAAGCAGACAAGGCCGGGCATACATCAACAGCCTTGATTGAGTCATCTAATTCCTTAAGTCATCCTCTTCAATATAGATTATCCAGACTCTTCCAATGTTTGGGTACGATTATTTTTTCAAGAATGGATCATTTTCTTAACTCGACCTTAGTATTGAGTTTCTTTTTTATGGTTATCATCTAAACTCATCAATCTTCACCTGCAAGACTTAGCTCTAGATATGGTGATCCTCAACCCCATCTCAGACATTTAATCTCATCCCCTCTGAATCCTATGCTCCCCCTCGGTTCAACATTTACAATTTCTACCCCATGGTATTGAGTATTCAAAATGGAAGACGTAATTATATTCAAAATGTATTCTAGGGATTAAGTGACATGGGTTTTTTGAACCCATATTATTCCTTAAACATGAACGACACCCCTGAAATCATGGTTGGTTCATAAATCACAACCTCGACCTTCATAGTCAAATATATTGATTTAATCTTAAATCTTTTAACATATTTGGATAGGATCGATCTTGGTTAATCTTAAGATATTTGATTTAACATTCTCATAAATACATACAAAACTGGATTGAAACTGATTTTTTTAAGAATTTTCCAATAGACTGAGAACTTATGATGGGCTTTCGAAGCCTTATGAGGCAGCACCCAAAGACTTATGTTCATTTCGAAAGCCTTACATTCTGCGGTTGAACCCTTATGCTCACTATCCCAAGTATTATAATATCTACCTACCAACAACTAAATTGAAAAATTATTAATGTCATACGATCACTAACGGAAGCCTCACAATGGATTTTTTCCAGCCATAAAATTTTCATAGTGAAAAAGTTAAATAAATCCTTGCTCTATTTTGTGATAAAAAAATCTATGCATTTAACGATGATAGTACGTACAATTTTTTATAAAGATAAATTATCAAACTACAAAAAAATTATCCTTAAATTTAGTTTCAATAAAAAAATGGAACATTGGACATTGAAGTCCGAATCCTTAAACACATGAAAAAACAGGTTTACAAATTTTTCTAATAAAAACTATTAAAAATAAAAATCCATGAACTCCGAAATTAAGACTCCAATAATCACATTTGTTCAAAATTTAAATTAATAAAATAAACTTTCATTAATGATTTATAACCTAACCAGAATATTTTTTCTTATAAATTTTATGATATTGAAGCAAATAATTTAATTTATTATTCACCAAAAATTCACATTTTCATCAATATATTAAAAGAATTACAATTTCTAATAAAATATTCAAAATAAAAATTATATATTATAAGAATATTTTAAACATATTAATACAATTGTTTCCTTGAAAATTGATTCAAAAATGAATCTGATGAAGGCCACATCAAATTCCCCCACAGTCTCAAGAAATCAATTAATCAGATTCAATATAAAAAAATTAATCTCCACATTGAAAATAAGAAATTATATAAAGAATTTAGTTTCAATAATATTTTCCCCCACAAACCCTCCCCAGTAGTAAATATTATTTCCCTCTCGGGATTAAATGGTTTTAGTGTGTTTTTTTTATTTTTAGATTTACAAAAAATGAATGACTTTAATGTTTTTTGAAAGAATTAAATACAGATCAATTTACCTTCAGCTGATACTTCCAAACTAATATATGCAAGCACTGTGGTTAGAGTAAGAAGGGTTCTATGGAACAACTTGAAATAAACTTATTCTTGTTCCCCCCCGTGGTTTGTGGGAGGGGAATTTTTCACCATTGTAGATTCATCAGAAAAAAGAGGTGGCACGAGGAATAATCAGGAGATAATGCTGGATTTCCAGGAGCGCATGGTGTATGCTGGTCTAATGGATTTGGGTTTCACGGGAAATAAATTCACATGGTGCAATAATCGTATTGGTTCAAGTCGCATCTAGAGTCCTCTGGACAGATGCCTCACCAACATGCATGGTTTTGATCTTTTTTCAAGAACATCAGTCACGTACCTCACTCGTATTCATTTAGACTATGCTCCCCTTTTGATAGAGGTCATACGTGAAGCGGTGTTGGGGTGTTCTTTCCACTATTTTGGTGATTGGCACCGTGACCCAGTGTTAATGCAGTTGTTGAAAGTGTCTTGGATTAAGGAGGAGAGAGAGTGATCTTAGAGAGGGATGGTGAATCGTCTCAAATTAATTAAACAAGATATTAGAGGATTGAAAATTAACCAAACAGATTCTTCTAACAGGGTTGTTTTCATGTAGGATGATATTGAGAGATTGGAGGGTTCTCTATAGCTGGCCTGGGACATGAACACATTTATTATCCCTTGTGATAAGAAAGTTTCTCTTGCAGAAAAACTCTTTGAGATGGAGGGAGCCAACAGAGAGCGGTCTCGGGTTAGATGGCTTAGAGAAGGCGATCATAATAATGCCTTCTTCCAATCTTGCATTAGGGAAAAGAAAATTACAAATATTAATATTAAAATAGAGGACATGTATTTATGTTAAGATGTGAATATTGCTGGAAATATGGAATTGATGCATTTAGAGGGGCTTCTGGCCAGGGAGTCCACGTCGGGTTTCGATAGGAATGATACAGATAATATTGATTTCTTAAGTTTCCTGCCTTTTTGAGGATTTATAGAGTTAATGAGTGTCTCTCCACTACTCCTGAAGATGAGGATATCTAGGACTCTTTGATGAGAATGTCGAAGGAGAGTTCACCCGGTCCAGATGGTTTTCCTGCTTCGTTTTATAGTACTGCCTGTGAAATTTTTATTCCAATTGTAGTGGATTCTATTCAATATCTCTTTCTTGGGGGAACATTGAATAAGGGTGTGTCTTCTTCAAGGGTGGTCCTTGTTCCAAAAATCAAAGACCCCTGCTTCATTAATCACTTCTGGTCCATTTCTCTATTTAATATCTCTTATAAGATTTTGGCTATGGTTATTGGTAGGAGGATTTCAAGAACTATTCCCAAGGTGATATCAATAGAGAAACATGGTTTCATTCAGGGTCAATGTATCAATGGAGCAGTTGACATTGCTAGTGAGCTGGTCCATGACATTAACAAACGCACAGTGGGGTCCAATGTCTTTATTCAAGTTGACACGAATAAAGAAAAGGATAGAATGTAATGGGGCTTTATCATTCTGCTCATGAGGAGGTTTGGGTTCAAGGAACAATTTTGTGATATTTGTTTCACGTGTTATTCATCGTCATGGCACTTGGTTTCCTTGATGGGAAGTGTTTTGGATTCTTTAAAACTATCTGAGGTGTGAGACAAGGTGATCCTCTCTCTCTAACTATGTTTGTTCTTGCACAGAATGATCTTTCTAGGAATCTGAATAGAAGAATATTATAGGGAAAACTAAAACTGTATTGTGGCAGAAGGAATTCGTGGAACATCTCACACTTGATCTTTGGTGACGATATTTTTCTTTCCAGGAATGGCAGGTGTGGGTATTTAAATCATTTCAGAGACATCATGTACAGATATAGAAAGCATTGTGGACAAACTATCAACCCCTCAACGAGTCATGTTTTTAATTCTGATTAATGTTTTAGAAGGAGATGTAGGGATATTTAGAGAACTATTGGTTGCAAGCAAAAGAAACTTCCCATTTTATTCCTTGGGGTGCCAACATCTGGTGGCCGGATTAAGAAACAACACTTTAGTGGTATCATTGACCATCTTCTAGGGAGGATTTCAACTGGAAGAATAAGATGTTATCATTTAGAGGTTGGGTCATGCTCATTAATAGTGTTCTTCTGTCTATTCCCATTCACATATTCCCTGTTATTAGGCCTCTAAAGGGTACTTTGGTGAAGATGGAGTGCATCCTTGCTTAATTTCTTTGGGATGCTAAGGCAGAAGGGCGGTGCCACTGAGCTTCTTGGATGTAGCTGGTACGAACAACTGATGAAGGAGGCGTCGACCTTCGTGACATACATGACACTACCCTTGGTTTACAGGCTTGTTTAGAATGGGAAATAATTATAGGGGAGACCCTGTGGGAAAAGTTCTTTAGAGGGAATTATGGATGGAATGAGGACATTATCATGCATGGCGTGATGAGTCTGACCAAATGTATGTTCGCCCATATAGAGGATTTTTATGGCTACACCAGATGGATTGTTGGTCATGTGGATTTCAATTTCTGGAATGATAACTGGGCAGGTTAAAAGCATTCATACACAGGTTGTCTATCCCCTAGTATTTCTCTCAGGGATGCAAGTGACAGGTATGAGTTCATTCATGCATTGTTAAATCCCATTCAGATGAGCCTTTTTGAAAACATTGTGATGAATGATGACCTGGACGTATGCTGCTTCACGGAAGCAGGTTCTGGTAGGTTTAATGTCCCTAATTACAGGAGAATACATAAGAGGGGGTGTCCTATAGAGGAAGGTGGAATAGTTGTTTGGTGTAATGAAATACAGACGAGGATGAATTTCTTGGTGTGGAGAATAAAAAACAATGCATTTCCAATGGAGAAAAATATTCAGAAAAAGGGGTATGCATGGTGTCATGGTGTTACTGTTGTGAGAGTCCAAATACAAATATGGCAGTTCATCTTTTATTCCAAGGACAATGGTTCTCATTTCGTTGGTCATTATTTACTCACCCTCCATTTCCTGATGGAGAGCCCTAGACCTATCATGAGTTTGTGTCAGCTTAGTTCTCTGGGACTGAAAATAGAGCTATGGAACAGACGATTATAACCATCACTCTGGTTGCTATTTGCTGCATCATTTTGGAGGCATGAAATCAAGATAGGATGGGTTCCAAAAGATCTCTTTTATCTCTTACGATTTGGATTAAGTCACTCACTGTTGAATTGGATTCACTGGTTAATGGGGTGCTGGATTCAGTTACTTTTTGTATGTTTCTTAAAGGACCATGCATGCTACAAACGAGGGGCAGATTTTGGGTCACGTGGCAGCCTCCGAGACACTGGTTGAAACTGAATATCGACGGGTCTTTCATGGAGGGAGTTATGAGGGTCGAAGGAATACTTTGTGACTGTTGGGGCTCTGTGCATGTTGAGGTTATTGCATTTTATGGTCAAGGTAACTCACTGGTTTTGGAGGTTCGGGCTATTCATTATGGCCTAATTGATTGTAAGAGGAGGGGATTAAAGGTGGCGGAGGTGGAATTATATTCAGAGGTTCGGGTTAAGGCTTTTCAGGGAAGTTATGAGATACCATCAGATCTGATTTATCTTATTTGAAGGTGTAAGGAGGAAACAAATCATTGAAGGTTAATTCACCATAGCTGGAGGGAAACCAACTTTGTTGCTGATTTGCTTGCTCATTTGGGCAGATAAGAGGAAACTCTTTTGGTTTATGATAGTCTTCATTCTCTTCTCCATGAGTGATTTTGTGTTGTGCAAGGGGATACCATTGGCCTGTATCAGTTTCTCCCACCTTGAAGGGCTACTATTGGATTTTTTCTTGTTCTCCTTTGAAATAATAAAAAAAACTATCAGACCATACCAACCCACCCATATATAAAAGAATAAAGAATGAAAATTTAATGGTGGATTATGTTTTTTACTTCAAATCCCATAAAAGAGTCATATTTTTAATGCTTATTTGAATATATAATATTTTTTTATGAAATATAAATGATTAATTATATTATGGTTTAATTTTATATATATATATCACACTATGTGATGGTTTAATAAAAGTGAAAAAAATGAGATGAATGTGGAAGGAAACTGAAAAATTAAATAAGGAATGATTCTAGATTGATGTTTGGACTAAATTGTGGAATCGGGACAAAGGGGAGTTTTACAACATAACGACCATTTATGTTGTGAACCGACTAAGGTAGAGACATGTCTGAATTTATGAATGCTCCTTATATGAAAAAAATACATTGTAAAAAAAATTTACATTAATTGAAATTTTTATGAGAAAAAGTTGGGTCATCTAATTGACATCATAAAAGATTATTTTATGGTGTATGATCATTGAAGATAATACCTGAAGAATCCATGCTACACATTTTTCAATGTGAAACCATTGTTTATGTCATAAAACCTTCACTGAACTGAAAATTTAATGACAGATATGTGAGATTCAGATGTGAGAATTATATATATATATATATATATATATATTCCAACATGCTTTCACAAGGGATGGACCGTAGACCAGAGGGAAAGCTCAAGACAACACGTTGATGGTGATCTATTTTTAGGTATTCCTTTTCTTTCTTTTCATTCATGAAACGTATCTCCCCTCCTTCATCAACTCAATTACCCCATACATGGAAGGTTAGTTCTTACGAGTGATCATGAAAGGGGAAGGATGGACTTATCTACTATGATTTAGATTCTATGCTTAAATAAATAACCCATTAATCTTTCTTTGGCTATCTGGTTTAAATTATTTATTTATAGTGTTAATTCCGAATATGTGTGTGTTTGGTTTTGATTATTTTTATTTTAATTTATTTTGACAATGATCCAAAATCTCCCTCTAGTGAATTTCAGCATGTATACATTGGAAAAAACGAGGGTTACTTGGTGAGTGTTTGGAAATCGCCAGCACATGCACCGTATTTTAACTACACTCTTGGTAGTTAGGGAATAACAATTCCCAATCATGAATTCCCTAATTAATCAGATGACCTATTACAATGAATGTACACATAAGGAGGGTAATGAAACATAAGGTTTCAGATAGGGATATTCTCACCATACTTGTAATGCCCCGATCCATGTTACCCAGAGTCACTGCATTATTTTAATACATTGGCATGATTACAAGGAATCAAGTCTCGAATGACCAATCAGTTTAGTAGTTTTGGAAAATAGATTACATACATGAATGTTATGTTACACTTATTAACATACAAAACAACATAAATAATCCTAAAAAATTCCATTATTCCCTTGTCTTAACCCTGCATATCAATCACAATACACTTATTTGAATCCTGGGAAAAATAAAACATAGAAAGGGGTGAGCTCAGATGCTCAGTAAGGATTACAATACAGCGGAAACTTTCATAATTAAGCATAAACATTTAAGGAAAGGTATAACTAAAGCAAATGAATTTTAAACATGAACTTCAGCATAATATGGAAAAAATAAAATGAAGTAATTCCATTTACTTATTCAAATGGATATTCTACTAGTCAAATAATCACAAGCAATATCACTAACCACTTTTATAATTATGGAATGCATAATGCCAAACAATCATAACCACATAGCCAAGGCCTTGTTCCAAGACTACAAATAAGATTTTGTCAAGCCCTTGTGCCAAGACACTAGTTTGTCTCATGAGACCTACTGATGCATCGAGGAGCTGTAGTGGGCTCCACCTGTCAGTTATTAAGCCCAATGCATTCCTCATATGAATAGTTTTAAACATAACATAATCATTCATATTAAAACTAGCATACAAAATTTCAGTACTTTCTCCATAAACCATAAATTGTATAAAAAAACACATCCACAGTCAAACATATCACAAAACCTTCAATACAATATGGAAGATTTGTATCATAATAAATCAACTTCAAATAAGCTTAAAACCCATCATAGGATGTTGACATAGATGATATCAAAACTATTTGAGAGGAATATATATATTTTTTTGTAATCATTTAAAAGACACATAATTATAAAATAAAACATTTACTTTTAAAATATTCTTATAAGCTTTTAAGGGAAGCTTCAAAGATTTTTTAAATGTGGAAAATATCTGCACCCACCGTATAAGTTAAAAAGGACATTCTTACCTTAATTTTGTCGAAGAGGTTAAAAAGGACCTTGTTTGGAAAATGAGAGAATTGTTCCTTAAAAAAAAGCTTATAAAATGTCAAACAAGGTTATAAATGACTTTAACCCATTGTCTCTAAAATAGTAATAATTATTTGAAAATAAACTTTTTTGAAACATGGATTTGGATGGTAAAGCGGTCCCAGTAGATAATTACTTATAATCAAACTCGGATAATGATGAGATTGTGAAATAAACCCTTACCAATTTGTTAACTTATGAAACATACACCCCATGAAAAAAGTACCATACAATGAAAATTTAAATACACATAAATTAATGTTTATTACACAAAGAAAACAATTATTGTTCGTACATACACCACACAAAAGGAAATAGTGGCGACATTGCATGAATCTCACGAGAATAAGGATTGAGATGAAATCTCCTTACCTTGCACTTTCCTTTAGTCAACAGTACGTTTAACATCCTATATGAAGACTATAGTATGTTATTAAACTATACGAGAACCATATTAATATTTATGATATCATACATTATTCATTTATGACTTGATACTACCCATTTATAGTACCACAAAACTGGGCAAGGCCAGCGCCACCCCTTTATCAGCGCTAAAAAAAGCGCTGATAAAGGTACCCTTTATTAGCCCTAAAAAAGTGCTGATAAAAGTACCCATTTATCAGTTCTTTTTTAGAGCTTATAAAGGCACCCCCTTTATCAGCTCTTTTTTAGCACTCATAATTGGACCCCCTTTATCAGTGCTTTTTTTAGTAGTGCTGATAAAGGGGGGCCATTATCAGTTCTTTTTTTAAAGCACTAATAAAGGGCTCGACTTCAAAAACAAATTTAATTAAAATAAAATATTAATATATCAATATATCAATATAGTTATATTGATATAAATATAATATATAATTTTAAAATATATTTTAGATAAGTATAAATATACATTTACACTTAATATACATAATAAATAAGATATTAAGTGAAAATGGATTATAAAAAAATTAAAAAAATTTAATTAATAATTTTCTAATTATTATGGATTAATAGTAATTTAATAACAAATTGAAGACTAAAAAATAATTTTTTTTCAAAAGATCCGATTTTACCTTGAAACCGCATCTCAAACTTCAAACAGCCATAACTTTTGATCTGGGTGTCCGTTTGAGCTCTACCACATATCAAATCAAAGCTTGCGACGAGCTATACGCCTTCATGATTAGAATGTACCTTTTAATGGTTTATTGAGGACAAAAAATGCATAGAAGGCCTTCAAAACTGAGTTTTTAGTTGGGGTACCCCAATTTTTTAACATTTTTTGGATTTTCCGCCTTGTTTATGGGGGTATTATTGGATTTTCATGGTGGGGACTAAATTTATTCCATGTTATTACATTCATATTGATATTATTTCTTTCAAATTTAATCATTTTTTATAATGCACTACTATTTATAATCAAATATATAACTATATGTACATATTTTTTATATATTCACACCTAAAAAATTAATTTTTTAAATAAATAATTAAACATATTTATATATAAAATATATTAGCTTTATCTAAATAATAACTAATATACATATTATTTAAAAGACCAATATATGAATATTTATATAACTATATATTAATATAACTATATATATATTAATATAACTATATATATATTAATATAACTATATATATTAATATAACTATATATATTAATATAACTATATATACATATATATATTAATATAACTATAAATATTTATATTAATATAACTATAAATATATATATTTATATAACTATACATATTAATATAAATATATATCAATATACGAATAAATATATCTAAATATATATAACTAGATAGATATATCATAAATAAGAGAACAAATCAATATAGGGGAGTGGCAAAGGCTTTATGTGTGCAGGGGGGAGGTCTCGAGATCAAATCCGGGGGGAGCCAGGGGCGCACGCGCAGGTGTGATTTAGAGGGGCTAGCGCAGATAAACGGTGTTGGTGATGCGTGCGGTGCTGGAGGAGTGGCAAAGCCCAGATAAAGGGGGGCTCAAGCTCTGTAAAAAGCCCCCCCTGAGATTGATAATATTTTTTTTATTTTTTTGAATTCTTTTTATTTTATCAGCGCTATAAAAAAAAGCCGATAAATGGTGTCTTTTATCAGTGAAATGAAGAAATCGCTGATAAAAGACCCTTTCATCAGCACTTCGTATTAGCGTTGATAGAAGAACCCTTTTATAGGTGCTTTGTTTTAGCGCTGATAAAAGGGTCTTTGTCAGCGATTTGTGGAGCGGAGATAAATGGGACCCCCCTTTATCTTCACCGGCATTAACAGCGCTTGTCTAGAGCTATTAAAATCCATTTTTAGTACTGATAAAATTCATATTTTTAGTAGTGTTAATAATAATTTCCATGTTATATTAATATTTCGGGTAATAATTGCTTTCTTTATAATATTTGTTTTAAATTGTTACTCTTGATATTATCACTTAGATGATTATTTAAATACATCCAAAATATAAAAAATGATTTATATATCATATATATTTAGATTATAAATATGTATAATAGACATATATATGAAATGGAAAACACCGTTTATGGAGACTATAGTCCAAACGTACTTATAAATGCTGTTTCTGTTTTCATATAGTATTGAACAGAAGTAATTGAATAAGATATATCTAAGTACATAAATACTTATATATATATATCCAGTATCATTATTATGTCATATATTACATACATATTAGTAATATATATTTTTATAATCGTCGATGAATAGTGAACTTGGAAATGAATCTTATCGCGTCGTGGAGATGGTAATCCGTACGTACGCGCGAGTGAAAATATCAATCTTGTGATATAAAAATAATATATAATTGGATGATATATCATATAAAATGAATAATTATAATGTTATATTTATTATTTACTTCAATTACACACCATTATCATCCCCATTGTAACACCCTGACCCCTGTTACCCAGAGTCGATGCATTATTACATAACATTGGAATGATCACAAGAAAGATCAAGTCTCAAAAGACCGATTAGTTTAGTAGCATTGGAAACACTAGATATATTCATACGTCTTACATTACATCATAAAAATGAAAACTACAACAACATATTTTCTTCATAGTCCACACTCATATCCCCACATACTATCCCTGCAGGTCATTCATAAATTATTTATTCACATCCTGGGAAATATAAAACATAGAAAAGGGGTGAGCTCAAATGCCTAATAAGGATAACAATATAGTGGAAACTTCCATAAATAAGAATAAACATTTAAGGCAATGTATTACTAAGACAAAAGCTTTTTAAACTTGAACATCAACATAGTATGGAAAAAATAAAATAAAATAATGCCATTTACTTATTCACATGGATATTCTACTAATCGAATAATAACATGCAATATCAATAACCACTTTCATAATGATGAAATGAATAATGTCAGACTATCACAACCACATAGCCAAGGCCTCATTACAAGACTACAAATAAGATTTTTTCAAGGCCTTGTGCCAAGACACTAGTTTATATCCTGAGACCTACCGATGCATCGAGGAACTATAGCGGGCTCCACCCGTAACATATTAAGTCCAATGCATTCCTCATAAGAAAAGGTTTAAACATAACATAAACATTCGTATTAAAACTGTCATACGAAATGTAAATACTTCATCCAAAAACCATTAATGGTATAAAAATAGCACATCCACAGTCAAACATATCAGAAAACCTTCAATACAATATAGATGTTTTGTATCATAATAAATCAACTTCAAATAAACGTAAAATCCATCAAAGGATGTTGACATAGATGAAATCAAAACACTTTTGAGAGTAAAATCTATTTTTATTTGGAAATCATTTAAGAGTAATATATTTATAAAATATTACATTTTCTTTTAAAATATTCTTATAATATTGTAAGGGAAGCTTCAATGATTTTAAAATAGCAGAAAATAGCCGCACCCGCCGTATAAGTTAAAAAAACATTCTTACCTTAATTCTGTCGAAAAGGTTAAAAAGGACCTTGTTTGGAAAATGATGGAAATATTCCTTTATAAAAAACATATACAAGTAAAAAGGGTATAAATGAATTTAACCCATATTCTAGTAAATAGTAAAAATGTTTTGAAATGCATTTTTAAGAAAAATGGATGTGGATGATAAAGATGTCCTAGTAGATTATTACGTATAGACAACCTCGGATAATGAAGAGATTGAAAAATAAACCCCTACCTTGTATTATTCATTGGTTGGGGGTAGGTTAACCTACTGTATAATGTTGAAATAATTGTTATTAAATTATACAAGAATCATATATATTATTATGATATCGTATATGATCTTTTAACATTGATTTGTTAATAATATCTTAGTATTATCGTTGTTTTGGGTGTTAACTTACTCGTTTTATTTTATATGTTTTGTTACGTAAGCCTTGTTTGTGATGGATAGGTTGTATCTTATTCATATACAGAATGATATAAAGTACTTAAACCTTATTTTTAAATCATCAAATGATAATTATACTTGAATGGATACGATGGAGAATGAATCTCATGGCGTTCGTGGAGATGGTAGTCAGTACGTACGTACGAGCGACAATATCATTCTTTTGATATTAATATAATATATAATTTTATGTTATATAATATATACAGAATCATTAATATGTTATATATATTATTTACATTAATTACACCTCATTATTATACCCATAAATATAATAATATATTGAATAACAATTACACCACGACGTAGAGACGGTAAGTCGTACGTACGTACGTACGTATGGTGACATGTCATTAAAAGGATTGATAGAATACTGAATATGGTTGTACCATATTGATAATAATATTAAAGTATATAGGAGATACTGGATTAATTATTTTATAATTTGAATAACAATGAAAGAATAAATTGAAGAAGAAATGAATTTGAAAAAGGGTGGTGAAAACATTACCTCTTCTTCGGCTCTTCCTTTGGATTTGATCAAAAGGGCTCTATAAGTTGGTTTTCTGACTAAATGAAGGCCTATAGGATGAAGTGAGGAAATTTGACAGAGTATTTGGGCAGAGGATGGCCAAACCAAAAGTCTTTGAATGTATGATTACTGAGAAGGGAGATTGCCCTTTTATAAGAGGGGTGAGGGGCACCTTTGGAAAAGCTAGAAATATTATTTTATAATAAATTCATATTCGGTTTCTAATGGCTTAAATGTATATTTGTTTAAGTTTAAGGTGGGTATGGGTCAAAAACCACTCAACCAAAAGAATTTAGACAGGTTTGGGTCATTATGTTAACCTTATCTTTAAGTATTAACTCATAGTTAATTAGTTTCACTTTTACAGTGTCTCTTTGTATTTTTATATAATATGGTTAATAAACATACTATATACATCCAAGAGACCCCCAAGTAGTCCATTAATGATACAAATATCATGATATATGACTCTTGGCCGAAATTTAGATTTTTAATAATTTAATATCAATTAATAATATAATATTTGTTTTAAAAACACTTTTATGTCAATTTTGACACTATTAAATAATTGATTTTTGAAAAAAACATAACAGAATTATTACTTCTAAACAAGTTAATTAAACAACTCATAACTTGTCATATTAACCTATAAAATTATTTTAATTCATAAAAAATCTCAAATTATATTTATTTGGGTATTTATAATATCAATTATTTTAATTTTTTCACTATTATGGTAATTACAGTATCATTATTATGTCATAGATAAATTACATTATTTAATGTCTAAAAATTATAAATAAAATATAATTATGTATGAAATAATTTTATATTTCAATGGAATATTTAAAATCGAATTTAGCTTATGTATAACCCTATATTAAAAAAAGTCTAGTAAATAGACATTGATTTTAACTCTTTTAACTCTTCTTTGACATAAATAATAATAAATGACTTAATCTAATCCAGGTGGACCAAAATGATAATATTTTATTCCTAAGGTTGTTTCTGGTTTAGATACACTTGTTAAATAGAATTATGACATGTGTCAGGGTAATATTAATATCATTTTACCCTTAATTATCCTATTTACGTTTAACCGTTGTAAATAAAAGTAAAAAGTTACCATTCACCAAAAATTATTTTTATCTCATTGAACCACATTTTATTCCTTGATATTAATCGTGTCTCTTGGATTTTCGAAATTCAAATCACAGAAGTGGTAAAATGATGTTTTATGAATAATTTAGTTTTTAACTACAACTTAGAAGTTTCACTATTCATCAAAAATTGATGTTTTTCAGAACAATGCCAAAATTTCACCCTAAGATATAATTGATATTCCAAATTAAAAAATGATGTCTATTTTAAAAAAGGCAAAAAATATAAGTTGCATTAATTAATTTTATAATTAATTCTCATAGTCACAACAAATAGCGTGTTTTTAAGAAACAATATATATGAAAAGAATGATAATTGTTTATGTCCAATTTCAATGTGAAATTAATTCTATTGAACACCATTGGATAAAATGGAAAAAAAATATTGTAAATATACATTAAAACCACTCAATATTATAATTTATCACTATAAATTATTTTGATTAAAAAATTTGTTTTTAAGTATTTTTCACTATTCATAAAAATTGAAAGTTCTCAGAAAAATACCAAAAATTCAACATAGGATAATTTCGAAATTCCGAATCAAAAAATGATGTCAATTTTGAAATATAAAATATATATAATTTGAAAAAGTATGTATTACTATTCATAACGGCTATTTTGATTGGTTGTGGTGTGTTAGAACTCGATGTGGCGTACAACACACGCTATCAAATTATTCAAAGAGAAGCGTACCGTTGAAGCATGTGGTGTTACACCCATCCAAATAATAATGTTTTGAATAACAATTACACCACGACGTGGAGATGGTAACCCTTAAGTACGCACGTATGGTGACATGTCATTCAAAGGATGGATAGAATACTGAATATGGTTGTAACATATTTATAATAACATCACAGTACATAGAAGATACTGGAGTTATTACTTTAGAATGGAAATAATAAAGAAAGAAGAAGTTGAAATAGAAAGGAACCTGAAAGAGGGTGGTGAAAATATTACCTCTTCTTTGGGTTCGCCCTTTTGATTTGAACAAAAGGGCTCCTTGGGTTGGATTTATAACTAAAAGTAGGCCTCTAGGTTGATGTGAGGAATGTTTAGAGGATAACTGGGAAGGGGTTGGCAGAACCAAAGGGCTTTGAAGGTATAAAGGATTGGTTATAAGTGGTGTCCTTTTATAAGGGGGGATGGGCTCTTTAGGGAAAACTTAAAGTATTAATTTATAATAAATTCATATTAGGTTTATAATGGCTCCAAAGTGTATTATATAAAGTATAAGGTGGGTATGGGTTGAAATACTTTCATTTAATATATTTTAGACAGGTTTGGGTCACTATATTAACCTTATCATTTATATTTATCTCTTAGTTAAATAGTTTGACATTTACCATGTCATTTTGTATTTTTATATTATATGGGTAATAAACATACTATATAATTCCAAGAGACCCCCAAGTGGTCGATTAATGATACACCTATCATTATATATGTCCTTTGTCCAAACCTTAGATTTTTAGGAATAGAATATCAATTAATAATATAATATTTGTTTTAAAAACTCATTTATGTCAATTTTGACAATGTTTTTATAATTTATTTTTGTTAAAGTCTTATCAATTTTATTAATTCTAACCAAATTAATTTAAAGAAAATACTGCATCATTATTATATTTATTTTAACATTTATAATACTAATTATTTGATTCTTTCATTAATAAGGAAAATATTGCATCATTAATATGTCTTAAATAAATTTAATTTTTCAATGTCTAAAAATAATAAATAAAATGCCATTATGTAGGAAATCTTTTTATCTTTATAATTTATATTTATAGTAGAAAATATAACATATATAACCCTATGTAAAAGTTTATTTGCTAAAAGATATATTCTTATGCCATTTTTGTATTTACTTTAACTTTATTAATATAAAGTGTCATTATCACTTACAAGATGATCCATGGGGTCCCAAAATCGACCCAAATATGCCCATGGTCGAACATGTATCAAACTATAGGGTTAGGAAACGTTTTAGGGTAATTTAATATTATTATAATAATATTCTTTTAACCTCATTTACCATATTTACCCTTTAACCATGGTAAATAAAATATTTATCGAAGTAATTATTCAAAATGTCTAAAAATAAGAGTTACCTATTTACAAAATTTGGGAATCCCGATTCCCAATATGGAATCTATTTCTCCAAATTCAAAACACATAAGTGGTAGAAATTAATTTAAAATTAATTCCCGCTGTCAAAACAAAAAGCGTGTTTTTAAGAAACAATAACTATCAAAAGATAGAAACTTGTTTATGTCCGGTTTAAATGTGAAATTATGTCCAATGACCAAAATTTGGATAAATGGTAAAAATATATTCAAAATATAATTTTAAACCACTCAAATTCATAATTTATCCCTACTAACTATTTCGATTAAAAAAGTTGTCTTTAATTAAAACTTTAGTAATTTTAACTATTCATCAAAATATGAAAGTTATCAGAAAAGTACCAAAAATTCACCGTAAGCTAACTTCGATACTCCGAAGCAAAAAAATGAAGTCCATTTTGAATGATAAAATGTATAAAATTTCAAAAAGTGGGTATTACTATTCATAACAGCTAGTTTGATAGGTTGTGGCGTGTGTTAAAACTCTAAGTTTCGTACAACACACGCTACTATATTATTCTAAGAGAAGTGTACCGTGGAAGCTTGAGATGTTACACTACCCATCTGGAAAAAAGAGATAGAGTTATCAAGAGATAAATCTCTCTATTATCGGTCTGTATAAAGAAGAATCGGTAAATAATTGAAATCATGATAAAATTACAATAGGTATATCTAATCCCACCCTAATCACCATCTCTCATAAATTGATTTCAACCAATAATTTATTCTTATTTATTCAAACCCCAATTTTTATCAACATCAAATCAAATCAATTTTTATTAAATCAACAAAAAACTGACAAATCGTTTTGTGTGCAATCCTCTTAAGAGGATTACAAGAGTTAATTATATGTCATGCCTATGAAAATTAATTAGTTTTGACATTCCCCACAACATGACATGTGTCAGTATATTAGGATGAAAATCATATGAGTTTGACTCAAATCCAAACGTATAAAACCACTGGTAATTGTAAAAAACACTCCCAAAACATATTGGGAAAAAGTTTTTATAAAAATGGTAATAAAATGATGTACCTATTAAAATATATATAGTAATATAAATTGATGTTTTTAATGTTTCAAAAACCCTTAATTATTCGGAAAACATTTTAACCAGTGACTGTGCTAAATGAAGCTCAAGAATAATTGTTTTTGAAACAAAATAGGAATTTTGAGTTAAATTTTTTTAAATATAGGTAGGAACCTTTATAATACCTCTATTTAAAATATTTTTGTTAGATTTACCAAATTTATTTAATACCCACTAACTATTAGATAGTGGGGAGCAGAGTGTTACACCTTAAGGAAGGTTAATTATGTACAGACCAAGAAATGAAACTGAAACCAGGAAAACCAAAAAACAAACATGCATGAATTAACTACATTGAATATTTTTTAGAAATAAATTGATGATCAATGTTTAATTTGATGAGATATAACGATTAAGAACAACACAAAAAATATATAAATAGCAGAAATAAATGAGAAGACATGGGAAATTTCAATTATTTGGTTAAAAAAGTAAATATTTATTTATGTAAAAAACCATGTTAATAATCTTGAAATTAAACCCAACCTTCTCTATTATGAATATTGACATGAATATGATTGTATTTTGCATTTCATCACTTACATAATTCAATCAATTGTAGGAAATGTAAAGATGAGTTCACTAAAACTAGTTTTTTTGAATGATTTCAATGAACTATAAGAGATGAAACTCGATTTTGAAATGAAGAAATGAGAAAAGTAAAAGAATAATCTGAATCAATTTTTCCCCTAGAATTATTTTAGCATAATAACATATGCAAAAAAATAACACAAAAAATAAAATTCAAGAGAAATGAGAATCAAAGAATGTGAAAGAAGATGGAGAGTTTTTTCTCAATTTTCTACTCTCAATTACGCTTTTTTCTTATACTTATACATAGGGATCATCTAATATCTCTTGATAAATGTGTAATCCTTGACCTATTCTCCACTCTTGAATGAAGTAGAATTCCAATTTTCTATTCTTACTGTATTTTCCATTTTTATTTCCAAAATTTCTCCACTACCTTAAGTGAAAAATTCACTTCCTTAAATTGGTGAAAAAATTGTAGAATAAATTCTGGACCTATATCACTATTGTTGTTCCCTTAGAAATACTCATCCACCATATCCTAAATCATTCATAATCCAGTAATTTCTCTAGCTATAAATAGATCCATATGTCAATGTGTTACTACATTCTCTCAACACCAGTACAAAGTTCTTTATTAAACCCAATTTCTTCTTCAACTTTTGATCAATCCTGTTGTTGATATTCCTCACAATTATTGATGAGTGAGGAAAATTTTTAATGGAGGGATTCATCATGTTTATTAATGAGAGATGAATAATATTAATGGGGAGATTTATATAAGCATTAATTGAGGATTTTCTCCCAACATTAATGGATATTTAATTCTCTCCGACAAGTGGTATCAGAGGAGGTTGGTTTGTGCTTTCATTTTATCATGATGATTTTGGAAGCTTTGAATATTATCACCAATGCATGCATGGAGAAGAATAATGTTTGGAAATTAAAGCATGTTAAGAGAGGTGATACACATGTCCGCTCATAGGATGTTGAGCAGGGAGAGCAGTTTATTCCAATAGGTGCTCCAGATTTATGTGGTAATAACTATTCTGGTGTAGCCAGATGTTTCTGGTTCTTGTCTTGTTCATCAGGATGAGCAGGATGGTGCAAATACAAAAGTGACGAAGATTTCGGCGTTTGATTATCTTTTAGCAGGGGGGAGATAATATTTTATCAGAATTACAAAAGGACATCATCATATTTTCTGCATTTGATGATAGATGGTGTCATACCACCATATTTTCTTTCCAATTGGGCTTGTTGGATGGTTTCAATCATTACTGTGATTAAGAGGGAGATTTTTGAGATTCATCACATTTATTGATGAGAGAGAAAAATTATTAAACGAGGGATTTATATCAGTATTAATTGAGGATTTCCTTGAAACATTAATGGATATTTAATTCTCCCCAACACTTATTTAATCCATGAATCATGACCTAGTTTTGTACCTCAAGCGGACAGGGTTGGGCATACTTCAATAGCATCATCCATGACCTCAACCTAGTTCAACATGCTCAAAAAGTGAAACTCCCCATCCCTGATATGAAATTACAACACACTCACACAATCTTTATGTGAACATTCTTTGTTTTGTGAATTTATGAGTTTAATTCTTTATTTATGTTATTATTTAAATTCATAAGTCATTTTATTATTACATACTCTACCTGTTTAAAACCACATACCTATATTTATTTTTTTCCTGCATTTCCATGTAGGAAATCCATGTGAGCCACCGCCCTTTGAATTGTGGTCGTCGATCCAGATCGCCACCCATTTCTTATAGGCCATCCACCTAGCCTCACAGTTCAAACAGAATGAAGCTACCCGTGGGTTTTTGGCATCAGTTTTGATTCGTGGCATTTTTTGGTGATTCCGACCGTTTCATCGAACCATTGTTCGCAGGGGGATTAATCACACCTACTACGTCTCACCTCGAGCACATCCATGATGGATCTTTATCATGCGTCTACTTCCTCCCGGAGAACATAGCCTTCGACGTCCTCAGATCCTGGAACTCGAACCCATGTAGGGTATCCTCGACAACAACGGACTCCACAACACACAACTGTGTGCCGCATCTGGTGGAGTTCCATCATAGATTCAGCTCGGTATTAGAACTCTGACAACCAGCCAAAGTGAACCATTCGAACCAGATCCAAGCGTGAGCAAGAAGAGAATAGGACAGCCGGGCAAGATTTCACCTAACGTTGTGAGTATATTGTTACCTTTCTTACGGTTTATTTAAACCCTACAAATTTTTTATCCCTGTTTCTCATCGCTTTGGGAAAGTTGGTTCCATTTTAATCTGTTTCATATTGATATTCATAATAGAAACTTGCGTGGAGGTGTTCTTGCTAAGAAGTAGGACCCAAAGGGTCTGAAGCACATTAAATCTTGTGTTCCTGTATTTTATTTTCTTCAATTTTCATTTCTATATGTTCGTGAATCTATGGAACCGATCCGCATTATTTGTTGTTCAATGAATGACTTTGCGCCCACCGTATCTCGACTCATCAACATAACAAGTGGTATCAGAGCCACCATTCGGTGCCAATTTGATTTTCATTACTCTTTTTCCTTATGTTATCTTTGCTGCTCAGACATACTTGCAATATTAGGTTTGTAATAACACTGATTCTGACATTCTTACAATCTTTTTTTACTATTACAATACTGTGTCTGCTGCTTGTTTAATCTATGGTTGATTCGTATGATAATAATTTTCATGATCAAATTTTCATCCCAATTTTTCCATCTGTTTACGTTGTGTTATCAATCTATTTCTTATTTTTGTTATTTTTTTTCTCATATTATTTTCCACCACGGATGCCAAGTTCTCTGTTGACAGCCCCTTTGTGGTGATAGAATCTATCTATTTTAGGTTCTGTTTCAGCCTTGTTGTAATTACAATTTACTGGTTTTAGTTTATAGTCTAGCATGTTGTTAGTTGTTTTAATAAATTGGGTTTCTGTTTTCCACACATTATATCCACTTATTCTGCCATTTTATTACTGTCTTTAAAATTTCTTTTGATACTGAAATCACTATCCTGAAAAAATTATTTTGTTTTCATTACACATTGTACAAATTTATCCCTAGTGAGTATTTTCCAGTCTTTTGGGGGAATATGCTCTAGTTTTCCCAAAATATTTGGAATCAAATCACTATATAAAAATGACTACAATGAGTTATGAAATCGAATGATTTGATGGAGATAATGACTTCAATTTATGGCGTATAAAAATGAGGGCATTATTAGTCCAACATGGTCTTATTGATGCCTTGTCTGGGCCTTCAAAACCCGTATGAACTCTCAATGAATCTTTTCAAACCATAAATGAACACCAACCGGTCCCCAATGACACTCTAGTTAAATCCCATAGTTCCCTATTATTGTCCTTAGGAGATAATGACCTTAGGGAAGTGTCCTTCGAGTCCACTACTACCAGCATCTGGCTCAAGTTTGAGAAGCATTATATTACTGGCACCCTAGTTGGTAGGCATTGCAAGAAGCACCGCATGTTCAGTTTTAGGATGAGACCAGACACTTCATTGAAATTCCATCTTGATGAGTTCAATATAATCTTGTTAGACTTATCCAATATAGATGTCACAGTAGATGATAAAGATCATGCTGTTATTTTCTTGATCTCTCCAGACCATAACTATGGATCCTTGGTCGAGACAATGATGTATGGTCATGACTTTTTGACTCTAGAAGAAGTCAAGTCCGCCCTTATATTTAAGGAACATCACTCAAAACCTAAGGCGAAAGGTGAGGCTGAGAGTTTGTTCACTAGAGGTTGACCTCAGGTTAAAAGAAAAAATAAACATTGTAACAGAGATAAAAGTAGGAATACCAAACAACATATTCACGAATGAATGTCAATGAATAATGATAATAATGAAAGAAAAAGTTACTCGCTTCCATTGCAGGAAGCCTGGCCATATTAAGCCTGAGTGTAGGAAGCTTAAGAGGGGTAAAGAGCGCACACAACCCACTAAACAGTATATTATTATTGACTCTGGTTATGACACATCTGATGTTTTAAATTTTCCAGCCATACAATCGATCATGAGTGGGTCCTCAACTATGGTTGATCCTTCCATATGCGTCCCCATAAAGAGTCTTTCTTAGAGCTGGTCGAGAAAGTGGAAGGGGACTTCCAATTTTGGAATAACAAGAAATGCAAGGTTGAGGGTAGAAGATATATCCTGATAGAATTAGATGACCACCCCCTCATAACCCTACTTGATGTAAGGTGGGTCCCCAACCTGCAGCGAAACATCATCACCTTAGGAGTCCTATATCAAAAGGGATATACCTTTAGATATGAATTAGGTACTATCAAAGTTTCCAAAGTATCTAGAAACATCATCAAAGGATCCCTTGTGAATGGTTTGTATGTCTTGAATAGAAGGATCCATTCAAGATAGTTGGGTAGTGTTTACAATACGAACCCGGACAACACTATGCTCTGGCATAGAAGGCTGGGTCATGTATGCTCCAAAGGGCTTGAAGCACTCAATAAGCAAGGATTGATGAATGACATCACAACGACAAATATCCCATTTTTCACAGACTGTGTGATGGGAAAGGTTAAAATACTGACCTTTAATAGATCCTCCTTCAAGGTGGCCTCCCCACTTGATTATATCCATTCGGATTTGTGGGAGCTGACCATGACCTCCTCTCTTGGTGGAGGTTTCTATTTCATCACCTTTATCGATAATTACTCTAGGAAGGTTTGGGTATACATCCTCAAGAATAAATCAGATGTATTCCAAACATTCAAAACCTTGAAATCCTTAGTAGATAATCAAACAGAGAATAATGTTAAGATCATGAGAACTGACAATGGGGTTGAGTACCTATCGACTATGTTTATTCAATACTGTGATTATGAAGGAATTAAGAGGCATATAACTGTTAGAGAAACTCCCCAACAGAATGGCCTAGTAGAGAGGATGAATCAGACTAACTTTGAAAGATTCCATATCATGATTGCTTACTCAGGACTCCCCAACTCCTTTTGGGCCGAGGCCACTAGCTTTGTAGTGTACCTGATTAACAGGTGTCCCTCTTCTGTGAATTAATTCATTACTCCAGAAGAACTATGGACCGACAACCCCCATCATATTCCTACTTATGTGTCTTCGGGTGTAAAATCTATGACCACATCAAGACCAAAAGACTTGAACCTAGATCCCTCAAGTGCATATTTTTTGGTTACCATAAGGGAGTTAAAGGATATGAACTCTCGGTGGATAAACAGGGATACCAATGGTGCATTATTAGTAGAGAGGTATTCTTCCATGAGTCTTCTTCTCCTAACACCAAGATTGACACACCTAGAAGTTGTGATCTATACCTCCATAAGTCTGATGAACATGAGACATCTGCTCATGTTAAGACTGATATTCAGTCTATTCCTCCTCCTCCTCAACCCACTGATGCGGATGACTCTGAGACAAGTTCTAGTTCAGACTCTGATTCTGGACCTTCCCCTGATCATCATGATTATCAATTAACCCGAGACAAGCAAAGGAGAGTCTCTAGACCTTTTTCTCGGTTCAGCCAGTATGATATGGAATCATATGCTTTTCATTTGTCCCAGGATCTCATGGATGATGATCCTCAATCATATAAGAAATCTATAAATGATAACGATTCAAAGAATTGGATCATAGCCATGGATAAAGAGATGCAATATCTAAAGAAAAATCACACAAGGACTGTTATTCAAAAGACTGTTAATGCTAAAGTTATTGGGTCCAAGTGGATTTACAAGATAAAGGAAGACAACACTGATGGAAATAAAATTATGTTTCAAAGCTATTATAGTCGCCAAAGGATTTCTTTGGAGAGAGGGAATCGACTATGCTAAAATCTTTTCCCATGTTGTCAAAAACTCTTCCATTCGGCTCCTACTAGCCTTCGCTGCCTATCTCGATCTGCACATCGAACAACTTGATGTTAAAACAACCTTCTTACATGGGGATTTGAAAGAAAAACTCTATATGAAGCCTCCTGACAGTTATTCAAAGGAATTCAAACCCAACCAACTGTGCCTTATAAATAAGTATTTTTATGGTTTAAAATAGTTGTAGAGGAAATGGTATAATAAATTTGATTCTTTTATGACAAATAACCAATTCACCAGGAGCCGGTATGATGCAGGTGTTTACTTCACGTCAGGTCAATGTTGTATGATTTACCTCCTCCTTTTTGTAGATGAAATGCTTATCATATATAAGAATATGAGTTTTATAACATCTATTACCTCAAAATAGAAAGGGAAATTTGACATGAAATAATTATGTGCATCTTAGCATATTTTAGGTGTTGATATTATCAGAGATAGACCAAACAAATTGCTCTACTTATCTCAGTATGCTAATATTTTAATGATCTTAATGAGATACATATTTGAATCTCTCAAACCTGTAAATGTACATATTGGTCAACACTTTATGTTGTCATTATCACAAGAACCCACTGATAATGATGATGTGTAATTTATGTCTAAAATTACATATGATAGCATTGTTGGTATTATAATGTACTCTATGATTTTCCCTCTCCACCACTGAGTCTGAGTACATTTCACTCACTAATTTGGTAAAGTAAGCCTTATGACTTAAAGGCTTTTCTTCTGAACTCAATATTTATAATTCAACTATTAATGTTTTCTCTGATAGTCAAACTGCATTACATCAATCTAATAATTTAGTTTTCCATGGTAAATCAAATCACATAGACAATAGATTTCACTTTATTAGAGAAGTTATAAAACAAGGAACTGTGTGTGTCAATAAGATACACACTAATAAAAACCCAGCTGATAGTCTGACTAATGGTGTAATTTTATCTATGTTCAAATTTTTCTTAGATAGTATGGACATGGTTCCTGTTCCTAAACCATAGGTGTAAGAAAAAATCTGAATTTAATGAAAAAAGTTGGAGTTTTTCTAATTATTGACTTTAATTCTTTATTTATGTTTTTATTTAAATTCATAATTCATTTTCTTATTACTTACTCTACCTGTTTAAATCCACATGCCACTATTTATTTTTTTCTCCCACATTGCTACGCTGGCATTCCAAGTGAGCCACAACCTTTGCGTTGTGGTTGTCGATCATGATCACCACCCATTTTTTTGGGTTGTCCACAGGGCCTCACCGTTCAAACAGAATGAAGCTACCAACAGGTTTTTTGCTTCGGTTTTGCTTTGTGGCATTCTCTGGTGATTCTGGCCGTTTCATTGAACCGTCGTTCGTAGGGGGTTTAATCACCCCAGCTATGAATCAGCTCAGGCACATCCACGATTGATATTTAGTTGACCTCTGCTTCCTCTTGGAGATCATAGCCTTCGACATCCTGGGATCCTGGTGCCCGAACCCGTGTAGGGTATCCTCGACGACAGTGGACTCTACAACATACAGTTGGTGTGCCACATCTGGTGGAGCTCCTCCACGGATTCTGCTAGGCATCAGCGCTCTGAAAACCAACTAAAGAGAACCATTAGAACTAGATCCAGGCGTGAGCAAGAAGATAACAGGATGGCCATGCAAGATTGTGCCTGACATTGTGAGTATATTGTTACCTTTCTTATAGTTTATTGAAACCCTAGAAATTTGTTATCATTATTTCTCATCTCTTAGGGAGAATTGCTTCCATTTTAATCTATTTAGTTTTGATATTAATAATAGAAGAGTGTCTAGGGGTGTTCTTCCCATAAAGTAGGACCCAAAGGGTCTGAAGCACGTTAAATCTCGTTTTCCTATATTTTCTTTTTTGCAATTTTCATTTCAGTATGTTCTTGAATATTTGGAAGTGATTCGCTCTCTTTGTTGTACGCGGGATGACATTACGCCCACCATATCTCGACTCTTCCACGTAACACTTTGGTTTATCTTATAATGTTTGATAAAAATTCAATTGGTAATTTTATCAAATGGATGGTGTGGGGACAACCAAGGCCCTCATAATCATTCAATACAAACCTGTATAGTGAAAAAAACCTAAAAAATTAGTGAATTAAGTTGTCTTAATTCATTGATTTATTTTTATATTGAAATTATGATTTAATATGATTTTATTGACTACCATTTATTTTCTTAAACCCCTATTACATCTAAATTTCATTTTCTATGTTTCTTTTAACCATTTTCAATAGTTTAATTTGGTCCTCCCTGATTTAAATGCTGGAAATATGCTTATATAAGCTGAATGAATTATGGTCTTTGATCATTTACGCAACCTCTTTTATGTTTCTCATCCATCTATGTTATTTTTTTTATTACCCAGTATTTTTGGATTTTATTTTTTGGTGCTTGATATCGTGGAAGCCCTATATTGGGAATTCTTTTATGGCTCGTAAGGGGTTTGATTTCCCATGAATGTCCTCTTAATTATCACACCACTTTAGTTATTTTGCAGCACTTCCCATGGCACATGTGATCTATTCTTTCGTCAATGATCCTCATTTCTCCCTTACAACATGGATTTCATTGTGTTATGCATCGTTGGAGTGTAATCAAGCCTATCAAACTTGCTCAACTTCAACGAAATGCCAATTCATGGTGAAATTTCACATCCTTCCTGTAATGGAAGAGGTGCAGCTTTGTGCTTGATGAAACTAGGAGCTCATGAATCAGGAGTGAGGTGGAAGTGACATAATATCCAGTAAGCTATGCATTCTTCATCCACTTGAATCGTTCAGGACAATCATACAAATTTAGGCCTGGCATTGTTAGTGGCATTTTTAATTTCTTCATCATTCGAGATCTGTAATCGTTTTTATCCTTGTTTTTTTCTCCTTTACTGGATGGTCGGTGTATAGTTCTACCTCAATTATGGTTTCAATGATAGTAATATAACACATTTGTGGGTGCTGGTGATGTTCTAACCATGCATTATGTCCCCATATGGGGTCAAATGTTGTTAAATATTTGTGGTCCCTATACTATTTATGCACTTTTCAATTCAGTTCGGGTGCCTGCGATATCCAAATTACACTTCCAGGATGATATTTCATTATTTTGGTCTGGTTTTTCGTTCCACTTCCCCATCCAACCGCAACATGTTGAATCAGACTATTTTTGGTTGAATGTTAATTTAATTTTGGTATTTTTCTATTTTTTCCTTAGATTTCTTGGTTATTGAACTTGTTTCTTTCATACACTGAACCTTCTATCACTATTTACTTTTTTTGATAAAAATTCCTTGTTTTTTTTGGTCTATAGTTTATTAATTTGGGCTTTCTTTCATTTTATTTGTATGTGAATCTCTATTTAATTATCTCTGTTTAAATTGATTTATATTTTTTAATAGAAATAAATGTACACATTGATATTTTCATCTTTCTGCATCTCATTTTACTTGTATACCTAGTAATATTGGTTGGTTATTGGGGGTGAAAGCCTAAAGTGACCCCCAACCACTCGATATCCACTCATCTAGATAAAAATGACTAAAATGCTATACGAAATTGAGAAATTAGATAGATGCAATGATTTAATGTTATGGAGAATTAAAATGGGATTCGTGCTTGTTCAATAAGGATTAACGAATTCCCTATGTGGGACCAAGAAACCCATTATGATTGTTAATAAAACATGTCATACTATTATAGAATATTAATAGGTTCTACTTGATGTTCTTGTTGAGGCCCATATTTCTCTTTTTCTTTCATTAACAGATAAGTTCCTTAGAGATGTAAACTTTGAGTCCACTGTTTCTAACATATGGATAAAATTATAGAAGTTATATATTACTACTTCATTACTTGATAGACTGTATAAAAACATCACATGTTTACTTTTTTGATGAAATCTGGTAGTTATATCAAATCTCATCATGACGAGTTTATTAAAATCATGCTAGATATTTCCAATATAAATGTAGCAGTCTATGGCGAGGATCCAAAATTGATCCTCTTAATTTCTATTAAAAACAATTATAGTTCATTGGTTGAGACTGGGATGTATGGAAGGGACTCGCTGACCCTGGAAGAGGTTATGTCCACACTTCATTAAAAATAATTATAGTAAAAGAATGGGTTAGGGTTAGAAGGGGAGGTGTTTAATTCCTTGTGTAGGGAAAATGACAGGGGCCTAGTTAAGAATAGGGATAAGGGGAAAAATCCATGTGCATGTCAATTTAGAATGTGGAAGTGCTATTAGTGTGGGAAACCTAGTCACTTTAAGAGGGATTGTCCCGCTATAAATTATTCTAATGGTAATGGGGATCAATATAATGTTATTGAGACAAGCTTCAATGATGTTATCGTTTATTAGTGTGTCTATTGCAATGTAGGGGGAAGATTTGTAGGTTTAACTCTGGGTTTGTTTCATTCATTGCATCCTAGGTGTGTTGGGCTTCTCAAGAGGCAACCTGGTGTAAGGATAGTAAAGTGTGGGGAAGTGGTTAATATAATAAGATCATTAGAGGGGTTTAGTTGATCACTAGACTTCATGATGTGGGTGTTGTTGGCATCTATTTGTCGACATTTGATGGGTACTTGGGAAAAAGGTCCATGATGTCACGAGTGGGCTAGAGTAGGGTGGTTCTTTCCTAGGCCGACAACAGTCTTCTCATGCTTGTTGGTTTTGTTTCCGTGTGGTTATGAGTTGTTTTTTAGGACATTGGCGGTATGGGTTATACAACTATTGAGGTTAGGAGGTGTCTTCCCTAGTTTCATGGTTCTAGGCAGTATCTTTTCCTTTGGTGGAGATGTTTCTGAGTATTTCCTAGATTTAGGTGGAGTAAGTGTTTAGATTTCTCTAAGTCTTGTGTTATGTTTTCTTATTTTATTTCTTTTGCATGATCTCGTTTTTTTCTACTATTTTTTACATATGAACTGTTTCAATTTGAGTTTATTATCATACCTTTGTTCACAATTATGCTATGATAATTGGTAGTGCTTTACATGTTGTTATTATGTAGTTACTAGTTTCTAGTATGAGACTTCCTTGATGGTATGGTCTCAGGGACCTTCTCTAATAAGATTAGGTATGATTTTTTTTATGTTTAGTGGGTTTATTTCTCAGAATGTTTTAGTAGCGGCTTATATGGAACTGATAAGGGAAAATTTTTATCACAATGATACACATGTTAGAAATAAGTATTGTATAGTTTGACAATAATTGGTTACAATATCTTTTTTTCTCTAAGGTTATTTAGCATGATTTCCTGATTAAATTAATAGGTTTTGTGAAATAACATGTCAAATTTTTAATTGAAAATGGTGGATACTTTTTAATTAAGTTTTCTCTATTAATTGTTTTTTTCTTATAAAAATTGTGATTTAATATGATTTGTTCGGCTTCCATTTAATTTCTTACACCCATGTTACACCGATATTTCCATTGTTTCATTTGTTTTACCATGTTCTACTATTTAATTTTTTGCTCCCTGATTGACACACTATCAGGCTTCTTATATTAGACGAATGAATTATGGTCTTTGATCATTTACACCGCAAGTTTCAAGTTGGTCTTCAACCTGTGTTCTATTTATTTTATTACCCAATTTGTTTTGGTATTCTATTTCAGAGTCTGATGTCATGGAAGACCCATATTCATCATTCCATTATGGCTCATAAGGGATTTGATTTCCCCCACCTATCCTCTCGATTAGATAACTACTTCAGTTCTTGCACCGCTCTCCCATTAGCGCAGTTGATCCGTTATTTCTTCAATGAATCCTAATAATCCCATAGTACCTAGATTTTATTCTAATCTGAATCAATAGAGTTAAATCGAGCCTGTCAAACTCTCTTAATTCCATCACAAGGCTAGTTCGTGGTGAAATTTGACATACTTCCTATCTTGGAAGAGGTGTGACTTTGTTCTTGATTAAACTCAGTGCTCTGATAGACAGATTGGAGTAGAAGTGCCATCATATCCTGGAAGCTGCGTATTATTCATCCTCTTGAAGTGATCAAGACATCCAGGAAAATTTAGGTCCGGTATTGTAAGTAAATTTTTTCATTTCTTCTTCATTCGAGATCTGTAAATTTGTTGGTTCTTGTTTTTTTCCACTTTTATTGGTTGGTCCTTGTATAGTGTTTCTTCCATTTCAGTTTCTTTGATAATAATAAAATGTGTGCCTGGGTGATGGTGGTGTTGTTTCCATGCAGTAGGTGTTGGGGTTCTGCCTGCACGTACGTGTTTCCAGATTTAAGATATGATATTTTTTGGAAATTGAGATATCATTTATCATATCACACATATAATGATGCATGTGTATCTCATGGGGAGATATAAGTTTTATATCTATTTATATTATTTAAGTGTTTAAATATTAACATGACAGATACATGGTGATTTATAGATATAAGACATAATATTTCATATCTTATCTGAATTATGAAAAAGGAAACATTGAATGCTTTAAAAGGGGAAGCTGCTAGTGATGAACATGTAAATTTACTCAAGATGTAGTCCACCAAGGGTAATAAGGGGGCTTCCGTGTCGGCGGTAGCATGTGCAACGACTTATTCTTTAGTAAGTTCGAAGTAGCTACAATGTGATTATTGATCGAGCCATGTATCGAGAGTCTTTAAGTTCCACATATAAAATAACAACTGGGAAGGGGGTTGAATCAGTTGTTTAACTATTTATAAGTTTCAAAACATTAAGAAACTTAACCATTGAAACCTGTTTTGATTTATTTCCTTATCAAACTTTAGAAAAAAAACTCAAGCATGCAAGAAAGGTAAATCAAGAAAGGCACATAAGATTTACATGGTTCGGCCTCAATAAAAGAACCAACATCCTTTCCATAGCCACTCCCGTGGGACTATGGAAATACACTATAATGAATAAGTGAATACAACTTGTGTCAACTCCCATTAGACAACTTCTATCTCCCGATATGAATGATTATACTGACTCCCATCAGTTTACAATGTTTCCTTAAAGAAAAAATGATCCAAACACAAGAATAATTACTTTTTTAAGCTACTCCACAAAAGCTCACTCTAAATCTTAAATCAGATTTCTTGAATCTGATTATTCTGAAATCGGTCTTCTCAAGAATGATAAGATAATTCTGATTATCTTCTTCTCAAACACTCAAGGAATCATCTTCACGATGATAAGAAATTATCACTAATAATTCTTCAGAGCATTTCCTTTTCCACATGTGTAAAAGATGCAAATGAGCGAATGATCTGAGCACATATTTATAGGAAACTCAAAAACCAATGTCTGGAATCCTAAAAATCTTTCCTGCATCCTCAAATCTCAAAACCATTGCTAATCTCTCACATTTAAACCTCAATCTTTGACCTCTTCAAACCTCCTTAAATTTCTCCGAGATTTATGCAAAGTTGAAATTCGGGGTTTTATGAACTCTTCATATCTTCTTTAGGATGATAGAGCTGGTTCTTGGTTCTGATTTTAGGTTCATGAAACAGGTTCAAGAAAAACGTTTTAGGAAAACTGATTCAAGAAAACTAGTTCTAAAAAACTGGTTCAGGAAAACTAGTTCTGAATTTTTGGTTCAGGAAACATACTCCGAATTTTAGGTTTAAGAAACAGACTGAGAATTACTGGCTCAGGAAGTAGACTCTGAATTTTTGGTTCAGGAAGTAGAATCTAATATTATGGCTCAGTATTTTCATTCCTAATTTCTCAGCATGTTGCTCAGAATTGTCATTATGAATTTCTCAGCATGTTGCTCAGGATTGTCATTATGAATTTCTGGCTCAGGATTGTTATTTCGGATTTCTCATCATGTTGCTCAGAATTGTCATTACGAATTTCTGTCTCAGGTTAGTCATTCCGGATTTCTCATCATTTTGCTCAGAATTGTCATTATAAATTTCTCAGTATGTTTCTCAGGATTGTCATTACGAATTTCTAGCTCACCATTGTCATTCTGAATTTCTGGTTCATGAAGTAGACTCCAATCTTCTGGATTCAGGTAGTAGACACCGAAAATCTGGATCAGGAAGTAAACTTCGTATTTCTGGTTTCAGGAAGTAGACTCTAAACTTCTGGATTTAGGCAGTTGACACCGAACATCAGGCTCATGATGTAGACTCCGACTTTTTGGCTTCATAAAATAGACTCTGAATATATGACTCTGAACATTTTCAGAATTTTTCTCAGAGAAAAAACCCCAATCTTCTTCACCATTTCTTCAACCAGCTTTTATCATATATTTTTCATGATTTTTGAGAACTTTAATATCATCAAAGCATAGTCTAATTATGTTTATAAAGTTTGAGACACTTACTTAACTTCTAACTTCTTATTCTTCAACATAATTTTCTTTATGGAAATCTTTGGTAACCAGAAACTTCAACATTCTGTAACTCAAAAAACATTTTTAACAAACTGATTAGATGTCAACAAATACAAGACATTGTTAACAAAACACCACAAAGGTTCTTCAATCTCCACCTTTTTATTTTTTTTCAACCCTTGTTAACAAGTTTTCACGTCTCAAAAAAATTACAACTAAAGTTCTTGAATTTTACCAAAACATATTCTTTCTCAAAAATTGTGTCCTTACACCACACTACTAGATAAAGTAATGTTTTTGAAGGATTTCCCTCCCTCAGTGACATGAAAATTTTGCAAACATGTAAAGATAAACCTCACCTTACTCAAACTCCCCCTCAACTTTTATCTTTCTCTTTCCCACTTTTCGTTTCTTCTATCATTTTCTTACCCCTCAACATTGATATTACTCTTTATAACTTTTCTTTTCTTCTCTCATTTTTCTTCCCTATCAACTTTTGTATTTCTCTTTCTTACTTTTCATTTCTTATCCCATTTTTCTTTCTCTTTCTCCCAGTATATGATAGCCACAACTTTAGATTCATAAAAGAAAACTTACTCTTCCCCTTTGTCAACATAATCCAAAGCACTGTGGGGGAAACTTCTTTATGAATTTATGATGTCTTGGGAGGAGGCAGATCATGGAGTTCCAGCCTCAGTTCAACAAACCATTCCTTTGACATTTCTTTTGTCAAAATATTAGCAATATGATACTTTGTTGAAATATATTACATCACGACTTCTCAAGCAGCAAAATTATCTTATAAAAATTGATAATTGATATCAATATTATTTTATCATGAGTGTTGAACATGATTCTTGGAAATAACCATTGAACTTTGATTATCACAGATAATTTTCAATGGTCTAGAAACATTCACTTTCAAATCATCCAACTGAACATTCATCCACATCATTTGAGTACAGGCCTGAATGGTTGCAACATATTCAGATTCAGGTGTACTTAAAGTTACTGAACATTGTTTGTTTCTGTTCCAATTCACACAACATTTTCATAAGAAAAATGTTCCACCTGACGTTGATTTTCTATCATTACAATCACCAGCCCAATCAACATCAGTATAACCATGGAACCTCATCTCATTGTTTATCTTGTATAACAAATCATGTGAAGTTGTTCTTTTACCCTATATTAGAATCTTCTTAACTGCCAACATATGTGATTCTTTTGGATTACTTTGATATCAAGAACAATGATTCACAACATAAGAAATATCAGGCCTTGAGGCTGTAAGATAAACAAAACTTCCTATTAACTTTAGAAAGTCTTATTGATTCACATTGTTCCCTGACTCATCTTTGCGCAACATTGATCTCACTGAGATAGGGATTGAAACTTATTTTTAATATTCCATCCCAAACTTCATTAATAATTACTTGGTATACTTTTCTTGGGATAATAAAATGTAATTTTTTTGTTGTTTAACTTTTAATCCAAGGAAGAAAGATAATTCTCCCAATACTGGCATTTCAAAAAATTTCTTCATCTCTTCATCAAACATTTCACAGACCTTTTCTTCATCTCCAGCAAAAATTATATCATCCACATAAATGATTACAATTAATGTTCCGGAGTCTACATCATTAACATACAAATTTCTAACAAATTTTTCTTTAGAAAAGTTCATCTTTCTTAAAGAATTTTCAAGCTTTTAATACCATGCTCGTAGAGCTTGTTTCAGGCCATACAAGGATTTCATCAATTTGAAAACATTATTTTCATCCTCATCTTTTAAAAACCCACAAGGTTGTTCAATGTGAACATCTTACTCGATCTCACCATTTATGAAAGCTGACATTACATCCATATGATAGTCCTTGTAATTATGATGAGAAGCTAATGCGATAAATATTCGAATAGTTTCCAATCTTGCAACAGGGGAAAAGGATTCATCAAAATACACACCTTTCACCTGTTCATATCCTTTGCACACAATCTTTGCTTTGTTTCTTGTAACATCTCCATGCCCATTCAATTTATTTTTGTAAACCCACTTGGATTTAGATAACATTTTTATTCGCTGGACTTGGAACATGTTCCCATGTTTCGTTCTTCTCAATCTAAACCAATTATTCATTCATAGCATCCACCCACTATTTATGTTAAATAGCTTCTAAAATGATTCTGGTACAACTTTTGAGATAAGGGAAGTTGGATTTTTTAATCTTAACTTCCTTCTTTTCTGAAATGGAGCCTTATGATCCCCAATTATATTTTCAAATTCAACATGTTTTTGTAATGTATGAAAACTCACATTTCCTTTCCCAACATCACTTTCTTCCCCATGTGACTTATATGAGTCACTTTCACTATTATGG
This sequence comes from Viscum album, assembly GCA_963277665.1. Taxonomy (NCBI): domain Eukaryota; kingdom Viridiplantae; phylum Streptophyta; class Magnoliopsida; order Santalales; family Viscaceae; genus Viscum; species Viscum album. The sequence continues at coordinate 1,906,829,905 of OY728158.1, forward strand.
GTATTCGATAATTTATCTTCCTTAGTATTAGTAACAGATGTTGTGAAGGAACTTGGATTTTAAATTACCTTTACATCGTATGAGTCCACCAACTTCAGGGACCATTTGTTCCATCATTTGTAATTTCTTCCATTAGGTGAATAACCCATAAATATTGCTTCATCATATTTCTCTTCAAACGTTCCTAAGACTGAATTTTTTATTTTGACCAAGCATGGACTTCCAAAAAAAATAAAGTAATAAATTTTTTTTTGTTATATCACATCTTGTAAGGAGTCATGATAGTTTCCAGTCTCAAAAATCATCTATTGTTCACATGTACAGTAGTGCTAATAGCTTCTATCCAGAAGAAATTTGAAATTTTGTATTCTGATAACATTCTTCTTCCCAGTTATACCAAGCTTCTATTTTTCATTTCTGCTACTCCAGTTTGTTGTGGAGTATATGGATCACTATACTATTGTTTGATACCAAGATTCCTTAGATATGTTTCAAAAGCATTGCTTGTGAATTCGGTACTATTGTGTGTTATCAATTTCTTTATGGAATCTCCCAATTCTTTCTCGACACATTTTCCGAAGAATTTAAACGCTTTAATATCCTCTGACTTATCCTACATGAACATGATGGTTGTCATTTGAGTGAAGTTATCAATAAAAGTGATAAATTATAAATCCCCTTTTTTTAATTTATGTCTCATCATCCCATATAGATCTGAATGAATAAGCTCAAGTGGTTAGTTAGATTGAATCTCAACTCTTTTATGTCTTTAGTTAATCATTTTTCCTTTATGGAAAGTAATACAAATATCTTCATCTCATCTTTTCAGTTCTGGAAAATTTCGAACAGCATCAACATTAGAAAGCTTACTAATATTATTCTGCCTAAGGTTTCTAAGTCTTCGGTGCCACAACTTGTTTTCATCTTCAGCTCTCAAATAGAAAGAGTTGTTGGATTCACCAATTTGAAAGAGATTCCCACTGGTTCTTTCTCCTTTTGTAATCACTTTTCCATTTTCACAATTTTGATGATACAAGAATTATTTCTGAAGATAACTTATTTTCCATCATCAAAAAATTGACGTACACTAAGTAAGTTATGTTTTAGTTCATCCACAAGAAAAAATTCCTTAGAATTCAGTTTCTCTACTTCAATCTCTGTCGTTTCAGTTCCCTTAATTTTTAAGGAACTATCATTGCCAAAAGTAACAGATCCTCCATCATGAATTTCAACATGTTCTAAGATTTTTATATCACCTATCATGTGTGAAGAACAACCACAGTCAAGTATCCATGGTTTGTTCCTCTTACATTCTTTCAAAGCTGTCTGAACAATAAAATCTCTTTTATCAACCTCCTTATTTTCATATTTCTTTTCTTTCTTATCATAAGAAACATGTTCTGGAAGAAGTGTCAAACATAATTCGGCATGATGACCAGACTGATCAAATCTTCCACAAAATTCATCCTGATGTTCAAATTTTTTCTTTGTTGGAATGTTTCTAAAATCTTATGAAATCACCTTTTCAACTTTCAGTGAGTACAGAAACTTACTCATTCTTCCACCTTGCACAAACATTCTTCCAATTAGAGATACATTGTGCCAAAAATTATGAGCTCTATGCCCATATATTCCACAACACCGAAAATAGCCCTCAAATATTTGTTTTCTATTCAAAAATGACCTTTCTCTATAAAAACATTGTTGAGGTTGATAACTTCTTTCTGCTCTAGAAAACTCAAGATGTAGGCCATCTCTTCTTTTGAGTGAGTTTTCTATTTTTGTAGGATTGATAGGTTTATCACATAATTTATCCACCCAAGAATTACTAATACTTTTTCCATAACCTAAAATGTTAGAATAATTAGATACAATATTAATTTTGGTAAGATAATATTTGACATGATTCGGGTAATGAGCCTTCACGGCATTTTTAGAGGTCTTAGTTATTTAATCTATAACTCTGTTGAAGTTTTCATTAATCTTACTCTGGGTATTTTCAGACCCAAGTAGTTGTTATTGCACTGTGTTAACTTCTTCTTCCTTAGCTTCCAGATTCTTGCTAAGATCTTCAATCATCCTTCCATGTTCAGCAATTCGAAGTTTGTAACTTAAAATTTATTTAATATATTCATCTTCCTTCTTGGTGACATCTTTACTTCCATCCTGATATTATTCATGATTATTCTTCATCACGCAGATTTCTTTCTTGAGATATTTTATTTGTTCAAGACATGCATGAAGTTCATATTTTAGTTGATATTCTCTGTAAGATTCTTCACCGCCTTCTTCACTCTCTGAGGAAACATTTGTTTTTTCAACTTTTGCAATGAAGGTTCTGAATCTTTATTTACATTCATCTTCTGAAGAATCATTGTCAGATTATTTGGATTCAACCTTCTAGATCAACATATTTCTTTTCTTTCTGGAAAACTTCTTCTTGAATTTTTTAGAAGTCTTCTCTTCTTTTTCATTCTTGTTATACTTATTCCATCGAGGATTCTCATCAGAAACATCTTGATATTCTCTAAATTTCTTCTTTGGGAAATTCATAGCAAAGTGTCTGATTCTGCCATAATAAAATAATTTGATAGGACATTCCCTCTATAATTTCCTCTTCCTATTCGATAGTTCTTGGATATGAGAGACATGATTTTTTCATTCAACTTTTCATCTTCCTTATCATCATACTCACAAGGATACACTTTATCATCATCTTGGATTTTCAACTTTCTCAAAGCATGAAAATCCATTTCATCTTTTATCTTCTTCTTAAATATTGGATCTTTACTCATTTAATTAGCAATAAGAATGTTATCCAATTCATTAAGAGATAAATCATCCTTATCTTCTAAAGATGATATTTTAGGATTAAACCTGTCTGGAATGTTTCTAATAATATTCTTTACAATTTTAGAACATTTCAAGTCTTCTCTGAATCCTCTGACGTTGCACACAATTTCATTAACTCTGGTAAAGTATTCACCAGTTTTTTCATCATCTCTCATTCGGATGTCTTCAAAAATACTGTGCTAGATTTGTAGTATAGCCTCCTTGAAGCTTATATTTCCTTCGAATACACATTCTAGCTTATCCCACATGCTTTTTGATGTTGTGGGACCCATCACCTTCTGATAAAAATTTTATGATAAGGACATAAGAATTGAATTTCTATCCTTTCCATAAACTTCTATGTTTCACTTATCAGCAAACGTCAAACGATCATTTTTCTCAATATGTGGAAATCCAATAGTAGCAGCATCAAAAACATCAAGGACAAGAGATAGGAGATAAGGAATCATCCTATTTTTCCATCCATAATAATTATTTCCATTGAACATAGGAATTCTTATACTATTGAAAAATTTGATATTCTCCATGATAAGGATTAAACAAGGGAACCTCCCTCCGATACCACTTCAAGTTCCAAGGATCGAATAAAAACAGTGAAGGGGGGTTGAATCAGTTGTTTAACTTTTTATAAGTTTCAAAACATTAAGAAACATAACCCCTGCAACCATTTAAGATTTATTTCCTTATCAACCTTTAGCAAGAAAATCAGGAATGCAAGAAAGGTAAATCAAGAAATGCACACACGATTTATAAGATTCAGCCTCAATAAGAGAACCTACATCCTTTCCATTACCACTCTTGTGGGTCTATGGAAATCCACTATAATGGAGAAGTGAATACAACTTATGTCAACTCCCATTGGACACCTTCTGTCTCTCAATAAGAAAGATTATAGTGAATCCTGTTAGGTTAAAATGTTTCCATAATGATCAAATGATCTATACATAAGAATAATAAATTTGTTAAGCTTCTCCACAAAAGAACACCACGAATCTTCAATTCGATTTCATGAATCCAATTTTTATGAAAGCATTCTTGTCTACATCATAAAATAATTCTAATTCTCTTCTTCTCAAACACTCAAGGAAACTTCTTCAATATGGTCGGAACTTTTCACTAAGAATTCTCCAGTGCTCCGCCTTTTCCACATGTGTAAAAGTTTCAAATGAGCAAATTATCTGAGGACATATTTATAGGAAACTCAGATACAAAAGGTGAGAATCCTGAAAATATTTCTTACTTCCTCAAATCTCAAAAACTCTACAAATCTCTCGCATTTACACTTAAATCTTTTTATTCTTCAAATCTCCTTAAATTTCTACGAGATTTATTCAATGTTGAAATTCAAGTTTCCTGGAACTCTTCATACCTTACTCAGAATGATAATGTTGGATCTTGGTTATGATTTTAGGTTAAGGAAACAGGTTTAGGAAAACTAGTTCAGGAAAATTGCTTCTGAAAAAACAGCTTCAGGAAAACCAATTCCAAATTTTTGGTTCAGGAAAAAGACTTTGAATTTTAGGTTCAGGAAAAAAACTCTGAATTTATAGATCAGGAAGTAGACTCCTAATTTCTTAATCCTGAAGTATACTATGCATTTCTTGTTTAGGATTATCATTCTAGATTTCTCAGCATGTTTCTTAGAATTGTCATTACGATTTTCTGGCTGAGGATTGTCATTCCAGATTTCTCAGCATGTTGCTCAGAATTTTCATTACGAATTTCTGGCTCAGGATTGTCATTCCGGATTTCATTTCATGTTGATTAGAATTTTCATTATAGATTTCTGGCTCAGGATTATCATTATGAATTTCTGGCTCGGGATTTTCATTCCAGATTTCTCAGCATATTTCTCAGAATTGTCATTTTAAATTTCTCAGCATGTTGTACAGAATTTTCATTGCGAATTTCTAGCACAGGATTTTCATTCCATATTTCTTAGAATGTTGCTCAGAATTTTCATTAAGAATTTATGGCTCAAGTTTTTCATTATGGATTTCCTAGAAAGTTTCTCATAATTGTCATTATGAATATCTCAGAATGTTGCTCAGGATTTTCATTACGAATTTCTGGATCAGGATTGTCGTTCTGAATTTTTTGCTCATGAAGTAGACTCCAAACTTCTGGCTTCAAGAAGTAGACACCGATCATCAGGATTATGAAGTAGATTCCTAATTTCTGGCTTCAGGAAGTAGACTTCGAACTTCTGGCTTCAGGCAGTAGACACTGAACATCTGGCACAGGAAGTAGACTCCGAATTTTTGGCTTCAAGAATTAGACTCTGAACATCTGGATCTGAACATTTTCAGAATTTTGCTTAAGGAAAACACACCAATATTCTTCACCATTTCTTCAACCAGATTTTATCCTGAAATTTTCAGGATTTTTGATAACATTAAAATAAGAAAAGCATCTTCTGATTAAGATTAAAATTTTTGACACACTTTCTTAACTTCTGACTTCGTATTCTTCTACATAATCTTCTTTATGGAAATCTTCAACAACCAGCAAATTCAACATTCTGTAGCTCAAAAAACATTATTTAACAAAAAGATTATTTTTCAAAAAATACAAATCCTTGTTGAAAAAAACACCACAAAGATTCTTCAAGTCTTCTAGATTGCGGTAATCAAGTGGTCTATCCCGACTAAAGATTAGTGGTACATCATGATGGGGAGATCATTCGGGTGTCGAAAGCTGGTTCGAGGTTGACGCGTGTTCGGGTGAAGATCTCTGAGGTACTGACGTTTCGTCAACAGAAGGGTAACGTTTTGTGACAGATTGATCTTCTGATACATGGCGTCAGCGAGATGTTTATTAGAGAAAAGGTAGAGGCGTATCAGGGTGTGGTTTTCACATAGGTTTTCTACGCTATCTCATTTGTAATTCAAGTTCAGGAATTACTTTTATTCTTGTATTCTTTGATTCATAGTGATATTATTGGGAATTGACCCTTGGTTTTTTAATCCTCTGCATTGGAGGTTTTTTCGACATTAAAAAATCTTGCATGCTGATTTATTTATTCTGATCATATCGCTTACATATTTCGACGAGTTTCTCACGAATATTTTGGCAAGTAATTGTTGACCTGGAATTGGGATTTTCTCAACATGTGGTATCATAGGTGATGGTTGGGGCTTTCAATTTATGGTTAGAATTGTCTGGAAGCTTCAAAGAGGTTCAATGGTGCATGCGGGAGGAAGAATAAGTTTTGGAAAGCAGGCTGAAAGTGGTGTTATAGATCTTACACCTAATTCTTTTCTTTATAATGTACGATAGGTGAAGAGAGATTTAAAATTTTAAGATCGAGGTGATGCGCTAGGTGCTCAGGATTTTGAGAAGGGGGGGAAGTTCTTCCTGCAGGTGCAACATATTTTGTGGAATTCATGGTCTTTGTGGGAACCAGATATTGTTGATTCAGGTATTGGCGGTGCAGATACAGGTATGATGAAAACTTCGGCGTCTGAGTTTCTTTTTCAAGTGGAGCAGTCAGATTTCTGCCATAGTTGCAAAAAATGGGTCATCATTTTTCTACAGAGGATGATGGTTGGTGCGATAACAACATTTTTTTGGTCCAACTGAGTTTTTTGTAATGTATCTCCATTTTAAGGGATCAAGGGAAAGATTGTTGGTGTTTATCCCAAATGTAGGTTTATCCAGATTTAAGATATGATATGTTTTCGAATTTGAGATATCTTTTATCATATCACACATATAAGGATTCATGCGTATCTCAAGGGGAGATATATATTTAATATATATTTAGATGATATAAGTTTTTATATATTAGCATGATAGATACTTGGTGATTTTGAGATATAAGATATAATATTTCATATCTTATATGAATTCAGAAAAATGAAACAGTGAATGCTTTAAAAGGGGAAGCTGCTGGTGGCGAACAGGTAGTGTTTCTCAAGATGTAGTCCACCGAGAGTAAGATGGGGGCTACCACGTCGGCGGTAGAATGTGCGATGTCTTAGTGTTCAACAAGTGTGAGGCAGCTACAATGTGATTAATGATCGAGCCATGTATCGAGAGTCTCCTTGATTGTTGTAATTAAGCGGTGTGTCCCGATTGAAGATCATTGGTAAATCATGATGGTGAGTTCATTTGGGTGTCGCAATCTGGTGCGATGTTGATGCGTATTCAGGTTAAGATCTCCATGTTAGTGAAGTTTTGTTGATAGAAGGGGGACGTTTTGTCAGAGATTGATCTTCCGATATATGGCATTAGTGGGATGTTTATCATAGAGAAGGAAGAGGCATATCTGGGTGTGGCTTTCACACATGTTTTCTACACTATCTCATTTGTAATACAAGTTCGGGCATTACTTTAATTATTGTATTTTTTGATTCATAGTGATATTATTGGGAATTTCCCCGTGCTTTTTTAACCCTCCGCATTGTAGGGATTTCCCACGTTAAAAAATCCTCTGTGCTGATATATTTATTCTGCTCATATCGCTTCCATATTTCAACGAGTTTCTCACGAATATTTTGGCAAGTAATTTTCGACCCGGAATTGGGATTCACTCCAATAGTAGGTCCCCTAAGGGGCCAAAGAATATTAAATCATTGTGTGCTATTTAAAATTTATGCACTTTTCAATTCGTTTCTGTTTCATTCAATTTAAAAATTACAATGCAATGTTGATCATACATTATTGTGGTTTGGTTTTTCGTTCTTTTTCCCCAACAAACCCCAAAAAAATTAACTCTTCATAGTCGACTCATCTTCGATCAGTTAATATTTAATTAGAGGTAGGTAGACACATTTGAATCATTTGCAACATCTTGGATGTATTCATGATCCCTCTCATAAAATATTGAGATGTGTCAAAGCTTCGGGTTATTCCTTAAACTCAATCAAGGTTCTTCATTAGTTGTTCATCTCAACATCACTCAATGTTTTATTATTGGATTCATATTCTTTGGTCTAGATTTTCTAGACTCTTCCACATATCTATTTCAATTCTTCTTCAGGTGAGGAGAATTTTCATCAATTGACTTAGGTCTTGGGTTTTTCTTATTGGGTTGTCATTCAACCTCATCGATCTACTCCAGTGAACCATGAATTTAGCTCTAGAAAATATAGACTCTTTCTCTAGTGTTAAAGATCAATCGCCACTAAATCCCAAGATCATCCTAATTTCATCACTTATAATTTTTGACCACCAACATCGATATCTCTAAATGGAAGCTCGGATCAGGGCTTTTGTAATATAGGTTCTTCGAACCCATCTGATCCGTTCATCGTAAATGCTGCCTTAAAATCAGAGTCGTTTCTTCAAGAATGGTATTAATCAACTTAATCATTGAAGAAAAACATTTAATCTGATATATTTTCTTAAATTCAGCAAGGATCAAGCTAACTAATTATCTGGATGATTCGATTTCATTGGCACATACTTCCTTATAATGGACGGATAGTAGCAAGAAAATCAGAAAAATTAAAAATTCAAATAAATACTTGCCATGTCATATGATAAAAAGTATTCTGTGCATAACAATGATTTTACGTGTATTTTTAAAAACATACATTTTCAAAAATCAAAGATATTATCCAATAATTTATTTTCAATATATAACAATAATCATAGAAAATTGTAATCCAAAGCCCAAATCAATTGAACAAACATATTTAAAACTGTTCTAATATATATTTTTTAAAATAAATATCATGGTGCTTTTAAATTAAGACTCCAAAAACTGTGCTCCTTCAAAATGGTCTTGTAGACAATAAAATTCAATTAAAATTTTACAATTTAATACGACAAATTGTTTTTACATATTTAAATAATATAGAGAATGAACATTTAATCAATTAATCACCAAAAAAACTAATTTTCATCATGAAATTTTCATAATAACTATTTCCACTCAAAATAACCAAAATCAACTAATTCCTTATTATTGGAATATTTTCACCTAAAAAAATTGATTCCCCAAAATTATTTGAAAAAATTTATTACATAAATTGACTCTCAAATTCTTCAACACTAATAACTTTTTCTTACCATTAAGAAATCATTTAATAAAATTAAATTGAAGATAAGTAATATCAAGGGTGGAAAAATTAAATGTCATAAATAATTGTTTGTCAATAAGATATTCCTTTATCCACCCACCCAATTAGTAAATGTGATAACCCTAATAAAATAAAATGGTTTTAGTGAAATATTTGATAACTATTTAAAAAAACAAATGACTAATGTTTTTAAAAAAATTAAGCACACATCCATTTTTATCCAACTGAATCTTCCAAACATCTTTTTACCTCTAGATGAACAAACACATGTATTTAAATAGGTAATAAATAGACAAAACCGAATGGACATGTGATAATAATAACTAAAAAGGATGGATAATTAACATATTGATATGTAAATGAATAATGAATGAAAGATTCAATGTGAATTATATTTTTCATTTTATTGCCTATTTTGATGCAAATATTATGAGTTTTTATTGATTCAAAATGTTCAAAGCCAATGATGATTGTATGTCATGCTCCCAAAACTTACACAAAAAATGAAATTTTAAAAGGGTAGTAAAATGATGTACCTAATTAAATACATTTGAGTAATTGAAATTAACATCCAAAATGTGGAAAAATACCCTTCATTATTGAGAAAATATTTTAACCACTGAAGGAGTTAACCAAAGTTAAAAAAACAATCATTTTTGAAAAAAAGTAAATCATTTAGATGTAAATAATATTGAAGAAAACTAAGAACATTTATAAAACCCATATTTGATAGATTTTTGTTATATTTACTATTTTTTTTCAAACATATTTATCAATAGATAGTGGTTGACTGGTTGTTGAACCGTATGGATAGTGAATTGTATGGGGGCCATGAAATGAAACTAAAAAATAAAAAACTACAACAAACATTCTTGAACAACTAAATATGTTAAATATATATTTTTAGCTATAAATATAGGTTAGAAATGTGGAATTTGATTAAATATAAGGTTTAGGAAGATGATATGCAACAGACAAGTAGTAACAATCAAAGAGATGACAAGGGGAATTTCAATTGGTCGGTTAAAAATATATTTTGTTGTTCATTGATAAATAATCGAGTTAACAATATTGTATTTGAATCAAACATCATTTATCAATATTATTGACATGTGATTGATTTGATTTTGAAGTTTGAAACTTATTAAATTGAATTTATTGCATTATGGGTTCACTGAAACCAGTTTGTGGAACGATTTTTGTGAACATCAAGATATTCAACTCGATTTTGAAATGATAAAACAACTTAAGTAAAAGAATAATCCAAATTATTTTTTCCACAATGAAAATTTTTATCTAGAAATTATATTCAAAATCACACATCATAATAAATTAAAATCAAGCGCAATGAGAATGAAGAAGAAGAATATTTCCTCCTTTTTATCTTCATAGAGATCTTTTCTATACTACTTCATATGATGAAAATCCAATCTCTAAATGAATGCGTAAACCTTCCCTATTATCCTCTTGTGAATTAAGAATAATTCAAATTTTTTTCCGTCACAATGTACTCTCTTTTTTATTTCTAAAATTTCTCCAATGAACTAAGGTGACAAAATCAAAACCTTAATTGGATGACAACTAAATGTTAAAATGAATTATATATATTTTTTATCGCTTCTATTCCCTTAGAAAAACTCCTCATCCAAATCCTTATTCTTGAATATATCATATTCTCTATCTATAAAAAAATCCACATGTCGATGAATTATTACAAGCTCTCAACATTAGTAATTCATTTTATATCAATCCTATATATTTTTCAAATTTGAATTAATTCAATTTCAAACATGAACCATAGATCAATTTTCTTGCCCTTTAAGACAATACTAGGTAGAACTCACCAACCAAAATAGATTTATCCATGGCCTCAAACTTCTTCAACAGGCTCAACAAGTGTGACTCCCCAATGTTAATGTCAAATTTAGAACAACCCACAACAAATTTTGGTAGGCATGCATAGGTTTCTCTATTGGAAAAACTCACATTATATTGGATTAAATAAATATAATAATGGTATTATGAGGGATAATTTTATCAAACTGTTGTACATTAACACTTAATTTAAATAACCACCAATGAAAACTATTTTGTCCCTATTTAAAGGGTCATGTAATTTCCAATTAAATCATAATTATTATTTCAGTATGTTTCATAAAGATTATGCTGATGAGATTGTATGAAATGATAGAAATCCTTTTTGTAGGATAAAATAAAGTTGAATCAAATAAAAAAAATATCCAATAGATCATGCTTTATCTTATCTTTTTAATATTATTTATCTAGATATGCGATAAATTTAAATTTCAATGATCATAAAATAATGGGAAATAATTTACATGTGGTACGAGAGGTAGGGTTGGGAAATCAATATTTTTCAATAATTAACTATATATTATTTAGTAATCATGATGATTTGGAGTTTAGATTTTGAAATTAAAATATAATTTAAATAATTGGTTTTTTTAATGATCTTTATTATTATTTGTACATTTTTATGATATTTGAAATTTTAAATTATCATAATGTTTTTCATGGGTTTTTTGAAATTGAGATTTGATTCCCCTCTCTTAATGAGTTTAGAATTAGAAATATATTTTTATTTATTTATCATTTTTATTTCATATTAAATCAAATAATGTTATTGTTTTTTTTTAAAAAAATTGTCAGTTTTTACGGACATGAGAATAGTTTATTTTTTTAAATTTATTATAATAATAATTATTATTATTAAACTATATTTTATGATGAATATTAATTTTATGAGTAAAAAAATGATGAAATTAAATATTGGAGTATTATGTTTTTAATTTTACATATAATCATTAAAACGTTAAAATTATTGATATGCATTATGATGTTTAAAATGATTTATTGAAAATAGCAATTATTTATGTGCGGTTATGCAGTTTAATACAAAAATAAAAAAAACAATTTCATTTGGATATGTGTTTTAAAATTGTTGAATCATTTTCAAAGAATCATGATATTAGTTTTAATGATGTTATGATATAATTTGGAACATTAGATTTGGTAATCACCAAAGTGATAATATCATAAAAGTTATTTTTGTTTCAAAAAATAATAAAAAAAAAATCATATAACAGTTGTTCATAATTTTTTTTACTATTCTCGTATTTATGAGAAAATTAAAAATCATTATAATAAGATATTTATTAATCTCCCAAAGTAATTTTTTAATATTATTATAATTTTTAAATATAATTTTTGGTGATGTATATGCATATGAGATTTATTTTAATATCCAAAGATAATAAATAAATATAATTGATGTGTGTATTATTTTCAGGTAAATTTAATTTAATTAGTATTAATTATGATTGTGTATTTGTGTATCTCCCAAAATAGAACACTATTACACATTACATATTAAATAAATTATTTGAATCAATTTTTTTATATCTCATATAATTAATTTTTAAAATGTATTTATTGCAGTTAGCTTTCTTTCATCATTTCACTCACATACATCAATTATTTTTATATTTAATGAACAAAATTTATCTAATTGAAGGGAGCATATCCAATTTCACCTTGGTGTATTAGATCTTGATTTAGCACCATGTATTGAGAAATCTACTACTATTATATATGGAAGTAGTTGTAATGATATAATATATTATACAACATGGGAAATAACAAATGGGTTATGTTTGATGTTCATGCAAATATTAATAGTAAGTAACATGAAGTATGGTCTCCCTAAAACTGAAAGTGCTAAATAATTTATAAAATATATAGGGGAACAATGTCAAATTCCTAAAAAATATCTTTCATGAATATTAATGATTACATTGAACACCACAATATTTTATAGTTCTCGTATTTAGCATTATCATGCCATAGAAATGAAGAATATTTCTACAAGACATAAATCTTTTGTAACGGAATTGGATAAAATTTTTGTTGTACAATTTGTCCTAAACTCATTACCATCTGAGTGTAGACCATTAAAATGAAATAAAATACCATGAATGATAAATGGAATTCACATTAATTTCATAGAATAATAGTTCAATAAGAAACACTGTTAAAGATTCAAAGAATACACTCTATCCATTTTTTGCAGTGAATCGTGATATAAATAATCGTAGAAAAGGAATGGGGAAATTTAAAGTTAACGAGTCATTTAGAAAGAACTAGAGGGACAAGAATAAAGTTAAAATCTATTAATGTGGGAATGATGGATGTTTCTAAATGTATTTTCAGAAACTAAAAGCTTGGTTTGAGAAAAATGTAAAAAAATAACATTACATGTTTTGAACCAAACATAGTTAAAGATCAAAATAATACATGGTGGATTGATTCTAGTTAGATGACTCATGTTTCAAATATGATTCAGAGTTTCATTTCATCCCAAATCACAATCCCAACTAAAATGTTCATTTTCATGGGGAATAGAGTGATGGTTATAGTTGACGAATTTGGGACATTCTATTTGATCCTTGATAGTGGATATAGTTTGAATTTATGTGAAACCATTTATGTACCAAGTATTTCTAGAAATTTGGTTTCTTTATCAGAACATTATGTTTTTTGATACTCTTTTAATTTTTTATGTGGATATTTCAGTTTGTTTATACACAAACACATTATTGAATCTGGGTTATTATATGATGATTTATATAAACAAAGTACTAATAATTTGTATGCTGAAACAATTATGAACATGCCATATAATTCTTTTCTAACCATGGTCTAGTAAATTAAAATTAATCATTTTTTGGGCGATAAAAATTTAACTCATATTTATAATGAAATATTGGAGAGATTGATTAAGATTGAAATCCTTCGAAATTTTGGTTTTTTTGACCAAAACTTATATGAAAATTTAATTAAATTAAAATAATCAAAACAAAGAATGAAATTTTCCACTATAAGTAATTAACTCCTTGAGATCATACATACCGATATATTTGGACATTCTGTTGTCAATTCCTTCAGTATAGAAAAGTATTATATCACCTTTATTGATGTTTTTTCATGTTATGTATATTTCTATTTATTGCATGAGAAATATCAAACAATAAATTCCTTATAAATTTAAGTAAATGAAGTTGAGGGGTAATTAGAAAAAATGGTGAAGGTCATACGTTCTATCAGGGGTGGTGAATATTATGAAAGATTTTATGAAAGTGTAAAATCCTGATATATTTTTAATGTTCCTAGATCGTCATGAAATATTTCAAAAATAAAAAATTAAATGTACACTAAAAAAATAGAGTAACATAAATGTGTAATTAAACATTAATGGATATGGTTAGTAGAATGTCATGCAATTTATATTTATCCTTATCATTATGGATATTTTCTATTAAAACTAAAATGAATTAATTGAATTGTGTTTTTATTAAAGTAGTTCTGAAATAATATTTTGAAAATTGGAATGGTAATAATCTTAGTTTTGAGACACCTTCATGCATGGGGTTTTCTGCTAGAACAATAGCATACAATTCACATCCCAGAAAACTAGCTGCAAGAACAATTAGTGGATATTTAGGTAGTTATCATGAAAAATAAAAGGGGTATATATTTTATTTCCCTAACCATAGTATATGATTTTTAGAAAATATAAATTCAAGATTAATTGAGAATACTGAATATAGCAGGAGTAAAGTTCTAAAAATGAGAAAATTAAATAAGTAATAATCACTGTTGTATTTTCTTGTACAAAAAATTTACATGTTGTTGTTCCTCATTTTATTTCATCACAAAATAATCTTGAAGAATATCAAAAAAATGTTTCAAAAAATCATAATTATGAAATGATTGAAGAACCACAATAAACATTGTTAAAGAAGACCCCAAAGGGAAAAAAGGTCTGCTATTTTTTTATGATTTTGTGGTATATCTTCATGTGATAGGTAGTGATATTGACATTGATAATGATAAAATTTCATATTATCAATCCATCAATTATGATAATATGGATGAATTGTTGGATTCCATAAAATGATAGTTTAATCCACGAAAGGGAAAAGAGTATGGGACCTTATGGAATTTCTTAAACGATATAATAGAGTTGGATATAAATGAGTCTTCAAAAACATACATGAATTTCACAGTAAACATCAATATTAAAAGGATATAATTTTTTCTATGGGATTCACTCAAAATCATGGGATGAACAATAATAACACCTTCTCATTGGTTTCTAATAAATATTATTGTAGGTCCCTAGAACATGATAAGAGGGGAGGGATGAATCAGGTTGTATAATTTTTCATTTAATAATTTGGATCTTGTTACAAAATTGGTGAGAAATTTGTTAAAAATTTATGATAGAATCATGAAATAATAAAACATTTTCATGCATAGAGAAAACATAATAATTTTACTTAATTCATCACTAAGGGATAGTTCAAGGGTTATATGCGGAAAGTGTTTCAGTCATACCAAAATCCACAAATATTCCCTATTTTTGGAATACATAAGTCTAGACACAATCACTTTGTGCTAGACATACTTCCTTAAAAATATTTTATGGATATAACACTCCCCCCTCATAAAACATCCATTGAATCTACCTACCTCACTGCTTTGTGTGAACTCGTACTTAGTTTAACAACATATCCTATAAAAAAATATTTTACTGACATAAAGGTCACTTCAGTAGATTGGTATTTAATTCTTCATTAATGACTAGAACAATACTCTGATTACAACATAATCCTAAGCTTATGCCCATGAAATAATTGTTTACATAAACTATAAGATCAACACTATTGTCTGTGAAGCTCTTTCACGGAGCTCTCAACCTTCTCGAAGATCAAAACCTTCATAAAGAAAAAAACATTTCAGAACATTAATAACCAATCATCATGAAGATTCTTTTGCATGATACCTAAGAACAAATCAAGAGTAGGATAGCCTTTTCGCAATTCTCAGGTGTACAGTGAATACCTAATTCATGAATCTAATATACAATGAAAATTTCAAATGATTCTGTGTTTTTTCCAATTATTTTAATCTGGGATTAAGTATAGGTATCTGCCTTTTTATAGGCTCAGCCTTTCATGAAGACCCCAAGCACTCAGTTCAGTTTTTTATGAAACTCAAAATCCTATACATGA
Source organism: Viscum album (assembly GCA_963277665.1). Lineage (NCBI taxonomy): Eukaryota > Viridiplantae > Streptophyta > Magnoliopsida > Santalales > Viscaceae > Viscum > Viscum album. The sequence continues at coordinate 1,906,845,881 of OY728158.1, forward strand.
AGTTGTTTTATTCACGAAGATCCATTGAAATTTCACCCATTCATGAAGCTTCACATTATAACGAAGAATTATCATAAACCCATCATTCACTGGAAATTATTGTTGTATTCAAGAAGAACACCATCATTCCATCATGCATTTGTGAATCTCCTTACCTTAATTAAGATCAATATTTTCAGAAACCTAATCTTCTTGAAACATAGTGATCATGAAACTTATAACATTAAAACTTTTTATAAGAGTTAATCCCATAAAAATACTTTTTTTGAATCTTGACCAATCCTCATGATTTTGATCGCAAAAATTTGGAAAAAAATGGAAAATGAACCTACCTTCAACACTATAGAAATATTGTACTGTAAGATTACTTTCTTAAAAAAATCCCTTGTCATCATAGTGTATATTGAAAATATAAAAAAACATGAATCTATTTCAAACTATGAAAGGCCTTTGTTCCAAAAATCTCCCCCTTTGGGTTGGTTGGAAATATATAGATAAATTCAATATTTCACCAACCGTTATCAAAACATGAATCGTGAGAAATAACACATCTATCACTATAGGTATAGGTTAAAAAATGAACAGTGTAGAAAACAATAGTGGAAGACTTAATTAAGTTATCATGTTTTCTAATTCTTAATTATTTCTAATCTAATCTCCGAGTAATATGAAACATTTCTTCATAAGGCCTAATTTTTATCATGTCATTGAATCACTGCAATGTTTTTTGAAATCCTATAACCAAAAAACCGTTAAATCATTAAATATATCCATTCCCACCCTAGAGTGATAATTATAAAGAACCTATATTTATATTTATAGTGCATAAAATTAACTCCCCTTGGATCACGTCTCCCCCACAAAACATAAACACTTCCGTAAAAATTAAAAAAGTTAATATGGGTAGGGAGATGGGAACACCCATAACCTCCTCATGCACTGGGAGGTGAATGAAAACCATGGTTAAACCGATGTTTCTCAAACACTTGTGCTTCCAATATCTTGGTCATAATGTCCTCCACATGGACTTTAGTTCCACCAGGACCAATTTTAATCACAACTTGTTCAATGTTTTCATTGATAAAGTGATATATGATCTCAATATGTTTTTTAATAGAGTGATGAACCATATTATTCACAAGATAAATTGTAATTTTTTTTGTCACAGTGAATCCCCATCGACTATTTCACATCACAAACAATATCATTCAGTATTTGCTCCATCCACACAATCTAAGTGGAAGCCTCTATAGCAAAGATAAACTCTGCATCAGCTATACTAAGAGATATTATTTCTCTTTTCTCTATCAATCAGCCCACACATTTATTTCCATTGAATAATTCTCCACCAATTGTGTATTTTCTATCTAGCACATCTCTATCCCAGTCAACATTAGAAAATTCTGATAATTTATTATCTCTTCCTAAAAAAATTATAATCCAAAATTAAGAGTACCTTGAATATATTTCATGATTCTTTTAAAATCTACAAAATGATCTTCCTTCAGATTACATTGAAATAATATTTCTAGGCATGATAAAAAGATTATATGTAGACTTATTTAATTCTAGTAAAATATGATTATAATGATTATCATATATATGGTGGGATCCATAAAAGTCCCATCCCCATGATTTCCATGTTTTATCCCAATGGAAATCAAAGTAAACATTGGCTTGGAGTCCTTCATGCTGAATTTATTAAGAATATATCTTACATATTTTTCATGAGATATGAAGATGTTGTCTTTATTTTGAATCACCTATATCCCCAAGAATTATGTGAGTACACCAAGCATAGAAATTTAAAATTATAATTTCATATGACTAGAAAATTCTTCCACTAATTTCTACAAGATTACCAAAATAATAATATCATCCACATACACAAGATCCATAAATTTATCATTATGATAATTCTCCACATAGATATTATGTTCAACACCACATCTCTTAAATTTGATCATATTTAGATAAGAATCTTTTCGAGAATGCCATGCTTGTGGTGCGTTATTTAGACTATAGAGTGGTTTATTTAAAAAAAACTTTTATTTCATCATTTCTAATCAGAAAACACACTTTTTTTCAATGTAGACCTTTTATTTTAGAACAACTTTTATTAATGTTGTTTTGAAATCCATATAATAAACATTGTATCCTATTTGAATCACCGAGGAAAAAATACCCTAATTGACTCCAGTCTCACCACTAGAGAATATTTTTCATCAACATAGATTTCTTCAATATGTACATTAACATTACTAACCAAGTGATCCATATTTATGATCACATTTCAATGCTCATTGAATTTGTTTTAAAAGATTCACTTTGTTCATTAACATTGGGATTTTCATGTCCCTTCCTAAGTTCACATGTTTGGTTCTGGTTAGATCTCTTCAGGGTGCATGTGACATGTCATGGAATCTAGTGCATGTTTTTAGAAGGTGCAAAGTGGAGACCAATCAGGGCAGGTTGATCCAACATAGTGTGAGAGAATCCAACTTTGTGGCTGATGCATTAGCCCGCGGGGGCAGGCCATAGGAGACTTTAATAGTGTATGATAGTCTTAATTCTCTTTCTTGCGAGTGTGCCAATGTGATCCGGAAAGACTCACTGGGCCTTCACTACTTTCTCCCTCCGTGACTTGTATCCCTAGAGTTTCATGCCCTCTTAATAAAAAAAATAACTTTCAGTCGCATCCTACATTGCTTCTTCAAATGAGGATGGTTCCATAATTGATTGAAAATAAGGATGTGATTCATTCCTAATTTTCCATATTTTTGTGGGTGATTTCAAATCCAAAATAATGTTAAATTTATCAATTTCTACTCTTCTCTTTCTATTGTGTGTTATTGATGATTTTTCCTTTTCCATAATATCTTTTCCTGATTCTTCTTCCAAATATTCATCATTTTTTGAGCCCCGAATGTTTGGAAATACTTATAGTAATTCTACATTATAATCTGACCCATTTCCACTTTCAAATTCATCTCCTATCATATTATCATATGAGTTCCTCAATATATTTATGATTTTGTCTTCAATGATATTTACATCACTTTTTTACACAATTCATCAACGATGATTATTATAACATTTGTATGGTTTTCTCTTTTATTGAATATCCAAAGAAGTTTCCATCATCTATAGAATCATCTTACATTTCTTGATTTTAATCTTTGTTTTGGATGAAACATATACTTCTAAAAACATGAAATTATTTTAAAGAAGGATGCCTCATGTAAAATAACTCATATGGTGTCTTGGTTTCTCCTATAAAAGGATTTTTCTATTTTTGTTGTACACTACAACATGAGAAGTCTCTTTCCAGTAATGATAATAAATAAGACTCTCAATTTTCATTTTTTAGCCATATTGTTCTGCTATAAATTTCTGCATTTAACAACTCCATTTTTATATGGGGGTCTCACTATAGAAACATCATGATTTATTCAACACTATTTGTCTAATTTTTAAATTCAATGGACTTGTTTTCTCTCCTATTTCTTGATCATGGAGTCATTATTGTGTGTTAAGTTTCATTCTTATCAATTTGATGTCAACTCTTCATGAAATAAAGAACCTACTATTTCATATATATAATCATTTAATATAAAATTATACTATAATAATCAATTAAAAAAATATATTACCTCACTTCATATGTTCCATAAATATTTATTGGACCACATATGTCTGTGTCGAAAAGATTATGAAGATTTAAAGCCCTATTGTTCTTCGGATGATATGAACTCATAACCATATTTCGTCACATGCAAGCATAAAATGTATTTTTCTATTTAAAAATCATATTGGTAATATAAATAGATATATTCAGATTAGATATATTTCCATGCTATTTTGATAATTATGATTGAAACTCAAGTTCCACAATTTGTTTTCTTTTTCATCTTTTAAGTAAAAAATGTTATCTTTACTGTGAACCGGTTATAAATTTCCATATGTTCTAAATCCATTCAAGTGAAAGTTACTTGTATTTCATTTGATAGTGAACCCCTTTGGATTAAATGTCACTATTATTTTCGATTCAAAGAGTTTGATCTCACTCAAGATATTATGATGCAAACCATACCCATAGAGAACATTAGTTTTTATAGGCTCGTCATTTTCTTGTTATGTACTTCAACATTCATTGATCATAAAATCACCATAATTATTGAACCTCACATTTCCATCAACCCTTTTCATAAAATTATTCGATAAATATACATTTCACATCATATGGTATGATCATCAAATTTTAATAATATAGGTTCTATTGTTATTTGTAGCTTTGAGAATATTTTTTACAAGGTTATATTTCACGATTATATTATTTTCCATCAATGAGATACTTGATTTGGTGGCGGCTAAATACTACATTTCAAATATCGTTTACATATAAATGTGTTCTTCATACTCATATTGTTCTTACATAGGAGAATACCTATTTTCATGAGAAACTTGTCCTATTTGGACGATATTGTCTTTTCTCTGAGTTCTGTAGGTAATGTCCCCACCTTTCTTACGCCTGTAATGAATAGATTTATGGACATAGTTAAAACAATGATATTAAAATCCATAGAACTATTTCTTATATATCATGAAGGATATGGTCTCATTCTCCTTTTTTACATCCATGCACTTCTCCATTTAGATATCTCATTGACTCTTCATATTATGACATGGTATGGACTAGAAAACCACAAAATTTACATTTTGCAATCAAAAATTTATTCTCATTTCCATTACTCCTAATTTCCCTTTATTTAGTAAAACTATTTTATTGGAGATAATTTCTAGATATTTGAAGATAATATTCAGCTATATTTTCTATTTTATGTAAGGATTTATTTTTTAGGACATCAGGTGCATTTTGACATGTCCAAATTTATGCATCCCTTCATTTTGAGTCATCTCATTTTTTTATCTTTGATCTTTCTGCAAATTTTCCCATTCAAGCTGATATATGATCATTCAAGGCCTTATATACTCATTACAAAACACTTTTTTCTCTTTCTTATTGATATGTATATGAGATAATTATAAACTAAAATTTACTCTTTTTTCCCTTGATTTTGATTCAATTTACAGTTTACTCATTAGAGTGACAACTTCTCTTTCATGTACCTCAACTATCATAGCCTTCTCCTATAATCTGGTTGTAACGTCACATATTAATTTATCATTCCCTTCAATACTGAACTTAAATTACAAAAATTATTCCATGTTTTCAAGAGTTTTTACATGTTATTCTTACCCTACTTTTATTCGATCAATTTTGGATTCATGCCGATCAACAAACTCTGAAGAATCTTTTAGAATAGCTCTCATATTTCTAGTTATTTTTAATTTATATTCAAGATTATCATACACACCCTCAAGTTCCATATTGATATTAAACAAAGTATTCAACTTATAATCATTATCTTTTATAGGTTCCACCTTTTGAACTGTAGCCATCAGGGATTATTGGGTTTTAGATTTAAACTATAGTTCATCATCCCCCAAAACACGATTATCATATAGTTTTTATTTATAGAAGAAAATATTTCTCTCTAATTTATTTCTTTATTCTAATTGTATATTTTAAGGGAACTTTGTGGTGGAAGCCTTATAAAGATTTTATTTACAATGTTAATATCATTAATTACTTTACAAAGTCCTTTAATTTCTCTAACAACTTACTTAATTCTATTAAAAAGGTATCACATTTTTTTCCAGAATGGATTTTTATATTATCAATACTACTAAAAAAAATGCAGTTTTGAATCATTATCTTTGTTATCGCCTTTAAATATATTTTATAGTTTTTACCACATAGAATTGGATGACATGAAACTCTTCACCTGTAAATAAATTTGAACAAATACAGCTATAGTAAGAGAATTTTGTACTTTATCATCCACGTGAAGAATTTTCATGACCATTTTTATCATAGATACACCCATCGCATTAGTTATCTAAATACCCATCCAGTAGAAAAAATAATTTCCTTCCCACTGTATCTCAGAAGAGATCTTATCATATTCTTCAAAATCTATAATTTTCTTCCATCAAATATGGGAACTCCCCTATATTCACTAAATTATCCATGAAAACAATAGAGGATAGATTTAACTCCAATATCTTGTATGTTATGATACCACACGTAAGACCCCAAAAGACCCTGAGATGGGAGGGGCGAATCATGTTGTCAACATTTTATTTTAAAGTGACAAATTTTGTTCTTATGATGGTAGGAACGTATTAAATATTTATAATGGAATAATAAAATAATTAAACATTCACATGCAAATAGACAACATAATAATTTTACTTGGTTAACCACTAAGGGCTAGTCTATGGAGCAGGTGCTGATATTGTGTCGGTCCTACCAAAATAAACTATTATTACTTTATCATGGAATAAATTTGTCTAGAAACAATCACTCTATTCCATGAACACTACCTTTATAATATGTTAAGGATAACACATTGCCTCCCTAAAAACACTTCTTCCAACCCCCCCTGCTCACTACGTTGGTTGAAGTCTTTCTATTTTTAACAACTTGATGGTCACTTCAATTGATTGGAATTTAATTCTTTGTCCCTGAATAGAATGTAACCATTATTGAAACATAGTCATGAATTTATGAACTTAAAATAACTATTTACATAAAACCATATGTTAAAACGTCTATTGATGAAAAACCTTCATGAATATTATAACCTTTATTTGGCTCACAACCTTGCTGAATAAAACATCACTCACAGAACACTATCAGCACAAAATAACCAATAATCATGAATCTCCTTTTTCTTATATACCTAATCATTGGTCAAGACTAAGATATTATTTCCATGATCCTAAATACTTATTTCTCACAGGTTTTAGCCTTCATGAATTTAGATATATTAATTCTTTAATACTATTAATTTCATGTGGTAATAAAGTGTTGATAGCCACCTATTTATAGGATATTCCATTCATGAAGAACCCAAGCTCTCAAATAATTTTCATGAAACAAAAAAATCATCTTCAAAAAAATCTTCTATTCTTGAAGATCTAATGAAATTTAACTAGTTCATGAAGCTTCTCATAATCGTGAAAAATTACTGTTATCCCATCATTCACTGATGATTCTTTTCATAGCCATGATGAACACTGTATTTTATTTACACATTACTGAGGCTTCATACCATCACAATGATCAACTTTTTCTTATACTCATTCTTCAAGAAACCCAGTCATCAAAAAACTTATTCCATTACCATTTATTGATAATATTCAATCCTATAAAACCTCCTTACACAATGATTTCTCCATCCTCTTGATTTCGAGCCCAAAATGTAGAAAACAATGGGAAATTATTCCCCCTTAAAAAATGTAGAAAAATTGTACAATAAGATCACTATCTTAGATAAATCCCAGTTCATACTAGTGTGAATTATAAAAAAACACAAACTTGTATCTATTTCCAACTATGAATGGCCTTAGATCCAAAAAATCTCTGAGAATTATAATGTTTTTGGTATCATAGAATATTATATAGTTACATAAAATGGGTGTTAAAACTAACTTTCTAAATTGAAAAATAAAGTAAATTATATACATCGATCAACTATTAGGGTTTTAATTTAGGAAAAGTAAAAAGAATCACATTTTTATTTATAAAAGATCCAATGATCTTGAGGTGATTGGATATATTGATTTAGACAATTCCAGTTGTGTTGCAACATGAAATCCCAATTTTGGTTATGTGTGTCTTCTAAATGAATGATCAATATCATGGAGATGGTAAAATCAATTTGTTATTGTTTTTTACCATGGGAGATGAATTTTACTATTATTTGATGATAGAATTCAGGGTATGAGGTTTTGGAAATTTTTTTAGTATTTGGAATTATCAATAGTGTCTCTAATCCATTGAAATTTTATTGTGAAAATCACACAAATGTATTCTTTTTAAAGAATTCGTGATATTCCAAAGGTGAAAAACATATGGAATTAAAGTATATTTTAAGGAGTTTTTTTCAAAAACATAAGGTGTCAATTCAACATATTATAAAAAATAATATGATTTCCAAACCTTTGATGAAAGGATTTCCACCCATTGAAATTTTATTGGGATAATGAGGGATAAATTTTTCAAATTGATTTATTTGGACATTCAGTTAAAATAACCTCAAAGGAAAATTGTATCCCTATTTAAATGGTCATATACATGAATATTAAGCCTCAATTATTATTATTAAACATTTGATCAAAATTGTGTTATAGAAAGAGTATGAAAAGGATAGAAATCCCTTAATTAAGAGAAAATATAGTGACTAAAATCAAGAAGTTTAAGTAGATCAAATTATGTATTATCATTTGAATTTTTTTATCTAGATATGTGATGAATATAGATTTCCATGGTTGGGTTGTTAAATTCATTATAATGTTTCCCGTTCTATAGGTACAACCAAGGCCCCCACTATCCATCAATATGAACATAAATTGAAACAAAACCTAGTAAATTAATTCTTCACAGACGACATTGCATAAATAATATCACCTTCATTATGAAATTATAAACTCAATTTATTCATTTTCTACAACTTCAGTGGATTCCTGATCCCAATCGTCTAAGATAAATCTAATCCAAGGTTTTTAGTTATTAACCATACTTGATTGAGGTTATTTTTCAAAGGATCAACCCAACATTTCTTGATGTTTTATTTCTCCTGACATCTTCTTCGATCAATCTTAGCCAAAAAATTCCAAATTTTAAGTATTATTTTTCAAGAATTAATCATTTTTTTAACTTGACATAAGTCTCAAGTTATTACTTTTGGGTTTTCATCCAAACTCATTGATCTACTCTTTCAAACCTTGTATTCAGCTCCATAAAACCATATTTCTAGATCTATTTGATGTTTGGAATATACTAAATTCCAACCATATCCTTGGTTCATTATTTATGATTCACAACCTATAACATCGATATCTCTAAATAGATGCTCAAATGCTATTCAATTTATACTCTAGGGATTTAGAGACATGGGAACTTTTAACATATATACTTATTTTATCATGAATGGCTAAATAAAAATCATAGTATTTTCATTAATCATTCCCCAAAACATATTTTTATTCTATGTCATAGATTTAATCTCAAATTGTTTCTTAGATTTTCTTAGTATCATGCTCAGTTCTTGTTTGGTAACATCAGTTTTCACTTTCTCAGACTTCTTTACAAAATTGGTTTGGTGATCCTTTATTTGAAAATTTTACAATGGGCCAATACCTTATGATGTGCCATCAAAGCCTTATGATGTGATTTAAGATCCTTCTGATGCATCAACTGATGACATACATTTATTTACAAAGTCTTACATTGAGATCTTAAACCCACACACTCACTAACTCATGTCTTATAATCACTACATACCAACCACAGGGGTAATAAAGTCATGAAGTCATATGAGCACTGCTAGAATACATATGAAGGACTGCTACAAACCATCCAAATTGGGGAAGTAATAAATCAAATGAAAAATTATAAAATTTAATTGTAAAATTCCTACAAACAAAAAAATCTTGGCACTTGTAACTTTTAAAACATAAAAACATTCAAAAAACCAAGATTTTTTCTAAAAAAATATTTTCAAAATAATTCATGGGACATAGAACATTGAAATAAAAATCCCGAATCACTTAATCAAACTTTTTTACCATTTTTTTGAATATAAATTTTTAAAAATGAAAATCTTGAACTATAAAATTTACACTCCAACAATTGCAACTGTTTAACATCAAAATAATACAATTCAATCAAAAGTTTACTACATAAACAAAAAAATTATTTATGATAATATAAGGATATTAAATCAAGAATATTTAATCAATTAATCACAAAATAAAATTCACATTTTCATAATGATATTATAATAATATAAATTTTCGCTTAGAATAAACATAATCAAATAATTATCCATCATATACAAATTTTCACCTAAAAACTAAATTTATTACTTAAAAATATGTAGAAAAAAATATTCAATTAACGCCACAAAAAATCCCCCCACAAAAGAACTTTTCTTACCCTCATGAAATCAACTAATCTAATTCAGTAAAAGAAAAGTAATATCATGAGTGAGAAACTTAAATTCCATAACGAATTGATTTTCAAAAATATTTTCTTACATGATTCTCTAAGGTAGTAAATTTTATTCCCCTTTTAAAATTTAAATTATAAAGGATAATTGTACAATTGAGATGGTGGGGGGGGTGAATCTATGGTGGCCTCTTTCCATATTTACATTTTTATGAATTTTATTCCTGTAACTTGTTAGAGTTACTTACCTTATAAATTTTTGGAAAATATCAAATTCATGAAAATATGAAAAGGTAAACAAGTAATACAAGATATATAAGGTTTGGACTCAGTGTGGGAACCTACATCCCTTCCACGACCACTCCAATAGGTTTAGGGAAATTCCGTATTCAAAATATGTCGTTAGAAATTTTAAAATAACTACCATTTGAATACTGACATATCCTGAAAGGTATGATTATACACACTCTCATTAGATTACATGGTCACCATAAAAAACTGATCCCCAATAAATTGAATTAATCTTTTTGAAATATACTCCAAAAAAGCTCATCAGGAAACTCTATCTTATTTCTCTTCTTGATAATGTCCATTCAGTAATTTCTTTTTTTGTCTTGTGGAAGTTCATATAAATATTTCACACACAACCCTATAATTTTTAAAAACTATGTTCTTTATAATTTAGTAAAATCATTACACATAATATTTTATATTTAATAATTTCATGATTTCTATCTTTGGTTCAGTGAACTGAAAAACCTACACAAATATTAAACTCGCATTCTTTAACCTAAAATTAATCTGATTATAATCCTACTTCTGATACCAAATCTACAATGATTATACTGTTTTTAAAGGATGAAAACTACTAATTAGGATTTAATTTTAACCCTTCATATAGGTTCTCTAATAATAGAAACTGTAGGAAATATTTTTCATTTTATCTCTCATTGAAATTAACAGTTTTGAATTTCTCTCACATTTGAATTTTACATCGATGCTTATCAAGAATTATAGAGTCTTCTCATTGATTCTTGAAACATCATGAGTTCTCCAGTGATTCCAACCATCCTCAAATTCCCTTAACATAAAATCATAAACAACTTCTTCAAACATACTCATCTTTATCTTGATTAAAAACCAATTAAAAAATAACACAACATCATCATTCTAATAAAAATACTTCTATCCAAAAGAATTTCCCTGAACATCATCATGATTCTCTCCATATAATCATATTTACATTGATCAAAAAATCTATATCTTCTTTCTATAATTGTTTGTCTAATGCACTACATTAGAAAAATGTTTTTTATAGAAAATTATTCAAACAAATTTGTTTGATGGACATTCATATGTTGATATTTCCCCAACCAACACATCTTTACAACGTCAAAATTTCAAAAATTAATTATCCTATAAAACAAAAATGATCTTCAAACATCATACAAAATTATCTTTTAGGAAAACTTATTTTACCTCTATCCATTAATATTGATCCAATTTAAAAACCAAAAAAACATATTGAATATTGTTGACTACATATTTGATCTTCTCAAGAACATAGTTCCATGAAAACATCTTCAACTCTATCATTATCTTAAACAATGAATTTTCATTCTTTGGGTTTTCATCTCCATTGTTTACTTATTCTAAAATTTAGAAAACCATTCACACAGAAAAAACAAATTTCAACCGATAATGTTTTTTCGAGGTACAGATTATATATATCCTTACAGATTTTTTTTAGATTTGGTAGGTCTGATGGATCTATATAGAAATCTTCATTTACAAACTCAATAATGGTCTATCTAATCATCTACATTGCAATTATAGTTTTCTTACAATTAATTCACCCCGAATGTTCAATATTTCAAACTTTTTTACTGAATGATTGTTTGAAAAATTCATTGTATTACATTCCCTTTAGAAAACATATTATCAATTTATTTGTATAAAAACTACTTCTAGAGGTATTCTGTGATGACTCGTTTGTACAATCATCAATACAAAAACATTTCCATTTGAACACTTTCATTCACTTTTTTTGAACTTTACAAAGATCTTTGCAAACATTTTTTCTAGAACTCAAATTCATAAGAATATTAATTTCTCTTGTATCTAGTTTATATAGAGTGTTTTCATAACTATTTCCTTTATTAAATTCTTCATATGACCAATACTTTTATAATTTTTAATACTTCTTCACAAGAGTCTTTCTGAAGATGTTTTTCTGAAGTGGTTTGTCTAGAAACTTAATTTTTTAGAGATGAAGAAACCTAAAATTTATTTCTATTATATTCGAAAATTTGTAGAATATATCATGAATTTCATGATGTTGAAAACCTTGATCAAGAATCAAATCACCATCTAAATAATGTTTGATTGTTCTTAAAAAGAAACACTCTAACATTATGAAGTTTTTTTAGTAACTTAAAAAATAGACTCTTTATTTATCAACTATTTTACAAAAAAATTGATTAACAAATGTTATTTGGAAGAAATAATTTTTTTTATGAAAGAAACATAATTAATATCCAACACCCCATTTAGATTTTTTGAAAAAATTCATTAACAACATTAAACATTCAACATTTTTCATCAATCATAATTTCTCACAATTTATTTGTGATGAAAATATATTTTTCATAAATTTTACAAATCTATCATTATTCTTTTCTACCCCATTTCATGATAACCATAACATCATATTCATAACATGACATATATTTACTTTCTCTTCCCCTTTCAGGTTAAAGTTATATGTCCCCCCTGTCAACATAATACAAAGCATAGTGGGGGTCCTCACTACAAAATTTGATAAGTCTTTAGTGGAGGATGAACATGAAGTCGTAGCCTCAATTACAAAAATCTATATTTTGACATAGCTTTTGTGATAAAAATTAGTAGTTTGATATTTTCTAGAAATATATTACACCATGACATCTCTACCAAAAAAAATTAATTTTATGAAATGATACTCAATGTTAATGTGAGATGATCTTGAGTGTTGAACATGATTTTGTGAAAGTTCAATTATAATATAATTATCACAATGTATCTTCAATAGTTTTTAGAATTCTACTTTCAAATATTTATGTTCAACTATTATCCACAACATTTAAGTATAATCTTGGGTCACAAAATAATATTCTACTTCGCAATGGTCAATGTCACTAAACATTATTTTTTACTATTATAGATCACACAACCTTTTCCCATGTAAAAATTTCCTCCTATGGTTGATGTTATAACATTGTAATCTCCAACCCGGTCATTATTTGTATATCTAAAAAAGTTCATATAACACCTTTTATTATACTATAGTCCATTAGAAGTTGTTCCTTTAACATATATTAGATTTTTTTGCGAATATATGATATTTTTTCGGATCACTCTGATGTCTAGCACATAATGTAAGAAACAAAATATGTGCATTGGAGCAATAAGATATAGTAAACTTCATACCCACTTCTGAAAATATCTTTTACTCATACATTTCCTAGACCCGTCTTTAGTCATCTTCAAACAAACTAAAATTGGTGTAAACAATTATTTCGAGTCTTTCATGCCAAACTTTTAAAAAAAATACTAGGAGTATATTCTGGAGAAAATAAAATGTATCCTTCCTTATGTCGGACTAGTTATCCTAGAAATATGGTTAATTATACAAGAATTGACATTTCAGAATTTTTCTTCGTTTCCTCTAAAAATTCTCCACATGATTTTTACCTCTAACCTAAAAAAATAATATTGTCACCATATATGAAAACAATGAGGGTATCTTCGTCTATTTGTTTCACATATATGTTGTTTTCAATATTTATATTACAAAAAACGAATTTTCAAGAAACTATCATGTTTTTAGGATTGGGAATTTTGAACATGCCTCAACCGATATAAGAATTTTTTCAGGTTACAAACTTTGGATTCATCATTATGAAGTAGGGACCCACATTATTTCTCAATTTAATATTCTTCCTCAATCTATCGATTAAAGAATGTTGGCTTTGGATACATATGATAAACATTTTAAATACAATTTCTAACCCTTAATAAGAACATTATGATGTTTTCAAATATTGAAACATGGGCACACATTTCATGAAAATCTACACCTTATACATATGAATGTCCTTTTAAAATAAATAAATCTTTTTTTCTCAGAAATTTCCCATATTTATTATGCTTGTTTATATAACTCAATTTGTCCTGATAACATTTTTTCTATTGGACATGGATGAAGATCCCATGTTTCATTTTTATCTATATGATCTAATGTTTCATTAATGTCATCAAAAAATTATTTATATTTAACTACATCTAAAACTATTTTTGGGTCAACCAGTGAGAAAAGTGATGTTTGATTTTAAAATTTCAACTTTATTTTAGTCTGAAATATAGATGTTTGATTTCCAATAATTTTATCATATTCCACCCATTTATAAAAGGTATACAATTTTTTATTGTTTCTTCTAGAATCACATTCCTCACCACAAGATTCTAACGAATCCTCAGTTACCTATTTTTGGATCACCAGATTCTTTATAATTTTAATTATCATATGAAGAATTCAATTGGTAATTCTCAATATTCTCAACAACATTTTTTAAGGGGGTCTTATTTTTTAAAAAACATTCACATCATTGGAATAAACTAACTTTTGTAAACATTTTTTTCAAAATTAGAATCTTCTTCCATTGGGTGCATATCATATGAAAATTCCATCTTCAACTTTTTGCATCAATTTTTACCAGATCCAATTTTTTGATATTTTATAAGAAGGAACTTTCCAAAACATGGAAATATTTCATTAAAGTATTTTTTTTAGACCACATATCATTGTAATTCATGTTGAATTAATGCATTAGTAAACATCTTTTTTGAATTTCTACACTAGTAGTTAGGGATTTTCACCATAAAACATAGAATGTTTTTACTCAGCTAGTCTACTTATTCCCATTTCCATAAAACATCACTTTTTCCAATCTTCCACGAGATTTTGATGAGGTGTTTATTTTGCACAATAATTTTTTTTGATTACATTATTTTTAGATATATTTCAAAATAAATTCATGCTTATTCTATTCCATTATTCGTTCACAAATTCATAATGTAAACATCCATTTCTCTCCCATCATCTCTTATGAAAAATCTGGACATTTCTTGTCACATCTCATTTGTGATTCATAAAAATTATATTGGTAATCTATGTGAAATAATAAATAAATGTTATAAATTAAAAAACTTCTCTCATAAATTGATGTCTTATTATCCCACATAAATTAGTGCGAATAATCTGAAGAGGTGTTTTTGTCTAAATTTTAACTTCCTTATGGATTATTCCAGTCATCTTCCCTTTCTGACATTTTATACAAACACTGTCTTCTTTCCTCATAAAAATTGGAATGCTTCATACAAATTATAATTTTTAAAGCTTTTTAATAATTTTTTAGATGATATGATTGATCCTTTGATGCCACAAATAGTTCTCCTCTTCAAAACTAATGTAACATGAGTTACCAAGTTTTATAATATGAATGAAATTTCCACTGGTTATTTCTTCAATGGTAACAAATTTACCATCATCCAAACATATGATAATGTATGAATATTTAGTATAGATAAATTTCTTACCATCATCACAATGTTTTCTCACACTAAGTTAGTTTTTATTGAACTGATCAATATATAAATCTTTCTCATATTTTATTTTCTTATCTTCAATATCAGTTGATCTAATTCATTTAATTTTTAAGGACCACACTTTTCTGAATGTAACGGTTCCTCCTGCATGATTTTTAACATTTAAAAATATTTTTAAATATCCTATCATATGATAGGAATTACTACTATAAATAATCCATGGTTTGTTATTTTTCATTCTTTCAGAGCTATTTTAACAAGAAAGGATATTTCCTTAACTTTATTCTTTCCGAACACCTTTTATGTTATATCATATAAAGGGTTTCTAATAAGATCGATCATACATTCTATAGAAAAGTGACAATATTGGTAGAATATTTTGGAAACATTATATAAGAATCCAATATAATTTTATGTTGTAAATTTTTTAGCATCTTGAGATATTGGTTTTCTAACTTCCTTCTACTTAGTCAAGTTAATGACTTTTATTCTTCTGTTATTCCCTCTTATTTCATACCTAATCCCAAGAAGTGACATGATGTGCCAAAAATTATAATCATTATTCCCATAATATCTATAACTGAAAAAATATCAAATCATGATTTTCTATAGACGTAAGATCATTCCCTATAGATGGTTTGTTGAGGTTCATAACATCTTTCAGTTTTTTTCCTCCTCACATGGGGAAACCTTCCAATGAGTATTGTTTTAGACATTAGTTGATGTGGTATATTTTTCATATACAATCTCAACTCAAGAATTATGAATACATTTTAAAACACATCTATGGTTAGTAAAATCAAATGAAATTTTACTTTTTCAGGGTGGATCTTTGACCTGATGATTAGTGTGATATTACTCAACATATTGAGATGATTTAACATTTACCTATGAATATTTTTTTAAAGTTTCATTCATATTTATTGAGTTATTATAACCACCATAATTTTGTATTGATACTTCAAAATTTCATTTTCATTATCTTCTAATTTCTTACACAGATATTCCACTATCTTTCCATGTTTGACAACTCTCAGGGTTGGGGTTTACAATCTATTGGATATACTCATAATCCTGTTTATGGAAATATTAAATTTTCCGATTGTTGTTTCCACTTTATTTCTTCAATATTATGATTTGTTTATTAATTCTTATGTTTTGATAAATATTAGAAATAATTTATAATCTCACATGATATTCTCTATAACTTTCATTGCCAATTTTTTCTTCACCACTGTTTGTGGAATCTTCCATTTTAAAAACATTTAAAAAGATGGTTATAAACATTTCCATACATTCATATAATAATTAATTGTTATCAAAAGTTTTATATTTTAATTTCTTACTCAACATTATTATTTTGTTTCCAGTGAACTTTTTCTTACCACTAGAAGTTTTTTTCCTTAAAATATTATTTAAATTTATTCCAATAGGGATTATCTTCAAAAAGAAATTTTTCTTCACCAACATTCTTATAGGAGCAGTTCATAGAAAAATGGATAATTCTCCCACACTCTATCATTTTATTGGAATTATAAATATCTTATTTCAATTACCACTTTTCTATTTTTATAGATAATGGACATGTTTTTTCATTTATTTAATTATCTTCCTTATCTTCAAAATTTCTATTTTAAACTTTATTATGATGAAATATTTTACATTGAGCATAATCATACAAAAAATATCCATTTTAACCTTTATATTATTTTTGAAATCTTGATCTTTCACCATCTCATAATAAATAAGAAAATTAGTCAAATTATTAAGATATAAATCTTATTTATCTTCTAAGGAAGAAATTTTATAATCAAACACGTCAAGGTAGTATCTCATGAGTTTCACTAAGATGGAATAATCATACAAGAAATATATGAATCCTATGTTGATGCACACAAATTCATTAACATTGGTGAAGTGTTCATCAATAGTTTCATCATCTCTCGTCATGATATCTTCAAACTTTCTTCACTAGATTTGAGTATTTTCTTACTTTATAATATTTTTTCCAAAAAATATATTTTTTTGATTATCCCGTGTTTCTTTTTCTTTTTTTATTCCCATCGCCTTCATAAAAAAATTTACTAATAAAGTATTTAAAATATAATTTCATTATTTCACATCATCTTCATAGTTTTTCTTGTCATCAAACATCATAGGAGCATCTTTTTCATCTAGAGAAAAACCAAGAGTAAGTTAAGAGATTATAGACATGATAACATTATATTTTTACAGCCATGATAAATTTTTATATCCAAGGTAGGTATACATGTACTGTTGGATAGGTTTTGATTTTACATCATAAGTACCCAATAGGGGAACAATTTCTCTAATATAAATTAATTTACAGAAGGATCATTGTACCATTGAGAGTGGGGGGGTGAATTAGTAGTTGAATTATTTTTCAAATTCCCAAATTTATGAACCTTAACCCCTAAAACTTATTATGGTTACATTCCTTATCAGTTTTACAGTAATATCAAAAGAATAAATTATTAAAAAGTAAACAAGACATGAATGATTTATAAGGTTTAACCTCTATGTGATGACCTAAATCTTTTATATGGCCACTTCTCTAGGTCAATGAAAATTTACTATTATAAGGAAGTGAATAAAACATTTTATCCATCTCTAATTAGACTCCCTCTATCTCTCAATAGGTATTATAATAATAACTCTCATCAGTTAAAAATTTGTATTATAAAAATGAGACATAAAAAAGTAAATGAAACTTTATAAAATATTTTCTAAAAATTTCTCTAGAAATTCCTTTTGATTCCTCCATCCAGTAATTTCTATATGGTGATTTAATATTTCAACTGGTGAAATTATGTTTGATTCATCCTCAAAAAAATATAATCCTTTTCTAACTTGTGTTCTTTCCGATTTAACAAAAACACTATTCCTATAATTATGTATGGAAACTATGTTAAATTTTAATATTTTGTTCCCTAAAAAAAATTCTCACACATATAATTGAAATATTATTCCAGAATTTTTCTACCCAAAACTACTGTACATGGAAACTCACTTATGACATAAAATCTAAACTGGCTTGAATATTTGTATCATGTGAATAGTGTTACATATGACGTACTTTTCATCCTTTATATATATTCTCGTATAAATGAAAAGGTGGTAATATTTTTCATTTTTCTACTCACTAAATTTCTCAATTATGAATTTCTCAGAAATTTGAAATTCGCTTAGACACTTCTCAAGCATTATAGAGTCTTCATGAATCCTCCTAAAACATTAATAATTATCTAGATATCCTAACCTTCTTCACACTCATTTTACTTCATATGTTTGTGAAATTTTTCAAAAATAATTATTTTCATCAACATGAAAAACCATCTAAAAAACAACACAATATTATCATTTTTAGAAAAGTAATTAAATATATGAAGCTGTATGTTTAAATCTATTTCAAGATGTCCGACTACATGAAAACACAGTTGATTGAAAACTATGAATTTAAAGCTGAATTTTCCTTTATTTTGTTAAAATCATTTTTTTATTTCTTTTAAAATTTTCAAAACTGCTCAAACTTAACAATAAAACATAAATTGATCATGTTTTTTTTATTTTTAGTTTACAAACTTCCTTAAAGATGTTTTGTATAATTAGGTATGTCCAGTAGATCTATGAAAAACACTTATTTTAATAGATTATCTCTATTTCATCTAATTAGATTCTTTTCACTGTGAGTTTTCTTAAAAACGATTTTCACAAAATGTTTCACATTACCAATGTTATTACTAAAAGTTCATCTAAAAAGTGGTTATATTAATTTCCTTCTTGAAAACATAATTTCAGTTTCTTCATACCAAATATCCATCTTGAGTGTTTGTTCAATGATTGTTTTATACCATTCTTAATACATCAGAATTTATATTTTAAAAATTTATATCACATCATTATAACTTCAAAAAATTATATCTGAACATTTATTTGGGAACTATTTATATAAACCTCAACTTTAGAAACACCTTTATTTCTCTAACATCAAGTTTTTCTGTAGTATTTGTATCACTCTCTCCTTTAGAAACATCATCACATCCTCACTTTATTTATGATTTTCTAACAACTTTATAAGAAACATTCTTGAGATTTTAGTCCCAAAATTTCATTTGGTATGTTTAAAAAACCTAAAAATTATTTCTATTATCTTCCAAAAAAAATTCATGTATCATTACCTTCATAATGTTCAAAATTTTGATCAACCAATAAATCATCATATTATTGACATTATAATTTTTTTAAATATAATCTTTCAAAATTTATAAATTCATTTTTTAGCAACATTCTAATAAAACATGTAACATATTTCTTTATCAGTTGTTTTAAAATATAATTCTGTAACAAAAGATAGTTGAAACAATTATTGTTTTTAAGAGAGCGAAATAGATCTTAAAAAATTAGTTTTTAGTGATATTTTTTTCGTGTTAAAAAAAATGAATGCATTTTTCATTTTTTGAAATAATTAAATAGATTTCAATATACATCCAACTGAAACTACCAAATATTTCATTAACTCTAGTTAAATAGAAATAAATAATATAACAGAGATTAAATAAATATAACTGAATGGATGGGTGATAATTATAATTAAAATGAATGAATAATAAACCCATGCAACACTAAAGGAATAATGAAAAATAGGTTTCATGAGGATTTATATTTTCATTTCATATCGATTTATACAAAAATATTATTTTTTTAACTCAAATAAAAAACTTCAAATCAAATGATAATTATTGAAAATATTAAAAAAAGTTTACATAAAACAAGTTGTTTAGAAAGGAAATAATATTATATGCCCAATTTAATCCATCGAGTGATAGAAATTAAACTCCACCAAGTGAAAAAGAAACATTAATTATGATTTTTTAAAAAACTAAAGGTGATAAGGGAAGATCAAAAATAATAAATTTTTAAAAAAATTACTAAATTTTTAGGTGAACATAATTTAAATATTGTTAATAACATTTATAAGAATCAAATTCCATATTTAAAACTGAACATTATCACTAATAGTGAATCTCAAAGAGTAAAAAACAATATAAAAATATCCAATTTAATTTTCATGATAATTTATCTATTAAAAATTTATATTTAAGGGTCACAATAACATTCAAAATAATATTTCCCATCAACACAAATAATATACAGTACTGAAAATGAAAAAAATCCTTCAGGTTACCTATGAAAATATACTTTTATTACAAACTTAAACATGATTTATTATATAAAACTTCACTTGATACAACAAAGAATATCAATAGGTTTAGTGTCTTTCGCGCATAGGATCATTACATAAAAACTTAAAACATGAAATACAACATCTTTATTGAAAACATCCTTTACATGACCACTACATTCCCCCATACATAGCATTGCATGGTATAACTTGAGGACATGCATAAGAGAAGGGTGAGCTATAAATCCCATTAAGGGAATACACATATAATAACATGAGGAGTACAATAAATTTTAGACAATAGGCATATCAAAAGAGAATAATAGAAACATGAAAATAAAGGCATGATAAAGCATGATAATCATAACATGGAAATGTGGAAACAACACTTAACATGAAATTTGCATGATCCAAGGCTCATTGAACATGGAGCATGAGTAAATACTCATTGAACAAAAAGCACGAGTATTCCCTAATTGAACTTGAATTATCATGAGTTAACACTCATTGCACATTACTTATCATGATATTATACTTTACCCAATGCATTTGAGCGCTATAAGGGAGCACCCTTCTTAAACATTTAATTTCATGCATAAGTT
Organism: Viscum album; assembly: GCA_963277665.1. Lineage (NCBI taxonomy): Eukaryota > Viridiplantae > Streptophyta > Magnoliopsida > Santalales > Viscaceae > Viscum > Viscum album. The sequence continues at coordinate 1,906,867,413 of OY728158.1, forward strand.
TGGCACATGGATCATAAAAAAGGGATTCATAAAACATAATAATTTATTCCATTACTAAGTAATTTGTAATTAAACTTTATAATCATTAAGTAGATGTTAATGAAGGTGAATACCCCAATGGCATTGGTTTAGAAAATCGGTGCAATTTTGGCAGTGTAACAGCGTGATATAAGAATTCAAAAAAAATGGTTGATGAGAGAGAAAGGGGTTCCTAATCATATTTACATGTAATGGATAGTAATCAAGTCATATATGAACATGTCCCAACAATTGTATTGTAATTTAGAATCATGATTCAAAAGTATTGATTTTAAGTAAAAGAGGAGAGAGAAGTTCTTTTCATAACTTCGGCATAGTAACGAGTGTACATGGGAGGAATTTAATGATAGAGAAAGGCGTTACTCATCATATTTACATGTAATGGACAGTAAGGAGGTAATATATATACATTTCCCAAAAATTGTAATGGAATTTATATTCATGATTCAAAATTATTGCTTGAATGTAAAAGAGGAGAGAGAAGTTGATTTTGAAATTTAGGCATAATAACGGGTGTACATGGGATGCATTTAATGAGAGAGAAAGGGGTCTCCCATCATTAAAACATAAATAGGGTAGTAAGAGGGAGGTGAAAAACCATACCCCAATATTCATAATTGAAATTAAAATGGAAAAACAACTTAAAGAAAATTGGACAAAAATAAGAAAGGATGAAAAATACCATTACTTGGAAGTGTGCTTCCAATGGCTAGAGAGAGGCTTCTAAGAGGATTCATGGGAGCTTGGGGAACCTTGGGAGGATTCTAGAGAGAATAGGGAAGATTTTGGACGAACTAAAAAGGCTTTGTGTGAGGAAGAAGTGGGAGCTTGGGTGGGTATATATAGGAAAGGTGAGGGAATTCTTTATTATTTAGGTTTGGGACCCCTTATATCAAATTAATCCAAGCCACAAACCATCCCATTGTTATGCCCATGGTTTTTGGAAAAGGGAAGAGGAAAAATATATTTTATAAGGCCAAATACCGAACTTCTTGAAATAATATGGTTTCTTATGTGGAGGTGAGTCACACTCCCATGGAAAACAATTTAAAAAGACAAGGTGTTTAATAAGTCTTGATGGGTCAATTAATGTTTTGAAAAGTAAGTCAGAAAAATCCAAAATCACATTATTTTAATGAAAAAACATATATTGGCTGAACATAAATCTTATATTATTTTATTACATCACTATTGGGTCATTATGATGTCATCGAACACATTATATATTTAAACAGTATTGAATTTTTACCCAAAAATTTGATTGTCTCAGAAAATTATGAAAAATTTACCCATTGATAATTTAGACGTCCTAATTCTAGAAAATACAATTATTTTATCTAAAAAATTTCTAAATTATGTTAATTTTTACTTTTAAAATAAAAACCAACATTTATCGAAAATTCACGAGTTTTGACAAAAATGGCTTTCAAACCTTAATAAAATTTACAATTGCATTAATAAAATTATATGGCCATTTATAAAAAATAATTTAGTAATCATAATAATAGTATTTTATTAAAATATTATTTATTTCAAAAATTCCTTAAAATAGATTTATTTATTAAATAATAACAAAAAACAATATTTGTAGTTCAAAAACTATTTACAATGTATCAATAATGCAAACAGGAATATTCAATATTATATACAAAAAAATAATGTACAAGAACATAGTACTAGAGATTTGTTACATAAACCCTTAAAAAAGCCGCATAAGAGCTAAGGGTAAGGTGTGAGATGGCCACAGACTCTTGGGGTGGCTTGGATAACATCGCTCGAGTGGTAATATCTATCAACTTCCAATTTTCCTGTAGATGGTCTCGTTAGAACTTGAAATGATGAAGCTCTGCTTGGGCTTGGTCAAGAGCGAAGCCCAAGGATGCCACCACTTTTTCGATCTCCAACAAATGGGCTTTGTATGGGGTAATTCTACTGGATGAGGCCAACGCTTCCTTTGTCTGAGTAAATTTGGATTTGTTAAAGCCTTATATTTATACTAATCATGTGATAATTGTTCAATTTCTATATTAGCAACGATCAAAATTCATAACATAAAACAAATGAATTTGACATTTTATATAAACATAAAGAGACATTTAATTAGATCAAGAGTGATTTCCATTAATGTATCATTGGGTCATTACAATATTCCCCCCTTAAGAAATTTCTCCATAGAAACTTATCACTTTCCCACACTAAAACAGATGTGGGTAACTCAGCTTCATCATTTCCCCCAATTCCAATGTCGCTTCATCACACTTTTGGTTATGCCACAATACCTTGACAAGGGGCATTGTCTTATTTCGTAAAACTTTTTCTCTACAATCTAAGATCTTCACTAGTTGCCCCTCATAAGAAAGATCTACTTCCAACTGTACCACCTTAGAATAGAGTACATGTGAAGGGCCCGGTATGTACATCCTTAAGAGTGATACAAGAATGACATCATGCACTTTGTCCATGGTAGGTGGAAGTTCTAGTGGATAGGCCATATCCCCGACACGATCAAGAATCTCGAAGGGGACGATGTAACATAGACTTAACTTCCCTTTGTTTCAAAACCTCATGACCTTCTTCAATAGAGATATGCGTAGAAAAACCATGTCTCTAACTTTAAACTCAAGGTCTCGTCGACGATTATCTGCATAACTCTTTTGTCGACTCTGGGGTGCCTTGATATGCTGCTAAATGGTTTTCACTTTCTCCACCATTTCATCGACCATTTCTGGTCCAAGCAGTTTACGTTCACTGACCTTATCCCAACATGTCGATGTTCTGCACCTTTTCACATACAGGGCTTCATATGGTGCCATTTGGATGCTTAAGTGGAAACTGTTGTTGTAGGAGAATTCAACCAGTGGCAGATGTTGACCTAATCCTCCTTTAAAGTCCATTGAGTATTCTCTCTATATGTCCTCACGTGTTTGGATAGTCCTCTCAGATTGGCCATCAGTTTGAGGATGATAGGCCCCACTGAAGATCAGTTCAGTATTTAGAGCATGTTGAAGACACTTCGAAAACAAAGACGTGAATCATGGATCTTAGTCAGACATAATAGATAGTGGTACTCCACGAAACCTTACCACTTCCCTGATATATATCTGTGGATGTTGATCAAATGAGAAATCCTCCCGACTAGCAATGAAGAGTGCAGTCTTTGTAAGACGATCCATAAAAACCCAGATTGCATTGTTGCCTTTAGATGTCCTCAGAAGTCCAGTGAAAAAGTCCATGGTGATGTTCTCTGATTTCCATTCTGGTATGGGAAATGGCTGCATCATCCTCTTAGACTTATCCCTCTCTGCCTTCAATTGCTAGCACACCAGGCACTTTGATGTATATTTAGCGATCTCATTTTTCATATTATCCCACAAAAAGTTTTCTCGAAGTTCTCGAAACATCGTTGTGCTCCCTGGGTGAATAGAGAAATTTGAACTATGTGCATCATCCAAAAGATCTTTTTTCAGCTCTGGACTTGATGGAACACGTAGTCTTTTCCCAAACTGCACAATTAATTGTTCATTAACATTAAACTCCAATGATTTCCCATTTTTGATAGCTTCCAATTTTTCTTGAATCCCCACATCATCCTTTTGAGCATCCTTTAACCTCTCCAAAAGAGACGGTTGAGAAATCATTTGTGAAAGGATTGATGATGTTCCTTGTTTATGATTATCATGTCGATCTTCTTCAAGTCTATTAATATTGGAACCCTTTCAATTCTCATCATTGATATAATGGATGGGTGCTTTCTACATAGGGAATCGGCCACCTTGTTCGCTTTCCCGGGGTGGTAATGTATTGAACAGTCATAATCATTGATTAGATCTATCTATCTTATCTGTTTCATATTATGGTCATTCTATGTGAATATATATTTAAAACTCTTGTGTTCAGTATATATCTCAAATTTCTCCCCATAGAGATAATGCCACTAGATTTTCAAGGCAAAGATCACTACCGCCAACTCCAAATCATGTGTTGGATAGTTTCGCTCATGGATTTTCAACTGCCTTGAGGAATAGGATATCACATTATCATTCTACATCAGCACACAACCTAACCCCTTCTTTGAAGCATCACTGAAAACCACAAAAATATTCCCACTTGTGGGTAAAGTGAGAACGGGCATAATGATGAGCCACTTTTTCAACTCCATGAAGCTTTCTTTGCACTCATCACTCGAAGCAAACATTAGTCCCTTCTGAGATAACTTGGTAAGATGGTTGGATAATCGTGAGAAATTACTCACAAATCATCGATAATATCCAGCTAACCCCAAGAAGCTGCAGATATCTGTTACCGATGTTGGTCTCGAACATCCCTCAATTGCATCTGTTTTGGAGGGATCCCCAGATATCCCATTGCCTGTGATGATATATCCCAATAATGAGACCTCTTTCAAGCAGAACTCACACTTTCTATACTTTTCATAGATATTCACCTTGCATAATGTCTCTAGTACAGTTCTTAAATGCTCCTCATTATCCTCCTTGGTTATGACGTATATTAGAATATCATCTATAAAGACTACAAAAAATTTGTTGAGGTAATCTCTAAAGACTATATTCATTAAGTCCATGAAGATTTCTAGAGAATTGGTGAGTCAGAAAGGAATTACTATGAATTCATAGTGCCCGAATCATATACGAAAAGCAGTCTTGGGGACATCTTCCTTCTTCACCCTTACTTGATAATATCCCGACCGCAAATCTACCTCGAGGAAGTATTGTGCTCCACGCAGCTGATCAAACAATTCATCGATTCGTGGGAGAGGATACATGTTCTTTATCGTGATTTTTTTGAGCTCATGATAATCGATGCAAAGGTGCATTGACCCATCCTTCTTTTTGACGAAGAGAACTAGTGCACCCCATGGTGAAGCACTTGGGTGTGTAAACCCTTTATCCAGATTCTCCTGTAGTTGTTTCTTCAATTCTTCAAGCTCTACAAAAGCCATTCTATATGGAGGAATGTATATTGGCAATTCCCCAGGTATATGTTCAATTTAGAATTCAACATCTCTTCTAGGAGGAAGGCCATGTAGTTCCTCGGGAAACACATCAGCGAATTCCTTCATAATAGGAATTTCTTCAAGGATGCATTCTTCCATGGACTCAATCATTTGAGCCAGATACTTGTGCTCATAGGGCAGTAATATCCATGCTTGAGATGATAGAGCTAAACGAGATTCATCTTCCTCCTTACACTTTTAATGAATTGGGGTTCAATTCTCCATATAGAGTGTGATTTCCCTCTCCTGAAAATTTTTGTTGGCTCTATATAAGGAAATCCAATCCATGCCAATAATTGCATCAAATTCCACCAGAGGGAGTATGATGAGGTTCGTTGGGAAATTAAATCCAAATATTAAAATAGGGGAGGAATTATATTCATGGGATGCAATGATTTCCCCATTTGTCATACTCACTAACATCTTCACTTCCATGATTTGTGGTGGTGCTGGGATTGTTCTACTAAACAGTCGACATAGAAAGGAATGCGTAGAACCTAAATCAAAAGTTCATTTTATATTCTTGAATGAATAACTAGTAAAACTCTCACCACTTCATTTTTAGGGTTCACTTCGGCAAAAGTGATCGAAAAATCTCTTCCTTGCTTCCTTGGAGGTTGTTGGTTGCCTCTAAAAGCCCTTGGATTAGGGCACTGATTTGAAAAATGACCCGGTTCTTTGCATTTATAGCATAAAAAAACGCATTGAGGTTAGAACAGAGCATTTCTCTCCTCTGTCTCAACCGTGGGTCTTTCTTGCTGACAGTTAACAGCTAGGTTCCCTTCTCTTCCACACCCGAAGCATTTCCTTGTCCCCTTAATGAAATTTCCAGGGTGCTTCTTTCTGCACTTTTGGATAGTGGGGTGCTGTATCTTCTTAGCACCATTGGATTTATCCATCGGAGCACCATCATTGAATTCCAACTTATGCTTCTTATCCCCATGATAGCCATGTGATTCTTTGATCTCCATTTCTACCTTGAGGGCACATTAGACAATTTCCTCATAGTTGTCGAAGTCACGGATCGCCAATGCTTTCCGCAGGCTAGGCTTCATCCCACCAAAGAAGTGGTCAACTTTTCATTTGGGGGTAATGACAAAGCCGAATGTGTATCTTGCAAGACTTGTGAATTTTTCATCGTATGATCCAACATATTCTTCATCTTTTTTGCTTGAGGGAAAGGAAGTCGCTTTCCATATTAAAACGGAGGTTGTGAGAAAAATATTTATCGAAAAATATCTTCCGGAAATCCTTCCATTCCAACGCCTCAATATCTACCTCAGCCTTCATATTTTTGATCAACATCCACCATTGATCAGCTTCACCATCCATACGATAGGTCGCCAGGAGAACCTTCTCTTATTCAGAACATTTAAGGATGGAGAAGATCTTTTCAATGGAGTTGATCCATTGTTCAATGATCATGGGATCAGATGATCCACTAAATGTAGGAGGCCTTTGTCTCATGAAGCTCTCGATAGTGACTTGTTCTTTCTTAGGGGGGTTGAATGTTCCTCTTGACTCGTGTTTCTATTAAAAACATGAGTTAGCTGAGAGAGAAGCGTGACAAAGTTCGTGATTCCCACTCATATTGGATTGGGCATCTCATTAGTACAGCCATCACACTGATCTTCACAACGGTTGTTAACCTGAGTCCTCCTATTACCAGCCATTGGTAGGAATAAAAAGAAAGATTGGGGTAATACAGAAATTTTAATCCAAAGACAAAAGTTGACGACTTATAAATAAAATTTTATTTCCTTAACTCATGAGTCTATAGGCTTCAATCTAGGCTTTTCATGATCTATTTTCTAACGTATATTCTTAGGGGAAATTTTTTTAATTCCCTTAATAAGGATTTATACTATTCATGGGAATTTACGAAAGCATATCCCCAGGGAGTGTCGTAAACATGAGTGTAGAAAGGCCTGTTGTCGTGCACCAGTTCCCATTTGAGTCAAGCTCAAAGCGGTGTTTTCGGGTTTTACCCCTATGATACATCTATGCCAGAGCCACCTCTACCTTCTCATATCTAGACATGGATGTATTTTCTTGATAAACCACTTACTCTATACTTACCAAAACATAGGGATGTTTTTATAATACTTAGTCTAGTATCTACGTCTTTACTATGGTTTTCTAATCCTAATCCCAAAAATAACCAAACCTATCCTCTAATACCAACTATGACAACCATGCTTTTATTACAAACTTAAACATGATTTATTACATAAAACATCACTTGATACAACAAATATGATAAAGAGGTTTAGTGTCTTTGGGGATTAGGATCATTACATAAAAACATAAAACCTGAAATATAACATCTTTATTGAAAACATTCTTTACATGACAACTACAGTCCCTCGTACTTAGCATTGCATGGGATAACCTGAGGAAATGCATAAGAAAAGGGTGAGCTATAAAGCTGAGCAATGGAATACACATGGAATAACTTGATGAGTACAATACATGTTAGACAATTTTTATATGAATAGAGCACAATAGAAACATGAACATAAAGGTATGATAAAAGCATTATAATCATAACATGGAAATGTGGAAACAAAACTTAACATTGAATTATCATTATCCAAGGATCATTGCACATGGAGCATGAGTAAGTCCTCATTGCACATAAAGCATGAGTAAACCCTCGTTGCACTTGAATTAGAATGAGTTAATACTCATTACACATGACGCATCATGGTACTATACTTTACCCAATGCATTGGAGCTTTATAAGGGTGCACCCTTCTTTAACATTTCATTTCATGCATAAGTGTTCCACATGGATCAAAAAACAAGGATTCATAAAACAAAATAATTTATTCAAAAACAAAGTAATGTGGAATTAAACTTCATAATCAATAAGTAAATTTGCATGAAGGTGAATACACCAATGGCATTGGTTTAGAAAATCGGTGCAATTTCGGCAGCATAATGGCGTGATATAAGAATTCATAAAAATGGTTTCTGAGAGAGAAATGGGTTCCTAATAATATTTACATGTAATGGATAGTAAGGAGGTCATATAGATACATTTCCCAAAAATTTTAATGGAATTTAGATTCATTATACAATAGTATTGCTTGAATGTTAAAGAGGAGAAAGAAGTTCCTCTCGGAATTTTGGCATAGTAACAGTGTACATGGGAGGAATTTAATGAGATAGAAAAGGGTTTCTCATCATATTTACATGTAATGGACAGTAATGAGGTCATATATATACATTTCCCAACAATTTTAATGGAATTTAGATTCATGATACAAAAGTATTTCTTTAATGTAAAAGAGGAGAGAGAGGTTCCTCTCAGAATTTCAACATAGTAACGGGTGTACATGGAGGCTTTTAATGAGAGATAATGGTGTCTCCCATAATTCAAACATAAAGAGGGAATTATGAGGTAGGTTCAAAACAATACCCCAACATTCATAATTGAAACTAAAAGGTAAAAACAACTTAAAGAAAATTGGACAAAAATGGGAATGGAAGAAACAAAAACCATTACTTGGAAGTCTTCTTCCAAAGGCTAAAGAGAGTATTGTAAAGGGATTCTTGGGAGCTTGGGTAACCTTGAGAGGATTCTAGAGAGAGTATGGAAGAGGTTGGAAGAACTCCAAAGTCATTGAGTGAGGAGAAAGTGGGAGCTTGGGTGTGTTTATATAGGAAAGGTGAGGGAATTCTTTATTATTTAGGATTGAGACCCCTTATATTTAATTAATCCAAACCACAAATCATCGTATGGTTTTTCCCATGTTTTTTAGAAAAGGGAAGAGGAAAACAATATATTATAATGCCAATTTCTAAACTTCTTAAAATAATAGGGTTGCATATGTGGAGATGAGTCACACTCCCATGGAAAACAATTTAAAAAGAAAAGGTGTTTAATAAGTCTTGAGGGGGCCATTAATGTTTTGAAATGTAAGTAAAAAATATCAAATATCACATTATTTAAATGAAAAAAAATATATTGGCTGAAAATAAAGCTTATATTATTTTATTATATTACTATTGGTTCATTATGATGTCATAAAACACGTTATATATTTAAATGGTATTTAATTTTTACCCAAAAATATGACTGTCTCATAAAATTAAGAAAATTTCACCGATTGATAATTTAGACGTCCTAATTCTGGAAATGACATTTATTTTATCTAAATAATTTTATAAATATGTTAATTTTCACATTTAAAATAAAAACTGACATTTATTAAAAATTCATTGGTTTTGACAAAAATGGCTTTCAAACCCGAATAAAAATTACAATTGCATTCATAAAATTATATGGTCATTTATAAAAATTAATTTTGTAATAATAATAATAATATTTTTTTAATATTATTTAATTCAAAAATCCCTTAAAATAGATTTCTTAAATAAATAATAACTAAAAACAATATTTGTACTTTAAAAACTATTTATAATGTATCAATAATGACAAAAAAGTATAGTCATTATTATATACAAAAAAATAATGTACAACAACATAGTACTAGCAATTTTTTACGTAACCCCTTATAATATCCACATATGTCCTAAGGCTAACGTGTGAAATGGTGACAGACTCTTGGGGTGGCTCGGATAACATCGCTCGAGTAGTAATCTCTTTCAACATCCACTTTTCCCGTAGATGGTACTGTTCGATAATGACATGATGAAGCTCAGCTTTGGCGTGGTCAAGAGCGAAGCCCAAGGATGCCACCTCTTTTCCAAGCTCCGAAAACTGGGCTTCATATGGGGAAATTCTACTGTATGAGGCCATCACTTCCTTTTTCTGAGTAAATATGGATTTGTTATAGCCCTATATTTATACTAATCAAGTGATCACTATTCAACAGCTATATTAGCAATGGCCAAAATTCATAACATAAAACCAATGATGTTGACAATTTATATAAACATAAAGAGACGTTTAATTAGGTCAAGAGGTATTTCCATTAATGAAACATTGGGTTGTTACATTACCACTTCACCTACTCAATTAAAATGTGCATGTACTAAAACATGGAAGTAAATAGAGGATATAAAAAAGGAATTCATATAAGTATACAACCCCATGATTCAAACAAAACAATTATTAAAGAGTTGAAACAAACTATTAATATGTGTTATAATTGATATCAGTTTTCAAATAACACTTTCTAATCAGTTTTTTATATTTTCTTTCAAATAAAAATAAAGAATAAAATTTAGAAACTAATGAGAAGAAAGTATGTGTGGTATTTAAATATGAACTACCCTAATATAGAATCTTTAACCATTAATTTTTAGTGAATCACTCACATTATTTTCCATTTGAAATCACACTTCGATAATCTAATTCAGAAAAATAAGGGAATATTAAAAATTTAAACACATGAAATTAAATCTCAAAAATGAAATAAACAAGTCTTAATGGTCGATGGAGTGGCATTTCATGTTTAATTAGTTTGACCTCATCTTAAACTATGTTAATCAACATAAATTATATCAAATATTTTCTAAATTTCATTCTCCAACATTATAATAGTATCACTCTTATTTTATCAAAAAAGTAGGGAAGAATAGGTGGATCCCAAAACTTGTTATTCAAAATACACACATGAATGACAATGAATTGACTCCCATTAATCCCTAATGTTTATTTTTTTCAGTTATAATTAAATGAAATCGTAATGAATTATAATATAAATGGTATCCATAACCCTTGGTTTCACTTTGAAATATTGCTTAAAATTTTCCCATTAATTAAGAAATGTTTATTTTATTTCCCTACCAGCTCTAAATCTCTATTAACTAAAACTGTAAAATTGGTGAAAGGTCCAAACCACTTGGATTTAAGATTTATAGAAAAAAATTTGACTCTTTTATTAATAAACCATAATATCTAACCAACCATAAATATCTATTTTAGATAATAGTTTAATGAAAGTCTGTTTCTATTTCCTTGTAAATCCAATCATATTCAAATGACTCTATTCTAATCTCATTTAATTTAATATGATCTTACAATATTATCTCACTAGATGATTTAAAATCAATGTTCAGTGCCTTCACTTACCAAAAGGATTTGTGCTACAACACTACTGGTAAATAAAATGATTTCTCCAAAAAATCTCTTTATAGAGACATTACCCTAGGAGTATAGTTCTTTACTCCCACAAGGCTAAATCATGATTCAAAGACTAGACATTCATGAAAATGGAAATGGTTTTCTTGAAAATATATTTCTGTTTACTATTTGAGATTTCATATTGTCCTCAAAATTTTAGATGGTTAGTAGTACTAGTTATTTGAATGCATCCTTACTTTTTCGATTACTGATTTAAATAGAAATTTTCAAAAGCGTTTACCGTTATTTTTGATAAAACATTTTGACACTTTAAATCAGGAAATTATGTTCTTATAAATAAATTTGATTAGACTATTAGAGTGATTGTTTTGAAATTCCATTAAATTAGCCCACCTAGAATCATTTTCAATAACCCCCAAGATGTAATCATTATAATAATAATATGGAAATTTTTCCATAAAGAACAATCCAAAGGGATCCAAAATTTCAACTTATAAAATATATTTTAGAGATACCTCTTACTTCCTACCAAAATTACATAACCTTTCTCACTTATCATAACAAACTAACAAACTCCTATCATCCTTATGGAGTGTATTCTAGTAGAAACAATCCTGTAAAATCTTTTAAGGAGTCCTCTATCTGCCACGATGGACACTACAGAGTAAAAAATGACAACTTTTAAGAATGAGAATCATATTCTCTTTAAGAAAAAATCTATTTAAATTCCCATCTTTAAACTTTATAAATATTAAGGGATTATTTAAAATATAGTATATATGTTTTGAAATGAATTTTTTCATTTGGATCAGTGAAAAGTCTTTTGGAATGTCTTCAAAAATTGTTAAATTAAAAAAAATAGGCATGTAAAGAAAACTATTTGACTGACACATCAACTTCTTAGTAATCTATAATATAATAGTTTATATATCTATGATTATAATTTTTGGTATTAGGTAACCAATAAAAATTATTCTCTACTACATTTCATCCTAATATATATCTATAATTTATTAATACAATTTATGCAGTAAAAGTATCCGTCTAATCTATCTAGGATTAGACTATTTTTTATATACTAGGTACTTTAGAGTATAATTTTCAATGAAAAAATGAATTTAGAATCTAAAAAATACTACTTATACATATCACATGTAAACAATATAACCAATAATTACTTATCAATTATGGTGTAGTTTCTATTACAATCACTTAAAGATCCATTATCATAATACATCACATGCTTTCTCTTATGCTTCCTCTATCCTAAAACTATCTCTACCACCACATAACTAGAATTACAAATAATTTCCAATGGAAACTTCTAATTAAAGGAAATGTTTATGGGTGAAGAAATAAGCTTATATTTAATAATATTCAATGTTTCTAAACATTTTTCAGTAAACAAAATTGGTGTATATATGAATATAAGTAATAATAGGTTCTTAGTAACTTTTTGAAAATCATTTATGAACCTTCAATAAAAACAATTATTCCCCAAAAAACTTCTAAAAACATAGAAATATTAAGGTAGAATGTTTTGAATAACCTATATCTAATAATTTTAACCCTATATAGCTCACACAGACACCTTATAACCAAGAAAAAACCCCTCAATCACTATAATTTAAAATTTCTTCCAATTAAGGACAATATTTATTTTTTGTATCATTAAAATAACATGTTGTAGATTATATAAATTTTTTCCAATGTACTTCCAATAACATATAAAACATCCACAAATATCTCCTTTATTATCTCAAAAATTACTAGAAGAAAAACAGTCTACTGTGTCAGGGTTTTAAAATATATCTTTTAGAAACTGATGTTAACAGTAAAGTGGTAACCTTAATGTTGGTTTTATACAAAACCAATGTTAAAATGTATTTTATATTACATTTATAATTAGTTTTATATAAAACTAACGTTAAATGTAATATCTAAATACATTTAACACTGGTTTTATATAAAACTTATTTTATAAGAGTTTAAAATTAAAAATGGAACCATGAAAACCTCATTTTTTTGACTAAATATTTTAGAAACCCATATTATCTCATCCCATAATGGAACACAAAAAAGATCTACGTTCATTGATAATATATTTTCATAATATATTGATATCAATTATCATCAGTATTCCACCATTTATTCTTCTTCTATGAACCTCAACATTAGTCAATTCACCAAAAGCCTACAACAATCAACCCGCAACCAGACTTCAATGTTTTTATCCATTATTTTGTACATAATTTTTTAAAATGTTTCTCTTGAATATTATAGTGTTATAGTAGTTTTTATCACCATTGAGTGAGTTTAATGGAATTTATTTTCAATTTAAATCCAAATTTTGTAAGTTATTTTTTTATAGTTAATGATTAATTAATTATCAATTAGTTATAAATTGTATTAATCTAATATTTTTTTATAATTTATATTATAAATTTAATTTTTTTTAAAAAATTGTTTAATGTTATAATTTTTTTATGATTATAAATTGTTCGTGACTATAATTTATTTTTTGTTGCAACTATTTATATATATATATTTATTTATTTATACATTTTTATCATTATTAAATATATTTTGGTTAAAATAAATTTTTATTCAAATTTTCCTTTTATAAATTATTTTTTTCATTATAATTTCTTATGATTATTATTTTTTCAATAACTTTTCTTTCATTTTTGATTTTTTGTTATGATCTAAATTATTTGTTAAAAATTTATGCATGTTTGAATTAATTTTTTTTATATATTCTTATATAGTTTAAATTTATTTGTTTATATATATGTTTAAATTTTTATTTGTATTATGATATTAATATATTATACTGTTTTTTGGTAATTAAGGGATCATAATTACATAAATGAATGAATAATTCCCATTGAATATGAGATTGGAGTTTACAGTTTCTTGGAATTATCTATATGTAATGTTTAAAATATATGTGATTTTTTTTCAATGCATGAAATAATTGAATATATGTAAATTAGGGTACATAAAAATCAAAGATGTTTAAAATTAGAAAAAGGATAGTCTAGATGAATTAAATCATGATTAAAGTTTTGAATCCATTGAAAGAATGTATTATACAACTATATAGAGATACTGATAAACCGCTATAATTAGGTTGCACTATATTTATATTGTTATTATAAGTGATGAGATTGGTTGATTTGAAATAAATAAATGGATTAAGTGATAATAATTTAACTAGTATGATTGAAAATTAAAAAGAGATACTTTTAGAAGTACACATACATCCAAATTTTAATTAAGAGGTAATACATTGTTATGTCCAAGGGGATAGGGGTATAAAAAGATAGATATTTTCCCTAAGGATTGTGTATTTTATATTAAGTAATATGAAAGTTTATCAAAATGTACTAAATATTGAACACCATGATGTTGAATGGATGAAAAATCCAACCAAGATTTAGTATCAAGAATAACCATCAAACCACCTCATATAGTAATCCAATATATTCTAATAATTCTGCATTTGAAACATCTATTTAGTAATTAAAATGATGAAAACCAGCTAATATGACATACAAATGAGTTTATATATGATTTAAACCAACACCATCCTACCGATTCACTATAATGGAAAATATTTGATTAATAATTTCCAAATTTTGGATATGATGTTAGAAATATTTTAATGAGTTTTTATATAGATTGAATGAATCCATATCATATTCTTAGTATCTAATATAGATCATTGACTATTTTTAGGTTTTATATAACTTTTACACACATATATGTATGAAGAGGAAATAAATGAAGATGGTCTTGATATTTTTTTGACCGAAACATCCTGAAATGATATTTATGATTATATATCACTATTGATTGATGGTTTGAAATTTATATGGGAGAAGAGTTTTAAAATATTTTATTTATACAAGCAATATTATTTTATTTTTTGAATTATGATAATGTTATCTATAAATAAATTTTCTGTATGTATAAACATATCTGGATACATCATTAAAGGAAATAAAGATTATCTAATTTTTAAAAAGGGGATTTTATATCATCAATCACATAATGAAAAAAAACCGTTTATATGGTTCATTATATATTTTTGTTATTGGATCATCCTAATCAAAGATTAAAAAGGAATTTAATGGTTTAAAAGATTATAAGTCTTCCCCATAACCATATTCAGTTGTAGAATATTACGATAATGTGAATAACATTGATTCTATATTTGGAAAGATAGGAAATTCTATTCATCAACAAAATATATGGAAGTAATTATTAATGTTATTTTAGTTAACTTATTTGAATTTTTTTATATAAAACGAAAAATAAATTTTATACATGTTTAGAAAACAATTAGTGTCCATTTAATTGCAATATATTTATATATATAAGGAAAGACATAATATGAATTGCAAGAAACACGGGTCTTAATAACCATGGGAATACGTTTGGAGTTAGCTACCACAATGAAAGGAAAAAAGTAAATATTTCACATTATCTTATACTACATTAATTAATACTTAGAAGATAATTTTTTTTAAATTCCTACAAGATATTAAAATACGTAGATGGTTTTCTTCTAATGTAAAAAATTGGGTGTCAATGATGGATTTGAAGTTAATAGGTATGAAATATCATGACTGCTATTTATTCAGGTAGTAATTACTACCAATTTCATTTCATGGAATATTTTTAATACCTAGATGAATCTATGAAATCAGGTTTTGTTACTTTTTCAATCCAATTAGTATAAAATTCATAGATCCATATTTTTTAGATGTGTTGGATAATGAATATTTATTCAAAATTTATCAACTATAAATGTACCTTCCACTATCGTTTTCTGATATAATTGTTAATTTATTTATTCATTTGGTAAAATATTTAATAATATATGGGAATATTTATTTACAATGAATATATCCAATTAAAAGATACATGAAAGGTTTAAAGGGATATAATAATAATCCATAAAAAACATACGCTTATATAATTCAAATATATATATTAGGAAAGGTAATTGATTTATTTATAGATTATATATACATAAGAGAGAAAATTAGTCACCCTATATCTTGAGATATTAATGTTGATAGTGAAGGTAAAGGGATTCAGGGATTAATGGTGTATAAAATTCCACACGATGAAGTGATGCATTCAAATTTATATATTTTTAACAACAGTGGTGATGGTAATATATATATATATATAATCAATATAACAAACATACACTTTTTTACAAAAGTAAAGATGATTTATTACATAAATAATTACTTAAGAAAACTCTGAGGATTGATAGGTATAATTTTTTGTGAAATTAGGAACATTACATGAAAACTTAAAACATGAAATACAACATCTTTTTTTCAATACTCATTGACCTGATGAACTCATTCTTTCGAACATAACACTGCATGGGATAACCTGAGGACATAAATAAGGAAGGGGTGAGATATAAATCCTAGTAAGGGATTAAATAAGAAATAACATGAAGAATACAATACATTTAAGGAAATGGTCATATCAATGGATCATAAGATAAACATGCACATAACGACATGATATAATGTGATCATCGTAAAATAGAAATTTGGCATCCACATAAAACATGCTATTAGCATGAGGCAAGGCTCATTTCACATGGATTAGCATGAGTATAACCTCATTAAACATGAATTATCATGAGTAAACCCTAATTGAATATTGAGTGTCGTGATATTAAACATTACCCACTACATTGGAGTGCTATTAGGGTGTACCCTTCATAATCATTTCAATCTCATGCTTAAGTGTGCCACATAGATCATATAACATGCATTCATTTGACAACATAATTTATTCCACGATAATGGAATGTGGAATAAATACATGAAATTATATAATAAATAATTATATGTTCATAAATTTTAATACCCTTGATTGAGAAATGGTTATGGTATTCACTACACGATCACTTTTACATGGAAAATCACGGTGCAATTTTAGCAGACTAATAACATGAAAGAAAAATTCATTAAACTTGTTGATGAGATAGAAAGGGGTCTCCCATAATATTTAGATAAAATATAATGTAAGGGGATCATATAAATACATTTCCCTACAAAATAAAATTTTCAATAGAAGGTGTAACATAATAAACAAAATTGAAGAAAAATGAAAAATGGAATTACTCTTACAAAATTTCGGCATGGTAACAATTATATATTGAAGGGATTAATGAGAGTTAATGGGGTATATCATAATTAAAACATAATATGGCCATTAAAGGGGAGGTTATAAAACATACCCCTTAATTTTTAATTGAAAAATAAAATGGTATAACAATAAAAGGAAACATGGAAAAAATAAGAAGGGAAGGAAAGCGTGGATCCCTTGTTGAATTTCAGCATAGTAATGGCATAGGTAATAGTAAAAATGAGGGAGGATAAATTATCCCTAATTCAAAGAAAATAAAATTTATAGTAGGAAAATTATTAAAAATAATTATAATACACACAATTTTAATTAGTAAGGAAAATTTCAAACAAGATTCTTGAATTGAAATGAGGAGAAGAATATCATGATCCCTTACAAGGATGTGTAGTCCCAAAAGCATGGGATAAGCTTCTTAAGATCTTTATAGAACATTGAGAGGACTATAGATAGTATGGGGTATAGGTGTTTTGAGATCCATATGGTTTTATTTGGGACGAATAAGAGATTCGTTGGGTTTATGTATGAAATGTGAGGAAATTATATATTATTTTGGTATCGGACCCTACACACAAAAATATTAAAAATCAAAAACCTTCCCATTATTATTTACTATTTATTATGTAATAGGTTAGTGGTATATATTATTTTATATGGATAATATCTGAATATATTAAAATATTTCCCTTTCTTATATGGAGGTGAGTTAGACTTTTAAGAAAATGATTTTAAAATATTAAAATATTTTATATGTATTGGAGGATTCACTATGGATTTATAAAATAAATGAAATAAATATAAAATTTCATTATTTTAATGGGAAAACATATATTGGTATGAGAATACTAGTTATAGTATTTATTATATCGTTTTTGGATCATTATGATGTCATAAAAAACCTATTTTTTATAATGTTTTTACTTCTTACCAAAAAATTCCACTATCTTATAAACTTATCCAAAATTCCCCATTTGATAATTTAAATAACCTAATTCCAAAAATAATATTTATTTTATCTAAATAATTTTATAAATATTATAATATTCACTTTTAAAATGAAAACTAACATTTATTGAAAAATCATGGTTTTTTACAAAAATATTTCTCAAACCTTAATAAAAATTACATATGACTTCATAAAAATTATATTATAATTTATTATTAGTAAAATTTATTTGACAATAATATTTTATTAAAATATTACTTATTTCAAAAATTCATTAATTCCATAAAATAAATTCATTAATTTAAAAAATATACTTTCTATTTTATCATATAAAAATTTAACTCTTGTCAAACTGATTTCCTAATCATTTATAATAAAAGAATTGATATAATCATAATTTATAAGAATTGTTTTTTTATTATTAATAAAAACCTTAGTTTAATTTAATAATGTATATATTTCTCAAAAGTATAATTTTACCCGAAGAATCAATTTATCAAATTCATCAATTTTTAAGTAATGAATATTCTTATAAAATAATTGATAGAATAAGAATTTTCTTTATAAAAATATATTACGTAATAAGTAAATAAAACCTTGTTACATAACCCATTATAACACCCAAATAAGACCTAAGGGTAAGGCGTGTGATGGTGACATACTCTTGGGGTGACATGAATAACATCTCCTTGGTGGTAATATCTATTATCTAGAACTTCCTTCATAGGTCATTCTGTTCAATCTTAATGTGTAGAAGCTCATATCGGGCTTGGTCCAGAGTAAAGCCCAATGACTCTACCTCATTTACAAGCTCCGAAAAATGATCTTTGTATGGCTCGAGTATGCTGGATGAGGCTATCCTATCCTTTTGTATGTCAAAGGGTTTTTTAAACATTGTATTAATATTAGACATTTTATCACTATTAAATAGATATATAATCAATGTTATTGGTACATAATAGTCATTTAAACCAAATAATAAATAAAAGTTCATGTGTTTTCTATATCCATAAGAAATTAAAATAATTGAAATTTTATTCATAAATGATCGGGTCGTTGTAACATTTCCCCCTTTTAAAATTTCTCCCCTGAAATTTCCTTTTCCCACACTAAAAGAGACGAGGTTCATTATACCTCATCATTTCTTTATATTCCCACTTTGCTTCTAAAAACTTTTGGTTTTACCAAACAACCTTGATAAGGGGCATCATCTTATTTTGTAGAACTTTTTCTCTATGATCTAAGATCTTCACCAGATTCTCTTCATAGGAGATGAAATTATACAATGATACCACCTCCGGATTGAGTACATGTGGTGGATCAGGTATGTACTTCCTCAAGAGTGACACCTGGAATACATCTTGTACTAGAGACAGGTTTGGTGGGAGTGATAGTTGATGGGCCACTTCTCCAAGCCTTAAAGTATCTCAAAGGTTCCTATGTATCATGGAATGGGACTTCCCTTCTTCCTAAATCTCATACCTCTATTCTATGGTGATATACAGTAAAATACCATGTCTCCAAAATCAAACTATAGGTATCATCGATGTTAGTCAGCGTAGCTCTTTTGTTGACTATGAGCATCTTTGATGTGCTAATGGATGGTATTAACTCTCTCCACCATTTCCTCAACCATTTCTGCACACATATGTTTTTTATCCCCAACGTCATCCCAACATGTCAATAATCTGAACCTCTTACCATAAAAGGGTTCATAAAGTGACATTTGGATACTTGATTGGAAACTATTATTGTAAGGAAACTCCTCCAAAGAAAGATGTTTGTCACATCCACCTTTTATGCCTATTGAGAAAGCTCTCAACACACCTTCAAGTGTTTGGAACGTCTACTCAGATTTTACATAAGTTTGTGGATGGTAAGTGATACTAATTTTCAGCTCAGTTTTCAGAGCATTTTGGAGACTCTTCCTAATCATAGTGATGAATCTTGGATCTCGACCAAATAAAATCGATACTGGTACTCTATACAGCCTTAACACTTCTCTGATATATATCCTTTCTAATTGATCCAATTAGAAATCCCGTCAAATATCAATTAAGTGTACAGTCATTTTAAGATGATCCACAACAACCCAGAAAGCATTGATTCATTAGGATGTCTTTAGAATTCTGGTGACAATGTCAATGGTGATGTTTTCCAATTTCCATGTTGTTATGGGTAATGATTGCATCATCCCCAAAGACTTATGCCTCTTATCCTTCACTTGTTGACATACTAGTATCTTTGATGTATACCCAAGTATCTCATTCTTCCTTTTGTCCCACCAATAATTATATTCGAGACCTCAACACATCAATTTGTTTCTTATGTGAATAGAGAAATTCTAACTATGTACATCATCTAGAAGTTTTTTATTTAACTCTATATTTTGTAGAACATGTAGTCTTGATCCAAATCTCAGAAGTCCTTCTTCATTAACATTGAATTCCATGGATTTTCTGTTTATGATAGTTACCAATGTCACCTGAATTACCATATTATTCTTTTGAGCATCATTTAACAAATCTAAATGATATTATTTGAGACATAATTTGTGAAAGGATTGATGATGATCCCTTATTTATGATCCTCATGTCAAACTTTATTATATTTATGAAGATTGGATCCTTTTCAATTATCCCCCATAACAGAATCATTGGATACTTTTTTCTTAGAGAATCCTCCACCTTGTTTGCCTATACAGTGCGGTAGTGGATTGAGCATTTATAGTCATTGATCAGACCTAACCATCTTCTTTGGTTCATATTCAACTCATTCATTATGAATATATACTTGAGGATTTTTTTGATCTATATATATTTCAAACTTCTCCCCAAAGAGATAATGCTGTGCGATTTTTAACACAAAGATCATTACTGCCAACTCCAAATCGTGTGTAGTATAGTTTTGCAGAAGAATTTTCAACTACCTTGAAGCCTAAGAAATGACTTTATCAATTTTACTCAAATTACATCAATGGAATATTTATAATATTTTCATGAAGAAAATTCACACAAACATAAACATGAGATACACCACTTATAAATGTTTTTCCATAATGATTTAATATCATTTCTGTTAGGGACTCAATATTATTAGAAAACATAATAGATATAATAATAGGACATGAATTGAAAAAAAATTATTACATACACTACTTTGAAGTAGTGTTTACATGTAATTCATTCATCAGTATCCATATTAGCATAGGAATTATTGTACTCTCTTTATCACGGATATTATTTTATATCATCATGATTCTCAGCCCCTGTAATAGATTAATATTTTGGATAATGCCTAACTTCTCCAAATTTATGACATAGAATTGTATATGTTGCCTAAGGTGCAACATTGTTTCCATCCATCACATTATGCATTATTTTAGGGAAATTGGATACTTTATGCCCTTTCTTTACACACTTAAATCAAATCCTTGTACCTCTGTGACATTTAAATTGGTGCCTCTTTACACACTTGTTGCATAAAGGAAATTGGGTCATCTTTATCATATCACCTTTCTCAGATAGGATTTCATGAGATGGAATCATTATCTCCTTTAATGTACATGGGCATTCAAAAAAGTACCAATTGTTAATCTGGATTGTTGATAAATAATTTGGCAGAATCATGATATTTCCTACTTGATCTCCCATTATATTTATTACTTTATCTTATCAACTTATAGGATTTAATATAAGTTATCCATGATTTTTTTTCATAATGTATGAGATTTTTATATTTCTCTATTAATATTGGTACATTATATGATTTTGAATTTAAAATTGAGTATCCCTTGGGTGTGTCAAACCAAGAGTGCAGCAAGGCCCATTGGTGTTCACCAGTTCTAGTTTAAGTCTAGCTCAAAGCTGTGTTTTCAGGTTTAATCCCTTGATACATCTATGCTAGATCCACCACTACCTGTTCTTAACCCAAAGGGATATATTTTCTTGATAAAACCCTTAATATGTACCTGATGAAATTTAGGGATTAATATCATATAATTTGTCTTATACATAAGTATTTCACTAGGGTTTACAATAATAATACCAAAAATAACTAAAACTATCCTTTGATACCAATTATAACAACCCGGCTCATTATTACACACTTAAACATGATTTCTTACATTAACATTCACATACAACAACCCGAGGATCATGCGGAATAGTTTATGGAAAAATTCAGAACATTACATGACAACTAAAAAATTGAAATAAAACATCTTAATTTCAAACTTCATTGACATGACAACTCATTCCTTCGTACTTAACACTACATGGGATTACCTGAGGATATACATACGAAAAGGGTGATCTATAAATCCCAGAAAGGGAGTAAATGAGTAATAACCTAAAGAATACAATACATGTTATATGATAGTCATATAAATGGATCATAAGAGAAAATTGAATATAAAGTCATTATATAGCATGATTATCATAACATGGAAATGTGGAAACCACCTACCACATGATATTATCTTGATTAAAGGATCATAGCACATGTATTATCACAATTTACCCCTCATTTGAAATTATTTATAATGATTAATTCCTCATTTTACTGGGAGTATCATTATACTAAACATTACCCAATGCATTGGAGCACTATCAGGGTGAACTATTCATAATCATTTCAATATCATGCTTAAGTGTGCCACATAGATCATGTAACATGGATTCAATCAACATCATAATTAATTACATGATAAAAGAACATGGAATAAATAAATGAAATTTTATTATCAATCTTTATATGTGAATAAATGTGAATAACCAAGATAGAGAAATGGTAATGGTGTTCGTTACACAATGGTTTTCACATGGAAAATCGAGGTTCAATTTCGATAGCCAAACGACATGACATAAAAATTCATAAAAATGGAATATGAGTTATAATATGGTATCTCATCATATAAAAATGAAATTAATATTAAGGGGGTCATATAAATACATTTCCCAACATAAGGAATTTTGAAATAGAAGGTGTAAAAAAATAAAGAATCTTGAAGAAAGAGGAGAAATGGAATAACTCGAACAAAATTTATATATGGTAACAGGTGCACATGGGAGTAATTAATGAGAGTGAATGGGGAATCTCATAATTAAATAATAATAATGGAAGTATGGTTGAGTTTAAAAAACATACCCTAAAATTTATAATTGAAAAATATAATTGCATAAGAATATAAGAAACATGGACAAAAATGAGAAAAGAAGGAATGTGAGGAATCCTTACAGAATTTTGGCATAGTAGCAGCTTAAGTAATGGTCAAAATGATGGAGGATAAATGATAGATCTTTCAAATAAAATAATATGGAAATTAGGTAAGTGATTAAAAAAATTTCACTACAACCAATTGAAATTAAAAAGGCTAATTTCAAACAAGGTTTTAGAATTGAAAGGAAGAGAGAATGGTGAGGAACCCTTACTTGGATGTGTGATCCCAAAGTATTGGGAGAGGCTTCTTGGGATCTTGAGGGAACCATGGGAGTACTATATAGAGTAGGGGAGAGGTTTTCAAGGTACAAATGGTTTAAGTGAAGAGGAATGTTATATTGGGTGGGTTTTTATAGTAAATGTGGGTCAATTCGTTATTATTTTTGTTCTGGACACTACACACTAAAATATTCAAAACCACAAACCATTCCATGGTTTTTTCTCATAGTTTCTGGAAAAGTGGAGTAGTATAAACTATTTTAAAATTCTAAAGAATGAAAATATTTAAATATTTTCCTTGCTTATGTGGAGGTGAGTCACACATTCAAGGAAATGATTTTAAAATATTAACATATTTTATATATCTTGCAGGAATCACTACGGATTTATAAAATAAATAAAAAATAAAAAAAATAATTTATTTATATTAATACATATATTGGGATGAGAATACCATTATAGTATTTATTACATCATTTTGGGTCATTATGATGCCATAAAAGACATATTTTTTTATACGATATTTAATTTTTACCCAAACAATCGACTGACTCGGAAAATTATGGAAAATTCACAATTGGATAATTTTGAAGTATTTATTGAAAAAATAATATTCATTTTATCTAAATAATTTTCTAAATATGTGAATTTACACTTTCTAAATGAAAACTGACATTTATTGAAAATTCATGGGTTTTTCCAAAAATAGTTTCCAAACCTTAATTAAAATGACATTTGACTTCATTAAAATTGTATACTCTTATATTATTAATATAAGTAATTTCATAACATAATTTTATTAAAATATTAAATATTTTAAAAATTCATTAATTCTTTAAATAAAATCTTTAATTAAAAAATATGTTTTGTTTTATTGTATAAAAAATAACTCTTACAAACTAAATTCCTAATCATTTATAGATAGATATTCATATAATCACAATTTAAAGAGAATTGTGTTTCTAGTATTATTAATAAAAACCTTAGTTTAATATAATAACATATATATTTCACAAAAGTAACTTTTTACCGAAGAATCAATTTATCAAATTCATCATTTCTTTAATAATGTCTATTCTCATAAAGTAATTGATGGAATAAGAGTTTTATTTATAAAAAGGGAATACACAATAAGTAACTAATACCTTGTTACATAACCCCTTATAACACCCTCATAAAATATAAGGGTATGTTAGGTGATTGTGACATACTCTTGGGACGGCTCGGATAATATCACCTGGGTGGTAATCTTTATTAACTTGAAATTATCCCATAGGCCATTCCATTGAATATTAACATGTTCAACCTCAGATTGGGCTTGGTCATGAGTGAAGCCTAGTGATGCTACCTCATTTTTGAGCATCAAAAAGTGAGCTTCGTATGGCCCGAGTCTATTAGATGAGGTCATCCTCTCCTTTGTTTGCATCGAATGGATTTATTTTAAAAAACGTATATTTATATCAGTCATGTGATCACTATTATTTCACTATATTATCAATTATAATGATACAAAACTTTCATTTAAACCTAATAATAAAAAAATTTCATATATATTCTATATCCATAAGACATTAAAGTTGGGGACTTTTATTCATAAATGATATGGTCGTTACATTGACATATCGATGGATTGAAGGTATGATATATATAAGAGATTTAAATTTGTTGATGAATAAACATAAAAACATATTTTCTCATGGTTTAAGGTGAAAGTAAACAATGATTCATCTACACCTGAAACATTGAAATTGTTTGCAGGGGATGAAGTGTTATTTTTATTACATGTTATGGTTTTGATATTAATGGTTACAAAATTTACACGAAAAACAAGGATGATAAGAGTACCATTTCAAATATTTAAGTAATTATTTTCACTAAATCTCTCTATTTTTAGAGATCCAGTGTTCAAAACATCAATATTTTTATCAACATCATATTTTGGTGTTATTGATGATTTATGTGAGATTAATAATTAAGTTATAGGTAATGGTATTTATGTTTAACAGGGTTGAATGTAAAAGTAGTATGAAATATCATACCTATGTATTTACCCTTCTTGATTTGAAAATTTGTAGTTACAATGCAGAATCATTTATCATGGAGATACATTAATAAAATATTTTTTTTGACCCATAAAATGATTAGTGGTCCATTTTTTTATAGGAAAAAAATCATTTTGATGATGAGAATATTGATTATGTTAAAGACTTATATGAAATATATATATCTATTAAATGATTATCTTATGATAAAAATAACTATTATATGGACAATGTCCATGTAATAAGAAATGATCACATAGAATCGATATGGTAATATACTACATTACTCTCATAATTAATCAACAAATCTCATATTTTATGGAACATAAATAACAAATTTTTATAACATCTATATTTAAATAAATTTATGTTTAGCATTACTAAGGGTTTTAATATTTTTTATATACATTAAATTCAGATATCGAATTATTGGTTTAAAATTTTCAAATTTATCATTTTTTGTTACTATTTACTTTATATTATTAATTTTCATGTATACGATTATATTTAATAAAATTTTTATAATTTGTTTCCTCTAATGAGAAATTACAAATATACTTATAATATTTTTTTATTTATAGATAAACACAGGTACAAAAAATCACACATTTTTAGATAATAATCATTTTTATTATTTTTAAGTTATTTTTAATATAAAGGTGTTTTAGTTACAAATTATTTTGGCTGGAAAATCAAAAATTAAATGTATTTTTTTCTATTATGAAAAATGATATTTTTATTGATATATTTATTTAATTTTAATCAAATACAAGTATATAAACATTTTTATATAGCATAAATATTTCAAAATGATATAAACTAAGGTTGGGAAAGTGAGCTATGTATGTTTTTCATTTAATTATGTTTCAATATTCACTAAATTATTTTATTAAATCAAACTTAAATTTTTTAAAATTATTTTTAGGAATTCTTACTCTCTAGAGAGGATGATTACTAAATATGGTAAGAACGGGATTAAAAATTTACAAATAATTTCACTCACACATGAAGATAAAATGGTGATAATTATCTTTGATGAGAACAACATCCGAACTGCCACAAATGATGCACAGTTTTGGACATACATAGCTCGAGAGACTTATTTCATAATATTTTATTCCATAACAATAAATTTTTTAATTTTTTTTTTATTTTTAAAATGGTTTAAATATTATAAATTTTTTAGTATTTTTTTATTCAATTATAGATGAAATTGAACTTTCCAGAGATAACGAGAATTTTAAAAAAATTATATTCATTGAAGCAACCATATGGAGAGATTTCAAGTCAATGGGGAATAAAATTTATATTTTTTGAAGTAAAAATGATTAATATATATGGCCTAAAAAATATTTTATAACTATAGATACATGGAAGAATCTTGTCTCTGTTATGAAGGAGGAATCTTTTATGAAATGTTTTTGTTCCTTGAACATTTTAATTATTTACTTAAATTTAATTACTTTATAACTTATTAATTCTTTCTTATATAATAGGCCTCTTGGAAAAATCACAATGTGATACTATATCAGAATTTATACCCACATATATTTTCACATAGAGGGTATCCCATATTAGAGGAATAAATTATTTGTGAAAAAATTAGTAAATTAAGTGCCAGGTCCAGCTGTGGCTCTAAAGAAGTTCCACTCGACCCTCTATCTCCCCCCACTAATCAATTGAAATGAAAAAGGGAGAGAATGAAAAAAATGGAATGTATATTAATGATCCAACAAAATAAGTAGATGATAATATTATAAGAAATTAATTGTTACATTTCATCAATATAACAGTTTTGTAAATCTATCTCACTAATATTACATTTGAAAATATTACTTCAGGACACCATTCAGAAGAAAATGAAACTTGGTACCTTTATCCTAGAGGTTAGGAAGGATATTCTTACTGATTCTATTAGAAATTTGGTTTACACTGGCCATATGAGAGGGTATAATGAGGGTATCATACATAATTATTTTGGCTACACCCCTTGTGCGACAATGACGTGGAAAGAATATAGGGATGAAATAGACACATTTATGTTTGAGTTGTGTAACATAAATGTTCCAATATAGGATATGATTAAATCATATTTATCATTTTTTCATGCGGAAATAATACGACTGATGAACTCTCTATATCCTTCCTACCTAGATCTGTACCTCCTCATTCGAACCCGGTCATATACAATGAGATGCATACTAGGGATCCTCATGTACGTATTGTAACATAAAAAATTATACATAATCTGGGGGATTATGTACATCATTAGCTTATGTAGTTTTTTTAGGTAAGAATAGAATCACATGATATTATTGATCCAACTTCTCCAGTTCCACTTCCTAATGAGGAGGTTCCATAGTTAGACATAGTATTGGTCATTTTTTTATATTGTCCTGTTAATATTTTCTATCAGATGGAATATGACGTATTGGTTTCTATTAATTTTTTATTTATCATTAAATACATAATTACTTATAATATTTTCATACAAATTCTATAATATTTTCTAAAATTGAAGGAATCACTGCAAATGAATGGAAAATTTTGGGTTCCACCACATTCAGATATCCCTCAGGAAGCTGATTATGTAACAATGTTTTCACTTGTTTTTCCTTTTTTAGATAATTATTATAATTTTATGATCAGTGATTATATATGTGGAGATATTATATGTTATTTTTTTTAAACTGGCATCTTGGATGTTGTGGAGGGTGATTGGATTAGTGTACCTTTGTTGCAGTTGTTTTTTATGTATGTAAATTTCAATTATTAATTTATTCTCATTAAATAAACTTATTTTATACTGACATAAATAATTAATTTTATAATCAGGTATATCTAAAATCATAACAGAAAATATAATGTTACTTCTATATATATTTTTATCAACCAAGAATATATTTCAACACAGTGAAATATTTGAACTAAGAAGACAAAATTCAATATATATCTTAAAGATTAAAATACACAGAGATCACATATTGGTTATTTATATTCCTTAATAGGTAGAAAAAATATATAATTATGAACCAATATTAATTATAATATTATTAATATTGAATGTTTTATATTTTAGTGGACATTTGATGTTATATATATTTTTCTCAAAATAATGTAAACCATATTGGTTATTCTCTTTATTAGGTGGTGTTCGAAGAATATTTAGAAAGTAGTTAAAAAAGTAAGTTTTATTCTACAATTTTTTTCATTTAATCATAATTTTTTAATTTTAAATCAGTTTTTACAATTATTATTTTAAATTACTACAGGTTATGGATTACGTTCAATATGGATCACTATTCAAATGTAGAATAAATAACTTATTATGTGAATGTTCAGGTAGAAATCTTTTAAATTAGTGAATACATGTTTTTTCATATATATATATATATATACTATTTTTTAAAAAAAATATTATTATATAAACATAGTTTCCTTATCAACATGGGAATGTTTAATGTGGATATTAGGTTTTGTGATTCATTTATGTGATAATCATGACCAAAACAGTAACAAATGATTAAAATGATAGTTTCATTAAAACACTTATAATTTAAACAAATATATTATTTTTGAAATTTAAACCACTTTATTTTATATATATTTGATGATGTTTCTTTAGGTATAAACAATTACATATAAAAAATTCCAAATTTATGAGAAAAATATTTTTTATTTATAACTAATTTTGATATTTAGATTCATTCAGCTTTATATGTTTAAATATTATTGTAAAATTTCACATTGAGTTTTATTAATATGGTTTTTTTCTGCCATTTGTTTACTATTTTTGGTTCTTCATTTTTTCATTATACATGTTCTGTTATGAAATTTTCTAATTTGTTTTTAAAAAATTTATTCCTTCAACGTTTGTTTTATAAAATACCAACCTAGAAAGACATTATAGAAGGTTTTTTACATTTATTTTTACTAAAAACCAACATCAAAAGCCATCCATCAGGGACTTAAAGGTCATTTTTTCTATAAAATAGACACTAAAGTCCTTAAAGGATGGATTTTAATATTGATTGTTTGGTAAAATTGACATTGAAATCCCTCTATAATTTGCCTTCTAGAAGGTTTTTCAACATCATTTAAGGAAAATTGATGTGGAAAGTTCCACTTTCAACATCACCAATATTAAATTCAGTTATAAAATGATTTTATGGTAAAATATCAGAAGCTAATGGTGTTTTTACACTATTTTACGTCAAAAATGATATCCACCATACTCCACTGAAAGGTTGTCAGAGCACCTGACAAGCTAAAGGGAATTCACTATAATAATTTTGTTCTAAATGGGAAAGTGAAATTGGTATTCGCCTTATATTATAGGAATAATATACTTTTGTTGTACTTATAATATGCATCTATTAATAAGAAAAATACATTTCTATTGAACCAATAGATTATTTTATCTATGAATATATTCCTAATATGATCATTCATAGTGTTAGAATTTAGCTTCTTGTAGTCTATACAATCTATCCACATATTTTATTTTCTAATATGAAGTTTTTCATTTTTTCTGTTCTAACTATAATGAATTATTATATATTTAGAAATAATAATAATGTATTATCCTAGGGGATTTATGATATAAGATAAAATATACTGAAAACTAAAATCTTGATTAATTACTCTCTAACAACTTCTTTCATGTTGGGATGTAATCTTCTTTTCCCACAACTCTGGGATTGAGATTTTGAATCCAAAGGGGTCTTATTCATACAAAATGATTCCCTTTAATATCATATATGGTCCCCCCAGTGATAAATTTAAACATTTTTTAAAAATAGTTACAACATATTATATTGATTTGTATATTTCCTAAATGTGACAATGACAGGTAGTGAAGACTAAACACATAAAAAAGAATATTTCAATTGTGTATGCATGGGTTTGAGCTTTATAAGTAGATCCTCTTCAATATAAGGTTGAATCTTGGTCCAAAGTTCTCCAATATAATCAATATGTTTCATAAATTGAGTGTGAAAATTCCAAATATTTTGAATTTCAAGACTATAATCGAGTTTCCCATAATTTATTTCTAATGTAGACAACATACTGTTCTATAAAATCATACCTAATATAAAGATATATTACTCAGAAAAATCCACAATGTTATCTAAGAGATCTTTGAAATACATATCAAAGTGTTCTTCCTTTTTTAATAAGGTAAAAAATCCTTATGCTTTACCAAAAATTCATTATGTTGAGAGACATAAAAATCATCATACAAAAAGATAAACCTGGTAGGAATAGATATTTTTCCATTTCTAAAAAACTATCCAAATTCTTATATTTATCATTTTGAAAATTGAGGGGATAATAATTATGAAATTATAAAGAGTTCTTATCATATAATGATTATTTATACACTTCTTTATAATTATCTAATGATTCTCCTAGCTACAAAATTGCAACTCTTGAATAGATCATTCCAAATATATGGGTTTTCACATTTTTAAAGATATTAAAATCATATTATTTCTCTTCAAACATAAAAATTAGTAGAAACTTTTTTGATTCTTTCCAAATTAGAATCATAAAATACCCAAGAAAAAAATACCGGAATATGGGTATTATTTCCTCTATAAAGAATAGGAAGAAGGAGGCGGCCAGGATCACGCAGTTTATGTGAACATACAGAAGACACGTGATTGTATAACCTTAAGGAGGTAAGGTGAATAGTCTCACACAATACATAACATATATATGATCTCACAAATACCATTTGAAAAGTCTTTATGCATTGTAAAGTCATCCAAATCACTTTTAGATCCCGCGGTGGCAGCCAAATGGGCTACCCCATGTCACATGACTTGTCTATCAGCTTGTGCCTAATAAAAATCTAAAAATTATTGTAAAATATAATGGAAGATATAAAAAATGTGGGATATTATTTTAGTTTGAAACATAAAGTGACACACCCCATGTGGTTCTCAAAACTCCATGGAATCCAGGGCGATAGATCCGCCTTGTCGCGCAAGAGCTGACAAACCTATCACCCACATCATGCGGAGGGCTTCAGACATGTCTAGGTAGTCCTGAACTCACCCTTTGGCTCCAAAGAAAACCAGGAGAGTTTTTAATGATAATAATATTGAATCATTATAGAGCCCTTTTTTGGTCATGTGATGCATCACCAATGGTAATACTGTTTTACTTTGACAACACCCAATCAAACTGATGCGACCACATTCCCTTTTAAAATAATCGTGGAAATAAAAAGGGAAAAGAAGGAAGACTCTTGTTGTAGTTAACATTATGTGATTTTTCATGCACTCCGTAATACCTCACAAAATATCGTCATCATGATGGCATGATCATGAAAAGTACTACTATTATTTCATCTAGGTCTCCTAGAAGTTCCCCCACAAGTCACCTCAGGTCATGTGGAAGTCATTCAATATCTATCCTAATATCATGGAGGACATTGGAAATGTCGGCCTAAAAATGAGAAATCCCCTACGTGTTCCCACCTGATTGGGAAAGAAAAAATTACGTTGATATAATCCAATAAATGGAGAACTGATGGGATGATATCACAGTTATTGAAAATCATATGATTCTCTAGAAAATACCTACATCAGGATCTCACAAAACACATGACATCAAAGTCCTCCACCGACTCTAGCATATATTTGGGCATTACCCATCATGAGAATTAGAAATATTACTGGGGTGGTGAGGACTATAAATTCCACACCCCATCATGAAAAAGTGACTCCTTGGATCCTCATACCAACACACTAATGAAGAAAAGAAAATTTCTTAGAGTGATTTACCTCATGGTTAGAATGATTTTTCATCAGGTAATGTATGAGGAACAAATGAAGTGACCATTCTACATGAATAAGCACTTCTCATGATCACTCGTAGATTACGCAATGTAATTTTGATTGATTATGTGATTGAAAAACCACATATCTTCAAAGTCCCACATGAATTAAAAAGGATAACACTAAATAAATATAAGTAATATGTTATTAAATGATGGAAAAAAGACTAAAAATATGGGATACTTATTCGAAGAACATATACATTGATCCTCACAAGCTTCACATGAACCACCTAGGTCATGTGAAAACATCAGGTAATGTCAACAATATTTCATTATTATCCTTTAATATACTATTTGGATCATGAAAAGTCCCCTAGATATGTCAGATAAATGCACACACCACCCCCCAAGCATGCCACCTAAGTTTCAAGAAACCCCCAAGATTTCCATCCAATCCTTGTAATTCCCTTTTGATGTGTCCCCAAAATCATATGACAATCACCATTACATATCTACTATGTATCGTGATGGAACTAGGGCATGTCAAATGGCTCTCACGAAGTCACCCAGACAAGCCATCCAGATTTTGTGACATCTTTTGGACACGTTAGTTAACTTTCTTGATGACACTCAGACAATTCATCCAGGACATTCCGCACCCTTCACACGTGTCACACTAACTCTAAAGACACCTAAAAATAATTTTATCTATAGTTAATGATGAAACTTGGTAAATTAATCATGATCATGTGATTTCATCCAATAATATCATCCAAAATCATGTGATAGACTCAAAGATCAGCCATTTGGGTCTTCCGATTTCCTCAGTACAATTCAGTCTTTTTCACTAGATGACCTTCTGATATTCCATCTAGATTATGTGACATACCTTAGACAAGTGAGACGTTTCATGGGATTGTGTTTGGGAACGTTTGGAAGATATCCTCTGAAATCTCAAGAAGACAATCAAGTCCTATTAAGAAGATACTCAAAGCATTTCTAGAAGACAATTTTGTTACATCAAGAAAGAATCCCAGGATTTGAGATCCATGTCTGGCCTCCATATTCTAGGAAACCATAGTTTTTGTTCCCTAATATACTAATTTATGAGAACAATGATACATGTAACAACTTGGATATATAGGTGACCTTACAAAGGCCCGATATAAAATGTGAATCCACTTCAATGTATGTCCCACCATGTCTATGATATTTTAACTATCGAGACCCAATCATTCCCATGGGACGATCATTATATCTCAGACATCATTGTATTGATAAGTGAATTAAAATATGATGACTTTAATTTCTTCAATAACCAAGATACATGGGATGCATTCCTAAGGCCTGAGATCAATATCATACCTACAAATGGATGTACTCGTACATAAATCCCCCATTCATATGCAGTGAGAATGATTACATTCTATCCATTTTTTCTCAAACTAAGCATGGAACACGTGGGATTATGGAGTTCCCATGGTCATTTTTCTCACATCATGAAACTCCACCATCCATAGAAACCTTAATGTGTAATCCCCGATGAGTGGCATAATATGTTTCCTTCCATATAAAGAAATCCACCGTTGGGGTATTCCTAAATAAGTGATCTAATTATGATAACTCTGATTATTTCCATAAACTGAATACATAAAAAATATCCTCAAGACTGTAGCTAAGTTACCTATTGCCTAAGTGACCACACATATGTACTTTCCACATGATGTTAAAATAAACTATTTCAATGAACTATGTATACTTTTATTCTTGTTATAAACATGCTCTATTGGATGCCTCATAGAAGAATAATCCCATCATCGACATATTAAATACTTCTTAATATAGAAAATAATTATAAAGCACCAAGATATGCGGCTCCAAAATATAACCAAACAACCATCAATGAAAATGGATGAAAAACCTGAGAAACATATAAATAGATTCACTAAAGGACCCCCTTCATGAAATAAAGAGATTTAACCTATGTTTATTTTTTAGAGAAACTATTTATGTATTTGGAATGGAAGGAGGAATAACCTATTGTAATTTTAATCAGGTAACTGGTATTGTATTGGGATTAGGATGATATTAACGAACAAATCTGGAATCAATAATAAATTCCTAGCGTAGGAAAAAATTCCCTCCCCCAAAGGGTGTGATGAGTCCAACCTCCCATCCCCTAGACCAATGTGAGTTCTTAAGGGAAATAAGGGTTAAAACCCTAACTGAAATACTACCTTTGGAAAAAAAGATTTGACCCAATTATGGACAAGGTAAATATTGGATGTTTTCATAATGATTGATGATTAATACACACCTTTTTTGAGAAAACAAATATGGTAAACCTTGAACCAACTCATTTAACCACGAGATCTACTCACATAAAAGGATTGTATTTCTAGTTATCATTAGTCTATCTATTCCTTGTCATTAGGGTTCCCCAAGAAGGAATTTCTATTCAATTCTATTGAATAAAAATGGTGCAACAAATGTGAATCGCTAAAATAATAGAATGATTGATTAACCATGCATCCATACATTTATTTGAATAATATATGAAAACAAAAATGATGAAACTGAAGTAAATATTTCAAATAACAGAATGATCGTTTGAATAAGCAGCATAACATGTATTTTTCATATCATATAATATAAATGGAAAAATTTAAATGAATATTATGGGTGATCCTTTTTATATGAGGTTCTTATGAAATAAGTCAATAGTCTCTTTGAAAATTACATGCATGTAGAATGGTCCGATCAATAATAAAAAAGAAAACTATGTTACCCATGGACATCTAATTGAGTGCATGTCATTATTATAGTAATGAAATGATCAAAGAACTTATTCCATGTTGCCTTTATGACCATAAATCATATTCTCATAAACAACAACTTTATTTTACATGTCTTAATCTAGAGAATGTTATTGAAAATCAGCTGCAATTATAACCCATGTGCTCCTCAGAATGGCCTCACCCACCTGACATCATCAGTATAGGGTAGAGAATTCAAAGGTCTGAGAGTACTATAGACAAGGTACAATCCCGATCTATGAGGCAGACTATGATGGTTTGTAAGCACTAATATTTATGAGTCTACATCAACAAAATAAACTTATAGTAAATCCATTAGCACTCATTTAGACAACCAACTGCTATGGGAGATTATATATGGAGCACAATAATCACCACCTTTAGTATATCATGAAGGTATATAGGGGTGTCAAATATGAATCTATTATTATTTAGGTCCTACTATAGAGGGATCCTATCAACTTACATCACCAGTTCCATCCCACCAATTCCCTTTAGTAGCCTAATAAGGTTACCAACTGACACAGTACCACCATGCACGAGAAACAATGAAGTCACATCAGGTGAAGAAGGATCTTGATAATTGAGAGTGTGATCTTATACTCACTCATAATGATTATGTCTACCAATATATTTTGGTAGTGGCCAATGATTAGTCCGATATTCCTTCTCACTCATAATAATCTTATTGGAATATTCCTTCAAGAGGCATCAGGGAGTTTATATCCCTACCCCCAATGCATGATGCCCAATGGAATATTCTTGTGGAACAAAGAGGAAAAAAGTGGTATCATTATCCTTCTTCAATCTAATATATCTACCAATATATAGTGGAGAAAAAAATGTTCATGATTAAATTCTTGGGAACAATTTGTTAAAGTCTCATTACATCTTAGCAATATTAGAGGAACTCCACTGGAATATTTTGTCGTTGGTACGAACACTGCGATGATAACATATTCCTATACCTATAGATAGGGAAACAAAACACTCTAATAATTATGAATAAGTGGTCTCTCTAGAGAAATATCATAGCATCTCTCCGATATAAGAGGATAATCGATATATTCTAATAAATTATAATGAACCGGAATGAGATCATATTCCCATTACAATAGTGGAACACCAAGTAAGAGTAAAAAATGCCTATAGATAAGGGCACCTTCTCACTGAAGAAGACTAACATCATAATCCAAAAAATACAAATCAGGGTCATATCCATGTTCTGGATGGGGTTCACCATGTTAGAGAGGCACACCCCTTCAAGACATACACTTATTTGTGCCGAAGAAGACTAGGGACATACCATACAGGCCCAAGATCAAGCTCATATTTTAGATCTATATGGGGATCACTACCTGAGAATGGATCAATCTTTTTGAAATTCTCATATGCTTTTCAGGTAATCTACCTAGCATATTCTAGAAGATCAAAGAATCCAGGCCCAAATCCTTACTTCCACTAATGAACGACTACATCTGCATCCATCGAGGCTATACATGAATAATATCATTTCCATTATCCCATTCTAGAGGTTATTTGGCATATTATTATAGGAAATTCATATTCAAACCGATAAATTCTCCCACTCCAATTGGTGATCACTAGGTGATAGTGGCACAATACTAAGGATAGGTTCATATTCTTGTCCAGAAAGAACATCCACATATTCCAAAGGCTCGGGATTGGGATCATGTCCCCATTCTAATTGTGGCTCACTTAGTGAGAGTGAAACATGTCTTTAGAAGGTTGATATTCCTACCAAAAATAAAGATGATCATCGACATATTCCATCATCTTCTCAATGGTATCCTCATTTTCCCCTAGTGAAAAACGATTATCAGCGAGGACGAAAAACCATCATATAGTAGCCTCATATCCCATTATGATTTCAAAAGGAAGGTAGACATATTCTGTCCACAAAATAGAAGGAGATTAATATTGTCAATGTTCACAATTCTAGTGTCATAAATGATGTTCAAAACATATTCTCAACACTCCAAGTTTCCATCATCTCTTAAAATAAATTAGAATTCGATCATTACCATGATAGTTCTCCTTATGGTACTATGGGGAAGGATTGTAAGGATGTTACTCCTAAGATTCTTTTTGCTAAACTTAACCAAGGTGATATATCTCATGGATAAGTAAATCCTCCCCTTGCCTATAAACATACGTATATAGACGTATTCCAAAATAACATGTATTCATATAGAGAGGTGATCAATACATTGTGGTAAACCATATATAGTTCCCCATCTACTCCTTGAAAAACTCAACTCTAGTAGGAAAATTACCCCAAGAAGTCAACTCTGTGTTTTTAATAGATGGAGGCATAAACGATTGATGAATATGAGGAAACAAACTAACTAATAGAGATAGTTATCTAGAAAATACCTTCCCACCTTGTTCTTGACCCTCACCGCTTCTAACTATGAAGTCCAGATGAGGAATAATAGTAGTTCATGACTTATATATGTCAAAATATGTGGCTTAATAATTATTTATTGATTTCTAGACATATCCCTTATCCAGGATACCGTTATCACATTTAGATAATCAATAAACTCTAGTGTTGATTATATATAGACTCTTTTTTATATCTTGGAATGTGGGAGTGGAGGATCATGGAAAAAACCTATGTAATGTTTGTCTCCTCATCATGAAAACTCATTGAAAACTGATTTTACAGCGTGTCCATATCAGAAATGGGTGGATGAAACTTTTTCTCTACCAAATTTCAAGAATACTCCCTTATCCACCTTTGATGGAATAGGATACCCTGAACAACATCTCACAAACATCATATCCCAATGTCAGATGATGTTGAGCCCTCTAGATCAACAAGGGGATAATAAGATTAGGTTTTTTATATTGAATCTGGTAGGGCCAATAGTTGATTGGTATAATTTCCTTCCAACAAGATTTGTTAATGTTTGGGAAGAAATTTTTCATTAGTTACTTTAATAATTCAGATCCATGCTGAGGAAAATAACAATTTTTTACTTGAAAAACTACAAGAGTCATGAAAAATAGAGCGTATCTCACTTCATATCCATATGGAATGGTTTGTCCTATTCAACCAACATCCATTTCTCATAAGAGAAATTACCAAAACTCTATACCGAGAATATCCATGATGATTTTCATACCGTTCTAATCCAAATGAAGTATCCTTGTGGGTTATGTTAGCTTGAATAAATGGAATAACATATGGAAGACTCCATTCAGAAAAATCGAGCCAAGTCTCAACACATGCCCTCTGTAGAGGAAAAAATGCTTGGAAAAGCCTAAACTACTCTTTTTACCATCAAACTAGAAGAAGTGACTATTCAATCATTGAAGTAGGTCTCAACCCAAACACCCCTTATATCTAGGACCAAGAACTACAAAATCTCCCTCACCTAGAGGCTATAATAGATCAGTTTTGCCCAATATTTGAGGAATGGATAAATAAAGCACACTACATCCAAAATGAACAAGTACTTAGTTATATCATGGCATACATCGACAATAACATTCTCAATCTTCCATAACCCTAGATTCCTAACGAGGTAAACCTCACCGATCATCCAAAATAGTTCCCTTTTTATAGTAGATAGTGTTAAAACATTCATATTTTCATTGGAATTAAGGATGTTCACCAATGAATGTTCTGTTCTAAAAAAGTGATGATTGATAGTTCCTCAAAGTAGGTGACTCGCATAACCATTGTCCAATTAAAATAATATGGTGATTAGAATAAATTTCCTGCTAGACATGGGTAGAAGTTCAACAGCCGGATAACTTGAATGAGAGTTGACCGTGCTCATGCCCCCTGAGAGCATAACATCATATACCCACAACAGTTTCACCACCAAGTGTGGTGAAACCATATGATTCTCATTAATGTTTAAATACATTATCAAATTAGAAGAAATAGAATTTTAAGAGTCATATTATACTCTAAATCAGGATCTGACACTTTCACATTTCCTCCCGATAATATCTAAAGCATGAGAACCACCACACAAAATGTCAGCCTCATTGGATGAAGAGATCATATTTGGTTTTTTCAACCTGATACACATGGAATACCCTTATCTTAATGATGAATATTACTTAAATTATGAGTTTCCCCCACCTAACTGTGGGATAGGAGGCCAGATGAGTAGGAACTAAGGATATATGGGGGAAAAGGCATGGTAAGACCAAATATTTTGGTAAAGTCCCCTTGGAAGACATATATGTAGTTGAGAGTCATGAAAAATCACTTTAAAAGTCTAGATAGATACATGAAGGTGACCCATAACCATCCCTCTATCATCAACACCTAGTTTTCACATATTATCACCTTATAGAGGTGATATTACCAAACCAATATAGAAAATAGGGAATGATGACATGACCTGTGCCTCTATAAAAATATACTCCCCTGAAATATTCACAAGAACTGGGACCATCTACAATAGAGATCCCCATTCCCAAAATATGTAGTAAAGAGAAATCCTGCCTCAGGATGCACCGAAATTTGGCACAAAAGTGCAAGATTATGAAATTGCTAGCGATTTTCCCATCCAAGATCTCAATCATAGATATGATCCATATTTAAGATGAACTTATAGAGGAATGTGTTTAATCCATCTAGATACCACAAGATTTTAAGACATAATCAACAATAGTGGAGGTTTATTGAGTGGAGACAAGGCCAATAGAGTACCATTTTTCTATCGCATTAACAGATTTAGATCAGAAGAAGGTCATATAGGGATACATTTGGCACCTCTATGTTTCTAGTAGACTCAATAATGTTGAAATTGGTAGGTATCTGATTGATAATGGTTTTGAGATCAGAAATCATTTTCATTCATACCCTTTGAAATTTTGGATTTAGCGAAGGTGATTTTTATCCCAAAAAGACGACAATTCAAGGGTATGAATGGCATGAGAGAAAGCCTCTCAATAAGATCCAGATCAAAACTATATTTGGGGATCTCATATCTAAAACCTAGTTTATGGTTATCCAACAAGAAACTACATAAAATTAAATAATTGGAATTACCTAGATCTATAGACATGTGGTGATACCCACAGCATTCAATCAATGTTTGAAATACCCCATCAATGGAAATGTCACAATACCGGAAGGTGACAGTTTCCCCTTAGATACTTTTGAAGAAACATATGATGAAGCAAAATTATACAAAAAATAATGCAGCCAACTGAAGGTGGATGATTATATATCAGTTACAGCACCCAATGTCTAGGGGACCACCCCTGGAAATTCTTGCAGTATGGTCAACAGAGACTATTTCATTCCCATAAATATTTCTTTGGTAATAGATCTGATCCTAGATTTCCAAAACCATTTTTTTCATAGTAAAAGTGTAAAGGAAAATCATCTCAAAAATATCTATGAAATGACTCTATAAATAGGGGATGATAGTTTCTTTTCTCATGGCCTTTATCACCATGACAGTGACCGAGGTTCAAACATATTACCAACTTCATCTGAAAATGACTCCACAAACATAGAGGTGGAAGAAGTGGAGGATGACATCAAGAACACCCCTCCTTAATTATAAGAAGGTGTATCCATCACCATTAAGGAGATTGGGAATAAAAAATGGGAATAGAAGAAGACTCACGACTTTGGATAGTTTGTTCCACCATGCCTCTGGAGTATAAATACATGTATATCACATTTATAAGGAAAAACCGATATGTGTACACTTGGAATTATATAGAAATTCTAGGAATGAATCTAGATATGAATATATAGAATATTTTCTTACCTGATAACTAGTGAGGCTTCCTAAATTAATTTAAGAGGATTCCCTTCCGTCATTCTTCTAATGTAGAGGCAAATGTTGACAAATTAATCAAATCCAAATTTTTACAGGAAGTGAAATACCCAATATCGCTTCCCAATATCATCCCTTTCAAAAATAATAATGGTAAGATTAGGGTATACATCAATTTCAGAGACCTTTAGCCACATTACCGAAATGATTAATTCTAATTTCCGATCACAAAACTCTTGATCGATGCAATTGTTGGTTTCTAAGCCCTATCATTCATAAATGAGTACTCTGGATACCACTAGATATATATGGCCCCTAATGATGAAGAAGGAACTTCATTTAGAGCACCACAAATTGATATTTTTCTATTAGCTTGTTCCTTTTTGATTAAATAATTATTGCTCTACATATCAATGTGACTTATATCATATATTTAATAATTTTGTTTGAATAATAGTCGAATGCTATGTTGACAACATGATAGTCTAATACTAACAGTGATAATACCACTTCACGGATATTAATGAATTCTTCTACAATCTAAAACAATTAATTATAAAGATTAATCCAATATAATTCACTTCTAGGGTAACATAGGGTAAGATCATTGACTTTCTGGCATGACACTGAGGCATTGAGTTTAGCCATAAAAAGACTAGTGCAATTATAGCAATGCCACCCACTTGGAATCTCCAATAACAATGGGGTGTCCATGGGAACCTTTCATACATTTGGTTTCTTATATCTAACATGATCGAGAAATATATCCCCTTAACCATGATAAAGAATAACGGAATTTCCTATCAATGGGATGAGGACTTCCAAAAATCTTTCAAGAGTCTCAAGAAGTACCTGATGTACCAACCGATTCTATTGCCACTAGTGGAAGGAATGCCACTCATCTTATATGTGTCCACCATGGAATGATCAATGGGAACCCTTACCACACATTAGAATATGTGGTGAGTGAGAATATTCTCTACCACCTTAGTCAGATGATTCTAATAACTAAGGAATGATACTGTGATGTAGAGAGGAACTGCCTCGCACTCATCATTAATGTGCCAGGACCAAGGAATTACATATAGCACCATTAATTCCACTCTTCGTATTGACCTTATCAAGTAACGAATATGTTTTTCCGTTATTACTAGGTTTTTGGAATGATTGGATGTCATTTTACAATAATAATACATTTAGTTCATGTTACAAAAGTCAGTAAAAAAAATTGGCCCCTCTCACTAGCTATATCGAGAGACAAATGATATATATTCCTTTTTATCTCACAATATATCATGTTACCCAATCACAAAATGACTGTGTCAATGCATTGGAGAATGAAGACACGGTCCTGGATGACCCTAATCAAGAGGAAGAAATCGTCCATATTATGCATTGAATAATTGTCTCATAGATCACCATCTATGATGTGAGAGAAATCTACTATGTCAGAATCTTCCCTAATAACGATAAACCGGTATCCACTCTAAGATTGATGGAACCCAAAATCTGTTGCCTCCAAAATTAGATCACCCTGACAAAGTAAGCAAAAATTTAACAGATTCGACTGAATGAGGTGAACTTTACCCTGTGGGATGGTCCAAATGAGCCGAAATCACTCTACAGGTGATGATATGATGGAATCCTTCTTATATTCATAGAAAATAGAGATATTTTCACCATATTGGAAGAATTACATGTGGGATCCTATGAAACTCATTAATATGAGAATAGGAGCACCCAAAAAATTAGGAGGATGGGTAACCAATGGAAAACCATAATGCAAGACTCTTTAGAATTCAACATAAAATATCATGCATGGAAAGCCTATTAAAACTGCAACCATTAACCACAAAAATTTATAAATTCAAATAAATATTCATGGCTATTTATTATATGGGGAATGGATGTTATGGGACTATATCACCCAACTAGAGCTAATAAGTTCAAGTATATCCTTACTACAATTGACTTCTTCTCCAAATGGGATAATGAAATTCTCCTTAAAGAAGTCGAGAATGAAAAAAATAAATAAAATCACATAATTTTATATCATCACTAGTATTGGGGTCCCTCGCTGAATATAGACAGAAATGGCACAAACATTTGTTCTAATGAGTTAATAAAATTATACTGAGATTGTAACATGAATTATAGTCACTCATCTTGCTATCATGTAGTGAAAAATGTATAGATAGAGGAATTTAAAAATACTATACAAAATATACTCTATAATATGGTGATTAAAGATAATAAATCGTAGATAAAAATGTTATTCCATGACTTGTGGGCATACCGTACCACTATGCATACTGCAACATGTGAAACTCCATTTTCATTCTAGTATGAGACTGAGGTAGTTTTACCCATATAAATATATATTCCATCACTTTGGATATCCATTTGCAGAAAATTAATGGATGATGAGAAATCCCAAAAGCAATTTGATGAATTAGAGAGCATCTATGAGAACAAATT
This sequence comes from Viscum album, assembly GCA_963277665.1. Taxonomy (NCBI): domain Eukaryota; kingdom Viridiplantae; phylum Streptophyta; class Magnoliopsida; order Santalales; family Viscaceae; genus Viscum; species Viscum album. The sequence continues at coordinate 1,906,911,004 of OY728158.1, forward strand.
TCATACATTGAAAAACATTGAATTTTATCAGAATCACATCGAACAGGACTTTAATAAAATGGCCGACCTCTAGTCATTCCTCTATGGAGAACTCATATTGGCTCTCTGGACAACAATGATAGCAGTAAAAAATCATCCATAGCTAGAAGCCAAATCTGAATACCCTTATATTATACATAAGGTCTATCACAAGAGAGGTTAATTTATATCCATTATATACATGGAACATATCACACCCCTATCAATGTAGGATTTCTAAATAAATACTTTTCATAGATTTCATCAAGCATCTACTATACTAGATACATGATGATAAACTTCACAAATCCATCCTATAAGTAAGATGTTAAACTATAAAATTTATCTTATAATAAACACATTTTGTTAAAATATATGGATCTCATCATAACCACATGGAGATAAAATGTATCAAACTGTTATAGGAATCAAGTTCAAAAATTTCACAACACCCTTCATCCTTACTATAAGACGATAATCTGATTGGAAGTTGTCCTCACCACATTATTTTAAATTGCATAAAAAGCATCATCTCCCCAGAAATGCTTTTCACGTTTGGTAGATCTATACAAACAAAAGAGGAAATTCACATATCCCTATGTGATATTCAAATCCACATAGAGAATATCCCCATACAAGAACTATGTTTGGCTTTATTTATTCCATCGCAAGATATATAGTGACACCCAGACCACCATTATTTGGTATGGCCCTAATATTTGTTTCCCTCCATGTAGGGTGAACCACGTCCTTACCAAAATATGGTAAATTTCACAACATATGTCCTTACCATTGACATAAAACGTCGCCAATCCCCAACATTCCACTACTTTTATGATGATTCACCCATATCCTTTCCACATGAAGTTAAACTTTATGGATGATGCCTTTTCCACATGACATTAAACTGCATTGGTTTACAAAACTATGTATGCATTTATTCTCATTCGAATGAGATATGTAGGGATGGATGGATCTTCTATCCTAGCCCATCCACTATATGGTAAAAATTCCAATGTCTATCCTCTAATTGTCTCCATGTCATTAGGAACAATTTAAATTCCTTGTTTCGCAAACCGATCATAGACCATGTGATATTATGAGTTTTGGTAATGGTTCTCCACATGTTTCCAAGGCATATAAGTTCATGATAGGCTTATTATGATTCCCCACTACATGATGTTAAACTGTACCTTTTATTTCCTTACTATATGACACTATATTTCACGGGATTCCGTAACTACGTGTTTCTTGATTCCTATCATCATAGGATATGCAGTGACACCGAAATATTAAATCCCAAGCTTAACTACAATAATCAACATAAAAATGCCTCCTAATTGTGAATGGGTCAAATATTCACATTAATTTTTCTCAAGAAATTTGTGTGTCATGATTCTTTTCATATCAAGATATATAGTGAAACCTGAAACTCCAATCCCAGGACCATCTACAATGATCAATTGGAATAATTCCTCATATGTGTATGGGTCAGACCTTCTTAGAGTTTTTCCCATTCAAGAACTACAAGTGGCTTGAATTCTGCCCTCACTAGTTTCCTAGTGACTCCCAAATCTTTGATTCTTTGGTCCATCCATGATAAAAAAAATATTCCACCATCCTTAAATACATGTAACACATAAGAAAGGAACATTATCCAACTGTACTGGGGTTGAGTCATACCATTTTATTTGTCCTACTTATGAATAGGATTTGTATATGGACTACTTATTCATAATATATCTTGTACAATTTTAAATGTTGGTTACCATATCCATATGACATGATGTTAAAATTAAAGGAAAAAATATGTCCTAAATGCATGATGTCAAACTACAAGGAAAATATCCTACTCATAGGAAATTATAACTACATTTAAAATACATCCCTACTACATGAAATTAAAGCATGTAAACCATCACCCATTTCCATACCTTATCAAAGGACCATGCTAGCCTAACCCTAATAAACCAGAGTTCAAGGTGATTTCATCATCTTTAAAGTACCTCAATCCATAAATAACACTTCACACCTTGAGTTCCTTGGGTTTCCACAATCCTTTAATACCCCTTGGAACTGAAAATAGATCTCTCTATTGGACAATGATATCAATGCATAAGGGATTAGACCTACCAACCAAAGACATATTTAATCTTCAAGAAGGGATTTATAATCCTTGTTAGCCTTAAATCAAAATGGAGGAACTCAACACCTCAGTTTTTGTTGGGTCATACATGGCATGATTGTACCGTATCATTTCTCGAGACATTAGAATCATGAGCTTGATTTACTATATTCTCATCTCTAGATCAAAATGATGTTGGATTAATCTAGAACATGGGTACACTAAGTGGGTTCTTGTATATCATTCCCTCATATTATATCCATGTGTATCATGAAATTACACTGCATTCACTTTAGTTAAATATTTATAACTGTAACCTCTAGCCTTTAATTTTTAGAATAGAAATACTTTAAACTGGTAGAGAAATAGGCACAAAATGTTTCAGGTCCAAAACCTAAAAAGAGTATTTTGAGAAAAATTAAAGTCTCCGCTCACTAAAATATTCATCTCCAGAGTTTAATTAAAAATTAAGGCATAAATAAAAGTGTCATAAATGACATAGGTTCAAAATCTTGGACCTATTAAATGAAGAGTTATGCTCATTGGACCCCCCCAACCAAGAAAAAGTTACTGTAATTGTTTGACACATATCCTTGTCATTGTTCCATATTCACCAAGTTGCAGGATAGATTTTATGTTACTCTCTCCATTCTTGAATATTATATTCCCGTTAAATCTAAAATAATGATTTCACATCCATAAATCACTACAATATTCAATACCCTATAAAAGGTTACCCAAATTTAAGGGACCCCTTATTTTACTATGCATGTATGCATATGGCTCTTGCAATTACGGCTATGGCCATCAAAAAAATGAGTCACTATGAAGAAAGAGAATTATGATCCTTGTGATCCCAAGAACAACTATGGAAAAAATCAACACATTAGTGTGTTATGGACTATTCCTAACATTATTGTCCCACACCATCCTCAAGACCGGAACACTTTGGATCATGATTTAAAATCCCAGTACCTAGACTATTCAAGAGTATTAAACATCCTCACAGATACATCACAATGTTTTGTACCCTTTCTCAAATTAAGGATGTTTCACTCCATTCATGAAACTGTTTATGGACCAAATACCATGATTCAAAACCATAGGGAATTAGGATCAAGCTTCACAATTAAAGCGGTGAACCACCCTTGGATGCCAGAACCCTTCCTAAATAGCCTTTCGTTCCATACCCAACCATATTACATGGATGTTTGAGTTTTCATAAATCATTCATGGACCTTATGAATGTGTATAGTTCATCTTTTCTTGACCATTATTTCGATGCAAAAGTGCTTTTACCAACAAAGTAATGGCATATAATCCATGAAAGAATGGAACCCCAATCTTTGTGAGCCCTGGTAACACTATGGTGGAACCCAACTCATCATGGTGTTATGGTTCATCCCCAATATGATGTCTTCCCCATCCCATATTCACTGACTCAAAATTTTTGGTTATGAATTACATCAACCACATTGCAACTATCTATATTGAAAAAAAATATCAATTATTTCACCATCAACTAATATAATACCCATTAATCTTCGATGAACCTTGGTTAAAAGTAGAGACACCTCAAATTGAAAATTATTCTAATGCATAATGGATTTGACCTACCAACCATAGGCACCTCCTCCTGGCAAGAAATGAGCTATAATCGTCATGTTCCTCAAAAAATCCATGATAGAACTCAACATTACCAGGGTGTTCTGGGACATTCCAAGCATTTTTGAACCATATTCTATGATCATAAATCATGTCCTGGTAGAAAGATCTTAAAATAAATTTCATTTCAAGGTCTGTTCAAAAAGACCCTAAACTAAAAAAATATAATGTATTAGCTAAAATACCCTAGAAACTGATAGATGTTCCAAGGCAGAAGGCCTTAAACTACAATGATATAAGGTATAATATAAAATAACCTAAACTATAATGATAGAGCATATGAGCTAATATTCCCTAAACTAAAATGATAGGTGTTATGAACTAAAATATCCTAAAATACGACACAACCGCTATTTTCTCTTCATGTCCATTTAATTATCCAAAAGAAAAATAAATTTCCCTTTATGTCTTACAAATATTCTACCCAATTGTCTTTCTATGAGTTTTGTAATTTCAGGATAACTGGTGCATGTATATCATTAAATAATCTTATGTTTTTGGGAAATCATGATAATTTTTAAGAAAATAATGTTATGATATAAGTATTTTTGATTCAAGAATTTAGGTTTCCTTAATATTATACAAAGGATAGCTATTGTTGATGATTCATCTGACATCAGATAAAAAAATCAAGTACATAATGATTAATAGGGAAATGTACAAAGAATTTAATTTTAAATTGATCTATTCATTGGTGACATAAAAAATAAGGAATCTTGACATATCATAGTCTCTCTCATGAACATACATGACAAGGAAAAGATAAAAAATTACAATCCCATCACAACATGTTCTTAGATAATTACTTGATATCAAGAAGGCTCTACTCCAAGTATGTATCATGTTTTTTAAATTGATCAATATATTTGGTCTCTACCTCTATTGTCTATTGAAACTCCTCTAACCAAGAAATTATGTCAAGTCTATCTTTCTTTAACATGTCAACAAATCCTTGGTTCTTCCACAAAAGTTTCTATGATATCCGACCTATATTCTGAAACATGGATAGCTCTACCTGAATATGGATAATTTTATACTATAGATGATTTATTTTACCTTTCCCAGCACAGACTAAATCTTTGTGAGAAATCACATCTTTCGTAGGCTAGGAAGCTTCCTTTAACGATTCATCCCAGTCTTGCTTCACTAAAGTGGAATCCTTCAAGGATACAACCCTTGAATCAAGGGCACTCTTTTGATACCTTAGATAAATCACATACTTCACTTATCCATTAAGAGAGGTATAGTAAAAACCATCATAACCATGGGATTTGAACATAAACCAAAGTTCATCCAACCGGTCCTTTAACCCGTGTTATTTGAAACTAAAGTATAGATCTTCCTCCACAATTACACCTGCATCAATAGGTAAGATGATTTAGTTCCGAGTCCTTGATGTAAGACCATCCTTGTAGTAAGTATATATTTTGTAACTAAGTCACTATGAGGAGGAGACATGGTCATAATATTTGATAAAGAGGGAAGGGAGCCGACCTCCACATTATTCGACCCAATTAGAGGAATCCCTGAGGAAAAAGGTACTGGATGTCCGATATTTGAGGGGAAGACACAACAAATGGCACATGGGTTTATCAGAAAAAGAATAAATGGTATGATGTTAGAAACTAACCAATAGATATGACTGATGTTAGTACATACCAACCAAAATTTCATCACTAGTGATGTATGTTTCCCTGGACCCATACTAGGCTGAAGAGGTGACAACCACTTATTATGAGTGACTTCATGAAATTTCCGTTGTCATCCCCAAAGATGTGATTTTATCACCACCCTTCAGGGATGCGAGAAAAAATATAATTTCAGGCAATGGGAAATAAATAAAAATAGTGTCATGTTTTAAAAAATAATTTACCATCTCCAAAACTCGCTTCCATCAAGGACAACATAGTACAAGAATAGGTACATGGGTCAGTATCCTTCAAACGCGCATCCACCCATGCCAGATCAAGGGGTCTGATCACCGAGACATCTAAGGAAAGAAACAAGCATGGTTAAGCTATCACCACAACCATATCTACTATTTGATGGGCAGGTATCGATATAAATGATTCCACCAAATAAACTAGGTTTTTATATACTTATGGGTGGATAGAATCTATTACAAGATAGACTGATGGAGAACTTCAAATTTTTGGAAAATCATAATGTTTTCTCCTGATAATAAAAAACAAGTGAAGAGTGAAATTCCATACTTACTTGAGGGTTTTAGATGAGAGGAATATGAAAATTTCGAGCACATCATCTTCCCCTTCCCTTCAAGGGAATTCCCCCTAGAAGGCACTGAAGTTGAGGTCATCATTACAAAAAATTGAATCACTACCCTCATATGGGCTAGTCAACCTAGGGAGCCCTCATCATCAGTCCCACGACCACTACCAAATTCATCCCCAATAGTTGTACTATGAGGATAGTGTATGGGGGATATTAGGACTGGAAGGGGTCCTATTATATCCCACTACATTAACAAAATCACAAAGGATGTCAATATGGTTAAAATAACACCATGAATCTTTAATCATAATAATGAGTCCAACCTTACTACTTCTTCAGCAATAGGGTATCCCTAAATGTCAATGAAAATTTATAGTGTTCCTCAAATGAAAATTTTTTTGGACCAAAGGGGAAAAAAAAATCTACCCCTGATAATTTCCAACGTTACGACAAGGTATATAAAAAAATATTTAACCAATTTAGATTGGTATCTGAAATTCATTCCCATAGGGGTGCTGACATTGGTGAAACCTTACAAAGGTAACTCTAATTAGCGTTGAATACCCAGAAGCTCTACCTGGTCGTTCTACACTCTCCAAGATATTTACTGTCAAGATACAACATGAAATGATAATGCTGACATGACATCATCCTCTGGTACTACACTCATTTCATTATCATCAGTTTGTGCTTCTACTAAAGATGAGGGTAATGGAAAATACCTTATTTCCTTATAGGGTTATTTTAGAGTTGTCATTCCTCTTGAAGCAATCTATTTTTTAAGACATGGATTTTCCTCAGTAGCTGGTGGTAAATGGGAAGATTTACATACCAGTTTAGTTAATTTCTCATTAGGGTATGAGCATATCCAAATATTAGCATAACCCCAGGACAAACCAATATAGGCACTATAGGGAGGGAGGTTTATCTCCGCTTGAATATTCTCCCTCATAAATCTAATACAATATTGGCAAGCCACTATTTGTTTCTATTCATAATGAACATGAATTTGGTAGGGAAATATTGATTTGACACACAAAAACTGATGGATGAACAAGTATGGTGCATACCATTCATAGGGGAGGTGTCCATCAATGCAAGTGTAAAGGATTCACCTATAGAGTGATAATATATAAGCCCAGGACTTAAGGCTAGACCTTCGGTTATCAACCGCATTTCCAATGGGCAATAGACCATATGGATTGAAGGAGAAGCAGTCATGTTGAATGATAAATGCCCTAATCTCCCAATCCATTGGTGTAATATGATTCATCTATCTAATATACTATAAAAATGGGTTGAAGTAGAAAATGGGGATGTTATTAATGTTTAGGAATTCATATCCTCCTAAATGAGCCCCCATCCGACCCCATATAACATGGTCGGGGCTCAAGATTCTATAAGGGGACTTTCCCCCTATAAATATGGTGTACAAGGTAGTAAAATTTTTCCAACACACGGTTTGATTACCTTTCACGCTGCCTGCCTACCCTGGAAGTAACGATCATAAAAGTGGTGACATAAACTCCACCCTTTTTATAACACCCTGATCTTTTGTAAAATATTTTTTTTGAATTATTTTAATCTTTATGATATTTTTAATTTCAGGAAACTCTAATTATAGCTTCAATTATAAGAAAAAACTATTTTTATCTTCCATTTCACACAATACCATTTTAATAATTCAATATATAAAATACTAAGATTATCTTCCATGACATGAAACACAATTTTTTTCTTGTGTTATATGAAATGTGGATTTCATTCAATAGCCAACAATACACGCTAGACCATGTTTTAACATACTAAAAAATACTATTAATATTATTTTTAAAATATTTCTAATGTTTTCACATCTCTATTTGGATTAATGTTAGAAAAAAAAATAAGATTTTAACATGTGAATAAAATAAACCCTTTTATCTAGAAATAAAAGTCAGAACTATTTGAGAATAAATATATTACTTTTCTAAGAAAACTATTTTCTTATATAGAAAAACCATTTTATCACAATAAATTAAAAAACCCATTATTTATTAATTTTTTAATATATTATATAATTAATCAAAAACTTTTACTCCCATCCAATGTATTTGATAGACATATGATAAGAATAAATCTAATTTTATGAATTAAAGGATATATTTTTCAATGAGGCAATTTTACCACCTTTTAATGATGAACTCATATTAAATATGATTTTTGACACTTTAATAATTTTTATTTTAAAAAATAAACTTCATTTTTGAAATCTTAATATCAAAATTTACTTCGTTTAAATTTTTGAAAGATAAATTTTTTGATGAATTGTGAAGAACATTTAATTTTAATTAAAAATATCCTTTTCATCTTATTTATTTAATAAGGATAAATTATATTTTTCATCGAATTTACTGTTTTATTTGATAAATATACAAAACAATCCTATATAGGTAATTAAAATAAATTCCACTATGAAATTGGATATAAAAACATAGCATACTTTTAATTATTTTTACTTACAAAACCCACATGGTCATCCCGTCTATGAGATTAGATTTAAATTAATTTCTGCCACCTCGGTGACTAAAATTTGGAAAAATGTATTATATATTTTAAATACAAAAAATTTATATTGTATAATGAGTTCAACACAGTTTTTGATGAAAAATATTTTTGAATGTAATTAAAATTAATAACAACAATTAAGGTAAAATTATGCTTTATAAGGGACTAAACGTTAAAATTAATGGCCAAAATAGACTAGAAACTTGTGAAAACCACATTGGATGGATTTATTTCGAACTTATCGGTCATTATATGAAATTGGACCCATTAATGGATCCACTAGACATGTAGAAAACGTCGGTGAAATTCCATTATCGAAAATTTACCTGAATGACACTCCTCATCCAATATATAAGGAATTGATCCCTCCCACTTATTCACAACTCTCAAAAAAATTCCCTCCCAAATTCTAATCAATGAAGCTCCAGAAATCCCTCCTTTAATCTTATAATCCATCCATTAGGAATAAATCCATCCAAGGATGCTCTTTGGTGTAAACCAAGAGGTTTTACCCAAAGAAAAGGTATACATCTTCTAGCTCCCTTGTTCTATTTTCCTTATCCACCCCTTCAAATATTTTTATTCCATTATTATATGATAAAATAAGTGTCCTAAATATACTGATAATTTTTTTAAATGGATATACCTACAATTTCAAAAATTTCTATGTAATTGGTTAAAAAAATACCATTCTTTTGTACGGTGAACTACCACCTCACAAAATAATGTGGTTCAATTTTCATTTACCACCTATCATGGAAGTAAATTTTGATGGAAAATAATATTTATATGATATATATGATATTTAATATTAATTTGTGCTTATATAATTGTTATAAAAACCACATCTTCATGATTTTTATTTTTTAAATATGATTACTTCATTTGTGTATGTGTGGGCTATCACCTCCTAAATGAGATGTGATTCGTTCACAATTTACATAGAATGTATTAAGGCTGGGATTAATAAATTTATATGATATATATGAAATAATAATTCTATCGTAATTATATTATATATATATATGTACATATTTCATTTATATTTTCTCTTTCAATAGGACAGTAACACGAAAACAACATTCATTCGTAAATACGACCTATCGTCTCCATAAACGATGTATTTCATTTTATATTTGTATCTTTTAAAAATTAATATAAATACTTATGTACTAAATATATTTCATATTTATATCATTTTTTACATTTTGGAGATTATTATATAACTCCAAGGACAAAAAATATTTCCAATCAAAACATAAGACAAAAACTAAGCGATTATTACCCAAAACGAAACAGTAACATTGACTTGTTAATAAACATTTAATTTTAAGTCCTAATAAATTTTATATCATATTATATATAATAATATATTACATTGGTAGATTTATAATAAAAATATATTTATTATATATTATTGTTTAATTATTACAAATATAGTCAATACTTAAGGTAAATGAATTTCATCTCACTTTTTAATTCCATGAGAAACATGCCATGTTCATCACTAATTTATTTTTTTAGGTGTATATAATTTCCATGAAGGTATTATATGTTAATTATACATATATTTATGGATATTAAAAAATCTATTTTATGGTAATTATTTCATGGTGTTTATGGTTCCAATGTTATCAAATTCGTTAAGTAATTTTGTCTCACTTTTCCTTCATAAAGATACCTTCCTTGTTATGGACCTATATTTTTATATGGGGTGTATAAAATACCATTTGTAATATTATACAATGAATATCCTTACGTTAATGATATTTTAAGCTTCATGTAATGTTATTATTTCTTTTGGATTTTGATTCAATGTTACAAAATAGGCCACAATTTATTTTAACAATCTCACCATTTATCGGGATTGTTTATGATTATGATTCCATTGAAAAAATAAAATGATACATGTCACAAGAGAACTCCAGAAAATTTATTTTCATCTGGATATCTAGGATATATTCATTTATCTGTACTATTTTCCACTATTTTTTACATAAGATAATTAAGAATAGTTTTATGAAAATCATACATTATTTCTAATTTCAATTAGATATATATATTCATTCAAAAATATTTATTATAAATTGTTTAAATTTTTTAATAGTTTTTTTAATGTAAAATTTTAACCATGTTTTACAATTTTTTATAATTGTTTTAAAATTAATATTATAGTTCTTTTCTGAAAAATGAACTTTTTATAAACTTTTAAGGTGAAAAATGAATGTTTGAAATGTTCAGAAATACCCTCGGTCATCATGACCATTTCCTTTAATCATCTTTTGTATGTTCACATGGTGATTTTTAAATAATGTGTTTTCCTAATATTCTGAATATTTTTTAATTTAAATGTATTATTATATTTTTTTTCATGATTTCATTATGATTTTTGAAGTTGTTTTCTAGGAAAATGGTTTTCAAAACACTTTCAAGCTTCCCTTATAGGTTTTCAAAAAAAAAGTTTTTCAACATGTTTTTAATATTATTTTATATTTTTTAATGGAAAATAGTTTTCAAAATGTTTTCAAGCATCAATTATATGTTTTTAGAGAAATATATTTCAAATTTTTTTCAAGATAATTTTTTAAGCTTCCAAGGAAAACATTTTTCGAAATGTTTTCAAGTTTCCTTTATAATATTTCAAATGAAAAGTTTTTAAAAAATGTTTTATATTTAAAAATAGTTTTAAATTATTTTCAAATATTACTTTATATTTTTTCAATAGGTTTTTCAATGATAATTATTTCATTTTCTTCAATCATTCTTTATGATTTTTCAATCTTTTTTTATATGTTTTCAATTTTTTTTCTAAGAAAATGGATTTCAAATTGCTTTGTTTTTTAAAAATAATTTTCAATAGAAGAAAATATATTTTCTTCAAGAAATGATTTAAAATTAATTATTAAATATTTATTTATATGAAATTTATTTTAATATGGTTTCATAAAAATGTTTTTCAAATAATGGATATCTTATTTAAAAAATGTTCTATGTGACATTTCAAAATCCTTCTCCTTCTAAGATGGCAAAATTTTTATATTTTATTATTTACTAAGGATATTACCCAGTAATACAATTCATATTGTTTATTTAATGGTTTATATTTTTATGGAATTATATTTATGACACTCGTTTATCTTCCCCGAGTTATATGATCTTAAAACCCACTTTCTTTCATGTGTTACTCATGGATGAAATGATTATAAAACCTATAAATTTCATATAGGTTATGATATGATTAAACATTTATGATACCCATTTAATTTCATGGGTTATTATATGTTGTTTATGAAACCCATCTCTTTTTATGGATCATGACAAGGTGTATGTTTAATTATCTTGTGGTGTGTGTATGTTTGTAAGATTTTGTTCTATGATGGGTAGGATCTATATATCCCCGAAATGAATTTGGTAAATATTTATATCTCACGAGACAGTGACAGGAATCAGGTCGATGGGCTTAATCAACTATGTGATGATGGGGAAACCTGTTCCACTATGGGAATATAGGGAAACCCAATCCACTATGGGAAGATGGGGAAACCCTATATACTATGGGAAGATTGGGAAACGTAATACCTTTCATGGAAAGGACTACAATTGGGGATAGTGATATGTCCCACCCAGTAGGTGTAGTGCCCATGAAGTTCCATAATATGTTTTTTGAAATGATCCTTGACCTATGGGGATTAATTTCACATGTTTATGTGCCTTCCTCAAATTCAATATCTTATGCCTTTGATATGATCGCAAGGCTCATGTTCTTGATTATCTTATGATTCATTACTTATGGTCTACTAATATTTATGCCATGATTCAGGTTTATAATCTTTGATGTGAGGGTTATGATCTTTTAATGTTATGATCATGTTCTCATACCCTTATACTCATGTTTATGCATACATATCTCTATTGTTTACCCTTACTGAGCATATGGTCTTACACATTTTTAGGTTTTTTCCCTAGGTTATGAAGATATATTTTATGGATGATATCTCTAAGAGGTTTTCAAGTCATGGAGAACATATTCATCAATAATTTAGCTCACACATGTATGAGTTTTTATGTTTCCAAGTTTCCAAAGGCACTGAACTAATATGGTCTTTATGCACATATTTTTGCAATGTTTTAATTGTTCCATAAAAATGATGTAATGTCTTTGTATGTTATTATTGGGTTGTTATATTTGATATCAGAGATATCGTTTTGTAAATATTTGTAAACTAATATTTGAAAACTTTATTTAGATGCCTATGGTTATTTAGAAGTATATTTCTAGGGGTGTATATTTGGAAAAGTCTAAGGATGCGTTAATGTTTAGGAAAATTTCATGAAATTTTGGTGAAGGATAGAGTGATTGGTTTACTATAATTGCATCCCTGTATGAATACTATAAGTGGATGTGGATCTGTTATAAATGTACCGAGGGGAGATAACTCCAAAAAGGTGTGTCAAGAGTAACTCGAGTGTAACTTGGTAAATGACAACAATCCTTTATAAAGACCTAGATTGACACTCCAGGGGGATATTCTTCAGGAATTAACAAACTCTTTATATTTAACCAAGAAGGATTTAAGTAGAAAATGACTATGAATAAACTAGTATAAACATATGGTTTGATAAAATAAAGAATTGAGAGCCATGATTGAGACATAATATAAGTGATTTTTCATCATGAAAATGTGGTTTCCATTATGATAAATGTTTCACACAATATTATTTATGATTTTAATCAATGGAGGGAACCATAAGGAAATGGTTTCTGGTTGAATGTGATTTATATTTTGATGAGTAAAAACCAAACGGGGTGATCACTATAGTGAAGGATATTGTGATCACGCCTAATAAGTTTTCACATAAGATAATTAAGAATATGTTCCTTAACCGACTCTTGGACTCACCAAAGAAGAGAATGAAAGAGTAAACTGAGAGTATGGGTAGTGGAGACCATTGAGAAAAGAATATTTAGTGTCCTACACATCTATAATGTGGAAGGAATCACCAAAGTGAAAGACTTAAAAAACATGTATATGTTTTGAATATGAAAAATAAGGACATAAAGTAAGTAATTATAAAGGAAGAATGAAGAGTTCAGATAAACAAAATGGATGGGAATATTTTCATTCCTAATAAATAATTTATGATTAAATGTTTAAATGTGGAATTAATGGTAATTATGAAAATAATTTTTCCATGTTGAAATATCGAGAAGAGAATCTACAAGGTTGTAAGAGTTATGATTATATTTCTACTAATAATGATACTACATGTAAAATTTGAAAGGAAAGAGGTAATATGTAATAGGATGATGAATTGTTGAAAATTGATGATGCATGATGTGGATTAACCTAAGTGTTTATGCTTTTGGATTCAATAATTATGAGCATTGAAATATATAAGGATTGTCAACTTTTGATATTTCATTGTGTATTTAAAAAAAACTATATTGGGTAGTTCTTATAGACTAGAAAAGTGACTTAATGGAAAGTTTATATTCATCGGACACACATTATTAAGGTAAATATAACCCTTAATATATTAATAATGTTAAGATAAATATATTTGGATAAAATTCATGTTGGATATCAATAAGTGAAGTAGACAGTACAGATTACCATGGACTGATAAAGGATATGTTGAAAAATAATTTTGTGTTATCATGGATGGAGTTCATAGATTTTTTGTATTTAATGAATATATCCAATAAAATTTAGAATAATAAAATATGAATGATTTCAATAAGGATGTATCGTAATTTATGTGATTACCATGTTTCTAGATAAAACATAATAATCGTATTAACATGTTTCGATTGTGACAACTAAGATATACTTTGTGTTATAAGGGAACAATGTTAAGCTAATTCAGAGACCGTATTAATAATGTTTTAGATTTTCATCTTCCAAAAGATTTATAAGGTTATACATTTATGGGATCGTTTATGTCCATATTTGGATGAGGTTTTAGAGATTATATTATTATCTCTCCATATGTATATTTATGCATATTGGATAACTTATGATAACCTTCTTTTGTGATATATGGGATGTCCTATCATTCTATATATGGATCTCATGATCTACTAATGCTTCATGAATGAAAAATTCACCATAATTACATAAAATAAGAGATTAACTGGAAACTAATAAAGGAACATCAAAGGGTTAAATTTTTGCAAAGTCATGCAAGTTTATATTTAAATGAAAATGTTTCAACTTTAGGAAAAAAATTATAGAAATAAAATATTATGTCGATACCTTAATTTTTGTTGAACTGATTTCCTTTTAAATCACCTCATATTTATGAATTTTAGGCCCCCAAATTTCCATTTATTATTCACATTCAATCAATATTCTTATATGTGGAAAACTAGATATGTGTTACTCTGGGAAACTCTTATATTACCAAATTTTCTTTTTAAAATGATGTTTTAGGATTCATTATTATTATATGGGTTTCTATGAATTGTTATTTCAAGAATTAAACCTTTAATAACCTAAAATAATTTTGAGGGTGAAATTCATTTTAAGGGGGATATAATGCAACACCCTGAGATATTGTGAAATATGTTTTACGAATTAATTGAATATTTTAAAAAATTTCATTTCATGAAACAATAAATATATCCTATGTTATATGAAAGAACTATGTTTTACTCGAATTTCATGCAAAAAAACCTTCATCTTTAACTACACTCAACACATTGACTTGCTATTTGTACGTGCAATAAATTTTTTGGCTTGTGTTACACGCAATATCGATTTGTTTTGATAACCTATGTTACACAGAAGACCTAGTTATTTCGAACTACAACATAATATTAATATTTTTATTAAAATATTATTATAGTTTCCATATATAAATTATTATGGAATTTATGAAAAAATATTATATAAACATGTGAATAAAATTATCCCTTTTAGCTAGAAATTAAGGTTTTAACTATTTTAATAACAAGAATTTCATTTTTAAGAAAAATAATTTTCGTTGTAAAAACAAAAATTTATATCAAAAAAAATAAAACAGAAAACTAATGATTAATTTTATTAATATATGATATATTCAATAAAATATTTTTACACACATCTAATAGATTTTATAGGCATAAGATAAAAATAAATCAAATTTTATGAGTAAAAAGAAATATTTTTCAAAGAGGTAATTTTACCCCCATTTAATAGTGAACCCATTTTAAATATGATTTTTAAAACATTTATATTTTTTATTAGAAAGTAATAAACTTCATTCTTTAAATAAAAATATGAAAATTTACTTTGGGTTTATTTTTGGAATTTTCATTTATTGATGAATAATGAAGAACACTTAATTTTAATTCAAAACTACTATTTTAGCAAAATTATTCGTAAGGATAAATTGAAAATTTTGATTTATTTTAATTTTAATTAGATTAAATATAAAGAAAATTAGTCCATTGTATGTTATTTTACTCATTTTTACATTGAAATTGGATATAAAAACATAGCAATCTTTTGAATGTTTTTACTTTAAAAACACACATTGTCGTTCGACCCGTGGGATTAAATTTAAATTAATTTTTTCCACTTCTATGATTTGAATTTGTAAAAATGGATTCCATATTTATAATACTAATAATTTATAATTTATAATGAGGTAATTTTATTTTTTTTATCAAAAATATTAGTGAATGTAATTAAATTTAATGAAAAAATGAAGGTAAAATTAGGCATAACAGTGGACTAAACCTTAAACATAAATAACGAAATGACCTAGAGTCTTTTCAAAAATACATTTTATATCAATATATAGAACCTATAATCCCTTATATATAATGGTGAATATTTATTTAGCCACATGAAATCGGAAAAATGTTGTTGGAATTCCCTTTTAAAAAATTTTCAAGAATGCAACTCCTCATCCACTATAAAAAAGAATTCAACCATACCACTTATTTTAGACCCATAAATCAATTTTTATCAATGAAAATATTATAAAATAATCTACCAAAATTCATCTATTCATACTATAAACAACCATTTTTTCATAAATCCATCAAAGCAAGCCCTTTGGTGAAAACCTAGAGGAGTTACCCAATGAAGAGGTAACATCCTTCCTCAACATCCTTTGTATTATTTTCATTATACACACCATAAAATATAATTATTACACACATATATGATAAATTAAGTATTATAACTATTATTATATGTTTTTATATAGGTCATATACCTATAATTACACACAATCCATCTAATTGGTGAAAAACTTACTGCTCTAATGTAAGATGAACAACCACCTCGAGAAACTATATTGTTAATTTTTCATTTATCACCTCTCATGGTTGGACATTATGATAAAAAATATATTTTTAAATGATATATATGATATTTATTATGAATTTATTCTTATTTAATTATTATATAAAAAATAACTTAATTATTTCAATTTTTTGTATATAGGATAACTTCGTTTTTGGATGTGTGGACTTCCGCCTCCTTAAATAGATGTTGTTCCTTCACACATTACATGAAATGTATTAAGGATATGTTTATAAAAAATATATGATATAAATTAAATAAAAAAAATTTAATTATATTATTTACATATACATATACATATATTTCATTTACTTTATTTCTTTCAATATGACAATAAAACGAAAACAACGTTCTTGCATACATACGACCTGTTGTCTCAATTAACGATGTATTTCTTCTGATATTTGAATATTTTATAGATTAATAACAATAATTATATAATAAATATAAATTATGTTTATATCATGCTTTACATTCTGGATATCATTATATAACTACGAGGACTAAAAATATAAAAAATCAAAACACGATAAAAACAAAGCAATTATTACTCGAATCATAACATTAATAGTGAGGGTTAATAATAGGGTAATATAAAGTCATAATAAAATCATATATGGTATTATATTTAAGATTATTTTTTTAGTATATTTATAATAAACTTATATTTTTTATATTAGAGTTTTTACTGAGTATGAAGATATTCAAGACATCAGGTAATGGAATTTCATCTCACTTTTTTTTCTTTGAGATACATGTCATGTTAACCAATAATTTCTTTTGTGTGGTGTATATACTGACCGTGAATTTATTATATGATCAATATAGTAAAATTTATGTTTATTTAGATATAAATTTAATGATATTTATTTCATGGGTGTTATGGTTCAAAAGTTTCCAGATCGGTAAAGTAATTTTATCTCAATTTGCCTTCTTTGAGATACATATTGTGTTATTCTTATAAACATTTCTAGGGGTTTTATATAAATCCAGTTGTCATTTTATACCATGAATATAAATAATTAAATTATATTTTAATATTCATTTAATTTTATTCTTTCATGGGGATCAATATTCAATGTTACCAAATTGGTAATAATTTATTTCTAAAATATCATCATCTATCGATATTGTCTATTATTATTCTTTAATTGATGAAATATTTTGATCTATATCTCAAGATCACTTTTTAATATTCCTATCATATATATATATATATCAATGTGAAATTCTATTATTATTTTCATTTATCCACTCTTTGGTACTTATGAAAATTAACAGACTGCTTTCATGAAAATGTTACATTATTTATCCTTTCAGTCAGAAATCTATGTTCTTTGAAAACAATTTTTTCCTAAAAATTATTTTTAAAAAAATTTACTTTGATCTTTAAAGGGGATTTTTATTTAGGTTTTACCTTTTTAAAAATGGATTTAATAGGAGTCTTCTTTTCATTTTACGATCAATGCACTTTTCTAAAATTTTAAGGTAAAAAGAAATGTTTGGAATGTACAGACATACCTATCATCAGGATTGTAATTTCAATTAATATATAATTATACTTATACAAGTTCATTTTTAATTTAAAATTTTTCATACTATTTTAGATTTTTTTTAATTTGAAGTGGTTCTCAATGAATAATGTTTTCAAAATTTTTTAATGCTTTATTTATGTGTTTTCAAGGTATTTCCAAAAAATGGTCTTCAAAAAATTTTCAAACATCAATTATAAGTGTTCAAAGAAATGGTTTACATAAAAATTTTAGGTCTCATTATTTTTTTAATTTAAAATGGTTTTAAATCCATTTTATTCATCCGTTATAAGTTTTAAAAGAAATAGTTTTCAAAATATTTTCTACATTTTTATTTGTTTGTTAACACATAAAATGGTCTTCAAAACATTTTCCTGATTCCTTTATCAATTTTCAAGGTATTTTTTTTCAAAAATGTTTTATGTTTTAAAATAGATTTTTATGATTTTAAAATATTAATTTATATGTTTTCATCAGGTTATTTTTAAAGAAAATAATTTCCATGTTTTCAATCATTATTTATGTGTTTTCAAGGTGTTTTGAAACAAAATGTTTTCATAATATTTTTAGTACTCTTTTATAAATTTTCAAACATATTTTAAAATAAAAAAGTGTTCAAATTTCTTTATGTTTTAAAAGTAATTTTTCAATGTGAAAATGATATATCCTCAAGAAAATTTTAAATTATATTATAATGATTTCTCATATGAAAAGGCATTTGAAATGGTTTTTTAAAAAGGATTTTCAATGTAAGGAAATATTACATAAGAAACGTTTTATGTGATATTTCAAAATTATTCCATGTATATGATGACATAAATTATTATAATATATTATTTTCTAGGGTTACGATCTAATAATACCTTTCCTATTGTTTTTATAGTTGTTTATGTGTTAATGGAATGATGTTTATAACACCCATTTCACTTCCACAAGTTCTAAGCTATTGAAAAATCATTCCTTTCAGAGGTTTATTATAGGATGAAGTGATTATGTTTACTATATATTATTTATATGTTATTATTTGATTAAAAATTTATGATACACATTTTATTTCATAGGTTATGATATATTTTTATAAAACCCTTATCTTTTTATGGGTCGTGAGATGATTCAAATTTTATTATCTTATAGAACATATATGTCGGATTTCTTTATATGAAGGTTGGGAAATATATCTCCCTACAGTGAATTATTTAAAGATTTATGTCTCATGAGATAATAATAGGATTCAATTCAATGAGATTAATGTACTATGAAATGTTGGAGAAAACCCTATCCACTACGGGAAAATAGGGAAACATGGTCCACTATGGGTATATGGGGAAACCCAATCATTTATTATGAAAGGACCATGATTAGGTATGTTGTTATCTCCCACATAGTAGGTGTAGTACCAATTAAGTCCCATGATAATTTTTTGTTGATGAAACTTGACTTATAGGTAATAATGGGACATATTTATGTTCTTGTCTAATATTCTATGTCTTATGCCTTTAATATCCACACATGGTTCAAGTTCATGATTATCTTATGATTCATGCCTTATGAATATATCATATTTATGGAATTATTCTTGTTTATAATCATTAATATGGAGGGTTTGATGTTAAAATGTTATGATCATTCTCTCATACCCTTATGCTCATGTTTATGGTTGCAGAACTCCCTTATTTACCATTACTAATCATTTGAGCTCACCCCTTGTTATGTTTCCTTCCCCTGATAATGATGATATATTTTATGTATGATATGTATAAGGGGGTTATAGTATTGGATAACATAGTTGGAGATAATTTCTATCACTCTAGTAGCAGTGTTTATGGTTCCCTGTTTCCAAAGGCATTATACTAATAGAATTTTTGGGAATCTATTTGAGTAATGTATTAAGTATTATGAAAAAATGATAAAATTTCTATGTATGTTAATATTGGGTTTTCATAATAATCATTTACCAAGATTATTTACCAAATCATGTACATTTAATGAAAATCCACTAGCTGAATGGTTCAGTTGATACCAAAGACAACCTACCATCCCCAATTTTTGAAATTTTCGTCTTCAATAGTAGTTCAGTAATCCCCCTCCATGCCATGGGATTCATTAGAATGAGAATCCTTAAACCTCTTGACCCATGTAGTATAATGGTATTTCATGATATTTTAGCTCACCCATGTCTTTAATTGGACATATTAACTCATAATTTTCTTCTGCTGTAGGGCCTTTTCAGCCAGCCCGGTCAGCTCTCGGGTTAAGGTAGGAGTCCTCATTACTTCATCCATTGTGGATTGTGGGGGAAAAATAATCATACATTCATCCCAATAAGAGTTCACCACAAATCTTCTTGACATCTTAGAGGTTGATACCAACCTCACCATTCATGAGGTGGAAAGTGTTCTTATCAATGATCTAGTGAATGAAAAGTCCCAACATCAAGAACATGATGCAAAAGGAAAACATTTGTGAAATCCAAAAAACATATACATATCAATGAGATTAAACTCTAGGGAAATCAAGGAAGAAAAATATTGTACCCCCAAACAACCAACCCCAATCCATTACACCAATTCCTCCTTCCCCGAAGTTTGATTTGGAAACCCACCCAAACCTATGTTTGGTGCAATGTTTTTGTAATATTGACCTACAAATATAGAAATCTGAATCAAGTTTTTGGTTCTTCTGAAAATGTCCATTATAATTTATGTCAATATATACTCATCAATGCATTCCCCCAGAATAATGAAGTTTCATATACGGGAAATGTTTTCGTGAGAGGTGTTGTAGGTCTTTAGAATCTAGGAATGGTGAACTATTGGAGATTACGGTGAAGGAATGATATGGTCACTAGTAAGAACAAACCCACATAGTGGAATAGAATCTGAAATGGGATATTCCCAAATTTTCTCTCCCTCAAGTTTGTTCAAACTCATCTAAAATGACCCAAAAACACTTCAGTAAGTAGGATCCAAACATCCTACAATTGCCTCCCAATGATCCATCACTGCCTTAGCCAACTTCATCAAAGTAATTCAAGAAATATGGTGAGAGACAAAAGAAATATTCACAAAATAAAAATATATTGTTGATTAGTGAAAGTCCATAAATATAAAGTAATAAATTCTACTATCCTCATGAATATCACATTAATCAAATGTAAATTCCAGAATAAAATAAATGACCAACGAATCGCCTAGGTGATGAAGATCTTACAGACTACATACCCCAGTAAGATATCACATAATTGATAAAATAGTAATGAGACCCACGATCGTGTGACCCTTACATGGTCACACGATCCGCATAGTAGGCATATGGTTATGTGATTGAGCCAACAGATCGTGGGAAACCTTAAATATGGCCATATTGTTACTAGATCCAAAATATGAAAAACTACTGAAGATAGATTCTTGCTAGATTCAAAAAATTTCTGGGGTAAAACATGTTTTGAAAAGGAGTTATAATGAAAAGGGTCTCGTGAATAGATCTCATGACCAGTTCTTACAGAAGGGTCTTACAAAAGGTTTATGCGTCAGAGATAAGGGCATAAGAGATCTGAAGGATGTGTTACCGATGAATGATCCACTCTCTATTCATCTATTTATTAGGCCATCCAAAGAATACAAAACATAACATGATAGTTTAAAAATCTCCTAAGGCCACCAGTTGGATATAATGCCAAAGCCTTAGGAGGGAATTTCAATTCTTCAAACACTGATCCCTTGTCCCCGAATACTTATATCCTGAGTGGGTGAATTTATTGATTCCCACTAAATGATAATAGAAAAATCCAAATGGGAATAAATAATTGAATGTGGCTACTATTTCTTCTGAAAAGAAAAGTAATAAGGAGGTGGCCAAGACCATGTGAATAGTGTGATCCTCTAGAAGACATGTGATTTCATTAACATCAAGAGGTCATGAGGATGGTCTCACATAGAACATAACCTATATGATATATGATGGATCACATTTTACGAGTCCTTATGCTCCCATTAATGTGTCTAATACAATTACTAATCATATGGAGATAGCAATATTGGATCCCCCAAGTCACACGATCTTTTTACGAACATCCACCTGGAATCCATCTAAAAATTATTGTAAAATAAATATGAAAATGTTTAAAAGGTGGGACCCTTTTTCTATAATAATCATTATGTGACATTTGAAATGATTTTCACAAGACATCTCAAAATACTTGGTTACATATATGCCTTGATTCTCAATAGATCATAGATGTGTCACCCTCATCATGCGAAGGGATTCAGACTTATCAATGTAGTCTTTCACTCCCCCATATACCCCCAAATACAAGGTGGGTTTTCCATGATAATGTTCATGTAGCACCATATGAACATTTTTTTAATGCAATGCATCGCTGATGGGGAGATTGTTTTTCGTCAACAACACTCAATCAAACATAAAAAACCCCAAGACCTTGTAAAATTAATAATGAAATAAAAAAGAAAAAGGTGGGAGAATATTATTGTTCTAAACATCATGTGATGTTCTTATATACTATATAATACATTAAAAATTATATTTTTAATGATTTAATGATCTTGTGAATGCCCCATGACAATCCATATTTGTCTCGAAAAAGATCATTGAAATGTCAACCCTGGTCACTCGAAAGCCTTTCAAATGGCATCCTGATATCATGAAGGCCCTTGTAAATGGTGTATTGAAAATACGAAAGACCCTTAGAATGTCCACATGATTAGGAAATATCCCATTAATTTTATATAATCCAATAAAGGTGGCATTGACAGGTTGGTCTTGGGGTCATTGAAAAACATGCCACACCCACAGAATGACCTACAATGAGATCTCATAAAACACATGACATCAAAAACTTCCCCCATAAATTGCATGGATTTACACAATACACACTTTGAAAAGAGTAGAATAATATGGGTGGAGGGGCCAACTAATTCCCCTCCCTAGTAGGATAAAATACATCCTTGGATCCTAGCACTGGAACACTCAGTAATAAGAGAGTATTAATGAGAGCGGATGATCTTGATATCATAATGTTTTCCCTTTACGAATACTCTGGGGAACAACCAAAGAGATCATTCGACATGCCTATTCACTTTCCATGATCACTCATAGATCACATGATGTAATTATGATGGGTTTTGTGAAATATGTCCTATATATCTACTGAATCACATGATACTTAAACAAGATAACAATGAACAAACATAATCCATATGTGATAAATGATAAGAAAATATACTAGAAGATGTGAAATTATGTGAATAACATATGTGATGATCCCGACACACTTCTCATGTACCAACTTAGTCATGTGACAACACCATGACATGTTGCCTAGATCATGTGATGGTATTTTGGTATACTATTTGGATAATTTGTATTCCTCTAGACATATCAAATCATGCCACATGGTTCCCCTAGGCCTGCCATCCGAGTCTCGCAAAACCCTTTGGGGTTGCCTATTGGAATTTTAATTGTCCGTCAGATGTGTCACCCAAATCATATGGATACACTAGTATATGTTAACTGGGTCTCTGGATGGCACCATGGAATGTCAAATGGATCTCTTGATTTCTTCTAGAAAAGACATCCATTCCTTGCCATATCCTATGAAGATGTCATATGGCTTTCATGATGACCCTTAGACAAGTCATCTAGGACATTGATTACCCTCTGAACATGTCACACAGATTCTCACAACAACCACAACGTTTTTCATCACGTTTTTGTGAAGAAACAAGGGAATGTCAACTAGATCATGTGACACCCAAAAAAATCCCATCCAATATCATGTGATGTACTCTTGAATAATAAATCCTGGTTATGTGATGTCCTTCGAACAAGTCATCCTTGATCATGTAATTACCTTAAGACATGCCATCCAGATTACGAAACACCCCTCAAAGAAGTAAACTAGATCGTGAGATTGTATATAGAAATTTCATGAATATATCTTTCAACATGTATTGTATAAAATAAAGGCATTTTATTAAAACAAGAAGACCAGTTCAAGAAGGCATACAGAAGAATTGATAACAATGTCTATCCTCAGTATATGGGGGAACCAAAGTGTATAAGTGATGATCTACAAAACTATGATTCCTATGATTCCTATAATAATTAGGATTCATTGGATCCTGCAGAAGGCCTATGCTCAAATGTAAATCCACTTCAGTATAAGGCATGTCATGTATTCGAAATTTCAACCATCAAGACCCAATAAATCCAATGGGCTGATCATTTTACCTCATCAATAAGTGGAATGAGAAGTGAATTTAATTATGATGACTCAGATTCCTACAAAAACATAGATATGTAAGATTCTTTCCTAAGGCCCATGATCCATATTAGACCTCCAATGGGATGTCCTAGTTTATATTTAACACATCCATATGGTGTTATACTAACTACTTTATATCCCTTGTTTCTCACATTTAGCATGGACCATGTGGTCTTAGGGAGTTACAATTGTCACATCATTTGTATCATGAATCTCCACCATCTAGGGAAACCTTAATTTTAATTCCCCTATTAGTGGAATGATATGATTCCATCATTATAATTAAATCTACCTTGGGACCAGTCCTAAGAGGAGATCGATCTTAGATAAATCTGATTCTTTTCCTAAACAGGATATGTAGGAAGTATCCTCGAGACTCGATATCAAATACTAGGTGCCTAAGTGCCTACACATATTTCTTTTCCACGGGAAATTAAATTACATGGTTTCAAAAAAATTCATGGGTTTTGATTATTTCTATAAATAGGGTATATAGGATCCCTCATAGAAGTTCAATCACATACTTAACATATTAAATGCTTCATTATCTTCCAAACTATTATTTAACTCCAGACTATATAGCAATAACATATAAGAGCTCACCCATTAGTGTAAATGGATGAAGAACATTAGATACATAAAAATGGATTCAATAAAAGATTACACTTCATGTATAAATGATATTAAACATAGGGTCATTCTATTGGAGAAACATGTTCTTTATCTTTAATGGAAATAGGTTTATCCTATGGATATTTTATTAGGATAACTAGTCTCATATTTTTATTGAGAATTTATTCATGAACATAGCTTAAATATAAAATAGATTCCCAATGTAGGAATAAATTCCCCTACAAATGGGTGTGATGAGCCCAAACTCCCATCCACTTAACCAATGTGAGTTCCTATGTTCCATTAGGTTTGAAAACCCAACTAACCACTTGAATTTGGAAATAAATTATGTACCCAGTTATGGATGTGGGAACCATTATGAGTTTCCATTAAGTATAATGATAAATTCTCCCCTATTTATGAAAAAACAAAAGATAAAGAACCTATATCCAAATCATTTAACCATGAAATATCCTTCACATAAAAAAGATATATTGATTATTTATCATCATAATATCTTTACCTATCAGGGGGTTCCCCAAGAAGATCATTGTCTTCATTTCTATTGAAAAACATTTATAAAAACAAATAAAACCCCCTATGGACAATAAATGAATACCATGGATGTTAGATACTTACATTTCACACTTCATGTATGAAACTCGATAATTTTTGGGTAAAAAAATTTAAAACTCTTATATATAAGAAATTGACTCTACCTATTGGATGCGTAATGGATTGGGTAGCTAGATGAAGGATAATATGAGTGGGTTAAAATTAACTTAATATCAACTTTTGAAACAATAATAAAGGAAGTATATTTATTCTATACCTATTTCCAGAAAAACAATTTAGCTAAATAATATTCCCTAAAGTGCATTGTATGAAAAAACTCAAATGATCTTTAATTTTTGTTGTTATTTTTTTTGAAGGACAACATTGTACTCTTTAGTGAGGTTGTGCATAATAAAATATTCTATTTTTTTGTTTTATAAATTATTATTTATAGATATAAAATATCATGGAATATTATTAAATTCTTGAAGGAAAGGGATGGTCGTTTGGATCTTGTTGAAATCCCATAGAACTTGAAAAATTTAGGTTTTTGATTTTTTTTCTTTCAATTTATATGTTAATAGTATGATTGTCGATAAATTCTTTCAAAAAGTATGAAATTCCCCAATTTAGTTTTTATTTTAATCCTTCTCTTCGTAATTTTGCATTTTCATGTATTTTTATTCTTATTTTGTGGTGGAACATGTTAATTTATTAATGCTTCAGTGGTGTTTTCTAAAATTTTTGAATCAATGTTTCCATGTTTTTTGAGTCACAAATTCTTCAGGTTTTTTAGTCCAGGATTTTGGATGTGATTTTCTATCTTAATTATTAGTTTTTAAACCACATATAGTGGTAAAAACCATGGAAATATCTATAGGATTTATTTTGGTAGTTATTTAAGGCTTTAAATTATCTATTTAAGTAAATTATCTAGTTAGAAACCCAATTTTATGATAAAGGATGTGAATATTACCATCATTTTCAGTCTTAGGTGAATCATGTTGAGTCTTTTTTAGTCAAATTTCCCTAACAACTGGTGAAAAAAATACATTACATCTTCTGATAATTGGCAGACTCAATACTATTTTGATTTGATAATTTTATCTTGACTAATTTTGGACACTAGGGACATAATATTTCCTAACAATTCCTTATTCATTCTATGAATAATTAGTATGGTTCATATAATTTGGATATTTGTTATTCAAAAAATAATCATTTCTAGCTTGTAACCTTGGGTTGTATCTCTCAAAATTAACATTTTCATGTAGTGGAAAAGACATATCAAAATTCTAGTAGAGGATTTTATTGTGGCCAAACTTAAAAAAAGGTAGAATGGTTATCTAATACTTTTTTTATATTTTCATAGTTTAATTGATTAATATATTTTTTAAAATATTTATCCATTAGGTATTGTAGTTTATCTTTAATATCCACTAGTTGATTTTTCATTCAGTATTTTAGTATCCTCGATTTACTCTCTTTCTCATTGATTTTTTTTGTTGTGTTTAAGATCTAATGTTTTACAAATTTTCTTATGATATTCATCAGCTTTTTCAGTATATTTATTCTCTTCTAACTAATCAACTGAGATCAAACTAGAATAAAAAAAGACATTATACGAATAATCCATAAGATTCTGTGAAGAGATTTATTGATGAGGAAACTACTTTTGAAGGTCCTTAAAATTTTCAAAGGAATTATTAAAGGCCTCTCCATACACTTGATAGAAATGTTTTATTTTATTTTATGTTATAAGTTCAATATCTTTGTAATTTTTTTTATAATAATAGAATCAGAAACAGGTTACTAGATTTGAATGATATGTTCATTAAATCTAAAAACAATGTTTTTTCCTCTCTCTTTAAGAAAAGGGAAAACTATTATTTTCATCTCTTTTTTATATAGTACTTACATTTGTGGTTGCTACACTATATTATGAAAACCATAAATATGTTTGAAGATTACTTGTTAGACATTCCATTAAATGCTCATAGTTGGAAAAAATGTGGATGTTTTAACTCATAGTTTTAGGATTAAGGAGTTCGACTCCTTTAAGATATTTTATTTCACACTTGAGGTAGTTGGAAATCCCACATCCCAAGACTTTATATAAATTATTGATAGACTTCATGATGATAATTTGTTTCTTTATACGTTTTAAATCCCTTCCACACTATCTGTTAAATTATCCATTCCAGTTTTGTGTTTTTAATGTTAGTGAATTTTATATTAATCATAGGTATTATTTGAAATAAATCTTTTACCTTGGGCCTAGTGATCATAAATAATAGATTTTAATGTGTTTGATATAATATATTAATATTTCTATAGAATATAAATCAATATCAATTTATTTATTTAATTTTTATGAAACAAGTTTGTTTGTTTTTTGATTTAATTCTTTATAAACTAAAAGACATCCTTGGAAATAATGGAAAAAAATAAAATGGTTTATAGTTCATCATGATAGTCAGATTTCCATTTATATATCCTACTATCATTAGAAAATGGTGATTTGGTTCGATCCATAAGGAAGATGATGAGTTAATCAAAGATATTTTTTTGAGACTAATATAATATAATTTGGAAACAAAAATTAAGAATGGTTGAGAAAAAAGTGCATTCAAATTGAAAATTGGAAATATAATGCTAATTATGTTAATTGATAATCATAACCGAGGAGAAAAAACATGATATTATTATAATCAAGGGAGGTTCTAACTAATTAATAATATTTAGATGTGTCATTCAATTAAAAATATTCAACTCAATACACAACTGGTTCACTAAAACCAATTTAATACTAAATGTTTGTTATATAATAACAGTTGAATGACTCAATAAATCTATATATTGATGTTATTTCCTTGATATTTAAAAAAATTTACAATTGGATGATAAATTAAATGTGTATTTAAAATAATGTATAGTTCAAAAAGAATACATCAAAAGTATATTAGTTTAACAATAGATTCCCAATATATTGATACACACCCCCTATTAGAGAAGTATTTTCCCTGAATTAAAATAATACACCACCTAAATTTCATTTTATATTTATTCATCACAAATAATTTTAATTAAAAACATTTATGACATGTGTAATATCAAAATATTATAAAAATTATGACTTAGTCCAATAGTGTACAAAATACACAACACTGAACATAATTGAACCATAAAATGTTATCATTTAAATATAACTATTATAACCTAGCCATTAAATTATAAGGTATTAATATTATTGAATAATATATATATATATATATATGTATATCAGGGGTCCAATCAAAAAAAATTTATTTATTAATGATTATGAAATAAGCACTCAATTTTTAGTAAAGTCATTATATACTTTAGAAATATGTTTTATTAAAAAATGTTTTTTATTTATTTTTGTGAGGGAATATTACAACTATTTTTTTAGAAATTTTATTTTATGAAATAAATATAATATTTTAAATTATATTTTTATAAATATATTTAGATGAATGTTTTTTATTTTTATGAAAAGATTGATTTTTCTGTGAATAGTGTAAAATACTGATTTTTATTGAAAAGGTTATTTTATTTTAATGTATCTAAAAAGTTAAATTATATTTTCTATTAGTTTCAAAATTTAATTAGTTTATTTCGATTTACTTTAATCTAATTATGGTGTTTAAATTAATTTAATACTTTAAATTAGTATATAAACATTTTACATTTAAAAATAGATTTTGTAAGGAAAACTATTTTTCATCGTGTTTTGTGGGTTTGATTTTAAGTAAATTTCTAACAATTATTTGTTTTAAATTTTGAAAACTGGACACCAGATATTGAATTATAATTAAAATATTGGGTATATAGGATACTTTTAATTTTAGTAAATATGAATGTTAACCATAATATTTTATGTTACCATGGTAAAGTGTAAATCAATTAATTAAGTGTTAAAAATAATATGATAAGGACTATACAATCAAACTTACAATTGAATACGTTTTATTTTATGATTATATATCATCCATACTCATCTGATACTCTTTTATATTGCCTTTTTTCTAATTTTATAGATTATGACCATTAAATTGTTTATATAAAGAAAAGTAAAAAATATCACTCTTGTATTTAATAAATATAATAGTTCTAATATAGAGATAAATATATGATATCTTCATTTATAATTGTAAATTTTAAATATAAATTTTTTATATTAATTATAATAATTTATATGTTATATTTATTGAATAAATATTTACCCTAAATTCTAACACAATGCAGACATAATAATTAATCAATTAATTGAAAAATATAACAAATGATATTAAAAATATTAAAAGAAATATAATATCAGATATTAAATATTATAATAAAAGTTAATATATTAATATAATAGGTTTGGGGTGTAATAAAATATTTTTTTCTAAATTAATTTGTTTTCTGGATGTAGTTATATTCAATGTATTGAATAGCTTTAAAATTTGACATTAATTATATATTATAATAAACAATAATTTAATAAATGATATAAAATTCCTAAAATCATAGATTTATATAGGTTATTTGGATATGGATTAAAATATCAACCATGATACATTTATGGGATATTTTGTTTCTAATTATAATATCAATAACGACCCTAAAACAGTAAAAACATTGTTGTGGCCATAATTGTGAAAAACATTAACGGGGGGTTAAAACAAAAAGATAAGCTTAAAAAATATTATAAACTTGTTGAAATTTAATTATATGAAATTATTTAGACTAATAATCATAATATATTCTAATTTTTTCAATATTTATCTACTAGGTCATCAAAATTAATTTATATTAATTTAACATTCTGTTATTTTTCAACAGTGTCCCTCCCTTCTCTTATAAAAGGAAATATCTTCTTCTATTTAGTTAACAATTACTAATCCATTTATTATCTATATATATGTCATAATAACTTTCTAAAATCACTCCACATATTCAATAGGTATAATTTATGGAATAATATCAACCTTAGTGGTCTTAATGTGTTATGCAATGGAGGTTGTCTGAAGAAGAGGTATCGTTCTTAACCGAGCATTTCTATTTTATTACTTCTTCCACCTCATTAAAATATTACATAACCATTGTTAAATAATAAAATGATTATATTAAATATAATTATATTTTATTATGTTATTATATAACATATATCCATCTCACACCTCCATCTAATGTGATATGAACACATTATCCATGTGTACAATGGATTACCACCTCGTAGACCGATGTAATTCGTTTTCCATCGCCACCTATTGCGAATTATTATAATTATGGATTTAATGTTTATATATTATATTCATAAAATATTTATCATTATGAAAATATAATATATCATTTAATTTTTTACCTTTATATTCAGTGAATAATGACAACGACATTCATGTGTAATTGTGGATTACCAACTCCACGAAGTGATGCGATTCATTTTTTATCACCACATTACAAGAATGATACATATAAGTATTTTTTAAAGAATAAATATTATATTTATTATATAATTATAAGTATTGAAATATAAAATAATACTTAACGTCTTTCCATAATGATTATTGAAAAATTGAATCATTACTCATACGTACATACGACTTACTATCTCCATTATTATAATGTAGTTCTTTTTTCATAACCATATTTAATGATTGTTTTTAAAAGTATAATTTATGTTTAAAAATTATAATTATTTAATGATTAATATTATGTATATTATGTAATAATAACCAATTGGACCTCAATTAACCTACAGAAATCATATTGAACTTATAAACAAAATGTCATCTAAACACCTCACATAGAATTAATTGATTAAGTAATTAACCATATCATTAAAATAGATTAAATAAATAGTTTTATGTGAATTAATTAAAAATATTTTTTTTATCAAATAAAAAAATTTATATGAGTTTATAATATTGGATTTAAAGGACATATATAGAAGGTATAGACTCGAGGTAATGGATTTCATTTCAATTTATTTTAATTGAAGAATATTTTAATATTGTATACCAGTCTCAATTTATATGGTGTATCTAATTCCCGTTATAATGTTATATCCTGAATCCTTTATACATCATGGTATTTTCTGTTTCAATTTGAATTACATCATACAAGGGGTTTGACTTGAATGTTACTAAGTTGTAAAAGGATTCTTAAATCAATTTTCTTTCATTGGGTTATAACACGAATTCAATGAATCTGTTATGGCAGCATTATATGTTAATTTATCACTATATTTATTTATTCTATATTTATTTATTTATTGTATTTATATATGTTACACATAATCTCCCAATTGATTAATTCTCGATTCATTTTTATGATATTTGTAAGGGTAATTCATCTCAAATCATCTGTATTTGGGACATATGTTGATGTTATGAGCATAAATTTTTTTATGAGATTAATGTATTTTCCTTTCGACATAATATATCATGAATATAATTTTTTGATGAAACTAAAAGTTTTATTTTACATTATTCATTCATAAAATTATTATTGAAGAGTTATCAAAGTGTAAATGGATTTATGTTTCAATATATTTTGTTTTAAGGATTTCTTATGTACATGTTTTCTGGGGTCAACATAATAACCTCTAATTTTCATAAAAAATATAATGTTTTTAATCCTTTTTTTAAGAAAGTGTTTTACATGTTTAATTTCTATTTCTTATCTTATTGATTAAAGAATCATCAAGAATTTTGTTTTTAAGTGATGATAATCAAGTATTTTCTTTTATCTATGAGAATATTTCTCTTCTATACCCCTATTTTCTAAAATAATTTATAAAATGTTATTTTCATAGAAACAATTGTTTTCTAATGTTATTTTGAAAGATATGATTACTTATTTGAAATGGTTTTAAAAAGTAATATTCTTAAATGTTTTAAAAATGGGTCAGTTTTTACTCATTTAACATAATGTTGGAAAATATGTTTATTTTTGAACGTTACAACATGAAATGATTTTAAAAAATATATGGAAATTATTTACTATAAATATTAATCAATATTTTTTGGTTATTTTAAATGAATTTATTTTAACCATATTTTTTAAAATTTTATTTTTTGAAATTTTATTTTCAAATTGTAAACGATATTTTCATAAAAAATTATTTAAATGATATTTTCATGGTATTTCTATTTATCAATGTCAACAAACCTTAATTTTACTTATAATCCATTAGGAATATTTGATATTGATACCACAATAAATAATTATTTTGAGAAATTATGATGGTTTCAAAGATATTTTCATGGAAGTCATTAACTTTCCATGGGATAATACAATTATGAATGGAATAATGAGTCATAACTCACTGGTGTGCTTGATACAAATCATATGATGGTTGTGGCTAGATATTTCTCGAATGTATTGGATAATTCTTATGTTCGTTAGGTAATTATAATTGACATATATCATATGGTTATTCTAATATTAATGTTTCTTTGAGGGTTATTTGAAGATAATGTTCCGGGATACGAACAATTTTTTTTATGCTTGATATGGGTCCTCAATGGTTCCTTTGATCCAGATAAATATTATGTCGATCATGATTATTGATTTCAATGACTCCTGCCTTTGTTAAATATTTATAACATGTTTCATGATTTATGATCTAGTTATTTATGTGTATGAATTCCATTAGGTTGTTCTCATGAACAGTGATTATGTCGCCATACCCTTAATCTCATTTTACTCTTGATGATGACATTCAATTGTTAATACTTATGTTTACACTTAATAATGATTTCTGATCGCCCATATTTTATTTCCTCTTCCCTAGGTTATGAATAATAATGTTAAATGATTTGTGTTTAGAAAGTTTTTTTATGTGAAAAATTTATGGGATATTTTGAAGACTTAACTTGGAATATGAAAATCTTGGTATAGTGGGAGATGATGTTGATATTTATGGACTAGTTTTTATGAACCCAATTTGTTAACATTTTTTCCTAATTATAAAAAACTATTAACCTAATTGTTCCTTGGGTATGAATGTGATCCGATATTTTATTTTTATCTTTTATGTTTTGGATGGAATAATTACTTCAGATTTATCATAATCAATGATAGAAATGCAATGTTTATGTTTTTAACACTAAATAAAAGAGAGTGTCTTCGTGGATGCTAAAATTTGTATCAAAGTAGAGTTCAGATAACTTTGGATATTTGGATATTTTCTTGTGATGTTATATTAAGATTTATGGTTACTCTCATGGATTTATAATTTAATAGTGGATTGTATGTTCAAAGTCATAGAAAGACATTTTTTTGATTTAAGTGATGAAATTTTAAGGTTAATAAGGATATTTTTGGAGACACTTTATTGGGTTTAGGTATATGTAACCCTTAGGGTTAACATGAATTATTATTTGGAGAGTCAAGGTTGAATTATATTTTTGAAGAAAATATGATCTTAATATCGATAAATAGTGATTCTTGTTATTTATGAAAATAAATATCATATTTTGGTGATTATATAATGTGAGAATAGACTTTTTTGGGTATATGATTTTATGAGTGACTAATGTTATTTGGAGATAACTATTAAATTTATCATTGAAGAATGTTCGATTAAATCATTCTTATTTTTTGGCTTCAATATTTTTTGGTATACGATGAATAAATTTAAGGATAGTTATTTATGGAATGAATTAGTTTGAAAATTGGGTATTACTATGTAATTTTAGATATTAATGCATTATTTTTTAAAGGTTTTACACATTTTGTGAATCTTAACTAGTGTATACTATTTTTTATTTAGATGATGTTCAAAGATACAAGGAATATATTTTTATTATCTTATAGATTATGTGAGTTTTTAGAAGTTGACTTTAGTTATTTGGGAATAAAAACTATCCTTAATTCTCATCACTTAAATAAAAATATGTGATTGTGGTGTAAATTGATGAAAATATTAAATTTTCACATTTCATGTAGGTATATTTCCATATATTTTTAGTTTATATAGTTAAATAAATCGTAAAATAAAGTAAAAATATCTTGAAATAAGTTTTTTTATCTTATTACCATCATTCTGGATGAATTGATGGATCTTTTTCACACCTCCTTGGTCTACGATTTTGTGGTTATTGACTTTCCTGTAACCATTCAATTTCCTGTTATTAATAATCTATTTCAGACCCCATAATTATTTGGACATTAGGTTTTTATTTAATGTCAATAGTTTCCCATCCCTCTAATTGTTTGCCATTTGGAAACCTAGTGTTTTTTATTCCATATGACCATTGTACTTTCCTTTCACTCTTTCAGGATGAAGTTTTATTAACCCTTTTTACATCGTTAGATTTCAACAAAGGGATTTTAAAATGTAAAACAATTACTAAAGAGAACAAGTTAGAAACTATGATGATGAAAATTCATGGGTTGGGGGACAATTAAATATCAAAATATTTTAAAAATAATTATTATGTTTAATAGCATACAAATTATGTAACACTGAGCACAATCAAATAACACAATATTCTTATTCAAATAAACCCATTATAACATAGCTGTTAAATTGGTGGGAATTAATATGAATATTAAATTATATAAATATATATATCAAGGATATAATAAATAAAAATATATTCATCAATTATTATTAAATAAGTATTCAATTTTTTGTAATGACATTTTATCCTTCAAAAATATGTTTTCTTCAAAATTATTCTTTATTTATTTTTGTGAGTAAATATTATACTTATTATATAGAAATTTCATAAATATTATTTTCATGATATAGATATCATTTATGATATAATCTTATAAAAATTACATTTGGTTATATTTTTGGTATTTTTATAAAAAGATTTATTTTTCAGTGAATTCTAAAAATTATGATTTCTATTAAATATTCTATTTTATTTTAATGTATTTTCAAATTAAAATTTTCTTCTGGATTTTGTAAAAAAATTAATTAGTACATTTTTATTAAAAATTAAACAACTATGGATTTTTAAATTAATTACTTATTGGTATTTAGTAGAACGACATTTTATATTTAAAAGTGTA
Source organism: Viscum album (assembly GCA_963277665.1). NCBI lineage: Eukaryota > Viridiplantae > Streptophyta > Magnoliopsida > Santalales > Viscaceae > Viscum > Viscum album. Next base: position 1,906,946,908 of record OY728158.1, read on the forward strand.
TTTTTTTAAATACCTTGTTTTCATCATGTTTTTCCAATCTTATTTTAAATTAAATTCTTACATTAATGGGTTTTTTATTTTGAAAAATATATTCAATATTTGGAACCATGTTTTATAAATTTTATTAATAGGATTTTTTTTATTTTCTGTCAATGTGAACAGTAAACATTGTAGTTTTTGTTTCCACAACAAATTGTAAATCTGGTAATTAAGGGTTAAAAATAATATGATATGAACTACAAAATACCACTAAAATATTCATTAATTTTATTTTAGGACTCCATATCATCTAAAATCATATAGTATTCGGTTATATATCATTTTTTTCCATTCGGGCATGGTTACGACCTTCATAATGTTTTATGTAAAGATAAGTAAAAAAATTATACACTCTTGTTTCTAATAAATTTAATATCTTTTACAAGAGTGTAAATAAGATATATGTTTAGTAAAAATATTAATTTAATATATAATTTATTTTTATTCATCATGATCTTTCTTTAATATTTAGTGAATAAATAACTACAATAAATGCTTACTAAAATATGACACAATAATTATTCAATTAATAGAAAAATCAAATAAATGATATTAATAATATTAAAACAAATATAACATGAGATAGTTAATGAGATAAATGAATTTTATATATTAATATAATATATTTGGAAAAAAATAAAATATTTGGTTCTAACTTCATTTTTTGTCTTGATGTTATTAAAGGAAAGGTATTGAATACTTTTAAAAATTGACATTAATGATATTTTATAATAAAAAATATTTCTCGAAAAGAAATAAAATTACTAAAAAATTTAAATTATTATATAGTTTTATTATATTGTATATTATATCAACCATGATCCATTTATGGATATTTTTAACAGTCAATATTAACTATAATAACCCTAAAAGTGTAAAAAAAAAAGTTTTGATAGTAAGTGTGAAAAGGAATAATGGGGGGATAAAACCAAAAGATACGACTAACATTACTGTAAAAACATTTCAAATTAATCTTATGAGATTATTTAGATGTATACTTATATTATATTCTAAAATTATAAATTTGTAACTATTTTTACATCAAAATTAAATTATATTCCTTTATTATTTTACGAAATTTCAAGAGTGCACCTCCCATATTTTATAAAAGGGAAGTCTTATTATCTTTACTTCACATGTAAAACCCCATTTTCAGCCATTATCAACCCAAAACACCTACTAAATTCAATCCCCAATTTATATAGGCCTTATTTATTATAGATTACCAAACTTAGTGGTCTTATGGTGTTCTGAAAAGGAGGTTTTCATAAGAAGTGTTATCATTTGTAATAGTGTGTTTCTACTTTATTTCATATTTCACATCATTAAAATATGACATAACCATTAATATATAATAAGATCAATATCATACATACAATGAGATTTTATTATGTTAATTCCATAACTTATACCCTTATTCAACCCGAACCAAATGGGAAAGTAATTCATCGTTCATGTGTACGGAGGACTGCTGCATCATGGGCTGATGTAATTCATTTTTCATAACAACCTCTCATGACTAGTTATAATGATCGAATCAATGTTTATATATGTTTGTTATGAAATTTTTATCATTAAAAAATTCAATATATTTTTTAATTTCATACCTTTCCATTCATTGAAAAATGATAACGTCATTTTTGCGTACGTGTGGACTACCAACTCCACAAAATAATTTGATTCGTTTTTCAACACCACATCACATGGATGATACATGTGATTTCATAGATCTATGTCAATTGTTAGTAACTTAATCTGGCAATCCATGTGGACTCAAGAATTCAACCCCATATGACAGAGGTTGTTGACTTGTAGCGAGGGACATAGGTTTGTCTGTGGGGTGAAAATTCCCTCTAATGTGATTAGAGAACAATATTAAAAGGGTGAATAAATAATGAAATCATATTAATAATAATAATAATAATAATAATTAACACGGTAGTTGATAAAAGAATAACAATTAAAGACATAAATAACAATAAAATCTATAAAATGTATCTTATAAAAAAAAGATAATGGAATTCCACTTAAAAAATAAGAAATATGCATACATTGAAGAAGGAAGATACTAAAATACATGATGCCAAAAATCATAAAAATAGGAAAAATATCCAAGAATCTTGGGCACTAGTTTAGTCATCCACTACCGAGTTCCTATCATAAATGAATAAATGATGGGTCCAATGATGGGAACTTCCCTTTTTCGACACCTACAATTATATAATCTTATTCGGTGCCAACAAAGGATTTTATAGTGAGTGACATAAATCTCAGTAGGCCACCACCAATGGTGTCTACTGCTAATAAAATATGCGAATATAAACTACACAGTTTGAAATTATATAAAAAGTAATGAAGTGAGAATGTAACAACCCAAACCTACTTCATCCTCTGTTGGTATATCTATATATGAATTAATTTAATTAATTAAAATTCTATTTATATAATAATTACATATAAAGTGTTCAAGAGTACTATAAAACATAATGATAATAACATAGGATCCAAAGTGAAACCAAAGAATCCATGATCTAAAATGGTCTATCCAGATCACTGTATACAACCAAGCATCCTCGTATATAGAACTAAATGTAATCTAAGAGAAACCCTCAAGGAATTCCACTAGAAGAGTTTATAACCAAGTATATGTAGTATTTTAATAATAAATACTAAACTACGATTGACTGTACCTAAAACGAATGAGTAAAGTTTTCAGATGCCTGTAGATGTCAAGGTGAATCCAAGGGGGTTATTCGAGGCATTCCAATTTCAAAAGAGAAACTAAAGGGATCATATGACATTATATAGGGAATCAAATAATAAACAAAGAACGTTTTCCTTCTTGGGTATCTCCCTTGAAAACTGGCTCAATGAATCAGAATGGTGCCCTCTTAGTGCTCAAGGAATTCCCTTGATAATCAATTGATAGCTCAAGTTCGAACATTATTATAATGAAGAGAAAGGTCCATATGAAATTGAATATTTTGACATTCAATATATATATATATAATAAATCATTTAAGGCCCTATAATACTCAAGAAAATAACATTTTCATTACGTCCATTCCACTACCTTTTAACATACATGACGTGGTGAAATTCGTACATGCAACCAAATATCAAACTAATTTCAAAGGGTATGGTCCAAGTGATATATATAAAAAATTAATTTATACTTTCAACATAAAATTGTGTGTTTCATTTGTTAAATTAAGGAACTTAATTTATTAATGTTAAATCATTCACCCCTGAACAATGTTCATAATAATCCCAATATGAGTAAAAAATGAATAACCTAGTACAAAAATTAAATGGATGGTCAGAATTGATGTTTCTTCCTCCTATAATATCAAAAGGTCTCACTAGAGCCTTAGTTTTCAATTTAGATGATTAAATTCAATGAAGAAGAATGTTAGTAGAAATTCCTAGTGACACCCGAATGCTCATAATGAAGAAAATTTAAATATGATGAGTCTTATAGGGAAAAGTCATCAATCACCTACCTTAATCCAATAATGCTCTTCTCATCCCGTGTCAACCTTTAACTTGGTACATATTTGAATAAAATGAAAAAAAACAAATGAACTAAAAATATGGCATATTCACTTGAACCAAAACAACTCCATTGATGGATATACAAACTAAGGAAGAATATAAAGAAATTGCGGGCATAAAAATGGATATCCAATGCGATAAATGACTATCAAATTAGAGTACATATATAGAGATGGGATCAAATACTATATTTAGTCCATGGTAGGATGTCCTATTGATGAATACCTACTATGAGATAGAATGTTATGGGAGATATCATGGATAAATAAAGGGTTTCTGTACATTCAAAGACAACCCATGGAAAATTAATGAAATGTAATTAATCCATGTTGTGAATCCCTTGAGTTAGGTTTCTAGCCCAATCAATTCACCTCATGAATTTGGAATAATCATCATGAATTCTTCAATACATATGATCTATCCAGATGAATACACATTTTAAATTGAATACTCACACTGTTTGTTTATTCTAATGTTGGGCTCAATACCACTACTACCATCCCAAAAATTAACTAAAATACTGGCAAAAATGCTTTGTCTCTTGGTCTAATACATAAATAATAACTCGATGAAGGTTTTCCAAAATTTAAAATATTGATACCTCAAGGAAAAACCAGGTTCTAATAGTCTTCCCCCCATTAAAAAACTCATCTGTAAGTTTCCCCTCTAAAGGTGGTAAAGCTTCATTTGAGAACATCTTTAGCCACTAAGCTTGTATGTTATCCTCTTTCTCCCAAGTCTCATCTTGTATATGGTTGTACTTCCATGTATCCCTTTCTAGATGAACATACCTTCTATGATTATTCTCCATTATATGGTCAAATATACGAATGAGATACTCCTCAAAAGAAGAATTAGAATCCAATTCAACATCCTCAGGATAAAAAGTATGAGATGGGTCGACATGGTAATGAAAAATCTATGAAACCTGGAATATGTCATGCATGGAATGGTACCTCTGAGGGAACAATAAATGATAGGATAGTAACTAAACTCTCTCTAATATCTCTAAAGTCCCATGAAATTTAGGTGTCATCTTCCCTTACCTCTGTATCAGCTGATTCCCAAGCTTGGGTGATACTCATGAGAAAATATGATCCCCGACCTTGTATTCTATAGGTCATAGACGAAGATTGATATACAATTTCATTCTATATTAAACATTATCCATCCATTTTCTTATCAAATTCACCTGCACAAAAGTATCATACATGAGATGAGGACCTAGTATTGCTGCAGCCCTACCTCTATCCATCATTGATGTGAACGAAATGAGCTGCTGTATAAAACCTCATACGGAACCATATATTTTTATGAAATATATTATTATAGAAAAACATTAAAAGGGGTATATGTTTCTCCCAAGAACCCCTGAAATAAATGATGCATGATCTATGAATGTCTTCCAACACCTGTGTAGTCTGTTCTGACTATCCATTAGTCTGAGGATAAAAATATGCACTCAGAAGAACCTGTGTACCCTAATATTTTCATAAACCTTGATATAACCTTAATGTGAAATGATCATCCCCATCAGAAATGATAGTATGTTGTAACCCATGTAGTTGTATAATCTCATAGACATAAAATCATCCAATATCACCCACTAAGATGGTCTCCCTAATAGGAAAGAAGTATGCTACCTTCGTCATCATACTGATAACTACCCAAACCTTATCACCAACTTGAGGATACCTTAGAAAACTAGTCACAAAATCCATCATGACATTATCCCATTTATATTCAGGGAATGGTAAGGGCTATAAAAAGACATTAAGATAATGGTTTTCCACCATCACTTGCTCACATGTGGAATACCATGTCATAAAACCCATGATCTAATAATTCACCCCATTCAACCTATACTTGTTGTGCGTCATGATACGTCATGGAGATACCTGGGTGAATTTACCACCAAGAATAATGGGAACCTTGTATAAGATCCTATCACATGTTTATAGTAACCCATATACAAATGTGGACTCCCAAGATCTTGTCTCTATATATATACCAATCTAGAGGTGGATCCTCACCTGAAATATTTTCTTGTAGGACCAAATATTCAAGCTTTGAAAAATGCCTTCTCTGCATCCAATCCAGGAGTGAAGAGGTATCTTCCAAGGCTATAATAAAAGGAATCTAATGAATCTCTTGATCTCTAACTAGTTCTTAGAAAACAAGGACACAAATTTCTCTTAACAACAAGCTTTCTGAATATCTTGTGTTGGATTTTTCTAGCTTAGTTCATCAGCTAATTCATTTCCCTTGACAGTTTAATATTCAAGATTAAAGTTAAAATACTGAAGGCCTTTGACCTATATTATCTATCTATGATTAAATTAACATTTCATAAAGATATATTTGTGTCTCTTGTGGTCTACAAATACCACAAAACGATTCCCCCAAAGATAATGTCTCCAGTAACACAAAAAATAGAAAACAACTACATGATCAAGGTCATGCATCAGGTAATTATTCTAGTGAGGTGTCAATTAGAGATAACTATATGAAATGAATTTATTATCCTACATTAGTATTTCACCCATCCTAATTCCTTATGCATCACAAAATACTATATAACATATTCTATGCTCCAGAAGAATCTGTATCAGTATTGAAGTAATTATCTGTTAGATCATAACAGGAATTATTGCATGATTCAGACCAAAATATCATCACACCCTTAATATTCATACCCTTAATATTCTTCAAAAGCTATGAGAATACATTTATAATACACTGTTAATATCCAGCCATCCCTAATAAACATCATATATCACACACGTTATTAGGCTACTCCTAGAAAACATCAATACACACATTTTATAGGTTACCTAATACCTTTGAATCCTATATAATATGACCAATAAGTGAACCTTGATTATATATAAGTATCAATTCTTCATATTAACATATAAATAAATCATTATAATTGTATTCAACACCATCTAAAGATGTTTTTCATATTCTCTTCGAGTATGAGAATACAATAAGATGTATTCCACAAAAACCATGATGAAGGAATCCAAGTAGGAGTGAAAACCCCTATTAATAAATTCTATAAAAATAACATGAGTTTTTTTGTAAGACCAAACCACATAACAAAGAATTCATAAAAAATAATACTATTTTTTGAAGGCTATATGTGGTATATCTGAAGACTTGAATTGCACTCGATGATAGTCTGATGTTAGTTCAATCTTATAGAACAATATATCTCTTCAGATAGAGTCTAAGAGATCATCTATTTGAGGAATATGAAACCATTTATTTACTATGATATGGTTTAGACATTGACAAACTATGTAAATCTTGAGGGTTTCATCTTCTTTATTGGAGAAAGTTATAGGCAAACCCAAATAAAAATCATTGGGTCAAATAAAACCCTTAGATTAGACATCCTAAAACTATTTATTAAAATCATGGAGCTTAGTACATGCTATAATCTATGGAGGAATAGATACTGGATTTTGTCTTGGAACAAAAAAATTGACAACTCCACCTCTCTCTTGAGAGGTAGACTAGATAATTTGTCTGAGAAAACTGCCCTAAAACTATCCACCACGAGTGGAAAATCATTCAGACACACCATCTGATAATCTATGAAAAGGTTTAAAATATTGGATATCACTATTCTGATCTCATGATGCTTCAATCTAGCTCGACTGTCCTGTACATCCCATTTTCCTTTTTGTACATATCTATTACCCTCAGGCGATTTGAAAGTCACTCTTCATCAATAACAATCATTGTGAGCCTGATATGGCACGAGCTAATATATTGAAAGTATGACATAAAACACTATCCTATCAAGGAAAAATAAATTCCACAAGAAACAATCAACACTAATCTTAAGAGGATAGTCCATGAATTAGATTATACCCTCATACTATACACCAAATAGTGTTTCTATGGTCATTACAAAACAAAACTACATAATTTTAAGACCAAGAACTTCCATGATGAATATAGAAACAAATGAGTGTAAGAAACTTACTTCAAAAATGTAGATGCAATAGTAGATGATACTAAAATAGTACGCCATATAGTTTATAGTCCAACACCATGCTCCTTGGGTATCTAATATAATTCATGTAACTAACCAGATTCATGAACCTGATCTATTACTTGACAACTGTAAGTAGCTCTACTCTGATTGCACTGAAAATCATATATCAAGATACATTGACCCTTACCTCATCCCTAGCCTATTCATATAGTGGTACTATAGCTTCTTACATGATGTAGAGTCATCGATCATACTCCTGAAGGTGGATCTGGGGCATTTCCACTTCTTCAAAAAACATGCAGAAAGGTCCCCAAAAACCTATGAAAATTACCAATCTGGCCCCATGAATGGTTTTATAGCATGTCTCTATCGAAATGTGGCTTTAAATGACCATATATTCCACACTGATGGAATATAACAGATCTACCAGGGTAGATACTTTGGAAAACACTTTTTTGATTAGAATCCTCAAGGTGATTTGTATTTATGCTCGAAGAACAACTACCCTACCTTGACACTGACCCTCATTTCCATGTACTATTAGGTTCCCTTAAGTTTCACTTATTGATAAGATCACGATTTATGATATCATAAATGGTAGATTGGCATAATAGATTACCCTGAGAGAAAATGGCATACCTAGTCCATTCATCTAAGCTTCTCACTTGTGATATCTCATTGTAATGTCCTAACAAGGGTTCTACATAACCGGTTCCCTGATCCAATGGGTCATAAGGCCTTATATGCACCTCCCCACATGGAAAAGGTTTCCATATAGAAACAAGGGGTACAAGGTGGTATAATGGAGAGACTATACTATCTTATATGATTGTAATGATGGATATAATAAATAAATTGATATAAATAGAATCATAACACGAAAATAATATTCTGTGGAAGTATAAATAACCGACTTCAGTAATAATAATCAAAATCCCATATGATGATTTGTTTACGTGATGATGTCATGGCATGCTGATATACAAAAAAGGAGAACAAGGGATATAGGTAACATACATATACAACATTCTATACAAAATAAAAAATGGTCAAAATACTCCTCCACTAGAATCACAAGAATATGAAATGTACTCTACTCCCAAGATACATAATATAAACAAAAATTATCATGCATATGTAGTAGGGAACATTCCCATTTCTATACCTATAAACATTAAGTCTACTTGGGTACCATGATCATTTGTAGTAGGGTGTGCGATAAACTAAGTACTCCAGCACAATGGTGCCTATAAATACTCTATCTAGTGTACATAGCATAGTGGTGTGTGGGTAATAATTTATAATAAACTATGTTGAAAAAATAAATACCAATTGGAATATGTTTTTGTAGGTCACCTTGAATACTTCACCTACTTTGGCATAATCCAAAAAATTCTGGATCCAGGTACCATATATATAATAATTATAGTATATATATATATATCATATACATATATAAGTTCTATGTACATGAATACATAAGTAGGAATATACAGGGATACTAGTGCCTATTTGTAATGGTGGTGTAACAATGGCGTCCATAAATAGTCTAATGAGATATAGATCTAGAAAGGGAACATGAAACAAAATATCATGATTAATGTGATAAGTCATTCATTTCACTCGAGACAGGTGGGTGAGACGTCATGACCAACACCCAATATAGAGGAACATGGTGCACTATTACCATCATCAAGATAAAATCATCACAATGTGAGATATCAATCCCAACAACTGATGTAAGGGAGAGTGAAACTATAATCCCTAAAAGTCCCTTAACCAATATTCACTATCCAATATAAATTTCATAATAACAATAATAATAACATATAGATCACCTCATAAGAATCATAGTCATCAATACCCAATATATAAATTGTTTTAAGAGTTTATATAATGCATATAATAAATCATGTATCACATGGTGAGGCCTTTCCACTAATAAGGAATCATTTTAGTTAATCCTCTAAATTAATGAGGAAAAAATTCACATTTTAGGAAAGTACAAGAAACATTAAATTTATATGTCCAACTAAAAACTAAAATATTGAAATTAATTCCTATTATAAGTCAAGATAAACAATTAAAAGGTGTTCTGGTCCACTGAAAAATTGTATAAAAGTTAGAAATTCCACTTAGCTCACCTAAATTGGTGGATATGGTTGAGGTCGACATCCTTTCAACATCTAGAAAGGTTCCACAAGAGTATAGTATCATGTGTATATTTTTTTATAAAATAATATTATATTTTAAGGTGATGCATAGAAATGGTCGGCATGCTGCACTATCGAGTTGACCATCAAAAAACTAATCATTTGGGAAATAATTCTAAAAAACCTTCCTTAAGGATGAAGAATAATCCTCATCTATTATTGACTTCATATTCGAAGTATAATGGAAGAAATCAGAGAAATGGTCAAACAAATTAAAAAGGGAGAATGAACTCGCACAAAAATTGTGCATGATATGGGATGATAAAATAGTAATGAAAGAAATAGGATTAACGAGCATACCAAAATCTATCCAACGCTTAAAACAATAATCCATTTGGAGCCCGAATGAAGGATTTTTCAAATAACCTAGAAGGGGCTTGAGAGAGACCCTTTAATAGAAGATATAGGGATGCACACTGTAAATGATAAGGGGGAATGGAGGGTTATGATTTTATGTTCATTGTGGAAAAAATCATAATATCACCCTCCAACACTGAGTCAGACAGTTTGGCTGCACGGTTGGCCAAACCATCCGCCAATGGTGCGCCACCCACTATTTAAGGAGGGGCCTCGTACTGGGGAGGTGCATGATTTTCATAACTATGAACTAGTCTTTCAAAATACAATGTATCAAAAATATATAATTTCTAAAAATGGGATGTGTTTTGGATTTCATTGTTTAATAAAGTCACGTCTCTCCATTATCTAATATGAAATACCCCAAACAGTTAGGGGAAACCATGTAGGTTCTACTGTGTAGTTTCGTCTAACCGTGCAGCCCAGTCAATTTTTCCAAAACCCTAGGTTTCTGAATCCAACCAATCCTCATACACCCTCAAGACCTCTGTGACTCAATTAGGAAACATTAAAAGGTAAAAATTAAGGAAATTAAGACAAAGAAAAACAATCCATAACTTTTAAAAAAGTCCTGTCATTATAGTCATCAAATACAATAGTCAGTTAAAAGCATTGAAGATCAATGAAAAGTGTTGAATAGTCAATGATGGAACTAATAACTTGTTCCAAGTGCATCTAATCCCTAGAACTTTCTGATTTTAGCATATCAGGGTTATATTAATAATCGATTGTTGTCTAAAAGTACACATAGACCATTCCATGATGATGACCAACCTGATTAACCACATCCCACCATTTCTTGGATGAATCACATATCATGTAGGTGGTGAGATCAACCCTCCTCTTTTTCTCCATCTCTAGATGCTTGAAGATAGATGAAAAATATTTTATCCATGACTCAAAAGGCTAAGGATGACCTTCCCCCAAGAAGATGAGAGTATGTTGGTACTATAAATCACAATTATGATTAACCATTATAGGCTCATGCAGTATAGAACATTGTATAGATTGTATGAAGAATATAATACACACTCTAGCTAAGTGTTAGAGACTAGTTTCAGAATAGTATGTGGTGTTCATGGTGGCAGTCTTAGATTTAATACTACTGGCTTTGGGATCACTATATCTTCATTATGGTCATCTCCACATTCTCATATCATGACTTTGGGAAATCATGGTGGCATATCTCTAATAATTTTGAGCACAAATATTTAAATAAGATTCGATAAAAGTATTGAGATAGATCTTAGTCAGAACGATAAAGGAATCAAGTACCAAAAAAACATCCAATTATAACCGAAATATAAACATAGGGTATCACTACAAAATGCATTCCATCCTAACTACATGGGTCTAAGGTCAACATGTTGATATGTCATTATATTTTTAGCTATAGGGGTTTTCGTGTATAGGAGGGTTCAATTTTATGGTATGGAGGTAAAAATCTTTATGTTTTACTTTCCATTCCCATTTATTAGCAACCATTTTATTTATAATTCAAAATTTATATTTTATGTTTGCATGTGCATATATACCTAATACAAGGTCTAATTAAAGGGATTACACTTCCTAGTATATAAATAACCATATGATTTATAAACTGAGATAAAAAACCAAGTAATTGAAACTAAACGCCCTTACATTTGATCTCAGAATGTAATGGGTAAAATATGAAGGCTCGATTCGAAGAATTACCCATATCGATTTATAAAAGCCCATATGCTTCATAAATTACAAATGTTAATCATATTACCATAACCAAATCTCAACTCATGAAACCATTGGTATATAGATTATGCAGTTCAAATTGGATATGTAATATTCCTCCATCATGATACATGGTAAAATCTGTTTAGGATGTTGTGGAAATTTGGAACAACAAATTTCTCTTTCTAATAGAAGTCATTAGTGGAATAGGTATATAATATAATCAATACACACTCAACAATCACTAGAAACATAGGAAATGTAAAAAAATTAACTGATGTTTTTAATATTTTCATATTTTTTTATATACCCCCTTTAATGATTTTATATGAAATGTTAATATTTCTGTGAAATATTAATGTTTAAATATTAATTATTATTTTTGAGCAATATTTGAATTTATCCACATTCAAATTTGTTTAATGTTTAAATACAATATCTCACCCTATGTATCTAAATCTTATGATTCCTATTTTGTTGGGTTACGTACTCAAATTAAAACAGTTCATTAGAATGAACTTTTGGCCAAAACGTCCCTTTTAAGGGTCGTATGATCTTCATCAGAAGACCCAAAAAATTTCAATGAAACTGGACCATCCATGACGATAGAGTTACTGGTCTAAATATTGATGCCCAAATTTTATGAAACTCCACCATATGATCCTGATTATCACATTGAATCATGGACTAAAATTTTAAGGTTCAAATACAAGAATAAGGGTCCCAACTGATGCTTTGAATTATAGCCCAACATTCTGGCCAAAAACTAAAATTTAGACACAATTCATGACATAGGTCATGATTTAATAATCAAATAAATCCGATATTTTTCAATGTGAAATAGTGTATATAGTTGGCCGATGTTTTTGAAAAATATGTTCGGATGTGAAGGAATATTCCTATTAATAAACCCATTCAGATTTCAGCCTTCTAAAAAGAATGGATCAAAATGGATAGATTAACATTGATTAATCAATTAGTCATAACTTTGGTTCCATAAGTCCAAATGCCTCCATATTTTGATATTAGTCGGCAAACATTATTATCTACAACTTTTAAGAAGGATATATCTATATATTCAGTTTTCTGGATTTCTAAATCATCGAACCATGTAGAGGGGTAGTTTTGGAATGCAAACAGTCCACCACCTTGGGCTATAAATACATCCCCTCCTCTTCTTTGAAAAGGGTTGGAATTTCAGAAAAAAGGAGGATAGGTTGTAACTACCAAGTCTCTGCCAAATGCATGGGTGGATCTTCCATACTCATGTTTTTACATGAGAAAATATATCTTTTTTCTTGCTTTAATTTTCATTTTTTGTTCTTTGTTTATACTCGTGTAAGTATTTGTTTTTTGTAAATATTTTATAATGATAGTTTATTCTTCAATATCAATTATTCGCATACACCTTCTTTCCACTAATATTAATGTTTTTAATATATTTTAAATCATGTTAATACCCCTTCTCTTCTTTTTTTTACAACATTCTATCGAAATTATGTTTATAATTCACATTATCGTTACTGTGTTTGTTCGACACACCCATATTTTATTATCCCTTTATTTTTATTATATTATTAATTTATCATCATATTAATTATAAAAAGATTATTCATAATTTTCATAGATGATTTTATCCTTCATTAGGATGAGTTATAATATAGGGATGTTAAGCGATTGAGAGCTTTTGCTCGATGAGTATTCTTTGAATTAACATTGTGAATATTGGACTTTACATGTCATGGATTAATGACTTGTTTTGTTTAATGAGTGGTTTTAATGTATTATTGTAACCATAAATTCACTACCATAAACAATATATGATTAATATTTGTACCTTCTGTTATGTTAAGGCATGAATTAAATCCTTAACACTTGGGAATTCCAATCAACATAAACTTGTGACATGGGTGAAAATTTAATGCAATATAATTCAAGGCTCAGGGATATCCCCAGCTTAACAACCTAATAATGAACTCATGGAAATTTTTATCAATATGTTAAATCAATCATAATCAATCAATCATTTCATAAGCTCTACAAACAACCCCCCCCAATCATAATACAATCAACTAAAAACAATAGACTGTTAACAAGTATCATCACTGAGGATTTGACCAAAGTGATGTTATACACATTAGCAGAGCACCGGAACCTTGACCGGTCGATAGGAAAAATTCTTCCATGATTTCAAATGGCACCATTTCTAGGGATGGTTCAATTAAATAGTCACTAGTTTCAAATTATTGTAACAAAAATATTAAAAAACACATAGAAAAACCCATATTCCACTTTCTTCGAAAATATCTCTAAATGCCATGTAACCTCCCAAAAAATCCCTCTAATTTGTTTGACCCTGAAATTGATCCAACACATCACCAACGTAAGAGTAACATAATAGATAATAATCTCATTCAAGAACCAGTCTTTGTCCAACCAATTGAATTAGATATGGAAAATCCTATGGAATAAACAGTAAAAGAACTTGTTATCCCGGATTTGAATTACCATCCTATTGGTATTCAATATCCAAACATAGAGGATGAATTCGAACTCAAATCGGGTTGGATTCATCTTCTTCCTTATTTCCATGGGCTAGTTGGGGTGGATCCACATCTCCACCTTAAAGAGTTCCTAGTGGTGTGTTCTACCATGAAGACTCAAGGGGTTTCTGAGGAACAAATCAAACTATGAGCATTCCCTTTCTCCCTACCTAACACATCTAATTGATGGCTCTACTGTCCTCCTCCTGGTTCCATGACCACATGGAATGACATGAAACAACTCTTTTTAGAGAAATTATTTCCTACTTCTCGTACTACTTCGATCCGAAATGAAATAAGTGGTATTAGTCAATTCCCAAATGAAATATTTCATGAGTACTAGGTGAAGATAAAAAATAGGGTTGCAACCTATCTGCACCACCAAATCCATGACCAACACTTTATCCAATACTTCTATGAGGGGTTATTGGCTATAGAGAGAACTCTCATTGATGTCGCAAGTGGTAGTGCTCATTTTGATAAAACTCACATAGCTACAAGAGATCTCATTAGAAACATGGATCCAAAAACACAACAATTCCATACTCTAGTAAATGCGCAAGTCAAAAAAGACCAAGATACAAAATCTTTAAAGCCAAACAAGATGAAAGAGTGTATGAGTGAACATAAAGGTGTTGTATGACAACTAGCTATGAATTTAAAAGCTCCAACCTCATCTTCTCCACAATATTTTTTCTTTGGACCTATCAAGAACAGTGGAATGTATATCTCCCCATATCATCAAAATGAAAAATGTACACAACATCAAGATGATCAATACAATTCATCAAGACCAATAGAGCATAATGAATCATATTCTCAACAAATCCCCAACCCTTAACAATTAGGTTATTTTGTAAGAAACATCAACCAACCCCAGTGTGTGTCCTTCTCTTCTACCTATAACCCTAACATGAGATATGGGAATCCCATTTCTCATCCCCCTAAATACAATCACCAACCCCTAACCAATTCCAATATGTTCAAAGTTGTGGTGACTTCCAAAAACCTTATCCTTTGTTCCTCAACCTCAAAGGAACAATCCTCCTCTTGGATTCCACTATCCTAGTGATCCTTCCCAATTCCCAAACTAATAAAATCAATTTCCCAAGAACCAAAATCAATGTAATCCCAATCTAGTACAAGCCTCTTATTCCTTGAAATGATGTGATTGTGCACAGAAATATCATTCCTCCTTCACCCATTCGGGCATAGAAAAACATTGAATCACAAATTGGTCACCTTGCATCCAACTCTAGCCAGCAACAAAAATCAAAATCTTCCCAACTAACATCTCAAATAATTACCCAATGCCAAGTGTAATATAAGTGCAATTGCACTTAGATCATGGGTGAAAATTTATATACCTCAAGATAGTTCCTCAACCCTCCTTTGAATGTTGACCTATTAAATAAAAAGAAACATGTAACATGAAAATGATTTTGAATCCATTCAGTCATCTTCTTCCATTCCACATAATAACCCAATTTCTTTTCCTCAATCCATTTCTATGAAAAACAATTTCCTTTGAAAATGATCCTAAAATGATTAACATGTTTAGATGTGTTGAATTCAACATTAGCCTTGTAGATGCCATAATGAATATACCTATGTATTCCATGCATATCAAGGAGTTGGGTACCCATAAGAGGTAGTTTAGGACCATCGCAAATGTTTCTACCTAGTATTCTATTACCATAAAGTGCAAAGATCTAGGAACCTTTACAGTTCCAAGCCAAATTGGATTTTCCACCTTCAATTATCTACTAATAGACCTAGGAGACTCAATTAATGTCATGCCCAAATCCGTATTATCCAACCTTGGTCTTGGCCCCTTGCATACAAAGGGTGTTGTAATTCATTTAACCAAATAAAGCACTGCTAGTCCTGAGGGTATAATAGAGGCTGTCTGTGTTCGTGTGAATGATCTAATCTTCTCTACTGATTTCTATTTCCTTGACATGGAAGGTTATACAAAATCTTATCTATCTCCCCATATACTAAGAAGAACATTCGTAATGACAGTAAGAACCAAGATATAGGAAACTTATGAAATTCATTTGAAACTCATTCCACCATGTTCATCATGTTCTAATGATAAAGGATCTAGTGAAATATGCACCATTATTAAGAATGTTATAAATGGTGCAGTTTATGTGGACCTCTCATTCATAGACTCTATAAATTTAGAGAAACTTGATAACTCTCTTGAATCCCACATCAACTCTGATATCTATTTCTCCACATTGTATAGTATTGTGGAAAATGAATCTGAAGCAACTGAAAGACCTTCCCCCATTCTTGAGTTGTCTAGCCCAAAAATTAAATATTAGAATGACCTGAACCACTTCTTGAACATCTGAAATATGCATTCTATTTCCATGATCACTATTATCCTGTCTTTATCTATTTTTCACTTACTGAAATTGAGAAGTCTAGACTTTTTCAGGTGTTAGAGGAAAACCAAAAGGCCTTAGGTTGGACCCTAGATGACATACCATGAATCAACCCTACTCTTTGCATGCATCACATCCATCTTGAGGAATCAATTAAACCAATTTGAAAGATACAATGAATACTCAATCCACTCATACTTGAGGTAGTTATGGAAAATATCACTAAGCTTCTTCAAGATGGTATTATCTACAAAATTTTTGATAGTGAATGGGTTAGTGCAATTCATGTTGTACCTATGAAAGGTCGGATAACTGTTGTCACAAATGAAAATAAAGAGGTAGTCATGACTCGAGTGAATAAAAAATTGAGTGTGTGCATTGATTAATGAAAATTGAATTTTGAAATAGGAAAATATCACTACCCTATTCTATTCCTTGATCAAATTGTAGAATCATTATCCAAAAAGTTATACTATTTAATTCTTGATGGATACAGCGGTTACATCCAAATCCCAATCGCAAATCATTTCAAATAAAAGACTACTTTCGCATGCCCCTTTGGAAAAAATTCATATAGGAGAATGCCATTTGGCTATTTCAATTCTCCTACAACATTCTATAGGTGTATGACGAGTATTTTTTTGAATTCATTGAACACTGCATGAAAGTATTTTTCGATGTCTTTATGATTTATAGTGATTCATTTGATTCGTTCTTGATTTAACTCTCTCTAGTACTTCAAATGTTTTTCAAGTGTTACCTTGTATTAAATTTTGAAAAATTTCACTTCATGGTTGCAAATGGGATTCATGGGGGGAATATAGTTTCAAAATATGGTATTGAAATTGATCCTACCTTAATTGATGTGATCCAATAACATCTAGAACCCACATCTGTTGGATACATCCCTTCCTTCCTTAGTCATTCTAGTTTATATCAACGATTCCTCCATATCTTTAGTAGGATTACACTCACACTCACCTGGTTGCTCCAAAATGATGTCACATTCCATTTCGATGAGGTTTTCAAGAGAGCCGTCGTTGAACTCAATAATTCTCTTACATATTCCCCAAAAATCCAACCCACTGATTGGTTTATACCCTTTGAATTGATGTGTGATGCTTTCGATAGGGCAATTGGGGCCGTTCTTGATCAATGTGGTGAAAAAATTACTCATTTCATCTATTATGCCTCAAAAACATTTGATGAATCTAAATATCATTACACTGTCACTGAAAAGGAACTTTTATCATTGGTTTTTGCCTTAGATAAATTCCGACCCTATCTCTTAGGTGCCAAATCATCATCTTTAGAGACCATTCTGTTATAAAGTTCTTACTCAATAAAAGTGATTCCAAACCAAGTCTAATAAGATGGATCCAAATGCTCTAAGAGTTTGACCTTGAAATAAAATATATACTAGGAAAAGAAAACCATGTGGCTGATCACATGATTAGAATTTGTAATTATCCTCATTCTGAAAAAATTGATCCAAAATATCCAATTGAGCACTATTCATCTCTCACTCCTAAAATGCCATGGTATGACCCAATTGTAAATTACTTGGTTTCTGGAATTTTTCCCAAAAAAGTTTCAATATAACAAAACAAGATGTTGAAAATTGATTATATATACAATTTCTAGGAAGAAAATACACTTTGTAAAACTGGGGCAGACATGGTAATTATAAGATGTGTTGATGAAAATGAACATTCTTCTATTTTAGAATTCTATTATTCAATGCCTAAGGGTAGCAATTTAGGACCACAAAGAACCTCCCAAAACGTCCTAGACGTTGGATTCTTCTGTCCTTAAATCTTCAGGGACTCATACGCGTTCTGTCAATCATGTACCACTTGCCAAAAGTTTGGAACAATTTCCAAGAGAATGGAAATTCCCCGGAAGACTTTAATTTTCTATGAGATCATCGATGTTTGGGGAATCGATTTCATGGATGCATTCCCCCATTCCAATGGATTCTCATACATTATTTATGCGGTTGATTATGATTCTAGGTGGGTCGAGGCCAAACCCACTATAAAGGATGATTCGCATACTGTTACGGAGTTTCTAAAGACAAACATCTTCCACCGGTTTGGCACACCACGTGCCTTGATAAGTAACTTAAGACCCTATTTTGTAATAAAACCATAGATTATCTATTGAGAGAGAATGGTGTTGTACATAAAACTTCAATTTCATATCACCCCCAAAAAAATGGAATAGTTGATCATTCTAATAGATAAGTGAAAAGAGTGCTTGAGAGAATTGTAAAACCCACCAGAAAAGACTGCCTTGAAAGACTTGGCGACACACTTTGGGATTATCGAACTACCTATAAAACACTAATTGGGATGTATCCTTTTAGGATAGTTTTGGGAACAGCATGTCATTTTTTAGTTGAAATCCAACATAAGACATTTGGGGTTGTGAAAAACTATAATTTTTATTGTGACAAATCTAGTGAACAAAGATTGTTGCAATTGGATTAACTGGAGGAGATTCGACTTGAATCCTATGATAATTCAAATTTGTATAAATAAAATGATAAGGCACTCCAAGACAATCACATCCTGAGAAATTTATTCCATAAAGTTG
Organism: Viscum album; assembly: GCA_963277665.1. NCBI lineage: Eukaryota > Viridiplantae > Streptophyta > Magnoliopsida > Santalales > Viscaceae > Viscum > Viscum album. The sequence continues at coordinate 1,906,966,325 of OY728158.1, forward strand.
AAAATTTATTGCTTTTCAACTATCTATTTCAGCTTCACATTGGTATGCTTCATTCTCATTGGGAAGGTCATTTTATTGTTTCTCATGTTTACCCATTTGGTGCAGTGCAATTATAAGTCTCTTTTTCCAAAAGGACATTCATGGTTAATGGAAATCAGTTAATGAATCACCATGAGAGTATACACAATCCTGGAACAACATTGGCTTCCACAGGATCCCCAATTTCTACAGTTGAGCCACCACTGGATGGAGATGGGAACCCATAAAATCCAAACCAGGGTAATATCTTTCCCTTTAACTCCTCTTCTCTCTCTCTCTCTATATATATCTCTCTCTCTTTATTCAACTTCTCCACTCATTATAATTTTTTTTACCAATTTCCACGTCACATTTTTTTATTTACTCTTTCATGTTTGTGTGGGTGTGTAATTTAAAAACACAAAAAAAAATTGTAAAAAAAACCAAACGAGCCATACTTACTCACCATCCAGTTTTGAAATTTTGTCTAACCATTTTGGGGAGTCAAAAACATACTTTCATCTCCAAAATCTTGTCTTTTCAACATATATTTGGATAAATAATATTTTGTTAAACCCCATAAATTTTGAAAGATCAAATTCATATTTAGAATCTGATTTTCTCCACCCAATGAGGAACACAATTTGATTTCATGCTAAGGAAACCTATGGACATATTTTTAAAACGTGTGTTTTTTACCCCCATTTTTGTGTCTTGAGATTTTGGAACTTCGGGCTGAATTTCCTACTTTAGTGTGCATTAATATGATAGAGGCATTTTCTGAACCACATAAGAATCACAATAGCCAAATAGCCTCCCATTTCCCTTACATTAATCTGCCTTTTGAATGCCCCTTCAAACCTATGAAAACCTTTTCTTTGATAGCCACATTACAAGCCCAATAAATTCCCTCCCAATATCAACATGGATTTTCATTACATAATTTTTTTGATATTTATGGGTGGGGGAATGGATTTCATTTTGGGTACCCTTTGTTGATTTCACCAAGTTATAGAAAGGTCCTGGGTGTAGCGGAAGCTCGTGGGTGGATGTACCCACTTGACTTTTTGTCATTATAAATGATCAATTTGGGATCAATACGATGATAAATTTCAGGCTCCATAGATCTAATCACATAAATAGACAAATAATAAGAATAGTCCCAGAACCACATAGGAGGAACATCACAGGTGGATTATAATTAATTTCATTAATTGACAAGAAGTATCTTTTACGGCCTTCTTTCTTCATTGATATATCTGATCATGTTCCCATTTGATTTGTCGTTGCGTCATAGAAGCCAAGTGTAGATAGACTTTAGTGGTGATACACACGTTTACCACATATCTCTGGATATTTCCAAAAGAATCAATGGGTTCTATCGTGGAGAAGCCTTTGCTTGCGTTGTCCACCTTAGATCACCTTGATATTATGGAGGAGGATCTCTCTCAGTATTGAGAGCATTCTTGGTTAAAGGAGTTCTTTTGAACTTGAGATAATTCTCTAGACATTTTGTGCACAATGATTAGGGAAAAGTGTTGGTGTTTTGAGGATATTTATAATCGGGTTTGAGTTTATATAGTTATGACAATAAATAAACATGTTACACGTTTTATTTATTTCATTAACTACTATTGAATAACCCCATGTCAAATAATTAATTCGTTGATATGTTCCCACACTGATTATAATAAATATGATTTAATAAAATGATATTATTTCATCAAAATCCCAATTGGAAAAAATATACAGCATGTAATCATTAATACATGGTGTGTACTTGTTTTTCATTTCCTTTCCAAAATGAAAACTACATGACATGGACATTCAATGTACACGACGTGTATATCATGTTTTCATTTTATTATTCCTCAAATATTAAAATGATTTAGGATTCCTTGAATAATTATTTAACCACATATGGGGATAATATTTATTCTACTTGAGATACTTGGATACACGTAGTGTGTCACCCTCTATGGCTCTTTCTCGTTGACTTTAGGAGGGAATGCCTAAAGTCTAGGATTACTGTCTAGAAATAGGTCAAGTCACCCAAGAGAAAGAAGTTGACGCCGAATTGAGGTGTCAATTCATATGAACGCTTACCATGTAATTTAACCCCTTTGTCTCTATATCTCATCAAGATGGTTCCATTGCAGTGTCATCAACCTATATGCTTCATCCATCATTCTTTGACTTCCAGAAATAAACTCGTCATGACACCATGGACATGCAATTTGGGAGACAGTTATATTTCAATCAAAGGGCCCAAGATATCTACTTCCATAAATATGGAAGGGACAAATCTTTCCTCAACATATCCATTAACAATATTTCATTCATCACACACCCAACATTCCCTACTTCCCGACAAATGTCTTCGTGATAGTTTTCGTCAGCAAATCTAAGTGCACGAGTCATGACATGAGTTAATAATAATCATCCAGTCTAAGGACCATTACAAACGCTCATAGATAGTATTGTCTGATGACACCTACACATGCGGAATTACTACAAGAGGGTCTGTTCTCATAATCTATCATCTTGGAGGTTACCAAGTGCGATCTCCATGAGAGAGAGTCTCATCTTCTTACGAGTACTCTCACATTATGGTATGTATACTATGTGACCTATCATAGTATGTCATCCAACCGTTGTACATTATTTAAGAATATTGTTATAGCATTTCAAGGTTCCCATCATACCAAGGATCTTCCATGACCTTGTTAATTCAAAAAATATTCGAAGACATTAGTATATTATAGTCATACAGAACAATGAAAAATATATAATAAATGTACATTCATGTAATCAAAGTATAAACAGTTGGTTCTTAAGACACAAACTCTAAAAATCTCACAATTATACAAGAGTCAGCTTCCTATTACTTTTAGTTTGCAAGACCTCACATGATGATCATGTTTCTGCTGAGTCAAAGCATTAGTTAAGGGGTCCTCTACATTGTCTTCTGTAGAAATACTACTCAATGAAACTTCACATCTCTGAGAATAATATCTCGAGAGATGATACTTCTGAAGTATGCGCTTTGTCCGCTAATGTGGCCTTGGATCTTTTTCAAGTGCCACCGATGCAGTATTATCACAATAGAGTGTGATAGGATCTTTACTACTAGGTACAAAATACAGCTCTTGGACAAATCTTTGCATCCATACTGCTTATTTATCAGCCTCAGAAGCTGCAATATACTCGGACTTTTCTGTAGAATCTTCGACCACACCTTGATTTGAGCTCTTCTAGCTCATTGCACCTCCATTAAAACAGAAGATGTATCCAGTCTGTGACTTCATGTTATCTTGATCAATCTAGAAACTATAATCTACATGTCCTCTAATGACTAGTTCCTCATATCCTCCTTAAACTAGGAACATTTCCTTAGTACGCCTCAGATACTTATGGATACTCTTGACTTCCATCTAATGGTGGTCTCCTGAATTAGCTTGATATCTGCATACCACACTTAATGCATAAGCAACCTCTATCCCTGTACATAGAATAACATACATGACTGACCCAATTGAATATGTGTAAGAGATCCTTTCAATTTTCTTTCTTTCCTCATGTGTCTGATGACCCATTCTCTTGGAAATATGAATTCCATGTGGAACTGGAAACAATCCATTATTAGATTGTTCCAAACTAAATCTCTTTAGTGTATTGGCAGTGTATATACTTCGACTCAGGCCCAACATTCTCTTGGATCTATCAATATTGATCTTGATCCCAAGAATATATGTCATCTCTCCCAAGTATTTCATATAGAAGCATTTTTCCAACCATGCCTTAACTGACTATAATACAGGTACTTCATTTCTAATTATTAATATATCATCAACATATACTTTTAGGAAAATGACTTCACATCCTCTAAAACTTTTCTAGACACAAGGATCACATTCATTCTTTACAATGCCAAATTTCGTTACAGCTTCATCAAAATAAATTTTCGATGACCTTGATGTTTTCTTTAATTCATAAATGGATTTCTGCAACACTCATACATTGTTGAAATTATTTGGAGTCACAAACCCTTCAGGTTGGGTCATCTAGACATCTTTCCGGAGGTTCCCATTAAAGAATTCTCTTTTGATATCCACTTTCCAAATTTCGTGGTCATGATAAGTTGACCTGGAAAAAAGAATTCTGATGGATTTCATCATCGCAACTGGTGAAAAGGTTTCATTATATTCAATTGCATAATGCTGTCTAAAACCATTTGCAACCAGTCGTGCCTTATAGGTTCTAACTTGTCCGTCCATGTCTAGTTTCTTCTTGAATACCCATTCATTTCTAACAATATTTACATAAACTGGAGGATCTACCAAAATCTGAACTTGTTTATGGTACATGGAATCCATTTTAGAAAGCATGGATTCTTGCCAATTGGAATCATTTGTTCCTTCATCCACTTCATTGTAGTTAATATAATCATCATTGTTAACAAATGATTCACTATCCTCAGTGACATGAAAACCATATCATTCTGGGTCTCTCACCTCTCTTGTGCTCTTATTTAATTTTTGTGTCTCTGGAATAGATTGTTCTTCCACTGGGCTTTGTGGAATCTATTCTTGTACCAACTCCAGTATATCTTGAGCCTCAACTCCATAAATGCATATCTCACTCCCAGTATCTCTATTGGATATGTGCTCCCTCTCAAAGAATATGGCATGTCATGCCATTGTAACCTTTTTATCTAGGGGCATTGTATAGGTAATATCTCATTGTTTCCTTCAGATATCCTATAAAGGTACACTTTGTGCCATAGAGTGCAAGTTTGTTACCTGAAGAGGCCTTAAAAAATTCTTTGCTACCCCACACATGTAAATTTGATAACATGGCATAGCGTCCACTCCATAACTCGTATGGAATACCATTTAATGATTTAGTTGGTACATGGTTTAGTATGTGTGATGTTGTTTGTAATGAATATCCACAAAAGCAAAATGGAAGACTAGCATGACTCATCATTGATCTCACCATGTCTAATACGGTGCGGTTCCTCCTTTCACTTACACAATTCCACTAAGGCGTGTAAGGATAAGTGAGGTGAGATAAAATTCCAAACTCCCGTACGAAATCAATGATGTCATGTTTAAGATATTCTCCTCCTCCTCTGTCTAAGTAGAGTTTCTTAATCTTCTTACCAAGATGTTTCTCAACATCATTATTGTATTCTTCGAACCAATCAAAAGATTTTTACATATACCCCATTAAGTAAATATATCCATATCTACTAAAATCATTAGTAAAAGATCTGAAGTACTAGAACCCACCCCTTTCTTTAACTGGAAATGGTCCACACACATCTGTGTGAACTGATTCAAGAAGATCTTTAGACCTTTCACCTTTCGCACTAAATGGGTATTTTTTTCATTTTGCCTTGCATACATGCATGAAAAACAACAAGTTGTTTTAGTTTGAAAGAATATAAATACCCATCTTAATGTAATTTTTTCAAATATTTCTCATTGACAAGACCTAGCCGGTGATGCCAAAGTTGGGTGTGGTATTAGTCATGTGAATTAACTATTTTACCAATTTATATTACTTGATTTGTGTAGTCTAACACATAAAGGCAGTTATATAAATGTTCCCTTCAAAAACAAATTTTATCTTTATAAAAGTAGCAACATTAATTTACAATCATAAAGATGAATCCATAAGTATCTAATCTGGATAGTGAAATAATGTTTTTGGGTATAGAGGGTACATAATAACATCTTATTAATACCAAGACCATACCAGTAAGAAAAGTGAGGTGGTAGTCTCCAACAGCTACTATATCGATTCTAGATCCATTGGATGCTAACAAATCCACCTTACCTTAGTCAATATTTATGAATCTACTTGCTTCCTGTATTTGGATACATATGTGAGAACCACAAGATGTATCTAATACCTAATTGGTAGAAATAGATATATTTCATTTGATAACAAAGGAACCTGAAGGTTTCCCCTGCTTCCATGGCTTGGTGCAGTTTTTCTTCCAGTGGCTCTTCTTGCCACATGCGAAACAAATAGCCTCCTATTCTCTTGCCTCCCCTTTGATCTTCCATTTCATGGAAGGCCTTGAAGAAGCTTTGGGCTTAAACATATTTCCCTTAACTTTATTTTATTAACCATATGGAAAGAAGGATATTAACACTTCATATCATTGTCCAATTGGCGAATGAGGATAAGTAGATCAGATAGAGACATCTCAATGTTGTTCATGTTGAAATTTACAACAAAGTTAGAGAAGCACTAGGGGAGTGATGCAAGAATGAGATCGGTGACTAGTTCTTTGGGGAGTTTAAACCATAGAACCTCTATCTGCTCAATGTAGGCAATGATCTTGAATACATGAGGCCTAGCTGGGGCACCCTCTCCATGCTTTCCCTAAAATATAGCAATGGAGATCACAAACCATTCATATCTTTCTCTCTCCTGGTATACACCAAATAGGTGCTTGAGAATGCTATAGGCATCCATGTTTTCATGAGACCTCATGAGCTCACCAGTCATTGATGAAATCATCAAACATTTAACGTCAAGTGCATCATTAAAATGTTGATCATATACCATGAAATCTTCATCACTCACCCATTGGTCAGGAGAATCATGAAGTGAGGACTCCAGCATGTAAAACATTCTTTCCGGGCGTAGGATAACCTGAAGGCACCTAAACCATTCCTGAAATTTACCACCGATGAGGATATTGTCTTTATCCTGAATTTATCGCAGAGAAAATTTTGTTGATGAGTTTGTCATATTGATTCTACAAATTAAAAGAGTATATTTATCAGTGCCTTTTGATTATATATGAAGAAAAATAATAACTGGATTTATTAATTCTCCCACTATTTTATCATGTCCCAATTCCCCCCATTGAACATGTAATGCCTAGTTTCTATGACATTATAGTGGAAAGGATCTATATTCTCATTCGCATAACCCCAACAAGGGTTGGTCAAGCTATTTAATGGTATTTAAGTAGGTAGGTCTTTGACAACTGTGAGCTTATAGTTCTTTAATCTGTTGAGTGGACCCCCTAATCCTAGAAATCTGACTTGGATTTCCTCAACACTTTCCTTCATTTTAAAACAAGTCTATAAAGGGCTACTCCTCATGATGTAAAAAAGTTTTAGTCAACTAGATACATTCATAAGAGCTTCCTTTATAAAAGTATGTGTCCCAATAAGGGTTGGTCAAAAACATAGTTTTAGTTAGTCTTGGAATTAATCAAGTAATAAAAGGCTTCGTCTGACTTAATATTGTATTTAGGGATTTCAATCCTTTATGAATAGATTTTCATTATCACATGCTTGTGAATATTAAGTGATTCTTGCTTATGTGATTAACTATGTTCAGATAATGTTTACGCATAGTCCGGTTTTTATTTTATTCCATCATTGCATGCTTCTTTATTTCTTTAACTATGAGTTCACGACAACAAATACATAACAAATAAACCATTAAACCAGATAAAAATAAAATAAGATGGAATGATCATGAGCTTATATTGGTTATCTTATCTAGTGGTTTTGATAAGATAAACTTGACCTAGGAAAAAACACCTTGAACTTTATGGTTCGTGTTTTGCAACTCCAACTTGTCCACCTTTGAATATTCTTGGATTGGCTTCCCCTAAACTTCATATTTTTAACCGTCTCCTCTGGCATGGGAGATCCTTCATTACATGGGGTTTAAAATAAAGAAACCATGGGCACACTGGCCCAACATTTTATTGGAAGAAGGCTCGCAGGTAAACAAATTGAAATTAAATAAATTTAAATGAAACCATACGCACACAAAGGGTATTTGGTCTAGCTCATGTTCATCCCAAGAATGAAACAACATTTACACATAGTTATTACTCAAATTCTTTTAATCATTATTTAATTTAATGATATGTCGCGCTTTAATTCAATTAATTATGATCTTATAATTAATAATTTCTTTATCTTAATTTCCTTTCTGAATTTCCTTAACATTCTTCTCATTCATATTCATTTTATGGGTCTTTGTACATTGGAGGAAACCTGGTGAAATTCCATTTATGGAAACTACACGGCGTGTAGGATATATTACATGACGGGTATTTGTTTTCACCCTTTATCCAAAGTACACACCGGGGGGATTGGGTGTGTTTTCTGTACTTTGGAAATTTTGGAGTACACGACATGTAGATAAATCTAAAATGGCATGTACTTCCTTATTGCATGGTTATCGGCATGGAAATCTTGTTTAAGTGGTTACACATCTTCTCATTATACACGGTTTCACCTGGGCCGGATCGGACTACAGAACTTGTTATTTAACATATACGTCGTGTATTGCGGTTTCCATGCGCCATTCAGTTCTGGTCAGCATGGTGTATTAAAAAACATAGGTATGCTCAATTCACATGGCGTAGTTAGGTGGAATAGTACCGGTTTGTTGAACCTAAGTACACAATGTGTAGATTTCACTAAACACCATGTATTCTTATGTCAGACGGAATGAGAAGCTCCTCCTAATGAGTACCTCATTTTTATTTTAATCAAAATTTAAATTTAAAGGTCATTTCTATGATGTGAATTAAGAAAATATGGAGGAAGAATATATATCATTCATTCAAATTTATATAATGATTTATCATAAACTGAATCAAAAATAAATGTGTAAATTATCAACAAAAATTAAATAACTATAATCAACATTGTCACCTCCCTCTGATACAACTTGAAAGGTCCTATGTGCAGTAGAAGCTCATGTGTGTATGTTCCCACTTGAATTTTTGTCATTAACAATGATCAATCCAGTATCAACAAAATGATAAACTATGGACTCCACAGATCGAATCATAGTAATGGACCAAGAAAAAGAATAGTACTAGAACCACAAAGGAGGATTATCACAGGTTGATTACAATTAATTTAATCAATTGACAAGAAGTACATTTTATGGCATTGTTTCTTTGTTGATATTTTTTATCACATTCCGAATTGATTCAGCGTTGCGTCGTAGAAGCCAATTGTAGACTTCCTATAGTGGGGATCCACACATGAAACATGTATCTTTGGACGTCGCCAAAGGATTCTACAGGTGCTAGCGTGGAGAGGCCTTTTCCTTCATTGTTCACCTTATATCGCCTTATCCTATGGAGGAGGATCTCTCTCAGTCTTGAGAGAGTTTTTTGGTAAATGAGTTTTTTCATCCTTGAGAGAATTCTTCAGATTTTTTGTACACAATGATTAGGGATAAGTGTTGGTGTTGTGATGATATTTATAATTGGGTTTGTGGTTATAGAGTTATGATAATAAATAAACACGTTATGTGTTTTATTTTTTTCATTAACTTATATTGAAAACCCCCATGTAGAATCATTAATTCCTTGACAGGCGCCCATGATGATTATAATAAATATCATTTAATAAAACGATATTATTTTCTCAAAATACCGACTGGAAAAACTCCACGACGTGTAATCATTAACACACAGTGTGTACTCGTTTTTCATTTTCTTTCCAAAAGGAAAACTACACAGTGTGTATATTCATTTTACAAAACATGTATATATTATTTTCATTTTATTCTTCCTCCAATATTAAAATTATTTGGGCTTCTTTGAATAATTACTAAAACACATATAATTATAATCTTCATTCTATATGATATTCTTGGATACACTTAGTGTGTGACCCTCTAGGCCAATTTCTAGTTGGCATTCGGTGGTCTTGCCTAAAGTCCAAGATTAAAATCTAGAAATGGGTCAAGTAACCTAAGAGAAATAAGTTGATGTAGCATTGATGTGTCACCTCATACAAACACTTACTGTGTAATGTAATCCCTTTGTCTCAATATCTCGCCATGCTGGTTTCATGGAAGTGTCATAAACCTATATGCTTGATCTGTCATTATTTGACTTCTAGAAATAAACTCTTCTTGACACCATGACCATGGAATGTGGGCGATAGTTCTTTTTCAATCAATGGGCCTGAGATATTTACTTCCATAAATATGGAAGGGGAAAATACTTCCTCGACTTATCCATTAAAAGCATGTCATTCGTAACACACCCAACATAACCTACATCCTGTCAACTGTGTTAATGACAGTTTTCATAAGAAAATATATATGAGCGAGTCATGAAATGAGTTAATGATAATCTTCCATTATAATAACCATTACACATGCTCATAGATAGCAATTTCCAATAACACCAATACGTGCAGATTTATTATTGGTTGTTCAGTTATCATAATCTCCCATCTTGGAGATTAACAAATGCAAACTCCATGAGAGAGAGTTTTTTCTTTTTTCGAGTACTCACACATGACAGTCTGTATACTATGTGTCCTATCATAGTATTTAATCCAACCATAGAACATTATTTAATAATATTGTTATTTTATTTATAGTTTCTCATCATACTGGGGATCTGCCCTAAACTTATTAATGAAAAAAATATTCCAGGACATTATTATATTATAGTCATGCATAATAATGAACAATATATAAAAAGTTTACATTCATGTAATCAATGTATAAATAGTTGGTTCTCAGGACACCAATTATAACAGTTATCATATACTTGAGGGAAATCATCCATTTCAATGTGGGAGAGAGGTTTTCATTCAATGTGTTTTGGGGAATGTAATGTACTTTCAATTGTTTAATTTTGAGAATGTTATTGACAACTGTTCAAAAAAATTCAAAAAAAATTAAAAAAAATCAATAAAAAAAGATCAAGAAATGGGTTGTTTCTTGGGTAGGTCAAAAATAAATCTTGCTCAACCTTTGATCTTGTTATAACTATTACAATTTGTTTTTTGAGGAGATTAATCATGGGTTGAGATATTAGTGTGATATATTTTTGAAGAAAAAATTTCAAAATAAAGAAGAAAATAAAATAGAAACAAGAACACTTATGTCATTGGATGAAGATTTGTGTTTTGAAAATATTTTATCTTCTCATCCTCTTCAAATTTTTTTCCTCACTTGTCTCTTTCTTCACACAATCATTCCCCTGTATATATGTGTTTTCCTTTCCTTGTTTCATTTCGAAAAAAATGTGCATTGTTTTACCCATGTTGGTGTTTTACCCCTTTCTTCTCTCTCTTGATCATTAAATTTCTACTATCCCATAGCCACAGGAAAACACCATAAAAATACCTATTGATTCTTGTTTACTTTAAGATAGGGATTTTAAGTTGAGATAGTTTACAATCATTAATATTTTCACTTTTGGTTGGTGAATGAGTGAAGCTCGATAAATTAATTTTATCATTTCGAGAAGAGTAAGTTTTTTCCCACCATTTTCAGTTACTATATTTGGGCATGAAAAAATAAATTGTATTTGGAACATTGTTTCTGTAACAAATTGTGGTGGAATTCAATATGGATGAGTGAAATTTTCTAAACCTCTCATGAGTGGGGAAACAAAATTTTAGTATTTTTGGTGAGTGAAAATGATTTTGTAATGTTATTTATATCTATTTGACATGAGGACATGCACAAGACTAAGTGTGCCAGATTTGGTGGTATTAATATTTTCATAAATTTTTAGATAATCCCTTCACTTATTTTATATGAAATTTTCATCATTTGTGTGAAATATTAATGTTTAAATATTATTTATAATTTTTCAGAACTATTTGAAATCATCCAGTTTCATGTATCCATAATGTTTTAATAATAAATCTCACCTGATGGAACCAAATTTCATGCTTCTTGTTTTCTAGGATTACATACAAAAATTACATAATTTCATTAGATTGATCCTTTGGAAAAATCATCCATGTGGAAGGTCATATGGTCCACACAATATGACCTAAAGAAACTATGAAGAATCTAGGCCAGCCATGATGATTGAGTTACTGGTCTAAATACTGAATCCAAAATCTTAGGAAACTCCACCATATGATCTTTATTATAAAAAAGTATCACAAATAAAAATTTTAAGGTACAGCTACACGAACAAAGGGCCCAAATAATGCTTTGAATTGCAGCCCATCATTATGGGTGGAAATTAAAATTCAAGCACTATTCATGGAATAACTCATTATGTAATCTTCGAATAAATCTGATCATTTTCAGTGTGAATGATAGGATATATGAATCCAATTTTGTGGAATAATGTATTCGGATTTGAAGGCATATTTATATTGATAATCCCATTAACATTTCGCCCTTCTAAAAAGTATGGATCAAAATTGGCATATAAACATTGTTTAATAAAATGGTCTTAACATTGGTTCTAAAAGTCCAAATGCTACCCAATTTTGATATTAGTAGTCCAACAGTGTTGTCTAAAACTTTTAAGAAAGATAGATCTCTAGATTTAGCTGTATGAATGTCCAAATCATCGAGCCAGGTGGAGGGGTAGTTTTGGAATGCAAACACTCCACCACCATGGGCTCTAAATACATCCCCTCCTCTCCATTCAAAAGGGTTGGAATTTCAGAGAAAATGAGGATTGTTTTTCACGAAAAAACCTATTTCAAAGGCATAGGAGGATCTTCCATACTCATATTTATACTTGAGAAACCATTCCTCATTTCTACCTTTCATTTACATCTGTGTTGTTCTTCGTTTGTAATCATATAAGTTATTGTTTTTTGTAATTCTATTTTAATTCAAGTTTCTTATTAAATATATCTTATTCTTATCCACCTTCTATAGTTTAATTTTAATGTTATTAGAAATTTTTAAATCATGTTAAAACCCCTTCCCTTCTTTTTCTTCTTCATTCAATCGAAAGTCTGTTTTTAATTCTCATTATCATTTGTGTGTGTGTTCGATGCACCACTATTTTATTATCCCATTATTTTCTTATCATATTAATTAATTATCATAATAATTATAACCATATTATTAATAATTTAAATGTATGACTAAATCTCTCATTGGGGTGAGATATAATTTCAGAATGTTAAATGATTCAGTACTTTTGCTCAATGAGTATTCTTCGAATTAATATTGTGTATGTTGGACTAAACATGTCACGAATTAATGAACTGTTTGGTACAAAGAGTGGATTAAATTGGTTATTGGAACCATAAATACAATATCATAAAAAAGATATGATTATGATTAGAACATTATGTTATGTTACAGATTGGATTAAATCCTTAACACTTGGAAATTTCAATCAATGTAAACTTGTGACATGGTTGTTAATTTAATGAAATATAAAGAAAGGCTTAAGGATATCACACACATAACTACCTATCAATTTGTTAAATCAATATTAATCAATCAATAATTTCATAAGCTATGCAAACAAAACCCCCCAATCAGAATACAATCAACTAAAAACAATCGACTATTAAAAAGTATCATCACCGAGGATTCGACCTGAGTGCTGCAATACACATTAGCAGAGCACCACATCCTTGAACGGTAAATAGGAAACAATCATCCATGATTTAAAATGGAATCGTTGTCAGGGATGGTTCAATTAAATAGTAATTAGTTTCTGGTTATTTTAAAAAAACAAATTTTAATGAAAAAACACAATGAAAACCCCATATTATTTTTTCATCCAAAATAACTCTGAAGGCCCTTTAGCCTCCCAAACAATCCCTTAGATATTTTTTACCTTAAAATTGAGTGAAAAATTTACCAATATAGTAGGAAAATAAGAGATAATTAACTCATTCATGAAATTGTCCTTGTCCAACCAATTGAATTAGATATGACTAATCTTGGGGGAATAAACACTAATAGAACTTGTTTCCCATGATATTAATTAAAGAATTATTGGTATTTAATATCCAAAAATAGATTCTAACATAGAACTCAAATCAGGTTTGATTCATCTTCTTCCTCATTTCCATGGGCTAGCTGGTGAGGATCCACATCTATACCTTAAAGAGTTCCAAGTGGTGTGCTCTACCATGAAGCCTCAAGAGGTTTCTAAGGAAAAAATCAAACTCTGAGCATTCTCTTTCTCGATAAATGACACTACTAAGTCAGGGATCTTCTAACTTATTCCCAGTTCCATAACAATATGTAATGTCATGAAGTGAATCTTATTAGATAAATTCTTTCACCTTCTCGTACTGCTTCAATCCAAAAGGAAATAAGTGGTATTCGTCAATTCCCAATTGAATAACTTATTGAGTACTAGGAGATGTTTAAAATGATTATTGGAACTTGTCCACACAACCAAATCCCTAACCAACTATTGATCCAATACTTCTTTGAGAGGTTTTTGGCTATAGATAGAACTCTCATTGATGTAGCAAGTGGTGGTTCTCTTGTTGATAAAAACTCCTATAGCTGCAAAAGATCTTATAAGAAGCATGGATGAAAACACAAAACCATTCCATAATCAAGCACATGATAACGTAAAACAAGCCCAAAATAGTCAATCAATAGATCGAAACCAGATGACAGTGTGGATGAGTGAATTTACAGGTATTGTGAGACTACTAGATGTGGCTTCCAAAGCCCCAACCTCATTTTCCTAACAATCATTATTCCCTGAACCTATCAAGAACTATGAAATCTGTAGCTCCCCATCTCATCCAACTGACACATGACCACAACATCAATAGAATCAATCTTATTCATCCAGACCAGTGATCCTCATTGATGAATATGCTTAGTAGAACCCCAACCCTCTACAATCAGGTCTGTTTGTATGAAACTTCAACCAACCCCTTTCTGAGTTATTATCTTCTACCTATAACCCGAACATGAGATATGGGAATCTCATTTCCCATCAACCTTAATACCATCACCAAAACCCAAACCAATTCTAATGTGGTCATGGGGGTGGTAACTTCCAACAACCTTATCCTTTTTTTAGTCAACCAAAAAGAAACAATCATCCTCCTAGATTCAACTATCATAGTGATCCTTCCCAATTACCAAACCAATACAATTGCTTTTCCAAGAACCAAAATCAAGGTTATCCCAATCCAGGACAAGCCTCTTCTTCCATGAATCCATGAGAATGTGTAGTTAAAGATCATTCATCCTTCACCCATTCTAGTCTCAAAAACATTGAATCAAAAATTGGCAACTTGCACCCACTTGAGTCAGTAAATACAATAAAATTATTCCCAACTACCAGCACAACCATTACCCAACCACAAGGGTATTGAAAGTGAAATTTCACTTATATCAGGGAAGAAAATTTATATGCCTCAAGATACGTCTTCAAACCCTCCTTTGAGTGTTGACCAAGAAAGTAAAAAAGGAATCAAAACATGAAAAGGAATATAAATCCATTCCCTCACCTCCCTCCGTTCCACATAGGAACCAAATTCATTTTCCTCAAGCCATTTCTGAGGAAAATAAGTACTTTGAACCTCTTCTAGAAATGCACGACATGTTTAGACGTGTTGATTTCAGAATTCACTTATTATATTCCATAAAAAATCCCTATGTATGCCATTTTTCTCAAGGAGGATTGTACCTATAAGAGGTAGCTTAGGACCTTCGAAAATGTTTCCACCCATCAGTCTATTCCCATAAACTGAAAAGGTCCTGGGACCTTTATGGTTCCATGAAAATTTGGAAGTTCCTACATCGATGATGCACTCATAGACCTAGGAGATTCAATTAAGGTCAAGACCATATCCATATGCTCCAACCATGGTCTTGGACCCGTACATCCAATGAGTGTTGTTATTCGTTTATACAATCGAAGTAGTGCTATTCATGAATGTATAATCAAGGATTTCCTTGTTCGTGTGAATGATCTCATATTTCCTACTGATTTATATGTCCTTGACATGGATGGTGAGGTGAACTCTTCTTGATCTCCCCTTATTCTAGGATAACATTCCTATAGACAGTGAGAACCAAGATTGATGTCCATTCAAGAATCTCGTCCATGGAATTTGGTGACCAACTGGTCAAGTTCAACATTTTCCAAACCATGCGATACCCATATGAGGATCACTCTGCATTCTCAATCCATGATTTTGAGGAAACTTATGAAAGTAAATTGAACCCCATTTTGACTTTTTCATCATGTTATAAGGAAAATTGATCTTTTGAAATATGCACCATGATTAACCAAGATATAAATGGTGTGATTGATGGGGACCTCTCATTCAAATACTCCATCAATATATAAGAACTTGAAAACTCTCTTGAACCCCACATCAACTCTGATATCTACTACTCCACCTTGGACAATATTAAGGGAAATGAATCTAAAGTAACTGAAAGCCCTTCCTCCATTCATGAGTTTTCTATCCCAACAATGAAATATGAGACTGATCTGAAACCTCTTCCTCTACACCTGTAATATGAATTCCTTTTCCATGACCACTCTTATCCTGTCATTATCTCTACTTCATGAACTGAAAATGAGTAGTACAAACTTGTTCAGGTGTTATAGGAAAACAAGGGCATGGGTTGGAACCTAGATGACATACCAATAATCAACTCTTCTCTTTTCATTCATCAAATCAATTTTGAGGAATCATCCCAATAAGACAACCAAAAAGATGAATCAATACCCTCATATCTGAGGTAGTTAGGGAGAAGATCACAAAGCTTCTTCAAGATGGTATTATTTACCCAATTTTTGATATTGAATGTGTTTGTAGAGACCCGAAGCTTATCGTACATGGACATTACATTACATTTGCGGAATACTTAGTACATAACAAAAACACACACACAAGGATCGTAATAGTTTAGTGTCTTTGGAAACTCGGAACGTAATCTTCTAATCGTGGTGAAAGATCTTCAATATCTCCCATAAAGATCTTCCCTTTTTTTACCTAAAACCTTTCATTATATCCTGGGGAAAATAAAACATAAAAGTGTGAGCTCAAATGCTCAGTAAGGGTAAACAAAAGAAATATCAATCACATCATATACATAAGAACATAGCTTTTGGAAATCTTAACCTGCAAAAGAGCTCAAAATATCATAACATGGGATAAATTATAGAAGTAAAAATGAGATCCCCATAATCATAAAATAAAACTTGAAACTTTTTGGCATGCACACATAATCATGGAAAATCATTTCTTGTTAGTCATGACTCATTTCCAAGACTATCTTAGTGGACAAAGTCCCTTTCTGAATCGAGTAACCCTCGTTTCAGTCCTGTTTCACTGAACCGGTATAACCTACCATTTCAGCCATGTCTATCTCATGAGATATAATATCTTTACCCAATGCATTGGAGGGAGATATAGGTCCCACCCATCTTATAATGAATCCTTTCTTATGTGTGCCACATAATCATAAATCATACATCATCGCATAACCCATGTAATAAAAATGGGATTCTTAAACAACATGACATCATAAAACAATTCATATAAGATAAAGGAATTCATAAAAATGTTTCCATCACAACATAATCACATCCATGTAATAATAGGGATAAAAACAGAACCCTTTTATTATCTTAGATGGAAAATAATTTTGATAAAATACTTGAAATTTATTCTTGAGGAAAATATCCTTTCTACTTCAAAAACACTTTTCCTTTCTTAACATGTCATAAAATTTTAAACTAAAAGAAGTTGATTAAAAATAAACTTGAATACTTGTAAAGGAAGCTTCTTGGAAATAATGTTTTAGAAATACATTCATGCCGTATAAGTTAAAAAAAACATTCTTCGTACTTTTTTCGGAAAAGTCAAAAAGTACCTCGTACGGAAAACGACAAAATATTCCTTTCATTTCTTTTACTAAAAACTCACCGAAGGGTAAAATTTTATTTAAACAATTGTAGTTGGATGGAAATAATATTACATATTTATGAATCATGGATGTGGATGATAAAATACACCCCAGTAAATACCAAAGTATAAACAATCTCGGATAAAAATGAGATTGTGATATTTCCCTTACCTTAGGTCCGATTTGCTTCGTAAGTGTCCGAACCTCCTGTATAATGATTTAAATCATGTTATTGACTTATTCCAGAATCATATTCATTGTTATGATATCATATATGATTCACTTATGACATTATATTACCCGTTCTTTTGTAGATTCCATGTTAAAGAAGCATTTTGGGTAAAATCGTTTCATTTATCGTAGGTGTTTTGACTTGTTGTTCTTGACATTATTATTACTTATATCATGATTTAATTACTTCCAGAATATAAAATATGATTTATATATCATATATATTCAGTGTATATATATATATAATAGATAGATAAATGAAATGAAAAACATCGTTCATGGAGACGGTAGTCCGTACGTACGCATGAACGTTGTTTTCCTTTCCTTTCCCTATTGTCTTGAATGGAAGTAAGTAGATGACATATATATATATATATACATAAATCCAGTAGCTTTATAATGTCATATATTTCATTATTATTTCTTATATATACTTTATAATCATTCTTAAATTGTTAACATGGAGAATGAATCTCATCGCGTCGTGGAGACGGTATTCCGTAAGTACGCACGAGCGATGATATCATTTCCATAATATTGAATTTAATTGGAGTGGATTATACAATATATCAGAATCAATATGATGTTGTAATAACTATTTATAGTTATTATTTACACCATTATACCCATCCATGTAAGGTGGTGGTGGAAAATAGATTACACCACGGCGTGGAGACGGTATTCCGTACGTACGCACGCGCGGTGATTTCATTTTTTCCGTAGGATTGATAGAAGGTGAATTAGGGTTGTTTCATATTTATAATAACATATCAGTATGTAAGTAATACTGATGTTATTACTTTTTTATGAAACAACTAAAGAAGAAGAAGTTGAAGAAGAAAGAAATTGAAAAGATCGGTAATGGTTATTACCTCTTCTTTGAAACGCCTCTTTGAATCCTCCACTTAGGGAACTAATATTGGTTTTTTAAGAAGACCAGGACCTCTAGGATTTTTCTAGGGAAGTGGAGAAGGGATTTTGGCAGAGGTTGGCCGAGCTTGAGTGCTCAAATTGGTGTGAGGAGGAAGGGGGAGGAGGTGTCCTTTTATAAGGGAGGAGAGGGGCACCATAGGAATATCTCAAAATATTATTTTATATTAAAGTCAAAATCGGTTTATAATGGTTCCAAAGGGTATTATTTCGAAGATAAAGTGGGGATGGGTCGAAATCCTATCAACCTATAGGATTTATACATGTTTAGGATATTATTTTAAACTTATCAATTAGATTTAACTCTAAGTTAAATAATTTAACTTTTACCGTGTCTTTTTGTTTTCTTTCACTATATGGTTAATACACTTACTATAACATGCCAAACAAACCCCAAATTGTTTTTTAATAATACATATATCCTTATCTAAGTCATTTGGCCGAACCTTAGATTTTTAGGAATAAAATAACAATTAATAATATAATATTTGATTTAAAAACTATTTTGTTTCAATTTTGACACTGTTTGATATATGATTTTTGTGAAAGTCATAACAGAATTATATGTTCGAACCAAGTTGATTAAAGCAACACTAATATATCATAGTAACCTAGAAAATTAGTGGAATTCATAAAAAGTCTCAAATTACATTTATTTTGGTGTTTATAATATAAATTATGTCAATATTTCATAAATAAGATAATTACTGCATCATCATTGTGTCATAAATAAATTAAATTATTTAATGACTAAAAATTACAAATAAAATACCATTATGTTGTAAATCCTTTTAGCCTTCTAATGAATATTTATAGTCGAATTTATCTTATGTATAACCCCATATTAAAAATGATTTACTTATTAAACTTTGATTTTAACTATTTTAACCCTTCTTTAAATAAATTAATAATAAATGTCCTAATCTGATCCAAGTGGGCCTAAATGGTCATATTTTATTCATAAGGTTGTTTTCGGTCGAATTACACTTATCCAATAGAATTAGGACATGTGTTAGGGTAATAGTAATATCATATTTACCCTTAGTTACCCTATTTACTATTAACCGGTAAAAAAAAGTAAAAAGTTACTATTCACCAAAAAATTATTTTCATCTCATTGAACCACATTTTACTTACTGAAATCAACCGTGTCTCTCGGATTTTTGAAATTCCATTCACAGAAGCGGTAAAATTAAGTTTTATGAAAAAATCAGTTTTTTAACTACCACTTAGTAGTTTCACTATTCATCAAAAATTGATGTTTTTCTGAACAATGCCAAAATTTCATCCTAAGCTATATTTTATATTCCTAATTCAAAAATAAAGTCTATTTTACCAACTTCATAACATAGAAGTTTCATTAATTATTTTTATAATTAAATCCCGTTGTTAAAACAAATAGCGTGTTTTTAAGAAACAATATCTATCAAAAGATTGACACTTGATTATGTCTGGTTTAAATGTGAAATTACAACCAATGACCAACATTGTATTAAATTGTAAAAATATATTCTAAATATACTTTAAAACCACTCAAATTAATAATTTATCACTATTAATTATTTTGATTAAAAAAGTTGTTTTTAATTAAAATTTAGTAATTTTCACTATTCATTAGAATATGAAAGTTATCCGAAATGTACCAAAATTTCACCTTAGGATAAATTCGAAACTCCGAATCCAAAAATGAAATCCATTTTGAAAAATAAAATTTACAAAATTTCAAAAAGTGGTTATTACTATTCATAACGGCTAGTTTTAATAACATTTTAATAGCATATCGCTGTTTCGTGAAACTCGTTATTGCGTACTACACACGCTATCAAGGAAGGTCACGATTGCGTGTAATGCAAGGAAAGTCAAGGATGCGTGTTGTGCAAGCTCCTTTTGGTGTAGCGTACAACACAAGACATTGGTGAAATAAAAAGAATATTTTTCATAAAATCTCGGGCTGTTACATTCTACCCCCCTTAAAATGAATTTTGCCCTCGAAATTCGTCGAGGTTATAAATGGTTTACTATTCGAAAGTTTCTTTAATAGAATCCCACATCGTAAAAAGGAATACCAAAACTTGGCTTTAAAAACTAAAGTATGATATGTAACGATTACCCAAATAAACTAATCGCTGGGTTTCCACATAGGTAAAAATATGGATATGGAAGAGAAATCTAACCATCATGTTCTGATGGAGAGTGGTAGAGAACATGGCTATGGAAAATCCAGTAATCACAAATCCATGTATTTGTGATGATATAAGGTACCATCTGATTAATCAGGTATAAGATCACTAGGACAACATTTTTGGTTTTCAAGATCATTTCCCTAAAGTTGAAAATTTTAATTAGAATAAATACTTGCTTTATTTTGGTACAATCTTGTTGGAATCACCTGTTTTGATAATCCCAAATCATGCTTAAACATTAATTATGATGTATTAAACCTTTGCATTAATCTTATTATTCTATGCTTAAACGTATTTTATTCTGAACAGTTCATATTCTTACTCTCATAACTTCACTGTAACAGCTTACATTAGCATTTACATAAGTTTGGTATTGTTAGCTACCAGTCAGAGTTTTTTTTTTCAAAGTCACAGATACAGTTAACTGTCACCTCAAGGTTATAGTCGAAGACTCACAGTTACAAGGTTACAGTCGAAGACTAATACAAGCTTACAGTTACAGGTCTACTGATATCTATTGTCAAAGCTCACAGACAAAGGTCACAGTTACAAGACTTCTGCTCAAAGTTTACTTCACAGTCGAACAAGTTCACAGTCGAACTAGTTCACAGTCGAACAAGTCTACAGTTGAAACAAGTTCACAGTCGAACAAGTCTACAGTTGAAACAAGTTCACAGTCGAACAAGCCTACAGTCAAGGTTACAGTCAGACAGCTTCTGTCTACTAAGTCTACAGATGATCGAAGTCTACAGTTGACAAAGGTTACAGCTCTACAAATTTGATGTTACAAGTCTACAGTTAGAAAGGCTACAGTTACATGGAGTAAAAGCTACCATTGCAAGCCTACAGACAGCAAGCCCTTTGTTGAAGTCAGCAGTCAGAAGGAAGTCCACAGTTGGAAGACCACAGTTGAAGTCAACAGTGACATACATTCTCGACTCACTGTTTTAATTTCTTTATTTCCTACATTTAATTTATTTAACTTATCTAACGGTCATATCATACATTTTGATGATTTGTCAAATATCTGATAAAGGTTGTCGGATGTCAGGAACCCGTACCTCGTACCTACTGAAAAGAAAAATTTTCTGTCCCCTGTCGGGAGATAAATACGAGAAGACTACGCTGCCCAAAAACACATATACGAATGCGAATGCGAACCAGAGAAGTGTGGTGTGGATGAAATATACCAGAAACACAAGAAGATAAAAACGAGCTCCATCAAGAACACAGAGAAGCATATAGACAATCAAGTATACTCGAGAAGTGTTCTGTGCATAGAAGAAGAACCCTGAAGAACTTCATCGACTACATTCACACTACCTGTGAACCAGAAGCATACGACACTCTGTTTCTCAAACAGAAACGAGAAGAGGACTCAAACTCTCTTCTGATCGAATACAAGAGCTACACTGAGATCACCAGAACCACTTCTAAACTCTACATCTCTTGTTCTGTGATTTATTCTACATTTTGAGCAGTGTGTGTTATCTGCTGTATTAAACACACACACTGACTCCTGTACTTTCACTGGAGGATCTGTAAATCCTCAGCAAATCTTTTTGCACCCCATTTCCCACTGTGGATAGTGGTAGAGGTCTTGTGACCTGGACAGCTTGCTGCTGTTGTTTGTTTTCCCACGAAGAACTGTGGTAGAGGTTTTGTGACCTGGACAGTGTGTTCACTGTTGTTAACCCCGATCCAGGGTGTGGATCATTCTTATATAAAATTTTGAGAGGATTAAGTCTCGGCTTGAGACTGAACCTCTTGGTTAATTTTCTGTGTTTGTAGTTATACTCTATATCCATACTATACATATTTAATTTCATATTCCGCTGCTATTACTTTGAAATATAATCTATCTTCAAAGCTACATTGATAATTAAATTCGCAAGTGTTTATATTTGTTATAAATCAGTAAGTTAGTTTCAAAAGTTAATTTAATCATAAGATTAAGTTAACTGAGAATTAATCAATCTTTGAGAAACTAATTGAACCTTTATAATCTATATAAATTCACTACAGTTTAATTTGTTTTTGAAATTGGGGGATTTTAATAGAAATTGTTTTTAACAGAAATTTTAATTGGAACTCAATTCACCCCCCCTCTTGAGTGTCCACTCCGACCAACATTTGTTATCAAAGGTTGTGTTTAGCTCTGTTATACTTGCTCAAAGTTTTATTTTAACTCTCTGTTTTTACACTGTGATTGTGGTTTTATCTAAAAGATCTTAAATTTCTGTTAGTTCTAAATTTTATCTCTTTAAAATATTTTTCTAGAATTTTCTTATGGATAATAGACTAGAAGGTGCTGCTACTAACATGCCACCCTTCTTTAATGGTGTGAATTATGCCCAATGGAAGCTTAAAATGAAAATACATTTGGAAAGTATGGGTTTTGATATTTGGACTGCTATAGAGTCTCAATACAAGATTCCCGAAACTGAAAGAATAACTTGGGATGAACCTACTAAGGTAGCTTACAATAATAATTGTAAGGCTGTGAATGCTCTCTACTGTGCTCTAGGAGATGAGGAATTCAATAGAATTTCTGCATGTAAAACTGCTTTTGAAATCTGGGACACCTTAGCTGTTTCTCATGAAGGAACAACTAATGTCAAGGAAATGCGGTTAAACACTTATACTATCAAATATGATAACTTTAAGATGAAAGCTGATGAACCTATTTCTGATATGTATCTCAGGTTTAATGAGATAGTCAACACAATGAGCTCACTCGGGAAGATTGTTCCAGCAAAGGAACAAATCATGAGATTATTGAGATGTCTGCCTGACAGATGGAGTGGCACATCCGTTTCAATTAGAGAATCCTGTGATATTGGAACTTTGCCTGTCAAGGAGCTAATTGGTAAGCTGATGATGTACGAAGAAGAGCAAAAGGTGAATAAAGAGGAAGATGAGGAACCAAAACGAAAATCTGTAGCTTTTAAGTCTACTGCATCAAAAAGCAAAGACAAGGAGAAAGTGCATATACCAACTGAAAGCTCATCTAGTGAAGACTTAGATTCTGACAGTGATGCCGAGATGGCACAAATAGCAAGGAGATTCAAGAAGTTCTATAGGAAGAAGAAGTTCTTCAGAAAACCAAACTACAAGGGTAAGTATTATAGACAAGGTAAGTGGAAGAAAGATTGGAAGAAAACTGATAAAGAAGAAGACATAGTTTGCTATGAATGTAAAAGGAAAGGACACATCAAAGCTGACTGTCCTAAGTTAAAATTCAAGAAGAAATATGAGTACAAGGACAAGAATTATAAGAAAGCTATGAAGGCCACCTGGAGTGCTTCAGAAGACAGCACAAGTGAATCAGAGTCCAGTGATTCTGAAAGAAATCGTGCTAATATGTGTTTCATGACAAACACATCTGAGGTAACCCTAGACACTCCCACTCTAAACTCTTATTATTCTGAAGGTGAAGCAGAATCTGGTTCTGATTCTGAAAATATGTCTAAAGATGAATTGACTGAATACTGTAATATGCTGGAAGAAACGTGTAATGAACTAAAGGATAAATATAAGTCTTTAAAGAAATAGCATGCTCTTACTGCAAGTGTCAAGTCTGCACTTGATGTAGAAAAAGAGAAAAATGTTCAATTATTAAAGGAGAATACAGAACTGAAACTATCTAATGAACAACTTAGAAAGGACTTAGAAACATTCACAAATGGAAAAGATACTCTAACCCAACTGCTAGGAAAGCAAGTTGCACCTAAGTATGCTACTGGCTTGGGATACCAACCTGGACAAAGACAGTTTGCTAAAACCGGATTTATTAAGTCTGGAAAAAATCCTGCTAGTTCCAGTTTTGGAAATTCGTATGCCTCAACTGGTTACTTAAATAGTTGTAGATCAAATAAAGTATATCTCTCTAAATCTGTTACATCTATTAATTGTATGGGACCCATAAAACAAATCTGGGTACCTAAATCCTTGATTGCTAACATATCTGGACCCAAGAAAATCTGGGTACCAAAGTCATTTCTTGTCTAATCTGTTTTGTAGGAAATCTGTTTGAAAAGCAATTACAAGAAGGTATGGTACTTAGACAGTGGATTTTCAAGACACATGTCTGGGGACTATTCGTGCTTCAAAAGCTTAATAAAGGTTGATGGAGGATATGTCACTTTTGGTGATAACTCAAAAGGAAAAATCATCGGCCTAGGCCAGATTGGTAACACTGACTCAGTATTAATTTCCAAAGTTTTATTTGTTGATGGACTTAAGTACAACCTACTTAGCATTTCTCAATTGTGTGATGATGGCTTTAATGTCAAGTTTGAAAACAATTCTTGTGATGTTTATAATTCCAAAAATGCTTTAATATTTTCTGCCTTAAGAAATGAAAATGTTTATGCTGTTGACTTAAACACTTTAGCTAAACATAATGTTACTTGCTTAAATGCTTTTCATAAAGAGTCTTGGCTGTGGCATAGGAGATTAGGACACTGCAACATTCATTCACTTAGAAAACTCTCTAAGAAACACCTAGTTAGAGACTTACCTAAGCTTGAATTCCCAAATGACAAAGTGTGTAATCCCTGTCAAAAGGGAAAACAACACAAAGTTTCTTTTAAACCAAAGAAAGAAGTTTCAACTTCTCAACCACTTGAACTGGTTCACATGGATTTGTTTGGCCCATCAAGAATTTCAAGTCTAAATGGGAAGCACTATGTTTATGTTCTTGTAGATGACTTTTCTAGATATACTTGGGTATATTTTCTAGCTCACAAAAGTGAAGCTTGTTCTTACTTTGTTAAATACTCCATGTCTGTAGAAAATCTTAGTGGACTCAAGATTAAGACCCTAAGAAGTGATCAGGGTCGTGAGTTTGAGAATCAAGAATTTGAATCTTACTGCTCACACAATGGCTATGCTCACAATTTTTCTGCTCCTAGGACACCTCAACAGAATGGTGTAGTAGAAAGAAGAAACCGAACCCTGCAAGAAATTGCTAGAACTATGCTTAATGAATATGACCTGCCAATTTACTTTTGGGCTGAAGCTGTTAATACAGCTTGTTATGTCATTAATAGAGTCTTGATTAGACCGGTTCTTAAGAAAACCCCTTATGAGTTGTGGAATAATAGGAAGCCTAAGGTTAATTACTTTAGAGTTTTTGGTTGCAAAGTCTTTATTCTGAATACTAAAGATAATCTTGATAAATTTTCTCCAAAAAGTGATGAAGGAATTTTCCTAGGTTACTCTATGTCTAGTAAAGCCTATAGAGTGTTCAATAAGAAAACCAAATGTGTGGAAGAATCTGTTCACATCAAGTTTGATGAGACTGATCCACATGAGTCTAAAACTTCTCTTGAAGATGTTGAAGAAGACTTATCTGTTCTGGACCTAAATGACAAATCTAAAGAACCTGTAATAAAAAACATCCAGTTCTGGACTTTTTCCAGAATCTTCCTCTGTAGAACCCGAACCTATAGATGAACCTGAAATCTCTAGTCCAACCTTTACCAAATCAACTAGGATTCTAAAGAATCATCCTTTAGATTCTGTTGTTGGTAATCTTGATAGAGGAACACAAACTAGAGCTTCTCTAAGAAATCAGGTTGAACATCAAGCTTTTCTTTCACAGCTTGAACCCAAAAATGTCAATGATGCTATCAGTGATGAATTCTGGGTAATGGCTATGCAAGAAGAACTAAATCAGTTTGAAAGAAACAAAGTTTGGGAATTAGTGGAAAGAACTAAAGACACTCTTACCATAGGCACTAAATGGGTGTTTAGAAACAAAGTTGATGAGTTTGGTAACATAATCAGAAACAAAGCTAGGCTAGTTGCACAAGGGTATAGTCAGGAAGAAGGAATAGACTATGAGGAAACCTTTGCACCCGTGGCTAGACTAGAGGCCATTAGGATATTACTTGCTTATGCTGCTCATCTGAATTTCAAACTATATCAAATGGATGTTAAAAGTGCTTTTCGAAATGGATATATAATTGAGGATGTATTTGTGGAACAACCTCATGGTTTTACAAATCCCCATTTTTCTAATCATGTTTTTAAACTATCTAAAGCTTTATATGGTTTAAAGCAAGCTCCAAGAGCTTGGTATGATAGGCTCAGCTCTTTTCTTATTTCAAAAGGATTTACTAAAGGGATAGCTGATCCTACTCTTTTTATTAAATGGATTTCTAAAGATGTCTTAATAGTACAAATCTATGTGGATGATATTATTTTTGGATCTTCTAAAAATTCTTTATGTGTTGATTTTTCAAAAATAATGCAAAATGAGTTTGAAATGAGTTTAATGGGAGAACTCAAATTTTTCCTTGGATTTCAGATCTTTCAAAATAAAAATGGTATTATTTTGAACCAAAGTAAATATATTAAAGATATTCTAAAACGTTTTTCTTTGGATGGCACCAAAGGAAGTGACACACCTATGAGCACCACTTGCAAGTTGGACAGTGATGAAACTGGTGAACCAGTGGATCAAACCAATTACAGAGGTATGATAGGTAGTCTATTGTACCTTACTACCAGTAGACCTGACATCATGTTCAGTGTATGCATGTGTGCTCGGTTTCAAGCCAATCCAAAAGAGTCTCATTTGACTGCTGTTAAAAGGATTTTCAAATATCTAAAACATACTCCCAATTTGGGATTATTTTATCCAAAAGGACAATCATTTGATTTATTAAGTTATTCTGATGCTGATTTTGCTGGCTGCAAGTTAGATAGAAAGAGCACCTCTGGAACTTGTCACATTTTAGGCAAGTCACTAGTATCTTGGTGTAGTAAGAAGAAGAATTCTGTTGCATTGTCTACTGCTGAAGCTGAGTATATAGCTGCTGGTAGCTATTGTGCACAAATCTTGTGGATGAAACACACTTTACTAGACTATGGATATCAATTCAAACATGTCTCTATAAGGTGTGACAATACAAGTGCTATTAACATTTCTAAAAATCCAGTATCTCATGCTAGGACAAAACATATTGATGTGAGACATCACTTTCTGAGGGATCATTATAAAAAAAGTGATATCACTCTTGAGTTCATTGGCACTGAACATCAGTTAGCTGATATTTTTACAAAGCCTTTGAATTCTGAGAGATTAAGTTACATCAAACATGAGTTAGGTATGATTAACTATAGCACAGTTGAGACCTCACAGTTGAGACCTCACAGTTGAGACCTCACAGTTGAAACCTCACAGTTGAAACCTCACAGTTAGACCTCACAGTTGAAACCTCACAGTTGAAACCTCACAGTTAGACCTCACAGTTGAAACCTCACAGTTGAAACCTCACAGTTAGACCTCAAAGTTGAAACCTCACAGTTGAAACCTCACAGTTAGACCTCACAGTTGAAACCTCACAGTTAGACCTCACAGTTGAAACCTAACAGTTAGACCTCACCGGTGTACCTCACTGTTACATCTCTCTGTAGGCTGTTTCGCTGTTTAATCTTATTTTATTTTTGCGGGAATCTAAACTGTTTCTTTTCTTTATACTTTTATTTCTAAATCCCTAAATGATAAAATTGAGAACATCGAACATATCTCAATCCACTCATCTCGACCCTTGCTCTCTCAAGTCCTAAACCCTAAACCTTCAACCGAACCTCGAAACCTCATTCAGTTCCAATGGCCAGAACAAAGCGACCCCCGACTGTCAACGAAGATGCACCAATGCCGAAGAGGACTCAAGTCGAATCCAGTGGCACCAGGAACGCCTCGATAAGACCTGTTAATCCACATCTGACTAAGAGAGAAATAGTTGCTGAGAAGGAGCTAAGTGAAGAGTGGATTTTATCGAGCAGATCATTAGTACTGGAAGTGCTTAATGATCAAGGATGGACCGAATGCTTCGCAAACAATAATGGACCGTACTACCCGAAGCTGGTGAAGGAATTCTATGAATATCTACAGTTCGAGGAAGAAGATGATCTGCATAGACTAGTATCCAGAGTAAATGGCAATGAAGTCAGTTTTTCATCCGTTGAATGGGCTGCATGTTTAAGAGTTCCTCATGAGGGTATTTACAACTACTATTCTGGAGCAGCTCCTCCAAATAGTAGAATCTTTGATCATGAGACGGCTCTGGAAGAATTGACAGGCAATGGCACTGTAAGGAAGATTATTGCTACTGAAATGAATGGAGAGGACAGGATTCTGTTTAAGTTTATCCAGCATGTACTGAGTCCTAGAAGAGGAGATTTTGCAACTCTGAAGCATTAGGATATTTACTTGATGTACTTATTAAAACATGGAAGGAAGGTCAACCTTTGTAGGTTGCTGATGGCTCAGATGGAGGACATGATAAAGGCAAGCTCAAAATCAAGTGCCTTGTTTCATGCTAAACTCATTTCGGTTATGTTGAAAGTGAAAGGTGCAGCTGGAATTCAGGAAGAGTTGATAGTGGCAAAGAACAGTGTATGTATCTCGAAAGTAATCTGCAAATTCATGAAGATCAGTTGGAATCCCTGGAAGAAATCATGGGTGAATGATGAGGAGAGAATCTATAAAAATTTTAGCCCTTCTACTCATCCCTCTAGACCGAGAGATAGGAGAGATCCAGGCTTAAAGCCTGATGAGCCTGAACCTGTATACTCAGATGATGAACAGACTGCAGTAGTTGGTAACTCTTCAAGAGAGAACACTCCAATTGATGAAGGGAGTGATCCTGATACTACTCACAGTCCTGTCAGGACAGTGACGTTTGGAGCAGCAAGCCCTCCAAAAGAACTACCCACTAGAGAACCTGTTCTAAGAGACAGTGAGACTGAGACTACAGAAGAAGAAGAAGAATCTCAATATTTTGTCAAGGACACCTCTGATGAGGGTGATACAGTCGAAGCAGAAGAGACTGGAGCTTTAAATGAAAATCAAGAAACTGTTGCAGAAGATAAAGAGGAGATCAGTGGTGAAGAAACAAAAGAACTTAGTATGAGCCCTCTGATAGGGTATACAGACAAGTCAGTGTCTGACCAGGAAGCAGGAGTGGTCTCTACTACTGTTGTCATGGAAGTGGTTGATGACCCAACAGAGAAGGAGGCTAACCTCACTGCTAAACCTACAGTGGAAGCAAGTATGGAACCTGCTAGTGCTACAGAAGAGAACTTAGAGTTACTCAGAGTTGAGCAGACAGTAGAAAGTGTTCAGGAAGGACCTCCATGTGAGGGGGAGCGTGTTGGTTCAGTCTCTGTACTGTATGATATAGAAGGATGGACCACAGATCCCGGATACATGGTGTTAGGACTCAATTATGAGGATTCAGATGAGGAAAACCAACCACCAAGAAATCCAGTCATCCTACCTAACAGCTCTCCAGTGTTAGAAACTGAAAGATTGGCCACCAAGGAAGACCTTGAATCCTTAAAGAATGAAATGAAGGAGACCATCAGACAGTCTGTTGCTGAATTGAAGACCAGTCTTTTTAATGAGCTGAAAAATGTGGAACAATCCTTAGAATTATCTCTAGGATGTGTTGTGGGAAGTCCAATCAAAGAAGTAATGGATGAAATGAAAGTGTGCCACACGCAAATTGAAAGCTGGACTGGAGCAGTAGTGGCTCTCAGACAATCAGTTGCTTCTTTAACTGCCCTGAGCAGTTCTCAGACACAAGTGGCCAGTGAGATTCGATACATCAAAGAAGTGGTCAAGCAGTTTGTGGAAGTATTTTAGGCTTTCAAGAAATCAGTAAAAGAACACTTTAGCAATCAGGATGCTATCATTCAGAAAGTGATTGGAAATCTGA
This sequence comes from Viscum album, assembly GCA_963277665.1. Lineage (NCBI taxonomy): Eukaryota > Viridiplantae > Streptophyta > Magnoliopsida > Santalales > Viscaceae > Viscum > Viscum album. The sequence continues at coordinate 1,906,997,073 of OY728158.1, forward strand.
CTCAGTCTTTCAAGGAGACAGTGGCATTCTCAGTCAAGTCCCTTCCTTCATCTAGCTCTCCTGTGGACCTTGAGCAGTTTAGAAGCCTGCTCAGAGAAGAGCTTACTCAGGCCCGTGCAAATGACACATCAGACCTACAGATCCTTGCTACTACAAGAGAAGTCAGTGGCTTTGTTCGTGAGCACCTGCAGGCTGCTACTGCTTCTCAGGAGGCCATCAAAAGTAATGTGGATTATTACTTTGATCGGATTTTCACCAAGCATCAGTTGAACAATCACTTCAAGCTCATGCTAGAAACTATGAAGCTGCCTCCTGTAACTCAAGCCTTCAAAGAACAAGTTAGCAAGCTACGAGAGTTGACCCCGGCTTTGGATAAATTCTTGGAAAACAAAGATGACTTCTTATCTGCCATGGACAGAGGAGGAAACATTGTCATGGATTTCAGGAATCTGCTCCTACCTTTTCTTCATGTGGACTGCACACCTGTTATAGTTCCTCCTGCCCTACCTGTCTCCAACCCCAGTGGTTCTTCAGTAATGTCTCCTGCTGATGCCCTCAGAAGCCTTAGACCACTGATACCTCGGCAAGATACTCACTACAGGCCTTCAGGAGCATCTGTTGCTGCCCCTCCAGACTTTCCTGCTGCCATTCCTCAGCCTGTTGATCCTTCACCTCCTGTTCCATCTTCTTCCTCCAAAGGAAAAGATCCCTTACCTCCAGATGAAAAGGATTGAGTCTGTTTATATTTTTTTTTTGATAGGGATCATGTATTCACATTTTGGGTCATGTATTGTACTCCTTATTAATACAATGTTTATCTTCTCTCTCTCTGTCTTTCTTTTTGTTAATCACAAAGGGGGAGAAATAAAGAGAAATAGAGATAGGGGGAGAAATGGGGAGAAATAGGGAAGCTTAAGGGAGAAATGAACCTATACAAAGAGGAGAAATCCTTGCGGATTATACCTACGTTTTGTGCTCATATTGCTAATACTGTGTTTTGCACACTTCTCTCTGATACTTCTATATTTCATACTGACATAATTTGTGATTATCAAAAAGGGGGAGATTGTTGGAATCACCTGTTTTGATAATCCCAAATCATGCTTAAACATTAATTATGATGTATTAAACCTTTGCATTAATCTTATTATTCTATGCTTAAACGTATTTTATTCTGAACAGTTCATATTCTTACTCTCATAACTTCACTGTAACAGCTTAAATTAGCATTTACATAAGTTTGGTATTGTTAGCTACCAGTCAGAGTTTTTTTTTTCAAAGTCACAGATACAGTTAACTGTCACCTCAAGGTTACAGTCGAAGACTCACAGTTACAAGGTTACAGTCGAAGACTAATACAAGCTTACAGTTACAGGTCTACTGCTATCTATTGTCAAAGCTCACAGACAAAGGTCACAGTTACAAGACTTCTGCTCAAAGTTTACTTCACAGTCGAACAAGTTCATAGTCGAACTAGTTCACAGTCGAACAAGTCTACAGTTGAAACAATTTCACAGTCGAACAAGTCTACAGTTGAAACAAGTTCACAGTCGAACAAGCCTACAGTCAAGGTTACAGTCAGACAACTTCTGTCTACTAAGTCTACAGATGATCGAAGTCTACAGTTGACAAAGGTTACAGCTCTACAAATTTGATGTTACAAGTCTACAGTTAGAAAGGCTACAGTTACATGGAGTAAAAGCTACCATTGCAAGCCTACAGACAGCAAGCCCTTTGTTGAAGTCAGCAGTCAGAAGGAAGTCCACAGTTGGAAGACCACAGTTGAAGTCAACAGTGACATACATTTTCGACTCACTATTTTAATTTCTTTATTTCCTACATTTAATTTATTTAACTTATCTAACGGTCATATCATACATTTTGATGATTTGTCAAATATCTGATAAAGGTTGTCGGATGTCAGGAACCCGTACCTCGTACCTGCTGAAAAGAAAAATTTTCTGTCCCCTGTCGGGAGATAAATACGAGAAGACTACGCTGCCCAAAAACACATATACGAATGCGAATGCGAACCAGAGAAGTGTGGTGTGGATGAAATATACCAGAAACACAAGCAGATAAAAACGAGCTCCATCAAGAACACAGAGAAGCATATAGACAATCAAGTATACTCGAGAAGTGTTCTGTGCATACAAGAAGAACCCTGAAGAACTTCATCGACTACATTCACACTACCTGTGAACCAGAAGCATACGACACACTGTTTCTCAAACAGAAACGAGAAGAGGACTCAAACTCTCTTCTGATCGAATACAAGAGCTACACTGAGATCACCAGAACCACTTCTAAACTCTACATCTCTTGTTCTGTGATTTATTCTACATTTTGAGCAGTGTGTGTTATCTGCTGTATTAAACACACACACTGACTCCTGTACTTTCACTGGAGGATCTGTAAATCCTCAGCAAATCTTTTTGCACCCCATTTACCACTGTGGATAGTGGTAGAGGTCTTGTGACCTGGACAGCTTGCTGCTGTTGTTTGTTTTCCCACGAAGAACTGTGGTAGAGGTTTTGTGACCTGGACAGTGTGTTCACTGTTGTTAACCCCGATCCAGGGTGTGGATCATTCTTATATAAAATTTTGAGAGGATTAAGTCTCGGCTTGAGACTGAACCTCTTGGTTAATTTTCTGTGTTTGTAGTTATACTCTATATCCATACTATACATATTTAATTTCATATTCCGCTGCTATTACTTTGAAATATAATCTATCTTCAAAGCTACTTTGATAATTAAATTCGCAAGTGTTTATATTTGTTATAAATCAGTAAGTTAGTTTCAAAAGTTAATTTAATCATAAGATTAAGTTAACTGAGAATTAATCAATCTTTGAGAAACTAATTGAACCTTTATAATCTATATAAATTCACTACAGTTTAATTTGTTTTTGAAATTGGGGGATTTTAATAGAAATTGTTTTTAACAGAAATTTTAATTGGAACTCAATTCACCTCCCCTCTTGAGTGTCCACTCCGACCAACAAATCTCACTGTTGTTCGTGACTTTAACAATTTCCACTTCATCTCTTAAATAAATGAAGTTGAATTTGTTATTCATAAAGTGTTAGCAGATTATGTGATAGAATGATGGGTCATTCCATCTGTCTCAAACAAAAGGTTAGCAAAAATTATATACATAAGTCGGTCTATAGTGAGATTAATCATATATGGTTCCTAAAATGGACTTATACTTCATATATCATACTTCTTAATATAGTAAAACTAGTTTCTACTAAACAGGGACTTCCTGTAGGCCAGTGGTAAGTGATAAAGGCCAGTCGCACTTCGGTTGTCGGTTCGATTCCCACAGCCTTGTCCGACGCGATGGGCTGTCGCCCGTCCTGCAGGATGTCCTTTTTCTAAAACTATATTACTATAACATCCCATCAATAATATCGAGAAAACTACTATCCTTAAACAATACTACCTTATGTCCAACATAATCCATTCCAATCTTTAGGATTATCCATAATACTGCAGTCCACTCTCATAACATAGTGAAAACGATTACCAGAGATTTAACACCATCGTCGATCCCCATAAGATATGTCTTGTTGGTCACATTCTAAACATTCAAAGTCCTTAATCATGTATTCTCTTGAATACCTTAGTGAAAACATGAATGCAGTTTAAAGTTAACACTTTCCACATACCAAAATCCTTAAAATTCTATATACTCAAACCATGATATCACTTAGTCCTTATATCAATCATGAGCTCATGAATACTGTTAAACATTTCATTTTCTTGTTTTCCCTTCATTATGCGCATATCATCTTATTTCCAAAAATATCTCAATCACTTTGAATACCACATTAAACCAATACATAAATATTCCAATACTCCATGATACAACATTATTTTGGAATCCCATTACATAAACACTTAATCATTCCACCACATCGTTATCATATTCAACATCGCCAATAGTGATCGCATGTGACTTCCCTTTGTCCTTTGACATCAGTGGTTGCTCATGTTGATCATCACTAACCCTTGGATTAGGGCAATTATTAGCATAATGCCCCATTTCCTTGCACTTGAAGCATTGAAGTGTTGGTGGTGCGTTCTCTACAGTGTTTGCTTTATTCACATCATTAGAAACCCTTTTTCCATTACTTCGACACTCAACTGCTCGATGACCTTCTTTTCCACACTTAAAACATTTTCTAGTCCCTTTAAGACAATCTCCACCATGCTTCTTTCCACACTTTGTGCATAAGGAAACATTCATCTTCTTTTCACCATTATTATGAGATTTCTCCTTGAAATTCATCTTTCATTTCTTGTCAAAACCATGAGATGGATATGTAACACCAACTTCCATTTCTACCTTGATAGCACAACGCACAATTTCTTCATAGCTATTGAAGTCTCTTATAGCTAATGCCCTTCGAAGACATGGTTTTAAGCCACTGAAAAATCGATCAACTTTACTTTCAGGTTGGATGATAATGCCAGATGCATACCTTGCAAGTCTTGTAAAATTCGCTTCGTATATACCAACAGATTCATCATCCTTCTGCTTCAGCTCGATAAACTCCTTTTCCATCTTTGTTCGAAGAATACGAGGGAAGTACTTACTGAAAAACAAGTTCTTGAACTCGTCCCATTCCATGGACTCAATTTCATCTCTTGGCCTCGTATTCTTGATAAGATTCCACCATTGATCAGTTTCACCTTCCAAACGATATACTGCTAAGATGACTTTATCATGTTCAGAACATTGAAGAACTGAAAATATCTTTTCAATGGTACTGATCCATTGTTCAGCAACAAGTGGATCAGAAGTCCCACTGAAAGAAGGTGGACGTTGCCTCATGAAGGACTCAATAGAATATTGTTCCCTTCTCTGCTCATTTGGGAGTCCAGAATGATTCATAGCTTGTGTAAGTATAGCAATAAGATTTTTCACTCCATCTCCCATAACATTTGTTTGTTCAGGAGGGCAATCATTGCATTGTCCATTGCATTGATCAACACGGTTTTTTCGGGTTCCAGTCATCGTCTAAAACCCAAAAAGAATAGTGTGAGAGGCAAAAATCATGCTAGGGAAAACAACATAATAAAGGGGGAGTACCTTCAATATCCAACATCTTAGGTTTAATTCTATGATCGTTAGCGTAATTCTAGTACTATAACCTATACGTATACTTATCCATAGGGACATCCCTAGACAAACCTTAGAAATATCTCTAGGGATCTCACTAACGTTTTGGCATCCTAGTTTCCAAAGGTTGACTAAACCTTTCCTCTGATACCAACTGTAGAGACCCGAAGCTTATCGTACATGGACATTACATTACATTTGCGGAATACTTAGTACATAACAAAAACACACACACAAGGATCGTAATAGTTTAGTGTCTTTGGAAACTCGGAACGTAATCTTCTAATCGTGGTGAAAGATCTTCAATATCTCCCATAAATATCTTCCCTTTTTTTACCTAAAACCTTTCTTTATATCCTGGGGAAAATAAAGCATAAAATGGTGAGCTCAAATGCTCGGTAAGGGTAAACAAAAGAAATATCTATCACATCATATACATAAGAACATAGCTTTTGGAAATCTTAACCTGCAAAAGAGCTCAAAATATCATAACATGGGATAAATCATAGAAGTGAAAATGAGATCCCCATAATCATAACATAAAACTTGAAACTTTGTGTCATGCACACATAATCATGGAAAATCATTTCTTGTTAGTCATGACTCATTGCCAAGACTATCATAGTGGACAAAGTCCCTTTCTGAATCGAGTAACCCTCGTTTCAGTCCTGTTTCACTGAACCGGTATAACCTACCATTTAATCCATGTCTATCTCATGAGATATAAAATCTTTACCCAATGCATTGGAGGGAGATATAGGTCCCACCCATCTTATAATGAATCCTTTCTTATGTGTGCCACATAATCATAAATCATACATCATCGCATAACCCATGTAATAAAAATGGGATTCTTAAACAACATGACATCATAAAACAATTCATATAAGATAAAGGAATTCATAAAAATGTTTCCATCACAACATAATCAAATCCATGTAATAATAGGGATAAAAACAGAACACTTTTATTATCTTAGATGGAAAATAATTTTGATAAAATACTTGAACTTAATTCTTGAGGAAAATATCCTTTCTACTTCAAAAACACTTTTCCTTTCTTAACATGTCATAAAATTTTAAACTAAAAGAAGTTGATTAAAAATAAACTTGAATACTTGTAAAGGAAGCTTCTTGGAAATAATGTTTTAGAAATACATTCATGCCGTATAAGTTAAAAAAAACATTCTTCGTACTTTTGTCGGAAAAGTCAAAAAGTACCTCGTACGGAAAACGACAAAAGATTCCTTTCATTTCTTTTACTAAAAACTCACCGAAGGGTAAAATTGTATTTAAACAATTGTAGTTGGATGGAAATAATATTACATATTTATGAATCATGGATGTGGATGATAAAATACACCCCAGTAAATACCAAAGTATAAACAATCTCGGATAAAAATGAGATTGTGATATTTCCCTTACCTTAGGTCCGATTTGCTTCGTAAGTGTCCGAACCTCCAGTATAATGATTTAAATCATGTTATTGACTTATTACAGAATCATATTCATTGTTATGATATCATATATGGTTCACTTATGACATTATATTACCCGTTCTTTTGTAGATTCCATGTTAAAGAAGCATTTTGGGTAAAATCGTTTCATTTATCGTAGGTGTTTTGACTTGTTGTTCATGACATTATTATTACTTATATCATGATTTACTTACTTCCAGAATATAAAATATGATTTATATATCATATATATTCAGTATATATATATATAATAGATAGATAAATGAAATGAAAAACATCGTTCATGGAGACGGTAGTCCGTACGTACGCATGAACGTTGTTTTCCTTTCCTTTCCTCATTGTCTTGAATGGAAGTAAGTAGATGACATATATATATATATATACATAAATCCAGTAGCTTTATAATGTCATATATTTCATTATTATTTCTTATATATACTTTATAATCATTCTTAAATGGTTAACATGGAGAATGAATCTCATCGCGTCGTGGAGACGGTATTCCGTACGTACGCACGAGCGATGATATCATTTCCATAATATTGCATTTAATTGGAGTGGATTATACAATATATCAGAATCAATATGATGTTGTAATAACAATGTATATTTATTATTTACACCATTATACCAATCTATGTAAGGTGGTGGTGGAAAATAGATTACACCACGGCGTGGAGACGGTATTTCGTACGTACGCACGCGCGGTGATTTCATTTTTTCCGTAGGATGGATAGAAGGTGAATTAAGTTTGTTTCATATTTATAATAACATATCAGTATGTAAGTAATACTAATGTTATTACTTTGTTATAAAACAACTAAAGAAGAAGAAGTTGAAGAAGAAAGAAATTGTATAGATCGGTAATGGTTATTACCTCTTCTTTGAAACGCCTCTTTGAATCCTCCACTTAGGGAACTAATATTGGTTTTTGAAAAAGACCAGGACCTCTAGGATTATTCTAGGGAAGTGGAGAAGGGATTTTGGCAGAGGTTGGCCGAGCTTGAGTGCTCAAATTGGTGTGAGGAGGAAGGGGGAGGAGGTGTCCTTTTATAAGGGAGGAGAGGGGCACCTTAGGAATATCACAAAATATTATTTTATATTAAAGTCAAAATCGGTTTATAATGGTTCCAAAGGGTATTATTTCGAAGCTAAAGTTGGGATGGGTCTAAATCCTATCAACCAATAGGATTTAGACAAGTTTAGGATTTTATTTTAACCTTATCAATTAGATTTAACTCTAAGTTAAATAATTTATCTTTTTCCGTGTCTTTTTGTTTTCTTTCACTATATGGTTAATACACTTACTATAACATGCCAAACGAACTCCAAATTGATTATTACTAATACATATATCCTTATCTAAGTCATTTGGCCGAACCTTAGAAATTTTAGGAATAAAATAACAATTAATAATATAATATTTGATTTAAAAACTATTTTGTGTCAATTTTGACACTATTTGATATATGATTTTTGGGAAAGTCATAACAGAATTATATGTTCGAACCAAGTTGATTAAATCAACACTAATATATCATAGTAACCCATAAAATTAGTGGCATTAATAAAAAGTCTCAAATTACATTTATTTTGGTGTTTATAATATCAATTATGTCAATATTTCATAAATAAGATAATTACTGCATCATCATTGTGTCATAAATAAATTAAATTATTTAATGTATAAAAATTACAAATAAAATACCATTATGTTGGAAATCTTTTTAGATTTCTAATGAATATATATAGTCGAATTTATCTTATGTATAACCCCATATTAAAAATGATTTACTTATTAAACTTTGATTTTAACTATTTTAACCCTTCTTTAAATAAATTAATAATAAATGTCCTAATCTAATCCAAGTGGGCCTAAATGGTCATATTTTATTCATAAGGTTGTTTTTGGTCGAATTACACTTATCCAATAGAATTAGGACATGTGTTAGGGTAATATTAATATCATATTTACCCTTAGATACCCTATTTACTATTAACCGCGGTAAAAAAACGTAAAAAGTTACTATTCACCAAAAAATTATTTTCATCTCATTGAACCACATTTTACTTAATGACATCAACCATGTCTCTACGGTTTTTGAAATTCCATTCACAGAAGCGGTAAAATTATGTTTTATGAAAAATTCAGTTTTTTAACTACCACTTAGTAGTTTCACTATTCATTAAAAATTGATGTTTTTCAGAACAATGCAAAAATTTCATCCTAAGCTATATTTTATATTCCTAATTCAAAAATAAAGTCTACTTTACCAAATTCATAACATAGAAGTTTCGTTAATTATTTTTATAATTAAATCCCGCTGTTAAAACAAATAGCGTGTTTTTAAGAAACAATATCTATCAAAAGATTGACACTTGATTATGTCTGGTTTAAATGTGAAATTACAACCAATGACCATTATTGTATTAAATTATAAAAATATATTGTAAATATACTTTAAAACCACTCAAATTAATAATTTATCACTATTAATTATTTCGATTAAAAAAGTTGTTTTTAATTGAAATTTAGTAATTTTCACTATTCATTAGAATATGAAAGTTATCCGAAATGTACCAAAATTTCACCTTAGGCTAAATTCGATACTCCGAATCCAAAAATTAAATCCATTTTGAAAAATAAAATTTACAAAATTTCAAAAAGTGGTTATTACTATTCATAACGGCTAGTTTTAATAACATTTTAATAGCATATCGTTGTTTCGTGAAACTCGTTATTGCGTACTACACACGCTATCGAGGAAGGTCACGATTGCGTGTAATGCAAGGCAAGTCAAGGATGCGTGTTGTGCAAGCTCCTTTTGGTGTAGCGTACAACACAAGACATTAGTGAAATAAAAAGAATATTTTTCATAAAATCTCGGGCAGTTACAGTGTTAGTACAATTAAAGTAATAGCTAAGAATGGTGGGATATCTGTTGTCACAAATGAACATAGAGAGGTTGTCACAACTGGAGTGATAAAAAAATGGTGTGAGTGCAATGATTAACTAAAATTGAATGTTGAAACACAAAAAGATCACTAACATCTTCCATTCTGTGATCAAAAGCTAGAATGATTGTTGAAATTCACATTATTAATTAATTGTTGGATACACCAATTTCTTCTATATCCTAATCGCACCTCAGGACCATGAAATGACTACTTTCACATGTACATTTAGAACTTATGCATGTAGGATAATGCCTTTTGGCCTTGGGAATGCAACTGAAACATTCCAAAGGTGTATGATGAGTATCTTTTCTGAATTCATTTAACACTGCATGGAAGTATTCATGGATGACGTCACCATTTATGGTGAGTCATTTGAATCATTCTTTCATCCACTCCCTCTCATCCTTCAAAATCGTGTCATGTGTAACCTAGTGTTACATTTTGAAAAATGTTACTTCATGGTTGAAAATGGTATTTTTATAGGGAACATAGTTTTAGAATATTGTATTGAAGATGATCCTTCCAAAATAGAAGTGATCCAATCTCTTCCCGAACCCACATCTATTAGAGACATCCATTCCTTCCTTTTCCATGCTAGTTTCTATACGTGATTCATCCATAACTTCAGTAGGATTTCCCTCCCACTCACTCTGTTTCTCCAAAATGACGTCACATTCCATTTTGATGAGGTTTGCAGGAGAGACTTATTTAAACTCAACACTTCTATTAAGTCTGCCTTGATAATCAAACCCCCAGATAGGTCCTTAACCTTTGAATTGATGTGTGATGCTTCTAATAGAGCTATTGGGACCGTTCTTGGCCAAAGAAGCAAAAAAATTTCTGATGCCATCTATTATGCCAAAAAAAATGGATGAAACTCAATATCACTACACTATCACAAAAAAGGAACTTTTGGATGTGGTTTTTTAAGATAAATTTTGGCCCTATCTCTATGGTGCCAAAATCCTCATCTTCACAGACCAATCTGCTATAAAGTTCTTACTAAAGAAAAGTTATTCCAAACCGAGGATAATAAGATGGATCCTAATGCTCTATGAGATTGACCTTGAAAAAAATATATACCCAGAAACAAAACCTCTATGGCTCATCACATGAGTATAATTTGTAATTCTTCTCATTCTGAAATAATTGATATAGACTTTCCAACTAGTCACCCTTTATCTCTCACTCCAAAAATACCATGGAATGCCACAATTGTAAAATACATGTGTTCTAGTGTTCTTCCTAAAACATTTTCCAATGAACAAAAAATGAAGATGAAAAGTGATTCAAAATACAACTTTTGGGAGGAAAACTAACTTTGTAATACTAGGGTAGACATGGTAATTAAAAGATGTATTAATGAAAATGAACATTCATCTATCTTAGAATTCTTTCAATCAATGTCTGGTGGTGGCCATTTTGGACCATAAAGGACCTCCTGAAAGGTCCTAGACACGGGATTCTTCTAGACTTCCCTCTTCAAGGATTCACAGGAGTTCTGTCAATCATGTCCCACTTTCCAAAATACTGGAACAATTTGAAAGAGTAATGAAATGCCCCAAAATCCTTTAGTTCTCTATGAGATATTTGATATTTGGGGCATCAATTTCATCGGACCATTCCCCCTTCCAATGGATTCACATACATTATTATTGTGGTTTATTATGATTATAGGTGGGTCAAGACCAACCCCACTAGAAATAATGATTCAAATAATGTTTTGTGAGTTTCTAAAGACACACATCTTCCACCGATTTGGCACACCACATGCCTTGATAAGTGAATTAGGAACCCATTTTTTGTAATAAAACTACTGATTCTTTTTTGAAAAAGAATGGAGTTGTACATAAAACCTCAACTTCATATCACCCCCAAAAAAATTGCCTTACTGATGTTTCTAATTGAGAAGTGAAAAGAGTCCCTGAGATAACTGTAATACCCACCAGAAAAGACTAGCCTAAAAGACTTGGTGAATCACATTGGGCTTATCGAACTTCTTATCAAACACCCTTTTGGATGTGTTCTTTTAATCTAGTTTACGGTAAAGCATGTCATTTTCCAATAGAAATCCAACATAAGTCATTTTGGGTGGTGAAAACCTATAATTTTGATTTTGAAAAATCTAGTGAAGAATGATTTTATCAAATGGATAAACTGGAGGAGCTTCTACTTGAATCCTACGAGAATTATAATCAATACAAAGAAACGTTTAAGGTGCTCCATGAAAAAAAAATTCTGAGAAAGGTATTTTAGGAAGGTGAAAAGGTATTACGTTTCAAATATCGATTTAGGATTCACCCATGTAAGATTAATTCTCGTTGGGAAGTTCCTTTTATTATTTCTCATGTTTACCCATTTGGTGCAGTGAATGTCCAAGACTCGTCTTCCAAAATGAAATTCACGGTTAATGGAAATCTGTTAAAGAATCACCATGATAGGATGCCCAATCATGGAACAACATTGACTTACAGTGGATCCCCAACATCTTCAGTTTACCCACCACTGGATGGAGATAGTAACCCACCAAATCCAAACTAGGGGAACATATTTCCCTTTAACTAATCCTCTCTCTATCTCTCTCTTTCTGAATCAAACATCAAATTTTTATTCAAAAGAGAGAAAAATATAGGCATTAATAGATAATAATAAAAACAAAAAGAGACACACAAGGAACATCAAGAAGAAAAAGGGTGCTCATGACCTAGCGAGGCCTAAAGTAGTGGAGACCTAGTGCATGACCTCTGATTAAGTTAACCCACTCTACTTCAAGAAATTGAATGAAGAGAGGCAAGTGCCGTAGGAGCCCAATTGTGCCATGGAAGCGAGGTGATCTGCAACTTTATTCCCCTCTAGCCAAGTGTGCATTACATGAACATTGTGAAGCAGGGTGTGCCATTTTCTAACCGTGTAAGATATTGACTATGAAACACATCCTTTACCATGAAAAGTGTCATGGAGAATCAAGGAATCAGTCTCATCTTGAGAAATAGATATATTTTTCTCATGGAAAAGTAATAACCATGCAATCATTTCTCTTGCCTCACCCTGATGAGTGGTTCCGATACCGAAATGTGCAGCAAAGGCCAGCACCACACTTCCGCTCCAGTCCCGAACCACTCACCTTCCCCTCATCTCCCCAAGCACACAAGAACCATCCGAGTTGAGCTTGTAACCGGAAGAAGGAAGCCGCCAACAGATCCATTACCCCTGAATTCTAGTACTGAGAGGATCCATGGTAGGGGACTAACCTGCAATAGCCTCAGCATAGGAGTCTCTCGCTAGTTGGGGATGAATGTGACCAGATCCAACATCAGATTTTTCATGCGCACAACAATGGACCACACCGTAGGTGGTGACCCTTCAAACCAGGCTCAGTTCTTGGCCTACCATAGGCACCAACACCCTACGCTTAGAACCACTGACCTCGCAATCCTTTCTGTTCCCAAGCTAACTGTTCCATAGAACCATCTGTCTAGAAAGGACACAACGTGATGGATACCAGAGGACAAAGCCGTAAATCCACTGATGTAGGACCATATCACTTGGGCAAAATCACTCTCAAAAACCAGGTGTGCGATAGTCTCGGTATGATGTAGATAACAACAATGACATCTGGATTCCATACTGACACCCAATCTCTTGATCTTTTCATCTGTGGCCACTACTTGGTTCCTGATCCTCCATGTTAAAAAGTTATATTTTGAGGGAATTACCTTACACCAAACTGCATCATCCCAGTTATTGGGATATTCTTGCAAAACTAGGAGACTACGGTAATCCTTCAAGGAAAATTTGCCCGAGGAGGACACAATAAATATGAAATATTCTGGGTTCATGTTTATGACAATATATTCACAGATCTCCTACTATTTAGTGTTCAGAACTGCTTGGATAAACATGGGGTGACAGATGGCTTCCTTGAACGAGATCAAAGTAGGTGGGAAACCAGGTAATCCGAGGACTGAGCCTAACCAGTTGTGATACCAGAAAATAATATTTCCTTCCCCAACAATCCAATGAGAATTCTGTTTGAGAGTATTAATAAGAGGGAGGATTTTGGACCAAAAGGGGGACGAATAACCAACATCCACCACTTCATCACCCACACAAAAGCAGGAAATAGACTTCCCCGAAAGAATTTTCCCTTCAAGCACATCCCAATCCATGTTGGCATGAATGAAATGAAGCATAGATGAATGAATCCTCACATTAACCCCAACCCCCCCCCCCCCCCATCGTTTGTAGGCTTTGTCGTTTTCTCCCATGAGACCCAGTTCCGTTTCCCTTCTGAATAGGCATCCCACAGGAAACGTGCCAGAATCTTATCAAAATAGCTCATAACACCATTGGGAACATTGGTGGAAGCGAACTCAAGGATAGGTATGGCCGAGAGGACACTATTCACCAGAGCAAGCCTCCCCCCAAAAGAGAGGTAGCGGTTCTTCTAATTGAGAACTCGACCAGTGATTTCGCTCATGATATGATCAAAGTCCTGCACCTTAAGTATTATTGAAAAAATGGGGGTCCTGGGATATTTCATGGGGAAGGTCCCATGTTTCATTCTCATCCTGTTACAAAGAGAAGAAACATTGCTAGGAAAATATTTAGTAGAGATGTAGAGACTACTTTTGGCATTATTAATAACCTTCCGACTCCAGTAACAGTATTCCTCCAACATTTTCTTGATGCCTCTAACAGACCTCCTTCTTCCATTAATGAATATAATCCTATCATCCACAAACATCAAATGAGAGATGGGATGACAGTTTTATTTCCTATGATAAAGAAGTAAAGTACCACTAGAAAGACCTTTATTGATAAGGTGACTAAGAGTGTCCTGTGTAAGGGTAAAGATAATGGGAGAAATTGGATCTCCCTACCGGAGCCCATGGATTTCCTTGAAAAGCCATGGGTCTTCCCCATGAAAGAGACAGACATCTAGGAGGAGCTAAAGCATCTGAAGATGAGGTCCGCCGCCCCATGAGAAAACCCCATAGCAATAAGACCTATTTTAACAAAACCCCACTCCATCCTATCATAGGCATTATTCATATCCACTTTGATTGCCAAGTTCGAGCTATGGGTCTTGGTGTGGATATCCCTCAGAAGCTCTTGAGCCAATCTGATTTCCCCCTGAATAGACTGCCCCTTAATAAACCCATTTTTTTAATTGAATTCCACTGAGGAAGAAACATGGATAGCCTCGAGTTGATGATACTTTCTAGAATTTTGTAGGGGAAAATTCACATACTCACTAGTCTGTACTGCGAGAGAGAAGAGGGATCTTTAACTTTTGGGATAAGCACATAATTGGTGGCCTTGGAAACCCTTGGGTGTGTGATTTAAAAACACTAAATAAATATAATAAATAAAAGTAAATAAACCTAAAAAGTCATTCTTACTCACCATCTAGTTTTGAAAATTTTTTCAACCATTATGGGGTGTCAAAAAACATGGTTTCATCTCAAAAATCTTGTGTTTTTATCATATATTTGGATAATAAATATTTTTTAAAACACAACAAATTCTGAATACTCAATTTTTGATTTGGAAACTGATTTTCCCCACCCATGAGGAACACCATTTTCTTTCATGCCAATGCCACCTATGCCATTGTTTTCAAAATGAGAGTTTTTCACCCCCATTTCAGAGTCTTGATTTTGTGGACCTTCATGCATAATTTCCTACTTTAGTGTGAATTAATATGATAAAGGCATTTTTTGAACCACATTAGAATCAAAATATCCAAATATCCTCCAATTTCCCTTACATTAATCCTCTTTTTGGAAGCCCCATCGAGCCTATGAAAACCATTTCGTTGATATCCACATTACAATCCCAATACCTTTTCCCACCTAATATCAGCATGGATTTTCATTGCATAATTTTTTGAAATTTAAATGTGGGAGGGGGAATTGATTTCATTTTGGTTACACTTTGTTTATTTCTCCATGTTATGATATGCTTGAGGGAAAGAATCCATTTTAGTATGGGGGGAGGTTATCATTCAATGTGTTTTTGGGAATATAATGTACTTTCATTTATGTAATTTTGTAAATGTTATTGAAATGTGGAAAAAATTAAAAAAATCAATAAAAAAATGAACCCAAAAAATTTGTTTGTTTCTTGGGTAGGTAAAAAATCACTCTTCATCAACATTTTATCTTGTTATAACTATTGCAATTTGTGTCATGAGGAGATAAATTATGGGATGGTATATGAGTTTGAGATCTTTTTCAAGTTCAATAATCAAAGAAAAGAAGAAAATAAAATAAAAACAAGAACACATATGTCATTGGAAGAATTTTTTCGTTTTGTAAATATTTTATCTTCTCACCCCCTTCAAATTTTCTTCCTCTCTTGTGTCATTCTTCACACAATCATTCCCATGTAAATATGTGTTTTCATTTCTTTCCATGTTTCATTTCCAAAAAATTGTGCATTGATTTACCCATGTCGGTGTTTTACCCCTCTTCTTATCTCTCTTGGACATTATATTCCTACTATCCCATAGCCACAAAAAATCCCCTTAAAAAGACCTATTGATTCTTGTTTACTTTAGGATAGGGATTGGAAGATGGGTTCTCTTATAAACTCTAAGATTTTTACTTTTGTTGGGGTAATGTGTGAAGCTCCATAAATTAATTTTATCATCTTGATAAGAGTATGTTTTGTGAGCCACCATTTTCCATTTCTAATTATGAGCATGAAAAAATGAATTATTTTTGAAACATTCTTTCTGTAAAAATATTTGGCGGATTTAAACATAGATTAGTGAAATTGTCTAAACCTCCCCTGAGTTGGGAAAACAAAATTTTAATATTTTTTGGTGAGTGAAAATGATTTTGTAATGTTTTTTATATTTATTACACATGAGGACATGCACAAGACTAAGTGTGGGGGATTTGATGTTATTAATATTTTAATAACTTTTTATATACTCCCATTACTGATTTTAGATGAAATGTGCACAATTTGTGTGAAATATTAATGTTTTATAATTTTTTAGCACTATTTGAATTATCCAGATTCATGTTCGTTTAATGTTTTAATAATACATCTCATCCTACATATCCAGATTTCATGATTACTTTTTATGGTTACTTACTAAAATTCAAACAATTCATTAGAAAGAATATTTTTCCAAATCATCCATTTGAAGGGTCATATAGTCCACAAAAAAATACCCAAAGGAACTGTAATGAAACTGGACCAGCCATGATGATTGAGTTGCTGGTCAAAATCCTGAAACAAAAATTTTTTTGAATCTCCCCCACATGTTCCTAATTATCCAACAGAATCATGGATAAAAATTTTAAGGCCCAACTACATGAACAATGGGCCCAACTAATGTTGTGAAGTCCAGCCCACCATTTAGGATGGAAATTAATATCTGGACACTATTCATGACATATCTCATGATGTAATCATCCAAGAAAGTTGATATATTCTAGTGTGAATGAGGAGATAACGTAGGCTGACTTTGTTGAAAAAAGTGTTCGGATTTGAAGGCATCTTCCTATTAATAAACCCATTCACATTTCATCCTTCAAAAATTTATGTATTGAAATGGACATATTAACATTGTTTAATCAAATGATCATTACATTGGATCCATAATTCTGAATGCTTACAAATATTAATATTATTTGGACAAAATTATTTTCTATATCTTTGAGTAGAATATATCTGTAGATTCATATATCTAGATTTCCAAATCCACGAACCGAGTGGAGGGGTAGTTTTGGAATGCTATTAGTCCACTACCTTGGGCTATAAATAAATTCCCTCTTTTCCCTTAAAAAGGGTTCACAT
This sequence comes from Viscum album, assembly GCA_963277665.1. Lineage (NCBI taxonomy): Eukaryota > Viridiplantae > Streptophyta > Magnoliopsida > Santalales > Viscaceae > Viscum > Viscum album. The sequence goes on from OY728158.1 coordinate 1,907,014,458, forward strand.
TTAAGAAAAAAGAAGGATATTTTGGCATGACAAAGTCTCTTACAAAGGCATGGAAGGATATCAAATACTCATATTTACACTTGAGAAACCATTCCTCATTTCATTTTTTTGTTTACTTTTGTGTTGTTCCTCGTTTGTAAATGATTAACAGTTTGTTTTTTGTAATTCTCTTTTAATTACAGTTTATTCATCAATATCCCTTATTCTCATCCACATTATGTACGTTAATTTTAATTTTCTTAAAATATTTTTAATCAAGTAAAAACCCATTCCCTTGTTTTTCTTTCACATTAAATAGAAAGTCTGTTTTTAATTCACATAATCGTTTATGGGTGTTTTCGATGCACCACACATTATTAATCCCTTTATTTTTATTTTGTTATTAATTTATCATCATAATCATTTTAACTACATTATTAATCATTTGAATGGATTAGTTTATCTCTCATTGGGGTGAGTTATAATTTAGTGATGTTAAGCGATTAAGAGCTTTTGCTCGAGGAGTATTATTTGAATTAACAATGTGAATGTCAGACTTAACATGTCATGGATTAATGACTTGTTTTGTTTAACAAGTGGTTTCAATGGATTATTGTAACCATAAACAAACTAACATAAAGAAGATATGATTAAAATTAGTACTTTAAGTTATGTTATGTCTTGAATCAACGACTTAACACTTTGGAGTTCCAATCAACAACAACTTTTGACATTGGAGTTAATTTAATGAAATATATTACAAGGCTTAGGGATTTCATAAGATTAACTACCTAATGATGAACTCATCCCAATATTTTTAAATTTTATAAATCAATCATAATCAATCAATAATTTCATAAGCTCTTCAAACATACTCCCCTAATAAGAATACAATCAACTAGAAACAATCGACTATTAAAAAGAATCATCACTGACGATTCAACCCAAGTGTTTCTATACACATTAGTTGAGCATCGGCACCTTGATCGGTCGATAAGCGAAAATAATCCATGATTTCAAATGGTTCTGTTTCCGGGGATGGTGCAATTAAATATTCATTAGTTTCTAGTTATTTTAAAGAATCAAAAAAAATTAAAAATAAAATAACATTAAACACAAAGAAAAACCCATATTTCTAATTCATCCAAAAAATATATGAATGCCTTGTAGTATCCCAAAAAATCACTTTGGAATTGATTGACATTATAATTGAGAATACAATTTTCCCAATTAGGAGGAACATAAGGGATAATAAACTCAGACCAAAACCGATCCTTGTCCAACCAATTGAATTAGATATGGCCAATCTTTGGGAAAAAAACCTAAAAGAACTATTTTCCCCTGATATGAATTTCAAACCTCTTGGAATTCAATATCCAAATATAGTAGGCTGACTTTGAACTCAAATAAGGTTTGATTCATATTTTTACTCATTTCCATGGGCTAGTCCTTGAGTATCCACATCTCCACCATAAAGAGTTCCAAGTGGTGTGCTCTACCATGAAGCCTCAAGTGGTTTTGAGGAACAAATAAAAATCTGATCATTCCATCTATCCCTAGATGACACTACTAAGTCATGGATCTACTGCCTTCCTCCTGGTTCCATAACAACATGGAATGACATGAAGTTACTCTTATTTGAGAAATTCTTTCCTACCTCTCCTATTGCATCTATCCGAAAGGAAATAAGTGGTATACTTCAATTTCCAAATGAATCAAATTATGAGTACTATAAGAGGTTCAAAAATCTAATTGCAACCTATCCACACCCCCAAATCTATGACCAACTATTTATCCAAATATTCTATGAGGGGTTATTAGTGATGGAGAGAACTCTTATTGATGTCGCATGTGGCATTTCTCTTGTTGATAAAACTACTGCAGCTGTAAGAGATCTCATAAGAAATATGGCTACAATCACAGACCATTTCCATACTCAATCACATTCTCAAGTCAAACAAGCCCATGATTAAAAATCAATAGAGAAAAACAAGATGACATAGTGGATGAGTGAACTTACAGGTCTTGTGCGACAACTAGTTTTGGCTTCCAAATCCCCAACCTCATCTTCTACACAATAATTTTTCCCTAGACCTATCATGAAATTTGGAATCTACAGCTCCCAATCTCATCCAACTGACACATGTCCACAAATTCGAGATAATAAATCTGATTCATCCAGACCAATGGAGCTCAATGCTGTATATTCTCAGTGGAACCCCAACCCTAAAAAATCAGGTCAGATTGTTAGAAACTTTAACCAACCCCATTCCAAGCCCTTACCATCTACCTATAACCCTAACATGAGATATGAGAATACCATTTCTCATCCCCCAAAATACCCTCACCAAAACCCAATCCAATTCCAATATGGTCAAGGTGGTGGAAACATCCAATAACCTTATGCTTTTGTTTCTCAGCCTCAAAGGAACAATCCTCCTCCCGGATTACACTATCATATTGATACTTCCCAATCTACAAACAAGTATAATCATTTCCCAAGAACCAAAATCAAGGTAATCCCAATCTGGGAAAAGACTCTTCTTCCAAGAAACCATGGTAAAGTGGTGTGGCATATATGTATTCCATCACCCATTCCATCATCAAAAACAATGAAACAAAACATTTTCAACTTTCATACCACATGATCCAGGCACTTCAATACAATTATTCCCAACTACCAACTCAACCATTACCCAACCCCAAGGGTAATGTATGTTCAATTGCACTTATCTCGGGGAATAAAACTTCTATTCCTCAAGATATGTCCTCCAACTATCTTTTGAATATTGACCTAGAAAATGAAAATGCAACGAAACATGAAAAGGAATATGAAGCCATTCATCACCTCCTTCTATTCAACTTAGGAACCCAACTCCTTTTCCATTTCTAAGAAAAATAAGTCCTTTGAACATGATCTTGAAATACTCAACAAGTTTAGATATGCTGTAGTCATCATTCCCCTACTAAATGACCTAAAATATTCCAATTTATTCCATGTCTCTCAAGGAGTTGTGTACCCATAAGAGGCAACATAGGACATTCAAAAATATTTTCACCCATATGTATATTCCCACAAAGTGAAAAGATCCAGGGACCAGTATGGTTCCATGCAAAATTGGAAGTTCCAACTTTTATAATTCACTAATAGACCTATGAACCTCAATTAATGTCATGCCCAAATCCATCTTCTCCATCCTTGGTCTTGGTACCTTACATCCAAAAGGTGTCATCATTAAGTTAGCCAGTTGAAGCACTACTTTTCCCAAGTGTATAATCGAGGATGCCCTTGTTCGTGTGAATTATCTCTTCTTCCCTGTGGATTTCTATGTCCTTTACTTGGAAGGTCAGATGAAATCTTCTCGATATCAACTAATTCTTGGAAGACCATTCCTAATGATAGCGAGAACCAAGATTTATGTCCATTCAGTAATCTTGTCCATGGAATTTGGTGACGAACTAGTCAAGTTCAGCATTTTCTCAGCCATGCGATACCCATCTAAGGACCACTCTGAATTATCAATCCATGCTTCTTGGGAAACTTATGAGAGTCAATTGAACCCTGTTCCATCATTTGCATTAGGTTATAATGATAAAGTATCTTGTGAAATATGATCCATGATTAACCAAGTTATAAATGGTTGAGTTGATGTGGACCTCTCATTTATATACTCTATCAATTTATAGGAACTTGAAAACACTCTTGAATCCTACATCAACTCTAATATCTACTACTCCACATTAGATAGTATTAAAGAAAATGAATCTGAAGCAACTAAAATCCCTTCCTCCATTCATAAGTTTTCTATTCCAAAAATGAAATATTTGAATGGTCTGAAACCTCTAACTATACACCTAAAATATATATATTCCTTTTCTATGATCACTCTTATCCTATAATTATCTTTTCGTCACTTACTAAAATTGAGGAGTCCAAAATTTTTAAGGCATTCTAGGAAAAAAAAGGCCGTAGGTTAGACCCTTGATGACATACCAAGAATAAACCATGTTATGTGCTTGCATCACATCCATATTGAGGAATCATCCAAACCAATTAGAAAATCACAAAGGAGACTCCATACACTCATACTTGAGGTAGTTAAGAATGATATCACCAAAATTCTTCAAGCTTTTATTATCTACCCATGTTCTGATAGTGAATTGGTTTGTCCAATTCAAGTTGAACCGAAGAAAGGTGGGATAACTATTGTCACAAATGAACACGTGGTGCTAGTCACAACTCGAGTTAAGAACAAATGGAGTGTGTGAACTGATTACTGAAAATTGAATGTTGAAACAAGAAATGATCACTACCCTCTTTCATTCATTGATACAGTGCTAGAACGTTTAGCTTGAAAGTCACAGTATTTCATTCGTGATGGATATTCTAGTTACTTCCAAATCCCAATCGCACATCAGGACCAGGAAAACTCTAATTTCACATGCCCTTTTTTGAACATATGCATATAAGAGAATGTATTTTGTCCTTTTCAATTCTTCTTCAAAATTCCAAATATGTATGAATAGTATCATTTCTGAATTCTTTGAATGTTGCATGGCAGTCATCGAGGATTAATTTACCATTTATGGTGAGTCATTTGAATCGTTCTTGCATTAACTCTCTTTAGTCTTTCAAAAGTGTTTCAAGTGTAACCTTGTTTTATTGTTTGACCAATGTAACTTCATTGTTTCAAATGGGATTTCTCAATGGGGCATAGTTTCAAAAGATGGTATTGAAGTCGATCCATCCAAAATTGAAGTGATCCAATCACTTCCAAAATCCACGTCTATTTAAGACGTCCATTCCTTCCTTGGTTATTCCAGTTTCTATTGGTAATTAATCCATAAATTTAGTAGGATTTCCCTCCCAATCACTGTATTGCTCCAAAATTATGTGACCTTCTATTTCGATAAGGTTTTCAAGAGAGCCTTCATTGAAATCAACACTTCTATTACATCTGCCCAGATAATCCAACCCCCAAACTAGTTCATACCCTTTGAATTGATTTTTGTTTCTTCTAATGCGATAATTGGGGTCATTCTTTGTCAAAGAAGAGAATCAATTCTTCATGTCACCTATTATGCCTCAAAAACATTGTATGAAACTCAATCTCACTATAATGTCACTAGAGAAGAACTTTTAACAGTGGTTTTTTCTAATGATAAATTCTAGACCAGTCTCTTAGGTGCCAGAATCATCATCTTCAAAGACCATTCTGTTATTACATTCATACTCAATAAATGTGATTCCAAACCGGGGCTAATCAGATGGATGCTAATGCTCCAAGAGTCTGACCATAAAATAATATATAGTCTAGGAAAAGAAAACCTTGTTGCAAATCACTTGAGTATAATTTTCAATTCTTCTCATTCTGAAATAATTGAACTAGAATTTTCAACTGAGCACCTTTATCCTCTCACTCCAAAAATACCATGGTATGCCCAAATTATAAATTACTTGGTTTCTGGTGTTTTACCTGAAAGTTTTTCAAATGAACAAAAAATGACGTTGAAATTTTATTCAAAATACTATTATTGGGATGAAAATAAACATTAAAAAAATGGGGCAAAAATGATAATTAAAAGATATGTTGATGAAAATGGACATTCATCCATCGTATAATTCTATTACTCAAAGCCTGGTGGTGGCCATTTTGGACGACAAAGGCCCCACAAAAAGGCCCCAGACTCTAGTTTCTTATGGACTTCACTATTCAAGGTCTCACATGAGCTCTATCAATCATGTCACACCTTCTAAAATTTTGGAACAATTTCAACGAGAATTGAAATACCCTAAAAGCCTTAAATATTATGTGAGATCTTCAATTTTTGGGGCATCGATTTCATTGGCCCATTGCCCCCTTCCAATGGATTCTCATACATTCTTCTTGTGGTTGATTATTTTACTAGGTGGGTAGAGGAAAAACCAAATACAAAGGATGATTCACATATTGTTAGTGAGTTCTGAAAGACACACATCTTCCACCGATTTGGCACACCACAGACCTTGATAATTGACTTAGGAACCCATTTTTGTAATAAAACCATGGATTTTCTTTTGAAAATGAATAGTGTTGTAAATAAAATATCAAATAAATATCACCCCCAAACAAATGGAAAGGCTAAACTTTCTAATAGATAAGTGAAAAGAGACCCTGAGCGAATTGTAAAACCAACTAGAAAAGAATGGCCTGGAATACATGGTGAAGAACTTTGGGATTATCAAATTGCCTATAAAACACTCATTTGGAATTATCCTTTTAGGAAAGTTATTTGTAAATCATGTCATTTTCCAGTTAAAATCCATCATAAGACATTTTGGGCTTTGAAAACCTATAATTTTGATTGTGATAAATATAGTGAAGAAATATTGTTGCAATTGGCTGAACAAAAGGATATTTGACTTGAATCCTATGAGAATTCCAATTTGTGCAAAGAAAAGGCCAATGTACTGCATGAAAAACACATCCTGTGAAAGGTATTCCATGAAGTTTAATGGATATTTATTTTCAACTATCTGTTTCAGCTTCACCTAGGTAAGCATAATTCTTGTTGGGAAGGTCCTTTTATTGTTTCTCATGTTTACCCATTTGGTGTTCTGTAAGTCCAAGACCCATCTTCCAAAAGGACATTCACATTTAATGGACATGTATTGGAGCATCACCATGAGAGGACACATAATCCTAGAACAACATTGACTTCCACCAGATCCCCAACTTCTGTAGTTGACCCACCACTAATGGAAACCCACAAAGTCCAAACCAAGGGCACATCTTTCCCTTTAACTCCCCTTCTCTCTCTCTCTATCTCCTACTCTCTATTTATTCTTATTCCTCCCTCATTCTCATTTTGTTTTTTTTCCACTTTACACATCACATTTTTGTATTTACTATTTCTCTTATGTGTGGTTGTTTAATTTAAAAACCCTAAAAGAAATTAGAAAATTAAAAAATTAAAAAAACAAACGAGTCGTACTTACTCACCATCCAGTATTGAAATTTTTTCCAACGATTTTGTGGAGTCAAAAGAAATAGTTTATCACAAAAATCTTATGTTTTCATCATATATTGGGAAAATGAATATTGTGTCAAAATAAAAAATATTTTAATGCCCAATTTTTTATTTGGAAACTGATTTTCACCACTCATGAGAAACACCACTTTCTTTCATACTAATGCCACCTATGGCCTTATTTTTAAAATTGGTGTTTCCCCCCATTTTGAGTCTTGAGTTTCTGGACCTTCGAGCTGAATTTCCTACTTTAGCATGCATTAATATGATAGGGGAATTTTCTGAACCACATGAGAATCAAAATATCCAAATAGCCTCCCATTTCCCTTACATTAATCCTCCTTTTTAAAGCACCATCAATCCTAGGAAAACCTCTTCTTTGATATCCAAATTACAGGACCAATACCATTTCCCACCCAATATAAACATGGATTTTCATTACATAATATTTACAAAATTTGTGTGTGGGGGGGGGGGATGGATTTTATTTTGGGTACCCATTGTTGATTTCACCATGTTATCATTTTCTTGAGGGAAAGCATCCATTTCAGTGTAGAGGAGAGGTTTTCATTCAGTGTGTTTTGGGGAATGTATTGTACATTCATTCAGGTAATTTTGTAAATCATATTGAAAAGTGATTAAAGAAAACAAAGAAAATAAATTTAAAAAAATAACAAAAAAATTAGGTTGTTTCTTCGGTAGGTCAAAAATAACTTTTCCGCAACCTTTGATCCTGTTATAAGTATTATAATTAGTTTCTTAAGGAGATCAGTCATGGGTTAGGAAATGAGTATGAGATATTTTTCATGTTTAACATTCAAAATAAAAAATAAATGAAAATAAATATAAGAACCCGTATGTCATTAGATGATGTTTTGTGTTTTGTAAATATTTCATCTTCTCATCCCCTTTAAATTTTCTTTCTCTCTTGTGTCATTATTCACACAATCGTTCCCTTGTAAATATTTGTTTTAATTTCTATCCGTTTTTCATTTCAAAAAAAATGTGCATTTTTTTACTCATGTTGGTGTATTACGCATCTTCTTCTCTCCCATGGATATTAATTTCCAACCATCCCATAGCCACATAAAACCCCATTAAAAAGTCTCCTGGATTCTTGTTCACTTTATGATAGGGATTAGAAGCTGGGAGCTCTTACAAACTCTTATATTTTTATTTTTTGTTGGTGAATGAGTTATGCTCCATAAATTAATTTTATCATCTTCAGAGGAGTTAGTTTTGTGTGCCACGATTCTCCATTTCTAAATTTGAGAATGAAAAAATAAATTTTCTTTGGAACATTGTTTCTGTAACAAATTGTGGTGGAATTCAATATATATGAGTGAAATTGTCTAAACCACCGCTGTGTGGGGAAAAAAATTTAAATATATGTTGGTGAGTGAAAATGATATGGTGATGTTTTTTATATTTTTTGCACATGAAGAAATTATCAAGACTAAGTGTAGGTGATTTGCTGTTAATAATATTTTCATAAATTTTTGTATACCCCTTTACTGATTTTGTAACACCCCAATCTTCCATGGTACATTTCCCTTTCAATAATGTAATAGCTTGGATTGTACGCAACTTCGAGATTCTAAAACACCGCGACCAATAAAACTAGCTGTTATGAATACTAATACCCACATTTTGAAATTTTATAAACATTTTATTTCAAAATGGGCTTTATTTTTTATTTATTAATATAGAAATTATCTCAGGGTGAATTTTTTGTATTTTTATTAAAACTTTTTGTTTTTGATTAATAGTGAAAAACATTGAGTTATAGTTTAAAACCAATTTTTTATTTAAATAATAAATTATTTTATTTAAATTTATTTTAGGTCAAAATAGATATATAATACCTATATAATTTCAATTTAATTCAATAGAGTCAGTTTATAATAATTTTAGATATATAAAAAGTTTATTTAACTTTTTAACAGTCTTTTACCAACTTCCTAGGAGCATTTTCAAATTTGAATAAAACATAATTTTACCACTTCTTTGACTTGAATTTTAAAAACCCAAGAGACAAGGTTGATATCAATAAGTAAAATGTGGTTCAATAAGGTTAAAATAATTTTTTTGAATAGTAACGTTTGACTGTTATTTACCATGGTTAAAAGTAAATAGGGTAATTAATGGTAAAAATGATATTATTATTACCATAAAACATGTCTGAATTCTATAAGATAAGTGTAATTCAATCCAAAACAACCTTATAAATAAAATATGATACTTTAGGTCCACTTTATTTATATTATGACATTTATTAATATTTAATTCAAAGAGTTAAAATTGTTAAATTCAATGCTTAATAACTAAACCATTTTTTATATTGGGTTATACATAAGATAAATTTTATTATAAATATTACTTAGAAGCTAAAAATATTTCCTACATAATGGTATTTTATTTATATTTTTTATATATTTAATAATTTAATTTATTTATGACACATTGATGATGCAGTAATTACCTAATTAATGAATGATTAAAATATTGGATATTATAAATATCCAAATATATGTAATTTTAGAATTTTAATTAATTAAAATAATTTTCTATGTTAAAATGACATTTTAGGGTTGTTTAGATGTATTTCTTTGGAAGTAATAATGCTTTTATGAATTTATCAAAAACAAAATACCAAATAGTTTCAAAATTGACAAAAAAGATTTTCTAAAACAAATATTATATTATTAATTCATATTCTATTCCTAAAAATATGAGGATTAGCCTAAAGACATATATAATGATTTTTTTATCATTAATGAACCACTTGGGGTACTCTTGGAAGTATATCTTATGTTTATTAACCATATAATATAAAAATACAAAGAGACATGGTAAATGTCAAACTATTTAACTAGGAGTTAAATCTTAACGATGAGGTTAATATAGTGACCCAAACCAATATAAAACCTATTGGTTGAGTGGTTTTCGACCCATCCCCACCTTACCCTTTAATTAAGTCATTATTTAACCATTATAATACGAAAATTATTTTATTATGAAATAATATTTCAAGCTTTTCCTAAGTTTCCCCTAACCCCTCTTATAAAATGGCACTACCCCTTCCCTAAAATTCACACCTTAAAACATTTTTTTTCAGCCATCCTCTACCCAAATACCCTCTAAACTATCCTCCCATCATCCTAGAGGCCTTAATTTAATCATAAATCTAATCTAAGAGCCCTTTTGATCAAATCAAAATGAAGAACCCGAAGAAGAGATAAATATTTCATCACCTCTCTCAAGTTCCTTTCATCATCAAATTCCTCTTCAATTGTTGTTTTGATTCTAAAATAATAACTCCATTATCTTATATATATACTGTGATATTATTATAAATATAGTACATCCATATTCATTATTCTATCCATCCTTTTAATGACATATCACCATACGTGCGTATGTACAGCTTATCATCTCCATGTGGTGGTGTAATTGTAATTCAACACATTATTATATGAATGGGTATAATAATTATGTGTAATTGATTTAAATAATAAATATAAAATGATAATGATTCTTTATATATGATATACCATCATATTATATATTATTTTAATATCAAAAGAATGATATTGTCGCTCGTGCGTACAAATGGATTACCGTCTCCAAAAACATGATGAAATTCATTTACCATCGTAATCCATTCAAGACTAATTTTCAATAGATGATTAAAAATAATTTTTTAAGACATAATATAATTTTGAATATGAATAATATACATCCTATTCATAAAAAACACTACTTACGAAAAAAATCATATAAAGGAAAACGAATCAGTTAACACCCAAAACAACGATAATACTAAAATATTATTAACAAATAAATATTAAAAGATCACATATGATATCATATTAATGTATATGATTATTTAATTATTTAATAAAAATAATTTCAGCATTATAAAGGAGGTTAACCTACCCTCATCCATGGAAAAGTACAATTTAAGGGGTTTCTTATCTCATATTTAATTCCGTGAGATTTCCATAGTTCGCCACTTATTTATTACATGTGGTGTATTGTGTTCTAAAATTTGATATATATTTTCATGATTATCTTTATCTTCATGGTATTCTGTGATTAATTTTGTGTTTATTAACTTTTATTCACATGCCTTGATTGATTACAAATAATTAAGTTTTTTTCATCTCACTTTTTATTCCTCTGTGATTCATGCTATATTGGCCACTATTTCCTTTTGGTGTGGAATATGTACTGTCCATGATTGTATTAGTGGTCTCATATAATTTAATTTATGAGTATTTACAACTTCATTGTATGATCCTTACTTCATGGGTTGTATGTTTCATAAGTCACCAAATCTGTAAGGGAATTTCAAATGTCAATTTCCACTTTGTGAGATTTACACATACTTCATTGAATATTTTACTCCAAGATTATTTGTGGAATCAATATTTATTATTTATGTAGTAAATTCCACTCCTCTTTTTGTGGATATAATTTTGATACATAGAATAACTCCATTGATAATTTCTCAAGTCATTGATATAAACTTTATCTTAACACTATTTCCATCCATTCAGTTAAACATTCATGTCATTGGTGTGGTTTTTACCAGAATATGTGTGAATGTACTCTAATTTATTTACACCGAATATCAAATCATATTTAGTGTATTTATATTTTTCACACATAATTATGTCATTGATTTATCCTTTACCGAAGGATACTTTCTTTATAAGGGATATCATCTTAATTTACATTCCATTGAGACTTCTTTGTTGTTATGCACCAACTAAATTTTATATGGTGTATATACTGCCTTTGACATAGTATATAATGAAATTCTTTTATTCTCATGTTATTATAATGTTTTTATTACCTCAATTATTTGTACCCAAGCGTCTCTCATTTGGATAGTAACTCTAACCAAAATACCATTTTAAATGTTTTAAAATTTTATTCTTCTATATGTTTCTCATTAATGTCCATGTTTTAAAAATGGTTTTAAGGTTTTATTTATATGAAAATTAATGTTTTGAAAATAAAATTAATTTTAGAAGTTTCAAATTGGTATGAAACACTTTGATTAAAAAATATATTTTTAAATGGCTTCTTGAAAAATCGTGTGTCTTTTAAATGTTTTCAAGAAAAACGGTGATATTTCCCTCAAATAGATTTGATGATTATTTTTATCTATGTCAATATCCTTCATTATTCATGATTGAGGTTAATCTATTACAATACAGTCTTCTATATTTTATTGAATGAGTTATGTTTGACTGTGGATGTGCTATTTTTATACCATTCATGGTTGGTGGATAAAACATTAACATTTCTTATTCATGTTTTTAATACAAATGTTTATGTTATGTTTCAAACTATTAATATGAGGAATGAATTGGACTTAATAAGTGTAGAGTGGAGACATCTATAGTTCCTTGATGAATCGATAGGTTTTATGATAAAAACTAGTGTCTTGGCACAAGGCCAAGACAATATCTTATTTGTAGTCGTGGCACAAGGCCTTGACTATGTGGTTATGAAGTCTAGCATTATGCATTACATCATTATGAAAGTGGAAATTGATATTACTTGTGATTATTTGACTAGTAGATTATTCATGTTAATAATTAAATGGAATCATTTGATTTTATATTTTCCATATTATGCTGAAGTTGAAGTTTATATAGAATTTGTTTTAGACTTATACATTTCTTTAAATGTTTATTCTTATTTATGAATGTTTCTGCAATATTGTTATCCTTACTGAGCATCTGAGCTCACCCCTTTCAATGTTTTATTTTTCCCAGGAGGAGAAGAAGTATATTATGACTGACCTATAGGGGTAGACTATGGGATATCAGTGTTGTCTATGGAAACCATGTTGTTGTAGTTTTCCATTTTATGATGTAATGTAAATCCTATGAATGTATATAGTAATTTCAAGGATAATAAACTAATTGGTATTTCGAGACTCGATCATTGTGATCGTGCCAGTGATACATAATAATGTACAAAAACTGGAGTTGGGGTGTTATATTTGGCATTAGAAGAAGTTTTGTAAAAACCTTGGAAGCTAGATTTAGATAAACTCTGATTAGAGAACATATCCCTAAGATAGACTTTGAGGATTAGTATATATGAAATTCCTAAAAGTTTGGTATTATAGATATTTTTCGAGTTTTCTAAGAAATACTACCTTGTTTTGATACGAGCAGGTAGAGGCAGCTCTGGAACAGAAGTACCTAGGGGTAAAACCTGAAAACACCGCTTTGAGATAGACTCAAACGAGAATTGGTGCACGACAACAGAACTCGCTGCACTCTTGGTTACGACACTCCCAGGGGATATTCTTAGGATAATTTACATTTTCTCTATAAAAAAATTTGAAGGATTTTAATATAATATGTGAATAAATGACCTTGGTTAATCCTAAGGTGTTTCAATTTAAGGCCCCAGCCTTAAACCTTACTTAATCCTGAGTTATTACAGGATTACACATTGAGAATATTTCCAGGTTTAGATTTTTAGAGAATTAGATCATGAAACTTGCATTACATTCCACATTTAAAAAAAGTGGTTACATAAAAGGCATTATTCATTCTTCCCATCAATAGAAACATATTTAAAATAAAACATGGATTCTTTCTTGACACATCCTTGACACTATCATCACATCATGTACCTTTCCCTTGACCTGTGAAAAACATTTCAAAAACTTGGGATGAGCATAAAAAGCTCAGTATGGGTTATAAAAATATGGAAAGGAAACATGAGATCATATATACATAAGAATGAAATCATACATTACCCATAAAACATAGACACTTTAACATAACTCATCAAATCATGAATAAATCATAGAAATCATAAGACATAAAAGGTAACTTGAGGCATTCATAACATTCCTACGTAGGGAGTAAACCTCTTGGTTACGTTTGGAATACACATCATAGTATATTCCCAAAATATATTTGGAGAAACCTTAACGTTTCACTCCTTCATGTTACCCAATGAATTGGAGAGCTATATCGGGCTCACCCACCCTTAGTTTATCACAGAACCACCCGTCTTCATAATAATTCCCAAGAACCTCAACATAATCGTATCACATAAAACATGCATAAAGGAAACATAACATTTCCACCTTTCAATCACAAGATATCAATACAACAAATAGATATAAAAACATTATGAAAACCATTTTCAATACCAAAATAAAAGAAAAGTAAAACATGGTATTTATTTTTCTTTTAAAAAGTAGGTATGGCTTGTAGAGGAAGCCGAAACTCAAATAATGGTCACGGCGGCAGAGAAGTCGTTGTCGCCACATACATATGACAAAAACATTCCTTTTTATCGTTTTGTAAAATGCTTCGTATAAAAAAGATTCCTTTTGGATAAATGTAAAAGTAAAAGGGGTTTATACACCTTATAAAAGAAAGTTGTGTATAAAATAAAATATGCCTCAATGAAAGGAGATTGAGACGAAGTCCCATACAAAGACCATATCCTTAGTTTAAGGATAAATCAATTACATAATTATGTGTGACAAACGAATACACCAAATATAAGTGGATATTAAGTGTAAAATAATCAAAGATGATTCACACATATTCAAAGGATGACATATTCAATAACTACATGTTAAACCCAAAGAAATCGAAATTGGGTTACGAAGTTCCCTTGACAGCCTAACAGCGTCATATCAAAATGAGTTGATGAGAGATAAAAAAGGGTATCTCATCACTTGGAGATAATATTTACATCGATAAAGATATAAGAGAACATATCCCAACATAACAAAATGTAAATTAAAAGACCCAACAAAAGAAGTCTTTTAAAAAGAGGAGGGTGAAATGTTCCCTTACCGACATGGGTATCTTTCGAAACATACACCTCGTGAAAGAAGGACAATACAACATTGATGTAAATACTCATAAAAGAAATTATATTACACAATGAGTAAAATAATGGGAATTACATACACCACTCAAAGGAAATTGGGTCAAATGTAGCATAAATCTCACGGGAATAAAACTGAGATGAAAAATCCCTTACGAAAACTCGGCAGCCTAACGGCGCCACTTAAAACATCCAAAAATGGATTGATGAGATAAAATAGGGTATCTCATCACATTAAAATAAAATGTACAGAAAGAGGAATACAAAATAACATCCCCCATCATAACAAAGAGGAGCATAAATGAAGTGACATAAAGGAGAGTACTTAAAGAGAAAGAGAGAGGTTAGATCTCTTACGAAAATTCGGCAGCCTAACGGCGCCACTCAAAACGTCCAAAATGGATTGATGAGAGAGAATACAGTCTCTCATCATATGAACATAAAAAATTACAGTAAGAGTAATATAAAAGAACATCCCAATAACAAGAAAGATGAGCATAGAAGGAATGACATAAAAGAGTGTACTTAAAAAGAAAGAGAGGAGTAGGATCCCTTACCTCAAGTCCAACTTGTCTTGTTCGTTTCTTTATATTCCTGAATAATAAACTTTGGTCAATTAATAATTTCCTAAGTACCTACTATAGAGATTATTATTCAGTTCATATCACATATTATAATGTTATAATAATTGTTTAATATTGTTAGTTCATATCAGACGTTTTTGCCGATGTTTGGTACATGAGTCAAAAATGAAGTTGTTTGAAAAAAGATTTCCCTTGTAGTTATATGTAAATAATTTCCAGAATAGTATTAATGATTAAAATATCATATATATCCAGTAAATATTCATTTTATACTATTCCATATCATTTGGAGATAAGAAACTAAAATCATAGTTCATGGAGACGGTAGGTCGTACGTACGCATAAACGCTACTTTCTTTTTTTGTCATATTTAAAACCAATTCAAAAGATAATATTATCATATAAATAAATTAGATTAAAAATAGGTTTTGAATTAAAATACAACATTTTACACTATTCATTAAAAAAATGAACTTTATCGGAAAGATACCAAAAATTTACACAATGTAAATTTTGATGTCCCAATTCTTAAGAAGAGTTTTATTTGGTCCAATAGAATGTTTAAGAGTGAACAAAACTATATTTAATGACGGTTCTCCATCAAAAGTCGATAATTGAGCCTTTAGTGAAAACTAGGGCATATACGCCTAAAATTGAATTCTTTCCATATTTTAAGCCTTTATCTTTTATTGGATAAATGTAAAAACATTTAAAAACATATATAATCATATTTTAGTTATTTCTATCCATTCCCTCCAATACAGTGGCTACATGTTAACTACCATTTAAAATAATAATATTTTATTATTAGAGTGCAAAGTAAGATTCCCAAGAAACTCGTTGTTGCGTGTTGGATATGCCATCGAGCATACTGTCCCTTTTAAAGTCATCTAAATATTTTATTCACAAATATGGATAAATATGAAAATGTCAAATTCTTTATTTACCTGGGGTGTTACATCCTTCCCCCCTTTTGGGAATTGCATCCTCACAATTTTTAAAATTGAGCTTGGAAACATCCTTGAAAGTCCCACATTGGAACAAGAGTCGGTAAAACAATAACTTTAAAATAAAGAAAGATAAGTACAAAGGTCACCCGAGTTAACCCATACTAGGATTCCAAGTAGGAAAACATGGACATGGAGGAGAAAACATAGGGTCATGTTCTGATGAAGAGTGATAGAAAACATGATTAGGAGAAAGTTAACCACAAGAAATCAGAAACTTGTGATGGGTTAAACGGTATTCGATTTCCCAGTAGGAAAAGTTAATAGACAAAATTTTTGTTTTATGTTTATTTTTATTGAGGAATTTATTCATAAGGAAACATAATCACTTATAATGTTGACATTCAACATTTATTAGATTCCTTACACAAACTCATATTTTCTAAAAAAAGACGAGTATTTAGGAAGACTTGTTCACATTAAGAGTACTATAATCAACTTATAGAGAATCACCTAATCCAAAAAAAGAGAACTATATACTTCCCATGTCATTAGACTTTAACCAAAACCAAAACCCAAAAGTTTAGTACAAGATCAGATAATTCAGAAAAGGATAACCCTTTATAAAAAGAAAATCTATTCTTAATCTCCAAAATTTATCCAACAAAACCCAAAGTTCAACGAGGACCGTCCGATAAACAAGTTGTCCATAAAATTATTCAAAGTAAACCAAACTAATATTGAAACCCAAATATTTGAAGGATTTAGTCACATATTCTTCCAAGTTAAATCGTAACATTTATCTCCAAACAACATCAGTTGCTCCTAAAGTCTCATATTGAAAATTAATTAACCTAATCACATATCCTCTATGATAGGTTAATCATTTTCATAAATAACCCAAAATCAACTTACTCTTAATTCATAAAATCATCTAACTAAAAAGAATCGGTCAAACTAACCAGGGACTTCACGTAGTCCATTGGTTGGCGATAAATACCACTTGCACTTTGGTTGTGGGTTATATTCCTGCAGCTTCGTCCGACGCGACGGGTTGTCACACGGTCTGCGTGTTGTCCCTTTTCAAAAACTATATAATTCTTAAAACATTCCCCAAAATGAGATAAAATCATCAAAAATAAACATAACATATTTTAACCTCAATTTTATCTCATGCCTTTCACTTCCATCATAACATATAATAACCCATAATTACCTCCCAAGTAAGGATCATATAAACTATAATTGTTACCTTTATAATTATTACCTAAACATCCACATCGATTTGGTCATCTCGTACATGATGCATTATAGAACATACCAAGGTTCAAGTGGTTGATCATGACTCCTTGATAGTTGGTTTAGAACAACCATGAGATTCCTCATTGAATCCCCCATTTCATCCAGTCTCTTAATCAGAGAACCACCATAGTTTCCTTCAAATCTGTTGTCTCTTTGGTGCCTGCTAGATCCATCATTTCACTAAAAACAAAAATATCAATGTGAGTATATCAACAAAACCATGATGTACTAATGAAGAAGATAAACACTAAGATATACTTACTCATTCACTTTACTCATTGAGTGGTGTATGTGCTGCCCATTATTTTACTCATTGTTTAATATACATTCTTTTGGACATGTGTAGTTCATAGATATTACATTATCTTTCCATTTTATTTAAATCGTTAAATAATGATGTCATCGTTGCATCATCATGATGTCATAAATAATTTAATTTATTTAAGGTCGAAAAATTATGAAAAAACTACTATGATGTAGGAAATCTTTTTATCTTTCCAATTATTATTTATAGTCAAACATCGGACTTGTATAACCCCATGGCAAAATTGTTTTAGTAAAACATTTCATGTTTGTGTCATTTTTACTTTAACATTAAATAAAAATTTATTTATGTCATTTCCCAACCAAAGTGGCTTCATGGGGTCCCCAAGTTGACCCATGTATTGTCTTGGTCGTCCATGACACATCCAATGAGGGTAGGACATGTTTCTAGGTCATTTAATTTTACTAAAACATTATTCTTACCATAAACTACACCAATTACCTCTAATCGCGATTAAAAACATAATAAGTTACTATTCACCAAAAAATTATTTTTATCCCATTGAACCACATTTTACTTCTTAATGGAAACCATGTATGTCAGATTTTTGAAATTAAAAACACAAAGATGGCAAAATTTCATTTAAACGGAAAAATCAGTTTTTATAAGTACCACTTAGTGGTTTCACTATTCATCAAAAATTGATGTTTTTTAGAAAAATCCCAAAAAATTCACCATAAGCTATATTTGATATTAAGAATTCAAAAATGAATTCTATTTTACAAAATTCCAAACATATAAGTCGCATAATTTAATTTTATAATTAATTCCCGTTGTCAGAGCAAATATCGTATTTTTATGAAACAATAAGTATCAAAAGATTGACACTAGTTTAAGTCTGATTTCAAAGTGAAATTAATTCCAACGACCACTATTGGATTTAATTGTACAAATATATTCTAATTTCACTTTAAAACCAATTAAAATGATAATCTAATCATATAAATAAATTATATTAAAAAGTGGTTTTGAATTAAAATAAAACATTTTACAATATTCATTAAAAAATGAACTTTATCGGAAAGATACCAAAAATTTACAAAAAGTAAATTTTGATGTCCCAATACTTAAGAAGAGTTTTATTTGGTCCAATAGAATTTTTAAGAGTGAACAAAACTATATTTAATGACGGTTCGCCATCAAAAGGCGATAAGTGAACCTTTAGTGAAAACTAGGGCATATACGCCTAAAATTGAATTATTTCCGTATTTTAAGCCTTTATCTTTTATTGGATAAATGTAAAAACATTTAAAAACATATATAATCATATTTTAGTTATTTCTATCCATTCCCGCCAATACAACAGCTACATGTTAACTACCATTTAAAATAATATTATTTTATTTTTAGAGTGCAACGTAAGATTCCCAAGAAACTCGTTGTTGCGTGTTGGGTACGCCATCGAGCATAGTGTCCCCTTTAAAGTCATATTAATATTTTATTCACAAATATGGATAAATATGAAAATGTCAAATTCTTTATTTAACTGGGGTGTTACATTCAAATTGAAAATATGGTGTCGTGATATTATCTAAATGATTTTATTCCTACTGTTACTCACACAATGCTTTCTGGATTTAGTCAATGGCTGGATTCAAAGGAAGTCATAGTAACATTGAGCATGATGTAAAAAGTGGGAAAGTGGTATAAATGAGAAAAAAAATGGAATGTTGATAGGTTTAAAAGATATCGTGTTCATGACAAATCAGTTTTCCAAAAATATGATCAAAAACATATATATTAACTAACTCCCAAACTAAACAAAAAAGAGAAAGGTGATGAATGATAAGAGCTCCAGCAGTGGAGACCATGGAGAAAATAATCCTCAATTTCCATCATGCAGGAAATGTGGAAGGAGACACCCAAGAAAGTGTCTCAATGGGACAATGAAATTCCTTATGTGTGGGAAAGATGGACATAAAGTATATAATATTTGTGGAAAAATGAAGAATACTATGTAAGAAAATAAGAATGCTCCTATGAATCCATTTAGAATCATTTTCTGTAAATGTAGGGGACCTGTCCACTAACCGAGTGAATCCCCTATTCTGTAGGATATTTTCTTGGCCAAAGAAGTAGCTTTGTGAAAATAAATGGTTTGAGAAATGTTTAAAAGTACTAATGCTCCTTGTTTATGGGATTACTTTGGAATAATTCTCACATGTATTTGTAACCATTATTTTTTCATTTCAAAATCATATTTGAGGAATAATTATCTTTTCTCTTGTGGATATAGTTATAAATAACCCTTTGGTTTTATATGATCATTGGTTTTGAGGAAAATAAAAGTTATTATATTTTGGGATGAAAATTAAAGGTATGAGATAACATTTGATGTTAAATTATGTTAGGGTTTTTTTGAGGAATTTATCTCATTTTGGTAATGTTAAAAAAATAGTTTTTGAAAAAGGACAACACGTAGACTGTGTGACAACCCGTCGCGTCGGACAAAGCTGTGGGAATCGAACCCACAACCAGAGTGAGATTGAGAGTTTTTTCCTACCACTGGACTACGTGAAGTACCTGGTTAGTGTGACTAATTATTTTTAGTTAAATGATTTTATAGATCAATAATAAGTGGATTTGGAATATTATTTCTAATCAAATGAATACCCTTATTATACGAAAATGATTTGGTGATTAACTGATAAATGTTATTTTGGAAGTCGTTCGCTCTGTTGGGAACACTGTATACCCAAGGAAAATAGAATACTATGGGATTTCATTTGAGGGGTAATGGTGGATTTTTATCTATGTTTTTATTGTGGATTAATAGTTATTTGGGTTATTTATGTAAATGATTAACCTATAATAAAGAATATGTGATTAGGATAATTACTTTTAAGTATGTGACTTCAATAGTAGTCGATGTCATTTGGAGATGCAATTTAACGTGGAAGACTACATAACCAAATTATTATATGTTTAGGGTTTCAATATTAGTTTTGAATATATTGAAGGATTTTAAGGACAATTGTTTATTGAATGAAATTTATTTAAAATTGTGGTGTTGTTGGTTTAATTTTATAAATTTTTATTAGTGTTTCTTTCCGTAAAGGAATATCCTTTTGGTGGATCATCTGATCTTGTACTAACCTTTTTGGTTTTTATTAATCACTAAAGGAAAGGTAAATATATATTTTATCCTTTGTTGATCATGTGACTCTCTAGAAGTCTATTCTAGATCTTCTTGTGTTACCAAGTCATCTTGAATAGTCATCGTTTAAAAAAATGTGTTAGTTGTATAAATTTATTAATGAATGAAACACTACATAAAAAGTATGTATATCTCTTTATGTTCTCAGTCAACCTCATAAATAAATTCCTCATCTTTATGAAATGTAACTTAAAACAAAAAAATGTTATCGGTATACTTTTCCTACTGGGAAACTAATGATTGTTTGTCCTATAACAAGTTTGTGGTTTTATTGTTGTCAACATTCTACTGCTCGTATTTTATATCCCTCTCCATCAAAACTTGACACTTAATTTATCTTCCATATACATGTTTTCCTACATGGAATCCATGTATGGGTTATCTCGGGTGACATTTGTACTTATCGTTCTTTCTTTAAAAGTGATAGTTTTATTGACTCTTTTTCCAATGTGGGACTTTCAATTTCGTTCCCAAGACCAATTTTAAAAATTTCTAGGACAAAATTTTCAAAAGGGGGAAGAATATAAAACCCCAAGCTTCCACGATACGTTTCTCTTTGAATAATGTAATTTCTTGCATTATACGCAACTTTGAGATTCTAACGCATCGTGTCCAGTCAAAATGTCCATTATAAATAGTAATACCTACTTTTTGAAATTTTATAAATTATATCTTACAAAATGGACTTCATTTTTTTGATTAGAAATATCGAATTTAGCTTAGGGATAATTTTTTGTGTTTTTTTGAAAACATTCAACTTTAGATGAATAGTGAAAAACACTGAATTATAGTTTGAAAACGAATTTTTATTAAAATAATGATTTATTTCATTTAAATTTATTTTATGTCAAAATAGATAAATAATACTTATATAATTTCAATGTAATTCATTGGAGTAAGTTGATATTAATTTTAGATATTGAAAAATTTTATTGAACTTTTTATCCATCATTTACCCACCTCTTAGGAGCATTTTCAAATTTGAATAAAACATAATTTTACCACTTCTGGGAATTTAATTTCAAAAATACAAGAGACATGGTCGATATCAGTAAGTAAAATGTGGTTCAATATGATAAAAACAGTTTTTGGTGAATAGTAACTTTTGACTTTTATTTACCAAGGTTAAAAGTAAATAGGGTAATTAAGGGTAAAAATGAAATTATTATTACCCAAACACATGTCCTAATTTTATTTTATAAGTTTAATAAACCCAAAAACCTCCTTAGGAATAAAATATGATATTTTAGGTCCACTTGGATTAAATTAGGGCATTTATTATTATTTAATTCAAATAAGAGTTAAAATTGTTAAATTCAAAGATTAATAACAAAACCATTTTTAATATAGGGTTATACATAATATAAATTTTATTATAAATATTAATTATAAATATAAAAATATTTTCTACAAAATGGTATTTTATTTATATTTTTTATACATTAAATAATTTAATTTATTTATGACACAATGATGATGCAATAATTACCTAATTAATGAATTATTAAAATATTTGATATTATAAATTTACAAATAAATATAAAATGATTTTTTTTTGAATTAAACTAATTTTATAGGTTAATATGACATGTTAGGGTTGCTTAGAAGTATTCTGTTCGAAGTAATAATTCTGTTATGAATTAAGAAATAACAAAATACCAAATAGTGTCAAAATTGACATAAAAGAGTTTTTAAAACAAATATAATATTATTAATTGATATTATATTCTTTGAAATCTATGTATCATCCCAAATACATATATAATGATAGGTGTATCATTAATAAACCACTTGGGGTCCTCTTGGAAGAATATAGTAAGTTTATTAACTATATAATATCAAAACACATAGAGACATGGTAAATGTCAAACTATTTAACTAATAGTTAAATCTAAATGATAAGGTTAATTGAGTGACCCAAACCTATCTAAAACCTATTGGTTGAGTGGTTTTATACTGAACCCTCCTTACCTTTTAAATGATTTATTTTGGATCCATAAGAAATAAAAAATTATTTTATTATAAAATAATATTTCTAGATTTTCCTAAGGTTCCCCTCACCCCTATTATAAAAGGGAACTCCCCCTTCCCTCAAATTTACACCTTAAAAGCCTTTTGTCTTGCCCAACCTCTGCCCAAATACCATCTCAACTATCCTAACATAATCTTAGAGCCCTTCCTTTAGTCAGAAAGCCAACCTAAATAACCCTTTTGATCAAATCAAAAGGACGAACCCAAAGAAGAGGTAAATATTTCATCAACTCTTTCAAGTTCCTTTCTTCTTCCACATTCTCTTTCTTTTTTGTTTCCTTTATAAAATAATATCTTCATTTTCTTATATATGCTATGATGTTTTTATAAATATGGTACAACCATATTCATTATTCTATCCATCCTTTGAATGATATGTCACCATACGTGCATACATACGTCTTACCGTCTCCACATCATGGTGTCATTGTTTTTCAATAAATTATTAATTGGATGGGTTTAATAATGATGTTTAATTAATTTAAATAATAAATAAAACATGATAATGATTCTGTATATATGATATACCATCCAATTATATATTATTTTATTATAAAAAGAATGATATTTTCCCTCGTGCGTACGTACGGATTACTGTCTCCACAAACACGATGAGATTAATTCCCCATCGTAATCCATTCAATAATAATTTTCATTATATGATAAAAAAGAATGAATAAAGACCTAATACAATTCTGATTATGAATAAGATACATCCTATTCATAATAAACACTACTTATTAATCAAATCATATAAAGGAAAACTAATCAGTTAACACCCGAAACGACTGTAATACTACAATATATTTAATAGAGAATTATTAAAAGATCACATATGATATCATATTACTGTATATGAATATTTTATAATTTAACAACAATTATTTCACCATTATACAGGAGTTTAACCAACCCTCGACCAAGGAAAAGTAAAATGTAAGGGGTTTCTCATCTCACATTTAATTCCGTGAGATTTCAATTATTCACCACTTATTTATTTAAGCTGGTATATTTTTTACTACCATTTGATATATATTATCTTGATTCTCTTTATATTCATGGAATTTTGTGATTAATTTTGTGGTTATTAACTTTTGGTCATATGACTCGATTGATTACAACGATGTAAGGGTTTTTCATCTCACTTTTTATTCCCACGATATTCATGCTATATTGGCCACTATTTCATTTTTGTGTGGAGTATGTACTATCTATGATTTTATTATTGGTGTAATATAATTTAATTTATGTTTATTTACATATTCATTTTATTATCCTTCATTAATGGGTTGTATGTTTCATATGTTACCAAATTGGTAAGGGAATTTTAAATTTCAATTTCTACTCAGTGGGCTTTATGCATACTTCAATGATTATTTTACTCCAAGAAAATGTGTGGATTCCCTATTTTAATTTATGTAGTAATTTCTACTACCCTTTTTTTATATACTTTTGATACACATAATCACTCTGTTGATAATTTCTCATGACATTGATATAAACTTTATCTGAACTCCATTTTCATCTATTGAGTTAAAAATCCATGTCATTGGTGTTGTTTTTACAAGAATATGTGTGAATGTCCTCTGATTTATTTACATTGAATATCTAATCAAATTTAGTGTATTTATATTTGTCACCCATTATTATTTCATTGATTTATCCTTTACCTAAGGGTACTATCTTTATAATGGATTTCATCTCAATTTACATTCCTTTGATACTTCTTTGTTGTTATGCACCAATTCACATTTATATGGTGTATATACTGTCCTTTGAAATAGTATATAATGAAATCCATTTGTTCTCAAGGTATTATAAATTTTTTATTCCCTCAATTATTTTTATTCAGGCGTCTCTCATTTGGATAGTAGCTCTAAGTAAAATACCATTTTAAATGTTTTAAAATTTTATTCTTCTAAATCATTCTCATTAATGTCCATGTTTTAAAAATGGTTTTAAGGTTTTAGTTATTTGGTCATTAATGTTTCAAAATTAAAATACATTTTAAAAGTTTCAATGTAGTATGGAACACTTTGATTAAAAAAACTATTTTTAAATTTCTTCTTGACATATATTGTGGCTTTTAAATGTTTTAATGAAAAATGGGGATCTTTCTCTCAAATATATTTGATGATTATTTTCATCTATGTCAATATCCTTAATTATTCTTGTTTGAGGTTAATATGTTACAACACAATCTTTCTTATTATATTTAATGAGTTATTTTTTACAGTGGATGTGCTATTTTTATACCATTCATGGTTTTTGGATAATGTATTGACATTTTGTATACTGGTTTTTAATATGAATGCTTATTTTATGTTTCAAACTATTCATATGAAGAATGAATTGGACTTATTATGTGACTTGTAGAGCCCACTATAGCTCCTCGGTGCATCAGTAGATCTCCTGAGACAAACTAGTGTCTTGTCACAAGTCCTTGATAAAATGTTATTTGTAGTCTTGGGACAAGGCCTTGACTATGTGGTTATGAAGTCTCGCAATATGCATTCCATCATTATGAAAGTGGATATTTATATTTCATGTGATTATTTGACTATTATAATATCCTTGTGAATATGTAAATAGAATCATTTGATTTTATATTTTCCATATTATGCTGATGTTTCTTGTTTAAAAGAATTTTATTTTAGTCTTATACATTGCCTTAAATATTTATGATAATTTATGAAAGTTTCCTCTATATTTTTATCCTTACTGAGCATCTGAGCTCACCCCCTTCTATACTTTATTTTTTCCAGGATGTGAATAAGTATATTATGACTGACCTATAGGAGTAGTCTATGGGATCTCAGTGTTGTCTATGGAAATAATGTTGTTGTAGTTTTAAATTTTATGATGTAATGTTAATCTTATGAATGTATATTTTATTTACAAGGCTACTAAAACTACTGGAAAATGGGTTTATACCCACGGTTTTTCAAAGAACCGTGGGTATAGGATACCCATATACCCACGGTATTCGAATACCGTGGGTATATGGATAATATGGGGACCTATACCCATGGTTTCAGAAAACTATGGGTATAGGTTAATTATACCCAAGGTTTTTCCCAGAACCGTGGGTATAGATTATTTTTAAAGGCCTATACTCATGGTTTTGTCCAAACCATGTGTATAGAGTTTTTTTAGAATACCTATACCCACGGTTTTGAAAAACCATGTGTATTGAGGTATTTTTTTGAAGACCTATACCCATGGTTTTTCAAAACCATGGGTATAGCTGGCGGCAGGGAAAAAAATTACACGGGACAATGAAAAACAATTATCGGAACCCGGTTTGGGTTAATATAATTACAAATATAAGTAAACAGATATATGACAATATTAAGAAAATATTTCCAGCCCAGTTGGTCAGGTCATGAATCATCTTCAAAGAGATCGCGGGTTCGAATCCCGTGTGTTTCCATTTTTCTATAATCAGTAATATTAATATATTAATATAGATATATATATAAATATCATATGACTCGATAGCTTGGTTGGTCAGGGAGCTTGTTTCACTGGTGCAGCGTCACGGGTTCTAGTCCCGCTCACGTAGATTAATTTCGCGCGTTTTATTTTTCAAAAAATAGTAATATTAATATATTTACATAAATATATACGTATATACCAAATGAGTTGATAGCTTAGTTGGTCAGAAATATTGGTTCGCCACTAGCGCGTCCCGTGTTCGAGTCCCACCTCCAACAATTTTTTGAGATATAAATTCCCACGTTCTGAAAACCGTGGGGGAAGTCCTCAGCCACCTGTACAACACTGTGGCACATGGTGACCCCTATATATCCCCACGGTTTGGATGAATCGTGGGGATAGCCTAAGAACCCTATTGTGACGCCACTCAGCCCCACGGTTCGCAAAACCGTGGGTATAGGTTATACCCATGGTTTTGGGGGCTATACCCACGGTTTTGAACCGTGGGTATAGGTAGTTTTTCCAGTAGTGTAAACTAATCAGTCGTTTGGGACTTGATCTTTGTGATCATTCCAATGATACATAATAATGCACTAACTCTGGTGTCGGGGCGTTATAGATTTTATATGAAATGTGCATAATTTTAGTGAAATATAATTTTTTAAATATTAATTATAATTTTTAGCACTATTTGAATTCATCCATATTCATGTTTTTTTAATGTTTTATTAATAAAATTCACCCTACATATCCAAATTTCATGATTATTGTTTTTTAGGGTTACTTATTGTAATTACCACATTTAATTACAAGGAAAAATTGTCCAAATCGTCCATTTGAAGGGTCATATGGTCCATACAAGAAGACGCAAAGAAACTGTGAAGAAACTGGACCAGCCATGATGAAAGAGTTACTAGTAAATATCCTGAAATTAATATTTCAGGAAACTCCACAATAAGTTCTTGATTATCTAGAAGAATATTGGATAAAAATGTTATGGTCCAACTACATGAACAAGGGTCCCAACAGATGCTTTGAAATCCAACCCACCATTCTGGCTAGAAATTAAAATCTGGACACTATTAATGACATTTCTCATGCTGTAATCATCAAAGAAAGCTGATATTTTCTTAGTATGAAATAGGAGCTATATTCAGTCTACTTTTTTGAATAACGTTTTTGGATTTGATCCCATATTCCTATTCATAAACCCATTCAAATTTTGGCATTTAAAAAATATAGATTGAAATGGACAGATTAAAATTGTTTAATCAAACATCCATAACATCAGATCCATAAGTCCAAATGTCTCCACATTTTTAGATTAGTTGAAAAACATTAGTATATACATCTTTTAATAAGTAGATATATTGAGAGTCACCTGTCTGGATGTCCAAATTGTCAAGCCAAGTGGAGGGGTAGTTTTGGAATGAAAATAGTCGACCACCTAGGGCTATAAATACACCCCCTCCACTCCATTCAAAAAGGTTAGCATTTCAAAGAAAAGTAGGATAGGTTATCATGATGAATTATCTGCCAAAGTATTTGGTGGATCTACCATAATCATTTTTTTAATTGATAAACCATTCCTCCCTGCTTCCATTCATTTACTTTTGTGTTGGTCTTTGTTTGTAATCGTGTAAGTGTTTGTTTTTTGTAATTCTATTTTAATGAAATTTTCTTCTTTAATATCTCTTATTCTCATCCACCATCTGTAGTTTCATATTAGTCTTCTTAACTTCTTTGAAATCTTTTTAAAACCCCTTCCCTTATTTATCTTCATCATTCAATCGAAAGTCAGTTCGTAATTATCATTATCATTTGTGTGCATGTTCGTCACACCACTCTTTTCTTATCCCTTTATCTTTCTTCTCTTTTTAATTTATCATCATAGTCATTATAACCAGGTTATTAATAATTTCAATGTATGAGTAAATCTTTCATTAGGTTGAGTTATAATTTATGTATTTTAAGAAATAGAGAACTTTTTCTCGATGAGTAATCTTTGAATTAACATTGTGTATGTTGGACATAACATGTCATGGATTAATGAATTATTTCATTTAACGAGTGGTTTCCCTGGATTATTGGAACCATAAATACACTACCATAAAAAAGTTATGATTATTATTAGATGATTATGTTATGTTAAGGATTGGATTAATTCCTTAACACTTGGGAATTTCAATCATCGTCAGCTTATGACATAGGTGTTAATTTAAGGAAATATAAAGCAAGGATCAATGATATGAAAATCTTAACTACCTAATGATGAACTCAACATAATATTTATCAATTTTTTAAATCAATCATAATTAATAAATAATATCATTTTCTCTACAAACCAACCCCCCCCCCCAATCAGAAAACAATCGACTATTAAAATGTATCATCGCCAAGAACAAGAATCAAGAGGTCTTTTTAAGGGGTTTTATATGGATAAAGGATGGTATGAATTTAATGTACATGAGAGAGAAGAAGAGAGTTAAAACACTAACATGAGTAAATGAGTGAAGCTCTATAAATTAATTTTATCATATTTAGAGGATTAAGTTTTGTGTGCCACCATTTTCCATTTCTAAATATGAGCATGAAAAAATGAATTATTTTTAAAACATTGCTTGTGTATCAAATTGTGGTGGAATTCAATATGGAAGTTTGAAGATGTCTAAACCTCCCTTGAGTGGGGAAAAAATTAATATTTTTGGGTGAGTGAAATTGATTTTGTAATTTTTTTTATATTTGTTCCACTTGAGGACATGCACAAGACTAAGAGTGGGGGATTTGATGTTATTAATATTTTCATAACTTTTTATATACTCCCTTTACTAATTTTATATAAAATGTGCATAATTTTTGTGAAATTTTATGAACCTATATGGCATGGAATACACATATAATGTGAATCCCTAGGTGCCCATGATGATGCTTGTACCAATGGTTGTTTCCATATAGAGCCAACATGTAATTTCTATAAATCATAAAAAATAACATAATTTATGTGAATCATCCAATGGTGAAAATATTTCCATTGTAACTAGAAGAATATAAAACAACAATTTTCTTTTCCAAGGAAACATAGTGTTTACCCTGAATGTGGGTTAACTACTCCTAAGAATGGATGATGACCCTGTTCCAAATTTTTTTAACATTCTGTCTAAATTTCCCTAATAAACATATATTAAAAGAACCTCATATAATACCACTTTTTGATGTCCCAAACTGAATTCATTTTTTTGTATTGAAACCAAATTTTCCACATACCTTCAAGCGTCCCTCCCAGTATACTAGAGGATTGTAACTTGAAGTGGTGGCCTAGGATGTGTCCATGGGGAGACTATGCCCATTTGTTAGAGTGAATAATAATGGTGAAAAGGATGAATATGTATCGTAAGTATAATAATAATGAATAACAAAGAATATAAAAGAATAATAATCAATTAAATAAACAATCATCGAAAACTAAAAATTGTATCTTATAAAAAATATGATGGAATGTCTATACAAAAATGAAAAAAAGGTATACATGGAAACAGAAAAATAGTATAATAGCTGATACCAAAAATCATAAAAAGGGAAAAAATATACAAATATCTTTAGCATTAGCTCATTCATAAACTACCAAGCTCCAATCCTAAAGCAACAAGTGAGGGGTCACATGTGGGATGATTCCCTTTTTCAAGAACTGTGATTATATAATCATATCAGTTGCCAATGGTGTACTAGATATGGTGTTATATAAATCATAGTAGGCCACAACCAATTTCATCTATAAAAAATCTAGTATGTGAATATAAATTTTACAATGTACAAGTATATCAAAATCCTAGTAGTGTGAATGTAACAACCTAAACCTAATTTTTCTTCAACAGGTATATATGAACATGAAATAATATAATTAATTTTTATTTAGTTTATATATGAAAATAATTTAAAGGTTTTGACAATTTTGTTAAAGATAATGGTAATAATAGAGTATCCAAGGTGAAACCAAGGCATCATTGACCTTAGAAGGTAGAGTTAGCTCCTAGTTGACAACAATGAATCCTAGCATAAAGTACTTTGTGTAATACCTGATGCTCCCTTAAGGAATTATACTAAAAGAGTTTATAAACATGTCTATGTAGAATATCTATAGTAAATCCTAGGCTAAGTATGACTGGACCCCAAGAGAATGATCCAAGGCATCACGCGATCAAAAAAATCAAGCTGATTCCAAGGAATGTATCCAAGGAATTCTATTTTTGGGAGAGAAAGTGAAGGGATCCTATGAAATCATGATGGGAATTAACTAATAGAAAAAATATTTAATTTCATGGAGTGAAGTTCCCTAGGAATCTAGATTAATGAATCATAATGGCGTCATTTGAGTGCTAAAAGCGTTTCATTAGGAATCATTGGCTACATAAAGTCTAACAATTCTTGTAAAGAAGAAATCCCTATTCAATAGGCACGTTATACATTCAATATTAATATATTAATTCATTTAATTCCATCTAATACTTTTTACAATTAAATTTTCATTTGGTTCATTTAATTACCTTTTACCATACATGAAAAAGGAGAAATAAGGGCATGCCACTAATTATCAAATTCACTTAAAAGGGTATGTTCCAAGTGATATCGATACAAATATATATATATAAATTACATTTAAAATTTTACTTTTCATTTATTAAATTAAAGCAATTAATTTTTTGAATTCAATCATTTTAACTTGAATGGTGTTTCTAATAATGAAAATATGGGTTAAGAAGTCATAACATGGTACACACCCTAAATGTGTTTTCGAAGTTGGGGTCTCAACCTATAGTGATATCAAAACATCTCACTAGGGCCTCAGTTTTAAAAATATACTATTGAATTTAATTCATTTTAATTTTAAAAGCATGCCTGGTGAAACCGGATTGCGCAAAACAAAAAAAAATATAAATGGAGATACTTTGACGGAAAATTCCAAGATAGCTTACCTTAATCCTATAGTAATATCATCCACTACTAAAATACTTTTTTTGGTTGAGATTGAAATAAAATGGAGAAAAAATTAATGACCTAGAAATATGGAATATTAGATTATAATGAAATATCTCCATTGATGATACGAAAAATGAGGAATTTATATAAAGGAATGAAGATATTACTAGTGGATATCGAATGTGATATACATCAATCGAATTATAGTCCCGATAGAGAGATCAGATCAAGCCTAGATTTAGTACATGGATTGAGATCCTATAGAGGAATATGTGCTATATGGTCGAAAGAGATAGGAACGGATGAGGAAAAATAAAGGGGTTATTATCCTTTTAAAAACAACCCATGAAAAATTCCCTAAATTTAAATAATTCATTTAATGAATACTCCAGGTTAGGGGTCTGGCCAGACCAATTCACATCATGAATTTGGTGGTCACATCAGGAATTCCTCATGTTAGAGGATTTGAAAAGAAAAATACACCTCAATAATTAGAAATTCAGTCAGTGAATTTGTTCTGCATCCTAGCTCTAGCTCCCATTATACTTTCGCAAAACCTAACCAATCGATTGGCATAATGGCTTGGTATCTAGGTCTATGCCATAATGAAAAACTCAATGAGGGTTTACCCAATTTTAAATTGTTGACACATCAAGGGAAAAATGTATTACTATAAAATATATAAGTATACTTAAATAAGTATCATGATATTTATTATGTGATTATAATTATATAAATATAATATAACACTTACCTTATTTCTATTATGATCATTGAAATGTGGAAATGTTATTCATGTGTATGTATGCCCTACTATCTCCATGATTGTAACATAGTTCAAATTTCATAACCATATTTCATGATTTCTTTTAAAAGTATAATATATGTGTAAAAATATATTTATCTCAACAGTATTATTCTGAAGAAAATGTTATAATGCCAACTTTTACATCAGTAAACCTAGAGAAGTCATTTTTAACTTATGAATCGAGTGTCCTCAAAACACATGATGTGGACTAAATTGATTATATAATTAACCATTTCATTAATATAAATTTAATAAATTGTTTAAGTATAAGGGATTACACCTAGACAAATTTTCTTATGAATGAATATAATTTATATGAGTGTATTATACACGAGTTGAAGGTCATATATGGAATTTCTAGACTCATGGTAATGGATTTCATCAAAATTTATTTTCAGTGATTCACACTTTATTTTTATGAACCGATTTTATTTTATATATTGTATGTATTTAATCTTTTTCATTTTATATCTATAATCCTTCATGAAATGTTTTATTTTTTGTTTCAATTTTAATTTATTCATACAAGGGTATATGACATAAATGTTACCATGTGGTAATAGAATTCTTATGTTAATTTCCTTTCATTAGGCCGAAAATATTCTTCATTGAATATATTATTCAATATTTATATTTTAAATGATCAATAAAATGATTTATTGTACAATTATTCTTGTTTTTTTGTTTATATTTTATTCACATAATATCTCCATTGACTAATTCTAAATTTAACGATATGTTCTTTTTAAGTTTAATTTGTCTCAAATATCCTTTCATTAGGACATATGTTGATGATATGGACATAACTTATTTTATGAGGTTCATGTAATTAAATTTTAAAATAATACATCGTTAATATCCATTCCTTCATGATATTAATTATTTTCACATTATTCATTCATTATATTATGATTGATGAGTTACCAAAGTTACAAATTCCTTATGTTTCAATCAATTTTCTTTACATGAATCTTTATGTACAGGGTTTGTTAGGGGGAAACCATAATATAATATTTTCCTAAACCAAATATATTTTATTATACTATTAATGAATTTGTTTTATATGTTTAGTTAATATTTCTTACATCATTGATTAATGAAACATAAATAATGTCATTTTTAATTGAATCAGATATGGTATCTTATTTTATATTGGGAATCATTCTCTTCCAAGTACATTATTTCTAAAATATTTTAAAAAAAAATTATTTTATTAATTCAAATTATTTTTTAAGATTGTTTTGCAATTTTTTTTTATTTTATGTGGTTTTAAAAATGACATTTCTTATCTTTTTTCCAAATGGGTCACAGTTTACTCCTTTTACCAAATGTTTGAAAATAATGTGTATTTTTAACATTTATAACACGAACATGTTTTCCCACCATTATGAACATTATTTTATTTGAGTTTTAATTTATAATATTCCTTGTTTATTTTTAAGGAAAATTATTTTCCCAATATTTTGTATAATTTTTGTTTGTAAAAGTAAATTTCAATGTAAAAATATGATATTTTCTTAATAAATGGTTTTAATGACCTTTTAATGTTATTACGATTAATTGATTTAAAAAACACTTGATGTTACTTATTATCCACTAGGGTAGTTTTATATTGATACCATCCACATTATTTATCTATATGGATTATGATTGTTTCAAATGAATTGTCATGGAACTCATTTCTTGTCCACGAGTTAGTTATGTTATGAAAGTAATAATGGATGTTTCTTTGAATTTTATGCTAATATGATAGATATATGTATTTAGTTACTGGTATGGTTAATTGAAAGTAATTATGAATGTTTTATGCCCATTATATCTCCTTTTTTATCTCAATACAATTTATAAAATGGTTTTATCCCTAATATACTTCACGAGTGATCCTAATATAGCTTATATGACGAGTGTGCCAAGATAGTTCTCCAATTCATTGGGTAATGATTATGTCCTCTGAGGAATCATATTATAATTCATCCACATTGTTATTACAATTATAATAGTTCTGTAATGATAAAGTTCTAAGATACAAAAACATTTTTTTATGCCTGCAATGGGGTTTTAATGACTCCGTTTTTCAAGATTGATATCATGTGGCTGATGATTATTGATTCTAATGACTGTTGATTTTGTTAATGATTTAGGACAAGTTTCATTATTAATGATAAATGTATTGATGTTTATTAGGTACATTATGTTATTATCATGTAATATGATTTAGTCATCATACCCTTTTGCTCATCTTACTCTTAATTTTGTTATTAAATTGTTAATGCATATGTTAAACCTTAATGATAATTTGACCTTTCGATTTTTATGTTCCATGTCACCCAATTCATAATGAATGATTATACATTATTTGTCATTATAAATGCTTCATAATTGAATAATTTTATGGGAGATATTGAAATAACTTGGATAATTAAAATTTTGGTATAGAATGAGATGATGTTGATCATTATGAACTATCTGTTTATGACCCCAATTTGTTAAGATGTTTATCTATAGAAACCCTACTATTTATTACAAAATTATACATATTTTATTACATAAAATTCACTTTATACAACATAGATGATCGAGTGGTCTAGTGTCATTGGGGATTAGGATCATTACATAACAACTTAAAACATGTAATACAACATCTTTATTGAAAACTACCTTTACAAGACCACTACATTCCCTTGTAAATAGCATTGCATGGGATAACCTAAGGACATGCATAAGAAAAGGGTGATATATAAAGCCCAGTAAGGGAATAATCATGGAATAACATGAGGAACACAATACTGGTTAGAAAATAGGCACATAAATAAAGAACAAGGGAATCATAAACATAAAGGCATGATAGAGCATGATAATAATAACATGGAAATGTGGCCACAACACTTAACATGGAATTAGCATGAGTCAGGGATCCTTGTACATGGAGCATGAGTAAACCCTCATTTCACCTGAAGCATGAGTAAACCCTTGTTTCACTTCATTTACCATGAGTAAACACCCATTTCACATGACGTTTCATGATACTATACATTACCCAATGCATTGGAGTGCTATAGGGGCACACCCTTCTTAAACATTTCATTTCATGCATACGTGTGCCACATGGATCATATAACATGGACTCATAAAACATCATAATTTATTCCATGATAAAGTAATGTGGAATTCTTACATGAAACCTTCTAATAAATTAGTAAATGTGCATAAAGGTGAATACCCTTGATAGAGAGATTATCATGGTATTCACTACTCAATGACATTGGCTTGGAAAATATGTGCAATTTCGGCAGCGTAACAATGTGACGTAAGAATTCATAAAAATGGTTGATGAGAGAGAAAGGTTGTGTCTCATCATTTGAAAATGAAATGTACAATAAAGGGGTCATATAGATACATGTCCTAACAATTTTAATGGAATTTGGACTCATGATACAAAAGAGTTGCTTGAATGTATGTGAGGAGAGATAAATTCATTTCTGAATTTCAGCATAATAAAGGGTGTACATGGGTGGAATTAATTGAGAGAGAAAGGGGACACTCATAATTAAAACATAAAGAGGGAAGTATAGGATAGGTTTGAAACCATACCCCAAAATTTATAATTGAAATTAATAGGGCATAACAACATTAAAAAAATTGTACAAAATTGAGAAAGGAATAAAAACCCTTACTTGTAATTGGTTTTCCAAAGGATTGAGAGAGTCTTCTTGGGAGCCTGGGGAACCTTGGGAGGATTCTAGAGATAGGTGGGAAGATGATGGGTTAACTCAAAAGGCTTTTATTGAGGAGGAAGTTGGAGTTTGGGTGGGTTTATATAAGAAAGGTGGGAGAATTATTTATTATTTAGGTTCGGGACACCTCATATTATACTAATCCAAAACACAAACCATCCCATAGATTCTACCCATAGTTTTTGGAAAAGGGGTGTTTAAAACAATACTTTATAAGTCCAAAGTTTAAAATTCTGAAAATAATGGGGTTTTGTATGTGTAGGTGCGTCACACTCCCCAGGAAAACAATTTAAAAAGAAAAAATGTTTAATAGGTCTTGAAGGGTCCACTAAAGCATATTAAAATAAATAAAACAAACCCAAAATCACAGTATTTTAATGGTAAAACATATATTGGCCGAACATAAAGTTTATAATATTTTATTACATCACTATTGGGTCATTATGATGTCATAAAACAAATTATATATTTAAATGGTATTTAATTTTTACACAAAAATTTGACTATCCCATAAAATTATGAAAAATTTACCATTGGATAATTATAACATCATGATTCCAAAAATAATAATTATTTTATCTAAATAATTTTCTAAATATTTTAATTTTCACTTTTAAAATAAAAACATACATTTATAAAAAATTCTTGGGTTTTGACAAAAATGGCTTTAAAACTTTAAAATAATTACTATTGCATTCATAAAATTATACGATCATTTATATTTAATAAAAATTAATTTAATAAAAAAAATAATATTTTACTAAAAAATTATTTAATTCAAAAAATTCAATTAATTAATTGAAATATATTTCTTAGTTGAATATTTACTAAAAATACTATTTGTGATTTTAAAACTATTTACTAGGAAACGATAATAAAATGAAATTATATTCATTAATATATTAAAAAATATTGTACCTAACCATAGTAATAGGGTCTTGTTAAATCACCCCTTAAAACACCCTCATTAGACCAAAGGGTGAGGTGTGTGATGATGATAGACTCTTGGGGTGGCTTGGATAACATCGCTCAGGTGGTAATCTCTATCAACTTCCACTTCTCTTATAAGTGGTTCCGCTCAAGCTTAACGTGTTAAAGATCGTATTTAGATTGGTCAAGAGTGAAGCCCAATGACACCACATCAATTATGATCTCTATCAAATGGGCATCGTATGGGGCACGTCTACTGGATGAGGCCATCGCTTCCTTTGTCTTGGAAAATATAACTGGTTAAAGACCTCTATTTATACTAGTAATGTGATCACTGTTGAACAAATACATTAGCAATGGTCACAGTTCTTAACATAAATCCAAGGAAGTTGGAATTTTATATAAACATTTTACATAAAGTGACATTTAATTAGATCAAGAAGGACTTCCATTAATGAATGTTTGGGTCGTAACAATTTTCCCACCTTTAGAAATTTTGCCCTCGAAATTTTATTTTCCACCACGAAAACAGATGTTGGTAAATATTCTTAATCATTTCCTCTAATTACCACATCGCTTCTTTAAACATGTGTTTTTTCTACAACACCTTGACAAGGGGCATTGTTTTATTTCTAAGAACTGTTTCTCTATGATCTAAGATCCTTACTGGTTTCTCCTCAAAAGAAAGATCATCCTCTAATTGTACCACCTATAAAGAGAGAACATGTGAAGGGTCTGGTATGTACTTCCTTAAGAGGGATACATGAAAGATGTCATCTAATTTGGCCAAGGAAGGTGGAAGTGCTAGTCAATAGGCCACAAGATCGACATGATCAATAATCTAAAAGGGGCCGATGTACCTTGGAAATAACTTCCCATTCTTTCCAAACCTCATGACCTTCTTCCATGGGGATATGCATATAAATACCATATCTCAAACATTAATCTCAAGGTCTCATCGATGGTTATCTGGATAACTCTTATATCGACTCTTGTCTTCCTTGATATTATACTGAATGGATTTCACCTTCTCGACAATCTTCGAACATTTCTAGTCCATGTAGCTTAAGATCACTGACCTCATCCCAACACGCCGGTGTTCTACACCTTTTCCCATAAAGGGCTTCATATGGTTCCATTTGGATGTGTGAGTGGAAATTGTTAATATAAGAGAACTCAACTAGAGGAAGATGTTGATTCTATCCTCCTTTAAATTCCATTTAGTACGCTCTCAACATGTCCTCAAGTGTTTGGATAGTCCGCTCGGATTGGCTATCAGTTTGAGGATGATAGGACATACAAAAGTTCCGATCCATATTCAGAGCATATTGAAGACTCTTCCAAAAAATAGATGCAAATATTGGATCTCAATCAGACACAATAGAGAGTGGTACTCCATGCATCCTTACCAATTCCCTGATATATACCCATGCCAGTTGATCCAATTAGAAATCCTCCCAAATATAAATAAATTTTACAACCTTTGGAAGATGATCCACAACAACACAGATTGTATTGTTGCCTTTGGATGTCTTCGGAAGTCCAATGACAAAGTCCATAGATATGTTCTCCCATTTCCATTCTGGTATGGGAAATGGTTATATCATCCCCTTAGACATCTGCCACTCTGCCTTCACTTTTTGACACACTAGGCACGTTGATGTATATTCAGTGATCAACTTCATCATATTAACCCACAAATAATGCTCTCGGAGATCATGATACATCATTGTGTTTCCTTGGTGAATAGAGAATTTTGATCTATGTGCATCATCCAAAAGATCCTTCATCAGCTCTGGAATTGATGAAACACACATTATTTTCCTAAATCTCACAATTCCTTATTTAATAACATTAAACTTTGAGGATTTCCCTTTTCTGATAGCTTCCACTTTTTCATGAATTACAACATCATCCTTTTTAGCATTCATTAACCTTTAGAAAAGTGACAGTTGAGCAGTCATTTGTGAAAGGATTTATAATGTTCCCTTCTTTACGATTCCCATGTCCATCATCATCAAATCTAAGTAGAATAGATCCTTTTCAATTCTCATCATTGATAGAATCACTAGATGTTTTCTACATAGGGAATCTGCCACCTTATTCACTTTCCCTCGGTTGTAATAGATTGAGCAGTCAAAGACTTTGATCAGCTTTAACAATATTCAATGGTGCATGTTCAACTCTTTCTATGTGAATATATACATGAGGGTTTTGTGGTCTGTATATATTTCACACTTCTCCCCAAAGAGATAATGGTAACAAATTTTCGAAGAGAATATTACTTCAGCCAACTCGAGTTCATGTGTTGGATAGTTCTATTCACAAACATTCAAATTCCTTGAATCATAGGCAATGACTTTGTCATTTTTCTTCAACACACATCCCAGACCCTTTTTCGAAGCATCACTAAATACCACAAAAAGTTCACCACTTGTGGGTAAAGTGAGAATGGGTACAGTGATAAGGCTCCATTTCAACTCCTTAAATCTTTCTTTTCATTCATCACTCTAATAAAACTTTACCCCCTGCCGATTTAGCATGGTAAGAGGTTTGGAAAATTATGAGAAAATTCTCACAAATAATCGATAATATCCAGCGAACCCCAAGAATTTATGGATGTCAGTTACCGATGTTGGCCTCAGAAATCTCTCCATTTTATCTATTTTGGAGGGATCGATAGATTTTCCATTTCTTGAGATGATATGGCCCAAGAATGGGACCTCCTTCAATGATAACTCACACTTGATGTACTTTTCAAAGAGCTTCTCCTTCCACAAGGTCTCTAGTACAGTTCTTAGATGCTCCTCACGATCCTCCTTGGTTTTAGATTATATCAGAATATCAAATACAAATACTACTACAAATTTGTCGACGTAATCTCTAAAGACTATATTCATCAAGACCATGAAGATTTCTGCAGAATTAGTGAGTCTGAAAGGCGTTACAATAAATTCAATGTGCCCATATCTTGTAAGAAAAACATTATTTGGGATATCTTTCTTCATCACCCTTACATGATAATATCCTGACTGCAAATCCATCTTGGAGAAGTATTGTGATCCATGAATCTGATAGAATAAGTCATCAATTCATGGGAGAGGATACTTTTTCTTTATCGTGATTTTTTGAGCTCACGATAATCAATGCAAAGGCACATTGACCCTTCCTTATTTTTGACGAAGAGGACTGGTGCACCCCACGGTGAAGCACATTGGAGTATAAACCCTTTATCCAGATTCTACTGTAGTTGTTTCTTTAGCTCCTCAAACTCAACAATTGCCATTCTCTATAGAGTATTAAATATTTTCAATGCCCTAGGTATAATATCAATTGAGAATTCAACATCTCTTTGCAGAGAAAGACCAGACTATTCCTCGGGAAACACTTCAGTGAATTCCCTTAGAATAGGCATGTCTTCTAGGATGGTTGCCTCCTTAGACTCAATCATCTAAGCCAGATTCATGTGCTCCTAGGGAAGTAATATCCACACTTGAGATGATGTAACTAAAGAAGATTCATCTTCATCCATGAACTTGCATAGAATTGGGGGTTGATTCTTAACATGGAGAGTGATTTCCCACTCATGACAATTTATGTTTGATCTATATATGGAAAGCCAATCCATGCAAATAATTGCATCAAATTCCTCTGGAGGGAGTATGAAGAGGTTCGCTGGGAAGTTCATTCCACATATTATGATAGAGGAGGATTTATATTCATGGGATGAAATGATTTCCCTATTTTCTGTACTCACAAACATCTTCATTCCATGATTTATGGTGGTGCTGGGATTATAATACTAAATATTATAGATATAAAATAATTACTAGAACCTAAATCAAAAAGTAAGTTCACTATTCCTGAATGAATAATTAGTGTACCTATCACCACTTCATTGTCGGGGTTCACTTCGGCAGTAGTAATGGAAAAAGATTTCCCTTGCTACCTTAGAGGGTGTTTGTTGCCTCCGAAAACCCTTGGCTTAGGGAAATAATTTGCAAGATGCCCATGTTATTTGAGGTTGTAGCATGGAACAACGCGTTGAGTTTCGAATGGAGCATTCCTCTCCTCTATCGTAGTCGCAGGTCTTTCTTGATAACAGTTAATTGAAACATGCACTTCTCTTCGACACCTGAAGCATTTTGTCGTACCCTTCATGAAATTTCCAGGATTCTTCTTTCCGCACCTTTGGATAGTGGGGTGTTGGATCTTCGTAGAACCGTTGGATTTATCCATCAGACTGCCAATATTGAAGTCCAACTTATGCTTCTTATCCTTATGATATGCCTGAGATTCTATTATCTCTATTTTGACCTTGATGGCACATCATACAATTTCCTCCTAGTTATCGAATTCATAGATTTCCAGCACTTTCCACATGCTAGATTTCAGCCCACCAAAGAATCGGTCAACCTTGCATTCAGGGATAACGAAAAAGCTAGAAGTGTATCGTGCAAGCCTTGTGATGTTTTCCTCTTACGCTCAAATAGATTCGTCATTTTTTTTTGAGTTCAAGGATGTCCCTATCCATCTCCAGCTGGAGGGTGCATGGAAAATATTTATCTAAAAACATCTTCCAGAGATCCTTCCATTCCAACATGTCGATCTCCTCCTCGAGCTTAGTATTTTAGATCAACGTCCACCATTGATAAGTTGTACCATCAATACGATAAGAATCTAGGAGAACCTTCTCTTGTTCATAACATTGAATGATGGAGAAGAACTTTTCAATGGATTTGATCAATTTTTCAGCGATTGAGGGATCAGATGATCTATTAAAAGTAGAGGCCTTTGTATCATGATGTTCTCGGTAGAGACTTTTTCTTTAATGGGGGGGGGGGGGTGAACGTTCCTCTTGACCCATGTTTCAATTAAAACCATGAGTTAGCTGAGAGGGATGTGTGACAATGTTCACGATTCTCACTCCCATTGTATTGGGCATCTCCTTGGTACAACTATCAGATTGATCTTCAAATCAGTTGTTATCCAGAGTCTTCCTATTACCATCCATTAGCTGGAATAAATGGAAAGTTAGGGGTAACACATAAAAATTAATCCAAGGAAAAAACTGATGACTTATATATAACTTTTATTTCCTTAACATGTGAATCTATTGGCTTCAGTATATGTTATCCATGATATACTCTCTATCATATATTTGTAAGGAATTTTTTTGTTGCTTAATAATTATTCATACTATTCTTGTGAATTTACCAAAGCATATCCCCTAGGAGTGTCATAATGTGGAGTGAAACAAGGCATGT
This sequence comes from Viscum album, assembly GCA_963277665.1. Taxonomy (NCBI): domain Eukaryota; kingdom Viridiplantae; phylum Streptophyta; class Magnoliopsida; order Santalales; family Viscaceae; genus Viscum; species Viscum album. The sequence continues at coordinate 1,907,056,832 of OY728158.1, forward strand.
TGTCATGCACCAGTTCCCATTTGAGTCTAGCTCAAACCGGTTTTTTGGGTTTTACCCCTAGGATACATCTCTGCTAGAGCCACCTCTATCTGCTAGTATCCAAACAGGGATATATTTTCTTGATAAACTACTTACTCAATACTCACCAAAACTTATGGACGTTTTTATTATACTTAGTCCTATATCTAAGGATTTACTAGTGTTTTCTAATCCTAATCCCATAAATATCTAAACCTATCCTATGATACCAACTGTGACAACCCTGCTTTTTATTACATAATTAAACATAATTTTTACAAAAACATCACTTGATAAAACATATATGATCGAGAGTCCTAGTGTATTTAGGGCTTAGTATCATTACATAACATCGTAAAACATTAAATACAACTTCTTTATTGAAAAATCTCTTTACATGTCCACCACATTCCCTCGTACTTAACATTGCATGGGATAACTTGAGGACTTTCATAAGAAAAGCGTGAGCTATAAAGCCCTATTAGGTATTAATCATTGAATAACTTGAGAAATAAAATACAAGTAACACAATAGGCATATCAATAGAGCACAAGAGAAGCATAAACATAAATTCATGGTAAAGCATGATAATCATAACATGGAAATGTGGCAACAACACTTAAAATGGAATTAGCATGAGTGAAGGCTCATTGCACATGGATCATAAGTAAACCATAATTTCACATAAAGCACCAGTAAACCCTCATTTCACATGAATTATCACGAGTAAACACCCATTTCACATGACTTATCATGATACTATACTTTACCCAATGCATTGGAACACTATATGGGCGCACCCTTCTTAAACATTTTATTTCATGCATAAGTGAGCCACATGGATCATATACCATGGATTCATAAAACATCATCATTTATTCCATGATAAAGGAATGTGTAATTCATACATGAAATGTTATAATCAATAAGTAAATGTGCATAAATTTTACTACCCCTGATTGAGAAATTGGAATGGTATTTACTACACAATGACATTGGCATAGAAAATCAGTGCAATTTCAGCAGTGTAACGACGTGACGTAAGAATTCATAATAATGGTTAATGAGAGAGAGAGAGGTGTCTCAGAATATTTAAATGAAATATACATTAAAGGTTAATATAGATAAATTTTCCAAAAATTATAATGGAATTTATATTCCTGATACAAAATAATTTCTTGAATGTAATTGAGGAGAGATAAATTCCTTTCGAAATTTCGGCATAGTAATGGTAATATGTGGGGGGAATTTATTGAGAGAGAAAACGTTATATCATTATTAAAACATAAAGTGGGAAGTATGTGGGAGGTTAAGAATAATTCCCCACCATTTATAATTGACATTCAAAGGGCATAAAAACATTAAGAAAATTTGACAAATATGAGAAAGGTAGAAAAAACCATACGTGGAAGTGTATTTCCAAAGGCTTGAGAGTGGCTTGAGAGAGGCTTCTTGGTGGCATGGGGCCCCATGGGAGGATAATAGATAGATGAGTGTTGAGGTTGGACAAACTCCAACTACTTATAGTGAGGATAAAGTGGAAGTTTTTGTAAAATTATATAGGAAAGGTGAGGGAATTCTTTATTATTTAGGTTTGGGACACTTCACATTAAACTAATCCAAACCAAAAACAAGCCCATGGTTTTTTTCCCATGATTTTTGGAATATTGAAGTGTAATAAAATATTTTATTTGGAAAAATTGTGATCTTCTTAAAATAATTGGGTTGCTTTTGTGAAGGTGAGTCACACTCCCATCGAAAACAATTTATAAAGACAAAATGTTTAATAAGTCTTGAAGGCTACACTAATGCTTTGTAAAATAAATAAAATAACCAAAAATCACATTATTTTAATGGTAAATCATATATTGGCCGAAAATAATGTTTATAGTATTTTATTACATCACTATTGGGTCATTATGATTTCATAAAACACATTATATATTTAAAGGGTATTTAATTTTTACCGAAAAATTTCACTATATCAGAAAATTATGAAAAATTCACCGTTGGATAATTTCAAAGTCATGATTCCCGAAATAATATTCATTTTATCTAAATAATTTTCTAACTATGTTAATTTTTAGATTTAAAATGAAAACCAACATTTATAAAAAATTCATGGGTTTTGACCAAAATGGATTTCTAACCTTAATCAAAATTACTATTGCATTCATAAAATTATACGATCATTTCTATTTAAAGAAAATTAATTTAATAACATAAATAATATTTTATTAAAATATTATTTAATTAAAAAAAGTCCATTAATTACTCAAACTATATTTCTTAGTTGAAAATTTACTAAAAAAACTATATGTGCTTTAAAAACTATTTACAAGGTTACAATACTAAAATAAAAGTATATTCATTATTATATACAAAAATTATATACATAACTATAGTACTAGGTTCTTTTTAAAGAACCTATTAAAACTTCCACAAAAGACCGAAGGGTGAGGTGTGCGATGGTGACAGACTCTTGGTGAGGCTCGGATAACATCACTCGGGTGGTAATCTCTATCAACTTCCACTTCTCTTGTATGTTGTTCTGCTCAAGATTAACATGTCCAAGCTCGGCTTGAGCATGGTAAAGAGTGATTCCCAATGATTCCACCTTCTTTCCGAGATCTGAAAAATGTGCTTCATATGGGGAATGTCTACTGGATTTGTCCATCGCCTCCTTTGTCTGAGTAAATTGGATTTTTAAAGCCCTATATTTATTATAATCGTGTGATCACTGTTCAACGACTATATTTGAAATGTTCACAATGAATAAAATAAAAACAAATTAGTTGACATTTTATATAAAAAATTTACATAAAGTGACATTTAATTCTAAAAGGAGGGATTTCCATTAATGAATGTTTGGCTCGTTACATGTTCTAATTTTCTAAAACTATATACCTAAAAGGTCATTGTGTATGAAACTGATAGAATATTTCCTTTTTTATGTTTCGAAATTTGGATAGAAAAAATTGGGCTATATTTATTTGTATTAGATCCATAAATATAAATTTTATGTTTTTTCCACCAAACTAGAGAGTGTGGCTTCATGACTATTACTGTTGGTATTAGAGCAGGGTTTAGATAATTTTGTAGATTAGGCTACTTTGACGAGATGTTATTTTAAGAGTTATGGATAACATAATGGGTTTATAATTTTATGGTTTATTATATGTTCAATTTCTTAAACAACCCTTCTGAGGTTTTCAGCGATGGAATTTTAAGGTGACTCATAATATTTTGAGAGACGTTTTATTGGATTAAGGAATATGTAACCCTTATTTTTAACATGAAGTACTATTTGAGATGTCAAGGATTCATTATATTATAGAGGGAAATGTGATCTTAATGTATCATTATTGATATTAAGGTTATTTATGAAAATTAAAATCATTTTTTGGAGTATATATGTTTAAGACATATAACTTTTTGGGTGTATGAATTTATGAGTGACTAATGTTATTTGGAGATAAATATTAAATTTTTCTTTAATGTAAGTGTGATAAAATCCTTCTAGTTTTGGGGGTTCATGATTGGTTATGAATATATTGATAAATTTTAATCACAATTCTCTATGGAATGATTTTGTTTGAACTGTTGTATATTATTGTTGAATTTTAGAGATTAATGTATTATTTATTTTTATAAAAGTTTATGAATTTAGGGAATTATCTTACTTTGTTCTAACTATTTTTGTTCCGGTTAATGTATAAGGATTTTAGGAGTAGCTTGTAATTCTATTATGGACTATTTTATTGGTTTAATTTATTTAGTGATTTAGGGCTAAAATTAATTCATCTTGAATACACATCATATGGATAAAAATATGGGATTGCGGAGGAAAATGATTAAAAGATGAAAATTTACATGTAAATTAAGTGTAATTCCATATTATATTTGTTTAGATAGTAAAATTAACACTAATCTCTAAGAAAAGGATCTTGAAAAAAATATCTTATTACCAATATTTCAAATGAATTTACGGTTTTAAAACATCATAGGTTTATGGTTTTGTGGTTTGGACTTTCTTGTAATCCTTTACTTTCATATGATCAATGATCTTTTTCGCTCTCCATAATTATTTAGATAATATTATTTTCCTCCATCTATATATTTCTAATTCCCACTAGTGTTTTCATATTTGTAAAGCTAGTATTTTTTATCCTATATTACATTCATTCTTACATTTCTCTCTTTTTAGGAGGAGGTTTTATTAAACCTTTTTACGATGTGAGATTTCAAAAAAGGTGTTTTAAAATTTTAACCTTTGAATACAGTCATCTAGTTCAAAATTTTTAGGATTAAATTTCATGGTGGGAGATAATTTAACATCCAAATATTTTAAAAATATTGACTTTGTTTGATAGCATACAGAATACGCAACATTGATCATAATTGAACCACAAAATATTATTATTTAAATATGACCATTATAACCCAGCCCTTAAATTTGTAGGTATGAACAATATTAAATACATTTCTATATATATATATATACATATACATATCAATGTTTGTATCAATAAAATTATATTTATCAATTCTTATAAAATAAGTTATTATTTGCTTGTAAAGTCATTTAATTCATCAAATATTCCTTTTTATTGCAAAATGAAATTTATTAATTTTTTGAATAAATATTATAAATAAATTCAAAAAAATTTATAATTATTATTTTATGAAATAAATATATTTTTCAGAATCATATTTTAAATATCATCTTTGGGTGAAATTTTTGTATTTTTATGAAACGATTGATTTTTTAGTGAATATTGAGAAATATTATTCATTATTGAAAACTATATTTTATTTTAATATATTAAAAAAGTAAAATTTTATTATATATTTTTTTTATATATTAGTTAGTGAATTTTTATTTAAAATAATCCAATTACGATTTTAAATGAATTTTATTCATGAAATTACTATAAAACCATTTAATATTTACAAGGGCATTTTTCTGAAAACCATTTTTTCGTCGAATATTTCTAGTATGATTTTATAATAAATCATTCCACAAATATGTTTTGAATTTTAAGAAATGGATAAAATATTTTGAATCATGAGGTAAATTTTCTTTAAATTGGTCTCTTTTGTTTTTAGTTAATATGAATAATAACCACAATAATTTTTGTTACCATGGTAAATGGTAAATCATGCAATTAAGTGTTAAAAATTAGTCGAAGAGGACTATACAATGACACTAACACTTGAATTAATTTTAATGGATGGTTCCATCAAATTAATAGTCATCCAATATTTTTTTATATGACATTTTTCCCATTTTGGTGTGATTATGACTTTTAATATATTTTATCCAATGAAAAGTAAACAAATAGCACACTATTATTTTAAATAACTATAAAATTATTAACATGGGGAAAAATAGAATAAATGTTCAGTAATAAATTTTAATTTTAAATATAAATGATTTAGATTCACAATGATAATTTATTTAGATTTTTTAGTAATTAAATAATTGCCTTAACTGCTAATATAATACTGACACAATAATTATACAATTAATAGAAGAATAAAATAGATGATATTAAAGTTACTAAAGGAAATATAATTTGAGATATTTAATATGATCCATGATTTTTATATATGAATATAACTTTTTTATGTATGAAATAATATATTTTTATGGAATTTAATTGTTTTTCTAGACATTATTAATGTTAATGTAATGAATAGTTCTAAAATTGATATTATTAAAATTTTATAATAAATAATATTTTATTAAATGATATAAATTTACTATAATTAGTTTATTCTGAATCATTATTAGTTTATGGTTTATAATATCAACTATTTTCCATTTATATTCTTTTTTCCCATTTATAGTAAGTGTAAAATGGATTAATGGGGGTAAAAATCAAAATATAAGGGTAATAACATAGAAAAACAATTATCCAAATTATATTGGATTAGATTATTTAGACTAATATACATATGATATTCCAATGTTATCAATTTTGATCATTTTGTTAATCATAATTAATTTAAATTAATTTAAAATTTTATGAAATTCAAAGAGTGCCCCTCTAATCTCTTTGAAAAGTGAATCTCTTCTTCTCTTTACTTTACTATTCGAAACCCATTTGGTTCAATAAATATCTAACAAAATACCTTATTAAATCCAATAAATAAATTTAAGAGTCTTTATTTATGGAATAACACTATCATTAGTTGTCATAAGTTGTTATACAATGGAGGTTTTCCGAAGAAGAGGTATCATTCTTAATTGAGCAGTTATATTTTGTTTGTTCTTCCACACCATTAAAATCACCATCAACCGTGATTATATAATAAAATATGTATTTTATAAATACATATATGTTATTATGTTAATTTTATAACCTATATTCATATCTAACTTCCACCAAATGGGAGAGGAATTCATCGTTTGGATGTACAACAGACTACAACCACACAAATCGATATAAATATTTTTATAACCATTGCTCATGAATGGTTATGGTGATAAAATTAATTTTTTTATGTTATATTAATTAAATATTTAATATTATAATAAATAAATGTTTCATTTAATTTATTACCTTTAAATTAATTGAAAAATGATAATGTTGTTCGTTCGCACGTGTGGACTACCACCCACATGAAGTGATGTGATTCATTTTTTTATCACACATAACACAAATGATATATATAATAATATTTAAAAATTTAGTATGATATTTATGATATATTAATTATTTTTAAATGTTAATATAATACTCACCTTTATTTCATAGTGATCATTAATAAATGGAATCCTTACTTATGTGTCTGTATGGCCTATTGTCTCAGTGATTGTAACATATTTCATTTTTATAACCATATTTCAAGATTGATTTTAAAAGTATATTTTAATTAAAAAAATAAAATTATATCATTATTATTATTTTATATGATGTAAAACTTTTCACATGGACCTCATTCAACCTATATAAGTCATTTTTAACATATAAACTGAACATCCTCAAAATACCTGATGTTGACTTAACTGAGTATGTAATTAAATATTTCATTAAAATAAATAAAATAAAATTTTTAGGATAATATATTAAACTAATAAATTTTTATTAACAAATAAATTAGTTTATATGAGTTTATTATACAATAGTTAAAGGACATATATGGAAATTTTGGACTCGAGGTTGGAGATTTCATCTCACATTATTTTCCATAAGACATATTTTAAAGTTATTGACCTATATTATTTTATATTGTGCATATACATCCCCGTATTCATGTTATATCATTAATACATCCTAAATAAACGTATTTTATATTATAATTTGAGTTAATTCATACATGGGGAATTTACATGAATGTTACCGAGTGATTAAATGATTCTTAACTCAATTTCCCTTCATTAGGTTATAAATTTTATTAATTGGATTTGTTGTGGAATAATCTTGTGTTAATTTATCTCTAAATTTATTTATTATTCACTTACACTTGTGTCTTTTCGATTTATATTTTTTACAAATAATATCCAAATTTATTAATTCTCTGTTGACGCTCTTTTCATCACCGAACTAAAGATTGAAAAAGGGGAATATCTGAGATCAAAGTGATTCAACCTGTAAAGAAAACATCAAAAATCGACAAAGGGATGAACAAGGAGAACTTTTCCCCTAGGTCACGCAAGTTCCCTCATAGTCGCGCAAGTCCACTTGTGCGACCTAAAAGATAACCTCTCGGGGTCTTCTCCTGCCTATAAATAGACCCTGTGGGCCCCCATTTGGAGAGGAATTTTTCCAGAAACTCAGATTTGAGCTCCCTGTTCCCTAGTCTCTTCTCAAAGCTTTCAGAACACTTCTAAGGTAATTTCTTACCTAGAACGGAAGATCTATAGAAGGGGAGGAAGGCCTAAGTGTAGAAACTCATCAACACTTGCGTGCCTATGTGGCCAGCCCTTATGGAAAATGGCCACACTTGCGCGCCGCCTTACTCCTTCAATAGAACCTGTGCGCCCCTCTCCTGGAGGAACCTCAATAGTATTCTAAAGGCCTTAACCAAAAGTCTCTCAAGTATTACCCTGCTGGTTGAACACCGCGCAAGTACCCAAAGTGTCGTGCAAGTATACCTATGCGACCAAGACTTGCGCACCCCTGCCTTTTTGGGTGCCCTTCTTTCCCACTTTACCCCTCTTAAGCCATTCCACTTCTTCTATTCATGATATAGTCTCCAAGACACTCTTCAAATCCATTTACGGTGTGATTTCTTAATTTGACTTCTCTATCTGAAAGGAATTATGTGGAATATCCCTCAAAACATAGTGATTTACACATCTTTATGTCACTAAAGATTGAAATTTCATTCATTCAACCTCATCCATTAAGATGAGAGAATCCAATACTAGGCCTCCTTTTCAGGAGTAAGTCCCAGCCATAATTCCTTTAACCTAGGCCTCCTTTTCAGGAGTATGTCCCAGTCATACCTCCTAATCTAGGCCACCTTTTCAGGAGTAAGTCTCAGTCATAATTCCTTTAACCTGGGCTTCCTTTTCAGAAATAAGTCCCAGTCTCAAATCTGGGGATCCTCCTTAGGAGTAAGCCCCAACCATAATTCTCTTAACCTAGGCTTCCTTTCCCGGAGTAAGCCCCAGTCTCAAATATGGGCATCCTTTTCAGGAGTAAGCCCCAAGACCCTTAATTTTTTCCAATCTATTAACCTGGGCCTCCTTTTCAAGGGTAAGCCCCATTATTAATTCTTCTTAACCAGTCCTAATTTACTTGTGATCTGGGATTCCTTTTCAGAAGTAAACCCCAATCATAAGTCCTCTCCTAATTTAGGCCCCCGTTTCAGGAGTAATCCCCAAGTTAGAGTATTCAAAATCTCTATAAAGCACATATAGACCCTGCTCCTAGATTTCTTCCCTGAATTATATCCTAATTTTCATTTATCTGGGCAGTCATACATACATAAGTCCCACATCATGTCTTATGATTGCATCTTTCATGGCCCAATTGTCTAATTTTTCCCAATACCTCTTGTTTCTCACACCGAGCATGACTCACGTGATCTTAGAGGGTAAAAGTAATTATGAAATTATTCATTGAGATATCAATCATAAACATCGTACTCACTAACTCGGACTATGTGGGTTATGATTCCTTTTCCAAAAACAAAGGATATGTAGGTAGCCCATCTGCGGGTTCGATCCCAACTGTGAAATAATCCATGTCCTTCTGAATGACAATAAAACTTCAAGTGCCCTACTAAGTGGCTTTAAAACCATCATGGTCATTATAATGATCAAAAGAATTATATATAACTGTGTCGAAGGGTACCATTGACCAAGAATCTCTAATAAATACAGATGATTCTCTATCAATGAAGAACCTCGAATACATATAAAAGATTCTCTAAATTTCGTATATATTTTATCACTGATTGTGAGATCTAATGGAAAGCTCATTTTATACTTGGTAATGTAATATAGATTTACGAACATAACATAAAACTATATAGAGAATCCTGGAATAGACAATAATTACCCTCAAAAAGGTGTGATGAGTCTGACCTCCCATCCTCTCGACCAATGAAAATTCCTAAGCCTCATCAGTCCACAATCTAATGATAACCTACCTTTGGGAAGTAGGTCCAAATGGATGTGGAATCATTGGATGTTTCCGGTTCTACGAACAATCCCTGTTGGAAACCGATTGGAACTTTTAAACCTCCCTCAAGATGGTCATCCCCGAATTCCGAGGGAAACAAAAACATGGTGAACCCAACGTAAATCCTTAACCAAGTTAAAATGAAGTTTTACATATTTGTTAGGCACCTATTTAAAACACAGTGAGAGGGCCAACAAAAACAATCATTGACATATGTGATCATCCAAAAGATGTAGTATCTGAATTTATCTTGATTATGTCTGTTATATCAAACATACACTCTTTTCTAAGATCTTCTGAATTTCTAGAATGGCTGCTCTTAAGTTCACACCTATGAATACTGCTACTGCAAATGCCACTGCTGCTATTCCTGCTGGATCATCGTCCGCTCTAAGGACGATATCACCTACTCAGTGTCTTCAACACTGGGTATCAAATGTGATGTTTAAGGAGTACCGTCAACACGACACCATCCCAACTCCGGAGGCTTCCCGACAAGCCCTCCAAGCAAACAACTCACACCGGTCATCCGGACAATGATGACCAGTGATCAAGAAACAAACGGTGCTGACTACCGTCTCCAACAGTTTTGGGTCGTTATCCCCAGAACGCAATCACCATTCACTCCCTTATTCTGAGGAAGTGAATGAGCAGGTCCCTTAGGGCATTAATTCAAGAAGACAGAAGTCATTCCTGAAGGCTCCCTTTAACAATCACTGTCAGAATCTTACGGCAGTGCGCCCTCAACATGATGAGGGTACCAACTCCAGGTGTTCGGCTCAGGTTCCACGAACCTGAGCAGGCAAGATGACCCACCAGAGGCGGAATCCGGTCAACAGTGAGCATGTTCTCATCTCTTCCATCACTAGAGAAGTCCACCGACTGAACTTGGTGGCAAGCAATGAGCAGGCACACACACCTGCCTGTTTTAATTCTGCTGTCCAGTAGAATCGTCTTGCAGCATCACGCCAATCCCACCAGGCAATTCCGACGGAGTATTATAGGCAAGAACATACACCTGTTTATACATCGTCATCTAGCCAGCAGGCTCGTCTGACTACATTTGATGGATCTCGTCAACCACATTGGGCGAAGTGCGATCAGCAGGCACACACACCTGCTGGTATTAATCAAGCCTACCAATAGTCTCGCTTGGTATAATTCGGAGATGTTAGTTGGAAAGCCCCAAAAACAAATAGGAACCAGACTCAAATCTCTGCTCCCACACTTGAGTATTGTCAGGATTCACTGACAGGAAAAGGAGGACAGGAGCAGGCACGTACACTTTCTCCAAGCCCGGAATGGATGTATATCCCCGTTCCGGCAACTGAAGTCACCAAGCATATTTTATCAATTGTGAAAGAGCAGAAGAAAATCCCTACTCATATTCTGGATGCCTACTAGGATATTATAACAACTTCAGTGGCATCTCAAGGTATGACACATAAATAAATCCCTGCCAGTGGAGTGACACATCAACAATTCACTCTGGAACAGACACACACATCTGCTTAGTCCAAGAGGGTTGTGGGGCATACTCCCCCTTATCATATGGACACCCAAATCAGGAACATACACATGATTTGAGTAGAGATCGTCAGCCTAACCTGGCCATCTTTCCTGATCAGGAATACACACCTTCTAAGAGCAACCACTTTCGTCAACAAGTGGTTTCCAAGGTGAGTAAGAAGGATTCTAAGAAAAAGACCCGCCCAACACAGTCAGGAGATCAAGAGCCAATCTGTAATAAGGCCTTGCTCGATGCTAGAGTTCTTGAAGCCCTTAGACAATTTTCTATTGAAATTCAAGATTCTACTCCCTCATTTTTCAATAGTGGGAACATTAATTCTGAAGGTCTTCAACAGAAACTTCCTCATGAAGGCTTGATTCATGAAAATTCAGTCGATCTCGAAGTTTCATCTTCAGATGAGAGCCACAGGAACCCTCTGTGTGGTTAGAAGACCAAGGAGTAAGAGATCCCATCTTTTGCTGTAACCCATTATGGTGGTCCTCCCCATGATGATGAATTTCGCTGCGAAAGTCCTCTCCTCAGTAGTGATGCACATTTCCAAGAAAATACTCTAGTGGAAAATGTAGTGCCGAGAAATCCCTCTTATCTTGAGGCACATGAAAATGCGAAACCAGCCATGTTTGACGCTTCATCGCTAGAAGGTGAAATACTTTCTCAATCAGATGATAGCCCATGGTGTAGGTCATTATCCGAACCACCCCTAAGTCATGCATCTTCTAGTTTGATCAATGATTTCTCTACCAATCCTGTTGAATCCAATAAAGCAATAAGGAAACACCAAATCTTGTCAAAACAGGTAGAGGAATCTTCATTTAATGATAAAAAGAAATGCTGAACATGAAAAAACAACTAGAAAATGGTGAATTACCAGTCATGTTTTGGCCTCTAGTTGACTCTCAGTATGACATTCCAAATATGTTGATGGAAGATGGAATCCATGATATTCGTCTCAACATATGGAAAACTCTTTGTCAATTGAAGAAGAAGGTATTATCTTATGATGATTATGAAAATCATCATAAGATAATAGAAGGGTTACAACGTCAGATTGATTTGGAATCTCTATCAGTCTCTCGATATCTGAATGATGAAAAGCAGCAGAGATCCCTTCAACATTCATGCCTTGGCGTACTAAGAAGATTTCTTCAGTTAATTTCCAATACCCCATCTGGTATTCATGTTGGAGGGTGGGGTGTTCATGGAGAACTACATTTCACAATGCTCCCCAGTCAACAAAGCACACCAAAAATGGTCTCATGCAATGTTATGGCCCATGGTCGGCCATATTCAATGGGCTTTGTTTGTAATAAAAAGATTGCCCAAGAACAGGCTTCGACTAGTTCCTCTCAAAATCAAGAATATAGAGAACAGGTTGTTGAATTACTTCTACATCAAGAAAACAAGAATATTGAACAGGCCTCTCGTATGGAGAAAGCACATCATAAAGTGACAGAAGTGTCAGAAATCATCCAACGGTCTTTTGAACCGGGTGATAAATGTGGATACAGGTTAATTCATCCAGCTAATTTTCGGACTAAGGATCGCAAGAACAAGACAGCTTTTAAGAAAGTCTCAGACATAGCATGTCAACAGCCACCCCAGCTTGCCATACTGGGGACTTTTTTAAACCAACCCTCAGAATCAACAAATAGGTTCTGAGGAGTTGAGCGGGAACAGTAGGAATAGCCCTAGTCTACTGGAATGGGGACCTTTTCAAATCATCAATCCCCTCCTCAGAGAATGTCGGTCTTCTCTCGATTGGGGAAGAAACCTCAATAGGAACGAAGTGCCAAATTATCAGGAGATTCCCTCAAAATTTTGGATTGTCAAGAAGTTCCTGAGGGATCGAATCAATAAAAGGAAATGCCTCATCAAAGACATGGAAGAAGACAATATCCCAAAAATGTTGATAGAAGGGATTCGATGAGTTATGCATCAATCAATGTCATAAACGCTGTTGTTTCTAATCCACCAAATGAGGCTCACTCAGGGGACTCAGATGAAGAGGTTCCTGCTCAAGAAGATGTATGCACCGACACAAATGAAGAAGGTTTGCATACACTAAATCAAAGGATTACTTAGAACCTCGGTAATCCTTCGAGTAACCCACTTCCCCCTCTCCGAAAAGGATCCAAAAAAGGGAAGGGAATGAACCAGGTTACATATCCTTCCTCTGGAGAAGGTCAATCTCTCTCACTAGAGAAAAGGTTTGCATAACAGGAGGAAGAATTGAAGGAATTAAGGAGGTTGAATTCAGAACTACTTTAGGGTAGACTTTTTCATGAGCGTGCTGGAGTCAGTCAGCCAAGGGAATTTGTTGTAGATACTGAGATGGATCAGTAATATCCTCCTCTATCAGTACACCCTTACAGGTCTAATCCTATGGGTCATGTGCAACAATAGTTGGCAGTACTACCATCAGTTGCAGCACCAATTTCCACATCTATCCAAGCTCCTGTCATTGCACCTACCGAAGTCCAAGTTCAACCGGATGTTTCTCAAAAGTTAATAACTACTATAGAGTCATTATCAGCTCGATTAGAAACTATAGAAGGGAAACGTGCGCAAGTTCAACTAGAAAAGAAATTTTACCCTGAATGGGTAGATTCAATTTCTCCTCTATCCAGTTTTGAAAATCTTGTATTCCCAATTTTCAATGGATCAGGCGATCCTGAACAGCATTTGACACATTACGTGTCTTATTGCGATCCTATGATGGGAACTCTGGAGCAGCTAGAAGCAATGAAACTAAGATTCTTTATGTGAACCTTGAAAGGAACATCTTTTGTTTGGTATACATGCTTGCAATCCTGGTCAATTACCATATAGAGGGATTTTCGTCAAAAATTCCTCCTTCAGTTCAGCTCAACTTTTCTAAAGTCAAAAGTTTTCGATCATACAAACAGTAAGAAAAGGGAGAATGAAAGAGTCTCTGATTTCATTGCATGCTGGAAGGGATTAACATATTCCTCGATTTTAGAACTCCCTCAAGAACAATTTTTTCCTATCTGTGTGGCAAATCTGCGTGACGAATTACGCACGCCATTAATCACTATGAAATACATAGGAGGGTTTCGAGAACTTACTCCAATCGCTCAGCAGATTAAAGATTCCCTTATTCAGGCTAAGGCTAAATCTCATGTAATTCCATCAGCTCCAAGAAGGAGAATGGGTAAAGCAGAAACTGCTACAGTTATTCTTAAACAAGCGCATGTACCTGTTTCTACTTCAAAATCTTCATATTCTCGAAGGTCTCCCCCACTTGAGTGCCAACAACAATGTCCTTTTCATCTAGATGATCAAAGAGATCAAAGACCAAAACAATTTGATTATTTGAAGAGAAAAACATACTCTTTCTGAAATGAACAAGTTCTTGGTTACTTCATTTCGGCTCTAGAAAACAATTTGGTTCAATTGCCAATGCCCAATAGGCCAAACAAGAAAGAAGATGAAGATCGTCCCAATTATTTCCCTTTTCATCAAATGTTGGAGCATCCCATCCAGGAGTGTTTTGTCTTCAAAGACCTCGTGAAAAAGATGTTCGACTCGGGACAAGTAAAATTGAAAGGTTTTTTAGCTCATGTAGCATGTGTTATTGCTACAGTTCCAGAGGAGGAAGGTGAATGGAAAAAATTCAAAAGAAAAAATGCGCAGAACTATGATAATTGGACAGTCAGAAAGACAATCAATCAAACTCATGCTATTTTTTGAACATAATTAAAGAATCCAATTATGTCTTCTGCCATGAATGTTGCGGAAAAACCTTATTCGTCAGAGGGAAAGTCCTCAATGAAACGGCATGATTCAATGAAAGAAAATGAATCAGAAGAGGATGAGTATGTGTTAAAGCCTAAGTTTTCTTTGACTTTGGCGGACTTCCTACCATCTACTTCAATGCCACGGGCCCTGCCCCACCAAATGGCATAGCCTAAATAGGCTAATCAGGCAGATACTTCATTAGACGAAGAGTTAATATTTGGTTCAGATAATATGATACAATTAACAGATCCATATGCCAGTCACAGTTTCAATTTTGATGAGCCTAAATTCTCTATATCAAACAAGGGAATCAGAGAAAGTTTCAGAGGTTCAGGATACAGGGGAAGATGTGGATCTTTTAGAAGCCACTACCCCAATTCTATCACTACTATAACTGTGTATGCAGCAGAAACTCTTTGTAGAGCCCTTCAGCGAGCTCAGAAAGAACAAGAAAGTTCTTCTACCAATAAAAAATTCAGTCCGAAAACAGTTATCTTGGAAGACCGATTAAAGGTTCCATATTCTTCCTCTCAGCAATTAAATGGATTTAATCGGTATAATCTTCCAAAACCAAGAATTTTTCCAACTCCTATCCTAATACAAGATGCATCAACTTCCAAAGCATCTGCTTCCAAGGTACCAGCTAAACCACATATTCCTGTTGGGAAACGCATACCTCTGGATCAAAAGTATGATGTATTGAAACACTTGGCCCAAGTACGAGCCAAGTTATCAATTCTGGATGCTTTGAATCTATCAAAAGATCTTCAGGAAGCACCCATCGAGGCTTTGTCAAGTCCTCAAAAGTTTGAAACTGAAATTGGTGCAGCTGAAGTCTATGACATAGAGAATAATCCTAGACAATTCCATGCAATAATATCATTTGCAGATTAATATGAAGATGATGTTGTTCATGGAAATAATAGAACATTGTACTTGTCTGGCAAGGTCAATGGCGTGGATGTTCGAAGAGTTTTCATTGATAATGGTTCAGGAATCAACCTCATGCCCATTCGTACACTTCGTCGATTGGGCCTCACAGAATCTGATTTATCTCCTTCTACCATGATGTTACAAGGATATGATAAAAATGAACAAGAACCACTGGGTGAAGTTACACATAGAACTCAGTTTGGAGATCTTGTATCCAATTCAGATTTCATGGTTTTTGATCAAGATTCTTCCTTCAACATATTTCTTGGAAGACCCTGGCTACATCAACATGCGGTTATCCCTTCATCATACCATCAATGTCTCAAATAATGTTTTGATGGTCAAGTTGGAACATTGTATGGTGATAATTCCCCATTCAAGACATGTGAGTCTCAATACATTGAGGCGGAATTCTATCACATGAAGGTAAAGGAGAAATCCACAACAAAGGAAATTACCAAAGTTAATGCTCCATATGGTTTGGAGAAGATTCCTGTAAATCCATTTACACATATGAGTACAGATTATGTGATTCCTATCAGTCAAATTGACAAGGTATACTCAAATCAAAATACTCTTATGGAAAGATCCGTAATGTCAATTATGGAAATCGATCCAGACAACATGGGAGAAATTGTTAACCCACCAAGCAGTAATGAAAGCACAAATGGTGACATCTTCATTTCATCTTCTGAAATCCAACAAGTCTATGCTTCTCCAATTGGGCCAGAAGAAGTTATAGCAACATCGGAGGTGAATAATGATGTCGATTATCAATCCATCATTTCCTCTTTATTACCAAAAGAAAACTATTCATCATCAATAGGGTCAAAAATGGAAGCTTCTTATTCAAAATGTGCAAATTTTGACATCTCATCTGATCATGAAAATTATGCTTTGTCATCTACTATACAAGTAGAAAAGGAAGAAATAATACATGATGAAGAAGAAGAGGAAGATCTTGGAGATGCTCCTCCATCATTTAAAGAGGGTATCTCTACCACTATGGATGAATTCAGAGAAATAAATCTGGGTACAAAGGAAGATCCATGCCCCACTTTAATCAGTGCGGCCATGACCCTTGAAGAGAAAGAGATGTATATTTCTTTTCTAAAGAGAAATAGATATATTTTTTCTTGGAACTATACAGAAATGCCCGGGCTTGATCCAGATGTTGCTACTCATCATGTGGGTTTACTAGAAGAACATCAAGGATTTAAAAAATCCGCGAGAAGAACACACCCGACTTATGCTTCTAAAATTGAAGCTGAAGTGGATAATCTTATCAAAGCTAAGAAGTTCAGTATCCCAAGTGGTTGGCTAATATGGTCCCTATAACAAAGAAGAACGGACAAATTAGATTTTTTATCGATTTCAGAGATCATAATCGGCATTGTTCTAAAGATGGTTTCCCAGTTCCGATTACAGAACTTTTAATTGATGCAACAGCTGGCTATGAAGCACATTCATTCATGGATGGATATCTTGGATATAATCAGATCTGAATGGCCCCAGAAGATGAGGAATCCATAGAATTTAGAGCCCCTCAGGGTGTGTTTTGTTACCGGGTAATTCCCTTTGGCTTAAAGAATGCAGGTGCAACATATCAGCACGCCATGCATCTTATCTTCAAACCCTTCTTCGGGAAGTTTGTTGAATTCTATGTTGACGATTTGGTGGTTAAATCCAAACAACCTTCTAATCACTTAGCTTATTTGGAAGTCATATTCTGCAAGCTTCGACAACATAATTTGAAGATGAACCCCTTAAAATGTGCTTTTGGGGTAACCTCAGGAATATTTCTCAGCTTTTTTGTATGCTATCGTGGTATTGAAGTCGATCCTGAGAAGGCCAAGTAAATCCTTGGTATTTCACCTCCTCAAAATTTTAAATAATTAAGAGGACTTCAAGGACACTTAGCCTATATTAGGCATTTCATCGCCAATTTGGTAGGTAAAAGATTACTATTTACCAAATTGATGAAGAAGGGAGTCACTTACATGTGGACTAAAGAATGTCAAGAATAATTCGATATTCTCATGAAATACCTCTTGAGTCCACTAGTACTCATACCACCTGTTGAAGGAAGACCACTTATCCCTTACGAAACAGCTCAAGAGAGATCATTGGGTGCCTTTCTTGCTCAAAATAATGATGCTGGGAATGGAAATAGACTCTACTGTCGTAGTCAAACTATTCTTGAAGCAGAAACCTGGTATTCAAGTATTGAGAAGTGCTACCTTGCATTAATCTTTGAAGTTCAAATGTTGAGACACTACCTGAAACTTCACGAGGTCCAATTGGCATCTCGTAATAACCCGCTCAAAATCATCCTTAGTCGTCCAATGCTTATAGAATGTCTAGAAATGTGGGCAATTATTTTGCAGCAATTCGACATTCAGTATGTGTCTCAAAAGGCAATAAAGGGCCAAGATCTGGCTGATTTCTTCGTTGAACACCCTTCAATGGAAGACACGTCTTCAGATATTGAACTCCCTGACGAGGAAGTCTTCTCTTTTAAGAATGTCCTCAAGCATGGGAAATGTATTTTGATGGTGCTTCTAGAAGTACAACAGGGAAGAAAATGGAAAATCCTAAATTCAACAATGTTGTCTTAGGAATTGTTCTCATTTCTCCAGAAAAGGTAGTGTTACCTTATTATTTCTTTTTGTGGGAAGGTGGTACCAATAATGAAGCCGAATACCAAGCTCATATCACTGGCTTGGAATTAGCGCTTCAAGAACAAGTGAAGCACTTAAAGGTGAAGGGTGGTTCAGACCTGGTAATCAAACAAGTCAATGGGGATTATGCCATCAGAAAAGAAGAACTAATCCCTTTGTATGATTACGTTAGAGAGTTAATGGTGGAATTCCCTTTAGAAATAAAATTTTCTTATGTCCCATGATCACAGATTGCTCAAGAAGATGCACTGGCTAAAATAGCCACAACTCTGGCAGATCCAAATAGGGACGAGACAACCATCAGTATTGCCCATCGTCGTGCAATTTCACCTTATGTTCAAATCAGAATAGAGGAAATTAATGAATTTAGTCCCATTCCTGAACCATATGGACATACTACAGGATGGATGTCACCTATATGGGAATACCTTCAAAATGGAACACTTACACTTGATAGAGCTGAGAAAGAAAAAATCTGGAGACGTGTGGTTAATTTTACTCTTTATGATAGCCCAGATCACCTAGAGAAAATTATATACAAATGTGGTTTTGATGGAGTTATCTTCAGATTCATTTATGGTGAAGAGAAAATGGCTGTCATGAAAGAAGTGCATGCAGGAGTCTGTGATGCCCACCAGTCTGGACATAGATTGTCTTATCAAATTTTAAGACTTGGATTCTTTTGGCCTTTAATGATATGAGATTGTGTTGATTTCACAAAGAAGTGTCACTCATTCGAAGTACATTCCAGCTTCATTCATCAACCTCCAGAGTTTCTTCCTACAGCTAAATACTTGTGGCCATTTGACACATGGGGGATGGATGTGGTGGGACCTTACCATTCGGCTAAGACCAAGAAGTTTAAGTACATTCTTAATGCTACTGAATTATTTTCCAAATGGGAAGAGGCAATACCTCTCAAGGAAGTCAGTTCTAAATGAGTTGTTAGCTTCATCAAGTCTAACATCATTACCAGATTTGGTGTCTCTCATACCATATTAACAGACAATGGCACCAACTTCTGTTCATATGAGATGAAGAAGTTGTATGAAGAATACAACATCAAATCCAACCATTCATCTCGATATCATGCAGCAGCCAACAGCCAGATAGAAGCCTTTAACAAGACTCTTTCAAATATACTGCAACTGATGGTGGATAAAGATAAGAGGTCATGGCCTGATAAACTCTTTCATGCTTTATGGTCTTATCGGACTACCACCCTCACTGCAACTCGGTCAACTCCATATTCATTAGTATATGGAACGGAAACCGTCTTGCCCATTGAAGTTCAATTACCCTCACTCAGAGTATCAATTTTCGATCAGTCATCTACAGATGAGAAATCTCAAAAGTGATTGAATGCATTGGAATGGTCAGATGAGAAAAGACTGTGCACTTTTCCCCATTTGGAAATCTACCAGAATCGAATAGCATGAGCTTTTAACAAAAAAAATTTTCATCGCTCATTCACTCAGGGAGAATTGGTATTAGTTCTCAGAACTCCAATGATACCAGGAAGGAAACCTCCCAACCTTGAGCCAAAATGGGAATGACCTTATTCAATACATAGGGTCTACTCCAATGGAGCTTATTCATTAATCTCTATGGATGGAGAACTCATCACTACTCCAACAAATGCCAGATTTTTGAAGAAGTATTTTGTATAAACTGAAAAGTACCTTTCATGTCCCTACAACATGACACCGAACTGTGCAGCACGAGTTCGTCCTTGCTATATGACGTTAAACTATACAGAAATGGTCCAGTATGATCTTAAACTGCAACTTCGTCCCACACGATGTTAAACTGTGAAAAGTGCCCTAAATGGTCCACTATGACCTTAAACTACAACTAGGTCATGTATAAACTTAAACTGCATCATCAACAGTCCATGTATATGACCCTAAACTATTTGCGAGACCCTTACGTCTAGCAAGACGTTAAACGGTGATGTCCTAACTACATGTCACTAAACTGTATAGAAGTGTCTTACGTCCAGCAGGACGTTAAACTGTGATGTCCTAACTACATGACACTAAACTGTATAGAAGTCCCTTACGTCCGGAAAGACGTTAAACTACATAGGCATCAAAGGTCCCGTATGACCTTAAACTACCCTTTTGTCTAGAATGACATTAAACAGCACGTTCCACGGTCCATGCATATGACCTTAAACTATTCTCACTTTCGTCCAACATGACGCTAAACTGTGGAAATAATCCCCAATGCGTCCAACATGACGTTAAATGGTGTACTCTTTTGTCCTCAATGCATGACATTAAAATTCACAGTCCCCCTTCCATCCAGAATGACGTTAAATTATATTGTCCCCATCGTCCAAACAACATGATGCTAAACTGTACAAAAAGTATGTGATACGTCCTACATGACATTAAACTGTACTTTGTCCCTGCTACATGACACTAAACTGTGCAGCACCACTAGTCCTAACTGTAATACTTTAAACTGCATGGTCCCTTTATATGTCCTACATGACATTAAACTATGTATTGTTAAGGTTGTTGCTACCTCTTGTTTCCCACACCAAGTATGACTCATGTGAGCTCAGAGAAAACCTCAACCATTACACTCTCTTTGGGATATTAACCACGTGTAAGTCCCAAGATCATTAATAAGGTCATTTTCCCCAAGAACAACTTGATCATTAATATATTATTTAATTGAACTACACGGACTTTGATCCTTGCCTTCTAGGCTGGGTATGTAGGAAACCTCCCAAGGTTCAAGCCGAAAACTAATCTCTTCACATCGGTTCAACTCCATCTCATACGATGTTGATTCGTGAAACCGCCCCTAGAATCAATATCTTTGCATTGGTTCACATTCGTCCTTGTTATAAGACGTTAAAATAAACAACAATGTTGTCCAGTAAAACAATGAACTACAATATTCTTTGATACCCTCACCTGAGAGGGAACCATTATTTACATTGATTTTTCAATCATGTTTCATTTCAAAGACTACATGCATACATGGAAATGCCCAAACCTTTTATCTTGGGTTAAACCATCATTGTACAAAAGTCCCCTTTCACCCTTCACATGTATGAACCAAATTTGTACAAAGGGTATTTCTAGAACTACGTGGGATTGATTCCCATCCTTATGGGATATGTAGGAACGTTCGACTGTCCCTCGAATCCAGCCCCAAGTCTTTGGGCCTAACCCCAAATTCCACTTTTAGTCCCTTGGCTGAAAAGTCCCCATGAAAACACACACTGTTTATTTCATACAATGGTCTGAGCTCTATGACCCTAAACTAAGATCTCTAATCCTTTTTTCACAAATGATGTTAAAATGTAGTTTAAGAACTATGTATGGATTGATTCTCATCCTTATGGGATACGTAGTGAAGTCCAACAATTCAGTTCAGGACCCAGCCACAACATGATTATGGTTAGCATTGATCTGTGTATCTCTGTGTACATTGAACAATATCCATATTTATGTATCATAATCCTAACCTTAAATATTTTCAGATCTTCATAACCCTTTTCATGACTTCTAGTCACAAAATGTCAAACTTATGAGAGTTCTTTTTCCTAACTATGTAGCACGTGCCCATAGGTGGCCTTGCATAAACAGTCAACATAACAGACTTGTTAGCCAAAAGATACTATTATTTGACTATGCAGCCAATGCCCTTAGGTGGCCCAGCATAATTCAACCCCCGAATGGGTTTGTCGGAAAGTGGTAACTTCATTCTTGGAAAGAATTTCCCTTTTTCCTTATTTGACTTAAATGATAGTATATATGGATCCGCAAAAATAGACATCCTTAACATATTTGTCCCATATCATTTTTCATGATCTGAAAGTATTCATGTCTATGGTTTATATTCTCCTTCCCTACGTTTGGGTCAGACCATCATAGGAGTGATATTCATCCAGTTCTTCGATAATCTTGTTTGAAAATATCTTCTCCATATTCAAGTACCTCTTTCAATACAACAAACACTATACTTTGGATGATTTGAATCTCCATAAACATTAATAGGCTTTTAGCACTAGGAAAGTAAATTTCTGAGAGTTCTTTTTCCTGAATATGCAGCACGTGCCCATACGTGGCCTTGAATAAACAGTCTACATAACAGACTTGTTAGCCAAAAGATACTATTTTATTTAACTAAGCAGCCAATGCACTTAGATGGCCCTGCATAATTCAACCCCCCTAACGGGTTTGTTAAATAATTGTAACTTCATTCTTGGGAACTACTTCTTCTAATACCTTTTAGCTCTTTTTTATATCATTCCTCAGATTCAAATATTCATAAGTCGTAGTTTACATATTTTCCCCCATACTTGAGTACGATACTATGTTTTCAGATGAGTTGTCAAGAAATTGATTCAATTCTAATTCATTTTGTTCAAAGCTATTTCGACCTTAAACATTAGCCTTTTTTTATGTCTGATGTGCATGACATTAAACTGCCCACAAAAGACAAAGGAACTCTTAAAAAAAGTCATGTTCCAGCTCACTAAACATACATTTAGTATGATTTACGTAACATTGAGCAATTAAAATGATTGAAGTTTGTAGGGTTATTTACATTAATCCTAGTAAAAACCAAACTATGCTTACTAGGCTCATTGGCTTAGGTAAAATCGAAAGCATGTAGAAAAAGAGAATGCAGGTACAAATGAGTGAAGGTGAAAGTGTTTTTCATTGATACATAAGAGTTAGAAGGACATACACAGATTGGAGTCTCTTCTCTTTTTCAAGAATTACAAGAGGCTTTCAACATAATTCTTCATTTGATTTATGGCATCCAAAGCGTCATCAGCAACCACCTGGAATTCATTCATTCTACTGGATACAATAAGAGATGAAGTGACATCAGCTCTTCTTGGAACAATTGTAAAAGGATGTTCTTGAGTGCGGATTGAGAAAATTTTCTGCTGATCATACAGTGACTCTGTTTCTGTCCAAGAGACTTGGAAGATGGACACATGGATTTGAGAATAGAGCATTGGATGTAAATAGCCATTTGGAGAGAGTACTCTTTTCAGATATTGCTCTAATGCCATGTTTGTCTTCTCTCCACCAACCGGCAGCGGAAAACATTTCAGCCCATGGGTTTTCCATTTTCATATCTGCAAGGAAATGGCATGGATGGAGAATTGGAAAGTTCACACCATTGGTGTTGCTCTTAATGCACATCGTAACTGAAATAGAGGTTTTGCAGTGCAGCTGCATTTCAGGTGTATAGTTATTTGCATTTGGAACATTGAATCCTTGCAGATAACCATGACCACACAGAGGAAGATGGATGCTCTGTGGAAAATTAAGATGATATTTCTTCAAGTACTTAGCCAAATCTGGGAAAGTGCTACCACAGAAATTATAGTAATCATGAACTACGGGAAAATGGGTATTTTCGACGTGTTATTTGCGATGGGGATAAATCCCGTCGCAAATAGTCCCGTTAGAAACTTATTTGCGACGGGGAAAGCTAATCCGTCGCAAAAGGACTGGCGTGCATTGCACGCCAAATCGCGGGAAAGTTATTTGCGACGGGCAGTTACCGCCCGTCGCAAATAACCGGCAGCGGTAAAAGATATTTGCGACAGGAATATAACCCTGTCCCAAATAGATTGTCGGTAGGTTATTATTTGCGACGGGACCCGTCACAAATAACTATTTAACCGTTGAGCGTAATAAATACGGGCTAAGGTATCTGCGACAGGTACCGTCGCAAAAAACACTATTTGCGACGGGTATCCCGTCGCAAATATACCTGTCGCAAATAAGCTAACCTATAAATACCCCCCATCCGTTTTTTTCATTCATTCTCAAACTCTATCTTCTACTTCTCTGAAAACTCTATTTTTAGAGTTCAGCGTTTCTTAAGTTTAATTTTTATTTCCGGAGTTGATATTGATGTTTTCAACAACGATCAGAGATTAACCTCAGATCAATTTTAAAGGTATTTATGTTCATTTTAATTTAATATTTATTTTTAATTTTTTATTAGTTTCAATTATTCTTAATTAGTTGTAATTTAATTATGTTTAGACTGTTTTGTTTCTTAATAAATTTAAATTATTATTATTCATTATTCATAGTTAAAGGTAATTAGGAATAATTATTAATAATTACCAATAATTAAGAATAAATTCTAATAATTAGTAATAAATACCAATAATTAAGAATAATTAGTAATAATTACCAATAATTACCAATAATTAGTAATAATTAGTAATAATTACCAATAATTAGCAATAATTAGTAATAATTATCAATAATTAATAATAATATGCAATAATTAACAATAATTACCAATAATTAGAAATAATTACTAATAATTACTAATAATTCGCAATAATTTTTAATAATTACCAATAATTAGTAATAATTTCAATAATTAGTAATAATTACCAATATTTATTACTAAATAGTAATAATTAGTAATAATTACCAATAATTAGGAATAATTAGTAATAATTACCAATAATTAGTAATAATTAAAAATAATTACCAATAATTAGTAATAATTACCAATAATTAATAATAATTACCAATAATTACCAATAATTAGTAATAATTACCAATAATTATCCATAATTAGTAATAATTACCAATAATTATCCATAATTAGTAATAATTACCAATAATTACCAAGAATTACCAATAATTAGTAATAATTTACTAATTACCAATAATTATCCATAATTAGTAATAATTACCGATAATTACCAATAATTAGTAATAATTTACTAATTACTAGTAATTATCCATAATTAGTAATAATTACCAATAATTAGTAATAATTATCAATAATTAGTAATAATTAGAAATAATTACCAATAATTACCATTACTTAGAAATAATTACCAATAATTACCATTAATTAGTAATAATTACCAATAATTATCCATAATTAGTAATAATTACCAATAATTACCAATAATTACCAATAATTAGTAATAATTGGTAATAATTAGTAATAATTACCAATAATTAGTAATAATTAGAAATAATTACCAATAATTTCCACTAATTAGTAATAATTAATAATAATTACCAATAATTAGTAATAATTAGTAATAATTACCAATATTTTTTAATAATTATTAATAATTAGTAATAATTAGTAATAATTACCAATAATTAGTAATAATTACCAATAATTAGTAATAATTAGTAATAATTAGTAATACTTAGTAATAATTAGTAATAATTAGTAATAATTTGTAATAATTAGTAATAATTAGTAATAATTAGTGATAATTAGTAATAATTAGTAATAATTAGTAATAATTACCAATAATTAGTAATAATTACCAATAATTAGTAATAATTACCAATAATTAGTAATAATTAGTAATAATTAGTAATAATTAGTAATAATTAGTAATAATTAGTAATAATTAGTAATAATTACCAATAATTAGTAATAATTACCAATAATTAGCAATAATTACCAATAATTAGTAATAATCACCAACAATTAGTAATAATTACCAATAATTATTAATAATTACCAATAATTAGTAATAATTAGTAATAATTTGTAATAATTTCTAATAATTAGTAATAATTACCAATAATTAGTAATAATTACCAATAATTTGTAATAATTACTAATAATTAGTAATAATTACCAACCATTCGTAATAATTACCAATTATTAGTAATAATTACCAATAATTAGTAATAATCAGTCATAATTAGTAATAATTGGTAACAATTACCAATAATTATTAATAATTACCGATAATTAGTAATAATTACAAATAATTAGTAATAATTTCCAATAATTAGTAATAATTACCAATAATTAGTAATAATTAGAAATAATTAGTAATAATTAGTAATAATTAGTAATAATTACCAATAATTAGTAATAATTACCAATAATTAGTAATAATTACCAATAAATAGTAATAATTAGTAATAATTGGTAATAATTAGTAATAATTACCAATAATTAGTAATAATTACCAATAATTATTAATAATTACCAATAATTAGTAATAATTACCAATAATTAATAATAATTAGTAATAATTAGTAATAATTAGTAATAATTAGTAATAATTAGTAATAATTAGCAATAATTATCAATAATTAGCAATAATTAGTAATAATTAGCCATAATTAGAAATAATTAGCAATAATTAGCAATAATTAGTAATAATTACCAATAATTACCATTAATTACAAATAATTACCAATAATTTCCAATAATTAGTAATAATTACCAATAATTACCAATAATTACCAATAATTACCAATCATTGCCAATAATTACTAATAATTACCAATAATTTCCAATAATTAGTAACAATTAGTAATAATTAGTAATAATTAGTAATAATTTGTAATAATTAGTATTATTTATTAATAACTAGTAATAATTAGTAATAATTACCTATAATTACCAATCTTTTCCAATATTTACCAATATTTACCAATATTTACCAAAATTTACCAAAAGTTACCAATATTTACCAATATTTACTAATATTTACCAATAATTAGGAATAATTACCATTAATTAGGAATAATTACCAATAATTAGGAATAATTACCAATAATTTGGAATAATTACCAATAATTTGGAATAATTATCAATAATTAGGAATAATAACATTATTACATTATTTGTATATTTTATTATTAATATTAAAATAATATAATTTTCTATATTATTTACATTTATCTTTTTATCTGTGTGTTTTCTGTCTCCACATGTAATATTTGCATTCTTTTTCAAAATTATCAACCTACTCGCCAATGGAGAGGTGAAAGTGAATGAAAATATTACATGTAGAGATAGAATGTTAAACACACAGATGAAAGGAGAATTGTATATAATATATAAAATTATATTTTTTTAATATTAATAATAAAATATAATAATAATGTAATAATTTTATTTTTATATAATTAATATTTATGAAAAAAATATATTAGTATTATTAAAATAATAAAAAATCAATATAATATTAAAATTATCAATATTTGTAACAGGTTTTTCTTTATTCTCAACATATTCAATCCATACTTGTGTGTTTTTTTTAACAAATTATTCAAAACCAGTAATGCTTTTATATTTTATAGAAAAATATGGAACAACGAGGTCGTCAACAGTCATTATTAGATGACCACATATGGATAAATCAACTTAGAAATCCAAATGGTTCTAGTATAAATCTAGTATATATATAGGGTGTGGAGACTTTTTTTATCATTTGCGGCATCAAATCCAAAATTTTTTTTAGACGGAAAAATAAAATGCCCTTGTAGAAAATGTGCATTGAGAACGTTTGACACGTTTGAAAAAGTGGGGGGACATCTCTTGCTTTTTGGTTTTCAACCAGATTATGTTTTTTGGTATCAACACGGTGAATGCAGTTCCAGAGTAGGTGATACCAACTTGATTCTAGATCTATCCCGGTTTCAAGAATTAGTACATGATGTTTCAGGTTCATCTGTTCAACATACAGAAACTCCGGCTGATATAGATTCAAATCCTGAGTTGGCACCATCTGAATTTTATGAGTTGTTGAGCTCTGTTGAGGATGAATTATATCCTGGCTGCAATATGAGCAAATTAGAAGAAGTTGCAAAATTTATGGCTATCAAATCAGATAACAGAATGTCAAAAACCTATTTTGACCAGATATTTTCTTTGCTTAAAACACTGTTACCTGAAGGAAATTTTTTGCCAACAAATTACTATGAGAGTAAGAGGTTGGTTCAAAATTTGGGACTTACTTGTCAGAAGATTCATGCATGTTCAATTGACTACATTTTATATTCTGGGGAAAATGAGTCGTTGGATAGTTGTCCCACATGTGAGAAACTAAGATATAAAGAAGGGAAACATGGGAAGTCTGGTTTGATTCCTGTAAAACAGTTGATATATTTTCCGCTTACATCCATACTTCAGCATTTATTCATGTCTAAGAATAAAGTAACAATGATGTCATGGCATAAAGCGAATATTTCAACCGATAAAATATTGAATCATCTCGTCGATGGTGATTCATGGAAACATTTTGATAGAGTGCATCCATCCTTTTCTTTAGAAGCTAGAAATGTTTGATTGGGCCTTTCCACTGATAATTTCTATCCATTCGGATCTTATGGTAGTCAATATTCATGTTGGCCTATTTTTTTAACACCATACAACTTACCTCCATGGATGTTAATGAAGGAGGCATATATATTTTTGACTTTACTAATTCCAAGACATTCGAAGAAAAATAATGATGTTTATTTGAAACCATTGATAGATGAATTAAGTTTATTGTGGAGTACTGGTGTCAGTACATATGATGTTGCTACGAAACAGAATTTCATACTGAGAGCGGCATTGATGTGGACAATTAGTGACTTCCCATCTTATGGGATATTATCTGGCTGGAGTACACATGGTCAAGAAATCATGTCCTCAGTGTATGGGAAAGAAAAAAGCATTTATTCTCATTCATGGAATGAAACCTTGTTATTTTGACTATCATCACAGATTTCTTCCATTTGATCATCCTTTTCATAGAAACATATCTCATTTCAGAAAAGGAGCAATTGAAAGGGATGGACCTCCAAAAATGCTATCAGGTTCAGAGTTAAAATCAGTTGTATTTTCATTACCTCCCATCACTTTCGGTCCCACAATAAACCAACGAAAAATTTCAGGTTTTGGGAAAGAACACAATTGGATTAAACGTAGCATATTTTGGGATTTTCCATATTGGTATGATTTGTTGGTCCACCACATGTTGGATGTCATGCATATTGAGAAGAACTGTTTTGATAATTTGTTTCATACAGTTTTGGATATGCCAGGAAAAAGGAAATACAATGTAAATGCACGTTTAGATCTTGCCCAAATTTGTAGGAATCCATAACTGGATCTGTTTGAGAATGTCAGAATAGAAAGGTTACTGAAACTAATAGCAGTTTATAAACTGTATAAAGAAAACCATTTATTATTTTGTCAGTGGATTGCAGATTTGAGACTTCCAGATGGCTTTGCTTCCAATTTGGGTAGATGTGTAAAGAATGGTCATATTACTGGATTAAAAAGTCATGATTGTCATGTTATAATGGAAAGACTTCTACCCATTGGATTAAAAGGTCTATTTAATTCTGTGATTTGGGATTCCATAACAGACATGTCTGATTTTTTTCGGGAAATTTGTGTGGCTACAGCAGATTATGATGCTCTATGAAAACTTGAAGAAGATGTTGTTGTAATTATATGTAAACTGGAAAAAATATTTTTTCCATCTTTCATCGACTCAGTGGAACATTTGATGTTACATTTTCCATATGAAGCCAAATGTGGAGGTCCAGTACAGTTTCAATGGATGTACGCATTTGAAAGATGCATGCAAAAATTGAATAGAAAAGTACGTAACAAAGCATATGTTGAAGGATCTATTACAGAAGCTTATTTTCAAGAGAAAATATCTTTTTTCTTCTCCCATTATTTTGAATCTGAGTATCCTTCAAAACACAACCAAATGGGACGGAACAAGAGGAATATTTATTAAATCGACAATCAATTATCTGTTTTCAACCAGACAGAGCTTGGTTTTGGTGGGGTTTATGAATGCTGGCTTTCGGATGATGAACATCATAGAGCTCATACGTATGTTCTGCTCAACTATGAAGAGATGACATCAGTTGTACTATAAGTGTTTATATCACTTATTCTATCATTTATGTTACAGTAAATAACATTGTTTTTTATAGGTTGTATGATAATCATATCAAGAAACAAATTTCACAAATTACAGCAGCTTCTCTCGAAGAACGCCGACAAAAAAATTTCTCTCAGTGGATTCAAAAACTGGTAACATAAATTCTTTATCTTTTATCAACTCATTCAATGTATAGTTTACTATATTGATAATTATTTCACAAATTTTCAGGTGTCTCGACATGCTGATAAAATTGACAAACGACTATGTATATTGAGTAACCCACCTTCCAAACTTGTAAAAACTTATAATGCATATGTGGTGAATGGAATTTGATTTCACACACATACATATGGGGAATCAAAAAAAACAATGAACAGTGGAGTTAGCTTGAGAGGATCTCATCGTTGAGAAAATGAAGTTGACTTTTATGGCATACTTGATGAAATCATTGAACTCTGTTATCTTGGACAACATTACATAACCATGTTCAAATGTTGGTGGTTGGATACAGAGAGAGGCGTGCGTGTTCATCTGACTCATGGAATCATCGATATTGAATGTAAAAGTGTCCTCGCAGTAAATGAACCATTCTTATTGGCTCACCAGGCACATAATTTTTATTATACAAAGTAATGTGCTACATCAAGAGACTTGACTGATTGGTGGAGTGTAATAAAAATCAAAATTTGAGACAATTAGTTTAGTCAAAGTGAATGTTCTTTCACTGATATGCAAATAATTGAAGTTTTTTAATAGAGTACTCAAAATAAATCTTTTTTACAAAGAGACATGAGTATCGATGACGACACCCCAATTTAAGAGTCAGTGATGATGATGATGTTAATGATGTCACATATGAATTTGAAATGGTAAGAGATGAAGCAACTGGAACTCAAATGGATATCAATGATTTTGAGGAGGAATATGAAGATGACATTGACATATATGAAGATGATGATGAAGATGAACACTGATAGAATTTCATGGTAGTTATATACAATCATAAAAAATATATATTTATATATAATAGTAATTATCAATTATTTGCTAACAACATTAACATTTTCTGTTTCAGATGGATGACGAAACATTTCGTGAGTTGGCGGATGCTGACTTGCCTTTCGATGCGGATGAGTTGCTGGAAGATGACCCTCATCCTGCAGGCACTCCAGGGAGTACGCGAAGGGGGAGCGGTCTTGCACGATTGATGATTCCTGACCCCGTCACCGAGCGACGTCCACGTCTTGGGTTTGATCCACGCACATAGAGGTGTGATAACTTGTGGATTTGACTAAGATTCATTCATCTATTCACATAATAAATGTTTATTATTTTTATAGTTTTCCACATATAGTAGTCGGACAGGGAAGCGCTATTTTGCGCAACTATTTCTCTCAGCCGTGGACCAAATTGGAGCAGATTCCCATTGATGTGCAGCAGGCCATGTTCGGCCATTGGTTGGTACGTACGTAAATGAATAATTTTTATTTTCAAAATTTGCTCATTTCTAACTTTATATTTTGATTTATTTGTAGGGTTTATGGTATCCGATCGAGGATACCATGCGTGACGCCATCCACAAGGCATGGGAGGTGGCCAAGCGTGATCGCTTTCATCAGTTTTTGCACAATTTAAGAAAATCTACCATGAAGAAAGCATGAGTGTCATATTTTGACGAGTCATGTAGAGCACACCGACCAGAGTATATTTCATCCCATGTATGGGATGGATTATGTGCACACTGGTTGAGTGGTGCCTTTCAGAGGAGATCATCAGTGGGGAGGCAGAATCGGGGGAGACAAGAGGTGACTCATCGAGCTGGGAGTCATTCTTTCAGTACTCATAGACATCATCTGGTACGTACATTATTTCTAAATATTTTATATAACTATAAATATTAACAGTTTATTTTTTATTCTTATAGGCAGCCGAGCAGCCCGATATTACGGAGTACGACGTATATCGGAGGATGTATAGTGATCCTGCTACTAGGGAGCTTAGAGGTGATCGCCAGCATCACATCATGGTCAGTATTATTTGTTTTCAAGGTTAAAAATTAACTGTATATAATATATTCACAATTTTAAATTCAAATTGCAACTATAGGAGTCATAGGAGGCCGCAGCGTCACAGACCCGGCCTGAGAGTCAGGCTGCGTCATCAGATCAGACCACTGGCCATCAGTTTGATGAGGCAGCATGGATGCAGGCCACCTAGCATGCCTTCGAGAAGGGTCGGATAGTTGGTATCAGCTCTCGACTGACTCCCAGAGATTATTATGGCAGTGCTGCGATGTCGGCGTCCAGCTCGAGAGGAGCTCGTGCATCTTCTTCTGCTACACAGTATGAGGATCAGTTGCGATCTCAGACTGCACTGATAGAGAGTCTCCGACAGGAGCAGGAGCAGATGCGTCAGCAGCAGCAGCAGCAATGATGAGGAGCGTCGACGCCAGCAGCAGCTGTACGAGGAGTAGATGAGTCGGTGGCAGCAGCAGCATCAGGAGCAGATGGAGTTCATGCACCGACTCACTCATGATTTAGGGATGAAGTTTCCTCTACCAGCATTTGCAGATCCCCCTCCCCCCTCCTTCAGATTAGAGTTTGTTTTTATGTTATAAAGTTTGTTAAATCAAAATATGACTTTTTTTATATTCGTAGTTTCTGTCTCATTATAAAATATTAATAATATTATATTTTGAAATAACAATATTAATATGAATAATAATATTATTTATATTTTATAATATTAAATTTTATATATATATTAAAATTTAATAATATTATAATTTATTTATATTTTTTTGTAATATTTTAATTATTTTATTATTTGAATGTAAAATAATTCTATTATTTTTATATTAATTAAAATAACTTATTAATATTTTTTTTATTTATGAATTATAAATCAAATATTATTATATTAATTAAATCATTTATTAATATTCTATTATTTTTTATTTTTGAATAATAATTCTATTATTATTATATTAATTAAAATAATTTATTAATAATTTATTGTTTTTATTTGTGAATTATAATTCTATTATTATATTAATTAAAATTATTTATTAATATTTTATTATTTTTGATTTCTGAATTATAATTGGATTATTAATATATTAATTAAAATAATTTATTAATAATTTAATTTTTTTTATTTTTTTATAGTATTTGGGACGGGATACTATGCCCATCGCAAATAGTATTATTATTATATTCATTAAAATAATTTATTAATAGTTTTTAATTTTTTTTTAAAAAAATAGTAATTGCGACGGTAGTATTTGCGACGGGCCCCTCGCTAAGACTATTTTAAAAGTTTTTTAAAAATACACAGAGTAATATTTGCAATGGGAAGGATCCCCGTCGCAAATAATGTCTTTAGTGACGGGCCTGTCATAAATAATTGTTGTTGCGACGCCGTTTTCCGCAAGGGGCTATTTACGACAGACCCCCGTCGCAAAAGGCAATTTGCGACGGGATCCTGTCGCAAATGACCTATCGCAAATACCTGTTTTTCTAGTAGTGATGGACAACAATGTTCATCATGTCATCAATCTGCTTGCTAGCAAGTTCATCAACTATTCTGGGTCTAAGAGCCATTGATTTTGCACAAGAGTTGAATAAATTATTTCTTTAATGGATTTATTTTTCATAAAATTTGTGAAATAATTCGAAAAAATAGCAAAGGCATTAAGGCACGCATGTCTAAAACTTGGCGCGCAAGTATGGAGGCATCACACAAGTATTTGGCGTGCAATTACCACAACAAAAGTCATGATACCTTGACAACAGCACGCCATTAAGGAATCACCGGAAAACAGAGCAACCTGTGCGTCAAAGGTGACCTGCGTGGCGAGAGCTCAAATTGTTTGAAGTCCGGAAATCCGGATGCTTTGTACGGAAGTGAGGGCTTCTATATATAGACGTGTCCAGGACTCTGCACGATCAAGGGACGTATCCCTGTGCGCCAGAGCCTGCGCGCCCAAAGCTCATTTGTGTGCCCTACCTTGTGTGCCCCAATTTCCTGTTGCTTCTCGATTTCCTCAGAGTTAAATCCTCTATTCCTTCCGGATCCAACTCTGAGGAGGGACTTTTGTTGACCCTAATTTTGTCACACAATCTAAATATTGGAAAAGGGGAATATCTGAGATCAAAGTGATTCATCCTTTGAAGAAAACATCAAAAATCGACAAAGGGATGAACAAGGAGAACTTTACCCCTAGGTCGCGCATGTTCCCTCATAGTCGTGCATGTCCACTTGTGCGACGCATTATGGTCGTGCAAGTGACTTGCGCGACCTAAAAAATAACTGCTCTGGGTATTCTCTTGCCTATAAATAGACCCTGTGGGCCCCCCATTTGAGAGGAATTTTTTTAGAAACTCAGATTTGAGATCCTGGTGCCCTAGTCTCTTCTCAATGCTTCCGGAACACTTATAAGGTAATTTCTTACCTAGAACGGAAGATCTAAAGAAGGGGAGGAAGGCCTAAGTGTTGAAACTCATCAACACTTGCGCGCCTAGGTGGCCAGCCCTTAAGGTAAATGGCCACACTTGTGTTCCACCTTACTCCTTCAATATAACCTGCGCACCCCTCTCCTAGAAGAAAATCAAGAGGATTCTAAAGTCCTTATCGAAATGTCACTCAAGTATTACCCTGCTGGTTGAACACCGCGCAAGTACCCAAAGTGTCTCGCAGGTATACCTACACGACTAAGACTTGCACGCCCATGAAATACCTGCGCTCCTGCCAGGACTTGCACGCCCCTGCCTTTTTGGGTGCCCTTATTGCCCATATTACCCCTCATAAGCCATTCCACCTCTCCTATAGAAGATTAAGCCTCCAAGACACTCTTCAATGCCATTTATGGTGTGATTTCTTGATTTGAATTCTCTATATGAAAGGAATTCTGTGGAATATCCCTCAGAACATAGTGATTTACACATCTTTATGTCACTAAAGATTGATATTTCATTAATTCAACCTCATCCTTTATGATGAGAGAATCCAATACTGGGCCTCCTTTTCAGGAGTAAGTCCTAGTCATAGTTTCTTTAACCTAGGCCTCCTTTTAAAGAGTAATTCCCAGTAATAACTCCTAATATGGGCCTCCTTTTCAGGAGTATGTCCCAGTCATAATTCCTTTAACCTGGGCTTCCTTTTCATGAATAAGTCCCAGTCTCAAATCTGGGCATCCTCCTTAGGAGTAATCCCCAACCATAATTCTCTTAACCTGGGCTTCCTTTTCCGGAGTAAGCCACATTATCAAATATGGGTATCCTTTTCAGGATTAAGCCCCAAGCCCACTAATTTTTTCAAATCTATTAACCTGGGCCTCCTTTTCAAGGGTAAGCCCAGGTATTAATTTTTCCTAACCAGTCCTAATTTACTTTTGATCTGGGATTCCTTTTCAGGAGTAAAACCCAATCATATGCCCTCTCCTAATTTAGTCCCCCTTTTTAGGAGTAAGCCCCAAGTTAGAGTATTAAAAATCTCCATAAAGCACATATACC
The DNA here is from genome assembly GCA_963277665.1 of Viscum album. Taxonomy (NCBI): domain Eukaryota; kingdom Viridiplantae; phylum Streptophyta; class Magnoliopsida; order Santalales; family Viscaceae; genus Viscum; species Viscum album. The sequence continues at coordinate 1,907,092,591 of OY728158.1, forward strand.
TTTATGGACCTGCTACTGGATTTCTTCCTTGAAGTAATCCCAATCTTCATTTATCGCGGTAGTCATACATACATAAGTCCCACATCATTTCTTATGATTTCAACTTTCATGGACCAATTGTCTAATTTTTACCAATACCTCTTGTTTCTCACACCGAGCATGACTCACATGAGCTTAGAGGATAAAAGTAATTATGACATCCTTCTTTGAGCTATCAATCATAAACATCATACTCCCTAACTCGAACTACGTGGGTTATGATTCCTTTTCCAAAAACAAAGGATACGTAGATAGCCCATCTGCGGGTTCGATCCCAACTCTGAAATAATCCATGTCCTTCTGAATGACAATAAAACATCAAGTGCCCCACTAAGTGGCTTTAAAACTAGCATGGTCATCATAATGATCAAGAGACTTCTATATAAATGTGTCTAAGGGTTCTATTGACCAAGAATCTCTAACAAATAGAGATGATTCTCTATCAATGAAGAACCTCGAATACATATAAAAGATTCTCTAAATTTCATATATATTTTATCATTTATGGTCAGATCTAAAGGAAATCTCATTTTATATTTGCTAATGTAATAAGGATTCACGAACATAACTTAAATCTATAAAGAGAGTCCCGGAATAGACAATAATTCCCCTCAAAAAGGTGTGATGAGTCCGACCTCCCATCCTCTCGACCAATGCAAATTCATAAGCCTCATCAGTCCACAAACTAATGAGTGCCTACCGTTGGAATGTAGGTCCAAATGGATGTGTAATCATTGGATGATTCCAGTTCTACGAACAAACCCGTTAGAAACCGATCGAAACATTTGAACCTCCCATCAAGGAGGTCATCCCCGAATTCTGAGGGAAACATTCTCAATTCAATGATATTATCTATATAAGGGAAATTCGTATCAAATATTCTTTCTTTGGGACATATATTGATTTTATGAAACTAACATAATTTATGAGTTGCATGTACTAAACATGTGACATAATATATCATGCATATTCTTATTTTAATGATATTTAATTTTTGATTTTGTGATATTATTTCATGGACTTATGATTGAAGAGTTACCAAATGGGAAAAGGCTTTATGTTCAATCTATTTTATTTTCTATATTTTTTCTGTTTAAGGTCCCATGGGGGGAAATCATAAGAATTTATTTTTTTTAAACCATATAAAATTTATTATCATCTAGTTATTCATGTCTTTTGTATGTTTAATTTCAATTTCATCCCTTATAGATTGAAAAAACCAGAAATTTGTTTGTATGCAATGTTAATATTATATATTCTTTTAGATCATGAATATTTCTCATCCATATCTATTTTTCTAAAATATTTTGAAATATATTCTTTTCTAAAAATGATTTCTTTTTATAAATTAATTTTATATGGTATTTTTTCTTCTTTAAAAATGTTTCAAAAATGAAATTTGTAATTCTTTTACAAATGGGTCACTTTTGATTCCATTTAAAAAAATATTTAAAAATAATGTTTATTTAACTTTTTACAACATGAATGGATATTCACACCATTATAGCTATTAGTTTTTGAATATTAATTTATAATATTCCAAGGATATGATTAATGAAAATTATTTTCACAATATTTTGAAATTTTCTAATTTTAAAATTTATTTTCAAAGTAAAAAATGGAAATTTTCATCAAAAACGATTTTAAAGTCAATTTAGTTGTATTTACATTCATAAAAATCCACATAAATTGATTTTATTATTCTATAATAGTTGTATTTTCTATTTATATCATCCTTATTCATTCTATGAATAAATTATGTTAGTAAGAGAGAGAGTTTCATGGAACCTATTTTTTATTGGCTAATCCAGTTATGATAGGAATAATGGATGTATCTATGTGATCTATATAATTTAATCATGTCATGGGTCTTGCAATTTTTTTAATTATGGGAAGATCCCCATTATAGATCATGGGTGATCCTGATATAAATTATTTGTTGTGTTGAGCCCCATTATAGATCATAGGTTAGATCCATATTTCTTATACAATGGGTGCACCCATATACCACTCCAATGAATTGTGTAATTATTATTTAATCTAGGTAATTATATTTTAAGTCATATATGTGGATATTCCAAATTAAAGGGTCCTATAATGGTTCTATGATGATAATTTTCTAAGATCATCATACTATAAATTTATTCAAAAGAGTGTGCGCAACAAAAAGAGGGCGGGCCCAAAGCGCCTGAAGATAAAAGGTAAGCTGAAGGGGGCTGAAAATAGTGAAGGTCGAGGGCATCCCCTTGATCCAAGTTGACCCCCTCTGGATTCATGGTGGTAGTAGTGTGAAAAAAACCTGAGGCTGGTCCAGGGACGTCGATGGAAGCAAGGAAATCTGCCACCTTATTTCCCTCATGCCATGTGTGTACAACGCTAAGGTTTATACTCAGAATGACCCAAAATTTCCAGGTGTTGTACTGGATAGATCATGGGATGATGCTGAATCCATGAATGTAATTTTGGAGGATAATGGAATAGGTTTCCACTTATGATAAAGTGATCTCCTCTTGATGACATAGGGAGAGTCCCATCAGCATTTCCTTGGCCTCAACCTGAAGAGAAGAGCCTTTCCCTAGGAAGGCAAAGAAAGACATAATGTCCGAACAAAAAGGGTTCTGAACCACCCCTCCTCCTTGGATTTAACCCATGTTTCATGAACTTTCATTGTTGATTTTGAGCCCTCTACATGGGGATAACCAATGAACATAATTGCCTCTCCTATTACGACTTCCTGAAGTATCAGTATCAATACAAGCCTGGAGAGGTTTGAGAGTTGGAACCTCCTTCAATTTGAGAAATTATATAATTACATACACCAGAAGGATGATGGTATGTATGATGATTTTCTGACCAGAGGTGGTTTTTCCTTGGGGCCGAGCCTTGTTCCGTGCTTTCCAAATAAACCAAAAATCTGGATGAAGGAACATCATGCAGGATATTTGATCTAGGCTCCTCTCCTCCACATAGTGGAACCATTGGTCCAGATATATCATGTAGACATGTGGTTTTCAAATATTGCTGGGAAATTACTGATGTTATTCCACACCTCCCTCACCCATTCAATTTCAAAAAACAGGTGACACGCATTCTCCTCTCGGTGATCTGAGATGCAATGTCACCATGAAGCGAATGATATGCCGCATCTCTTAATATTTTCACCTGTGGGAATGGCCTTGTGATGTAAACATCATGAAATAAAATTCTGTTTTAGAGGAGTTCCTTTGGACCATACGATCTCCTTACACGAATTGCTCTGATCACCAGTAGATATGGAACGTCTAAAATATTTTGAAGAAAAGGACCCTGTGGCAGAGGGAGAGAACACACACATATCTTGATCGGAGTTGATCTCAATTATGTTGAAGGTATCATGCTGGTCCTCATCCAATATTGTTGTAATGATGGTCGGGTGTGCACTCACCTCCTTGATGGTGATTATCAAGCTCGGACACCCAGGGAAACCGAGGAGGGTTCCGTCTCAGTTGAGGGGCCTGAAGAGAATGTCCCCCCTCCCTATGATCCATCTGGACTGTGATTCAAGGGAAGCAGTGAGAGGGGAGTTCACTAACCAGAAGGGAGAGGTAAGGCCGATCTGCATAGAATCGGGACCTACATGGGATTTATGCATGGATGTTCCCCATAATATACACTTCTCCACAACCTCCCATGGTATCTTTTCATGAATGGAACAGATTGTATATTTGAACCGACAAAAATTGATGCCCCCTTATATGGCTAGGCATGACACCATGTCCCAAGAAGCCCAATGGTGCCTAACCTCAAAACGCAGAACCCAGATGAATCCAGAAAGTATGTTTTCAATCTTGTTGATGATGCTCGACGGGATGTTTGTCATGACCCGACCCTACCCGGGCTCGAGCCGCAACTACCCCAGGCTGGCCTCCATAGGCCAGGGGCTGGCGACAAGCGCCGAAGGCATAATAATCATGGAGTCCTTAGCCTAAGTACCTTTACACACATGCAGCACACTCCATGCAAAAGTGCAGAGTAATAAGGAAAAGCAAAGGGAAACTGCTATAAATAAACCACAAAGTGCATCGACCTCTAACATTACAAAGTACAGTGCTGAAAAGGGAAAAGGGGAAAAACACACGCCCAATCAGAAAAGGTGACACAAAACGGAAACAGGTAAACAAAAAGGAAATAGCGGATGGGTCTCCCACCTAGAACCCGGCCACGACCACCACACGCGGTCCAAGCTCCCGAGCTTCTACCCTCCACTGAAGTCACGCTCCACCTGTCAGTCATCTTCAAGGTCACACCAAGTGCGGGAAAAGCCCAAGAAGGGGTGAGTATAAAAAAAATACTCAGTATAATACCCCAAAGGCTCTCGGGAGAAACAAAGGAGGTACCGAAGGGGTGAGCAGTAGAGCGAACAGAGAAAAATAGAGAAGTTCAACTGAGAGTGCAGTAAAGAGAACAGTAAGAGTCCAGCTCAATCCAACAAGAGAAAGGAGATAGACTCGTCCAGACACAAGGAGCTGGTAATAGTGAGAAGATGAACTTCATGTCGATTCTTCGCTACCCATAGCTGGAGAGTAGACTCGTCCAACCACGAGAAGCTAGACACAGAAAGCACGTGCCATACCCCGCGCGTCTTCGCCCCTACTGGAAGGAGAGTAACCAAACCCAAGAAGTGGGTACTAGAAACAAGGTATATACACATCCTTATGCTCAGAAAGAAGCCTGAACAACGTCGTAAGGGGATCTCCATCCTGTAGCTCGGCCCATGAAAACAAGTATCCAACTGTCCCAGAAGTAAACCATCATTGTCGTCCAGCATCCCGCACGTTAGCCCCGAACCGCAAGCCATGGGGCTCAATCACCGCACCTCGACACTATCCGCTTTGGGCGGCACTAACTCGCCCGCACGGTTTTAGATCGCGTCACAAGAATGCATCTCGGTGGGGAATGTTCCCCTAGTACTTGAGAGTTTTAGGGAAAGTCAAATCACACCTCATCACTGCCCTACAGTCGATAGGTCTCCTCAAAGTCATGTTGTTCCACCACCGACCCGTACAACCAAGGGTCCCGCTCCAGTAACCATAGAGGAAAGCCACAGGATAGCCTAGTAGAAAGGACTGAGCCTAGACTTCCAAATGGTGCCCCACTGCCCAGCCCTACTAGAGGGAAATTCATAACCAGATATCTGGTGACCCACTGCCCAGCCCTGCTAGAGGGTAAACAATAATACATCATCCGGCGACCCACTGCCCAGCCCCACTGGAGGGTAGACCTTAATACATCATCAGGGGACCCATTGCCGAGCCCCGCTGGAGGGTAGAACTTAATTCATCACCAGGTGAACCACTGCCCAGCCCCGCAAAAGGGTAGACCTAGAATAAGTCGACAGGCGACCCACTGCCCAGCCTTGCTGGAGGGTAGTCCTAGAACTAGACGACGAGTGACCCACTGCCGAGGCCTGCTAGAGGGTAGACCCTAAGAGGTCATTGGGTGACCCACTGCCCAGTCTCTACTGGAGGGTAGACCCTAAGTGCGTCGGGTGACCCACTGCCCAGTCTCTGCTGGAGGGTAAACCCTAGAAGTCAGTGAGCAACCCACTACCCAGCCCTGCTGGAGGGTAAACCCGAAGAAGTCGATGAGTAACCCACTTCCCAGCCCCGCTGGAGGGTAAAACTCAGAACTGCTCTGACCATCTCTACTGAAGGGTACACCACTAGCCAACCGAGCACGTAGTGGGTATCGCGCAACCACCCAACTCCAGCACAACTCACACAAAGGGGTTCATTGCCTGTTCCATCACTAGGTTTCATTAGCACCGCTACCGGCCGATCCATCGAGGATGATACTAGGGCGAGACCACTCAACCCTTTTGGTCAAATAAACGAGCACAGAGCCAGGGAAAAAACTCCACCCTGCTGGTCGAGCAAACGAGCATGGAGGGACCCTCTACGTAGCAAGAGGTTAAAGTATGCAAGTAGAACCCGACACACATGTGGGGCCACACAATTTGTGGCCCCATGTCAACCCCAACCAATCGCCCAAACGTTCTCAGGTACGAACAACCACATGTATCTCCAAGCATTCCCGTATACTCCCAGAGTATACCACATTCTCAGCCCAAGGGCCACCGTGCACACGACATCCAATTTCAACGCGAAGGCATGACGTATCATCTCCAGCTCAGAGGCCTAGGAACGACCAACCACATCTTGTGAACCATTTACATCACTCTACCAAGAGTGCACGATCACACGCCAAGGGTCCGCTAAAAACATGGTAGGACGAACCACCACCGGAGCACCTTTCATGCTTCCACCTTTAACAAGATTGCGCAAGAGGCTCCACACAACCAAACGGATCGCACCGTTGTAATCCTCGTGGAAAAAACATGCGAGATTGACTACTTACTCGCCCTAAACTGATATCCGATGGAAAAGTCGCCAACACCGCCTCACGCCTGAACGGCATTCCGTGATCCCGAGCCTCGGCCCTGAAAACAGTCGGGCACATCGCACCATTGCGATCACCTTGAGAAAACACGTAGAAAGCACTACTCACTTGAGTGTAATGGATATTTGGAGAAAAAGATACGTTCCGGCGCACCGCACACGAGCGGTGCTTCGTGGGACCTATATCCCGGTCCCGAAACTCAACGAACGGATCACACCGTTGCGATCCTCACGAAAAAGCACACAAGATGGAATATTCACTTGTCCAAAACAGTCGCTCGGTGATAAAGATGGAAAATCATCGTCGACACCCAAATGACCCTCGTGGGCTCCGCACCATCGTGCCGAATTAGAGCGGACGGATTGCACCGTTGCAATCCCATCAGAAAAACATCCAGAAACGACTGCTCGCATGCCCAGAACGTACGTCCGATGAAAAAGTCGTGATACGTTGCACGCAGCTCAAAAGACGGGACGTGGGGCCCGCGCCTCAAGTTTGGCCTCGACGCATGAAACCTCTCTAGAAAACTTCGCCCCAGCGCCAAGGTCCCAACGCAACTGACGGTACTCAAAGTGGACGTCAGATGCGTCCGCGCCGCTCAAAACAAGATTCCCAGATAAATGCCCGTCCACTTAAGGGTCAAGTCGGGTCTCCGCGGCCCCTCGTTTTGGGAGTTAAAATTTCCCAAAACCATCTCAAAAGATTCACCTTGACGCCAGGAAGGCTCTGCAATAGACGGCATGCAAATCGGACACCCCTAGTGGAAGATACGGGTGTCCGAACACAAAGGGGACCACCCCCTGGGGCTGGACCGGCCTGGACCGGCTGGTCCGCCCGACCTGGCCCGGCCCGCGGCTCAGCCGCGCGTCCCGGTGCCGGTTTGCGGCCTGCCTGCAGACCTTCCACGATGGCCGGTCTCCTCGTTGCGCGAAGACCCGCCTGGCGCGGGTCTTTGCTTCCCACGAGGGGTCGCGGCGCGCGACCCCGGTCTCCTGGGTCAACCGGCCGGCACAGCCGGCCCGTCCTTCTGCTCCGCGCCGCGCAAAGCCGCCGCAGCCAGTACTCTCTGCCACGCCAAAGAGCGCCACCGCCATGGAGGGAAGCCGCCGCCAGGGAGAGAAGCCGCCGTAAGCCGCCGCCGCCGAAACCCCTGCCACCGCCGCTAGAACTCGTCGGGAAAAGGGAAACCCACCGGAACAAAAATTGAAAACCCACAATCTTCGACGTGCCGCTGCGGCCTCCTACGAACTCTGATTTCGATTACGTAAAGGGTGATAGAAAGCTCAAAAATTTTACTACGCATCCATGGGTTTTTTTTTGAAAATCAAATAGAAATTCCATGTATTTTTATGGGTTCAAAGCATGTGAGGGAATTAAAAACGAAATACGCACGATCCAACCTTGTCGGCGTTGCCCGGAGCTTCACGGGGAGTCCGCCGCCGCGCCATGCCTTTTCGGAGATTCCTCGCCAGAGGTGCTTCGCCGGAGTGGAGGAGGATAGGGACGGGGCTTCCCAGGCTAAGAAGAAGAAGATGATGAAGGGGGGGGGATGTTTAAGTAGAAAATAATTAAACCATCTGCCCGACACGCCCCGACTCCGCTCCCAATGCGGACAAAAAGAAGGTCACCCCTGGAGTAAACTCAACGCTCCGAGCGCAAAGGTGGTCTCAGAATTTTAATCCGAGACCCCGTCCAAAAGTTATCACACATAGCGTCTGAAGCCACCAAATTACGAAAACGCCCCTGGGGCCATTTTTCACAAACGGCCCACGCCCGCGAAACTTATACCCCTCCTAGGGTAAACGGCACGCTTCGAACTCAACGGTGCTCTCATTTTTTCAATCTGATCCACCGTTTAAGAGATACTAGCTTTTCCCCATTAAACGAATTAATTAATTTATTTAATGCGTTTAACGTTCCAGAAGCGGGCGAGGGGTCCAAACATCCCGCACTGACAAGTTTTATGTCATTCCTTCGGTAAACACCCCATTACAGACCCATCCGTACACTCAGATATCTAATCCAGAACTCCGTTTAGGAGTTATCCCATTTATTTGGCATTTCCAGTGTGAACGCGCTGAAAATTTAATTTCGGCCACTCCGGGGCTCGGAATCGCACGCCGTCTGAAGGCGCTGCTCTGGAATATCATCAAGAATATTCCAAAGTCTTTCACAGCAAAAACCGGGTTATTAAATCATTCACTCCTTTAAGATTTTCATCCCCAAAAATAAAAACTAGGGAGCAACACAAGGTACTAAGCCCACACATGGCTTCCTCATACCCAGAAGAACTCACACACAGTTCGGCGTCACCGCACAGAGACCAAAAGATTTATATGTTCACGATAGGTCGGCCCTTGCCGATGTTGAGCACCCACTTCAGACTTTGGGGATAGGGTAAGGTAGTAGGGTACCTCTCCATGCCTTTGCACGGTCTCAAATGACCCCAAGGCCCTCTGGGGTAGCACACCTCCCTGGTCGAACCTCTGTGTCACACGCCGCGACTGGAATCACCGCACGCACCTGGAATAAGGACTGATGATTCCCTCATTCAGAATGTCCATATGGTGGAACACCCAATGATATTTGGTCACCCAAGATTTCACAGTCAATGTCTCTCAGCCAAGGCCCTCTTACATGCTCGGAAGCAAAGGAGTCAACACCATCGAATAAAGGAAAAGGTCCCACGCCTTTCATTATACCCACACAGGGTTACACCGACGCCCCGTGCCAACCTAGTAACACCTCACGCAAGGATCAGGGAAGATAGCATTCCACACATAGAGTATAAAAATTATACTGCAAATGTATAAAAGCTGTTGAGTGTACCTCTTACCACCTTCTGCTCCACAGGATCGTAGACATCCAAATCCCGCGGCTGTCCGCGATCCCAACTGCCAGCTCTCGGATCCTGACTTGGACCACCTAGTGGTGATGGGAAGACCTCGTAACGTCATCCCCCAACTCCATCTCCTCTCGCTCCTCTACTAGCACCACCTCTCTGGGCACTACTCTGATCATGACGCTGCCTCCGTCATGATGGTGCACCTGCTGCCTGCCCGAGGCTCTCCGCATGCCTGGTCAGGCAGTCCCGTGCTAAGTGACCTCGCCAGTCACATGTATAGAATTGACACTCTTTGGGCTACCCTGGTGCCCTCCGGCGCCACTGTGGTGTACGACCACGCCCTTGAGTCCAATTGTTAGAACGCCACCTTTGTTGAGGCCCTGCTTGCCGACGCCCGCTAGCTGCGACGGACTTCTCGGCTCCAACGTGCCTGCTTCCACCACCAACACTAGAACGTGACAGGAAGCCCTCTATCACCAGTGCCTTCTATAACACCCCGGAATATGTGGAAATGCCCAAGGGTACTATGACAGCACGAATCTCTCGGCGGAGACCCTGCTCAAACTTCCGCGCTCGGAGGTTGTCATCATGGACCAAGTACGGGTAAAAGCTTGCACGGTCTGCAAAACTAGCAGCGTACTCGGCCACCGCCATCCCTCCCGGATAAAACTGCAGGAGCTCCTGAATTTGAACGGAGCGCAAGTAGGAGGGGAAAAACTCCTCACAAAACAAAAACTTAAAGTCTCCCCACAAAAGCGACGACTCGTCAAGAAGCAGAGTCACCAGACTCTACCAACGCCAAGCTACTCCACGAAAAAGGGTGGCTTCCAAAGCCACTCTCTGATCTATCGGCGTCTGCACCAGCCTGAAAAGGCGAACCACTGCCTCCAGCCAAACCTCTGCTGCCTGAGGGTCTGGATCACCACTAAACCTCAGCGGTCTCTGCCGCTGGAACTCACAGAGCGCACTCAACCAGCGCTCATGCTCAGCCTGCTCTGCTAGAACTTTCTGCTACTCAACAGGTGGGGGTGCTGCTACCGGCCCACCCAGAGAAAGGGGCTCGCATGATGGGTCCTAGACTATGGCCTCGTAGCTCACAAGGTCGTCATCATGCACCAAAGCTGGTATCCTGGATAACTGTCTTCGAGGAGACATCCTGAATATTATCAAGGTGTGCCGCGGTCAGATGAGCATATATGTATATACCAACAACAACAACGATGGGGAGCTGACTCAAGAAGGACAGTCAAGACTTAGTCTTATGTGATGCACAAACAACCTTTCCATGAAACAAGTGTCTCAGCATGCCGAGTCGACAAGAAGGTTATCATGGTCCTGGTGAATAGATATGTCAGCCGCCGCACCATCACTGGACTCCCTGGCCTGAGAGCCGCTCTTGAGACACATTAACACTGTTTCCCTAAATCCCAACCAACTCCTCTTTTAGGGACATCCGTACAACATCCCAAGGAACTAACCACATCTGATACCACTTTGTCACGACCCGACCCTACCCGGGCTCGAGCCGTAACTACCCCAGGCCCGCCTCCATAGGCCAGGGGCTGGCGACCAGCGCCGAAGGCACAATAACTCGGGGAGGCCTTTTCCTAAGTACCAGTACACACACACGTAGCACCCTCAATGAAAAAGTGCAGTGTAAAAAGGGACAGAAAAGGGAAACTGCTATAAATAAACCACAATGTGCATCGACCTCTAGCAGTACAAAGTACAGGGCAGAAAAGGGAAAAGGGGAAAAACACGCGCCCAACCAGAAAAGGTGCCACAACCCGGAAACAGGTCAACAAAAAGGAAACAGATGACGGGTCTCCCACCTGGAACCCGACCATGACCACTGCACGCAGTCCAAGGTCCCAAGCTCCTATGCTCCACTGAAGTCACACTCCACATGTCCGTCGTCTTCAAGGGCACTCCAAGTGCGGGCAATGCCCAAGCAGGGGTGAGTATACAAAAATACTCAGTAGGATACCCCGAAGGCTCGAGGGAGAAACAAAGGAGATACCGAATGGGTGATAAGTAGAGAGAACAGAGAAAAATAGAGAAGTACAACCGAGAGTGCAGTAAAGAGAATAGTAAGAGTCCAGCTCAACCCAACAAGAGAAAGGAGATAGACTCATCCAGACACAAGGAGCTGGAAATGGTGAGAAGATGAAATTCTCGTCGAGTCTTCTCTACCCATAGCAGGAGAGTAGACTTTTCCAACCATGAGAAGCTAGACACGAAAAGCACGTGGCTTAACTCACGCGTCTTCACTCCTCCTGGAAGGGGAGTAACCAAACCCAATAAGAGGGTACCAGAAAAAAGGTATATACACATCCTTATGCTCAGCAAGAAGCTCGAACAAAGTCGTAAGGGGATCTCCATCCCGTAGCTCAGCCCAAAAAAAGAGTATCCAGCTGTCCCAGAAGTAAACCATCATCTTTTTCCAGCATACCACACGTCTGCCCTGAACTGCAAGCCAAGGGGCTCAATCACCGCACCTCTACACTATCGGCTTTGGGCGGTACTGACTCGCCCGCACGGTTTTAGATCGCGTCACAAGAAAGCGTCTCATTGGGGAAAGTTCCCCTCGGACTTGAGAGTTCTAGGGAAAGTCAAATCACACCTCATCACTACCCTACAATCGAGAGGTCTCCTCAAAGTCAAGTTGTCCCACCACCGACCCGTACAACCATGGGTCCCGCTCCGGTAACCACAGTGGAAAGCCGCATGCTAGCCTAGTAGAAAGGACTGATCATGGAATGCCAACAGGTGTCCCACTGACCAGCCCTACTGGAGGGTAATTCATAACCAGATATCGGGTGCCCCACTGCCGAGCCCTGCTGGAGGGTAAACCATAATACATCATCTGGCAACCCACTGCCCAGCCCCGCTGGAGGGTAGACCTTAATACATCATCAGGCGACCCACTGCCCAGCCCCGCTTGAGGGTAAACCTGGAATAAGTCAACAAGCGACCCACTGCCCAGCCTTGCTGGAGGGTAGACCTGTAACTAGACGATGGGCGACCCACTGCTCATCCCTGCTAGAGGGTAGACCCTAAGAGGTCGTTGGGTGACCCACTGCTCAGTCTCTGCTGGAGGGTAGTCCCTATGTGCGTTGGGTGACCCACTGCCCAGTCTCTGTAGGAGGGTAAACCCTAGAAGTCAGTGAGAAACACACTACCCAGCCCTACTGAAGGGTAAACATGAAGAAGTCAATGAGTAACCCACTTCCTAGCCCCACTGGAGGGTAAAACTCAGAACTGGTCTGACCATCTCTGCTGGAGGGTACACCATTGGACAACCGAACACGTAGTGGGTATCGCGGAACCACCCAACTGCAGCACAACTCACCCAAAGGGGTTCAGCGCCTATTCCATCACGAGGTTTCACTAGCACCGCTACCGGCCGATCCATCGAGGATGATCCCAGGGCGAGACCACTCAACCCTTCTGTTCAAATAAATGAGCACAGAGCCAGGGGAAAAACTCCACCCTGATGGTCGAGCAAACGAGCACTGAGGGACCCTCTATGTAGCGAGAGGTCAAAGTACAAAAGCAGACCCTGGGAAACACGTGGGGCCCACACAACGTGTGGCCCCATCTCAACCCCAACCAAGTGTCCAAACATTCTCAAGTACGAACAACCACATATACCTCCAAGCATTCCCGTATACTCCCAGAGTATACCACATTCTCAGCCCAAGGGCCATCGTGCTCACGGTAACCATTATCAATGCGAAGTCGTGACGTTACATCTCTAACTCAGAGGCCCCGGAATGGCCAACAACATCATGTGAACCATTTACATCACTCTCCCAAGAGTGCGCGATCACACGCCAAGGGTCCGCTACAAACATGGTAGGACGAACCACCACCGAAGCACCATTCATGCTTCAACATTTAATAAGATCGTGGAAGAGGCTCTGCACAACCAAACAGACCGCACTGCTATAATCCTTGTGAAAAAACACGCGAGATCGACTACTTACTCACCCCAAATGGATATCTGACGGAAAAGTCGCCAACACCGCCTCATGCCCTAACGGTGTCCCGTGATCCCGAGCCTCGACCCTGAAAATAGTCGGGCGCATCGCACCATTGCGATCCCCTCGAGAAAACACGTCAAAAGCACTACTCAGTTGAGTGCAACTGATATCCGGAGAAAAAGATACGTTCTGGTGCACCGCACACGAGCGCTGCTTCATGGGACCCACATCCCGGTCCTGAAACTCAACAAACGGATCGCACCATTGTGATCCTCTCGAAAATGCACACAAGATGGACTATTCACTTGTCCAAAACGGTTGCCCGGTGATAAAGATGGAAAATCGCCATCGACGCCCAAACGACCCTCGTAGGCCCCACACCATCATGCCGAATTAGAGCGGACGGATTGCGCTGTTGCAATCCCATTAGAAAGACATCCAGAAACGACTGCTCGCATGCCCCGAACAGACGTCCGATGAAAAAGACATGATACGTTGCACGTAGGTCAAAAGACGAGTCATGGGGCCCATGCCTCAACTTTGGCCTTGAAGCTTGAAATTGCCCTGAAAAACTTCACCCCGGCGCCAGGGTCCCAACGCAACTGACGGCATTGAAAGCGGATGTCGGATGCGTCCGCGCCACTCAAAACAAGATTCCCGGATAAACGCCGGTCCACTTAACATTCACGTCGTGTCTCTGCGGCCCCTCGTTTCTGGAGTTAAAATTTCCCAAAACCATCTCAAAATCTTCACCTCAACGCCAGGAAGGCTCTGCCACAGACAGCATGTAAATCGGACACCCGTAGTGGAAGATACGGGTGTCCGAAAACAAAGGGGACCACCCCTTGGGGCTGGACCGGCCAGTCCGCCCGACCTGGCCCGGCCCGCGGCTCAGCCGCGCGGCCCGGGGCCGTTTCGTGGCCCGCCTGTAGACCGTCCATGAGGGGCGGTCACCTCGCCGCGTGAAGACCCTCCAGGCGCGGGTCATTGCTTCCAACGCGGGATCGCGGCACGCGACCCCGGTCTCCCGGGTCAACCGGCCGGCACAACCAGCCGGTCCTTCTGCTCTGCGCCGTAGCTGGTGCTCGCCGCCATGCCAAAGAGCGCCACCGCCAGGGTGGGTAGCCACCGCCAGGGAGAGAAGCTGCCGCCAGCTGCCGCCGCCAAAACCCCTACCGCCGCCGCTGGAACTCGCCGGGAAAAGGGAAACCCGCCGGAACAAAAATTGAAAACCCGCAAACTTCGATGTGCCGTTGCGGCCTCCTCTGAACTCCAATTTTGATTTTGTAAACAGAGATAGAAAGCTCTTAAATTATAATATACATCCATGGGGTTTTTTTGGAAAATCCAACAGAAATTCGACGTATGTTTATGGGTTCAAAGGATGTGCGGGAATTAAAAACGAAATATGCATGATCCTACATCGTGGGCGTTGCCCGGAGCGTCACGGGGAGTCCGCCACTACGCCGTGCCTTTCCGGCATTGCCGTGCCGGAGGTGCCTTTCCGGAGTGGAGGAGGAGAGGGAAGGGGCTGCCCATGCAAAGAAGAAGAAGAAGATGAAGGGGGGGGGATGTTTAAGTAGAAAATACATAAACCATCCGCCCGACACGCCCCGACTCCGCTCCCGACGCAGACAAAAAAGAAGGTCACCCCTAGAGTAAAAACGATGCTCCAAGCGCAATGGTGGTCATGGAATTTTAATCTGATACCCCATCTAAAAGTTATTACACTTAGCGTCTGAAGCCGTCAAATTACGAAAACGCCCCTGGGACCATTTTTCACAAACAGCCCGCGCCCGCAAAACTTATACCCCTTCTAGGGTAAACTGCATGCTACGAACTCAACGGTGTTCTCGGTTTTCCAATCCGAGCGACCGTTTAAGAGATACTAGCGTTTCACCATTAAATGATTGAATTAATTTATTTAATCCGTTTAACATTCCAGAAGCGGGCGGGGGGTCCAAACATCCAGCTCCGACAAGTTTTATGTCATTCCTAAGGTAAACACCCCATTCCAGACCCATCCAGAAACTCGGATCTCTGATCCGGAACTTCTTTTAGTAGTTATCCCATTTATTTGGCGTTTCCAGTGTGAACGCACTGCAAATTTAATTTCGGCCACTCCGGGGCTCGGAATCACTCGCTGTCTGAAGGCGCTGCTCTGGAATATCATCAAGAATATTCCAATGTATTTCACAGCAAAAACTGGGTTCTTACAATGTTGATGGACGATAGAGCATGGACGTGGGAGGCAAGAAGCACGCTAGTGATCAGCGTTATATGGCACCCAAAAGAATGGTAGAAATTCTTCAAGTTGACATCATGTTGCTCATGATTATTAATTCCAATTACTCTTACCTTTGTTAATTGTTCATATGATGTTTCATTACTATTGATTCATGTATTAATGTGTATGAATTCCATTATATTATGCTGATAAACTATGATTAAGTCCTAATACCCTTATTCTCATCTTACTCACACTGGTGTTATTCAACTGTTAAGGATTATATTTACCATTATTGAGAATTTGAGAACACCGTTATTATGTTTATGTTTTCCATGGATATATAGAATGGTGCTAAATTATTATTTTTTGAAAAGTTTCATATGTGAAAAATATTATGTGATATGTTGAATACATAACATGAAATATGAATAGTTTGGCATTGTGGTTGATGGTTTTGATCTTTATGAACTGTATATTTATGAACATGAGTAATTAATAGTGTGTACTAAATCTATAGAAAAGTAAACCTAAAAGGTCCACGGGTGTGTAATTGGTACAATATTTATTTTCTATGTAGTATGTTTTGGATGGAAAAAAGTGGGTGAAATTTATATGTACCTAAGACTAAATTTTAAGGTTTATGTTTTTAGGATTAGATCTGGGAATGCATGTTCGTGGATGTTATAGTAGGTCTTCCTATGGAATCCTAAACTATTAATTTTCTTCCTTAGGTGAATTGAGATGAGCACATTAGAAATTTTGGTTTACATATGTGTTTCATGTTTCAGTTCCATGTAAGTAAAGAATGGTAGCTGATCTTCTTCATAAGACATCCATGATATCAACCTTAATTCTCACATAGTGGTTAGAAAAACTTATAACATCTATCTATCCTCTATTTAATTTGATAGATTTTATTTTTATAATTTAATTCTAAATACATATAGAAGATCCATATTTATCACTCTTTTGTTTCCCATTTTATCCTAATATTCAATTCCTTGAATCAATGTAAAAAATTACTACAATGTTAATAACTTTTCCAAGTTAATACACACCAAAATCCATGTTGGACTAAAAATTAATTATCATATCAAAGACAAATTCCTTACATTTAATTTTTCATCGAGTAATATTATCAATGATAACTTTAAAACTAAATTATACAACAATGAAATGTATTCAATACATCTTCTTCTCCATTAGTATTTCAAACTCAGACGAGTTCTTCTAACTTTGTTACATACCTTCTCAAATTTCATCACTCCAAAATATTCAATTGGAATTTTTTTCAACAACATTTATGAATTTATGTTTTTATTCACAATAAAAAAATTCAAAATGAAATAGGTCCCCTATATATTTTTTATTAACAAATCATGAATAAAAAATAAAAACCAGTGATATTCCCAATATATGCAACCCTCTACATAGATTAAAAATGACATTTTCTTCCTCTTCATTCAAATTCAATATTTATCAAGAATGATTTTTTGAGTATTTTTATTTTTAAAAATGTTTGTGGATTTATGCCAATTTGATTCATCAACTGCTAGAAACTCTATCACAATCGATATATTAAGAATCATTATCTTTAGTCATCAGTTTTATTCAAGAATTCGTTGGTTGAGTTTTGTCTATGGTTTCCAATATTAGGTCAAACCATCCTCAATGTTGGTGCGGTCATGGCTGTCAATCATCCTCACATTGATATTATCTGGCTTAAAACACATGTAGGTAAATTATAACTAACTAACCAATAACATTATTGATATTAGGTTGAGGTATTGTTCTAATTTGGATTCGAATTGATTCATAGTAAATGGTTGGATCAACAATACTTCACTGAAACTATGGTGATTTTTATAGACTTAACCTAATTAGAGATATTCTTGATCTATTTCTTAAATACATATTGGTTTTAGTACATGACCACAATGTTAGTGAGGGTTATTTAATATGACTTCTTCTTATGTTTGTCATGATCATAAGACTCTAATGTGAGAGCTTCATTTGATAGTTATCGAGTTCCCAGTCTCCCATTTTTTTTATAGTTTGTTTAGATAAAATGTATTACGAGATCCAAATAATAGGATATTTCAATATTTATATTAGGTGTGAAAATATCCTAAATTTAATTGTTTTATCCTACATAGGAAAGTTCATTTGAGACCTAGTTTAAATTATCATATAGGGAAGCATACTAGAAAATATCATAATGGAGTTCCTGTAATCTTTTCAATACAGATTACATTCAAAACATCCTAAGAGACTTCAAATAACGCATAAATTGGAAAATGTACTACTCTTATGAGAATTTGACCAATTTTATTATGGGTGGAAAATTACATAAAAACAATAATATAAAAAAACATGAAAATTCAACTAAAGTATTTACAATGAATACAAAATTAATCATTTCTATAGTTTAATTAATGATTTTTTAAACATAAAAAAAGATGATGACAATTGATTCCACTGATAATATTCATTTAAAAAATGGAACTTAGTAATTTTAAATCCAAAAATAGAATCATTAATGGATATCATAATTAAATTTATATTATTTTAAAACACTAAAAATATTTGAGGCTAAAAAATATAATAAATTAAGGCCAACTTCATTTAACAAATCTAACACTAAAATCACACAGTTTCATAAATATATTCAATGAATAAAACATCCTCTAAAATTCACCAATATTAAATATTTATATTATTAAACCAAATTTAAAAAAAATGTTGTTATTTAATAAATGGTATTTGAATAACATATATTAATTTAAGGCCACATAAAACATTCTAACATGTAATAAAATTTAGTAAGAAATAAATTAATGAAAAACATTGTATTATAAATTTGGAATATATAATAAACTCATCCATAATATAGTATATATTAATAGTATATTTCTCCATATAAAATAAATACTTCATGATTAAAACTAATGAAGACTAACATTGAATAGGGATGTAATTTAAGTGGTTTCTATAAAAAATTCCTCTTAGAAACTAACTACTATATATCTCATGAATATCTATAATCTAAAATCACACACCATTAATACATGGTGATCTTTTTAAAGACATGATGAAAAACATGAAATTACATACGTAAGGGTGAGTAATAATACTCAATACAATCATCCCATGTAGTGATCTGATTCCCGTAAACTAAAATTATCTATGTTTATCATCAATATATACTGTATATATATATTAATAAAAAAAATTAAACACATCATAATTGATCTTTTAAATATTCCATTATAAATTAAAATCACGATTACTCATACATCACCATAATGTTTCTCACTAGGTAAAAATATATTCATATAGACATATAATCATGCTTAAGTAATATCCCAATAAGAAGCGTCCTTATGAATTTTGTCCTATTAAAGGTCACTTGGTTCCATGGTCCCCACCCCATGAGTACTTATACTCCTTGGGGGGTAATGATCATAATACTTTATCAATCTAGACAATCACTATATGCTTTGTCCAATTATATTTGTTACTCATCCTCCACATATACAGATGATATATGGGTCATGGAAACATATCATAGAATAATGATATCATATCACCAATCCATTTAAAAATACATCATCCTATTATCCACTAAGGATGAACCACTATTTCATGTTCTAGTAGTACCTCAACGGTTAGTCTCATTCCTTGTTAGTCTCTCTATGATTAGTCTTCCTTGAAATGAAATCATCAAGTGAGAAAATAACAATAATTAGTGCATCATTATTTACATTAAACCTAGATTAATTAGTGATAAAGTGTATAGAAACTCTTGTGAACAATAATTTACCTCCAACCCATGGTATTGGATAATAATAGAAATAAATACCTAGGTGTGTCATCAATGACCTCTACGATAGGGTTGTGGTTAAGCATGAGAATATATCCTGAATAGGAAACTATATGCCTCTAACATGGCTCTATGGGTAAGAATTATAATGAATGGTATGTTTTATCATCACTATGAACATCCTCTAATAATTGAATTTTATTTGAAATAATTAAAATTAAGTGTTCAAGAATTCAAATTAATTGGTCAATAATAAATCCATATATCTCATGGGAATTACACTATATAACAAGAAGTTAACGTATATCCATCCATGGTTTCATTTACCTATATCATATAGAAGTGAAATGATTGGTCATTAAAATTTATAAATTAATCATAGGTGACCAAAAACAACATATTATATATATACATTATAGTATTACTTCCTCATTATAATTTTTTTTACAAAATTTTTAACAGAAACCCATGTCACAAAAATTTCTTATCATCACATTTATTTATAGGAATCGGTATAATTAAAAATTAAGGTTCAAAAAATCATTATAAATCATCATCATAAGAATTATAAAATATCCTTCATGAGGATCACTTTCTCTCATTGTCCATAAAAAGGGAATTTAATGCTTTTGAAGTCCAATTTTTTCCCAAATAATAATTATCACAAAATATTTATATCCCAAAAAATTATTTCAAAACTTATTACCTTTAATTGATGTATGAAAAATTTTCAAAACTTCCCCTTTTACAGATTTACTCATCTAGAAGGGAAACTATTGTCTGACCTAATGTCTTTGGTCCCACAAAGAACTCTATGTGCATATTTATCTCTACTGGTTAAATAGAAATGTATTCTCACATGTAGTTATTCAAAATATTATTAAAAACTATCTTAGGATCTCTAAATAACCTAACAGAAGACACTTTTTTGATTTACTCAATAAATTAAACATAATGGAATTCTTAAAATTTTTATATTCTATGTTATTGTTAATAACACTACTTAATTGATTTACAAACCTACAATTCCCTTTAGAAAATCCCAACTGGTCACCTGGTTATGATGATCTGCAAGAAAAAAGTATAAAATATCAGATTTATTTATCCATAATAGATATCAATACAAAAACATGTATTTTTTTCTAATTATATATATATATATATATTATAATTTTACAATAATTATAATCCACACCACCAACTATAACAATACATAGGAATCAATGCATGAAAACCATTTCAAATATATATATATATATTATTTATTATATTATATTTTTCAATATAATAAATAAAAAATATTGATATTGGTAGGTTCTTGTTCCTCCCCATTACTAATTACTGTAAAGTTCTCTTCATTATTATTATTTATTAACTTATTATTAATTTAATATAATTTAATAAAATCAATTAACCTTGGAGAGTTTTAGCTTTATGGGGATATTTTTTCATGACCTAATTAATAGCATACACTTCTTGAATAAATCCAAAATCTAAATTATTTAGAAGAAAACCGTGAGGAAATTTACTTTTTTTCATATAAATTAATGTTACTTTTAAGGATATTGTTCAGGTTGATCGATGAAAACAATACATAATTTTAGTTTTTTTTCATATCCAACTTATTAATGGAGAAAATGAACTATTATAATTATTGTGATGCGATTAGTGGTATGGTTGAACCCTAAATTAAATCAATCCATGCAGGTCCTAATACCAATATGAAATTCAGCTATATGAGTGTTTTTGAGGATATACTGGATGCAGTTCCTCATATTGATTTTACCCTTTAATAATGATATCTTTAAAGTCTTATCTGATGAGAATGAGATCTATGTGGTGATGTGCGGTATTAACCCAGAGATTTCCCTAGATATAGGTGGTTTTCTGGGGGTGGATTTTATAGGGCCTCTTAGAACGTCATGAATAGAGACCTGGTGGGTGTGATTCAAGACTTTTTCTAGGGAGGTGGTCTTCCCCGTGTGACTAGTGTGACTACAGTGGCAGGATATTCTCCTCCTACCACCATTGTTGGATCTCCTATGAGAAGCATAGTTTTGTTAAATTAAAATTCATGGGTCAATAGCAAGGGCCTAAGAAAAGATCAGTGACATTAATCAAAAGGTCATTGGTTCCAACATGGCAATCAAATTGGTTATGGATAAAGCCTATGATCATATGGAAATGAACATCCTTATCAAAGTCCTTGGGAAGATGGGATTCCCTTCCCAGGTTTCTGAACATATGTTCAGGTACTGTAGTTCCTCCTGGAATTCCATTTCTTTTATGCAGAAAATGTGTCTTTTTTAAGGTGGTTTGTGGGATCAGACAAGTAGATCTATTAAACCTAACCATTTTCATCTCATCCCAAGATGTTCTCAGTAGTATCATTAACACAAGTATATTTTGGGGTAAGGTTCTTCAATTTAGATGCAATAGGTACTCTTGTTCTATCTCTCAGCTTCTCTTGGATGAAAATTCCATTTTTTTTGAATTTCAAAAAAGGCCTATATGAGGATTAAACAAAGTGCATGCTGATTATTCTTAATGGAGCGGCCAAATAATAAATCGGGTAAAAATTGGCTTCTACTCCTCTAATAGATTTTTGGATAGGCATGTCTACTCCTTGAATAATAATCCTGATTTCCAAAGAAGAACCATTCCTTTGGAATATATGGGTGCCTCCATATCACATTCGCATACCTGAATCTGAAACTTCTATAAAATTTTGGGTAGGATTATAGGGATGAACATTAATTAAAAAAACATGTTTCTATTCCTTGGTGGAAGAATAACATTGGTTAATAGTGTGTTTTCCTCTATTCTAGTGTGTACTCTATCAGCTACTTTGGATCCAAAATGGGTGATTTAATAAATTGAAATGATCCTGGACTCATTCATCTGGGATGCTAAAATGGAAGTCGCGCATCATTTGGAATCTTGGGGAAGAATTTCCTTGCCGATTTCGGAGGGTGGTATAAATGTTCGAAATATTTCGGATACTCTTCAATTCATGCATGAAAAAGTGGAATTTGTGAATTTTCACCCCATGCATGAATATTCCTATTGCAGTTATATACATTCCATCATGTTTGTATTATCTGTATTATTTTTTTATTCTTTTTATTTCATGGAACTTTTACGTGGGAGATATCCTTTTTTCAGTTCATCCTATTTGTTCCCAGTTCGTTGTTTATGGAACATGGTTTATATGTTTCCTTACCTATTAGCATGGACCTATTGTGGAACATTGATTATCATCAATTTGACAGCTCAGAGTACACCCGTTTTGTTACTTCTAGATGGCTTCGATCGGGTTTATTTTGTGCAACTCCATTCATAACATGCCACTTATCCTATGTGTTGTACCTGGCTCAGTTACGTGAACTGTCTCGATGATCTCTGCCATCCATGTGACCTCCATCCCACTGATCCTCTGAACCGCCTGACGTCTGTATGTTGATAATTGATTGCTCTGATTTTCTATGAGGGAGAGTAGTGCTTCTCTCTAGCTCATTATCTCAGGTTTTGAGATACCTATCGACGAGCTGAGATCTATTCTGACCCACAATGAAGAAGGGTGAACTGTCTAAGAGACTTCGGGCACCCACACTCTCCATTGACACTACATGTACCACCTCCTACAATCAGATTACTTTAATGGTGGAGACTCAGTGGGGATCGTCCCAGCTTTTGGGTTCTTCGATGGCCACGCATCAAGTGGTACCAATATTGACACTCTTATCAATTGTAACCAATATCTAGTTTGTAGATCATGTCTCTATAGCAGTTTATCTTATTCATCGACATTTATGTTGTTGTATCTTTCTTGTGTGTGTGTGTGAGTGAGTCCAACTGTGGACGGTGCAGACACTATGTGATAGAGCTGGTCACTTCCACCTAGTTTAGCAAGCTCATCCTCCTCAGATAGTTTCAGTGGTCCTTTATTTCTACATTCGAGTTTGTAAAATGTTCATGTGTTCTTTCTTGCTTTCCGAATAAATTTGTTTCCCTGGTGGTTTTCTTTCCATGCACATAGGTCCCCTTAGGGCCGAAGAAAGTTATATCAGTTGCCCTTTTTATTTATTCTTTCATTGATTGTTTATATTTATATAGACTAATTTTCTCATTCTAGATCTGGCATTATTAAAAATAGTTCATTAATAACACCCTCTTATTTGTTCAACATTATATAAAAACAGTGGATATCTTAGATTTTCATGGGTTAGAATAATTAACCCCATCAAGTGGTATCAGAGCCTTCTGTTTCCTTGACATGGGTTCAACTAAAATTGATATTTATATGTTTGATGGTGAGAATGATTTTAATCTCTGGAGAATTAAGATGAAAGCCCTGTTGGATCATAATGACCTTATTGAAGCCCTTGCCGGACTAAAGAAGAAAATCACCACCACTTCCCTTGATGGGTAGGCTGCCACATTCTTTGTAGATGTCACGGAGGAGACCCTGAGTAAATCTTGTAGTTTAATCCTTTTATCATTAGGAAAAAAATTCTTAAGAGATGTTTTATATGAGTCATATGTCGCTGGTATATATTCCAAATTGGAATCCCTTTATATGACATGATCCCTTTTTGTTAGACTATATAAGAAAAAACAACCACAATATTGGGTTTCCGCAGCACCACCCTTTATCAACACTAAAAAATTACTGATAAGGGGGGGGGGCTTTATCAGCACTTTTTGAGTAGTGCTAATAAATGGTGGCTTTATCAGCTTTTTCCCTAGCACTAATAAATATTATGTTTCAGAAAATATTCATGAAAATAATATTGGTATATGATTATATTTATATTTATATAAATATAACATATACTTTTCAAATATGTTTTAGATATGTATAAATAAGAAATTAAATTTAATATATAATAACTTTAGTGAAAGTGGTTTTAAAACATTTTAAAAAATATGAATAATTAATAATTTTCTAATTATCATCGATTAATATTAATTTAATAATAATTTTAAGACAGAAAAAATCAAAAAAAATTAATAAAATATCTAACATAAGAAGAAAATGTCACTCAAAAATTAAATGACCAGATATTTTGATCCGGGAGTCCATTTAAGTTCAACAACATATCAAATCGAAGCCTGCGATGAGCTCTACACACTAGTGAAAAAAGTAAACATTTTTTCACATTTTGCGAGCTCAAAAAAAGCCCAAAAGGCCCCTAAAATTGAGTTTTTAGTTAGGATACCTGATTTGTTAACATTCAAATAGGTATAACATTTGATCTGGATGTCCGTTAGGCCTATTCCACATATCATATCCCTAGGAATCCTTGAGCAGAAAGGGTATAGCTTTTAGTCCAGATATGGAAGCCTTATAGTTCCCCATGGATCCCTCATAGTTATCAGAGGAACCCTTCGTAATGTCATGTATGTGTTAGATGGTAAGGTGTATATGAATCATTTGAATGCCTCTTCTAGTCTAGGAACTAATTCCACTAATTTTTGGCATAGGAGACAAGGACATGTTAGTGCTTAGGGTCTTTGTGAGATCTAGAAACAAGGCCTTTTATGTATCCTCATTCCAAGGAGTCTTCCCTTTTGTGAAGACTGTGTATATGGTAAGTCCTAGAGAGTCGGTTTTAGTAGGAATTTGTATAATTTTAAGGAACCTCCTCAATGTGTACATTCTGATCTGTGGGGTCCTTCTAGGGTCACCTCCCATAGTGGAGGCTTATACTTTGAGACTTTTATTGATGATTTCTCAAGGAGAGTATGTATTTTTTTACTCAAGAATAAGTATGATACCATTTAGATTTTTAAGCAGTAGAAATAAAATGTAGAGAGTAAATGTAATAAGAAACTTAAGGCCTTAAGGACCGATAATGGCTTGGAATATTTATCCAATGAATTTATTGAATATTTTGAATCTGAAGGAATTAAAAGATTCCAAACTATTGTGAAACCCCACAACAGAATGGGTTAGTAGAAAGAATGAATAGAACTATCCTTGAGAGGGTGAGGTGTATGTTGTCCCACTCAAAACTCACCAGCTTTTGGGCCGAGCCTACTTCAACAGTACTGTATCATAATAATTGTTGCCAATATTCTCCCAAATCCTTTAAGAAACCTAAAGATCTCTGGAAGGGCAAACCCCCGAATCATACTCACCTTAGGATTTTTGGATCCATAGCTTATGCACATTCACAAAATGATAAGATTTCTCCTATGGTGGTTAAGTATATATTTGTGGGATTTACAGAGGGTGTCAAAGGGTATCATTTATGTGTAGATAAACAGGTTTACCAGAATTGCATCATTAGCCCCGATGTTGTCTTCCATGAATCTGGCATGTACAATGATAAAGATCATGAACCTGCTGGATCTTCTGAAGAAGATACAGAACCCGCATGGGTCATAACCACGTTAGGTGTTGAGGTCCATTTAATATCTGGTCACCAAACACGATCTACAGTTTGTCCTTCTCCTATGGTTATGCATGCCCAACCTGAATCAAATTCCAGTTTAGAACTAGAACATGAGGGTCAAGAACCAGATGCCATGAGCAACCACCAGCTTAATCAAGATAGAGAGTGGAGGGTTATCAGACCCCCAACATATTTCAACCAAGAATACATTACTACTTATGCTATTAATGTAGCTCAAGACCTTTTCATTGATGATCCCCAAATGTATAAGCATGTTGTTAAGTCTAAAAAATCCAGTAGTTGGCTGATAGAGATGTAAGAGGAGATGAATTCCCTCCTTAAGAACAACACATAGGTTGTTGTTCTGAGATCTAATAACTATAATATTTTAGGTTTTATATGGATTTATAAGAAAAAAGAAAACAATGTTGGAGAAACTAAATTCCAATTCAAATCCCAAATGGTATCTAAATACTTTCCTTGTGTGAAGACATTGATTATAGGTAAATATTTTCTCTTATTGTTAAGAATTCATCCTTTATAATCCTTTATTCATTTGCTACCAAACATGATATGCATGTTGAACAACATAATTTAAAAACTGCTTTTTAAATGTTAGCCTTGATGAGACTATTTATATGACCCCTCCTAAAAGATTTTAAAAATTGTTCAAACCTAATCATGTTTGCCTTCTATCAAAGTACATTTATAGACTTAAAAAATCTTCAAGACAATGGTATAAAAGTTTTGATAACTTTATTATGGAAAATTAGTTTTCTAGAAGTCTATTTGATCCATGTGTATATTTTAAGACAGTTAAACATGAGAATATTTATCTTTTATTATATGATTATGACAAGTTTTTATTCATCAAAAAACATGAGGATTATAAATTTTATTAAGCACCAGTTGGATTGTTTATTTGAAATGGTAGTCTTAGGCCATGCAAATCAAATTCTTGGTATAGATATAAATACAGATAAGATGGCAAGAACCTTATTCTTATCCCAATTTGATTATTTTTGGAAGGTATTAAATAGATACATGTTTGAACACATTAAACATGTAAATAATCCATTAGGACTAAATTTTTAATTGTACCTAAACCAATCTCCTAATAATGAAGATGAATGTGCCATTATGAATAATATTACATATGCAAATGTTGTAGGAATTCTTATGTATGCCATGGTCTGTTCTAGGCTAGATTTTTCCTTTGTTGTTTGTAAATTGAGTAGGATTATGGGGAAAATATTGAAGGTGAAATTTCATTCTTTTAAATGGATATTAAGGTATGTTTCTATGTATGATAAACCATAAATTCGATATGGCTTGAATAATAATTTTAATGATGACATAGTAGGCTTTGTTGATTATGACCATGCTGCAAATATTGACACACAAAATTCTATCAATGGATTTGTTTTCCTTTCATATGGAGGACTGGACTCCAGGAAATGCAACATGCAATCAGTGGTTACACTATTTACCACCGAGGAAGAGTATATTGCCCTGAAATAAGTTATTAAGAAAGCCATTTGTCTTAGAGGTTTTCTTTTTTGAGTTGTCATTATCTGGTGATAGAATAACAGTTCACTGTGATATCCAATCTACCTTGAATCAATATAAAAATTATGTATGCCATGGTAGATCGAATCACATCGAATTTAGATTGTATTTTTTAGGGATATTATAGAATCTGGGAAAGTGAGTGTCACCAAGATACCCACTAATGGTAACCTGGCCGATAGTTTTCCTAACGCTGTTCCGTTATCTAAATTCATGCATTGTATTAGGCTTATGAATTTAGTCACAATTCTATTATGTAGGTTGCGATAAAATCATCACTGTATTGTATTTGATTGTGAGGTGGAGAATTGTTGATATTCCCCCCAACATGCATATTCCTATTAGAATTATATACATTCCATTCTGTTTGTATTATCTATAAAATTTGTTTCTTCTGTTTTCTGCATGGCGTATTTACGTGGTAGATATACTATTTTTTGGTTCGGCCTATTTTTACATGGTTCATTGATTATTGAACCTGGTTTATATGTTTCCTTACCTATTAGCGTGGACCTGCTGTGGACTGTTGATTACCGTCGAACCGATGGCTCAGATTACACCAAATGTGTTACATATAGCTGGCTTCGATACGCTTTGAGTTGTCCCACTCTATTTAAAACATGACACATGTCCTATGAACTGTATCAGCCTCAGTTATGAGAACATTCATGATCATCTCCATCGTCCACATGGCCTCCATCACACTGAACCTCTGAACCACCTGGCGTTTGTGTGTTGCGTATTGATTTCCCTGATTTTCTGCAAGGGAGTGGTGTGCTTGTCTCTGAATCATTCTCTCTGGTTCTGAGAGACCTCTCAATGATGTCAGTTCTGTTCCGACTCTGCGAAGAAGAAAGATGAACTATCCAGGAGTCTCCTGGCACCCACACTCTTCTTTGTTGCTTCACGTACCACCTCCCGCCACCAAATTACTTTTCCAGTGGAGAATCAGTGGGGATTGTCTTGACTTTTGGGTTCTTCGATAGCTATGCATAAAGTGGTAACAATATTTACATTCTTTTCAATCATAACCAAGATCTAGATTATAGATCTTAGCTCTGTAGAGGTTTATCTTTTCTTCGACATGAATGTTGTTGTATCCTTCTTGTGTGCATGCGTGAGTCCGTCCCTGAGTGGGTGGGGCTGACTCTACATGACAGAGTTGGTCACTGCCACTTAGTTCAACAAGCTCAGCATCCTCAGATAGTTTCGGTGGTCCTTTATTTTTACATTCGAGTCTATAAAATGTGTTTGTGTTTTTTCTGACATTCAAAATAAATTAGATGCCCAAGTGGTGTTCTTGTCGTGCATGTAGGTCCCCTTGCGGCCAAAACACGTTATATATATTGTCCTCTTTATTTATTCTTACATTGATTGTTTATCATTATCTTGACTAAGTTTCTCATTCTCAATCATCCATGATTAAAACTAGTCCATTAATGAAACCTTATTATTTGTTGACCATTATATGGAATAGTGGATATTAGATTTTCTTGGATAATCTCCCCACCCATTAAGATAATTATCCTTTGATTGTGGGAAGAGGTGAGATTTCTTTCAAGCATCAAAATTTGGCCAACTCTTGTCTTGGATTTCCTGGATGTCCTATCCCCGAAATCTCCTTCAACCAAACAAGAAAACATCCAGGTTTCATCAACACTCTTCTGGATGAGCAACAACGTCTTGCTTTTGATCTCATTGAGTTCAATTGTGATCCATAAAAATGTGTTTCTACTGGGTCCTCATTGAGTAACTTCTTAGTGAATTCTTTTCACAAAATATTGCCTTCGACCGGGTGTGTCAATACTTGGGGTCAGTTGTTGTGGTTTAAGTGCATCCAATAAAACAAAATTTCTTTTTCTGGATAATTCGGAATAGAGCGCTGCTTACGGATGATCTCATCAAGCACTCAGGTATTAATTTCGTGTCTAGATGTGCGTGCTATGCGGATCACTAAGACGAATGTTTGGTTCATCTATTATTTGATGGGGCTTGGGCTCGTGAGTTGTGGTCCGCTTTTGTGTCTTTAACTAGTATTTATTTTCTGGAGATGTAGAGTTCTTCCTTCCAAGATAGATGGTTCCATAGAGCTAGTGATGCATGGAAAGAGAATAAAGTGAGGGCTGTGGTTCTCGGGGGATTTAGTATAGTGGGTTTTTTTATTTTTTATTTTTTATTTAAAGGGATTGGTTGTTTTTTATTTTGAAAATTGGGTGTGTCTAGCGCCAATTCATTTGGTGGTAGACAGTTTTACCCTAGAGCGCCAATTCATTTAGAGCTCTGGGGTTTTGTTTCCAAATCCCATGCACCCATCCCCTTTATATATATATATATATATATATTTCTTATTTATTATAATTATAATTATAAAAAATATATTTATATTAAATATAATAACTAAAATAAATACAATAAATTTATAATAATATAAAATTATAATAATTAAATAATTACAATAATTAAATAACTATAAATATAAAAAATATATAAATATAATAATTGTATATTTATAATAATTATATATTAATAAATATAATAATTATATAATTTCAATAATTATTATAATTATATAATTGTAAATATATTAATTACATAATTATAATAAATATACAATTATAATGACGATAAATATATAATTATAAATATAATAAATATACACTAATAATTGTTATATAATTATTAAAAATATATAATTAAAAATATATTAAAAATATAGTTATAAATATATTAAATATATAATTATATATATAATAGTTATATTTCTTAATAATTATATAATTTTTATAATTATTTATAAATATATAATTTTTATAATTAAAATAAATATATAATTAGTGTAATTACATAATTATTATAAATATATAATTATTGTAGTTATATAAATATTATAATTATAAAATTATTGTAAATATATAATTATTGTAAATATATAATTATTATATATATATATAACTAATAAGGTTTATTTATTAAATGATATGATTATAATAATTATATCATTATGATAATTATATAATTATAAATATAATAAATATATAATTAAAAATATAAAAAATATATAGTTATAAATATAATAAATATATGATTATAGTAATTACATAATTATAATAAATATGTAATTATAAAAATTATGTAATATTTAATAAATTTTATTTATATAAAGATACATAATTTTTATAATGTTTATTTAAATATAAATTTAAAAATTTTAAATATAAGGTTTAATTATATATGATAATTTATAAATTCATAAATTTATATATAATTATTTAAATACATAAATAAACCATATTAAATATATATATACGTATATAAACCTTATTAAAATTTTCTACATATATATATATAAACCCTATTAAAATTATTTATATTTATTATATTTATTATAAAATATTATAATTATGTATTTATTATAATATTATAACTATGTATTAAATTTATAGTTATGTATTATAATACATAAAGAGAGAGTTATGTTTAGGATGGGCTCTCTCCCCCGCTTCAGCCTCTCCCAATGACCTAGATCGATGCCGCCGGATTCCCCTCCCCACTCTCTACCAGAGGGGGAGTTTTGCACTCGTTGTCTCATGGGAAGTAAGAATTATCGTATCCTTATCCTCCCTTTCCTAAAATTTCCATCACCCAAATGTTTCGGTTCTCTTCTGAGAGGCGCCTTAGTTGTCGCTGCTCCAAACTGAGATAAATTGTGTTGTGGATCTATGTATGTTTACCCTGGTGGATCTTTTTTTTCCTCATCGACCATCGGTGGAAGCATTTGCCTATGTCATATCAAAATCATGGGAACTTCATGAGCATCCGGTTGTTGGGTTACTCGATCGACGACATATCATGGTTCGGTTTGGCTCAAAGGATGATTTGTTCATCACTTGGTCCCGGTCTCCTAGAAGGTGCCGCAACTCTTCCTTTTATTTCTTCCGTTGGGATTTTGAATTTCATATGCAGCACGACCAGTCATCGATTGATACCTGGGTAATTATTCCTGGTCTCCCCATTTCATTTCAAAATCCTGTGATTCTCTGTGCTATTGGCAACATGATTGGAAGATTTCTTTTCTCTGATCAATGGACTGAGTCTGTGTCTCACCCAGTTTTCCCACACATATGTGTTGAGGTTGACGTTGTGAGACCCCCTGTGAGTTGTGTCTGGATTACTAATGAGAAAGAGTTCAGATGGATGCAAGAGGTAGTTTTTGAGTCAGGGATGATGGTTTGTGCGAACTGTAAACGTTTCAGGCACTTGGAGGTGGTTTTCCACAGGGGAGGGCTGGTTTCTCACTCACAAGGGACGGGTGAACACAGTGGGGATGGTTTTGGGGTGGAGGCTATTGTCAAGTCGACTCAAGTGGCTGTGAAGGATGGCCCGATGGATGTTGATGGGCATAACAATCCTGGAGTTTCATCTGGGCAAGGGGATCGCATGGACTCTGTGTACTCTGAAGGATTGCTGGTTGAAGAATAACCTTCTTGTCATACAAAGAAGGGGATGAGGCAGGTTCATTATGACGTGGTTCTGGACCTTGCAGGTGGTTTGAAGATAGTACAGGAACCTCTAAACCCATCCGTCCTGCATGTGTTGGACAGAATGAAAGATGATCTTGTAATTGATCATAGGTCTATGGATAGGACTAGTTCATTCAATCCGATCATCTCTGGGGGATCTTGGACTCTTTGGAGGGTGAGAAAGAGAATATGAGCAGTGGACCTAATAATGCAGACCGACCAAGGGAGGGTGCTGTCCTGAACGATGTAGTCAACAGTAGTGCATGTGCTGCTTAGGAGGGGTTTGTAAAGGAGTTATTTATAGAACATGGTTCAGCGAAGCAGGCTGTTGATGGGAGTGGTGTGTAGGAGCAATATCCAACTGAGTTGCAGCCCTAATCATGGAATGAGGGAGCTGATATTTAGCTGAGCAACCGTTTTTTTGGTTTGGATATGGATGATGTGGGGATGGACTGATATTTGGCTGTGGTAGTGGGTGGAAAAGCCTCAGAGGGGCAGAATGATGTGGACTCAGATGGTTCTGTTGTACAATTACAAGGGCAGGAGGATGGTGTTGAGGTTCCTGATCTTGACTCCACTGGAATTTGTCTGCAAGATTTGGGGAATGGGAAAGTTTCTAACACTAGGTATGTTTCATAAATCAATGCCGATGAAAGCACTTCACAGGAGGTTATTGCTGGTGATATCTTCATAAAGCAGGGGACAGATGTTGGCTACGCGCTTACGGGTAACTCACAGTGTCTTGATATTATTGATTCTAACTTCCAATCTCAGTAGGAACGGGGTGTGGAGGAGGGTTACTGTGTTTTTCACATTCCTGGACAATGGGTGGATTGTCTCGATAGTGACAATGAAAATGAAGGTGGCATGGTCCGGGCCTCCTACAATGATGTTGTCCAGGGTGGGAAAAGCAAGGTGTCTGGGAATGCGGATGTGATGACTACCCCACCACGAAGAAGGCCGAGGAGGGACTATTCTTATTTGCCGAAGCAAATGACTACCAAGTCCTCCATTGGGGGGGGGGAGGTTGGGCTGAGCAGTCTGCTAGCGAATTTCTCTCTTTGGAGAAGTTGAATCTCATAAGTAAGTACGCCAAGATTTTGTGCCATTACAACAGCTCAAAGTGGGAATCATCTACTGCAGATGACGTAATATATAATGGGTATGGTGATGGATCAGACTAATATGATGTGTACTTGTCATTTCACTTTGGTGTTCTTGTCTGTTGGATTTTCTTTTATTTAATAAATGGTCAGAGGATCGCCTCTGACTAAATTTACTGATAGTATAATACATAAATAAACCATATTAAATTTATTTATAAGTATAAATAATTTAATAAATATTCATTATTAAAATTATTTATATGTATTATAATATATTATAATTGTGTATTTATTAAATTTATAATCATGTATTTATTATAATATATTATAATTATGTATTTATTATAATATATTATGATATATTATAATTACATATTTATAATTACATATATATTATAATATATTACAATTATGTATTAATTAAATTTATAATTATGTATTTCTTATAATACTAAATTTATAATTAAGTATTTAAATACAAATAATTATATATACCATTATTATAATATTTATAATAATATATATAAAATTATTTATATTCAATAAGGTTTATTATAATAATTATAATATTATATATTTATAATTTTATATTTATAATTATATATTTATTTTAAATAAACCATATTTAATATAAATACATAATTATAAATTTAATATATATTATAATATTATAATAAATATATAATTCTAAATTTAACAAAAGCATTATTATAATATTTTATAATAAATATAATAAATATAAATAATTTTAATAGTGTTTATATATATATATATAAATTTATAAATAAATTTAATATGGTTTATTTATGTATTTAAATAATTATATATAAATTTATTAATAATTATATATAAATAAACCTTATATTGAAAATTTATAAATTTATACTTAAGTAAACATTATTAAAATTATTTATGTTTATATAAATAAGCTTTATTTAATATTATACAATTATTATAATTACAAAATTATTATAATTATGTAATTGCTATAGTCTTATATTTATTATATTTATAACAATATATTTATTATAATTTTAATTATATATTTATTATATTTATAATTATATAATTATTATAATGATATAATTATTATAATAATATCTTTATATAATATAAACCTATTAATTATATATATATGATAAGTATATATTTACAATAATTATATATTTACAATAATTATATAATTATAATAATTATATAACTACAATAATTCTATATTTATATTAATTATGTAATTACACTAATTATATATTTATTATAAATATAAAAAGTAGATAACTATTAATAATTATAACAATTATATAATTACTAATAATTATAAAAATTATATTTATAATTATATTTTTTTTATATTTATAATTATATATTTTTTATATTTATAATTATATATTTATTATAATTATATAATAATTATAACTGTATATTTATTAAATTTATAATTATATAATTATTGTAATTATATTTTTATATTTATTATAATAATATAATTATTATATTTACAATTATATAATTATTATAATTAATGTAATTATATATTTATTTTATTTATAATTATAAATTTCATTTAAATATACAATTATTATATTTATATATTTATTATATTTATATTTATTTAATTATTGTTATTATATAATTATTATAATTATTATATTTTTTATAGTTATAATTTTATTATAATTATATAATTTTTATAATTATAATAAACATTATTATAAATTTATTGTATTTATTTTAGTTATTATATTTATTACAAATATATTTATTATAATTATAGTTATAATAAATAATATATATATATATGGGAGGGGTTTGGTGGTGTTTAGAAACAAAAACCCAAGAGCGCCAAATAAATTGGCGCTCTAGGGTAAAAGTGTCTAGAGCCAAATGAATTGGCCCTAGACACACCCAGTTTCAAAATAAAAAACAAATAGACCTTTTAAATTAATGGAAAAAACCCCTTATCCTAAATCCCCATGTGGGTCTCTCAGCTGGCTGTTGGTGCATCTGGAAAGCTCAGAATAATGTTCGATTTGAACGCTTATCTTTCTTGTGCAGGACACTCGTTATCAGAACCCACACCCTTCTGGTCGACCTAGTTCATCTCAAAAAAAGGTAGCCGGATGCACCTTCCATCAGCTCGCTCGCGTCTTGTTGTTCCTTTTCACTATTGAGTACTCATCCTCACCATGTCCAATGGGTAATATGGATTCCCCACATCTCAATCATTAAAATGAATATGTATGGCTCTGGCCTATCTGATTTTACAAGGGGAGGAAGGGTGGTTAGGGACCCTCAAGGAGCTATTATTTTTTCCTGTACTTCTTTCTTTGGATGAGGAGACTCTTCAAGTCGAGGCTAGGGCATGGAATACTTGTCTCCTCCTCTGCAAAAAAGCTAGCATCATCCTGGAGGCAGTTGAAACGGATTCCATAATATTGTACCAGTACCTTCTGTGTTAAGGTATTTCTCCTTGGCCTATTTAAGACACCATTAGGTGATGTAGGGCGCTAATTAATAGTCAGATATACATCTGTCACACTTGGAAAGATGGTAATAATGAAGAAGACTTTCTTGCATCCATGGAGGATTAGAGACTTAAGGTTTCATGACTTTCCAACACCCAGGACCTACCATCAGAAGAGACCAAACCTGTGAGAGGGGACACACTCAGATTTCATTATTTCAGTCCACCATAATCCTTTTCAATTATCCTATATTTTCTTTCCTCTTGTCATTTTTTTCTTTTAGACACTTGTAGAAAATTAAATAATTATTATAATGATTATGATAAAATAACTTTACCCATCCTTTGTTAAATTCCCAATCATGGGAGGATCCTCCAACTAATCCAAAGAGATTTCCTGACCAAAGATTCATATTATGGTTTACTAAATTAATAATATCTTGAGAACATGGTAAAGAATTTACATTTTAAAAAATTAAATTATTTATTGGGAAAAGCACAACTGAGAATAAAAAATCTAATGGTACTAGAAAAATTAAAAAATATCACTAAATGTGAACATACCAGTTTCGGTCTCATTGATAATATTCATTTCATTATTTAACTATCCACTATGGAATAAATTATAGTTTTATATTTGTTATTTAATAAAAAATATATTCTTCTAAAACATCTGATGACACTTAATGAAAATTCTTGAAGATGTTATTTAATAATTATTAGTTGAAATGAATTTATTATAAATATCACATAATAGAAAATAAAATTCCTTTAGTGTATAAAATATCCTTCAATATCCCTCTTGAATTAAATAATTCCATAATTTATGCACATCTCATCGTATCCCATATCACATATAACATCTTTTGAATTATTACATTATACTCTTTTTTAAATATGTTTTTGAAAAACAATTATTATTTTAAATAGAATAATTTTTGAAAAAATTATCCTCATGAACACAATGTGTGATCTTGTGGTATTTGTTAGTATTAATAATTATAATTAATTCCTAATACATAATCGCAAGTATGGAGTTCCCTCTACAGAAGTGTATGTGAATCTACGAATATGTAATTTGATATCCATTAAAAATGTTTATTTTTATTTAAATTTATATAAGATATACCTCATACCTCATACATAATAATAAAATATTATTTTCTAATACATTTTGAATGACTATAAGAAATCAATCTTATGAATATCATGTAGGGAAACTCATCAATTCTAGACTCTCTAGAAAAAATTGGTCATGAATAACATATACTTCTCTTTTCTATAAAGTAAATGAATATATCTCATGGAATTAATCTAATCAGATGAGTAAAACACATGATACTCAACTTAGTATATTTATACACTTATATAGAATTTCTATTTTATGCGTTATATATCATACCAACCATATAAGAGAAAAAATAACATCATAGATAAGAAAACCCAACCACAAGATAATTATCATACCAAACCACACCTCAATTATCTCAATGGTATCAACCTCATGTATAGATAATTATGTTGAAACATTCCCCACAAGAATACCGATGATGTTAGGTTTGTCATTCATTATGGTATAATCAGTGCGTCAATCTATATCACAAACAACACTTATGTATCATCAATGAATTATGTATCTCTATGTGATCCCCTAATCACATTGATCTTAACATATCATCACAACCCATACATTTCCATGAGGACCATAGACTAGGGAAAATATAGATATTTATCTATATAGGTTTAATTATAATTCCTCTCTAATGATATATGAAATATAAATAGATAATTGATATTGCATAATTATGTTTTTATAACAGGATACATTTATGTAATATTAATATTTTTAATAAAATACTAAAAAACCCAGATACACAAGATTTGTTCTAAAAATCATAGTTTTGATAGACCTTAAATAACCCTATATTTTGTTGATTTCATTAGATTTATAAAAACATTTCATTTCTCATTGTAAGAATAGTTATATCATAATAAACCCATATAAAAAATTAACCAATATACCAAACTTTTTATAAAGAAAAAATCAATGAAAAAAGAATATTTTTACAATAGTTATATAATGATTGTAAATCATTTAAGTCAACACTCAAAAACTCTATAAAACAACATTATTATTTAATATCTTTTATTATGAGTTATTTAAACATTTGTTGTTTTTAAAAATAAATATAGCTTATAAATTTTATAATTATTTATGAAATATGTTCTTTTTTAGATCAATAATAGTGTGAAATAATTTCATTCTTATTTTAAGATCACATGTCATAAATTATTTATAGGTTCGTATGATATATTCTTATTGAAATTTTATTTGGATGAATCCAATATCTCTAATACCAACATTTAACAATTTTTTTTAGGAAATTAGAAAATTATTTATTCTTATTATTAACTCTCAATGGTCTCTAAAAAAATTATATATCAGACATATTTTTAAAGACATACAAACACTTTGGGTAGAAAAATCATAATTCATATTATTATATCTCATTCAATTTTTTTAAGGCTGGAGCCTAAAATGTGAATTAAAGTATGGAATATTTTAACATTTTATATTTTGGATAATGTATATGATAATCATAAAAGTAATGTATCCATATATTTATTATTCAAATATATTATAGACTGGATAATAAGAATATGAACTATTTTATTCCATAAAAGTTTCATTTTATTTAATAAAAAATATTTTTTTTATTTATAAATATTTATCTTATCTGATATGAGGTTTTGAAATAAATGAACACATGTTCATCATTCCTATCAAGTTCAATACAATTATAATACTTTGATGTAGTGGCCCAATTTTTCTCCTTACCTATTAAATATTTACTTCTTTTATAAACCATTCTACACTTTTATACTCCTAAACATATGCCCAAATTTATTATATTATACAGTTGGTATCACATACCACTAAAGAGTGAATATTATTTTTTTATAACAAAAACACCTAATGCATACAATTTAATATGTTTATTAAAATCCTCTGATTATTCTAATAAGTTCCCCTTGAAATTTACCAACAATACATAAAGTGAAAATTTCCATTCAATAATTAATCCCTCTTATAATTTTATAGAAGTAGGTATAATCTCTCTATAACGTTTTTTATTACACCTTTGGATAAAATGTTTATACTTTCAGTTTTTACAACCATCTTGGCACTAGATCTTGGACCTCCAATTTCCCTCTCAGTTCCCCACAACATATTTACAAGATAAGGTAATGTTTTATTATATTATTTCATTTTTTGAATTCATGAAAAATTAGGGAAATATATTTAAAAATTTATTAAGGATAAAATTCAAAGCCTGGTCTGCCGAGGCAGAGAACCTAGCATTTAAAAATATTAATTCAATGTTTTTAAATTTTTATACACTTTTATTTTCTTTTGCACTTATACTAAAATTTAATAAAGTTATCAAATTTAATTGAGTATTGTTTTATTTTTTGTTTGAAACTAAGAGGATAGTAGGTCGACTCATCTTTTGTAGTGTCTTATTATTTAGTTCATGAACTTCTTATAAAATTTATAATAACAATACTCGTTACCCATGATACTAACGAAGTTGAATGAGACCATCTGTTCATTTGGAACTTGTATGAGAGATTCACCTTACATATATATTAGAGGATCTCCATATTCTACCATATTGATTAATTATTATATGGTTTAATGTCCTAAACCTAGTAACTATGAAATTTATGATAATCTAGGGAGTAAGTAGGTTTTGTAATTTCAAGATTCATACCATGATAAATGATTCCTAAATATCCCTTTTAATGGAATCACAACCCACATAGTTCAGCTCTATTTTATCAGACAAGATATAGTTTTAATCACCTGTTACAAAGACTATTATGATGCCATGAAAAGTCATGAAACCATAAAAAGAAAATAAATCAATTTGGAATAAGTTTTCAATTACATCTTTGATATCATTCAAATCAATTTTTATTAATAGAGAGATCATTCTATAATGTGAAAGATAGATGGTAATTTCATCGTGATCCAGATCCTCAGGGACAGTGAGTACATTTTCTCGTGCACCAGATCAAGCATTAATAAAGAATGGAATATAATATAACATTATATAAAAACAATATTTGTGCCATATACTCCCATACATGATAGATATGTGTAATTATTTCCACCTTTTTAATGGTATAGTGAATATTGTTTTACTTAATCACTACTTCCGAATCTCCTTTGATTCTTAATCATGATATTTCTATTTTCATGTAGAACTTTAGGCCTATGATGAGGTCTTGGTATCCCACCATGATATTGGTACAATATTAATAGAGGTGGAAAGAGTAGTATAGAAGTGACTTAGTTGTAAAAAATAATAAAATCTCTAGCCTAACCCATTTGACCATTGGACCATCCATCATTTACTCGAAAAAAATTTCGAAAGTGAAATTGAAGTATATTTACCATGTTTTGGAGGGATCATGGATAGAAGATGATTCTATTTGAATGTTTTTTTGACAAATAATAATTCTTCTAGGGTGGGGTGTACTTCTTGGAAGTAAACTATTGCTTTTTAAATTATTTAATTTTGAGAAAATGTTTGTGTCAAGTTACTGTAAAATGAAAACCCACCTCAATTGTTGTTCCACCAACCAAGATATACACGATTTATTTGAGAATATCTTTATGGGTAACCCATTAGACTTGGGGGTGTTTAAGATAATAACACATTTTTATTATAACAGTTATTAATAAGAGAAGGTTCTTTTTTATACCAAGTCTTAGATTCAAACATAGTTTTCCTATGATATAATAAACTATTGTTTTTTTCTTATATCATTCTACTTAGCATGGAGGGTACTGAGAGATCACTCCATTATCACCACAAAAAGTATAATATATTTTCCTTCAAAATCCCACATAAATTATTGAGGTTTTTGAAGGTATTTCAGGATGTCAATAAATTATCTTTGATAATAATAATCCTATTGATATGTTAATTCATTATTTAAAAATTTCATGAAGGGAAAAATAGTTACCAATAATGTTTGTGATAAAATTATCAATGTAGGAAAATAACATTTGGGGACCTATAATTTCTCATGACTTTAGTGCTACTTGACTAATAGATCATGAAAATAAAACACCATCATCTTCCCCAAGATGGATTTCAAAATGCTGTAATGGAATGATACTATGTATTCTGAATATTATTTAAATTAATGGGAATCTCCAGAAATCAATATACCACTTTGGTTACCGAAATATATTTAGCTTCCTTGTCCTTTTGAATAATTATTATCAAATTATAGCTTATCTACCCTTCCATGAATTAGAGGCACTAAAAACACGAAATCATATTAATATGAAGTTTTATGATTGGGACATGGACTTAATCCTGTAGATAATGTTGATTAAGATATTTTAAATCAATGAAAAAATATATTTTATTATTTTCTCCTTAATATGAGGAGTTAAGGAGAAACAAATTGGACATTATACCTCCATGATGATGTTTTCCATTATCAATATATCAACATAATCTTTTATATTGGAAACTTGAGTCTGATGCATTTTCTCACTAATTAGTTGTATCTATATTGGTTTTCTAATAGACGAAATAGGTAAAATACTAATTGGGAGTCTAACCAAATAATTTTAATTTTCTATTCAATTAAATCCCATTTTTTGAGTAGTTGGATGTATTTATAATATTGTTTTTGATACATGGAAACACAAATTAGTATGGGTTATTTTCTATCCTTAGTATACAAATTGAATTTCTTGATTTCATGGATAGTGGTGTACAAAACCTCCTTAATGTCTAGTAGATCATCTTTGATATCTTCCACTTCATTATTATAATGATAGAAAGACAACCCAACTCCTTGAGATTTAGGATACGGTATAGAAGTGTTTCCATTCCTATCAAGATCATAATTATCTGTTGAGTTAAAAGGAGTTTAGGTATATTTTATACCATATGAATAGAGGTGACGATTTAAAAGACTATTATCTTTCATTGATTTTATCATTTCCATCTTTACAAATAGTTTTAAACACATTGACTAAATTTTTAGGATGTTTGCATACATTTGAAAATGCTCAGATTAGAGGTTGATATTCATGGATTGTCTCGCATTCCCTTTCTATATCTATAGAGGATACTCTACAAAAACATCTCCATTAACATTATAGAAGTGGATGGTGTATATTAATGAGTAATTCAACCTCTTGAATCCCATGATCGGTAATTTTCAGTTTTATTCAATCGATATTGAGAAAAAAAATTGTAAACCCCACCCTACGGACTAATTGGGGAATTCTATAAACATTTATAGGTATTATTTTTGTATTTTATCATTCACTAATGGTTTTTTACAATAATGATATATAATTATTTGTTAATGTATTGAGATTCACAAAATTCAAAAGTATTTTTTTCACTTTAGGGTACCCAAAACTACCTATCAAAAGAGGACTTTAGATATTGGTGTTCGGAAGAGGGAACTACTACAGGAATTTGGTGTTAGGGTTTTCATAGTAAGGAAAAAATGATATATTTTGGCATACTAACATGAAATTATAATTAGATATGAATCCTCTGAACTAGGTTATAAACATGATCTTTCAATGAATATTTTACTCACTTATATCATACCCCTGGATTTCTAATTTAAAATTGACCAAATTAGCTACCTGATATGTCAAATGGAGAGTTAGATATGTTATGATATTGATTCTGGATTCATTTTATATAAAGGATTTTAGAATATATATATCCTAAATATTATAATAATCATTCAAGGGAAATAAATTCCCATGTATATTAGATTATTTATCCTCTGTGTAAAACTGATGTCTGTTTGGAATTTAGTGGATCCCAATTTAGCTAGATATGCCTTAGTAGTATCTACTTTAGTATAAAATATTTGAGGTTTTGAGAGAGACTCATTAAGTGATTAAATGAAATCTTTAGGGATGTGAAGGGTAGCCATAATTAATTTTCTAATAGATATTATGGAAATATTCTTCATGACATCATATTTTAGATCCATATTTATGTGTCTTTTACTATTTCAATTTTCCCTAGAATGGGATTTAGGTAAGTGTTTTTTTGTGTTTATGAAAGCATATCTTGGTTAGAATTAGAGGGGGAAATTTCTCTTATAATGTTTTAATCAACTTAAACTTCCAATATCCTAAGATGACATAGATGTGCTTCTATCTATTAAACAATAAAACTATATGATTTGTTTATAACGAGCACTAGAATAAATAGTATAAACATGATGTTCTAGTTGAAAACAATAATGTTATTATATTTTTCATTTTGATACATGTAAAATTTTAATCGGAATGATAATCAAATTTAGGAATCTACATTTATATTTCCTTCCTTGACCCCTATAGAATCCTCCAAAACTACGAGTAAGAAATTATGGGTTTATAAGAGTCTTCCTCTTCGAGAAAATGGTTTATTATGAGGAAGAAATAGATATAATAATATTTGTTTCTTCATTGGATAAAAATTCCAACTTATAGGGTGATACATTTCCTAATAATGAAAGAGGAAAGAAATCCAAGAGAGTTTGAATCAACTTGGGTACTTTTAGGAGATCCACTTTATATGATGTATTTTTTTATGGTGATTGCATGAACTTTTAGAATGTTGGGAATATGAGGATGCATAT
Source organism: Viscum album (assembly GCA_963277665.1). Classification (NCBI taxonomy): domain Eukaryota; kingdom Viridiplantae; phylum Streptophyta; class Magnoliopsida; order Santalales; family Viscaceae; genus Viscum; species Viscum album. The sequence continues at coordinate 1,907,135,704 of OY728158.1, forward strand.
GTATATTTGAAAAGGGAATTAGGGTAAAAACGGATGATCCATTCATCCCCTAATGATTATATGTTTGTTTTTTACTGATTTATAATTCATCCACTAATCAAACATCTATACATTCCTATTTTAGACTTCCTTATATTTCTCCATCTTATTCAGAAAAATAGTAGAGAAATAAGTTAATTGACATAGGGGTTTGAAAAATTTTACTCACCCATTATTTATCATCTTCTAGATAAAATACATAAATATAATTTATTATTTAATGATATTACCTAAGATATAATGTAAATGGAAGTAATTGGGGTGATCATTTAACCTCATATAATTGAGCCATTTAGTCTCCCATAATTTAAAATGTTTTACTCTAAATCCATAATGACAAACCTTATGGGTCATCCTTTTCGAAGTAATATAATTTATTCTTCATATTATAAAATATTTATAAATTCTACTAATTATTTTTATCCTTTCTAGGGAATTTTTGTTGTTTCTTAGGGGTAGTCAGAATAATATATTTGGTAGGCTCAAAATAAAATGTTAGCCTCTGTGCTAGTTTAAGAGTAATAGTCATAAGTTATTACTTTCTATTATTCTATCCATTCATTGAAAATATCTCCTAGGATTTAAATATGGATATATTCATTCAAATTATACTCTTATTTAGTTATCAGGGGAAATAAATATTTCTATGTTTCCGGGAACCTGACGAATCTTGTAATACAAAAGTGGATTAAGCAATAACATGAACCTCCAATCCATTATAAATAAATATAATAATATTGGTACATTGAAACATATAATTTCTCTAATAAACCTTTAATATATTCCACACTAACTCATTTTGAATAATATGCTCATAATTGATCAATATATATTCCAAGTCCTTGATGTTCCCCTATATATTAATCTTCCATTCAGTGAATGCATGGAGAAAGATATAATCATGGGTATCAATCCAGGTTTTTTTGCATAATTGATGTTAAATTAAGATCTATTAGAATTTATCCTTTCAAAATATTCCAATAGGGCCATGATCATTATATTCACTTTCATCACCTCCTCATTAGAATAGAGGATTAAATTTGTGTCTCCATCAGTTACACCATGTTTGATAGGTACCATGTTAATAATAAGTTATCCCATTTTAACATCAATCTAAACATATTAAGGTTCTAAAATAATATTGGTGTGAATCATAGTGTCACTTCGTCCTTCATAATTTCTTAATATTATACCTACTAATTCTGGAAGAATTTTAATCATAATATTCCTTTTCCTCCTCTAATTTCTTTACATCCTTAGGAAATTAACCTTACCCCTAACTAAGTGGTCATTAGTTTTCATAAATTAGTGTAATCATCATGTTTCCTACTTTTCCATCCTTTGTTAACTAGGTACCCCCATGTAAAAGATAACATTATACCCATTCATCATGAATAAATCCTTTGATAACCTATCCTACCCATATCCAATGGAAATGTGAGGATATGTATTAGTCCCTTGGAATTCATCAGAGGAACCTTCAGGTTTCTATCATAGTAGTTATAAAGGCATAACTCTATAGTAATTGGATCTATAATGTTTCTTCTTTCATTAGGGTATTTTAGGAATCCGTCCATCTGGATCATCAGTTATTTTGTGTTATTCATTTAATTTAGTGAAACAGTTTAGAAGGTATAATCCTAAGGAATTTGATTGTGATATCGGTCACCTACCAAGGTTTTAATCCATGATAATATTTTCAGTTCCAAAACATATTGATTATTATTAAGAATTTATATCATTTATGTAATTTAATAAAGTAACTCCAAGCTGTAAAACATTTTGATCTAAAATAAGTTTTTCACCTAAAGAGTCTTAGAGTACATGGGAACATTGTGTTGAACACCCTGAATAATAAGAGATTTCATATTACAAGTAAGAAATTTTTTTACACACTTTTAGATGGGTTCTACCCAGTCATAGTGATTTTGAATATGATAACACACCAACAATAAAACATGGAGGAATTATCATCCCATTTAATAACCTCCCCAATCATATTGGATTAGATTACCTCACCAATTGTGGGGTTTACAAAAGAAATAGGGTCAATATACAATCATAAGTTCCTCCCTTCATGAAAATACCTATTCACAACTATACTAGCATTAACTAATATAGTTTTAATCAAAGGAACTTAATGAAGATCATTTTATTGATACACTATTTAGATGAAATATTGAAATATTCACTCCGTGATTCAAACATAGCTGCTTGGTAACATGATAATCCTTATCTAAATACTGTCCAAATAATCTCAAATAATAGTTCAAACATGTCAAATTCCATGAAAATGTGTGGAATAATGGGGTGGAACATGGATATGGAAATTCTATCAAATCATAATAGTTTAACTTCTAAACATTTTATAATTCAACTAATGGTTGGACATTTCGAAGGGAGAGGCAGTTTCAGTAAGATTCCTGAAATCTCTATAGATAGTAGGGGGTCATTATATATAAATAAATAAAAATAAAAGTAATCATACAATCTAAATAATGATAAATTAGGCCCATAGATAGACCAATGTTCCAGAGACTAGGTATATATGAGTTCATATTCAATAATGAATCAATGAAAACAAGGCAGTGAGTTAGCTGGCCAAAACATTCACATTGATTTAGACACCAATAAATGATGAAATAATTATCAATTTATCCTCTAATAGATGCCTTGAGACAAAATGAAGAACCAATGATATGTTAATCATGCCGTGATACTAAAATAAATCTATTAGTGATAAGGGGGGATTTGTGAAGGATATAGAGCTCATAATGGATTATTATAACCATTATTCAATTATAAAATGTTCTTATAATCTGGTAAAATATTTTAGAGGAAAAATAAATATTTTCATCTCATCTCATAGATTCCATGTATAATTCTCTATCAGTTATTCTTGAAGAAAATACATGTTTATAGAGTAAGTGTATTTTTTCCGTTAATCGATAATATATATAACCATATAATTTTTTTGATATATTTAATTTAAGAGATCAATAAGTGTTGTATTACTCAGTGTAAAATTGAACCGATAGAGGATATTTCATTATAGATTCTCTTAGAAAAATTGTAATCTAGTCCCTATTTTCTTAAACCTCACAAACATAGGTCCTTCCGAAGTCATCATGAATAATTCATGATTCACTACTCTTTAATACTCATGTATTCTAATTATAGGTCTTTATCGATATAAGAAATTTGAAAGATTATTTTTTGCGTCCCACATTCCATTAATGGTTTGGGAAAGTGGGATTTATAATGTTTTTTAAGCAGAATTCAGGTCCACCCACACTGGATATTGCTCCTCTGCTGATATACTAACATGAATCATATTTACATTACATAAATTTATGATGTAATTAAATATACACAATTTTACTATACTACAACAGTAGATTTTTTTGAGAAGAATAGTATGGTCAATCATTATATGTTTATCCTATATATACATGTTGTTTGTAAAAATATTAGGACGACATATGAAAAATTACATGAACTTATGGAAATTGTATTCCCCATTGAAGGGAATTCATGATTACTAACTGGTTTTGAAATTTGGTAGATGGGTCGATTGAATATTAGGTTCTGTGTATGGATCTACATTGATATTTTCTATAACGTCCTGGGATTTTGGAAGGGGTAAAAAACCTCTCCCAGTTTGAATTTTTATAATTTGTGGGTTTACTAAATTATTTTTCAATCATTGATACTTAATTAAGAGTTTTTCTGTCAACAAAATATATTGTGTCTGGATGAGTTTAAAGATTCAGACTAATAATTGTGTTTTTAGAAGGGTTTTGGGTGCATCGGAGGCCAAAAAGCCAATTTTTGAAGTGGCAGGTCAGAGCGCACAATATGGGGTAAACTGTGAATCCTCTCCTAGAAAACCAAGCAAACCTATTTCATCCATGAGCATGTTTTGGGAAATGGAATAGGGAAATATTATATTATATGTGTGAACCTTTTTATTTCTTTAAAATGTATTTCACATGTATTGCGTAATTTTTTCAAAAATCATGTGCAAGCCGCACGAGTAGTTCTACTAAGGTAGTACCTCATCACTATAGCACACATGATTTGTGAACAGTTTGGAAAATAGTTCGAGATAACAATGCTGCCTTCAAAAAGTGTGAAAAGTCAATTTTTACACTCCCTTCTATTTCTTTCTTCCTCCTTTTTCTTCTATAGTTCTTGTAAAACAAGAGGGATATCTCCCCTTTACTCATTGCAAATAATTGATCCCCATACATTATTTGAGATCCATTTCATCTTCCTTCAGTTGCATTAGAACCATATCAGAAAGTATCCCCTCACCCACACATCCCCATTAATTTTATCTCCCCTCATAGATTATTAAATCTGTTTGAAGCATTTTTCTTTATTTTTACGGTGTTCAATGGAAGTTTCAATTTCTTCCAAATCAATTTGAGTTAGAGAATAATATCAAATATGAATACCTATATGACTCCAAGGTAGGCAGTGCATACCTTTCATTATGTTTTATATTTTTTTTGGGTGGCCTGACTATTAGGGCGCCATTGGGTAGTTGAGATAGATCCATTTTAATTTGGATTCTATATGTAAAATTGATTTCATGAACTTATATGATGCCATTGGGCTTTCTCAAACCATATTCACTTGTGCGAGGTCAGATTAGAGGCTGTTGACCACCTTGGAAATTATGATGGGGTGTGTTTCTTTATTTGAATTTAATTTTTTATTTGATTTGAAGTGAATTATCTATATAAAATACAAGAATTGCAGACATGATATCCATGGGATCAGGATAGAACCGAAATAATGATTGAGATGGCTTAGGCAATATATGTTGAGGCAATGTGATCATTGGGATGGGCTTGGACTGAGTTACTTGGGTGATTTGATCATAGATTGGGCATCATGGTCATCATTATTAGTTGGAAAATCCATAACGATGAGAAAATACCTTGTGAAATTTGATGGAATAGCCATTGGATTTTGCCAAATTGGTCTTGGGGAAATAAGGTGATGAGGTTGGTGTGACTTAGGTACTAAATTCTAGGTTACCACTTAACTGTGATGTCCAAAGTGCAGATTAGAGTCATGCGAACATAGGATGACTAAATGATAAGGTTATTTTTCCTAGTCGGGTGGGAAGAGACTACCCTGTAGTGCATATTAGGTAATTGGTTTGGGAGTTCTTGCTAAAGAAATCCATGAGGAAAGCAAAGAGCCTTCAGATAATAGACTTGAGGGTATTTTTTTGAGGTTGAGGATCAATGTATTTAGTCCATTAGGCCTAAAATATTTTTGGGGAATGTAGATGATCATTCCTTGAGATATTCTACTTTCATACAATGGTGAATTTTTTTGAGGACATATATCATTGTGCCTCTCGATGACTCACATCATGCTGATGGGTGATTTTGAGCAGGGGTCTAAGGGACAAAGGTTCTATTTTCATGCACATTCCTTCAAGACATAAATGAATTTATCTAGGCATGAAGTGTCAAATGGAATGGGGTTCCAGTGACATTAGAGGTGATACATGAGTGTTCACCTAGTCTATTTGACATTTGAGGTTAACTGGGCCATGAGACAAGGATCCTCTCCTCTTAAGTGATTCTAGTGTTTGATGAAGCATGTAACAACTTCCTGGTGGCTATTGAGAAACAAGTAATCTTGTGTTTATTTAAATATGCATGATTTTTTTCCTTTATTTAATTTTTTATTTCATACGTACTTAAAAAAAGATGTTGTGTATGCACATGTGGGTGGTATCCTACTGGGACTTGTTCTCACATCCTACATGGTCCCTTAGGGACGTGTGAAGAATTTATGATCTTGAATTCAGGTAATGGTCCAGGATCATGAGTTAGATATAAGATATTTTTTAGAATGGGATGTTAGAAATTGACCTTGAGGTATAATCTTAGTCAATGATTCCTAATTTATTTTATATTTCTATTTCATCATGCATATATGTATTTACATACTGTGGTCATCCATTGGTGACCCCTTATAAATATTTTACTATATGACTTGTATTGGATGCATGTTTTTTTAGTATCAACAATGAAAATGTTGATGTTTATTTTTATTTCTGCTACAATTTTTAGATACTAATTCCCCTATTTGATGATATTTATTGTGTTTATTCCATGGGAAGGTCTCATTCAAGTCTACTGAGTATTTTTTTAAATTTATTTTTATGAATACATATATCTATTTAGACCATTATTCTATCATCACATGAGGGTATAGTCTCTCCAATATCACCCTTTCATACCCTCACTCCTAGACTAAAGACTTTGTTGTATGGGGAGGTGTTCCGATGACCGATGGGTCAGGGCACGAATGTACTATTTTGGTGGCTAATCTTGTTGGGGAGCTAAAAGTGGCATCAGAGTAGTTCAGGAATGGGAATTAGTAGTGGTGGTAGGCTTTCAATTAATGATATCAATTGATTTTTTGACGTACTATCAGGTTAAGGAAGACTGAAGATTATGATACTATCAGAACTAGGTTTATAGCTCATTCTTGGGTGTCTACAGCCCTATGCATGGGTTACAAACCAAGTTCTTAGGGGTGGGAATTGATGTTATATTTTTCTATCTTTACAATTTATATGATTTCCCCCGTGGGTGGATTATATGGTACATGAATTGTTAATTTTTATGATATATGATCAATAGGCTGGTATGACAAGGTATTAGATATTGGAACCTTGGCCCGACAAGGCAAGGTGTGTTTGTTATGCATGTTTATGATTTTTCGTAGGCACATGATTGTATGTTTGAATTCAAAATTCTTGTTCCATGACTTGAAATGGATTGTCAAATGTTATATACCATGATATAAAACTGATTATGATATGTGATATAAGATTAGATATTCTATGAGCAGGCATGTACTGTGAAATTGGGTGATGTTAATCACTAGTTTGGGTGACTTGGTGGTTAGATTTTGGTTCCATGGTTTATCAGGAGGGTTTTGGTCCGGTGCATGTCTGATACTTAGATCTTGTATGGGAATATAAGGAGGAAAATAGTTCAGTATTCCATGCGGCATGGTTGTAGGGGGGGTAAGGTTAATAAGTTCACAGTACCTATTACCTATTTCTTTATCGGTGATATTTTTATATATCATATTAGAAATGTATGAACATGTAATGGTATTCTACATGTTTCCACAAAGATAGCTCAAATAGAGATTCATGTGGGAAATTATAGGGTGATACTAGTGTAGGAGAATGTTGAGATCCCTGAGGGTTAGGCATAGTTTGTAAAGGCTCATGATTAGGCATAGGTTCAGGTTCAGGCAGGGCAGCCACCATATTAGACCGATTTTGATCCATCTATTGATGAGAAGTTTTTAGAGATCATGGTATGTGTTATCTAGGGGTTCACCGTGGATTCCAAGGAGTAGATCCGTCGATGGAATATCTAACATGAGAGTTCTAATTGTATCACCCGGTGCTTTTCCAAAGTGAGGGTATTTCATAGGTGGGTAAGAATTGGATTGAGTTACTCCAGATTATTATTGAGAAGATAGAGATGCCTCCACGATGGAGGGTGAATCTTGAAACCTATATGGTTAGAGGTCCTACTTAAAGCTAGTGGGACATGTAAGTGTGGGAAGGAAAACATGACAGACTGACTTAGAAGAAAATTGAGCCCAGGATCATCAAGTACTTTTTACCAGAGACACTGAGGGAAGAGTGATATTGGGAGTTCATAACCTATCATTAGGGAGACATGCCCGTCCTGAACTATGAAGTGATGTTTATCAAATTTAATCACTTTGAACCCGATATGGAGAGCAATGACACCTCAAGGGTGAGTCATTTCAAAGAGGGTTTTGACACAACATTCAGGAGCAGGTGAACATATTTAGGTTTTCATCATTCTTATTGGGGGTGAATCAGGAAATCAAAGATGGAGTAAAATTGATTGATAAGTCTTACTTGAGGTGAGTGATGAAATTAGTTGATTATAGTTGCGATGATTTAGATGGAAGGAAGTAAGGCCGAGATGAGTTCTAGTAGGGAAGTCATGCTAAGGACTCAAGAAGACCACCTCACAATGTTTCGTTGATAGTGTGATTCCATTGTGGTCATCAATGAAATTTATAGACTTAGTGTGAGTGGAATACAAAAGAGTGCTAGGCAAGTGGAATATCAGTCATCCCAATAAGATATATATGGAACCTTATCAAAAAACTGCTAGTCATATAAAGAGGTAGAATCAGGATTCAAAGGACATAACAGGAGTAGTAAAAAGATATTTTAGATAAGTTTCATTTTCATGTGGAGGTCGTGGTAGAGAGTGTGATACCAAACAATAAGGTTAGTATCTGATGGCTAGTGTACCACCAATGGGAGGCTATGATTTAGGAAGTCAGGTGTCAAGACATGTACATGTTGTGGAGCTACAAGGTGATGAGTAGACTATTGAGCCAATGATAGTAAAAGGAACATTGTGGGAATAATTTTGTTTTCTATTTTTTTAATTAGACTTTTGGGGAATTTCTATTTTGAGTCTATGAGGTGCATGAGTTGTCTTTATGGACAAAACAGACACAAGTTAGTGAGTTCACAACATATTAAATGCATTATATTTATATAATTATATGAGGTGCATGGAAATGAGACTTATACGTGATAATAAATTATGTGTGTTTATTGAGGTGCATAGGAATCAGGGCATCAATGAGATGTGGGTTATCTGAGATACATAAGAATATGGGCATCAGTATGATATAGAACCTAAATGAGGTGAATAGAACCAATATTGTATTGATAATCTGATGAGATATGATATCTTTTTGGTGCCACGTGTGACATGGGCCTAAGGATGGAACTGATGCAGTGTGAAATTAAGATGGGCTTCGAGTATGTCACAGGATAACCTAATGATGTATAAGAGTGATGATGCATCACTGCTGGACTTTTGAGTACTGGAATGGTCGAGGGACTATTTGGATGATTTGGGTTTTGTGACAGGGGTAGGTCACTCCTATGGTAGGGATCCTCTGTGAGGTAGTTGACATGTGACATTGAGACCAAGGTAGTCTAGGTTAATGTGAATGGTATTAGTATGTTCCGTTCCATGTTTAGGATTTTTTGATAGATTTGGTGTTAGCTATGTTAAGGTGGAGATATTGTAACATCCCATGTTTTTGGAATGGGTCAAAAACCTATTTCTTTTTGAATTATTGGAATTGGTGGGTAGGAAAATTTCTTTTTCAATCATAGGAACCCAATATGGGGTTTCCCATCAACCTGATTGTTTTTTTGATGGTCTTATATGTTTATTAGATTCTTTGAATGTGTATAATGGTTTCAGGTGTGTTAGAGGCCCAAATGCGTCTTTTTGAAGTTATAGGTCTGGGTGCATAGTTTGCTGTAAACTGTCGGGTCTCTCACAGAAAACAATGAAACCCCATTTTTTAGTTGTTCATGGTTTGGGAAACCATACAGGGAAAAGAAGAAGGCCATGCATGAACCTAAACATCATTATTGGGGTATTTTGTTTATCTTGGTTATGGTTTTGGACAAATGTGCGCAAAATGCACGGGTAGTCCCACTTAAGATGTACCTAAAAACTGTACCATACTAGGTTTGGAAAACCCTAAAAGATAACCATGAGACCTTTGAAAAGTGTGAAAATTCATCTTTTCCCTCCCCTCTTATTTCTTTCTTCCCCATCATTTTCATCTGTAGGTTTCTCACAACAAGGGGGAGCACTCCCCATTCCTCTTTTGCTTGGAATTGTTCCTCATCCATTGTCTGAGCTACATTTCATCTTCCATCAGTTGTGTTAGAACATTATTAGTAAGGCTCTCCTCACCTAGGCTTCTACATTCCATTTCTCTCACCTCACAGAGTGAAAAATCTATTTGAAAAATTTTCCCTTATTTTCAGGGTGTTTGACATAAATAGATATTTATTCCATATATATTTGATTTATAGGATAATATCAGACGTGAATTGGTCTATGAATCCATGATAGGTGGTGAAAACCATTATTAATCTTTTCAAGGATGTTTAGGGTTATTTTCTATTATAGAACCAATGGTTAGATGAGAGAGACCATTTATAATTTGGATTCTTGATGTTAAATTGATTGTATGGAAACATGGGATGTCGTTGGGAATTCTCAAAACTTATTCACTAATGTAAGGCCAAGTTAGAGGTTATCGAACTCCTGCGAAGTGAGTAATAGATGTGTTTATTTATATGAATTTAATTTTTTATTTAACTTGATGTAAATTATATATTCAATTTTATTGAACTGAAAGATATGAGATCTTTTAGACCAGGGCATTCTTGTCCAGAGAATTGAAATGGATTAGTCTATCTGAGTTGAGGTAATGTGACCATTAAGATGAGCATGACCTATGTTTCATTGGTGATGTTGTCACCAGTTGGTTGTCATTGACATTGCTTTGAGGTGGAAAGGCCATCAATTGAGGGCATGACCAGTAAAATTGGATGGCATGACCATCATATTTGAACTACATGGTTATGGGGGAATGAGGTACTGAGTTTGTCAAGGCATAGGTACAAAATTGGTGATTTCAACTCACCCATAATGTTCAAAGCACAGATTAGGGTTGTGTGTGAAAAGTTATACTCAGTGATGATGTGGGCATGAACACTTGAGTGAGTAGAGGCCACCGATAGTGAGTCTTAGGTAATTTTTTGGTGGTTATTGCCATAACAATCCATGAGAAATATGAGAAGCCTTCATATTATTTCATTGAGGCTATCAGATGATTGCTGAAGCTCACCCTATTGATGATGTTGGGAAAAGATTATTTTAGGAAGTAGGAGATTTATGTTCCACATGAAATTGTTGTTTAAGATAATGATTGTTTTATTTGAGGATAGATATAAATGTTACTCTAGATGATGGGATTTGTTCGAATGGGTTCTTTCGAGAAGGGGTCTGAGGGACCAGGGTCCTATTATTTTGGGCGTTTCTTTGAGAAATCAGGGATTTTATTTGGGACACAAGGTGTGAGATAAACTGAGAGGATCATGAAATTGGAGGTGGAACCTAAGTATTAACCTATGCTATTTGATATTATGGGATAACATGGGACATAGTCCAAGGATCCTCTCATCTTCTGTGATTCTAGTGTTTTCCAGTAAAGGTGACAGCTTCCTGGTGACATTTGATAACAAATAAAGCTTGTATTTATTTAAATTTCATTATCTCTTTACTTTATTTAATTTTATATTTTACACCTATTTGAACACATATGTGGGGTATTCACATGAGGGTGGTATCTTTCTGAAACTTTTTCCCACATCATATAGGGACATCTTAAGACACATGTGGAATTTATGATATATCATTCTGGTTGAGGTATAAGCTATGAAGTTGGATCTTAGAGATAGTTTAGAATGGGATGTTGTAATGGTTACATAAGGTCTTGCCTCAACTGAAGTTTCTTATTTTAGATTACTTTTTAGTTTCAACATACCTATATGTGTGTATGTATTGTTGTTATCCATTGGTTAACCCTTCGAGATATTGAAATATTTGACATGTATTGGATGCATGATTTTTTTAGTATATGAACAATTAATGTTTATGTGTTTATTTATTTCTACATATATTGTACAGATACTACTTCTATTATTTCATGAAACAGATTGTGCTTCTACCATGGGCGGGTTTGGTCCGAGTCTGCTGAGTCTTTTCTGTCACTGAATGTTATGAGTATATATATCTACTGAAACCATTATTGTATCATCACATGAGGTTATAGTATAAACAATACCAAAATTTCACACACTTTTTGATAGTTGGTAGACTTTTCCTTAGGAGGAGGCGGGCCTAATGACAATAACACTTGGCCCGAAAGCACTATTCAGGTGGCTAATCTAGTCGGGGTGCTAAATTTTCCATTAAACATTATACTCTGGTAAAAATATAACTAATATAGGATGAATTACCACTTCTATCTTTAACATTAATTCTATCAGAATATTCCTCTTAAATAATAAAACATTATGCTATTTCATGATTTTTATCTCAACTATGTCTCAGGAAATATTTTTTTGGGATGAAAACAACTCAACATCTTCAGGTGGTTGGTATAATGTGGATATATATTGAGACAAATTTATGTGTGTTGTATTTTTTTAATGTGTTTCGATGATCTGAGAGTATCGTTGATGTTTGATGTCAGTGTGTTGGTCAAGAGTCTCATAGAAGTATATTGAATAATGAAATATTGTTTCTATAAAGAGATATACTGTAAAATAAGTGAAAGAGGATTGAAAGATACATCTTGGAGGTTGGTTTAATGTTATTTAATGATTTAATTACTTTCAAAATTTAGTAAATATATTCTTATTAGAAGAGAGAAGTGTTTGAAGGTTATTTGATGAATTTATATTCCATAGAGAATTTATTATTATAATTTTTATATCATAATGATGAATAATTTTGAAGAAGGATTGTCAATGTTTATTAGAAGAATAAAATTAATTAGGTGACATCAAAATAGGTTAAGGATTGGGTTGATGATAAAAATATGGATTTTGGTCATTGAGTTATACCTTTTTATTTTAAAAAGGAAATATATTGTTGTGTTATGTTACAATAATGTGTCCACTCAAATCTATTAAATCCACCTAAACACCGAGGGAAAGACAAGGATACCCATCCAAGATCAACGGTGGCATGGATCATTGAGTGTAATTGTGTGTGGAATAAATTATGATGATATCATACATGGGATGTAACAGAAGAACGATATGAAACACTACCCCAGATAAAAAATTGACAACTATATAAGCAACTCTAGGACCTAAGGGATTTATTGAGCAGCTAATAAATTCACTTTCTAAAAAAATATGAACTACCCAACATATTTTTGATTTCTAATAGAGGAATATGTTATATTACTCAATACAAAAATCCACCTATAATCGAGATAAAATGATGCCATTTTGATTTTCTTATTCCACACATGACTAAATACATATAAATTAATAATTTTTATGCTATGTTCCACTATTGAAGAAGAATATAATCTTGAGTAGAGATTCCATGAACTACTATTGATTATTTAGTACTTAATGCATGATGTGAAAATACTATAAGATGAAGAGTGAGATGTGAATAACATAAGAATTACGAATATTAGAAAAAATATATCTGTGAATGTTTTTTAAGGTGAAAATATATATATAATAATATTGAGAAGTGTATGGATTTTATGAAATCACCAAAACACTATATGCATAAGATTCATTGGCTACCTCCATACAATACATCTGATTGTTTCTATGATTATATGTATCATACATCTATTATCTTATGTATATATATTCATATGTTATATATAATTCATTTATATAGAATTTATTAGTAACTTATATAAGTATCAAGTACTTTTGGAGGATTTCATGGTTTTATAAGGATGAATTATGATACATGTAATGTACTTATATACTAGAATACTTTCATTGATATCCTTATAAAACCCTATGCGTTATAGGATGTTAAACACTTATGTTATCCAACAAATATGGAAATCAAATATTCTAATGAAGTATATATTTGATTCTAATGATTTTAAGAATATATTGTTATTCAAATATCATGATTTACTAAATCGTGATCCTAATAGTGATGAAAAGAGAATATTAGTCGTACCCTAATTTTCTGTTTTATTTTACCCTTTTACAAATGTTTTAATCTGGTTTTTATTGAAAATTATAAGTATAATAATAAATTTAACTTCATATTTGGCTCAATAAATTAACTATTATCACTATTAAAATGAGATATTTCACTTTTTTTTATTGTTTTTGTTATAGCTGGAGGTGATTTGGATGGACCAAGATGGAGTTGATGAAAAAATGAACCAAATTGATCAGGAATCCAAGAACAGATATGGACTCAACCACACAGTTCTACTGACATATGTGTCCAATTAGGATGATTTTTTATTTGAAATTATGTGGGATAAAATATTCATAAAGGAACCCTTCCAAATGAATCTATTAAGAGTCCCATCCAAACTGATCTATCCAAAAAAAGGAATCTTCGTGGAGTCAACGGTTTGCCTATATATTTTGGAAATACATCTTATCATATACCTTACATGGCCACCAAATTTGACAGGGAGAAATCCAAGATGTTGGACAATATGTGATAAATTTTTTAGGAAGAGAGATAATATTTTCTATTGGCCAAAATCCTTGGGACCAGTGGTTTGTTGAAATCAGGGTTCCCCAAAACACCTCCAATTTTGGATATAAAAGAATACCTTGGGCACCTCAATTAGGTGTTTGAATTGGAGGCCAGGTGGTTCCATTATGGATTCCCAAAATATCCCTATAATCAATCCTAGAAGTTCTATAGGCTATGTGAACTTCCACTTCATCATTATTGTCTTCCTCTCCTCTTATTGAGTTCTAAACACCACCTAATCACCTGGGGAGGAACATGTTGTAAATTCTAAGATTTAGGTTATTATATTTGAATGTCCTTTTTAATTGATGGTTTTAGTGTTTTTTTCCATATTTTATTTTACTATTTTATTTATTTATGTTTTGGTATATCATGCTCAAATCATATGATCATGTTTTTTGTTACTCTTTCATGTGATTTTTCACACATCATTCGTCCCTATTTCTTTCTCCTTTCAATTATGTTGTTTGTGAGGTTCATATTAGTGAATTTAACACACATAAAAAGTTTAATGGATAGGAAATATAATCTCATGGAAAAGAAAATAAATAACATAAAAACATAGAGAACAAATTGATTTCATTGTGTGTTTCTGTTGTGAGTTATAGTTATGAAGCTGAACAGAAATCACTCAATCATCGGTTGTAACTGATGAATAATATTGTTCTTTTACTAAACCATAGGGTTCATACTATACTACAAAAATTAAGTAAAAACTAAACAACTGATTTTATATGCTCAACAATTTTATAAAATTTGGAATATATTTCCATGGATCCAAGATCATTTCTCTCTCTATTTTCTTCCTTTTATTTCTATGTTTTACCTCTTTATTTTTACTTCTTTCTATATTCCCCATCCCATTTTATTTTTTTTTGTTTTTGTTTTTTTCTTCCACCTATATCTCTCTAAAATTATATATTATAAAATTCACTTTTATTATATACATCAATTTCTTATGTATTTTTATTTCATTCAACTTCCTAAAAAATTTATAAAACCTATAATTAATCAATCAATTAAACTGGACATAATTGTTGCGTGATAAGATCTGGAAAAGAAACTCTAATTGAATTTAAAAATGAAATTTAAAAGTCACTTCAATCAAACATTAGGTCATATTGAGTATTAAATTAATGTAATACTAAGGTAACCCTTGTGAAACGTCACATGGTCCCAAATAAGTCAAAATTGATCCAAACCAAACCTATGAAAGCATGGTTTCAAATAACCAAACTTTAAAATAACTGACAACCTCCGGTGTTGAGTACCAAATTGTGTAAATTCAATATACCAAGGAAGTAGCCAACATTGAGCTGATATTAGGACTCATCCTCCTCCTTCCTATATTCCCTGGCCTTTCTAGTGAGAACCCTCACAAACAACTGATGTAGTTTCACATGGTGTGAACCGCCATGATACCCCAAAATGTGTCTGAGGACCTAATTATGTTTAGGGATTTCCATTTCTATCTTGATGGTGTATCCATGGACTGGATATACTATCTTCCAACCCCAATCGGGGGATAATATTACCTAAAAAGACTTTTTATAAGGAATTTATTCTACTCCTCAAAAACTGAATCAATTAGTAACGAAATACGTGGAATTAAGCAGTCACAAGGAGAGAACCTTCACGAATACTTGGTGAGATTCAAAAGAATTTCATCAATCTACCTATGTCGCCATATTATTGAGAAAATGTTAATTCAATACTTCCATTAGGGACTCATCCCCATGGATTGTGGAATGATATATGTTATAGATTGTTGTTCGCTTGTTGATAAAACTGCCTCTTCTAATGGTGACTTAATCACCAACATGGATCAAAACAATCAAGAATATAATATTTGAGAAATTACACCAACATGAGGTGTAACACCTTGACCCCAGTTACCCAGAGTCAGTGCATCATTACATAACATTGGCATGATCAAAAGAAAGATCAAGTTTTGAAAGACAGATTAGTTTAGTAGCCTAGGAAACACTAGATATATTCATAAGTCTTACATTACATCATAAAAATGAAAACTAAAACAACATATTTTCTTCATAGTACACACTCATATCCCCACATACTATCCCTACAGGTCATTCATAAATTAATTCTTCACATCATGGGAAAAATAAAACATATAAAAGGGGTGACCTCAAATGCCCAGTAATGATAACAATATAGTGGAAACTTCCGTAAATAAGAATATACATTTATGGCAATGTATAACTAAGACAAAAGTCTTTTAAACTTGAAAATCAACATAGTATGGAAAAAATAAAATGAAATAATTCCATTTACATATTCAAATGGATATTCTACTAATCTAATAATCACATGCAATATCAATAACCACTTTCATTATGATGGAATGCATAATGCCAGACTATCATAACTACATAGCCAAGGCCTCGTGGAAAGACTGCAAATAATATTTTGTCAAGGGCTTGTGCCAAGAAACTAGTTTGTCTCATGAGACCTACAGATGCATCGAGGGCTATAGCGGGCTCCACCCGACACATATTAAGTCCAATGCATTCCTCATATGAACATGTTTAAACATAACATAAACATTCGTATTAAAACTAGAATACGAAATGTAAATACTTCATCCATAAACCATGATTGGTATAAAAATAGAACATCCACAGTCAAACATATCACAAAAACTTCAATAAAATATAGATGTTTTGTATCAGAATAAGTCAACTTCAAATAGGCATAAAATCCATCAAAGGATGTTGACATTGATGAAATCAAAACTCTTTTTAGAGTAATATCTATTTTTTATTTTGAAATCATTTAAGAGTCATATATTTATAAAATATAACATTTTCTTTTAAAATATTCTTATAAGATTTTAAGGGAAGCATCGACGATTTTATAACGGTGGAAAATAGCCACACCCGTCGTATAAGTTAAAAAAACATTGTTACCTTAATTCTGTTGAAAAGGTTAAAAAGGAAATTGTTTGGAAAATGACGGAAAGATTCCTTTATAATAAACTTATAAAAGTCAACAAGGGTATAATTGATTTTATCCCATACTCTAGTAAATATTAAAAATGATTTGAAATAAATTTTTAAGAAACATGGATGTTGATGATAAAGAAGTCCCAATAGAGTATTATGTATAGACAACCAAAGATAATGAAGAAATTGAGAAATTAACCCTTACATTGTACTTTTCCTTGGATGAGGGTAGGATAACCTCCTTTATAATGGTGAAATAATTGTAATTAAATTATTAAATAATCATTTACATTAATATGATATCATATATGATCTTTTAACATTGCTTTGTTAATAATATCTTAGAATTAGTGTCATTTCGGGTGTCAACTTACTCGTTTTCATTGATATGTTTTGTTACGTAAGCCATGTTTATCATGGATAGGATGTATCTTATTCATATCTAGAATGATATCATGTCCATAAACAATATTTTTAAATCATAAAATGATAATTATACTTGAATGGATATGATGTAGAATTAATCTCATCGCGTTCGTGGAGATGGTAGTCCGTACGTACGCACGAGCGACAATATCATTCTTTTGATATTAAAATAATATTTAATTGGATGGTATATCTTATATACAGAATCATTATCATGTTATATTTATTATTTACATGAATTAAACATAATTATTATACCAATCCAAATAATAAAAATATATTGAATAACAATTACACTACGACGTGGAGACGGTAAGCCGTACGTACGCACGTATGGTGACATGTCCTTCAATGGATGGATAGAATACTGAATATAGTTGTACCATATTTATAATAATATTAAAGTATATAGGAGATACTGGATTCATTATTTTAGAATCATAATAACAAAAAAAGAAGAAGTTGAAGAAGAAATGAATTTTAAAAAGGATGGTTAAAACATTACCTCTTCTTCGGGTTCTTCCTTTTGATTTGATCAAAAGGGCTCCATAGATTGGATTTATGACTAAAGGAAGGCCTCTAGGATGAAGTGAGGGAAGTTGAGAGAGTATGTAGGAAGAGGTTGGCCGAACAAAAAGGCTTTGACGGTGTGAGTTAATGAGAAGGGAGAGTTCCCTTTTATAAGAGGGGTGAGGGGAACCTTTGGAAAAGCGAGAAATATTATTTTATAATAAATTAATATTCGGTTTATAATGGATAAAAAGTAAATTATTTAATGTTTAAGGTGGGTATGGGTCAAAAACCACTAAAACAATATAATTTAGACAGGTTTTGGTCATTATATTAATCTTATCTTTAAATATTAACTCTTAGTTAATTAGTTTCACTTTTACAATGTCTCTTTGTATTTTTATATTATATGGTTAATAAACTTACTATATACATCCAAGAGACACCCAAGTGGTCCATTAAGGATACACCACTCATTATATTTTTCTATTGGCTGAACCTTAGATTTTTAGGAATTTAATATCAATTAATAATATAATATTTGTTCTAAAACACTTTTATGTCAATTTTGACACTATCCAATAATTGATTTTGGTAAATATTATAACAGAATTATTAATTCGAACAATGTTAATTAAGTAAATCCTAACTTTTTATATTAACCTATAAAATTATTTAAATTCATAAAAAGTATCAAATTATATTTATTTTGGTATTTATAAAATCAATTATTAAAATTTATTCACTATTATAGTAATTACTGCATCATCATTGTGTCCTAAATAAATTAAATTATTTATAGTCTACAAATTATAAATAAAATATATTTATGTAGGAAATCATTTTAAATTTCTAATGAATATTTACAATGTAATTTATCTTTTGTATAACCCTATATTAAAAATATTTTAGTAAATAAACTTTTATTGTAAGTCTTTTAACTCTTCTTTGAATTAAATAATAATAAATGTCCTAATATAATCCAAGTGGACCTAAATGATAATACGTTATTCCTAAGGTTGTTTTTGGTCGAGATACAGTTTTCCAATTGAATTAGGACATGTCTTTGTGTAATATTAATATCATTTTTACCGTCAATTACCCTATTTACTTTTAACCGAGGTAAATAAAAGTAAAAAGTTACTATTCACCAAAAATTATTTTCATCTCATTGAACCAAATTTTATTCCTTGATATTAACCGTGGCTCTTTGAATTTCGAAATTCCAATCATAGAAGCGGTAAAATTATGTTTTATGAAAAATTCAGTTTTTTAACTACCACTTAGTAGTTTCACTATTTATCAAAAATTGAAGTTTTTCAAAACAATGCCAAAATTTCACCCTAAGCTATAATTGATATTCCGAATTCAAAAATGATGACTATTTTAAAAAATTCTTAAAATATAAGTTGCATTAATTATTTTTATAATTAATTCCCGCTGTCACAACAAATAGCGTGTTTTTAAGAAACAGTATATATCAAAAGATTGACAATTGTTTATGTCCAATTTCAATGTGAAATTAATTCTAATGAACACCATTGGATAAAATGGTAAAAATTTATTCTAATTATACTTTAAAACCACTCAATAGTATAATTTATCACTAAAATTATTTTGATTTAAAAAGTTGTTTTTAAGTATTTTTTACTATTCATAAAAATTGGACGTTCTCAGAAAAATACCAAAAATCCAACATAGGATAATTTCGATATTCCGAATACAAAAATGAAGTCCATTTTGATATATAAAATATATATAATTTCAAAAATTAGGTATTATTATTAATAACGGCTAGTTTGATTGGTTGTGGTTTGTTAGAACTCGATGTTGCATAGAACACATGCTATCACATTATTCAAAGAGAAGTGTACTGTAGAAGTTTGGGGTGTTACAAAGTCTACACATGGCTACTGTGACGCATCGTCTATCTTATGGTTTCTCCACAAAACTTCCTCAGGTTCCCACGTTGCCTCTTCCATCTTATGGTTTCTCCACAAAACTTCTACCAGACGCATCGTCCGATTTCTCAGCACTTGTTCTCTCTTATCAAGAATCTTGACGGGCTCATCGCAATAAGACAGATCGGGTTCCAGTTATAATTCCTCATAGGTGAGTACATGCGTTGGTTCAGGCATTTATTTCCTCAATAGAGATACGTGGAATACATCGTGAACTTTAGAGAGACTTGGTGGCATTGCCAATCGGTAAGCTACAACCCCAATTCATTCTATAATTTCGAAAGGTCCAATGTACCTAGGACTCAATTTACCTATATTACCAAAATGTATGACTCCCTTCCATGGAGATACCTTCAGGAAAACATGATCACTGACTTGAAATTCCAAATCCTTACTTCGATTATCGGCATAGATCTTCTGCCTACTTTGAGCTGCTTTGATTTCGATTTTGGATTACCTTCACCTTTTCCATCGTTTCCTCCACCAGTTCTGGACCTACAAGTTTTCTTTCACCAACTTCATCCCAACAGGTTGGTGTGGGACATATCTTTCCGTATAACGCTTAATATGGTGCCATTTTAATACTCAAATGGACACTATTGTTATAGGAAAATTATACCAAAGGTAAATATTGATCCCACATACCCTGAATGTCAAGTGAGCAAGATCTCAACATGTCTTCTACGGTTTGAATAGTCCGTTCTGATTGTCCATCTGTCTGAGGGTGTTAGGTAGTGCTGAAATGAAGTTCAGTATCTGGGGATTTCTAAAGACTCTTCCAGAATCTTGAAGTAAAACGAGGATCAGGATCAGAAACAATTGATAGGGGCACTCCATGAAGTCTCACAACATCATTAATATATAGTCTTGCTAGACCTTCTAGTGGTAGATATTCTCATATAGCAAGAAAATGTGATGACTTGGTAAGATGATAAACAATAACCCATATTGCATCGTTCCTTCTAGGAGTCTTTGGTATCCCTATGAAAACATCCATCGTAATATTGTCGCATTTCCACTCAGGTATGGGAAGAGGTTTTAATACTCCACCAGGTTGTTGCCTTCCAGCTTTCACTTGTTGAAAAACCATACATCTTGACACAAAATTGACAATCTCCCTCTTCATGTTGTTCCAACAAAAATGTTCCTTCAAATCTCTATACATTTTGGTGCTCCCAGGGTGTATAGAGAAATTAGAACAATGAGAATCATCCAGAAATTCACTTTTTAGATCAGGTATATCGGGAACACAAAGTCTCTTCTCGAATTTCAAAATTCATTCTTCATACACAAAGTCTCTCAATCTCCCATCATTCATAGCATTAATCTTCTTTTGAAATTCTTCTTCATCGGTATGATAACTCTTAATTCTTTATAGTAAATATGGTTTGGCAACCAATTGAAAAAGCATTGTTGTTTCACCTTCACTGGTTATTCCCATGTCCATCTTCACTAGATTTATGAAAATTGGATCCCTTTCAATTCTCATATTTTTCAAAACTCCCTGATCTTTTCTGCTCAAAGCATCTGCCACCTTGTTTTCTTTCCCCGGGTGGTAGTGTATCGTAAAATTATAATCCTTGAGTAATTCAAACCATCTCATTTGCCTCATGTTGAGTTCTTTTTGTGAGAAAATATACTTCAAACTCTTGTGATCAGTATAAATCTCACATTTTTCATCATATAGGTAGTGCTTCCATATCTTCAAAGAAAATATCACAGCTTCTAACTCGAGATCATGAGTATGATAGTTTTGTTCATGAGATTTCAACTGTCGTGATGCATAGGCAATAACCCTATCTTTCTACATAAGTACACAACCAAGTCCTTTCATCGATGCATCACTATAAATAATGAACCAATCTTTCCCCGATGGTAGAGTCATTATAGGATCATTGACTAATCTTCTCTTTAGTTCTTCAAAATATTCTTCACACACTTTTTTCCAATCAAATTTAAGCCATTTACGTGTGAGCTTTGTTAATGGGTTAGCCAATCGGGAAAAATTATGGATGAAACATCGATAACAACCTTCTAAACCAATAAAACCATGTACCTTAGTTATACTCGTAGGTGCTAGACATTCTTGGATTGCCTTAGTATTAGAAGGATCAACAGAGATTCCATCTTTACAGACAATATGGCCATGAAAATAAATCTCTTGAAGCCATAATTTACACTTGCTAAACATCCCATATAATTCATGTCTTCTCAGAGTCTTCAGGATAATGCACAAGTGATTTTCATGGTATTTGTATCTTTTGGAGTATACCAAGATATCATTAATAAATACCACAACAAATTCATCTTGATATTCCTTGAAAACTCTATTAATCAGATCCATGAATAGAGAAGGTGCGTTAGTAAATCCAAAAGGCATTACAGTAAACTCTTAATGCCCGTACTTGGTTCGAAATGATGTCTTCGGAATGTCTTCCTTCTTCACACACAACTGATTGTATCCAGATCGAAGGTCAATCTTTGAAAATTATTGAGCTCCATGCAGTTGGTCAAATAAATCATCAATGCGAGGTAGGGGATACTTGTTCTTTATTTTTATAGCGTTGATCTCCCTGTAGTTGATACATAACCTCATAGATCCATCTTTCTTTTAAATAAAAGAACAGGGGATCCCCATGGAGAAACACTAGGGCGAATAAATCCCTTATTACTCAATTCCTCAAGTTGTTTCTTTAGTTCGACTAATTCCACAGTGGCCATTCTATAAGGGGTCTTCGATATAGGCCTTGATACAGGAATTGAATCAATGGAAACTCAACTTCTCATTCTGGAGGATGTCCAGGTAAATCTTCCGGAAATACATCTACATATTCTTTCACAATAGGTTCATCTTCTATTTGAACATTCCTTTCCTCAACCAGAGTCATTTCATTCTATTCCTCCCCAATAATTGAATTTAGTTGAGCTACTGGGGGTGGATCTAGATAAGAATTAGGTGGTGAAGATTCTTCTCTAAAGATAAGGGGTTCTTTATCATCATCATCAAAAATCATAACCTCCTTCTTCTTACAATAAATATAGTCCTAACGCCAATCCATACCGAGGATTTTATCAAACTCAATCATAGGTATGATGATGAGATCAACAGATATAGAACATTTATGTGCTCTAATGGGGACTGATTCACAAATCTTTGTTGCAATGATAATTCTCTTAGGAGTTTTAACTGACAACTCCCTTGTTAAATCAAATTGGAAATATCAAATTTTCTTAGCAAAATGGGAAGTTATGAAACAATGCGATGAACCAGAATCAAATAATGCATTTTCTAAACTTGAGGACACCATTAAATTACCTGCCAAAATGTCTTTCAGAGCTTCTACCTCAACAGCAGTGATAGAATAAGCTTGGCCTTGATCCCTTTCCCTTTTCTGAGATTAATTCCCATGATGCTTAGGACATTCATTTTCATAATGTCCCATCTCCCTGCAATTGTAGAACTGAACAATGGTGGCTTCTTTCATCCCTTTGCAATCACGACCTTGGTGGTCTTTTTCACCACACTTGTAACAGACACCCATTCCCTTCAAGCAAGTACCGGGGTGTTTCTTCCCACATTTACCACAGGTTAGATATTCAACCATTCCTTTCTTTCCCTTATTTCCATTCCCAGATTGATCAGCAGGTCTCTTCTTATCTTTTTTTGCTTTAAAGTCATAACACTTAGAGAATTCCTTTTCAGTCTTGATAGCACATTAGACAATGTCTTCATACGACGAGATGGATTGTGAGACTAATGCTCGATGGAGAAATGGTTTTAACCCATCAAAGAAACAATCAATCTTACTTCTTGGGTTACGTATATAATCTCTAGCATACCTTGCTAACCTTGTAATGCTAGCCTCATACTTTGTGACATTCTCATCCTCCTTCTGTCCCAGCCTCAAAAATTGCCTTTCCATATCTGCTCGATGGTCGCGAGGAAAGTATTTTTCTAAAAATAGATCATTGAACTCCCTCCATTCCATATTTGATACTTCATCATCTTCCTTCGTATTTTGAATCAATGACCCCCATTTATAAGCATCTCTAGTGAGGCGGTAAACTGCCATGATAACGTTTTCCCTTTCACTACTCCCCAAAGCCTGAAATATTTTCTCTACGAAATTTTTCCATTGCTCAGCTACTAAGGGATTTGTACTCCCATTGAACATTGGTGGTTGTTGCCTCATGAATCTATCTAACATTGATCCTCCACGCTGCAGATCAGGGTGCTCCATACGGTTAAGGTTATTATTCATAACCTGAGTGAGTTGTCCCAGTATGGTGATTAGCTGATCGGCACCAGTTGAATCACCAGCTCCACTATAATTATTTTGAGCAGGAGGGAAATCCCTACATGGAGTGCGTGCATTGATATAGTTTCCATTTCTTCCATTAGGCTCTATTTCTAAATAATGGCATATACTAGATCAGTTTATGAATCAAAATACATAATCCCATACTTATAAAACACTTAACATAAATTGAACTATTTATGGATATAATCCATAATCATAAAAATGTTTTCTTTGATAAGGTATATACTCATAATTCCTTCATAATGATTTGTGAAGAAAATGAGAGTTATCCTAAGCATATCCCTCAAGAGTGTATTAACCAAGAGTGTAGTAGGGCCCGTTGTCGTGCACCAGTTCCCGTTCGAGTCTAGCTCAAAGCGGTGTTTTCGGGTTTTACCCCTAGGTACATCTGTGCCAGAGCCGCCTCTACCTGCTCGTATACAGACAGGGATATATTGCTCGAAAAACTCACAAAATCTCTACAATACCAAAATTCTAGGAAGTTATTTTATACTAATCCTCAAAGTCAATCATAAATCTATGTCCTCTACTCAGAGTTTATCAAAATATAGCTTCTAAGGTTTGTACTAAACTTCCTCTGATACCAACTGTATCACCCTGACCCAAATTACCCAGAGTTAGTGCATTATTACATAACATTGGAATTATCACAAGAAAGATCAAGTCTCAAAATGCCGATTAGTTTAGTAGACTTGGAAACACTAGATATATTCATAAGTCTTTCATTACATCATAAAAATGAAAACTAAAACAACATATTTCCTTCATAGTCCACACTCATATCCCCACATACTATCCCTAAAAGTCATTCATAAGTTACTTCTTCACATCCTGGGAAAAATAAAACATAGAAAAGGGGTGAGCTCAAATGCCCAGTAAGGATAACAATATAGCGGAAACTTCCATAAATAAGAATAAAAATTTAAGAAAATGTATAACTAAGACAAAATCCTTTTAAACTTTAAAATCAACATAGTATGGTGAAAATAAAATTAAATAATGTCATTTAATTATTCACATGGATATTCTACTAATTGAATAATCACATGTAATATCAATAACCAATTTCATAATGATGGAATGCATTATGCCAGACTATCATAACCACATAACCAAGGCCTCGTTCCAAGACTAAAAATAAGATTTTGTCAAGGTCTTCTGCCAAGACACTATTTTTTCTCATGAGACCTACCGATGCATCGAGGAGCTATATCAGGATCCACCCGTAACATATTAAGTGTAATGCATTCCTCATATGAACATGTTTAAACATAACATAAACATTCGTATTAAAACTAGCATACAAAATGGAAATACTTCATCCATAAACCATGATTGGTATAAAAATAGCACATACAGTGTCAAAAATATCACAAAACCTTCAATACAATATATGAGTTTTGTATCATAATAAATCAACTTCAAATAAGCGTAAAATCCATCAAAGGATGTTGACATTGATTAAATCAAAACTCTTTTTAGAGTAATATCTCTTTAGTTTTGAAATCATTTAAGAGTCATATATTTTGAAAATATAACATTTTCTTTGAAAATATTCTTATAAGCTTTTAAGGTAAGCTTCGAAGATTTTAAAACAGTGGAAAATAGTCGCACCCGTCATATATGTTAAAAAAACATTATTACCTTAATTCTATCGAAAAGTTTAAAAAGGACCTTGTTTGGAAAATGACAGAAAGATTCATTTATAAACCACTTATAAAAGTTAACAAGGGTATAAATGACTTTAAACCATATTCTAGTAAATAGTAAAAATGTTTTGAAATTCATTTTTAAGAAACATGGATGTGGATGATAAAGAAGTCTCAGTAGATTATTACGTACAGACAGCCTCAGATAATGAAGAGATTGAAAAATAAACCCTTACCTTGTACATTTCCTTGGTTGATGGTAGGTTAACCTCCTTCATAATGGTGAAATAATTGTTATTAAATTATTCAAGAATCATATAAATATATATTATATCATATATGATCTTTTAACATTGCTTTGTTAATAATATCGTAAAATTATCATCGTTTGTGGTGTTAACATACTCGTTTTCTTTGATATGTTTTGTTACGTAC
The DNA here is from genome assembly GCA_963277665.1 of Viscum album. Lineage (NCBI taxonomy): Eukaryota > Viridiplantae > Streptophyta > Magnoliopsida > Santalales > Viscaceae > Viscum > Viscum album. The sequence continues at coordinate 1,907,162,213 of OY728158.1, forward strand.
GCCATGTTTTTCATGAATAGGATGGATCTTATTCATATCCAGAATGATATCAAGTCCATAAAAATTATTTTTAAATCATAAAATGATAATTATACTTGAATTGATACGATGTAGAATGAATCTCGTCGCGTTCGTCGAGAAGGTAGTCTGTACGAATGCACGAGCGAAAATATCATTCTTTTGATATTAAAATAATATTTAATTGGATGGTATATCTTATATAAAGAATCATTGTCAGGTTATATTTATTATTTACATTAATTACACATCATTATTATAACCATCCAAATAATAATAATATATTGAATAACAATTACACCATGACGTGGAGACGGTAAGCCGTACGTACGCATGTATGGTGACATGTCATTCAAAGGATGGATAGAATACTGAATATGGTTGTACCATATTTATAATAATATTACAGTATATAGGATATACTGGATTCATTATTTTATAATGATAAAAACAAAGAAAGAAGAAGTTGAAGAAGAAATGAATTTGAAAAAGGGTGGTGAAAACATTACTTCTTCTTCGGGTTCTTCCTTTTGTTTGATCAAAAGGGCTCCTTAGATTGGCATTATGACTAAAAGAAGTCCTATATGATGAATTGAGGGAAGTTGAGAGAGTATTTGGTCAGAGGTTGGCTGAACAAAAAGGCTTTGAAGGTTTGAGTTAATGAGAAGGGAGAGTTCCCTTTTATAAGTGGGGTGAGGGCACCTTTGAAAAAGCAAGAAATATTATTTTATAATAAATTCATATTCAGATTATAATGTCTCCAAAGTGGATTATTTAAAGTTTAATGTGGTGATGGGTCGAAAACCACTCAAAAAATAGAATTTAGACAGGTTTTGGTCATTATATTAATGTTATCTTTAAGTATTAACTCTTAGTTAATTAGTTTCACTTTTACAATGTCTCTTTGTATTTTTATATTATATGGTTAATAAACATAATATATACATCCAAGAAACACCCAAGTTGTCCATTAATGATACACCTATCATGATATAAGTCTCTTGGCCGAACCTTAGATTTTTAGGAATTTAATATCAATTAAAAATATAATATTTGTTTTAAAAACTCAATTTTCAATAATTGATTTTTGTAAAAATCCTAACAGAATGATTACTTCTAACAATGTTAATTACGTAAATCATAACATGTCATATTAACCTAAAAAATTAGTGTAATTCATAAAAGTCTCAAATTATATTTATTTGGGTATTTATAATATCAATTATTTTAATTTCTTCACTATTATTGTAATTACTGCATCATCATTGGGTCATAAATAAATTAAATTATTTAATGTATAAAAATTATAAATAAAATATCATTATGTATGAAATCAATTTATCTTTCTAATGAATATTTACAATCGAATTTATCTTGTGTAGAACTCTATATTAAAAATGTTTTAGTAAATAAACTTTTATTTTAACTCTTTTAACTCTTCTTTGAATTAAATAATAATAAATGTCCTAATCTAATCCAAGTTGACCTAAATGATAATATTTTATTCCTAAGGTTGTTTTTGGTCGATATACCCTTGTCCAATAGAATTAGGACATGTGTTAGGGTAATATTAAAATCATTTTTACCGATAATTAGCCTATTTTCTTTTAACCGTGGTAAATAAAAGTAAAAAGTTACTATTACCCAAAAATTATTTTCATCTCATTGAACCAAATGTTATTCCTTGATATTAACCGTGTCTCTCGGATTTTCGGAATTCCAATAATAGAAGTGGTAAAATTATGTTTTATGAAAAATTTAGTTTTTTAACTACCACTTAGTAGTTTCAATATTCATAAAAAATTGACGTTTTTCAGAACAATGCCAAAATTTTACCCTAAGCTATAATTGATATTACAAATTGAAAAATGAAGTCTATTTTAAAAAATTCCAAACATATAACTTTCATTAATTTATTTTCTAATTAATTCCCGTTGTCACAACAAATAGGGTGTTTTTAAGAAACAATATATATCAAAATATTGACAATTGAATATGTCCAATTTCAATGTGAAATTAATTCTTATAAAAACCATTGGATAAATTGGTAAAAATATATTCTAATTATACATTAAAAACACTCAATAGTATAATTTATCACTATAAATTATTTTAATTAAAAAAGTTGTTTTTAAGTATTTTTCACTATTCATAAAAATTTGAAGTTCTCAGAAAAATACCAAACAGTCATCATAGGATAATTTCGATATTACGAATCCAAAAACGAAGTCCATTTTGAAATATTAAATATATATAATTTCAAAAATTACGTATTATTATTCATAACAGCTAGTTTGATTGGTTTTGGTGTGTTAGAACTCGATGTTGCGTACAACACACGCTATCACATTATTCAAAGTGAAGCGTACCGCAGAAGCTTGGGGTGTTAAATTCTCCCCTCCATAAAATAATTTCGTCCTACAAATTTCTAGAATACTACCGCATGAAAATAATCGGGTGGTTCTTCATCATAGGTTCCTCGGGTTCCCACATTGCCTCTTCCATCTTACGGTTTCTCCACAAAACTTTTACCAGACGCGTTGTCCGATTTCTCAGCACTTGTTCTCTCGTATCAAGAATCTTGACAGGCTCTTCGCAATAAGACAGATCGGGTTCCAGTTCTAATTCCTCGTAGTTGAGTACATGCGTTGGGTCAGGCATGTATTTCCCCAATAGAGATACGTGGAACACATCGTGAACTTTGGAGAGACTTGGCAGCATTTCCAATCGGTAAGATACAACCCCTATTCGTTCTAAAATTTCGAAAGGTTCGATGTACCTGGGACTCAATTTACCTTTCTTAACAAAACGTATGTCTCCCTTCCATGGAGATACCTTCAGGAAAACATGATCATCGACTTGATATTCCAAATCCTTCCTTCGATTATCGGCATAGCTCTTCTGCCTACATTGAGCTGCTTTGATGTGATTTTGGATTACATTCACCTTTTCCATCGTTTCCTCCACCAGTTCTAGACCTACAAGTTTTCATTCACCAACGTCATCCCAACAGGTTGGTGTGCGACATCTCTTTCTGTATAACGCCTCATATGGTGCCATCTGAATACTTGAATGGAAGCTATTGTTATAGGAAAATTCTACCGAAGGTAAATATTGATCACACATACCCAGAAAGTCATGTGGGAAAGATCTCAACATGTCTTTTAAGGTTTGAATAGTCCATTTTGATTGTCCGTCTATCTGAGGGTCATAGGCAGTTCTCAAATGAAGTTCAGTATCCGGGGATTTCTGAAGACTCTTCCAGAATCTTGAAGTAAAATGGAGATCACGATCAGAAACAATCGATAGGGGTACTCCATGAAGTATCCCAACTTCATTAATAAATAGTCTTTCTAGACGTTCCAGTGGTAGATATTCTCTTATAGCAAGAAAATGTGCTGACTTGGTAAGATGATCAACAATAACCCATATTTCACCGTTCCATCAAGGAGTCTTTGGTATCCCAATGACAAAGTCCATCTTAATATTTTACGATTTTCACTCAGGTATGGGAAGAGGTTGCAATACTCCACCAGGCTATTGCCTTCCAGCTTTCACTTGGTGACAAACCATACATCTTGACACAAAATCGGAAATCTCCCTCTTCATGATGTCCCTCCAAAAATGTTCCATCAATTCTCTATAAATTTTGGTTCTCCCAGGGTGTATTGAGAAATTGGAACTATGAGCATGATCTAGAAATTCTCTTTTTAGATCAGGTATATCAGGAACACAAAGTCTCTTCTCGAATTTCAAAATTCCTTCTTTATACACAAAGTCTCTCAATCTCCCATCATTCACAGCTTTAATCTTCTTTTGAAATTCCTCATCATCAGTCTGAGAACTCATAATCCTTTCCAGTAAAGATGGTTTGGAAACCATTTGAAAAAGAATTGATGTTTCAACTTCCCTGTTTATTCCCATGTCCATCTTCCCTATATCAATGAAAACTGGATCCCTTTCAATTCTCATATTGTTCAAAACTCCATGATCTTTTCTGCTCAAAGCATCTGCCACCATGTTTTCTTTCCCCGGGTGGTAGTGTATCATAAAATCCGAATCCTTGAGTAATTCAAGCCATCTCATTTGCATCATTTTGAGTTATTTTTGTGATAAAATATACTTCAAACTCTTGTGATCATTATAAATCTCAAATTTTTCACCATAGAGGTAGTGCCTCCATATCTTCAAAGCAAAGATCACAGCTGCTAACTCGAGATCATGAGTAGGATAATTTTTTTCATGAGTTCTCAACTATCGTGATGCATATGCAATAACTGTATCTTTCTGCATAAGGAAACAACCATGTCCTTTCTTCGATGCATCACTATAAATAACAAACCCATCATTTCCCGATGTTAGAGTCAATATATGATCATTGACTAATCTTCTCTTTAGTTCTACAAAACATTCTTCACACTCTTTTGTCCAAACAAATTTAACCCCTTTACGTGTTATCTTTGTTAATGGGTTAGCCAATCGGGAAAAATTCTGGCCAAAACGTCAATAACAACATGCTAAACCAATAAAACTACGTACGTTAGTTATACTCATTGGTGCTGGCCATTATTGGATTGCCTTTTTCTTAGAAGGATCAACAAAGATTCCATATTTAGAGACCATATGGCCAAGAAAAGAAATATCCTGGAGCCATAATTCACACTTGTTAAACTTCACATATAATTCACGTCTTCTCAGAGTCTTCAGGATAATGCGCAAGTGATTTTCAGGATCTTTATAGCTTTTTGAGTATACCAAGATATCGTCAATAAATACCACCAAAAATTCATTGAGATATTCCTTGAAAACTCTATTCATAAAATCCATGAATATAGAGGGTGTGTTAGTCAATCCAAAAGGAATTACAGTAATCTCGTAATGCCCGTACCTGGTTCGAAATGCTGTCTTTGGAATGTCTTCCTTCTTCACACACAACTGATGGTATCCAGATCAAAGGTCAATATTTGAAACGTATTGAGCTCCATGCAGTTGGTCAAATAAATCATCATTGCGAGGTAGGGGATACTTTTTCTTTATTGTTATAGCATTGATCTCCCTGTAGTCGATACATAACCTCATATATCCATATTTATTTTTAACAAAAAGAACAGGGGATCTCCATGGAGAAACACTAGGGTGAATAAATCCCTTATTACTCAATTCCTCAAGTTGTTTCTTTAGTTCAACTAATTCCATTTTGGACATTCTATAAGGGGTCCTCGATATAGGCCTTGATCCAGGAATTAAATCAATGAAAAACTCAACTTCTCGTTCTGTAGGATGTCCAAGTAAATATTCCAGAAATACATCTACATATTCTTTCACAATATGTAAATACTCTATTTGAACATTCCTTTCCTCACCCACAGTCATTTCATTCTCTTCCTCCCCAATAATTGAATTTGGTTGAGCTACTGGGGGTGGATCTAGATAAGAATTAGGTGGTGAAGATTCTACTCGAAAGAAAAGGGGTTCCATATCATCATCATCAAAAATCATAACCTCCTTCTTCTTACAAAAAATCTTCACATCATTATCTGAAATCCAATCCATACAGAGGATTATATCAAACTAAATCATAGGTATGATGATGAGATCAGCAGATAAAGAACATTTATGAGCTCTAATGGGGACTGATTCACAAAACTTTGTGGCAACGATACTTACCTTAGGAGTTTTAACTGAAAACTCCATTGTTAAATCAAATTGGAAATATCTAATTTTCTTAGAAAACAAGGAAGATATGAAACAATGCGATGATCCAGAATCAAATAATGCATTTTCTAAACTTGAGGAAACCATTAGATTACCATCCACCACGTCTTTCGAAGCTTCTACCTCAGTAGTAGTGATATCATAAGCTTGTCCTTGAGCCCTTAGCCTTTTCTGAGGTAAGTTCCCCTGACGTTTAGGACATTCATTTTCATAGTTTCCCATATCCCTGCAATTATAGAATTGAACATTGGTAGCTTCTTTCTTCCCTTTGCAATCACGATCTTGGTGGCCTTTTTCACCACACTTGTAACAGACACCCATTCCCATCAAGAAAGTACCAGGGTGTTTCATCCCGCATTTACCACAGGATAGATATTCAACCTTTGCCTTCTTCCCCTTATTTCAATTCCCAGATTGATCATCATATCTCTTCTTCTCTTACTTTTCTTTAAAGTCTTAAGACTTTGAGAATTATTTCTCTGTCTTGATAGCACATGAGACAATGTCTTCATACGATGAAAAGGATTGTGAGACTAATGCTTGACAAAGAAATGGTTTTAATACATCAAAGAAACAATCAGTATTACTTCTTGGGTTACATATATAATCTCCAGCAAACCTTTCGAACTTTGTAAATATAGCCTCATACTTTGCGACATTCTCATCCTACTTTTGTCTCACACTCAGAAATTGCCATTCCATATCTGCTCGATGGTCACGAGGAAAGTATTTTTCTAAAAATATATCTTTGATCTCCCTCCATTCCATATTTGATACTTCATCATCTTCCTTCGTGTTTTGAATCAATGACCACCATTGATCATCATCTCTAGTGAGACTTTAAACTGCCATGATAACTTTTTCTCTTTCACTACTCCCCAATGCCTGAAATATTTTCTCTAGGGAATTTATCCATTACATAGGTACTAGGGGATTTGTAATCCCATTGAATATTGGTGTTTGTTGTCTCATGAATCGATCTAACATTGATCCTCCACGCTGCGGATCAGGGTGCTCCATACGGGTAATGTTTTTATTTATAACCTGAGTGAGTTGTCCCAGTATGGTGATTAGCTGATCGACACTAGTTGTATCACCAGCTCCACTATAATTATCTTGAGAAGGAGGTAAATCCCTACACGGAGTCTGTTCATTGATACGACTTCCATTTCTTCCACTAGGCTCCATTTCTAAATAATGCCATATACTAGATCAGTTTATGAATAAAAATACATAATCCCATACTTATAAAACACTTAACATAAATTAAATTATTTATGGATATAATCCATAATCATAAAAATGTTTTCTTTGAGGATGTATATACTCATAAACCCTTCATAATGATTTGTAAATAAAATTAGAGTTATCTTAAGAATATCCCTCAGGATTTTCGTAACCAAGAGTGCAGCAAGGCCCGTTGTCGTGCACCAGTTCCCGTTCGAGTCTAGCTTAAAGCGGTGTTTTCGGGTTTTACCCCTAGGTACATCTGTGGCAGAGCCGCCTCTACCTGCTCGTGTCCAGACAGGGATATATTTCTCGGAAAACTCACAAAATCTCTACAATACCAAAATTCTAGGAAGTTCTTATATACTAATCCTCAATGTCCATCTTATATCTATGTGCTCTAATCAAAGTTTATCAAAATATAGCTTTTATTGTTTGTACTAAACTTCCTCTGATACCAACTGTAACACCCCGAACCCAGTTACCCAGAGTCGGTGCATTATTACATAACATTGGAATGATCACAAGAAAGATCATGTCTCGAAAGACCGATTAGTTTAGTATCCTTGGAAACACTAGATATATTCATAAGTCTTACATTACATCATAAAAATGAAAACTATAACAACATATTTTCGTCATTGTCCACACTAATATCCCAACATACTATCCCTGCATGTCATTCATAAATTACTTCTTCACATCCTGGGAAAAATAAAACATAGAAAAGGGGTGAGCTCAAATTCCCAGTAAGGATAACAATATAGCCGAAACTTCCATAAATAAGAATAATCATTGAAGGCAATGTATAACTAAGAAAAAATCATTTTAAACTTGAACTTAAAAATAGTATGGAAAAAATAAAATGAAATAATTCCATTTAATTTTTCACATGGATATTCTACTAATCGAATAATCACATGCGATATCAATAACAACTTTCATAATAATGGAATGCATAATTCCAGACTATCATAACCACATAGCCAAGGCCTCGTGCCAAGACTACAAATAAGATTTTTTCACGGCCTTGTGCCAAGACACTAGTTTGTCTCATGAGACCTACCGATGCATTGAAGAGCTATAATGGGATCCACCCGTCACATATTAAGTCCAATGCATTCCACATATGAACATGTTTAAACATAACCTAAAAATTCGTATTAAAACTAGCATATGAAATATATATACATCATCCATAAACAATTATTGGTATAAAAATAGCACAACCAAAGTCAAACATATCAAAAAACCTTCAATACAATATATAATTGTTGTGTCATAATAAATCAACTTCAAATAAGCGTAAAATCCATCAAAGGATGTTGACATTGCTGAAATCAAAACTCTTTTTAGAGTAATATCTCTTTTTATTTTGAAATAATTTAAGAGTAATATATTTATAAAATATTACATTTTCTTTGAAAATATTATTATAAGCTTGTAAGGTATGCTTAAAAGATTTTATAACAGCGGAAAATAGCCACACCCGTCGTATATGTTAAAAAAAACATTCGTACCTTAATTATGTCGAAAAGGATAAAAAGGTCCTTGTTTAGAAAATGACGGAAAGATTCCTTTATAAACAACTTATAAAAGTAAACAAGGGTATAAATGACTTTAACCCATATTCTAGTCAATAGTAAAAATGTTTTGAAATAGATTCTTAAGAAACATTGATGTGGATGATAAATAAGTCCTAGTAGATTATTACGTATATACAGCCTCAGATAATGAAGAGAGTGAGAAATAAACCCTTACCTTGTAATATTCTTTGGTTGAGGGTAGGATAACCTCATTTATAATGGTGAAATAATTGTTATTAAATTATTCATGAATCATATACATTAATATGATATCATATATGATCTTTAACATTTCTTTGTTAATAATATCTTAGAATTATCGTTGTTTCGGGTGTTAACTTACTCATTTTCTTTGATATGTTTTTTTATGTAAGCCATGTTTTTCATGGATAGGATGTATCTTATTCATATCCAGAATGATATCAAGTCCATTAACATTATTTTTAAATCATCAAATGATAACTATACTTGAATGGATACGATGTAGAATGAATCTCATCACGTTCGTGGAGATGGTAGTCCGTACGTACGCACGAGCGACAATATCATTCTTTTGATATTAAAATAATATTTAATTGGATTGTATATCTTATATACAGAATCATTATCATGTTATATTTATTATTTACATGAATTACACATCATTATTATACCCATCCAAATAATAATAATATATTGAATAACAATTACACCACGACGTGGAGACTGTAAGCCGTACGTACGCACATATGGTGACATGTCATTCAAAGGATGCATAGAATACTGAATATGGTTGTACCATATTTATAATAATATTACAGTATATAGGAGATACTGGATTCATTATTTTAGAATGATAATAACAAATAAATAAGAAGTTGAAGAAGGAATGAATTTGAAAAAGGGTGGTGAAAACATTACCTTTTCTTTGGGTTCTTCCTTTTGATTTGATCAAAAGGTCTCCTTAGATTGGATTTATGACTAAAGGATGGACTCTAGGATGAAGTGATGGAATTTGAGAGAGTATTTGTCTAGAGTATGGCCGAACCAAAAGGCTTGGAAGGTTTGAGTTAATGAGAAGGGAGAGTTCCCTTTTATAAGAGGGGTGAGGGGCACCTTTGGAAAAGATAGAAATATTATTTTATAATAAATTAATATTCAGATTCTAATGGATTCAAAGTGGATTATTTAAAGGTTAATGTTGAGATGGGTCGAAAAACACTCAAACAATAGAATTTAGACAGGTTTTGGTCATTATATTAACCTTATCTTTAAGTATTAACTCTTAGATATTTGGTTTCACTTTTTCAATGTCTCTTTGTAATTTTATATTATATGGTTAATAAATGTACTATATACATCCAATAGACACCCATGTGGTCCATTAATGATACAAATATATTGATATAAGTATCTTGTTAGAACCTTAGATTTTTAGGAATTTAATATCAATTAATAATATAATATTTGTTTTGAAAACTCTTGTGTGTAAATTTTGACACTAATCAATAATTGATTTTGGTAAAAATCATAACAGAATGATTACTTGGAACGATGTTTATTACGTAAATCCTAACATGTCATATTAACCTATAAAATTAGTGTAATACATAAAAAGTCTCAAATTATATTTATTTGGGTATTTATAATATCAATTATTTTAATTTTTTCACTATTATTATATTACAACATCATCATTGTATCAAAAATAAATTAAATTATTTAATGTATAAAAATAATAAATAAAATATAATTATGTAGGAAATAATTTTATATTTCTAATGAATATTTACAATCGTATTTATCTTATGTATAACTCTATCTTAGAAATGTTTTAGTAAATAAACTTTGATTTTAACACTTTTAACTCTTCTTTGAATTAATTAATAATAAATGTCATAATCTAATCCAAGTGGACCTAAATGATAATATATTATTCCTAAGGTTGTTTTTGGTCGAGATACCCTTGTAAAATAGAATTAGGACATGTGTTAGGATAATATTAATATCATTTTTACCATTAATTACCCTAATTTACTTTTAACCGTGGTAAATAAAAGTAAAAAGTTACTCTTCACCAAAAATTATTTTCATCTCAATGAACCACATTTTATTCCATGATATTAACCGTGTCTCCTGGATTTTCTAAATTCCAATCACAGAAGCGGTAAAATTAAGTTTTATGAAAAATTCAGTTTTTTAACTACCACTTAGTAGTTTCACTATTCATCAAAAATTGATGTTTTTCAGAACAATGCCAAAATTTATCCCTAAGCTATAATTGATATTCCGAATTCAAAAATGATGTATAATTTAAAAAATTCCAAACAAATAAGTTGGATTAATTAAATTTATAATTAATTCCAGCTGTCACAACAAATTGCGTGTTTTTAAGAAACAATATATATCAAAAGATTGACTATTGATTATGTCCAATTTCAAAGTGAAATTAATTATAATGAAAATCATTTGATAAAATGGTAAATATATATTATAATTATACTTTAAAACCACTAAATAGAATAATTTATCACTACAAATTATTTTTATTAAAAATGTTGTCTTTAAGTATTTTTCACTATTCATAAAAATTGGAAGTTCTGAGAAAAATACCAAAAATTCAACGAAGGATAATTTCGATATTAATAATCCAAAAATGAAGTCCATTTTAAATATAAAATATATATAATTTCAAAAAGTAGGTATTATTATTCATAACGGCTAGTTTGATTGGTTGTGGTGTGTTAGAACTCGATGTTGCGTACAACACACGCTATCACATTATTCAAAGCGAAGCGTGCCATAGAAGCTTGGGGTGTTACATTCTCCCCTCCTTCAAATAATTTCATCCTAAAAATTTCTAGAATACTATCGCATGAAAAGACTCGGGTAGTTCTTCATCATAGGTTCCTCGGGTTTGCACGTTGCCTCTTCCATCTTATGGTTTCTCCACAATAATTTTACCAGATGCGTCGTCCGATTTCTCAGCACTTGTTCTCTCGTATCAAGAATCTTGACGGGCTCTTCGCAATAAGACAAATTGGGTTCTAGTTCTAATTCCTCGTAGGTGAGTACATGTGTTGGGTCCGGTATGTATTTCCTCAATAGAGATTCATGGAACACATCGTGAACTTCGGTGAGACTTGGCGGCATTGCCAATCGGTAAGCTACAACCCCAATTTGTTCTAAAATTTCGAAAGGTCAGATGTACCTGGGACTCAATTTACCTTTATTACCAAAACGTATGACTCCCTTCCACGGAGATACCTTTAGGAAAACATGATCACCGAGTTGATATTCCCAATCCTTCCTTCGATTATCGGTATAGCTCTTCTGCCTACTTTGAGCTACTTTGATGTGATTTTGGATCACCTTTATATTTTCCATCATTTCCTCCACCAGTTCTGGACCTACAAGTTTTCTTTCACCAACGGCATCCCAACAGGTTGGTGTGCGACATCGCTTTCGGTATAACGCTTCATATGGTGCCACCTGAATACTCGAATGGAAGCTATTGTTATAGGAAAATTCTACCAAAGGTAAATATTGATCCCACATACCCTAAATGTCAAGTGAGAAAGATCTCAACATGTCTTCTGAGGTTTGAATAGTACGTTCTGATTGTTCGTCTGTCTGAGGGTTGTAGGCAGTGCTGAAATAAAGTTCCGTATCTGGGGATTTCTGAAGACTCTTCCAGAATCTTGAAGTAAAATGGGGATCATGATAAAAAAAATCGATAGGGGTACTCCATGAAGTCTCAAACTTCATTAATATATAGTCTTGCTAGATGTTCCAGTGGTAGATCTTCTCTTATAGAAAGAAAATGTGCTGACTTGGAAAGACAATTAACAATAACCCATATTGCATCGTTCCTTCTAGGTGTCTTTGGTAGACCTATGACAATGTTAATCGTAATATTGTACCATTTCCACTCACGTATGGGAAGAGGTTGCAATACTCCACCAGGCTGTTGCCTTCCAGCTTTCACTTATTGACAAACCATACATCTTGACACAAAATCAGTAATCTCTCTCTTCATGTTGTCCAACCAAAAATGTTCCTTCAAATATCTATACATTTTGGTGCTCCTAGGGTGTATAGAGAAATTAGAACTATGAGCATCAACCAGAAATTCACTTTTTAGATCATGTATATCGGGAACACAAAGTCTCTTCTCAAATTTCAAAATTCCTTCTTCATACACAAAGTCTCTAAATCTCCCATCATTCACAGCCTTAATCTTCTTTTTAAATTCATCATCATCAGTCTGATAACTCATAATCCTTTCTAGTAAAGATGGTTTGGCAAAAATTTGAAAATTCATTGATGTTTCAACTTCCCTGGTTATTCCCATGTCTATCTTCACTAGATCCATGAAAATTGGATCCCTTTCAATTCTCATATTGTTCGAAACTCCATGATATTTTCTGCTCAAAGCATCTTCCACCTTGTTTTCTTTCCTCGGGTGGCAGTATATCGTACAATCATAATCCTTGAGTAATTCAAGCCATGTCCTTTGCCTCATGTTGAGTTCTTTTTGTGAGAAAATATACTTCAAACTATTGTGATCAGTATAAATCTCACATTTTTCACCATATAGGTAGTGACTCCATATCTTCAAAGTAAAGATCAAAGTTGATAACTCGAGATCATGAGTAGGATAGTTTTGTTCATGAGTTTTCAACTGTCGTGATGCATAGAAAATAACCATATCTTTTTTCATAAGGACACAACCAAGTCCTTTCTTCGATGAATTACTATAAATAACGAACCCATCATTCCCCAATGGTAGAGTCAATATAGGAGCACTGACTAATCTTCTCTTTAGTTCTTCAAAACATTCTTCACACTCTTTTTTCCCATCAAATCTAACCCCTTTACATGTGAGCTTCGTTAATGGGTTATCCAATTGGGAAAAATTCTGGATGAAATGTCGATAATAACATGCTAATCCAATAAAACAACATACCTCAGTTATACTCGTAGGTGCTGGCCATTCATGGATTTCCTTAGTCATAGAAGGATCAATAGTGATTCCATCTTTAGAGACAATATGGCCAATAGTAGAAATATCCTGGAGCCATAATTCACACTTGTTAAACTTCCCATATATTTCATGTATTCTTAGAGACTTCAGGATAATGCGCAAGTGATTTTCATAATCTTCGTAGCTTTTGGAGTAAACCAAGATATCATCAATAAATACCACCACAAATTCATCGAGATATTCCTTGAAAACTCTATTCATCAGATCTATGAATACAGAGGGTGAGTTAGTCAATCCAAAAGGTAGTACAGTAAACTAGTAATGCCCGTACCTTGTTCGAAATGCTGTCTTCGGAATATCTTCCTTCTTCACACACAACTGATGGTATCCAAATAGAAGGTCAATCATTGAAATGTATTGAGCTCCATGCAGTTGGTAAAATAAATCCTCAATGCGAGGTAGGGGACACTTGTTCTTTATTTTTATAGCATTGATCTCCCTGTAGTTGATACACAACCTCATAGATCCATCTTTCTTTTTAACAAAAAGAACAGGGGATCCCCATGGAGAAACACTAGGGAAAATAAATATTGTATTACTCAATTCCTCTAGTTGTTTCTTTAGTTCGACTAATTCCACAGTGGCCATACTATAAGGGGTCTTTGATATAGGCCTTGATCAAGGAATTAAATTAATGGAAAACTCAACTTCTCATTCTGGAGGATGTCCAAGTAAATCTTCCAGAAATACATCTACATATTCTTTCACAATATGTACATCCTCTATTCGAACATTCCTTTACTCACCCATAGTAATTTCATTCTCTTCCTCCCCAATAATTGAATTTAGTTGATCTATTGGGGGTGGATCTAGATAATAATTATGTGGTGATGATTCTGCTCTAAAGATAAGGGGTTCCTTATCATCATCATCAAAAATCGTAACCTCCTTCTTCTTACAATAAATCTCCACATCATAGTCCAAAAGCCCATCCATACTGAGGATTATATCAAACTCAATCATAGGTATGATGATGAGATCAACAGATAAGGAATATTTATGTTCTATAATGGGGACTGATTAACAAAACTTTTTGGAAATGATACTTCCCTTAGGAGTTTTAACTGACAACTCCCTTGTTAAATCAAATTGGAAATATCTTATTGTCTTAGAAAACTGGGAAGATATGAAAAAATGCAATTATTCCGAACCAAATAATGCATTTTCTAAACTTGAGGAAACCATTAAATTATCTCCCACCATGTCTTTCGGAGCTTCTACCTCAGCAGTAGTTATAGCATAAGCTTATCCTTGATCCCTTGTACTTTTCTGAGGTAAGTTCCCATGACGATTAGGATATTCATTTGCATAATGTCCCATCTCCCTGCAATTGTATCACTGATCATTGGTAGCTTCTTTCTTCCCTTTGCAATCCCGAGCTTGGTGGCCTTTTTCACCACACTTGTAATAGACACCCATTCCCTTCAAGCATGTACCAGGGTTTTTCTTCCCACATTTACCACAAGATGGATATTCAACCAATCCCTTATTCCCCTTATTTCCATTCCCAGATTGATCAGCAGATCGCTTCTTCTCTTTATTTACTTTAATGTCTTAAGACTTCGAGAAAACTTTCTCTGTCTTGATTGCACCAGAGACAATGTCTTCATATGATGAAAAGGATTGTGAGACTAATGATTGATGGAGAAATGGTTTTAACCCATCAAAGAAATGATCAATATTACTTCTTGGGTTATGTATATAATCTCCAACATACCTTTCTAATCTTGTAAAGTTAGCCTCATACTTTGAGACATTATCATCCTCCTTTTGTCTCAGACTCAGAAATTGCCTTTCCATATCTGCTCGATGGTCACGAGTAATGTATTTTTCTAAAAACAGATCATTGATCTTACTCCATTAGATATTTGATACTTCATCATCTTCCTTCGTGTTTTGAATCATTGACCACCATTGATCAGAATCTCCAGTGAGGCGGTAAACATCCATGATAATTTTTCCCTTTCACTACTCCCCAATGCCTAAAATATTTCCTCTAGGAATTTATCCATTGCTTAGCTACTAAGGGATTTGTACTCCCATTTAAAGTTGGTGTTTTTTTCCTCATGAATCGATCTAACATTGATCCTCCACGTAGCGGATCAGGGTGCTCCATACGGGTAAGGTTATTATTCATAACCTGAGTAAGTTGTCCCAGTATGGTGGTTAGCTGATCGGGACCAGTTTCATCACCATATCCACTATAATTATCTTGAGCAGGAGGGAAATCCACACATGAAGTGCGTCCATTGATACGGTTTCCATTTCTTCCACTAGGCTCTATTTCTAAACAATGGCATATACTAGATCAGTTTATGAATAAAAATACATAATCCCATACTTATAAAACACTTAACATAAATTGAACTATTTATGGATATAATCCATAATAATAAAAATGTTTTCTTTGAGGAAGTATATACTCATAAACCCTTCATTATGATTTGTAAAGAAAATGAGAGTCATCCTAAGCATATCTCTCAGGAGTGTCGTAACCAAGAGAGCAATAAGGACCGTTGTCGTGCACTAGTTCCCGTTCGAGTCTAGCTTAAAGCGGTGTTTTTGGGTTTAACCCCAAGGTACATCTGTTCTAGAGCCACCTCTACCTGCTCGTATCCAGACAGGGATATATTGCTCCGAAAACTCAAAAAATCTCTACAGTACCAAAATTCTAGGAAGTTCATCTATACTAATCCTCAAAGTCCATCTTAAATCTATGTGCTCTAATCAGAGTTTATCAAAATCTAGCTTCTATGGTTTTTATTAAACTTCCTCTGATACCAATTGTAACACCCCAACCCCAGTTCCCCAAATTCGGTGCATTATTACATTACATTTTCATGATCACAAGAATGATCAATTCTCGAAAGACCGATTAGTTTAGTATCCTTAGAAACACTAGATGTATTCATAAGTAGTACATTACATCATAAAAATGATAACTACAACAACATATTTTATTCAAATTCCACAGTCATATCCCCACATACTATCCCTGCAGGTCATTCATAAATTACTTCTTCATATCCTGGGAAAAATAAAACATTGAAAATGGGTGAGCTCAAATGCCCAGTAAGGATAACAATATAGCGGAAACTTCCGTAAATAATAATAAACATTTAAGGCAATGTATAACTAATACAAAATCCTTTTAAACTTGAACTTCAACATAGTATGGAAAAAATAAAATGAAATAATTCCATCTACTTATTCACATGGATATTCTACTAATCAAATAATCACTTGCAATATCAATAACAACATTCATAATGATGGAATGCATAATGCCAGACTATCATAACCACATAGCCAAGGCCTCGGGCCAAGAATACAAATAAGATTTTGTCAAGGAATTGTTCCAAGACACTAGTTTGTCTCATGAGACCTACCGATGCATCGAGGAGCTATAGCGGGCTCCACCCGTCACATATTAAGTCCAATGCATTCCTCATATGAACAGGTTTAAATATAACATAAACATTACTATTAAAACTATCATACGAAATGTAAATACTTCATCCATAAACCATTAATGGTATAAAAATAGCACATCCACAGTCAAACATATCACAAAACCTTCAATTCAATATTGAAGTTTTGTATCATAATAAATCAACTTTGAATAAGCGTAACATCAATCAAAGGATACTGACATAGATGAAATCAAAACTATTTTTAGAGAAATATCTCTTTTTATTTTGAAATAATTTAACAGTCATATATTTATAAAATATAAAATTTTATTTGAAAATATTTTTATAAGCTTGTAAGGGAAGCTTCGATGATTTTATAAAGGCGGAAAATAGCCCCACCTGCCGTATATGTTAAAAAAACATTCTTACCTTAATTCTGTCGAAAAGGTTAAAAAGGACCTTGTTTAGAAAATGACAAAAAGATTCCTTTATAAACCACATATAAAAGTCAAAAAGGGTATAAATGACATTAACCAATATTATAGTAAATATTAAAAATATTTTGAAATACATTTTTAAGAAACATGGATGTGGATGATAAAGAAGTCCCAGTAGATTATTACGTATAGACAACCTCAGATAATGAAGAGATTGAGAAATAAACCCATAACTTGTACTTTTACTTGGTTGAGGGTAGTTTAACCTCCTGTATAATGGTCAAATAATTGTTATTAAATTATTCAAGAATCATATATATTTATATGATATCATATATGATCTTTTAACATTGCTTTGTTAATATTATCTTAGAATTATCGTCGTTTCGGGTGTTAACTTACTCGTTTTCTTTGATATGTTTTGTACGTAAGCCATGTTTTTCATGGATAGGATGTATCTTATTCATATCTAGAATGATATCAAGTCCTTAAACATTATTTTTAAATCATAAAATGATAATTATACTTGAATGGATAAGATGGAGAATGAATCTCATCGCGTTTGTGGAGACGGTAGTCCGTATGTACGCACGAGCGACAATATCATTCTTTTGATATAAAAATAATATTTAATTGGATGTTATATATTATATAAATAATCATTATCATGTTATATTTATTATTTACATGAATTAAACATCATTATTATACCCATCCAAATAATAATAATATATTGAATAACAATTACACCACGACATGGAGACGGTAAGCCGTACGTACGCACGTACGGTGACATGTCATTCAAAGGATGGATAGAATACTGAATATGGTTGTACCATATTTATAATAATATTACAGTATATAGGAGATAATGGATTCATTATTTAAGAATGATAATAACAAATAAAGAAGATGTTGAAGAAGAAATGAATTTGAAAAGGGGTGGTGAAAACATTACCTCTTCTTCAGGTTCTTCCTTTTGATTTGATCAAAAGTGCTCCATAGGATGGATTTCTGACTAAAAGAAGGCCTCTAGGATGAATTTAGGGAAGTTGAGAGAGTATTTGGGAAGAGTATGGACGAACCAAAAGGCTTTGAAGGTGTGAGTTAATGATAAGGGAGAGTGCCTTTTTATAAGAGGGGTCAGAGGCCCCTTTGGAAAAGCTAGAAATATTATTTTATAATAAATTCATATTCGATATATAATCTCTAAAAAGTGGATTATTTACAGGCTAAGGTGGGTATGGGTCTATAACCACTGAACCAATAGAATTTATACACATTTGAGTCATTATATTAACCTTATCTTTATGTATTAACTCTTAGATAATTAGTTTCACTTTTACAATGTCTCTTTGTATTTTTATATTATATGGTTAATAAACTTATTATATACATCCCAGAGACCCCCCAAGTGGTCCATTAATGATACACATATCATTTTATAAGTCTCTTGGCCGAACCTTCGATTTTTAGGAATTTAATATCAATTAATAATATAATATTTGTTTTAAAAACTCTTTTATATCAATTTTTCCACAATTCAATAATTGATTTTTCTAAAACTAATAACAGAATGATTACATCAAAAAAAGTTAATTAAGTAAATCCTAACATGTCATATTATCCTAGAAAATTAGTTTAATTCATAAAAAGTCTCAAATTATATTTATTTGGGTATTTATAATATCAATTACTTTAATTTTTTCACCATAATGGTAATTACTGCATCATCATTGTGTCATAAATAAATTTTATTATTTAATGTCTAAAAATTATAAATAAAATATAATTATTTAGGAAATCATTTCAGATTTCTAATTAATATTAAAAATCTAATTTATCTTATGTATAACCCTATATTAAAAATATTTAGTAAATAAACTTTGATTTTTACTCTTTTAACTCTTCTTTGAATTAAATAATAATAAATGTCCTAATCTAATCCAAGTGGACCTAAATGATAATATTTAATTCCAATGGTTGTTTTTGGTCGAGATACAATTGTACAATAGAATTGGGACATGTGTAAGGGTAATATTAATATCATTTTTATCCTTAATCACCCTATATACTTTTAACCATGGTAAATAAAAGTAAAAAGTTACTATTTACCAAAAATTATTTTCATCTCATTGAACCAAATTTTATTCCTTGATATTAACCGTGTCTCTCGGATTTTCGAAATTTCAATCATAGAAGCGGTAAAATTATGTTTTATGAAAAAATCTGTATTTTAACTACCACTTAGTAGTTTCACTATTCATCAAAAATTGAAGTGTTTCAGAACAATGCCAAAATTTCACCCTAAGCTATAATTGATATCCCAAATTCAAAAAATGATGTCTATTTTACAAAATTCCAATCATATAAGTGTCATTAGATAACTTTATAATTAATTCCCGCTGTCACAACAAACATCGTGTTTTTAAGAAATAATATATATCAAAAGATTGACAATTGTTTATATCCAATATCAATGTGAAATTAAATCTAATGAACATCGTTGGATAAAATGGTAAAAATATATTCTAATTATACTTTAAAACCACTAAATAGTTTAATCTATCACTATAAATTATTTTTATTAAAAAAGTTGTTTTTAATTATTTTTCACTATTAATAAAAATTGGAAGTTCTCAGAAAAATACCAAAAATTCAACTTAGGATAATTTCGATATTCTGAATAAAAAAATGTAGTCCATTTTAAAATATAAAATATATATAATTTCAAAAAGTATGTTTTACTATTCATAAAGGCTAGTTTGATTGGTTGTGGTGTGTTAGAACTCAATGTCGCGTACAACACACGCTATCACATTATTCAAAGAGAAGAGTACTATAGAAGCTTGGGGTGTTACATGAGGACTTCATGAGGTAATTAATTCATCCCTAGAACAAAAGTTAGATAATAAACTTGATGTTATTTATACTCTTTTAAGGTAATAACTCAAGTATAATGTAATTCCCACTCCCCTCTGATTCCATTACATTGAGGTATTTATTATGATAACACTCATTTTTCTAACCAGTTCCGACAACATTGGGATTTTTTAGAGTCATGTGTAGTAGTATTCTTTGGACATACATTCCAAAAAGCACTACCCATCAATTAAGAACCAATCAGGACAATTGTAAAATCCGAGTAGCAAGCACAATAACAATAAAAACAAGGACGAAACCCAAGATACCCCATGAATAATTTTTATCAACAAGGCAATGGAATATAACCTTCTTATAACTCAACTTACCAAAAATATTCCTAATCCCTAATTTTAACCATGATTTGAGGACATTGTGGAGATAATGGAATCCCAGAACCTCTAGTTTGAATAGACTGCACAATCGAAATTTCAAGACCTCTGAATTCCAGTTAGATAGCTGGAAACTACCATTGATAAGATTAAGATGCAAGGATCTGGACAACTACTATCCTAATATATTTCCAATTAAAAAGGAAAAATCAATGTATGTTAAATCACACATCATATTTGTAAGGAATCTTCTTCTTCTAATGATTATATGATACATGTATGAACCCATGTTGAAAACACCCTTTCTCCACCCAAAAAAGATTCCAATGAAGATAATCAAAAAAAGGTAAACAAATTATTATTGGGGATACCCATGAACAACCCATTATTCTTCATTTCCCCCAAATACTCTCTAAATAGGAGACGAATTAAGATAATTAAATTGAAAATGAAGCAATGGATACATTTAAAAAGGTGTAAGTTATCTTTACTTTATTGGATGCAGTAAAGAAATACCTCAATATGCCCATTTTATTAAAGATACTTTCACCCATAGACGGTGGATGAGGTTAAGTGAGTGAGTCAACTAAGGAAGGAATGTCTCAACCATGATTCAACTAGAAATGCCAACCAATTGTAAGTATTTAGGAAAATTCACTATTGTATTCACCATAAGGGAGAAAATATTTTCAGAGGATATGATAGACATATGTGCTTTAATTAACTTAATGCCTCACTCTATGTACACATCATTAAAGGTTGGAGAGGTTAAACCAACTAGCCTTATAGTGCAACTTTATAATTGGAGGATAATAAACCCATTGGGAGTGCTCAAGGATGTCCTCGTAAAAGTGAAGAATCTGATTTTCCACACCAAATTCTTCATTCTTGAGATGGGGGATACCCAAACCCAAGAACATTAATATATTATACATGGATTACCATTCGTCAAAATAGTAAAGTAAATCAAAAATTTCTATAGTGGTACACTTTACAAGGAGTTCGATGAAGAAAAGCTAAGTTTTATTATACATGAGGCTTTGAAACACTATGTTGAAGAGCACTCCAGTCTTCTGGTCTATTCGATGGAAGTTCTCTTAAATGAAAAAAACACACACACACAAAATTATCTACCAGACCCATACTATTATTCATTTTACTATTCATCACCCCGGGATGATTTGAGTTTTGATTCTTGTTTTGTGTGTGTTTTGTGTCCTTATCATTTTAAATTCTATTTTTTAACTAATGAGTGTGTTCATTTTGTGGTACCCATGAATGTTTATTCTTTTGAAAATATAATTTCAATATATTATCTATTTTTATAGAATAAATTTGTGTATATAGAAATATTCATGGACCTCACTCCTCCCTAAATCCCCTCCCTCAATCCAAAAAACACTAGTGTTTCAAATAAAATCACTTCCATATAATTTGAAATATTCTTTTCATGAGGGTATTGACCAATTTACCATAATTCATTCCAATAAACTATATATAAAGTAAGAATCTATAATTATTGCCATTTTTTAGATTGTGTAAAAAGTGTATTAGATAAAAATTGGATGATATTACCAAGGAAAGACCATTTATTTGTATGCACCATATAATTTTAAATCACCAGTCTAGGCTCATAAGTAAACCTCAATGACGGTCATATCCCACTCTCCTTGAAGTGGTTAAATTAAATGTTTATAAATAACTTTCTTCTATGATAATTACTTCTTTATATGCTAGTAAATGGGTTTTCCTAGTGAAAATTGTGCCTAAAAAATCTAGAATAACAGTTCGGTTAAATGAATGGAATGAATTGGTTCCAACATGTGTGAAAAATACTTAGCGAGTCTATATTGATTGTTGTCGACTAAACCAAACCTCTTAAAATGGACCACATTCTTCTACCTTTCATTGACCAAATGTTATATTTATTTGTCGATTACTCCCATTATTGTTTCCTTGATCGCTATTCAAGTTATTTCCAAATCCATATAGCCCTTGAAGATCAAGAAAAGATAATGTTTACCATTCCATTCAACACATTTTCATATAGAAGAATGCTTGTTGGTCTATGTAATGCTCCTGGTATGTTTCAGTGACGTATTTTGAGTATTTATTTTAGAGTATATTGAAAATATCATGGAATTTTTTAGCGATGATTTCACAGTTTATGACACATATTTTGATGACTGTTGGCCACACCTAGGTTCTATCATCTTTCATTTCATAGAGAAATATCATGTATTAAATAATTATAAATTTAATTTCATCGTTGATTGGGGGATAATTATTGGGAATTTTATTTAAAATGAGGGAATTCAAGTCGATAAATAAAAAATTTAATTAATTTAATCCAATCAATATCAAAAATTTGTTCGTGATATTTTAACATTCTTAGGTCGCGCTGGATTTTATCGTTTATTCATTAAAGACTTTTGTAATTTCATACTTCCCCTATATTTCTTCTAGCAAAAGGATTCTAATTTTTTTTCAAATGTTTTGAGGATGTTTTTAATTCACTAGAAAGGAGTCTCACATCACATTCAATCATCTAACCACCATGTTGGGATAATACCTATAATCATATATGTGATGGCTCTAACTTTGATGTTGCGGTAGTTTTTTTACCAAGCGTTGAGAAGGCTCTACATGTCATTGTGTATTCATCACATACCCTTGATCTTATTTAAGAAACATACCACAAAACCACTAAAAATAACTTATTTCTATTGTTTTTTTCTTTGAAAAAATCCATTCATATCTTACTAGTTTAGAAATAATTGTCTTTTATGATCATGCTTCTATTCAATTCCTCCTAATGAATCCTAAAGAAGTGCCTCACCCCATTCGATGGATGATACTTATCCATGAGTTTGACCATGATATTAGAGATAAGAGAGGAGTGGAAAATGTTGTAGCTGGTCACATTAGTAGGATTTACCCACCATTGGACCACCATAAAGACTCGCCTGTCTCTATTGGAGTATTATTATCTCATGAGAACCTTTGTGATGTTGTTGACCTTACCTCCTGGTATGCTAACATTGTGAATTTTTAAGAAACATATAGGGTCCCCACTAACTTCATCACTACATAATCACAAAGACTCAAGAATGATTCATGATGGTATATTTTGGGTGGCGCATACTTGTGGAGAATTTTTAGTGACCATGTTGTCTGTGGGTGTGTTGGGGACCATGAGTTCACCTCTATATTGACTTTCTACCACAGTTTTCCTTGTGGGGACCACTTTAGATCTTAATGTACAACTCAAAAGGTCCGTAACTTGGGACTTTATTACCCAAAAATATATATTTTTTCCCCTCAGTTTTTTAATTCATGTACTTGATGTCAATTCAAAGGAAATATCTTCAAGTGGATTGAAACGGCCCAACAACGTATGTGATTTTAGGATATCTTTGATATATGGGGAATTGAATTCATGGGGACTTTTCCAAATTCAGTTGGATTTGTGTACATATTACTTGATGATAACTATTTATCTAAATGGGTGGATAAAAAGGCAACCAGGAGAAATGAATATTTCCTTTTTGTTGTTTTTGTGAGGTAACAAATTTTAAGTGGGTTTGGATTACCAAGATTTATCATTATTTAATCGGGATCACATTTTATCAATCGTAACATAAAAAGCATCTTCCATATGTGTGGGGTTGTTCATAAAATATCCACTGTATATCACCCCCAAACTAATTGAAAAGAAGAATTCTCGAATCAAATAGTTATTCAAATCATGGAAAAATGGTTCAACTCAACAAGAAAGATTAGATTTTGTGATTGGATGATGCATTGTGGGCATACCATACTACTTTAAAAACCCCTATTGGAATGGAACCATATATGATTGTGTTTTTAAAGAATATTTAACTCATGGTGGAGGAATATCACCATGCTTATTAGGTTGTGAAATAATGTAATATGAATATCTAAGATTCAAGTGAGAATTGGATGTTGTAGATTCATGAGTTGGTAGAAATTTGACGTGATGCAAATGAGAACGCCTGAATCAATAAAGAGAAAACAAAGAAAATTAATCATGGGATGATGATCCACGAAAGATTTATATTAGTGATAAGGTCCTTATGTATAATTCCATGCTAATGCACCACCCAGGCAAGCTTAATTAATGATGGATCAGTCATTATACTGATATTGATGTTTACCCTCTTGGTGATAACTATAATTTTCTTGAGAGGAGTGGGAAAATTTTTACTATCAATGTGATGAAGATCAAACACAACTATGAGGATTTTACAAAGCATCTCATGGAGCATATCTACCTGATGGATTTCACATATGAAACAACTTAATTGGCAGACCATCCCCTACTTTTATTTACTTGTCTATTTATTTAAAATACATTCTTTTATACAGTTTAATTTTTCGGTGTGGGAGATGGTGACATGTCATAGTTAGGATTAAAAAAATTGAATGTTTTCATTTTTTATTTCCATAACTTTTTTTAGTTTTTTAGACAAAAAATGATCTTAAAAATAATATCCAAATTCATTTTACATGTTTGAGTTGATTGTGTGGAAAATTAATTTATTAAAAAAAACTTTTTCAAATTAATGTTGGTATGAATTTTTTTAGATTGTTTATTTTTATATAATTTATAGCTATTTAATGGATTTTTGGATCCCATGCCTCATTAGCACTGATAAATATTTTAATCGATTACTTGAGAAGAATTATTAGACTTTTGTTAGATATTATTCTTTTTAATCACATTATTGAGAGTCTCAGGTCATGTATAGAAACTAGAACCTGCCTTGATTCTTTTTGAATCCATAAGATTCGAGTATTATATATTCATGGTAATGACAATTGTTTATTTATAATCACTTTGTACAATTAACCTCTATTTTCATTTACCTTGTCATTTTACCCTTCTGAAGCCTTACATACTGTGAAATTCTTTTTAGGTAGCCACATTACAAGATAATATATCCCTACCTACCAATATCTTGTCTATAATCTTGTTATATTATCATAAAGTGTGGGGGAGTTGGTGTTTAGATAGAAATTATGGGGAGATAATAATTGTTAGGGGTTTATTTCAAGTTTGTTTACATTTTTTTGATGATTGGTTCAAAATCCATATTTCATAATTATTGTACACATGTTTCCTTATTTATCAACAAAAAAAATCATTATATAACCGAAAATATAGTTCTGTAAATTGAAAAAAAAATAGAAAAAAAGATAAAAATGGATAAAATAGGATGTTTAATCATTATTACTCACTGCTTGGTTGTAACCCACAAAACTTGGGAATGGTGATAGTGATTTGGAGGTGATACACTTTTTGATGGGTTGATTATGCACATTCATTAGGAACACTTGCAAAATTTCAACATGTTTTTTTGTAATAGATCAAACACTCCTCTTTTGCCTGAGATTATTAAACATTAAATACAACCAAATCTTAAACCTCACAACAACCTTTTTGATGTCCTATTGAGTAGCACACTATTTGCTAATGGTAGAGAACATTTAATCATGGTAGGAATATGGTACTGTCATATGAAATCTAGAAAGAAATCATAAATCCACTTTAAAAAATTCTTTTTGTGATGAAGGATAATTTCTAGGTGTGGTAGGTTACATCATGTGGCATGGGTGAACAAATGAAGTTGAACAAATTGAAATTTGAGAGAATAAAAATGATAGGAAAATTGATACCATAAACAAGACATGATAAATTTCATATCCAAAAGGATACTACAAGTTTTCTCACCATCTATTTAAGAGTGGGACATGATTATGATATTATAATTTTCTTAGGAGTATAAAGGATTAGGTGTTGGAGTGTGATCGTACCACGATTCACTGTTTTATTTTTCCCTTATAACAATGTATTAAACATGTTTTGTATGGAATATTCCATGTATAATAACACATTTAACATCTTCTTTGGTTAAATAATAATAATATTATTACTGTTAAAAAGATCAATTTTACTAGTTTTTATGTTTTTGTTATAGGTGGGGATGATTTGGAAGGCCCAAGATGGAGTTGACGAAAAATGAGCCAAATTCCCTAGGAATCCAATTACATATATGGAATCAAACACATAATACATCTGATATATGCATACAACTGGACATATTTTTTGGGTGGTGATCCCAAATTCATTTTGATAAAACTTTCTTGCAGGAATCCAATCCAAATTCATTCATTATGAGGCTCATCCAAAACGATATTCCCAATAAAAGGAATCTGCATGGAGTCAAAAGTTATCATATTTATTTTGAATATATATTATTTTATACCATATATTGCCCCAATATATGATTGGAATAAATATAGGATGTGGATAATAAGTCATTAGTTTTTTTGTAATGTGATATAATATTTCGTAGTGGCTAAAAACCACTGGCCAATTGGTTTCCCAAAATCAGGATGCCCAAACCCACACCCATTTTGGTTATAAAATAATTTATTGGGAACCTCAATTGGGAGTTCTAAAATGGGGAAAGTTTCTACCATTTTTGTTTCCCAAAAGATTCCTCTATTCATTCTTATAAGTTCTGGAGGCCATGGGAAGTGCTCCTTCATCATCATTTTCTTCCTCCCCTCCCATAGAGTTCTAAACTCCATGTGATCACCCAGGGAGGAACATGCTGTTAATCCTAATATTCAAGTTGGTAATATTTAAATAGTATTTTTTAATTGAAGGTTTTAATGTTGTTTTTTAATAATCTTATATTCTTATTTTATTGATTTATTTTCTTGTATGTCTTTCTAAACTCATATGAACATGTTTTTGTATACCTTTTCATATATTGTTTTACACACCATTCTTCCCATTTTCTTCCCCCTTTCAATTGTGGTGTTCATGTCGTTCATATTGGTAAATTGAACTGAAATAACAACTATAAATTTCATGTACATTAATGTCCTGGTAAAATCAATAAATATAATAAAAAACTACAGATCACATAGTGTTCTCTGTGTGTTTCCCTGGTGATTTTATATTGTGATGTTAAACAAAAATAACTCAATCATCGTTGGTAATAGGTTAATCATTTTGTGTTTTCAACTGAACCCTAAGAATTATCCTAGTGTAAACCCACTAATTTTATAGTTATACATATTAAAAACTAGGGATTAAAATATCATAACCCTATCTCTTGAAGTGATGATGTATGAACATCATGGGATTTCCCCAGTTTGATCACACATAATTAATCATGTTCATTTATACTTTGTTTTATTGTTATCCTTATTCTACTATAATATTTAATCACCAAATCACATATTTTAAAAAAATACATCCCATAAAATTTTAATAATCCAAAAAATATTTTTTTTAATTAATATTCAAAGTCTCCTTTTAGAGGAGACCTAGGGATCCTTTTATACTATATAAATTATAGTAAAAACTAAACAACTCATTTGACGTGCATGAAATCGTGGTCGATTAATAGAAGGATTTGTGTAGCGAATAAGGGAAAAAAAATTCAATAGTAATTTATTCTAACAAATACATAGAATATGCATAATTAATTTATAGAATTATTTTTCAAATGATAAAGAGGTGCATTTTTTATAGTATTAAAGAACCAATATATGGAAAGAAGGTAAATGTACAGCCTTCAAGAATTTCAAATGGAGAGATTTTTGAATTTAAGGATGAATAATAAGAGAGTTAGATTAATATAGAATTATTTAAATATATATATACATATTTATATAATTTTCGTGAATAAAAATAATAAGAATAATTTTAAATATTTATATTTTCTATATTGTAGATGAAAAATGAGTTGGGATTTATTGTTTCAGTTATGATATACACATCCATAAAGTCGAAAAATATAGCAAGAGAAATTTAATGATATTATTAGATTCTAAATAAGTATCATGAGTCCCAATACTCTCATTATACACATTCTTAGAGTCTAATAATTATTAAATAGGGTAAACAGTGTAGTTATTTTACACTAATGAAATAAGATGATGAGTGAAGGAGAGGGAAGAAAGGTTATGTGTCTTCCAGTTTTCACATTGTAATTATGCAAGAGTTGGGAAATTAAAATATATCATAAAATATATTATGTTATAATTAATGGTATAATAAGTGGTAGCTCATTATTATATTATTTCATTATAAAATATGAGTAACTGAGCCTTATTTTGCCTAAAAATAATGAGTGGTTTTTATTGAATGTATCTGTCAATGTAAGACATGAAGAAGAAAACCATGTATCATACCAATAACTCAAAAATTTTATATTCGATAATTATTATATTTTGTTTCTAGTCAATTGACTTTACCCTAATATACATTACTGTAAAGGCCAAGATATATTATTTAATGGTGTAAGATTCACCATAAGGCATCGACCAACACCATTATGGATTATAAAATTTATAGGAAATTTGAATTTTCATTCTAGAGTGGGAGATATACGATGAATTTAGGATAAAATTAGAAATATGAGGGTTATAAGATAACATATATATGTTAGTGGATAAAAATCAAGGCTTAATTTTTGGTTCAGCTACTCAGGGAAACATCGAGGTTAGGATGGGGTGACCTGAGCATGAATAACCACAGTTGTAAGCCATCACATAGAAACTATTTGGGTAACACTTCGGATTTTTTTATGTAAAAGTAAGGATTCTATTCTAGGTGTTATTTTAACTGTGACCACTATGTTTAACCCAAGATCAAATTACATATAGGTTTTTTAGCGTGGGGTGTTCTTTTTCAGGTGCTACTAATTTAAAAGCCACTCAAGATTTATTCGTCCAAAACATGTGAACAAGGGGGAGGCCAAACCCCCTCTCCCCATTCTTCTTCATTTTCCACCATTTATCTATATTATTATGGGGTGCTTAATCATGTTAATTTAATGTTAAATCCACATTCTTATTACCCTTGTTAATCTTCTTCATTTTCCCTTGATTTTGGTATCATTGGTTAGGGTTTTTGGGATGAAATTTCATTATATTATTGTGAAATTACCCCGTGTGATGGGGATTTCATGTTCATATTGTAGAGGAGGTTTCGAGAGGTGGAAATAATTCCACCATTGGTGGGTTTCATTGAGGTACGTTTCTCCACAAACTCATTTATGGAATTTAGATATTTTGGGTGAAACTGGTTGTTGATTCTAATGTTTAATTTTGGGATTTTTAATATCTTAGGTCCAAGGGTGGGTCAAGAGTGTACCACACCACATTACTTTTTGTTCTGGAACTGTGTGCTGACATGGTGAGTTTTAGGATAGATATAGCAATATTATTATTTGGTTTTAAATATTCTATTTATTAATTTGTAAGAGTTTATAGATGTGATAGTTTTTCAGGGACTTGGAGGGGGTTATTATGATATTGGGATGGATTATGGATCGATGATTTATGTAATTGGACTTTTATGTCTTGATTCTATTGGTTATTTTATTATATTTTTTTCTTTCCATCAGTAGTATTTTTTATCTATATGTTTCATTATCTTTGTGGTCACACCATAGATTGAGATGACCTCACATCAACCTAATAGTTAACATTAAATGCATAACTTACTAAAATATTCTACTGTGGTGCTTTGGTTTTCGAGTTATAGAGGCCATATTATTATTTTCTCAGTGGCATGAGTTATTTTTCAATGAAAAAAGAGGTTATCTTTTTAGAAATATTCTTTTTAATGGGATTGCTAAATCATAATTTTTACATAAAATAAGTGGTATGATAAATAGTTTATAAAATGAAATTTCTCAATGAATTGGGACTTTTAGTTTGGAATGTTTTCCTAGAAATTTGGGCAAGGGTCCTATAATGAGTAAAATTACATAAGATTCCTATTCAAAATGATTTGTATGACTGATTTTGATTAGATATTAAATGTAAATATTGGAGGTATTTACATTTCTTTTCTAGACAATTTTAGATTATGTTTCTGGTTACACATTTTCTAAAACATGATTTATTTGATATAGATTATATTTTGAACGTATGATGGATTGTGGTGTATGTTGGTAGATTATTGTGCGTGATGGCCGATAATGTTGTAATTTTTTATCAAAACCCTGGTTAAGTTTAGTAGATGAGATTGACACATTTGAGTGGAGAGGTGGGTTTGACGGACCATTACTGATTTTAAGGGATGTTATGACTAGAATGAATGTCTAGAGATGAGGTATAGAAAAGTTATTGAGGATCCCATGTATGGTGAATGTGTTATTATGTTACATTGGATACCTCTATTAGTGCCTGGGTATCACGATATCCGAAGATATGTTCGTGTGGAGGAATGGGAAGTACGATTATGGGTGTCAACATAGAACCTAAATTGTTTGTGTGGGCATAATATGGATTTTGAGTAATGGATATGTCATTATATTGAGAGTATGAATGATATTATGTGATATGGATTTTGGTAGGTAGCTGACCTATATGGTTTGTGTGTTATGTATCAATGTTTTCTAGGTGAAATAACCATGGTTCATGTAATATGATGTTCTTGGAAGATAATAATCCATGTGGGTTTATATGTATATAAATATATGATATAACAGAGGTTCCATTGTGGGATAATATTGGTGTATGTAGTACATGGTGAGGGTTGATATTTGGACCCCAGTATATGTGTTTAATTTATTATATATATGTGATTTGTGAATGAGGTTCTAAAATTGAGGATTATATGATCCACAAGTAATGGAGGAATGATAAATGGATTGAGGTAGGGGAGGAGACAAATTAAGTGTATGATATTTTTCATGGTTCCTGGATTGTATGCGGTCCCCCAAGGTTGATATATTTATGTTCTAGAATGGGATGTCTCTATAGTTAGATGATGTTTTTGAGTGATTTATGACCCCAATTTGATGATTTTTTTTGGAATGAGGATACCCTGAGAGGTTTCATTACATTTAATAGAATGGAATAATTCCCTTAGGTAGTTACTTTCAATGAATGATAACCAAAAATGTTTGAAGTGGTTATTATTTCAAGGTATTGGTTCTGGGGTAGGTCATGGTACCCCTAGGTGGTATGTGTGACTTGCTCATAGAAACTTATGAACATGAAAGAGAAGGTATGGATGGTGTTTTGGTAGTTTTTAACACTTTTTAACTAGATATGTATTATTGGTGTTACTTCAAGTTAAATTTCTATGTGGAATTATTTCATGAAAATTATTTCACATTATATATTTATTGAACACATCTTCACATGATCACACAAACACTGTATTTTGGAGGTATTTGGGATTACTACTGGGTTGTTAGACTCTCCTACACATGTTCATGACACATGTTTTGATTTATGTGAGTCAACCATCATTTTCTTATTTTAGGGAATATGTTTAACTTGTATCTGGGAACAAGGTTAAGTTATAAGGTTATACATGCTACAAATTTATTTGGTTCATTTTTGTGATTTTGGATGGAGGCTGGTGTTGTTTATTTTATATTATTTTTCAGCATGTGTACTAAACAATGTGAAATTTCCTCATATGATTCCTATTAATATTTTTATTTACCATTGCATCTCTTTTTTTATTCATCTTCATGTTTTTTTACAACTTTTTATCATATGGTTTAGGAACGTATTTCCTCTATCTTTTATTCCTATACTTTTTGGGGATGTCCATTATATAGATGGGTCATGAATTTTTTTATATATATTTGAGATTGACCATTGGAATTTATTTTGGAGGAAATAATATCCTCCATTGTAGTTTTAGGCCCTCACCGCTAGTTGGTATCCTTTAGAATATGGAGAGACATGATTGGGGCCATGTGATGAAGGCCGCTTGGGTCCCATTCAGGTGATTGAGACGTGGAATTATAAAATGGACATAGAGATTGTTTGTGAATGGGTATTTTAGTTAGAGGTAGTGTTTGGATTTTATAACTTGGTAAGTAGCCAGAGTTGATTTATGGTCAATATGGCATCAGTTGAAACCCATGATTCTAAGTTATGTCATGTTTTGGGACTATCTACTCTAGGATGAGTGTTGTTTTGGGTTGTATTTATAATCCCAATGTGCGAGGAATGGAATGTTTTAAAATTTTTATTAATTATTTTGGATTTAGTGTGTTGTTCAAACATCATAACAGTGGAACTCTTAAGGCATACTACATGTTTCTCTAGGAGGTGTTGTTTAATATGATTCCATATCGGAGTCCATAATCAAATATATAAAATCAAAATATATTCAATTTCTTCATAATAAAATTTTAAAGTGTGATTATATTAATATGGATTTAAATAATTTGTTTTATTTTTTATGATTTTGATATTATATAAACCATATGTAAATAGTTTTTTAAATGGTTGTTTTTTGAAAAAAACACACTTTTTAGGAAGAAAACCTAGTGTGGAAAGGAAACATATGTGGTGTCATGATATTGGGTTTCAAATGGTTTTATTAAATTATTTTACTTATATTCTCCTATATTTGGTTGTTTTTAAGTGGATGTGGTTCCATTTTTTTATATAATCTTGGAAACAACATTTGAAAATTAGATTTTAAATAATATTTGAAATTGGTTTTTGAAATGATTTTGAAATTTAGAGTGGTTTTCGAGAATGGTACTAAATCAGTGGGGAATTTGGAGATTTTGGTATTTCATAAATACATTTGGATTCCATGGATTGTTTTTGAAAATATAGATATATTTTGGTGTGAGAAAATTATTTGAACATGTTATTGAAAAAATAAAATTTCACATGTGTAAATCAAGCTACATAGATTTTTATGTGTTTAGTATGAGTTTGAATTAGACTCTTGAATTTTGTGATTATATGTTTGGTGTTTTTTATAATCCACTATGTGATGTTGGAGGGTGTGGAACTAATTTGATTGGATGTTGGGAAAAAGTGACTGGTGACTTTGTAAACCAAGTTTTCTTATTTCTCGGTGGGGGACCTGAAGTGTCTTTGAGTGTTGGCTAATGTGTTAGGCGAGTTTGTTGTGGTTTTTTAGGAGATAAAATTATTATATAATCATGAGATTGATTAAAAAATATAGGATAAAGAATACAAATTTGATTTGGTGGGTTACTGTAACACCCCAAGAATTCATAATGTGTTATTTCTTCAAAATAATTCAATAACTTGCACTACACGCAACACCGAGTTGAATTGCACCATGAATTACCAAAAATCCATTCAAAAGAGGTTATGAATAGTATTAACTAAATTTTAAACTTTATATAATCCTTATAATTTTTCAATATTATGAGTATCTTAGACATAATGCAAGAACAAATTAATTTTCAGAATTGCACTTTTATCAACTTTTAATAGTGAACCCTTTTTAAATACAATATTTTATACTTTTTGACTAAATGGGGACATCAAAAATTTAAAATGAAACATCCCAAGCTTTCACGGTACGCTTTCTTTGAATAATACAATAGCATGTGTTGTACACAACCTTGAGTTTTAACACACACCATAACCAATCAAACTAGCCGTTATGAATAGTAATACCTACTTTTCGAAATTATATAAATTTTATATTTTAAAATGGACTTCATTTCTGGATTCGGAATATTGAATTTATCCTAAGGTGAAATTTTGGTACTTTTCAGATAACTTTCATATTTTGATGAATAGTGAAAATTACTAAATTTTAATTAAAAACAACTTTTTTAATCAAAATAATTAATAGTGATAAATTATGAATTTGAGTGGTTTTAAAGCATATTTAGAATATATTTTTACCATTTAATATAATGTTGGTCATTGGACATAATTTTACAATTAAACCGAACATAAACAAGTGTCAATCTTTTGATAGTTATTATCTCTTAAAAACCCGCTTTTTGTTTTGACAGCTGGAATTAATTTCAAATTAATTTCTTCCACTTCTGTGTTCTGAATTTAGGAAAATGGATTCCATTTTTGGAATCAGGATGTTCAAATTGTGTAAATAGGTAACTTTTTTTTAGACATTTTGAATAATTATTGCGGTAAATATTTTATTTACCATGGTTAAGGGTAAATCTGGTAAATAAGGGTTAAAAAATAATATTATAATAATACTAAATTGCCCTAAAACGTGTCTTAACCCTATTGGTTGATACATGGTCGACCATGGGCATCTTTGGGTTGATTTTCGGACCCCATGGATCCACTTGTAAGTGATAATGACACTTTATTTTAATTAAGTTAAAATGAATACAAAAATGACACAAGCATATATCTTTTAGACAAATAATTGTTACATAGGGTTATATATGTTGGATTTTAGATTATAAATATTCATTAGAAAGATAAAACGATTTCCTACATAATGATATTTTATTTATAATTTTTAGACATTAAATAATTTATTTTATTTATGACACAATGATGATGCATTAATTACTATAATAGTGAACAATTAAAATAATTGATATTATAAATACCAAAATAAATATAATATGAAACTTTTAATGAATTAAACTACTTTTATAGGATAATAAGATATATTAGTATTGATTTAATTTACTTCTTTCGAAGTAATCAATCTGTTATGAGTTTCAAAAAAATCAACTATTGAATAGTGTCAAAATTGACATAAAAGAGTTCTTAAAACAAATATTATATTATTAATTGATATTAAATTCCTAAAAATCTAAGGTTCGGCAAAGAGACTTATATCATGATAGGTTCATCATTAATGGACCACTTGGGGGTCTCTTAGTTGTATATAGTATGTTTATTAACCATAATATATAAAAATACAAAGAGACATTGTAAAAGTAAAACTAATTAACTTAGAGTTAATACTTAAAGATAAGGTTAATATAAGTACCCAAACCTGTCTAAATTCTATTGGTTGAGTTTTTTTCGACCCATCCCCACCTTAAACATTGAATAGTCAACTTTGGAGCCATTGGAAACCGATTATGAATTTATTATAAACTAATATATCTAGCTTTTCCAAAGGCGCCCCTCACCCCTCTTATAAAAGGGCACTCATCCTTCTGATTTCTTCACACCTTCAAAGCTTTTTGGTTCGGCCAAAATCTGCCCAAATACTCTCCCAACATCCCTCACTACAACCGAGAGGCCTTAGTTTGATCAGAAAGCCAACCTAAGGAGCCCTTTTGATCAAATCAAAAGGAAGAACCCGAAGAAGAGGTAATGATTTCACCACCCTTTTTCCAAGTTCATTTCCTCTTCCACTTCTTCTTCCTTTGTTTTTACCATTCTAAATAATAACTCCAGTATCTCACATATACTGTGATGTTATTATAAATATGTTACAACCATATTCAGTATTCTATCCACCCTTTTAATAACATGTCACCATACGTGCGTACGTACGGCTTACCGTCTCCACGTCGTGGTGTAATTGTTATTCAATATATTATTATTTGGATTGGTATAATAATGATGTGTAACTCATGTAAATAATAAATATAACATTTTAATTATTCTGTATATATGATATACCATCCATTTATATATTATTGTAATATCAAAAGAATGATATTGTCGCTCGTGCGTACGTACGGACTACCGTCTCCACAAACGCGATGAGATTCATTCTCCATCGTATCCATTCAAGTATAATTATCATTTGATGATTTAAAAATGATGTTTAAGGACTTGATATCATTCTGGATATGAATAAGATACAACAAACATGGCTTATGTAACAAAACATATAAAAGAAAATGAGTAAGTTAATACCCGAAACGATGATAATTCTACGATATTATTAACAAATCAATGTTAAAAGATCATATATGATATCATATTAATATATATGATTCTTGTATAATTTAATAACAATTATTTCACCATTATACATGAGGTTAACCTACCTCAACCAAGGAAAAGTACAAGGTAAGGGTTATTTCACAATCTCTTCATTATCCGAGGTTGTTTATACGTAATAATCTACTGGGATCTCTTTATCATCCACATCCATGTTTCTTCAAAATGTATTTCCAAACATTTTTATTATTTACAAGAATATGGGTTAAAGTCATTTATACCCTTGTTTGACTTTTTATAAGAGGAATCTTTTCATCGTTTTCAAAACAAGGTCCTTTTTAACCTTTTCAACAGAATTAAGGTAAGAATGTTTTATTTAACTTATACGGCGGGTGCGGTTATTTTCCGCCGTTATAAAATCTTCAAAGCTTTCCTTACAAGCTTATAAGAATATTTTCAAAAAAATGTTTTATTTTATATGTCTCTTAAATTATTTCAAAAATAGAAAGAGATATTTCTCTAAAAAGTGTTTTGATTTCATCTATGTCAACATCCTTTGATGGATTTTACGCTTATTTGAAGTTGATTTATTATGATACAAAACTTCTATATTGTATTGAAGGTTTTGTGATATGTTTGACTGTGGATGTGCAATTTTTATACCATTCATAGTTTATGGTGAAATTATTGACATTTCGTATGCTAGTTTTAATACGAATGTTTATGTTATGTTTAAACCTTTTCATATGGGAATGCATTGGACTTAATATGTGACGGGTGGAGCCCGTATAGCTCCTCGATGCATCGGTAGGTCTCATGAGACAAACTAGTGTCTTGGCACAAGGCCTTGACAAAATATTATTTGTAGTCTTGGAACGAGGCCTTGGCTATGTGGTTATGATAGTCTGGCATTATGCATTCCAACATTATGAAAGTGGTTAGTGATTTTTCATGTGATTATTCGATTAATAGAATATCCATGTGAATGAGTAAATGGCATTATTTCATTTTATTTATGCCATACAAAGTAGAAAGTTCAAGTTTGAAAGGCTGTTGTTTTAGTTATACATTGCCTTAAATGTTTATTCTTATTTATGAAAGTTTCCGCTATATTGTTATCCTTACTGGGCATTTGAGCTCACCCCTTTTCTATGTTGTATTTTTCCCAGGAAGTGAAGAAGTAAATTTTGAATGACCTGCAGGGATATTATGTGGGGATATGAGTGTGGATTATCGATACAATATGTTGTTCTAGTAGTTTTTCATTTTATGATGTAATGTAAGACTTATGAATATATCTAGTGTTTCCAAGACTACTAAACCAATCGGTCTTTCGAGATTTGATCTTTCTTGGGATCATGCCAGTGTTATGTAATAATGCACCGACTATGGGTAACTAGGGTCGGGGCGTTACAGTTGGTATCAGAGGAAGTTTAGTACAAACCTTGGAAGCTAGATTTAGATAAACTCTGATTAGAGCACGTAGACCTAAGATGAACTCTGAAGATTAGTATAGAAGAACTTCCTAGAATTTTGGTATTGTATAGATTTTGTGAGTTTTCCGAACAATACATCCCTGTCTGGATACGAGCAGGTAGAGGCGGCTCTGGAACAGATGTACCTAGGGGTAAAACCCGAAAACTCCGCTTTGAGCTAGACTCAAACGGGATCTGGTGCATGACAACGGGCCTTGCTGCACTCTTGGTTACGACACTCCCGGGGGATATGCTTAGGATAATTCTCATTTTCTTTACAAACCATTATGAAGGGTTTATGAGTATATACATCCTCAAAGGAGACATTTTTATGATTATGGATTATATCCATAAATATTTCAATTTATGTTAAGTGTTTTATAAGTATGGGATTATGTATTTTGATTCATAAACTAATCTAGTGTATGCCATTGTTTAGAAATGGCGCCCAGTAGAAGGAATGAGAACTCTAGAAATGCACATGATCCAAATAGAAGGAAGGATCATATCTTTCATGGTCTTAAGCTAGAATTTATAAGAGAAATAGTCTCCCATGTATTATCATCATATGAAGAAATAATATAATGTGTTGATAAGATAAGTAAAAAGTTTACTGAGTCCTATGGCTTTGAAGGGAAGCAAGAGAAGAAAAGGATGGAAGAGAGAAATATGGATAAAGGGATGAGGGAAAAGAAGAATTTTCTCATATGTGGTAACTGTGGAAAGAAACACCCTGGAACTTGCCTGAAAGGAATGGGAGTTTGTTATAAGTGTGGAGGAAAAGGGCACAAAGTACGTGACTGCAAGGGTAAGAAAATGGTTTCAAATGTACAATGCTTCATTTTCAAGGAGTTTGGACACTACGTGAACCTATGTCCCAGTCATCAGACTATGCCGAAAATGATGTTATTGGATAATAATCAAGTTATGATACTACCACAGATGAAGAGGAATGATTAGAGTTCTTATGTTGATTATGTCAATTGAGTTTTGTATCAACAATGTACTTGTTATAATAATTATGGAGTATATAAGGATTGTACTGCAGTACTATTTCATTAAGGACTTGAGATTGTGTGGAACAAAGAAAAGTGACTCAATAGAAGGATAAATTTTTGGAAAATATATGGTTGAGAGAATGATAAATAATAATATAGTTCTGATACTTAGGTAGTGATTTTGGAATAATATGTGATTGTTTTGGATAAATTATATTGGATATTCTTGACTACCTTAGAACTGATTAATGATTTGTATATTCCATCATTGTTGGGGTTTAAAACATTTTTGGATTAATGAAGTATATCCAGCATTCTATATGGAATAAGGGAGCATGAATGTAATCAATAAGGAATATGGTAATACATGATGAAGGTATTCATATGATATTACGGGGTAAAAAGGATCTATATTATGTTTACCTTCCTTATGAATGTTGTACTGTGAGTTTGGACAGAAGTATTTTGGATAGTTATAGTTTGGATTATTTTGGATTGCCATAAAAGGACAACCCGGAGGTCGGGCGGCAACCCGTCGCGTCCGGCAAGGCTGCGAGACATGAACCCGCAACCGAAGGGCGACAAGGGTGTATCACCTACCACTGGCCCACAAGATGTCCTGGATTAAATAATGTAGTTTTTATTAAAAGATCTTGTAGATGAATTATAAATTCGTTTATTTTGGAACCCTATACGAATAGTGTAAATAGAATTTTTTTACATTCTATTATCTTTTAGAGTGAAAGATGAGTTTGTGCTAGAAATTTATTAATGGATAAAACAGTAATTATAAAGTAAGTATATCTCCTTATGATCTTAGCCAATCTCATAAATAAATTCCTCAACATTAAGAAAAGATACTTAGAACAAAAATTTTTTCCTAGATGATACCTTAAATCATCACTAAATTATGGCTTTGGGATTGTTGGCCTTTTCATAGCCATGTTCTCTGCCACTCTCTATCAGATAATTGATGGTTAGATTTTTCTTCCATATCCATATTTTCCTACATAGAACCCTAGTATGTGTTATTTTCGGTAATCATCATACTTTCGACTCTATATTTTAAATAGAGGCCTCATTAATTCATTTTTCGATGTGGGATTTCAACTAAGATATTTTGAAACGTCAAAAATGTGTTATCCTAATACCCTATGTTTTGTTGAACCGATGGTATTTCAAATCATCATAGATTGATGAATTTAAGGACCTCAATTTTACACTTGTTTGTGATTGATGACCTCAATCACTACTTATAAATATTTACGTTTTTCCTCCAATTATATGTCTCTAATTGCCACCAATGTTCTCCTAATAGAGATCATAATTTGGTGGTGACCCTTTGACTTCTCTTTTCCTCATATTAAGACTAAATTTTAGTAACCCAATTTCCGATGTGGGTTTTCCCACAAATATATTATCTACTTTCAACCTTTTATTTTCGAAGAACAATTTCAAATTATGAGGACTCAATTCATTGAAGGAGGGGAGAATGTAACACCCCAAGAATTCATAATGTGTTATTTCTTCAAAAAAATTCAATAACTTGCACTACACGCAACACCGAGTTCAATTGCACCATGACTTACCAAAAACCCATTCAAAAGAGGTTATGAATAGTATTAACTAAATTTTAAACTTTATATAATCCTTATAATTTTTCCATATTATGAGTATCTTAGACATAATGCAAGAACAAATTCATTTTCAGTATTGAACTTTATCAACATTTCATAGTGAACCGTTTTTAAATACAATATTGTAAACTTTTTGACTAAATTTGGACATCAAAAATTTAA
Source organism: Viscum album (assembly GCA_963277665.1). Taxonomy (NCBI): domain Eukaryota; kingdom Viridiplantae; phylum Streptophyta; class Magnoliopsida; order Santalales; family Viscaceae; genus Viscum; species Viscum album. The sequence continues at coordinate 1,907,202,851 of OY728158.1, forward strand.
AATTAAACATCCCAAGCTTCCACGGTACGCTTTCTTTGAATAATACAGTAGCGTGTGTTGTACGCAACCTTGAGTTTTAACACACACCATAACCAATCAAACTAGCCGTTATTAATAGTAATACATACTTTTCGAAATTATATATACTTTATATTTTAAAATGGACATCATTTCTGGATTCGGAATATCGAATTTAGCCTAAGGTGAAATTTTGGTACTTTTCGGAAAACTTTCATATTTTGATGAATAGTGAAAATTACTAAATTTTAATTAAAAACAATTTTTTTAATCAAAATAATTAATAGTGGTAAATTATGCATTTGAGTGGTTTTAAAGTATATTTAGAATATATTTTTACCATTTAATATAATGCTGGTCATTGGACATAATTTTACAATTAAACCGAACATAAACAAGTGTCAATCTTTTGATAGTTATTATCTCTTAAAAACACGCTTTTTGTTTTGACAGCGGGAATTAATTTTAAATTAATTTCTGCCACTTCTGTGTTTTGAATTTAGGAAAATGGATTCCATATTTGGAATCAGGATGTTCAAATTGTGTAAATAGGTAACTTTTATTTTTAGACATTTTGAATAATTACTGCGGTAAATATTTTATTTACCATGGTTAAGGGTAAATCTGGTAAATAAGGGTTAAAAATAATATTATAATAATACTAAATTGCTCTAAAACGTGTCTTAACCATATTGGTTGATACATGGTCGACCATGGGCATCTTTGGGTCGATTTTCGGACCCCATGGATCCACTTGTAAGTGATAATGACACTTTATTTTAATTATGTTAAAATGAATACAAAAATGACACAAGCATATATCTTTTAGAAAAACAATTGTTACATAGGGTTATATATGTTGGATTTTAGATTATAAATATTCACTAGAAAGTTAAACAGATTTCCTACATAATGATACTTTATTTATAATTTTTAGACATTAAATAATTTATTTTATATATGACACAATGATTATGCAGTAATTACAATAATAGTGAAAAATTAAAATAATTGATATTATAAATACACAAATAAATATAATATGAAACTTTTAATGAATTAAACTAATTTTCTAGGATAATATGATATATTAGGATTTATTTAATTTACTTTTTTCTAAGTAATCAATCTGTTATGAGTTTCAAAAAAAATCAACTATTGAATAGTATCAAAATTGACATAAAAGAGTTTTTAAAACAAATATTATATTATTAATTGATATTAAATTCCTAAAAACCTAAGGTTTGGCGAAGAGACTTATATCATGATAAGTTCATCATTAATGTACCACTTGGGGGTAGCTTGGATGTATATACTATGTTTATTAACCATATTATATAAAAATACAAAGAGACATTGTAAAAGTGAAACTAATTAACTTAGAGTTAATAATTAAAGATAAGGTTAATATAAGTACCCAAACCTGTCTAAATTCTATTGGTTGAGTTGTTTCCGACCCATACACACCTTAACCTTTGAATAGTAAACTTTGGAGCCATTGGAAACCGATTATGAATTTATTATAAACTAATATCTCTAGCTTTTCCAAAGGTTCCCCTCACCCCTCTTATAAAAGGGCACTCCTCCTTCTCATTTCTTCACACCTTCCAAGCCTTTTGGTTCGTCCAAACTCTACCCAAATACTCTCCCAACATCCCTGAATACAACCTAGAGGCCTTAGTTTGATCAGAAAGCCAACCTAAGGAGCCCTTTTGATCAAATCAAAAGGAAGAACCCGAAGAAGAGGTAATGAATTCACCACCCTTTTTCCAAGTTCATTTCTTCTTCCACTTCTTCTTCCTTTGTTGTTACCAATCTAAATAATAACTCCAGTATCTCACATATACTGTGATGTTATTATAAATATGTTACAACCATATTCAGTATTCTATCCACCCTTTGAATAACATGTCACCATACGTGCGTACGTACGGCTTACCGTCTCCACGTCGTGGTGTAATTGTTATTCAATATATTATTATTTGGATTGGTATAATAATGATGTGTAACTCATTTAAATAATAAATATAACATGTTAATTATTCTGTATATATGATATACCATCCATTTATATATTATTTTAATATCAAAAGAATGATATTGTCGCTCGTGCGTACGTACGGACTACCGTCTCCACGAACGCGATGAGATTCATTCTCCATCGTATCCATTCAAGTATAATTATCATTTGATGATTTAAAAATGATTTTTAAGGACTTGATATCATTCTGGATATGAATAAGATACAACAAACATGGCTTATGTAACGAAACATATAAAAGAAAATGAGTAAGTTAACTCCCGAAACGACGATAATTCTAAGATATTATTAACAAATCAATGTTAAAAGATCATATATGATATCATATTAATATATATGATTCTTGTATAATTTAATAACAATTATTTCACCATTATACATGAGGTTAACCTACCTCAACCAAGGAAAAGTACAAGGTAAGGGTTATTTCACAATCTCTTCATTATCCGAGGTTGTTTATACGTAATAATCTACTGGGATCTCTTTATCATCCACATCCATGTTTTTTCAAAATTTATTTCAAAACATTTTTATTATTTACAAGAATATGGGTTAATGTCATTTATACCCTTGTTTGACTTTTTATAAGAGGAATATTTCCGTCGTTTTCAAAACAAGGTCCTTTTTAACCTTTTCGACAGAATTAAGGTAAGAATGTTTTTTTTAACTTATACGGAGGGTGCGGTTATTTTCCGCCGTTATAAAATCTTCAAAGCTTTCCTTACAAGATAATAAGAATATTTTCTAGAAAATGTTTTATTTTATATGGCTCTTAAATGATTTCAAAAATTTAAAGAGATATTTCTCTAAAAAGTGTTTAGATTTCATCTATGTCAACATCCTTTGATGGATTTTATGCTTATTTGATGTTGATTTATTATGATACAAAACTTCTATATTGTATTGAAGGTTTTGTGATATGTTTGACTGTGGATGTGCAATTTTTATACCATTCATAGTTTATGGTGAAATTTTTGACATTTTGTATGCTAGTTTTAATACGAATGTTTATGTTATGTTTAAACCTTTTCATATGGGAATGCATTGGACTTTATATGTGACAGGTGGAGCCCGCTATAGCTCCTCGATGCATCGGTAGGTCTCATGAGACAAACTAGTGTCTTGGCACAAGGTCTTGACAAAATCTTATTTGTAGTCTTGGAACGAGGCCTTGGCTATGTGGTTATGACAGTCTGGCACTATGCATTCCAACAGTATGAAAGTGGTTAGTGATTTTGAATGTGATTATTCGATTAGTAGAATATCCATGTGAATGAGTAAATGGAATTATTTCATTTTATTTATGCCATACAAAGTTGAATGTTCAATTTTGAAAGGCTGTTGTTTTAGTTATACATTGCCTTAAATGTTTATTCTTATTTATGAAAGTTTCCGCTATATTGTTATCCTTACTGGGCATTTGTGCTCCCCACTTTTCTATGTTTTGTTTTTCCCAGGAAGTGAAGAAGTAAATTATGAATGAACTACAGAGATATTATTTGGGGATATGAGTGTGGATTATGGAGACAATATGTTGTTGTAGAAGTTTTTCATTTTATGATGTAATGTAAGACTTATGAATATATCTAGTGATTCCAAGACTACTAAACCAATCGGTCTTTCGAGATTTGTTCTTTCTTGTGTTCATGCCAATGTTATGTAATAATGCACCGACTCTGGGTAACTAGGTTTGGGGGGTTACAGTTACAGTATTGGACCCTTTGATGTTCATTTTTTTGATTTCATGGTTTGTAATGTTGGAAGATATAATCTCATATTGAAATGAAATCCTCTCTTAGGAAGAACCATTTTACAGAAGAAACCATTGTAAGATGAATCTTATTATGGGGAGAACTATAATCCTTAGGTTGAACCATTTATTTACACATTAGTTCTCTTGAATCAATAGTTGTGGTTGAGAATCATCTTGGCATTCAGGGATCTGTGTTCTAGTTTTGCTCTTAGGTTTGACCTGGGATTTCATGTCCCATTATTGCATTTCGTGATAGATAGCTCATGGGATATAGAGATTATGTTTTCATTCTATGAGGGGATACTAATCATAGTCAAATGATGGAGATGATCTTATTATTCAAGACTATACAACCCTGTTGTTGGAAGGGTTGTGGGTTATATGTAACCAATTGGTGGATAGTAGATATTGAAGTAGGATGTTGGAAAGTTAATAGACCCATTATAGGAATTATAATGAGGTATGAAAGGGATTCTATTTATTGACATCACAACTAGACTATATGTGGGGGTGATCGAAGAGTGAGTCATATTAGATAAAAGTCATTGCTCAGGGTTAGATCAGGGATGTTGGATGTATTAATTAATGATCTAACTATGTAATTACATTGAGAGTCATATCTAGACTTCAGTTTCAACATTTGTATTACCTAGTAATTTCATTAGGTTTTATGGAAACCTTTAATTCTTGTTGGGTAATACAATGATGAATTGGCAGGTGAGGTAGAGAGTCTTTGGGGAAGATATCTTGACAATGTTTGATTGGTTCATTTTGGGATATTTGAATGAAATGAGGTGGAAACCACATCACGATTTTTTTGAGATGAGTTCAAGGAGGTATGAGTATTAGATCATGATTTTTAGAGAAAGGATAGTGTGTTGGTGCTTGGTTATTAGAGTTTCATGAAAGAAAAATATTGTACATTCAAAAATGAAACATGTTCTTTTAACATTTAATTTATAAATGAGGTAGGTTCAGGTTCATGGTTAGTGGACTACCACATATTATTACTGGCATAACAAAATATGTTTGGGAGTTTTTTATGAATTGTGTCATTATAGTTTGTGAAATTTGGAGGAAGTATGAATTTTTATTCAGAATAAGGGGATTTTCTATAAATTGGAGATTTTATTAGAAATATTAGGGTTTTAAAAAATCTATAATATGTATGTGGATAAGGATTGAGGTTTGGTTGTTATTTCACATGCTTGGTGAATTGTCAGGGTAGGCCTAGGGTGACCTTAACACTAAAAAACTATAGAAGTAGATAGTCTCACTATAGCCATGTGAATCATGTCATGAACTATTCGAGGAAGAGGTATGGATTCTTAGATTCTAGAGTTGAAGGGAGGTAAATACCCACTCCATAATTCTTTCCTCTTACCCCATTTATCTGGATAATTTTAGGGTTATTGTTCATAAACAGTTGTGGTGAGATCCCTTAATATCTTCCCCTTGTCATCTTATTTATTTGATGCTAATTGTTGTTTTTATAGTTGTGGTTTTGCATAGATAATGTTACTTGATCATGGGGAAATCATCCTTCTTGATAAGGATTTCATGCATGTCTTTTAGAGAAGGTCTCTAGAGGAGGTAATCAATCCAACAATCATCATATTCTTTGAGATATATTTCTTACCTTTTTAATAAATGTTTTTCATGATTTAATGTAAATTTTTTTGTCAATTCATAGGTTATATTTTGGTATTATGTGTGGAATGGATTTGGTTGTGTGTTTTGAGTAGAAAACACCTCAATGATCATGGTTTTAATACCATGAGGTTTCGTGGTGATATTTTCATCAGTTATGCTAATTTATTTATTTTTGGATTTAAATGATAGTTTCATTAATTTATTTGGGTTTATTGATGATATTAGTGATATTGGACTTAGTGGAGATTATTATGATCATGGGATGGATTATTGTTCATGTATTGAGGTTGGAGTCCTTGTACTTCTCGAGTCTCATGGTTGTTTGATGATTTTATTATTGTGTTTGATTACTAGTACTAGTTTCTTACATGATTCATAACAAGTGTGATCTCATCATAGATTTAGATGGGCTCACATCAACCTAATAGTCAACATAGACCATATGACTTCCTAAATGGTTTGATTGTGGTTCCATGTTAGAATGATTTATAATGGACCAATATATTATTTTCATTGGAATGATATAATTTTCAATGAGAAAAGTGGTTTCCTTGTTTTAAATAATCATTAAAAAGGGGTTTAATAAAAATATAAAATTTTGATATAAAATAGGTTTTATAAATGTGGCTTGAAATAATGATTCAAAATAAAATGTGGTTTTCCTAATGAAATTTTTATGGGTGTTTTTACAAGGGGGGAATAATGATTAAAAAGCCATAAGATTACAATTATAAATAATTTTTTAAAAGGATTATGAATGTATTTCTAAATAAATTTTGAAATGGATGGGATTGTTTAGTCTAGTTATCCTTATATGGGTGATGCCTCATTTCAGAAAACATGGTTTATTTTTTGAGGATCACGTTGTAATTGAATGATGATTTTTATTATTTCATGTTTGTGAATGATTATTGGTGAGGACTTTTGATTGTGGACTCTAGTATCAAAAACTATGTTAGGTCGATTTGATACCCTTCACTGCATAAAATGGATATATGGGTATGAATTTCCCCAACATAAGTTGAGGAATTTTATGAATAAAATTATGTGTAATAGATGAGAGGTTGATATGTTATCCTGTAACCCTTATAGGGTTTCAATGCTATGATGTGACCTAGGGTGCCTTAGTGGGAACCCTAGTATTATGGTAACCATATATAGAGTTAATTTAATTTATGTGATGTTATGATTAAATATGTTAAATTAGATATTGAATCAATTGTGAGAGCATGATATGGATGTGGTGGTGAGGTTAGGTATTGTTCTTGATAGGCTGACCATGATTATGTCAGATAGGATTCATATGATGCCTAACATGTGTGTTAAGAGTGTGATGTGTCTGTGGTTCTATGGTCGAATAATGTGGGTGCATGATATCCATTGTTTCAGAACATGAGTATTCACCATGAGTGTTTATATATATATTTTTATTAAATACACAATTTTCTAGTATATGATTCCCTATATGTATGAAATACATAGTTCTGGTGGAGTTGTGGCCCCTAAGTATATATATTTTATTTAGTTTTATGTCTGATATGTGAATTATGATTCGAGTTCCATGGAATACATATGATCCTTAGGAAATAGAGGCCAAATATTAGGTCCTAGATAGGGGATGCAATCCCCCGATTGATATTTCCCATGGATAATAGGTATGATGTGTTTTTATTGGGTTGATACTTTCATATTGTAGGGTGAATTCCCCTTGGTATTATAATGGTTATAGGTTATCTAAAAACCCGAGTAGATGATGGTTCTGGGATAGAGGATACCTAGGGTGGATTCATTATGTTCCTCGTATGGTTATATTTTCCTACGGTAGTAACATAAAATTCGAGACATCTATTATTTACCGAATAAGGTATGATCATTAACTACTATTTATAGGGAATGATTTGGTCCCCCTATATGGTTGTTGTTATAGGATGAGAGATATTATAAAACTATTTAATATAGGCATGGATGGGGTTTTCTTAGTCTAGATTACACCTGATGATGACACATGTCTGTTTTTTTACTTCATGTTATATTTTTAGTTGGGTGTGATATATGAAAATGATTACAACTTATATATGTATTGCACAAACATTAACCTATTCACCGTGACATTAATTTTCATGAACTAGCTTGGGTTGACCCTAAACTGGTTACTCGAGTCGATACATGATATCGTTATGAGGGCATTCCAAATTTCCATAGGCTGGTTAAAGTTCCAAAGTATCATACAAAACTTTTGGGAATGATTAACCAAAAGTCATAATAATAAATTAATAACAAGTTAATGAAACCAAAATGAAATATAGGAAACCAAACATGTAATTACCAACATTTTAATAATTAGATTTACAATTTTAAACACAACTAAAGAAGCAAAAAAGTGCGGAAACAACAATAATATCCCAAACCTCCATGAAATGAGAAGATCATATTCATGTTTCCACAGACACCAAGACATCGAAAGTAATTCATGAGAACCCAAACTACCACTACCGAACACCTTCCCTTCACCTGGAACAAACAAACAACATGACATAAATACACCCAAACGTGTATGTAGTGTGTGAGAAAAAGGTAAGAATAATTCCACCCAGATATAATGATTCCATTAAAAAATTGTTTAAAGATAATCTAACATTCTCATTCAAGTAAAATCATTTAAAAAAATTATATGGAAAATAATTTTTGGGTAAATAATTTTTTTACAAAAATGAGATCACTTACAAAGGAAACCATTTCACAAAACCTAGTTTAAAATAAAAGGGTAATTTATAAAAATAAATCACACACAAAAGTGTTCCTCCGTATTACAACAGATGGCAAGACATCATATATAGTATATCAGAATGGGTAAATCCTCTAAGATTAATCTAGCTCAAGTGGGACACTAGAAGATTTTATCTTAGTCTAATGTGACATAGAATCCATGACCAACAACGTTCTCATGCAAGAGCCACTAAATAAGAAATACATCCACATTTTTAGTGGAATAAAATCATCCCAATGTTTAGTAAGTGTTGTAAGCATCCATCCTCCTAGAATAAACTAGGATGAACAACTTCTGTATCATCTAGCATACTAGTACTAGCTAGCTCAACAAGATACTCGAACTTCCCATGGTCTCAATTTCAAGTTTACACATAAAAAAAATAACAACTTTACAATCCTCACTATGAAAAAAAATTTCCACAAGAAATAATCCCTTTATTTTACTGACACCGATATCATTTCAAAAAAAAATTTATATGACATGAAAATTATATAAAGAATCATTTAGAAAAATAAAAAAGAAAATAGTTAATTAATCAACCAATGCCATAGGCTGAGCCCCTTTATAAGTCACACATAATCCATGAAAATTTTCAAAACCAGATTTACATCATTCTCACACCCATAAATCACATTTTATAGTTCACAATAAAATTGACATCGAAAAATAATTTATCTAATTTTAGAAAACATACAATAATTTCATTAACACATCATGTGACCTTGAGAATATACATCATATTTACAAAATAATTGGTGAAACAATTCCAACAATTTTCACAACTAGGCACATAATCAAACATGACAATTTCTTTTAGAAAGTCAATTTTCATCATATATGAATGCCTAAGTAATTCCCAAAAATATTTCATAGCACCCAAATAAAATATAGTATATGATAAAATTATATATAAAAACAAATTAAATCATCTTAAATTGATAGGTCATGGAAATCCCCACCTCATGTGATGAAACATTTGAAATCTAGTGTGGAATCAAGATCACAATTCAACCGCACATCAATAAAACCCTAATAAGGAATTATTTACCAAACAACCACAATATAAAACCATTAACCATAAAATGAACCACCGAAAAGGGAATCAAAACAATAGAATGGGGTAAACGATTACCCAAAGGTGAAGGGTGTGCGATCGCCTAAGGGAGGTGGGGTGATAGAGGAAGGGGCGTTAGTGGGGTTGAACACTAGAGAGAAGGAAAATTATGGGTCGTATGAGTGTGATTGGGTAACCGATAGGGTTTGTGGGGGGGGGGGAGAGGAACCAAAAGGGTCGCATGAGGGAGATCGGGGGTTGACAGGGCCGCTCAATAGAGAGTGGTTCACCAGCGGCGTCACGAGAGGGAAAATGGGGTGCTAGTGGGGGCATGTGAGGGATAGTGTCCGAAGGTGGGATGGAGGCCACTAGAGGGGGGTGTTGTGCACATAGGGAGAGGTGGGGAGGAGGGTGGAGCAGCATGAACGGGTGGGGGAAGGGTGAAGGTGAAGAAATCCTAATCCAATAATAATAATAATAATAATAATAATAACTTCATAATAATAATAATAATCATAATAATATTAATAATAATATTCTCATCCACAACCACGAAAATAATAATAATAAATAAATTAAACATAATAATAACATAATTATAATATTAAAAATATTAACATTAATAATAAAAATATTAAAATAAAAATTATTATTAAATCCATTATTTTTATTTTATTTTACCTTTCTAATTTTATTTTATTTTTATTTTATTTTTCATTTAATTTCTATAATTATTTTGAACATCGGGCCGATTGCATGGTGACCAAGGTGAAGCCACATGGTTTCCAAACCAATCTATGCTCGTGCGCCAGATGCTACCAAGCCCAAAATACACATTTTTCAATAAAAATAGAAAAATTAAAATCAGGACTCATCCCATGCCTTGAATAGAATATCCTAAAAATTCAAACTAGCCACAACTTTTCCTGACAAAAACAACTGAGACCCTGACCTGAGTTGGAACTGAGGAAAAATTAAAACTCAGATGTGACAATTCTTCCAACCATAATGCTTTCTACCTCTATAAAGCCACAACATGGTCTAGAACAAAAAGAAAAATCAATTGTCATTCATAGTTCAAGGATATCCCCAATGAATGGTGAGAAAGGAGAAGAATGAACATTACCAACAATGAAAATTACATAAAAAATCAAACTTAGGGGATCAAAAAACGGACTCCATGATTAGTATCACCTGCCCCCAAAAAGCTAATACACCTCTAGATGATTGATCATAGGAAAGAAACTATCAAACTATAGTTCAAACGATTAAAACAAAACTCATCAAAAAAAATATCAATTTAAACCCATAACAACTTTCCACAAATAGGCATACAAAATAAAAACTCATCCCGTTGAATACTTCCATAACCCTACATTAACAAAACTGATGAGAGAAATTTTATAATATTTCTTAAATGAAATAATTGTGCATTCCCCAATCCCAACATTTACACAAAAGATAATATTGAGGTTATATAGCATCAAAAAATACTACATATCAACAATCCACCACTATGAACAGATTTTAAGTTCTGATATGGTGAGGCCTGAATGGACTTTCCACAATAAGAAACAGCCAAACACCAGAGAAATAACTAGGACATCAACATGGGGAGTCTTGAATGGACTCACCAACATAAGTAATAGTCTATATTGATTAATTCTAGATAAATTTTCATTAAGTCCAACTGTGGGTCTCCCCACTATAAAAATTATCTAGATTAACTAACAAACAAAAAATGATAAAGTGTAATCTCGTGACCCTAGAAGTTCAGATCCAGTTCAATATTTTAATAAATTTTCATGATTACAATGAATCATGTCCCGAAGAAACTATCAATTTAGTTGTTTTGAAAAATAGCTTACATACATGAACACTAAATTTCACATTCTAAAATAAAACACAACATAAATAATCCATTGTTAATTCCATTATTCCCCTATCTTAACCCTCCATATCAAACATAATACACTTATTGGAATCCTGAAAAAAAACATAATAAATTAGTGTGCTCAGATGCTCAGTATGGGTAAATAATTTAGCAGAAGATATAAACATTTAAGGCAAGATGTGTAATAAAAAAACTTCCTTATAAACATAAACTGAACAAAATATGGAGAAAATAAATCAATAATTAACCTATAAACATGGACATGGATATTCTAATAGTCAAATAATCACATGTAACAATTAATTTTATAATGTGGGAATGCCTAACGTCGACCATCGTTACCACATATTCAAGGCCTCATGCCAGGAATAAAAGTAAATTATTTTTCAAGGATCTCTACCAGGAAACAATTTTGTCTCATGAGACATACCGATGCATCGAGGGGCTATAGCGGGTTCCACCCATCACTTACTAAGTCCACTTCATTTCTCATATGAAAATGTGGAAACATAACATAATCATTCGTATTAAAACTAGCATAGAAAAATTCAATACCTCAACCATAAACCATGAAGGGTATAAAAATAGAACGTCCACATTCAGACATATCAGAACTCATTCGATACAATATAGAAGCTTTTATTATAATAAATCAACCTAAATCAAGAATAATATCCAGTAAATAATTTTGACATACTTGAAAATGTACAGTTAAACTTATTCAGATATATATCCATTTTCGTGAAATAATTTATAAGTAATAGATTTATAAAAGAAGTAAATTAAAAGATATTTTTGAATAAAAGTGTCCCATACCACTTTTAAACATTATAATGTAATTAAGATTTTAAAACAATCATGTTCATATAAATGAATCCTTAAAACAATATTAAAAACATAGAAATTATTGAGAAAGATTTATAAGAATAATTATTTAAAACATTTAAAATGATGTTTTAGTTAAAGAGTAACATAAAAGAATCATTTTTAAATTTCTTTTGTGAAACATAGACAGGGATAATAAATATATCCCTAAAAATACTTATACAAAAACAATCTCGGATAATAATGAGATTGACAAATTAAACCATACCTTGCTCTTTACTTTGGTCGCGGGTACGTTAAACCTCATGTATAGTGACAATAGTATGTTATTAAATTATACCAGAACCATATTCATATATATTATATAATACATGATTCATTTATGAAATTATGCTACCCATTTAATAATTATTTCCATGTTAAATTAAAATTTCAGGAAATAATCGCTTTCTTTATCGTATATATTATAACCTGTATTATTGATCATATCATTTAGATCATGATTTAAATAATTCTAGAAAACAAAAAATGATTTATATATCATAAATATTTAGAATATAAATATGTATAATAGACAGATATATGAAATGTAAAACCCCATTTATGGTGATGGTAGGTAGTACATATGCATAAATGATGTTACTGTTTTCATGTCGTATTGAACGAAAGTAAGTGAATAAGAAATATGTAAGTAAATAAATACACACACACACAAATTTAAAAATTTATATCTTTAGTATCATTATTATGTCATATATTACATACTAATTAGTAATATTTATTTTTATAACCATCGTTGAATGGTGAATGTTGAAATGAATCTCTGTGCATCGTAGACGTGGTAAGTCGTATGTACACACGAGCAATGATATCATTTAATTAATGATTAAAATTTGTGGAAATGGATGGTATATTAATTATAGTATGAAATTATCATGCTATTTTCATTATTTATATACATATTTACTCATCTTTATATCCATCCAAATAATATAGTGATGAATAACAAATTACACAACGATGTGGAGATAGTAAGACATATGTACGCTCGCTTGGTGACATTATCATTCATAGGATGGATAGAATAATGAATATAGTTGTACCATATTTACAATTACATTATAGTATGTATAAATTACTAGTGTTATTACTTTGGTATTGATATAGTTAAGAAACATATTGTGTAAGAAGAAAAAAACATTGAAAGAGGTGGTAAAATAATTACCTCTTGTTTGTGTGTCTTATTTATATTTGAACAAAAGGAATCATTAGGCTAGCCATATTCTCAAGGGAAGGCCTATATGTTGATGTGAGGGATATTTTGAGGTGATTTGGTCTGGGTTTTTCCCAGCCAAAATGATTTGGGGGTGTGAATTTAATATAAGGGGATGTATCCTTTTATAAGGTAGGCGAGGGTCACTTTAGGAATGTTTGATATATTGTTTTATTATAACATTATGTTCAGTTTATAATGGTTCCTTATTGATTTATTTCAGATCTAAGGTGTATATTGGTAGAAATTAACTCATCCAATAGGTTTTAGACAAGAGTAGGTCACCATATTAACCATATCTTTTAGATTTAACTATTAATTAAATTGTTTAACTTTTACCATGTCCTCTGGTATTATTATAATTAATGGTTAAATAATCAATAAAAATATCAAAGATAACCCAAGTTAATCATTATTGATATATCTAACCTTATCCAAGTACTTTGGTTAAACCTTTGATGTCTAGAAATATTATATCAATTAATAATATAGTTTTTTTTTAAAAACCCCTTTATGTCAATTTTGATACTATTTGGTATTCTGCTTTTGATAAAGTCCTAACAACTTTATCACTTCAAAGATAATAAGATTAATAAAACCTAAAATGTCATATTAACCTAGAAAAATTGTGCATTGCCTAAAAATCCTCAATTTAAATTTATTTTTATATTTATATTATCAATTATTTTAACCATTCATTGATAAGTAATTATTGTATCATCATTATGTCATAAATAAATTTAATTATTTAATCTGTTAAAAATATGAATAAAATATAATTATGTTAGAAATATTTCTACCTTTCTAATTAATATTTATAGTCTAATTTATCTTATGTATAACACTATATTAAAAAAGGTTTAGTTATTAAAAATTGAATTGAACACTTTTAACTCTTCATAAAAATAATAATAAATGTCCTAGTCTAATAGATGTGGATAAAATGTAACACCCCAAGATTTCATATTACATTATCTCCTCCATGTAATTCAATAAATTGCACTACATGCAACACCGAGTTTAAGTGTAACACGAATTATAACGCCCTGACCCCAGTTACCCAGAGTCGGTGCATTTTTACATAACATTGGCATGATCAAAAGAAAGATAAAATCTCGAAAGACTGATTGGTTTAGTGGCCTTGGAAACACTTGATATATTCATAAAGTTTTACATTACATCATACAGTGAAAAACTACTACAAAAAAATATTGTCTCCATATTCCACACTATTATCACCTCATAATATCCCTACAGGTCATTCATAATTTACTTCTTCACATCCTAGGAAAAATAAAACATAGAAAAGGGGTGAGCTCAAATGCCCAGTAAGGATAACAGTATAGCGGAAACTCTTATAAATAAGAATAAACATTTAAGGCAATGTGTAACTAAAACAAAAGCCTATTAAACTTGAACATCAACATAGTATGGAAAAAATAAAATGAAATAATGCCATTTACTTATTCACATGGATATTCTACTAATCTAATGATCACATTCAATATCAATAACCACTAATAATGATGGAATGCATAATGCCAGACTATCATAACCACATATCCAAGGCCTCGTGCCAAGACTACAAATAAGATTTTGTCAAGGCCTTGTGCAAAGACACTAGTTTGTCTCACGATCCCTACTGACGCATCGAGGAGCTATAGCGGGCTCCACCCGTCACATATTAAGTCCAATGTATTCCCATATGAAAAGGTTTAAACATAACATAAACATTCGTAATAAAACTTGCATACGAAATGTCAATAAATTCCCCATAAACTATGAACCGTATAAAAATAGCACATCCACAGTCAGACATATCACAAAACCTTCAATACAATATAGAAGTTTTGTATCATATTAAATCAACTTCAAATAAGCGTAAAATCCATCAAAGGATGTTGACATAGATGAAATCAAAACTCTTTTTAGATAAATATCTGTTTCTATTTTTGAAATCATTTAAGAGTCATATATTTATAAAATAAAACATTTTCTTTGAAAACATTCTTATAAGCTTGTAATGGATGCTTCGATGATTTTATAATGGCGTAAAATAACCACACCCGTTGTATAAGTTAAAAAACATTCTTACCTTAATTTTGTCGAAAAGGTTAAAAAGCACCATGTTTGGAAAATGACAGAAAGATTCCTTTATAAACCTCTTATAAAAAGCCAATCAAGGGTAAAAATGACTTTAAACAATATTCTTGTAAATAGTAAAAATGTTTTGAAATACATTTTTAAGAAACATGGATGTGGATGATAAAGAGATCCCAGTAGATTATTACGTATAAACAACCTCGGATAATGAAGAGATTGTGAAATAACCCTTACCTTGTACTTTTCCTTGGTTGGGGTAGGTTAACCTTCTGTATAATGGTGAAATAATTGTTATTAAATTATACATGAATCATATACATTTTTATGATATCTTATATGATCGTTTAACATTGATTTGATAATAATATCTTAGTATTAACGTTGTTTCAGGTGTTAACTTACTCGTTTTCTTTTATATGTTTTGTTACGTAATCAATGTTTTTAATGGATAGGTTGTATAATATTCATATCCAGAATGATATAATGTCCTCAAACATCGTTTTTAAATCATCAAATTATAATTATACTTGAATTGATACGATGGAGAATAAATCTCATCGCGTTCGTGGAGACGGTAGTCCGTACGTACGCACGAGTGACAATATCATTCTTTTGATATTAAAATAATATATAAATGGATGGTATATAATATATACAGAATCATTAAAATGTTATATTTATTATTTTCATGAGTTACACATCGTTATTATACCCATCCAAATAATAATATATTGAATAACAATTACACCACGACATGGAGACAGTAAGCCGTACGTACGCACGTATGGTGACATGTTATTCAAAGGGTGGATAGAATAATGAATATGGTTGTACCATATTTATAATAACATTACAGTATATATAAGATACTGGAGTTATTATTTTAGAATGGTAACAAAAAAGGAAGAAGAAGTGGAAGTATAAAGGAACTTGGAAAAAGGGTGATGAAATCATTATCTCTTCTTTTCGTTCTTCCTTTTGATTTGATCAAAAGTGCCCCTTAGGTTGGATTTATGATCAAAATAAGGCCTCTAGGTTGTAGTGGGAGAAGTTGGGAGAGTATTTGGGCAGAGTTTGGCTGAACTAAAAGGCTTTGAAGGTGTGAATAAATGAGAAGTATTAGTGCTCTTTTATAAGAGGGGTGAGGGGCACCTTTGGAAAAGCTAGAAATATTAGTTTATAATAAATTCATATTCGGTTTCTAATGGCTCCAAAGTTGATTATTCAAAGTTTAAGGTGGGAATAGGTCGAAAAAACCTCAACCAATATAATTCAGACAGGTTTGTGTACTTATATTAACCTTATCTTTAAGTATTAACTCTATGTTAATTAGTTTCACTTTTATAATGTCTCTTTGTATTTTTATATTATATGGTTAATAAAATTACCATATACATACAAGAGACCGCCAAGTGTTCCATTAATGAGACACCTATCATGATATAAGTCTCTAGGCCGAACCTTAGATTTTTAGGAATTTAATACCAATTAATAATATAATATTTGTTTTAAAAACTCTTTTATGTCAATTTTGACACTATTCAATAGTTGATTTCTTTCAAACTCATAAAAGATTGATTACTTAGAAGAAAATCAATTTAATAAATTTAATTTATCATATTATCCTATAAAATTAGTTTAATTCATTAAAAGTTTCATATTATATTTATTTCGGTATTTATAATATCAATTATTTTAATTTCTCACTATTATAATAATTACTGCATCATCATTGTGTTATAAATAAATTAAATTATTTAATGTCTAGAAATTATAATTAAAATATCGTTATGTAGGAAATATTTTTATCTTTTTAATGAATATTTATAATCTAAAATCATACATATATAACCATATGTAAAAATTGTTTTTTCTAAAAGATATATGCTTGTGTCATTTTTGAAGTTATTTTAACTTAATTAAAATTAAGTGTCCCTATCACCTACAAGTGGAACCATGGGGTCCCGAAATCGACCCAAAGATGCCTATGGTCGAACATGTATCAACCAATAAGTCTAGGACACATTTTATAGTAATTTAGTATTATTATAATATTATATTTTTAACCCTTATTTACCGGATTTACCCTTAACTATGGTAAATAAAATATTTACCGCAGTAATTATTCAAAATGACTAAACATAAAAGTTACCTATTTACACAATTTTAACATCATTATTACAAATATGGAATCCATTTTTATAAATTCAAAACACAGAAGTGGAAAAAATTAAATTAAAATTAATTCCCGCAGTCAAAACAAAAAGCGTGATTTTAAGATATAATAACTATCAAAAGATTGATACTTGTTTATGTTCGGATTAATTGTGAAATTATGTCCAATGAACAACAATGTATTAAATGGTAAAACAATATTCTAAATATACTTTAAAACCACTCAAATTCATAATTTATCAATATTAATTATTTTGATTAAAAAAGTTATTTTTTAATTAAAATTTAGTAATTTTCACTATTCATCAAAATATTAAAGTTATCCGAAAAGTTCCAAAATTTCACCTTAGGCTAAATTCGATATTCCAAATCCAAAAATGAAGACCATTTTAAAATATAAAATATATATAATTAAAAAAAGTAGGTATTACTATTCATAACGGCTAGTTTGATTAGTTATGGTGTGTTAGAACTCGGTGTTGCGTACAACACACGCTATCACATTATTCAAAGAAAAGCGTACCGTAGACGCTTGGGGTGTTACATTCTCCCCAACTTCACATAATTTCATCCTCGAATTTTCTAGAATACTTATCACATGAAATGACTCAGGTGGTTCTTCATCATAAGTTCCTCGGGTACCCACGTTGCCTCTTCCATCTTATGGTTTCTCCACAAAACGTTTACCAGACGCGCCATCCGGTTTCTCAGTACTTGTTCTCTTGTATCAAGAATCATTACAGGCTCTTCGCAATAAGGCAGATCGGGTTCCAGTTCTAATTCCTCATAGGTGAGTACATGCGATGGGTCAGGCATGTATTTCCTCAATAGAGATATGTGGAACACATCGTTAACTTTGGAGAGACTTGGCGGCATTGCCAATCGGTAATCTACAGCCCCAATTCATTCTAGAATTTCGAAAGGTCTGTTGTACCTGGGACTCAATTTACCTTTCTTACCAAAATGTATGACTCCCTTCCATGGAGATACCTTCAGGAAAACGTGGTCACCGAATTGAAATTCCAAATCCTTCCTTCGATTATCAGCATAGCTCTTTTGCCTACTTTGAGCTGCTTTGATGTGATTTTGGATTACCTTCACCTTTTCCATTGTTTCCTCCACCAGTTCTGGGCCTACAAGTTATCTTTCACCAACATCATCCCAACAGGTTGGTGTACGACATCTCTTTCCTTATAACGCTTCATATGGTGCCATCTGAATACTCGAATGGAAGCTATTGTTATAGGAAAATTCTACCAGAGGTAAATATTGATCCCATATACGCTGAAAGTCATGTGAGCAGGATCTCAACATGTCTTCCAAGGTATGAATAGTTCGTTCTGATTGTCCATCTATTTGAGGGTGGTAGGGAGTGCTCAAATGAAGTTCAGTATCCAGGGATTTCTGAATACTCTTCTAGAATCTTGATGTAAAAAAGGGATCACGATCAGAAACAATCGATAGGGGTACTCCATGAAGTCTCACAACTTCATTAATATATAGTCTTGCTAGACGTTCCAGTGGAAGATCTTCTCTTATAGCAAGAAAATGTGCTGACTTGGTAAGACGATCAACAATAACCCATATTGCATCGTTCCTTCTAGGAGTCTTTGGTAGCCCCGTGACAATGTCCATCGAAATATTGTCCCATTTCCACTCCGGTATGGGAAGAGGTTGCATGACTCCCCCCGGCTGTTGCCTTCCAGCTTTCACTTGTTGACAAACCATACATCTTGACACAAAATCAGCAATCTCCTTCTTCATGTTGTCCCACCAAAAAGTTTCCTTCAAATCTCTATACATTTTGGTGCTCCCAGGATGTATAGAGAAATTGGTACTATGATAATCATCCAACAATTCCATTTTTAGATCAGGTAAATCAGGAACACAAAGTCTCATCCCGAATTTCAAAATTCCATCTTCATACACAAAGTCTCTCAATCTCCCATCATTCACAGCTTTAATCTTTTTTTTTAAATTATTCATCATCGGTCTGAGAACACTTAATCCTTTCTAGTAAATATGGTTTGGCAACCATTTGAAAAAGCATTGATGTTTCACCTTCCCTGCTTATTCCCATGTCCATCTTCACTAGATCCATCAAAATTGGATCCCTTTCAATTCTCATCACGTTCAAAACTCCATGGTCTTTTCTTCTCAAAGCATCTGCCACCCTGTTTTCCTTCCCCGGGTGGTAGTGAATCGTGCATTCATAATACTTGAGTAATTCAACCCATATCCTTTTCCTCATGTTGAGTTATTTTTATGAGAAAATATACTTCAAACTCTTGTGATCAGTATAAATCTCAAAATTTTCACCATAGAGGTAGTGCCTCCATATCTTCAAAGCAAAGATCATAGCTGCTAACTCAAGATCATGAGTAGGATAGTTTTTTTCATGAATTTTGTAACACCCCAAGCTTCTACGGTACGTTTCCCTTCGAATAATGCGATAGCGTGTGTTGTACGCAACCTCGAGTTCTAACACACACCACAACTAATTAAACTAGCCGTTGTGAATAGTAATACCTACTTTTTGAAATCATATATATTTTATATTTCAAAATGGACTTCATTTTTGGATTCGGAATATCGAAATTAGTCTAGGGTGAAATTTTGGTACTTTTCGGATAACTTTCATATTTTGATGAATAGTGAAAATTACTAAATTTTAATTGAAAACAACTTTTTTAATCAAAATAATTAATAGTGATAAATTATGAATTTGAGTGGTTTTAAAGTATATTTAGAATATATTTTTACCATTTAATATAATTTTGATCATTGGACATAATTTTACAATTAAACCGAACATAAACAAGTGTCAATCTTTTGATAGTTATTATCTCTTAAAAACACGCTTTTTGTTTTGACAGCGGGAATTAATTTTAAATTAATTTCTGCCAATTCTGTGTTTTGAATTTAGGAAAATGGATTCCATATTTGGAATCAGGAGGTTCAAATTGTGTAAATAGGTAACTTTTATTTTTAGACATTTTGAATAGTTACTGTGGTAAATATTTTATTTACCATGGTTAAAGGGTAAATCCGGTAAATAAGGGTTAAAAAAAATAATATTATAATAATACAAAATTACCCTAAAACGTGTCCTAACCTTATTGGTGGACACATACCCGACCATGGGCATCCTTGGGTCAATTTGGGGACCCCTTGGAGCCACTTGTAAGTGATAATGACACATTATATTAATAAAGCTTAAATAAAAATAAAAATGGCATAAGCTTACATCTTTTAGAAGAACAATTTTTACATAGGGTTATACATGTTGGAATTTCGATTGTAAATATTCATTAGAAAGCTAAAACGATTTCCTACATAATGATGTTTTATTTATAATTTTTAGACATCAAATAATTTATTTCATTTATGACACAATGATGATGCAGTAATTACTATAATATTAAAAAATTAACATAATTGATATTATAAATACCCAAATAAATATAATATGAAACTTTTAATGAATTAAACTAATTTTCTAGGATAATATGATATATTAGGATTGATTTAATTGACTTTTTTCGAAGTAATCAATCTGTTATGAGTTTCACAAAAATCAACCATTGAATAGTGTCAAAATTGACATAAAAGAGTTCTTAAAACAAATATTATATTATTAATTGATATTAAATTCCTAAAAATCTAAGGTTCGGCCAAGAGACTTATATCATGATAGGTTAATCATTAATGGACCACTTGGGGGTCTCTTGGATGTATATAGTAAGTTTATTAACCATATTATATAAAAATACAAAGAGACATTGTAAAAGTGAAACTAATTAACTTAGAGTTAATACTTAAAGATAAGGTTAATATAAGTACCCAAACCTGTCTAACTTCTATTGGTTGAGTGGTTTGCGACCTATCCCCACCTTAGCCTTTGAATAATCAACTTTGGAGCCATTAGAAACCGAAAATGAATTTATTATAAATTAATATTTCTAGCTTTTCCAAAGGTGCCCCTCACCCCTCTTATAAAAGGGCACTCCTCCTTCTCATTTCTTCACACCTCTAATGCCTTTTGGTTCGGCCAAACTCTGCCCAAATACTCTCCCAACACCCCTCAATACAACCTAGAGGCCTTATTTTGATCAGAAAGCCAACCTAAGGAGCCCTTTTGATCAAATCAAAAGGAAGAACCCGAAGAAGAGGTAATGATTTCACCACCCTTTTCTAAGTTCCTTTCTTCTTCCACTTCCTCATTCTTTGTTCTTACCATTCTAAAATAATAACTCCAGTATCTTACATATACTGTGATGTTATTATAAATATGGTACAACCATATTCATTATTCTATCCACCCTTTGAATAACATGTCACCATACGTGCGTACGTACGGCTTACCGTCTCCACGTCGTGGTGTAATTGTTATTCAATATATTATTATTTGGATGGGTATAATAATGATGTGTAACTCATGTAATTAATAAATATAACATGTTAATGATTCTGTATATATTATATAACATCCATTTATATATTATTTTAATATCAAAAGAATGATATTGTCGCTCGTGCGTACGTACGGACTACCGTCTCCACGAACGCGATGAGATTCATTATCCATCGTAACCATTAAAGTGTAATTATCATTTGATGATTTAAAAATGATGTTTAAGGACTTGATATCATTCTGGATATGAATAATATACAACCTATCCTTTACAAACATGTCTTACGTAACAAAACATATGAAAGAAAACAAGTAAGTTAACACCCGAAACAACGATAATACTAAGATACCAATATTAAAAGATCATATATGATATCATATTAATGTATATGATTCTTGTATAATTTAATAACAATTATTTCACCATTATACACGAGGTTAACCTACCCCAACAAAGGAAAAGTACAAGGTAAGGGTTATTTCACAATCTCTTCATTATCCGAGGTTGTATTATACGTAATAATCTACTGGGATCTCTTTATCATCCACATCCATGTTTCTTCGAAATGTATTTGAAAACATTTTTACTATTTACAAGAATATGGGTTAAAGTCATTTATACCCTTGTTTGACTTTTTATAAGAGGTTTATAAAGGAATCTTTCCGTCGTTTTCAAAACAAGGTCCTTTTTAACCTTTTCGACAGAATTGAGGTAAGAATGTTTTTTTTAACTTATACGGCGGGTGCGGTTATTTTCTGCCGTTATAAAATCGTCGAAGCTTTCTTTACAAGCTTATAAGAATATTTTCAAAGAAAATGTTTTATTTTATATGGATCTTAAATGATTTCAAAATAAAACGAGATACTTCTTTTAAAAGAATTTTGATTTCATCTATGTCAACATCCTTTGATGGATTTTAATATTATTTGAAGTTGATTTATTATAATACAAAACTTCTATATTGTATTGAAGGTTTTGTGATATGTTTGAATGTGGATGTGCTATTTTATACCATTCATAGTTTATGGTGAAACTATTGACATTTCGTATGCTAGTTTTAATCCGAATGTTTATGTTATATTTCAAACTTTTCTTCAGATGAATGTGCTAAACAAGTATGTTCCGGGTTGGGGACCGGTAAAAGTAAGCCCTCCAGGTTGGGGACTGGTAAAAGTAAGCCCTCCAGGTTGGGGAATGGTTAAAGTAAGCCCTCCAGGTTAGGGACTGGTAAAAGTATGCCCTCCGGGTTGGTGTCCGGTTATTAGAGGCACTCCGGGTTGGTGTCCGGTTATTAGAGGCACTCCGGGTTGGTGTCCGGTTATTAGAGGCACTCTGGGTTGGGTTCCGGTTAGAAGTAACCCCTAGGTCTTGGGATGAGGCCTAGACAATGAAATTAACGTTTGGCATTATGCATTCCAACATTATGAAAGTGGTTATTGATTTTTGCATGTGATTATTCGTTTAGTAGAATATCCATGTGAATAAGTAAATGGCATTATTTCATTTTATTTATGCCATACCATGTTGAAATTTCGTATTTAAAAGGCTTTTGTTTTAGTTATACATTGCCTTAAATGTTTATTCTTATTGATGAAAGTTTCCGCTATATTGTTATCCTTACTGGGCATTTGAGCTCACCCCTTTTCTATGTTTTATTTTTCCCAGGAAGTGAAGATGTAAGTTATGAATGACCTGCAGGGATATTATGAGGGGATTATAGTGTGGATTGTGGAAACATTATGTTGTTGTATTAGTTTTTCATTTTATAATGTAATGTAAACCTTATGAATATATCTAGTGTTTCCAAGGCTACTAAACCAATCGGTCTTTCGAGATTTGATCTTTCTTGTGATCATGCCAATGTTACGAAGTAATGCACCGACTCTGGGCAGCTGGGGTCGGGGTGTTACAGTTGGTATCAGAGGAAGTTTAGTACAAACCTTGGAAGCTAGATTTAGATAAACTCTGATTAGAGCACGTAGACCTAAGATGAACTTTGAGGATTAGTATAGAAGAACTTCCTAGAATTTTGGTATTGTAGAGATTTTGTGAGTTTTCCGAGCAATACATCCCTGTCTGGATACGAGCAGGTAGAGGCGGCTCTGGTACAGATGTACCTAGGGGTAAAACCCGAAAACACCGCTTTGAGCTAGACTCGAACGGGAACTGGTGCACGACAACGGGCCTTGCTGCACTCTTGGTTACGACACTCCCGGGGGATATGCTTAGGATAACTCTCATTATCTTTACAAATCATTATGAAGGGTTTATGAGTATATACTTCCTCAAAGAAAAACATTTTTATGATTATGGATTATATCCATAAATAGTTCAATTTATGTTTAGTGTTTTATAAGTATGGGATTATGTATTTTGATGCATAAACTGATCTAGTTTATGCCATTTTTTTAGAAATGGCGCCTAGTGGAAGAAATGGAAACCGTATCAATGCACGCACTCCATGTAGGGATTGCCCTCCTGCTCAAGATAATTATAGTGGGGCTGGTGATGCAACTGGTGCTGATCAGCTAATCACCGTACTGGGACAACTTACTCAGGTTATGAATAATAACCTTACCCGTATGGAGCACCCTGATCCGCAGCGTGGAGGATCAATGTTAGATCGATTCATGAGGCAACAACCACCAACGTTCAATGGGAATACAAATCCCTTAGTAGCTGAGCAATGGATATTTTCCCTAGAGAAAATATTTCAGGCTTTGGGGAGTAGTGAAAGGGAAAAAGTTACCATGGCAGTTTACCGCCTCACTGGAGATGCTGATCAATGGTGGTCATTGATTCAAAACATGAAGGAAGATGATGAAGTATCAAACATGGAATGGAGGGAGTTCAAAGATCTGTTTTTAGAAAAATACTTTCCTCGCGACCATCGAGCAGATATGGAAAGGCAATTTCTGAGTCTGAGACAAAAGGAGGATGATAATGTCACAAAGTATGAGGCTAACTTTACAAGGTTAGCGAGGTATGCTGGAGATTATATTCGCAACCCCAGAAGTAAGATTGATCGTTTCTTTGATGGGTTAAAACCATTTCTCCGTCGAGCATTAGTCTCACAATCCTTTTCGTCGTACGAAGACATTGTCTCATGTGCTATCAAGACCGAAAAAGAATTCTCTAAGTCTTATGACTTTAAAGCGAAGCAAGAGAAGAAGAGACCTGCTGATCAATCTGGGAATGGAAATAAGGGAAAGAAGGGAAAGGTTGAATATCCATCTTGTGGTAAATGCGGGAAGAAACATCCTGGTACTTGCTTGAAGGGAATGGGAGTCTGTTACAAGTGTGGTAAAAAAGGCCACCAAGCTCATGATTGCAAGTGGAAGAAGGAAGCTACCAACGTTCAGTGCTACAATTGCAGGGAGATGGGGCATTATGCAAATGCATGTCCTAAGCGTCAGGAGAACTTACCTCAGAAAAGGCCAAGGGATCAAGGCCAGGCTTATGCTATCACTACTGCTGAGGTAGAAACTCCAAAAGACGTGGTGGCAGGTAATTTAATGGTTTCCTCAAGTTTAGCAAATGCATTATTTGATTCTGGATCATCGCATTGTTTCATATCTTCCCAGTTTGCTAAGAAAATTAGATATTTCCAATTTGATTTAATAAGGGAGTTGTCAGTTAAAACTCCTAAGGGAAGTATCGTTGCAACAAAGTTTTGTGAATCAGTTCCCATTAGAGCACATAAATTTTCTTTATCTGCTGATTTCATCGTCATACCTATGATTGAGTTTGATATAATCCTCGGTATGGACTGGCTTTCGGACTATGATGCGAAGATTTATTGTAAGAAGAAAGAGGTTACGATTCTTGATGATAATGATAAGGAGCACCTTATTTTTAGAGCAGAATCGTCACCACCTAATTCTTATTTAGATCCACCCCTTGTAGCTCAACTTAATTCAATTATCGGGGAGGAAGAGAATGAAATAACTGTCGGTGAGGAAAGGAATGTTCAAATAGAGGATGTACCTGTTGTGAAAGAATTTGTAGATGTATTTCCGGAAGATTTACCTGGACATCCTCCAGAACGAGAAGTTTAGTTTTCTATTGATTTGATTCCTGGATCAAGGCCTATATCGAAGACCCCTTATAGAATGGCCACTGTAGAGCTAGTCGAACTAAAGAAACAACTAGAGGAATTGAGTAATAAGGGATTTATTCGCCCTAGTGTTTCTCCATGGGGAGCCCCTGTTCTTTTTTTAAAAAAGAAAGATGGATCTATGAGGTTATGTATCGACTACAGGGAGATCAATGCTATAACGATAAAGAACAAGTATCCCCTACCTCGTATTGATGATTTATTTGACCAACTGCATGGAGCTCAATACTTTTCAAAGATTGACCTTCGATCTGGATACCATCAGTTGTGTGTGAAGAAGGAAGACATTCCGAAAACAGCATTTCGAACCAGGTATGGGCATTACGAGTTTACTGTAATGCCGTTTGGATTGACTAATGCACCCTCTGTATTCATGGATCTGATGAATAGAGTTTTCAAGGAGTATCTCGATGAATTTGTGGTGGTATTTATTGATGATATCTTGGTATACTCCAAAACCTACGAAGATCATGAAAATCACTTGCGCATTATCTTGAAGACTCTGAGGAGGCATGAATTATATGGAAAGTTTAGCAAGTGTGAATTCTGGCTTCAGGAGATTTCTTTTCTTGGCCATATTGTCTCTAAAGATGGAATCTCCGTTGATCCTTCTAAGACCAAGGCAATCCAAGAATGGCCAGCACCTACGAGTATAACTGAGGTACGTAGTTTTATTGGTTTGGCAGGTTATTATCGACGTTTCGTCCAGAATTTTTCCCGATTGGCTAACCCATTAACGAAGCTCACACGTAAAGGGATTAAATTTGTTTGGACAAAAGAGTGTGAAGAATGTTTCGAAGAACTGAAGAGAAGATTATTCAATGCTCCTATATTGACTCTACCATCGGGGAATGATGGGTTCGTTATTTATAGTGATGCATCAAAGAAAGGACTTGGCTGTGTCCTTATGCAGAATGATAGAGTTATTGCCTATGCATCACGACAGTTGAAAATTCATGAACAAAACTATCCTACTCATGATCTTGAGTTAGCAGCTGTGATCTTTGCTTTGAAGATATGGAGGCACTACCTCTATGGTGAAAAATGTGAGATTTATACTGATCACAAGAGTTTGAAGTATATTTTCTCACAAAAAGAACTCAACATGAGGCAAAGGAGATGGCTTGAATTACTCAAGGATTATGATTGCACGATACACTACCACCCGGGGAAAGCAAACAAAGTAGCATATGCTTTGAGCAGAAAAGACCATGCAGTTCTGAACATGATGAGAATTGAAAGGGATCCAATTTTCATGGATCTAGAGAAGATGGACATGGGAATAACCAGGGAAGGTGAAAAATCAATGCTTTTTCAAACGGTTGCCAAACCATCTTTACTAGAAAGGATTAAGAGTTCTCAGACTGATGATGAAGAATTCCAAAAGAAGATTAAAGCTGTGAATGATGGGAGATTGAGAGACTTTGCGTATGAAGGTGGAATTTTGAAATTCGGGAAGAGACTTTGTGTTCCCAATATACCTGATCTAAAAAGGGAATTGCTGGATGATGCTCATAGTTCCAATTTCTCTATACACCCTGGGAGCACCAAAATGTATAGAGATTTGAAAGAACATTTTTGGTGGGACAACATGAAGAGGGAGATTGCTGATTTTGTGTCAAGATGTATGGTTTGTCAACAAGTGAAAGCTGGAAGGCAACAGCCTGGAGGAGTCATGCAACCTCTTCCCATACCGGAGTGGAAATGGGACAATATTACGATGGACTTTGTCATGGGGCTACCAAAGACTCCTAGAAGGAACGATGCAATATGGGTTATTGTTGATCGTCTTACCAAGTCAGCACATTTTCTTG
Source organism: Viscum album (assembly GCA_963277665.1). Taxonomy (NCBI): domain Eukaryota; kingdom Viridiplantae; phylum Streptophyta; class Magnoliopsida; order Santalales; family Viscaceae; genus Viscum; species Viscum album. The sequence continues at coordinate 1,907,230,756 of OY728158.1, forward strand.
CTATAAGAGAAGATCTACCCCTGGAACGTCTAGCAAGACTATATATTAATGAAGTTGTAAGACTTCATGGTGTACCCCTATCGATTGTTTCTGATCGTGATCCCCGTTTTACTTCAAGATTCTGGAAAAGTCTTCAGAAATCCCTGGATACTGAACTTCATTTGAGCACTGCTTACCACCCTCAGACAGACGGACAATCAGAACGGACTATTCAGACCTTAGAAGACATGTTGAGATCTTGCTCACTTGATTTTCAGGGTATGTGGGATCAATATTTACCTCTGGTAGAATTTTCCTATAACAATAGCTTCCATACGAGTATTCAGATGGCACCATATGAAGCGTTATACGGAAAGAGATGTCGTACACCAACCTGTTGGGATGACGTTGGTGAAAGAAAACTTGTAGGCCCAGAACTGGTGGAGGAAACGGTGGAAAAGGTGAAGGTAATCCAAAATCACATTAAAGCAGCTCAAAGTAGGCAGAAGAGCTATGCCGATAATCGAAGGAAGGATTTGGAATTTCAAGTCGGTGATCATGTTTTCCTGAAGGTATCTCTGTGGAAGGGAGTCATACGTTTTGGTAAGAAAGGTAAATTGAGTCCCAGGTACATCGGACCTTTCGAAATTCTAGAACGAATTGGGGCTGTAGCTTACCGATTGGCAATGCCGCCAAGTCTCTCCAAAGTTCACGATGTGTTCCACGTATCTCTGTTGAGGAAATACATGCCTGACCCAACGCATGTACTCACCTATGAGGAATTAGAACTGGAACCCGATCTGTCTTAATGCGAAGAGCCCGTCAGGATTCTTGATACAAGAGAACAAGTACTGAGAAACCGGACGACGCGTCTGGTAAAAGTTTTGTGGAGAAATCATAAGATGGAAGAGGCAACGTGGGAACCCGAGGAGCTTATGATGAAGAACCACCCGAGTCTTTTTATGCAGTAATACCCTAGAAATTGCGAGGACGCAATTATTTGAAGGAGGGGAGAATGTAACACCCCAAGCTTCTACGGTACGTTTCCCTTCGAATAATGCGATAGCGTGTGTTGTACGCAACCTCGAGTTCTAACACACACCACAACTAATTAAACTAGCCGTTGTGAATAGTAAAACCTACTTTTTGAAATCATATATATTTTATATTTCAAAATGGACTTCATTTTTGGATTCGGAATATCGAAATTAGTCTAGGGTGAAATTTTGGTACTTTTCGGATAACTTTCATATTTTGATGAATAGTGAAAATTACTAAATTTTAATTGAAAACAACTTTTTTAATCAAAATAATTAATAGTGATAAATTATGAATTTGAGTGGTTTTAAAGTATATTTAGAATATATTTTTACCATTTAATATAATGTTGGTCATTGGACATAATTTTACAATTAAACCGAACATAAACAAGTGTCAATCTTTTGATAGTTATTATCTCTTAAAAAACACGCTTTTTGTTTTGACAGCGGGAATTAATTTTAAATTAATTTCTGCCACTTCTGTGTTTTGAATTTAGGAAAATGGATTCCATATTTGGAATCAGGATGTTCAAATTGTGTAAATAGGTAACTTTTATTTTTACACATTTTGAATAATTACTGCGGTAAATATTTTATTTACCATGGTTAAAGGGTAAATCCGGTAAATAAGGGTTAAAAAAAATAATATTATAATAATACTAAATTACCCTAAAACGTGTCTTAACCCTATTGGTTGATACATGGTCGACCATGGGCATCCTTGTGTCAATTTTGGGACCCCATGGATCCACTTGTAAGTGATAATGACACTTTATTTTAATTAAGTCAAAATGAATACAAAAATGACACAAGCATATATCTTTTAGAAAAACAATTGTTACATAGGGTTATATAAGTTGGATTTTAGATTATAAATATTCATTAGAAATCTAAAAAGATTTCCTACATAATGATGTTTTATTTATAATTTTTAGACATTAAATAATTTATTTTATTTATGACACAATGATGATGCAGTAATTACTAAAATGGTAAAAAATTAACATAATTGATATTATAAATACCCAAATAAATATAATATGAAACTTTTAATGAATTAAACTAATTTTATAGGATAATATGATATATTAGGATTGATTTAATTGACGTTTTTAGAAGTAATCAATCTGTTATGAGTTTCACAAAAATCAACCATTGAATAGTGTCAAAATTGACATAAAAGAGTTCTTAAAACAAATATTATATTATTAATTGATATTAAATTCCTAAAAATCTAAGGTTCGGCCAAGAGACTTATATCATGATAGGTTAATCATTAATGGACCACTTGGGGTTTCTTGGATGTATATAGTAAGTTTATTAACCATATTATATAAAAATACAAAGAGACATTGTAAAAGTGAAACTAATTAACTTAGAGTTAATACTTAAAGATAAGGTTAATATAAGTACCCAAACCTGTCTAAATTCTATTGGTTGAGTGGTTTTCGACCTATCCCCACCTTAGCCTTTGAATAATCAACTTTGGAGCCATTAGAAACCGAAAATGAATTTATTATAAATTAATATTTCTAGCTTTTCCAAAGGTGCCCCTCACCCCTCTTATAAAAGGGCACTCCTCCTTCTCATTTCTTCACACCTATAAAGCCTTTTGGTTCGGCCAAACTCTGCCCAAATACTCTCCCAACACCCCTCAATACAACCTAGAGGCCTTAGTTTGATCAGAAAGCCAACCTAAGGAGCCCTTTTGATCAAATCAAAAGGAAGAACCCGAAGAAGAGGTAATGATTTCACCACCCTTTTCTAAGTTCCTTTCTTCTTCCACTTCCTCTTTCTTTGTTCTTACCATTCTAAAATAATAACTCCAGTATATTACATATACTGTGATGTTATTATAAATATGGTACAACCATATTCATTATTCTATCCACCCTTTGAATAACATGTCACCATACGTGCGTACGTACGGCTTACCGTCTCCACGTCGTGGTGTAATTGTTATTCAATATATTATTATTTGGATGGGTATAATAATGATGTGTAACTCATGTAAATAATAAATATAACATGTTAATGATTCTGTATATATGATATAACATCCATTTATATATTATTTTAATATCAAAAGAATGATATTGTCGCTCGTGCGTACGTACGGACTACCGTCTCCACGAACGCGATGAGATTCATTCTCCATCGTAACCATTAAAGTATAATTATCATTTGATGATTTAAAAATGATGTTTAAGGACTTGATATCATTCTGGATATGAATAATATACAACCTATCCTTTACAAACATGTCTTACGTAACAAAACATATGAAAGAAAACAAGTAAGTTAACACCCGAAACAATGATAATACTAAGATACCAATATTAAAAGATCATATATGATATCATATTAATGTATATGATTCTTGTATAATTTAATAACAATTATTTCACCATTATACAGGAGGTTAACCTACCCCAACAAAGGAAAAGTACAAGGTAAGGGTTATTTCACAATCTCTTCATTATCCGAGGTTGTATTATACGTAATAATCTACTGGGATCTCTTTATCATCCACATCCATGTTTTTTTCGAAATGTATTTCAAAACATTTTTACTATTTACAAGAATATGGGTTAAAGTCATTTATACCCTTGTTTGACTTTTTATAAGAGGTTTATAAAGGAATCTTTCCGTCGTTTTCAAAACAAGGTCCTTTTTAACCTTTTCGACAGAATTGAGGTAAGAATGTTTTTTTTAACTTATACGGCGGGTGCGGTTATTTTCCGCCGTTATAAAATCGTCGAAGCTTTCCTTACAAGCTTATAAGAATATTTTCAAAGAAAATGTTTTATTTTATATGGATCTTAAATGATTTCAAAATAAAAGGAGATACTTCTTTTAAAAGAATTTTGATTTCATCTATGTCAACATCCTTTGATGGATTTTAATATTATTTGAAGTTGATTTATTATAATACAAAACTTCTATATTGTATTGAAGGTTTTGTGATATGTTTGAATGTGGATGTGCTATTTTATACCATTCATAGTTTATGGTGAAACTATTGACATTTCGTATGCTAGTTTTAATCCGAATGTTTATGTTATATTTCAAACTTTTCTTCAGATGAATGTGCTAAACAAGTATGTTCCGGGTTGGGGACCGGTAAAAGTAAGCCCTCCAGGTTGGGGACTGGTAAAAGTAAGCCCTCCAGGTTGGGGACTGGTTAAAGTAAGCCCTCCAGGTTAGGGACTGGTAAAAGTATGCCCTCCGGGTTGGTGTCCGGTTATTAGAGGCACTCCGGGTTGGTGTCCGGTTATTAGAGGCACTCCGGGTTGGTGTCCGGTTATTAGAGGCACTCCGGGTTGGGTTCCGGTTAGAAGTAACCCCTAGGTCTTGGGATGAGGCCTAGACAATGAAATTAACGTTTGGCATTATGCATTCCAACATTATGAAAGTGGTTATTGATTTTTGCATGTGATTATTCGTTTAGTAGAATATCCATGTGAATAAGTAAATGGCATTATTTCATTTTATTTATGCCATACCATGTTGAAATTTCGTATTTAAAAGGCTTTTGTTTTAGTTATACATTGCCTTAAATTTTTATTCTTATTGATGAAAGTTTCCGCTATATTGTTATCCTTACTGGGCATTTGAGCTCACCCCTTTTCTATGTTTTATTTTTCCCAGGAAGTGAAGATGTAAGTTATGAATGACCTGCAGGGATATTATGAGGGGATTATAGTGTGGATTGTGGAAACATTATGTTGTTGTATTAGTTTTTCATTTTATAATGTAATGTAAACCTTATGAATATATCTAGTGTTTCCAAGGCTACTAAACCAATCGGTCTTTCGAGATTTGATCTTTCTTGTGATCATGCCAATGTTACGAAGTAATGCACCGACTCTGGGCAGCTGGGGTCGGGGCGTTACAAATTTTCAACTGTCGTGATGCATAGGCAATAACCCTATCATTCTGCATAGGGACGCAACCAAGTCCTTTCTTCGATGCATCACTATAAATAACGAACCCATCATTCCCCGATGGTAGAGTCAATATAGGAGCATTGACTAATATTCTCATCAATTCATCGAAACATTATTCACACTCTTTTGTCCAAACAAATTTAACATCTTTATGTCTGAGCTTCGTTAATGGGTTAGCCAATTGGGAAAATTCTGGACGAATCGTCGATAATAACCTGCCAAACCAATAATACTACGTACCTCAGTTATACTCATAGGTGCTGGCCATTCTTGGATCGCCTTGTTCTTAGAAGGATCAACAGATATTCCATCTTTAGAGACAATATGGTCAAGAAAAGAAATCTCCTGAAGCCAGAATTCACACTTTCTAAACTTCCCATATAATTCATGTCTTCTCAGAGTTTTCAAGATAATACGCAAGTGATTTTTATGATCTTCATAGATTTTTGAGTATACCAAGATATCATCAATAAATACCACCATAAATTCATCGAGATACTCCTTGAAAACACTATTCATAAAATCCATCAATACAGAGTGTGCATTAGTCAATCCAAAAGGCATTACAGTAAACTCGTAATGCACGTACCTGGTTCAAAATGTTGTCTTATGAATGTCTTCCTTCTTCACACACAATTGATGGTATCAAGATCTAAGGTCAATCTTTGAAATGTATTTAGCTCCATGCAGTTGGTCAAATAAATCATCAATGCGAGGTAGGGGATACTTGTTCTTTATCGTTATAGCATTGATCTCCCTGTAGTCGACACATAACCACATAGATCCATCTTTCTTTTTAACAAAAAGAACATGGGATCCCCATGGAGAAACAGTAGGGAGAATAAATCCCTTATTACTCAATTCCTCTAGTTGTTTCTTTAGTTCAACTAATTCTACAGTGGCCATTCTATACGGGGCCTTTGATATAGGCCTTGATCCAGGAATTAAATCAATGGAAAACTCAACTCCTCATTCTGGAGGATGTCCAGGTAAATCTTCCAGAAATACATCTACAAATTCTTTCACAACAGGTACATCCTCTATTTGAACATTCCTTTCCTCAACCATAGTTATTTCATTCTCTTCCTTCCTAATAATTGAATTTTGTTGAGCTACTGGGGGTGGATCTAAATAAGAATTAGGTGGTGACGATTCTGCTCTAACTATAAGGTGTTCCTTATCATCACCATCAAGAATCGTAACCTCTTTCTTATTACAATAAATCTTCGCATAATAGTCTGAAAGCCAGTCCATACCAAGAATTATATCAAACTCAATCATAGGTATGACGACGAGATCAGTAGATAATGAACATTTATGTGTTCTAATGGGGACTGATTCTCAAAACATTGTTGTAATGATACTTCCCTTATGAGTTCTAACTGACAACTCCATTATTAAATCAAATTGGAAATATCTAATTTTATTATCAAACTGGGAAGATATGAAACAATGCGATGATCCAGAATCAAATAATGCATTTGCTAAACTTGAGGAAACCATTAAATTACCTGCCACCACGTCTTTCAGAGCTTCTACCTCAGCAGTAGTGATAGAATAAGCTTGGCCTTGATCGCTTGGCCTTTTCTGAGGTATGTTCTCCTGACGCTTAGGAAATTCATTTGCATAATGCCCCATCTCCCTGAAATTGTAGCACTGAATGTTGGTAGCTTCCTTCTTCCCCTTTCAATGACGAGCTTGGTGGCCTTTTTCACCACACTTGTAACAGACTCCCATTCCCTTCAAGCAAGTACTGGGGTGTTTCTTCCCACATTTACCACATGATGTATATTCAACCTTTCCCTTCTTCCCCTTATTTCCATTCCCAGAATGATTAGCAAGTCTCTTCTTCTATTTCGTTGTTTTAATGTCATAAGACTTAGAGAATTCCTTTTCAGTCTTGATAGCACATGAGACAATGTCTTCATACGACGAGAAGGATTGTGAGACTAATGATCGACGGAGAAATGGTTTTAACCCATCAGAGAAATGATCAATCTTACTTCTTGGGTTACGTATATAATCTCCAGTATACCTTTCTAACCTTGTAATGTTAGCCTCATACTTTGCGACATTCTCATCCTCCTTCTGTCTCAGCCTCAAAAATTGCCTTTCCATATCTGCTCGATGGTCGAGAGGAATGTATTTTTCTAAAAACAGATCTTTGAACTCCCTCCATTCCATATTTGATACTTCCTCATCTTCCTTTGTATTTTGAATCAATGACCCCCATTGATCAGCATCTCCAGTGAGGCGGTAAACATCCATGATAACTTTTTCCCTTTCACTACTCCCCAAAGCCTGAAATATTTTCTCTAGGGAATTTATCCATTGCTCAGCTACTAAGGGATTTGTACTCCCATTGAACGTTGGTGGTTGTTTCCTCATGAATCAATCTAACATTGATCCTCCACGCTGCGGATCAGGGTGATCCATATGGGTAAGGTTATTATTCATAACCTGAGTGAGTTGTCCCAGTATGGTGATTAGCTGATCGACACCTGTTGCATCACCAGCTCCACTATAATTATCTTGAGCAGGAGGGAAATCCCTACATGGAGTGCGTGCATTGATACAATTTCCATTTCTTCCACTAGGTGCCATTTCTAAACAATGGCATAAACTAGATCAGTTTATGAATCAAAATACATAATCCCATACTTATAAAACACTTAACATAAATTTAAATATTTATGGATATAATCCATAATCATAAAAATGTTTTCTTTGAGGAAGTATATACTAATAAACCCTTCATAATCATTTGTAAAGAAAATGAGAGTTATCCTAAGCATATCCCCTGGGAGTATCGTAACCAAGAGTGCATCAAGGCCCGTTGTCATGCACCAGTTCCCGTTCAAGTCTAGGTCAAAGCGGTGTTTTCGGGTTTTACACCTAGGTACATCTGTGCCAGAGCCGCCTCTTCCTGCTCGTATCCAGACATGGATGTATCGCTCGGAAAACTCACAAAATCTCTACAATACTAAAATTCTAGGATGTTCTTCTATACTAATATTCATATTCCATCTTAGGTCTATGTGCACTAATTAGAGTTTATCTAAATCTAGCTTCCAAGGTTTGTACTAAACTTCCTCTGATACCAACTGTAACGCCCGACCCCAGTTACCCAGAGTTGGTACATTATTACATAACATTGGCATGATCACAAGAAAGTTCAAATCTCGAAATACCGATTGGTTTAGTAGCCTTGGAAACACTAGATATATTCATAAAGTTTTACATTACATCATAAAGTGAAAAACAACTACAACAACATATTGTCTCCATATTCCACACTATTATCCACTCATAATATTCATGTAGGTCATTCATAATTTACATCTTCACTTCCTGGGAAAAACAAAACATAGAAAAGGGTTGAGCTCAAATGCCCAGTAAGGATAACAATATAGCGGAAACTATCATAAATAAGAATAAAAATTTAAGGCAATGTATAAATAAAACAAAAGCCTTTTAAACTTGAACTTCAACATTGTATGGAAAAAATAAAATGAAATAATGCCATTTAATTATTCACATGGATATTATACTAATTGAATGATCACATGCAATATCAATAACCACTTTCATAATGATGGAATGCATAATGCCAGACTATCATAACCACATAGCCAAGGCCTCGTGCCAAGACTACAAATAAGATTTTGTCAAGGCCTTGTGCCAAGACACTAGTTTGTCTCATGAGACCTAACGATGCATCGAGGAGCTATAGCGGGCTCCACCCGTCACATATTAAGTCCAATGCATTCCCACATGAAAAGGTTTCATCATAACATAAACATTCGTAATAAAACTACCATACGAAATAACAATACATTGACCATAAACTATAAACGGTATAAAAATTACACATCCACAGTCAAACATATCACAAAACCTTCAATACAATATAGAAGTTTTGTATCATAATAAATCAACTTCAAATAAGCCTAAAATCCATCAAAGGATGTTGACATAGATGAAATCAAATCTCTTTTTAGAGAAATATCACTTTCTATTTTTGTAATCATTTAAGAGTCATATATTTATAAAATAAAACATTTTCTTTGAAAATATTCTTATAATCTTGTATGTGAATCTTCGATGATTTTATAATGGCGTAAAATAACCCCACCCACAATATTAGTTAAAAAAACATTCTTACCTTAATTTTGTCGAAAATGTTAAAAAGCACATTGTTTGGAAAATGACAGAAAGATTCCAATATAAACCTCTTATAAAAATTCAAACAAGGGTATAAATGACTTTAAACCATATTCTTGTAAATAGTAAAAATGTTTTGAAATACTTTTTTAAGAACCATGGATGTGGATGATAAAGAGATCCCAATATATTATTACGTATAAACAATCTCAGATAATGAAGAGATTGTGAAATAAACCTTACCTTGTACTTTTTCTTGGTTGGGGTAGGTTATCCTCCTGTATAATGGTGAAATTATTGTTATTAAATTATACAAGAATCATATACATTAGTATGATATCATATATGATCTTTTAACATTGATTTGATAATAATATCTTAGTTTTACCTTTGTTTCGGGTGTTAACTTACTCGTTTTATTTTATATGTTTTGTTATGTAATCAATGTTTGTAATGAATAGATTGTATATTATTCATATCCATAATGATATCAAGTCCTTAAAAATCATTTTTAAATCATCAAATGATCATTATACTTGAATCGATACGATGGAGAATGAATCTCACCGCGTTCGTGGAGACGGTAGTCCGTACGTACGCACGAGTGACAATATCATTCTTTTGATATTAAAATAATATATAAATGGATGTTATATAATATATATAGAATTATTAACATGTTATATTTATTATTTTCATGAGTTACACATCATTATTATACCCATCCAAATAATAATATGTTGAATAACAATTACACCACGACGTGGAGACGGTAAGCCGTACGTACGCACGTATGGTGACATGTTATTCAAAAGGTGGATAGAATACTGAATATGGTTGTACCATATTTATAATAACGTCACAGTATATATAAGATATTGGAGTTATTATGTTGATATGGTAAAAACAAAGGAAGAATAAGTGGAAGAAGAAAGGAACTTGGAAAAAGGGTGGTGAAATCATTACCTCTTTTTCGGGTTCTTCCTTTTGATTTGATCAAAAGGGATCCTTAGGGTGGATTTATGATCACAATAAGGCCTCTAGGTTGTAGTGAGGGAAGTTGGGAGAGTATTTGGGCAGATTTTGGCCGAACTAAAAGGTTTTGAAGGTGTGAAGAAATGAGAAGGAAGAGTGCCCTTTTATAAGAGGGGTGAGGGGGACCTTTGGAAAAGCTAGAAATATTAGTTTATAATAAATTCATATTCGGTTTCTAATGGATCCAAAGTTGATTATTCAAAGGTTAAGGTGGGGATAGGTCCAAAAAAACTCAACAAATAGAATTTAGACAGGTTTATGTACTTATATTAACCTTATCATTAAGTATTAACTCTAAGTTAATTAGTTTCACTTTTACAATGTCTCTTTGTATTTTTATATTATATGGTTAATAAACTTACCATATACATACAAGAGACCCCCCAAGTGGTCCATTAATGAGACACCTACCATGATATAAGTCTCTTGGCCGAACCTTAGATTTTTAGGAATTTAATACCAATTAATAATATAATATTTGTTTTAAAAACTCTTTTATGTCAATTTTGACACTATTCAATAGTTGATTTTTTGTGAAACTCATAATAGATATATTACTTCGAAAAAAATATATTATATCAATCCTAATATATCAAATTATCATATAAAATTAGTTTAATTCATTAAAAGTTTCATATTATATTTATTTGTGTATTTATAATATCAATTATTTTAATTTTTCACTATTATATTAATTACTGCATCATCATTGTGTCATTAATAAATTAAGTTAGTTAAGGTCTAAAAATTATAAATAAAATAAAACTATGTAGGAAATCGTTTTATCTTTCCAATTAATATTTATAATCTAAAATCAAACATATATAACCCTATGTAAAAATTGTTTTCCTAAAAGACATATGCTTGTGTCATTTTTGTACTTATTTTAACTTTATTAAAATGAAGTGTCTCTATCACCTACAAGTGGCACTATGGGGTCCCGAAATCGACCCAAAGATGCCTATGGTCGAACATGTGTCAACTAATAATGCTATGACACGTTTTAGGGTAATTTAGTATTATTATAATATTATTTTTTAACCCTTATTTACCGGATTTACCCTTAACTATGGTAAATAAAATATTTACTGTAGTAATTATTCAAAATTTCTAAAAATAAAAGTTACCTATTTACAAAATTTTAACATAATGATTCGAAATATGGAATCCATTTTTCTAAATTCAAAACATAGAAGTGGCAGAAATTAATTTAAAATTAATTCCTGCTGTCAAAACAAAAAGCGTGTTTTTAAGATGTAATAACAATCAAAAGATTGATACTTGTTTATGTTCGGTTTAATTGTGAAATTATGTCCAATGACCAACATTGTATTAAATGGTAAAAATATATTCTAAATATACTTTAAAACAACTCAAATTCATAATTTATCAATAATAATTATTTTGATTAAATCAGTTGTTTTTTAATTAAAATTTAGAAATTTTCACTATTTATCAAAATATTAAAGTTATCCGAAATGTACCAAAATTTAACCTTAGGATAGATTCGATATTCCAAATCCAAAAATGAAGTCCATTTTGAAATATAAAATATATATAGTTTCAAAAAGTAGGTATTACTACACATAACGGCTAGTTTGATTAGTTATGGTGTGTTAGAACTCGGTGTTGCGTACAACACACGCTATCACATTATTCAAAAAGAAGCGTACCATAGAAGCTTGGGGTTTTTCACGAATTATTAATTGTCCATTCAAAAAGTGGTTATGAATAATATTAATTTAATTTAGAATTTTATAAAATCTATAAAAATTTAGGATCCATATTCTGTATTTCTTAGACATAATATAAGAACAAATTCAATTTTTTAGAAAAAAAATGTATTTTTCAGAAAATGAAATTTTACAACCTTTTAACAAAAAACACATTATAAAAACAATATTTGACACTTTTATATTCCAATTTAATGAAATTTAATTCTTATTTATAATCAATACATAAAAATGTAGTTTGGATAAATTTTTGAAATTTTTCTGATAACTTTCATATTTTTATGAATATTGGAAAATACTAAATTGTAATTAAAAAAACTTTTTTAATCAAAATAATTTATAGTGTTAAATTATAATTTTGAACAGTTTTAATCTATAAATATATTATATTTTTAACATTTAATTTAATTTTTGTCATTTGATGTAATTTTACATTTAAACTGTCCATATATTAGTGTCAATCTTTTGATAGTTATTATTTTTAAAAATACACTTTTTGTTTTGACAGCGGGAATTAATTTTAAATTAATATACAACAGTTCTGTGTTTTGAATTTGGAAAAATTTATTCCATATTTGGAATCATTAGTTAAAAATAGTTTAAATATGTAACTTTTATTTTTAGACATTTAAAATATTTACTTTAATAAATATTTTATTTACCTTGATTAATGGGTAAAATAGAAAATAAGGGTAAAAAAATATTATAATAATACAAAATTACTCTAACATGTGTCCTATTCCTATTGGTTTATTGATGTCCAACCATGGGCATTCTTTGGTTGAGTGTCGGACCCCATGGAGCCACATGGGTGTGATAATGATATTTAATATTAAAAAATCTAATGTAAAGTCAAAAATAACAAAAGAAAATAACTTTTAGTGAATCAATTATTATATGAGGTTATATAATTGATCTATTCGACTATAAATATTTATTAGAAATAGAAAAACCATTCATACATAATTATATTTTATTTATAATTCTTATGCAACAAATAAGTAAATTTATTTATGACACAATGATGATGATGTAATTACCTTATTAATGAATAAATCAAAGAAATTGTATTATAAATATTAAAATAAATATAATTTCAATGTTTTTATGAAATACACGAATTTAATAGGTTACTATGACTTATTAATGTTGATTTCTTGAATTTTTTTCGAAGTAATAATTCTATTATTATTTTAACAAAAATACATTATTTTATTATGTCCAATTGACATAATTGATCCTTTAAAACAAATACTGTATTATTGGTTGATATAATAATCCAATAAGCCTAAGGTTCGGAAAAAGGACCTAAATAATATTATATGTGTCATTAATGAACCTATTGGGGTTCTGTTGATGGTTTATGGTATGTTTATTAACCATATAATATATAAATACAATGGGACATGGTAAAAGTCAAACTATTTAATTAAGAGTAAAATCTAAATTATTTAGTTAATATGGTGAACTAAACCTCTCTAAAACCGATTTTTTGAGATTATTTTGACCCATACCCTCCCAGTAATTGAAATAAATTATTTTGGAGCAATTAGAAACTGAAAAATATTTTATTAGAAAATAATTTCTACGATTTTTATAAAGTAACCTTAACCTGTCTTATAAAAGGGCACTTCCCCTTCTCTTAATTTCACACATCCAAAATTTTTGGTTTGGCCATACCATACCCAAATATCCTCCCAACATCCCATACTTCATCCTAGAGGCATTACATTTGTCAGAAATACAACCTATGGAGCTTTATTGATCAAATCAATAGAAATAACCGTAAGAAGAAGTAATAATTTCACCACCCTCTTTCAAGTTCTTTTCTTCTTCCACTTTCTCTTTCATTGTTGTTTCATTATAAGATGATAAATACAGTATATTATATATACTATGATATTATTATAAACATACTACAACCATATTCATTATTCTACCCATCCTATAAATGAGAAAGTCACCATACATGAGTGCATACGGATTACCGTATCCACGTTGTGGTGATGTTTGTTATTAAAACACTTAATCATTTGGATGGGTATAATAATGTCGATAACTGGTGTAAATAATAAATATTACATTATAATTATTCTATATATATGATATAACATCCAATTATATACTATTTTAATATCAAAAAAATGATATATTTGCTTATGTGTGCGTACGGATTACTACCTCCATGAATGAGATAAGATTCATTCCCCATCGTAACCGTTAAAGAATAATTTTCAATTTGATATTAAAAATAATGATTAAGAAAATAATATCATTATGGATATGAATCTAATACATCCTATCCTTAAAAAATATGTCTTATCTATCAAACCATGTAAAGGAAAATGAATCAGTTAACACCTGAGATGACGATACTACTGAAATATCTTTATCAAAGAAATATTAGAAGATCAGATATGATATAATATTAATGTATATGGTTTTTTTATAATTTAATAACTATTATTAAACCATTATAAAGGAGGTTAACATACCCTAGACCAAGGAAAAGAACAAGGTAAGGGTTAATTTCATAATCTATTTATTATCCGAGGTTGTTTTTACGTTAGTATCTACTAGGACCTCATTATCATCCACATTCTCATTTCAAAATAATATATTTCAAAACATTCTTACTATTTTATAGAATATGGGTTAAAGTCATTTATACTCTTGTTTAATCTTTATAATATGTTTATAAAAGAATCTTTTCGTTGTTTTCGAAACAAGGTCCTTTATAACCGTTTCGACAAAATTAAGTTAAAAATGTCTTTTTTTAACTTAAACAGCGGGTGCAACAATTTTACGCCATTATAACATCATCAAATCAACCGTTACAATATTGTAAGAATTTTTTCCAAAAATAAATGTTTTCATTTATAATTATATGAATTTTAAATTATTTTAAAATAGAATGAGATATTTCTCTAAAAAAGGTTTTGATTTCGTCTATGTGAACATCCTTTTATGCATTTTAAGATTATTTGAAGTTGATTTATTACGATAAAAAACATTAATATTTTATTGATGGTTTTGGGATATATTTGACTACGGATGTGTTATTTTTATTCCATTCATGGTTTATGGATAATGTATTGAAATTTTGTATGCTAGTTTTAATACGAATGTGTATGTTTTGTTTAAACCTTTTCATATGAGGAATGCATTGGACTAAGTATGTGATGGGTGGAGCCCACTATAGCTCCAAGATAGATCAGTAGATCTCATGAGACAAACTAGTGTCTTGGCATAAGTCATTGACAAAATCTTATTTGTAGTCTTGGAACAAGGCCTTGAATCTGTGGTTAGGAAATTCGGGTATTATGAATTCCATAATTAAGAAAGTGGCTATTGATATTGCATGTGATTATTCGACTAGTAGAATATACATGTGAGTAAGTAAATGCCATTATTTTGATTTTATCTTTTCGATATTATGCTAATGTTCATGTTTAAAAGCCTTTTGTTTTAGTCTTATAATTTTCCTTAAATGTTTATGCTTATTTATGAAAACATTCTCTATATTGTAATCCTTACGGAGTATCTATGCTCTCCCATTTTTGTGTTTTATTTTTCCCGGGATATGAATAAGTTAATTATGAGGGACATTAAGGCTTAATCTAGGAGACTTGGATGTTTCTAATGGTATGAATTTGTGTTTTATTTATTTTCATGTTGTAAAGTTGAAATTATGTATGAATCTTGTTTCCAATAATACTAAACAGATCGGTCATTCAGGATATGATTTCCTTGTGATCATGCCAATTTTATGTAATAATGCACCAACTTTTGGTAAATGGGGTCGGGGCTTTACATTTGGTATCATAGAATGTTTAGTAGAAACCTTGGAAACTAGATTTATATAAACTCTGATTAGAAAACATAACCCAAAGATAGTCTTTGAGGATTAGTATACAAGAACTTTCTAGAATTTTTGTATTGTATAGATTTTGTGAGTTTTCCAATAAATACATCCCTATCTAGATAAGAGTAGGTAGAGGAAGCTTTGGAACATATGTCCCTAGGGGTAAATCCTGAAAACACCACTATGAGCTTCACTCGAATGGGAATTGGTGCAGAACAACAGGCCTTACTACACTATTTGTTACGACACTCCCTGGGGATATGCTTAAGATAATTCACATTTTAATTACAAGCCATTATTATGGATTTGGGAGTAAATAATTCATCAGAGAAATTTTTATTATTATTATGGATTATATCCATATTCTGTTAAATTTATGTTAGGTATTTTACAAGTTTGGAATTATGAATTGTGATTCATAAACTGACCTAATGTATGCCATTGCTCAGAAATGAAGCCCAGTATAAGGAATGAGAACTCCAGCAATACGTGTGATCCAAAGAGTATGATAGATCATATTTTTCATGGTATTAAGCCAACATTTAGAAGGTAAATAGTCTGCCACGTATTCTCAACATATGTAGAAATAGTATCCCATGTTAATAAGATATGTAAATAATTATCTGGGTCATAAGGATTTGAATAGAATCAAGAGAATAAAAGGATGTAAAGGAGAAAGATGGATAAAGGGAAGAAGGGAAATAAGGATTTTTCCAAATTGATAACTGTAGAAAGAATCACCTTGGTAAATTCTTGAAGGTAATGAGAGTTTATTATAAGTGTGGAG
This sequence comes from Viscum album, assembly GCA_963277665.1. Classification (NCBI taxonomy): domain Eukaryota; kingdom Viridiplantae; phylum Streptophyta; class Magnoliopsida; order Santalales; family Viscaceae; genus Viscum; species Viscum album. Next base: position 1,907,247,309 of record OY728158.1, read on the forward strand.
AAAAAGGACTCCATGAACGTGATTGTAAGGGTAAGAAAACGGTTTCAGATGTACAATGCTTCATCTGTAAATATTTTGGGGCACTACGCGAATCAATGTCCCAGTCATCAGAGTATACCAAAACTTATGCTATTGGATAATAATCATGTTATAATACTAACATATATAAAGCGGAATGACTAGTGTAATTATGTTGTTATTAAAGAATTATTTAATTTGAGTATTGTATCAACGATGTTCTAGTTATATGAATTATTGAAATAAATAAATATTTAACTGTAGTACTATTTCATTGATGATTTGAGATTATATGGATCTATGAAATGTGACTCAAGAACAAGTTAAATTTTTTGAAAAATACATGGTTGGAGGAAAGGTAATCATTAATATGGTCTTGATACTGAGGTTGTGACTTTGGAATAAAAGATGGTTGATTTGGATAGATTATATTTGATATTCTTGACTTCCTTGGAACTGATTAATGGTTTTTTAATTCCATCATTTCTGGAGTATTAAAAAATTTTGCATATAAGGAATATATCTATTATTCTATAAGGAATAAGGGAGAATGAATGTAATAAATAATGTTCTTACCATGTTTTGAAAAAATACATGATGGAAGTATACACATGTGGTTACATGGTAAAAAGGATATCCATTTTTCTTACCTTCCTCATAAATTTTGGACTGTGAGTTTGGACAGAAGTATTTTGGATAATTATAAAAGTTGTAATGGATTATGTTTGGCATTGGATACTATTCATAAGGATAATGATTTTGTTTTGGATTTTTATAAAAAGGACAACCCGTATGTTGGGCGACAACCCGTCGCGTTCGACAAGGCTACAAGACATGAACTCGCAACCAAAGGGTGATACGTGTGCATCACCTACCACGGGCCTATGTGATGTCATGGTTTGTATAATGATATTTTTTAAATAATATCATAAATTAATTTAAAATTGATTTTTTGGAACCATATAAGATTAGGATAAGTAGAGTATTTTTATGTTCTATTATATTTTAGAGTGAATTATGAGTTTGTGGTAAAATTATTTACATGTTAGAACTTTACTTGTCATGTATATTTTACTTTTCTTATTATATGAAGAAATTAATTCCTAAACATTAGTCATGGGATCTTAAAACCAAAAATGTATTATCCTAATACCTTATGTTTTGTTGAACAGGTGATATTTTAAATCATCATAGATTGATGGCTTTGAGGCCCTCAATTTTACACTTATTTTGGATTGATGACCTCAATTACTCCCTATAAATATTTACATTTTCCCTCTAATTATGTTTCTCTAATTTCCACCAATTTTATCCTAATAAAGATCATAATTTGGTTGTGACTTTTCATTTCCCTTTTCTCTCTTATTAAGACTAAATTGTATTCACCCAATTTCCGATGTGGGTCTTCCACAAAGGTATTTTCTATTTTTAATAATTTATTTTCTAAGAAACAATTGTGCGGATGCAATTTATTAATGTTGGGGATAATGTTACACCCCTTGATTTCATAGTACAATATCTCTTCAAAGTAATTCAATAACATGCGCTACATACAACACCGAGTTCAAGCGTAACATGACTTATTAAACTCACAGTTCAAAAAGCGGTTATGAATAGTATTAATGGAATTTTGAATTTTATATAATCTATAATATTTTTGAATATATATTTTTAGTTTCTTAGAAATAATATAAGAACAAATTCATTTTTTTCGATAAAAGAAGTATTTTTAGAAAATGTAATTTTACCGCCTTTTAATGGAGAACCCTTTTTAAAATCAATAATTGACACTTTTATATATTAAATTTAATGAAATAAATTTATTTTTTATTATTAGGAAATAAAAATTTATTTTGGAAAAATATTTGGAATTTTTTTGATAACTTTCATACTTTTATGAATACTGAAAAATACTAAATTTTTATTTAAAACAACTATTTTAATAAAAATAATTTATATTGTTAAATTAAAATTTTGAGTGGTTTTAAAGTATAATTTCATTTTATTTTTAATATTTAATATAATTTTTGTCATTGTACATAAACAAGTGTCAATCTTTTGATAGTTATTATTTCATAAAAACACGCTTTTTGTTTTGACAGCGGGAATTAATTTTAAATTAATATATGCCACTTCTATGTTTTGAATTTGGAAAAATGGATTAAATTTTATGGAATCACTAGGTAGAAATTGTGTTAATAGGTAACTTTTATTTTTATACATTTAAGATATGTTATTTCAGTAATTATTTTATTTTCCATGATTAATGTGTAAAAATAATAAATAAGGGTATAAAAAATTTTATAATAATACTAAATTACCCTAACACGTGTCTCATTACTATTAGTTGATGGATTTCAGACCATGGTCATCCTTGGGTTGACATTGGGACCCCATGGAGTCACATGGGTGTGATAATGACATTTTATATTAAATAATCTAAAGTAAAGACAAAAATAATAAAAGAAAATATCTTTTAGTGAATCAATTTTTATATGAGGTTATATAATAGATATATTCGACTATAAATATTAATTAGAATGATAAAACGATTTCCTACATAATGATATTTATTTATAATTTTTATACATTAAATAATTAAAATTATTTATGACACAATGATGATGTAGTAATTACCTTATTGGGGAAAAAATAAAATAAATTGTATTATAAATATTAAAATACATATAATTTCAAAGTTTTTATGACATACACGAATTTTATAGGATAATATTACATATTAAGCTTGATTTAATGATTTTTGTTCGAAGTAATAATGCTTTTATGACTTTAAAAAAAATTATTAAATTATGTCAAAATTGGCACAATTGAGCTTTTAAAACAAATACAATATTATAGGTTGATATAATAATCCCAAAATTCTAAGGATTGGTCAAAAGGGACTTAATAATATTATACGTGTCATTATGGAACCTATTGGGGTTCTTCTGGATGTTTATGGTATGTTTATTAACCATATAATATAATAATACAATGGGACATTGTAATTCCCAAACTATTTAACTATGAGTAAAATCTAAATGATTAAGTTAATATGGTGACCTAAACCTGTCTAAAACCTATTGGTTGATAGGATTTCGACCCATAACTTCCCTATCCTCGATATAAATCATTTTGGGGACATTATAAAACGAAAATTATTTTATTATAAAATAATTTTCAAGATTTTCCTAAAGTGACATTCTCCTCTCTTATAAAAGGGAACTTCCCCTTCTCTTAATTTCGCACCTCCAAATCCTATTGGTTCAGCCAACCCCTGACAAAATATGATCCAAAACCCCTCAATTCATCCTAGAGGCATTAAAATTGTCATAAATCAATCCTATAGAGCCATTTTGATCATGTCAAAAGAAAGAACTCGAAGACGGGGTAATAATTTCACCACCCACTTTCAAGTTCTTTTCTTCTTCCACTTACTTTTTCTATGTTTTAACCATTCTAAAATGATAAATCTAGTATCATATATATAATATGATGTTATTATAAATATTGTACAACCATATTCAATATTCTATATATCATATAAATGACAATGTCACCATACGTGTGTACGTACAACTTACTGTCTCCACGTCATGGTGATGTTTGTTATTCAAACACTTCATTATTTTGATGGGTATAATAAGGAGTATAACATATTTAAATAATAAATATAACATGATAATTATTCTGTATATATGATATACCAGCCAATTATTTACTATTTTAATTTCAAAAGATAGATATATTTACTCATGCGTACGTACGGATTACCCTCTCCACAAACACGATAGGATTCATTCCCCATCGTAACCATTCAAGAATAATATTTTTTTTGGATTTTAAAAATGATTATTAAGAATATAATTTCATTATGGATATTATTCAAGTATGTCCGGTCCATAACAAGCACATCTTATGTATCAAAACATTAAATGGAAAATGAACCAGTTAACACTCAAAACGACGATAGTACTGAAATATCATTATCAAAGCAATATTAGAAGATCATATATGATATCATATTAATGTATATAGTACTTGTATAATTTAATAACAATTATTTCACAATTATAATAGAGGTTAACCTATCCTCGACCAAGTAAAATAACAAGGTAAGGGTTAATATCACAATCTTTTTATTATTCGATGTTGTTTTTACATAAGTATCTACTGGGACCTCTTTATCATCCACATACATGTTTCTTAAAAATATAATTCAAAACATGCTTACTATTTTAAAGACTTTGGGTTAAATTCATTTATACCCTTGTTTGATTATTTAAAGGATGTTTATAAAGAAATATTTCCAATGTTTTCCAAACAAGGTCCTTTATAACTTTTTCAACAAATTTATTTTAAGAATGTCTTTTTTAACTCATACGGTGGATGCGGTTATTTTCTGCCGTTATAACATCAAGAAAGATTCCATTAAAATATTATAACAATATTTACCAAAATAAATGTTTTATTTTATAATTATATGAATTTTAAATGATTTCAAAATAGAAAGAGATATTTCTCTAAAAAAGGTTTTGATTTAATTTATGTCAACATCCTTTTGAAGGATTTTTAAGTTTATTTGATGTTGATTTATTATGATACAAAACATCCATATTTTTTTGAAGGTTTTGTGATATGTTTGAATGGGGATGTGTTATTTTTATACCATTCATGGTTTATGGAATAATTATTTAAATTTTGTATGCTAGTTTTAATACAAATGTTTATGTTATGTTTAAACTTTTTCAAATGAGGAATTCATTGGACTTAGTATGTGACAGGTGGATGCTGCTATAGCTCCTCGATGCATCAGTAGGTCTAATAATACAATCCAGGGTCTTGGAACAAGTCCTTTAAAAATATTATTTTTCTTCTTGGAACAAGTCCTTGAGTATGTTGTTATGAATGTATGACATTATGCATTCCATCATTATGAAAGTGGATATTGATATTGCATGTGATTATTCGACTAGTGGAATATCCATGTGAGCATGTAAATGGAATTATTTTGATTTTATCTATGCCATATTATGATTAAGTTCTGTTTAAAAGGATTTTGTTTTAGTCTTATAAATTTTCTTAAATGTTTATGCTTATTTATGAAAGCTTCCTTTATGTTGTTATCCTTACTAAGCATCTCAGCTCACCCCTTTCTATGTATTATTTTTCCCAGGATACAAAGAAGTTAATTATTAGTGACTTTTATTCTTAATATAGGAGTCTTCAATTTTTATAATGGAGTAAATTTGTGATGTATTTCTTTTCAAGTTGTAAAGTTGATCTTATGTATGAATATTGTTTCCAATAATACTAAACTAATCGGTGTTTAGGGACATGATTTCATTGTGATCATGCCAATGTTACCTAATAATGCACTGACTCTATGTAACTGGGGTAGGAGTGTTACACCAAAAGTATGTAATTTTATTCTTAAGGTTGGTTTTGGTCCAAAGACACTTATCCAATAGAATTAGAACATCTTTTAAGGTAATTATAATATCATTTTAACCATTAATTAACCTATTTACTTTTAATCTTGGTAATTAAAATTCCAAATTTACTATTCACCAAAATTTATTTTCATATTATTGAACAACATTTTCCTTACTAATTTAAAGCATGTATCTATATATTTTTGAAATTCAATTTTAAGAAGTGATAAAATAATGTTTTATTCAAATTTGCAAATGTTCCTAGAAGGTGGGAAAAAGATGTTAAAAAGTTAAATAAATTTTTTTACATCTATTTTTTTTAAAATGAATTGAATGAATTATATTTCACAAATATAGGTATTATATATATATTTTGACTTAAAAAAATTAAATAAAATACATAATTATTTAAATAAAATTTCAGTTTTAAACAACAACACTATATTTTCCACTATTCATCAAAAATTGAAAGCTTTCCAAAAAGCCAAAAATTTTCCCTAAGATAATTTTGATATTACAAATTCTAAAATTAATTATATTTTACCAAATTCAAAACATACATGTTATATTAATTAATTTAAAATTAATTCTCATTGTCAAAACCAAAAAGCATGTTTTTAAAAACTAAAAACTATCAATATATTGACATGTGCTTATGTCAAAATTAAATGTGAAATTACTTATAATGTTATAGATTTTATTAAAGTATAAAAATATAATCTAATTATACTTTAAAACAAGTAAAATTCATAATTTAACAATACAAATTATTTATATTAAAAAGATATTTTCAATTGAATTTTATTATTTTTCATTATTCATCAAAATATGAAAGTTATCAGAAAAGTTCAAAAAATTTAGCCAGATTTCATTTTTATTTACTAACTCTAAAGAATAATTTATTTTCAAAAAATTTAATTTATAAAAGATTCAAATATTGGTTCTAAATAGGGTTCTCTATTAAAAGGGGTAAACATTACATTTAAAAAAATAGTTCTTTTATTTGAAAGAAATGAATTTGTTCTTATATTATGTCTAATAAACACATAATATGGATTATTAAATTCTATGGAGAATATAAAATTCAATATTCATTAATACTATTCATAACTTATTTTTGAACGGTTTGTATGGTAAGTCATGGTGTGCTCGAACTCATTGTTGCGTGTAGCGCAAGTTATTGAACTGCTTTGAAGAGATAACGTACTAGGAAATATTGGGGTGTTACATTCTCCTCTCCTTATGTAAATTGCTTCCTCTTAATTTATAATTGTTAAGTGAAAATAAATAATTAAAAATAGAAGAATACCTTTATGGAAAACCAACATCGGAAATTGGGTTTATATAATTTAGTCTTATTAAGAGGGAAATGGAAATGAAAAAGTCACCACAAAATTATGATATTGATTAGGAGGACATTGGTGGCAATTAGAGACACATAATTAGAGAAAAAACGTAAATATTTATAGGTAGTGATTGTGGTCATCAATCAAAAACAGGTGTATAATTGATGCCCTCAAAGCCATCAATCTAGGATGATTTAAAATATATTCGATTAAAATAAACATAAGTTATTAGGATAACACATTTTTTGTTTTAGGATCCCTTCCATATATTTTATGAATTAATTTATTCATATAATAAGTGGAAAAAATATACTTGAAAAGTAGAGTTTAATTCTTAATGTAATTCATACCACGAACTCATCTTTCACTCCAAAAGACAATAGAATTCAAAAATATTATATTTATCCTAATCATATAGGGTTAAAAAAAATTATAATTAATTTGAAAGACTATTTAAAAAAATACATTATACAAACTAGGATATCATGTAGGACAATGGTAGGTGATGCAACCTTATCGCCCTTCAGTTGCGGGTTCAATTCTTGCGGCCATTCCAAATGCGATGGGTTGTCACCCAACCTACGAGTGGTATTTATTATAACAATAGAAAAATAATATTAAGAAATGATTTATCCATTACAATATTATCCAATGTCAAACATATTCCCTTCTATCTATTAGACAAATCAAAAATAATTCTTTCCAAATTCACTGTCTAAAATTTATATGGAAGGTAAACACAATAATGATTCTTTTTTCCGCGTAATAACTTGTGAATACCATCATCATATATTCTTCTAAAACATGGTATCACTGTGAATAACCCTAAAAACCTATTTATTAAATTTAATCTCCCTTATTCCTTATAGAATATTGGATATTCTCTTTATATCCAAAAATGTTTTAAACTCCAAATATAATGGAATAATCAAACAATTAATTAGTTTCAATGTAATAAAAAATATAGAAAATAATTTATCCAAATCATTATTATATTATTCCAAAATCAATAACTCAATACCAGAACCATATTAAGGTTTATCATTCCATAACCAATGTATTTTCCAATAAGATTAACTTTAAATGGAGTCACTTTTCTTAGAACCATATAATCTCAAATTCTCAATGAAATAGAAATGTACTACAATACTTATTTATTTCCATAATTTATATAACAATTACATCATTGATACAACACTCAAATGAAATAATTATTTAATAAAAAAATAAGAACACAAGTGATTCCTCTTCATTTCTAGTAGTATCATAACTTTATTATTATCCAATATGATCATTTGGGGAATACATTGATGATTTGGACATTGATTCACATAGTGCCCCCACTCCACATAGATGTAGCATTTTACATTTGAAGCATTTTTATCACCCATTCAATAACGTACATGGTGTCCTTTTTCACCACACATATAAGAAACTCGAATTCCCTTCAAGAATTTACCAAGGAAGTTCTTTCCATAGTTATAACATATGGGAAAATACTTCATTCCCTTATTCCCTTTATACATATTTATCTCTATAATACATTTTCCTCTCAAATCCCTTCAAAGACATAGGACTCAGAGAATTCATTACTTATCTTGATAACACATGATACTATTTTCTCAGATGATGAGAATATATATGAGAATATTTCCCTTCTACATGTTGGATTAAGACAATGAAAGATACGATCCTTATAACAATTTTGATCATGTGTATTAGTAGTGTCCTCATTCCTTCTAATGGGAACCATTTATAAACAATGGTATACAATAGGTTATTTTATGAGTTTCATTGAATAATTACAAAACCTATAAAATACCATACATAAATTGAATTGTTTATGCATATAATCCACAATAATAAAAAAAATTCATTGAGGAGGTATTTTTTCATAAATCCTTCATAATGGTTTGTAATGAAAGTGTGAATATTCCTAAGCATATCCCCCAGGAGTGTCGTAACTAAGAGTGCATTAAGGCTCGTTGTTGTGTACCAAGATACCCCAGGTCAAGCCTGAAAATCCTGGTCAGATTTTTCACTCCTAGGTATATATGTGCTAAAGCCGCCTCAACTTACTCATATCCAGACAGGGATGTATTGCTTAGAAAATTCACAAAATCTCTACATTACCAAAATTCTATAAATTTCATTTATACTAATCCTTAAAGTTTATCTTAGGGAAATTTTTCAAAATAAAAGTTTATCCAAATCTCTTTCCAAGGTGGTTGTTAAAATTCCTATGATACCAGCTGTAATTCCATGGCCCCATAAGCCCAAAGTAGATGCATTATTTTATTAAATTGGCATTATTTCAAGGAATCAAGTATTGAAGGATCGATCAGTTTAGTAGTCTTGGAAAATAGATTACATAAATGAACAATACATTACACATTCAAACATAAAAAACAACATAAATAATTCATTTCGAATTCCATTATTCCCATAGCTTAACCCTACATATCAAACATAATACACTCCATGGAATCATGGGAAAACAAAACATAAGAATGGGGTGAGCTCAAATTCCCTATAAGGGTAAATAATTTATTGAAATATATAAAATTTTAAGGCAGGATTTCTAAAAAAAATACATTTATACATAATCATAAACATAATATGGAGAAAATAAATGAAACAATATCATATAAATAGGAATAAAGATATTATACTAGTAGAATAACCATATGTAAAAATTTGATTCATAATGAGGGAATGCCTAACGTCGGACATCATTTCCACATAGTCATGGCCTCGAGGAAAGACTAGAAATAATTGTTTTCTCAAGGCCTTTTTCTAAGACACTAATTTTTCTATTGAGACAAACCGATGCATCAAGGGGCTATAGCGGGCACCACCTATCAGTTTTTGTGTCCACTGCATTCAACATATGAAAATGTTGAAACATAACATAATCCTTCATATTAAAACCAGCATACTAAATGTAAATAATTCAACCATAAACCATGAAAGATATAAAAATAGATCATCCATAGTAAAACATATAATAACGAATTCGATATAATTTGTAAGATTGTATTATAATAAATCAACCTTAATCAAGAATAATATCCATTAAATAATACTGACATAGTTAAAAATGATATGTAAAACTTTTTGAGAAAAATATCCCTTATTGTAAAATCATTTAAATGTCATGAATTTATAATGGAATTTATTTAAAAAATATTTTTTAATCAATGTTTTTGATACCACTTTAAAACTATTAAAAGGAACTAACATTTTAAAACAATCATGTCCATCTAAATACATCCTTGATACCATTTTGAAAACAAGGACTTTAACGAGAATGAATTAAAAATAATAAATATTTAAAACATTTAAAATTATGTATTAGTTAATGAGTAACTTCAAATAATCAATTGGAAATTTTTTTAATAAAACATGGACATGGACAATAAATTTTTCCCAGAAAATACTTACACATAATCAATCTCAGATAATAATGAGATTGAGGAATTAACCCTTAGCTGGGACTTTCCTTTCGTCGAGGTTATGTTTAACCTCCTGTATAATGACCATTGTATGTTATTAAGTTATAGAAAAACCATATTCAGATTTATTATATCATAAATTATTCATTTATTACTTTATACTACCCATTTAATAATGATTTCCATGTTAAATTAACATTTATGATAATAATTGCTTTCTTTATCATACATATTTTAACTTGTTATTCATGATCATATAATTTAAATCATGATTTAAATATTTCAAGAATATAAAAAAATTATTTATATATAATATATATTTATAATAAAAATAATTATAACAGATAGATATATGAAATGGAAAACACTGTTTATGGAGATGGTAGGTCGTACATAAGCATAAACGTTTTTCTGTTTTTATATCGTATTGAATTAAAGTAAGTGAATAAGATATATGTAATTTCATACATACATAAATTAATATATATATATATATATATTTCAAGTATCATTATTATGTCATATATTACATACTTATTAACAATATATATTTTTATAATCATCGTTGAATGGTGCACCTGGAAATGAATCTCACCGCGTCATGGTGATGGTGAGTCGTACATACACAAGAGTGAAGCTGTCATTCCCTTAATGATTAAAATGTATTGAATTGGATGCTATATTAATTATGCATAGAAATTATAATGTTATTTTCATTATTTATATACATTTTACTCATCATTATAATCATCCAAATAATATAGCTTGGAATAACAAATTACACCACAGCGTGGAGACGGTAAGCCGTACGTACACACACATGGGGACATTATCATTCATATGATGGATAAAATAATGAATGTGGTTGTAAACTATTTATTATAACATCACAATATATATATATATGGCATTATAGTTTTTTCATTGGTATCGAAATAATAATGAAAAATAATGTGGAAGAATAAATGAACTTTGATAGAGGTGATAAAATAATTACCTCTTCTTGGGGTGTCTTCATTTATTTTAACAAAAGGGATCCTTAGGATGGCTTTATGCACAAGGTAAGGCATATAGGTTGAACTGAGAAAAGTTGGGAGTATATTTGGGTAGTTTTTGGGGTATCCAAATGGCATTGGGGGTGTGATTTTTAGAGAAGTGGAATTTCCCTTCTATAAGAGAGGTGAGGATCACTTTACGAAAAGTGAAAAATATTACTTTATTATAAAAACATTTTCGCTTTATAATGGTTCCAAATTTATTTGTTTAGAAGTTAATTTGGATATGGGTTGAAATTCTTTAAACCAACACCTTTTAGACAAGTCTAGGTCACCATATAAATCCCATCTTTCAGATTTTACTCTTAGTTAATTAGTTTATCTTTTACCATTTCCTCTTGTATTATTATAATAAATGATTAATAAAAATAGTACAAAAAGCCAAGAAAACCCCAAGTGGATAATTATTTATATATATAAACTTTTCTAGGCTGATCCTTAGATTTTTATGAATATTATATCAATTTATAATAGAGTTATTTTTAAAGACTCATTTATGTCAATTTTGACACTATTTGGTATTTTGTTTTTATTAAAGTCATAACAATATTATCAATTAAAAAAATTGTTTAATAAACGCTAAAATGTCATATTAACCTATAAAATTTGTGGATGGCAAAAAAATCCTCAATTTACATTTATTTTAATATTTATAATATCAATTATTTTAATCATTCATTGATAAAGTAATTACTGCATCATTATTATGTCATAAATAAAATTATTTACTTAATATCTAGAAATTATAAATATAATAAAATTTTGTAGGAAATATTTTTATCTTTCTAATTAATAATTATTGTTGAATTTATCTTATATATAACCCTATTTTAAAAAAGGTTTAGTTATTGAACTTTGAATTTAACACTTGTAACTCTTCTGAAAAATAATAACAAATTTAGTAATCTAATAGAAGTGGACCAAAAGGATTATATTTTATTTCTAAGGTTGGTTTTGGTCGATATTCAGTTATCCAATAGTTTTAGGAAATGTGTTAGGTTAATTATAATATCATTTGTTACCATTAATTACCATATTTACTTTTAACTATGGTAAATAAATGTCAAAAGTTACTATTCGAAAAAATTGTTTCAATATTATTTAACCTAATTTTACTTAATTATGTCAACCATTTCTCTTGGAGTTTTTAAATTCAACTCACAGAAGCAGTAAACTTACATTTTTTTCAAATTTGCAAATGTCTCTAAACGGTGGGTAAAAGAAGTTAAAAAGATCAATAAAATTATATATATCAAATTTTATTATAAAATGACTCTAATGAGATAAAATTAATATATATATGTATTATATATCTATTTTTACTAAAAACAAATTTAAATAAAATAAATAATTATTTAATTTAAAAGTCAGTTTTAAATAATAATGCAGTGTTTTTCAGTAATCATGAAAAATTGAACGTTTTCAAAAAAATAAAAAAAAATCACCCTAATATAAATTTGATATTATGAATTCAAAAATTATTTCTATTTTACCAAATTAAAAACATATATGTTTAATTAATTAAATTAAAATTAATTCCCATTTTCAAAACCAAAAAACGGGTTTTAAAAAAGTAAAAATTATCAAAAGATTAACATGTGTTTCTGTCAAATTTAAATTTGAAATTAAATTTAATGACCTAAATTTTATTAAATGATAAAAATATAATCTAATTATATTTCCAAAAAATTCAAATTCTTAATTTAACAATATAAATTATTTCATTTAAAATGGTTGTTTTAAATAAAAATTTAGTATTTTCACTATTAATCAAAATATGAATGTTGTTAGAGAATTACCAAAAATTTATCCAAACTAAATTTTTATTTCCCACTCCTAATGAATAATTTAATTTAATTAAATTGAATATATAAAATTTTCATATATCTGTTTTAAAAAGGGTTCACCAATTTAAGGCGATAAAATTTCAATTTTTTGAAAATATTTTTGTTATCTGAAAAAAAGGAATTGGTTCCCATATTATGTCTATGAAACCCTAAATATGGATTAAAAATTTATATGGATTATATAAAATTAAATATTTTGTAAATACTATTCATAATCGCTTTTTTAATGGCTAGTTTGGTAATTCTTGGTGCCCTTGATCTCGGTGTGGCATGATGTGCAAGTTATTGAATTACTTTGATGAGATAACGATTATGAAATAATGGGGTGTTACGCAAAGTATTCCAAGCATTGTATACTTGGGAAACTTGTGCACAACCTAATCCCACAATTTAGGTTACAAGATTAAAAAACCCCAAACCCGATTGAAGACACTAAGTAGTTTACTACTCGCTTGGTAATTACATCATTAGACGAGCCAAAACCGAAACTGGGGTTGAATCATGAGGATTTCTATATATGGAAATCCAAACACTGATCCATAACCACAGGGGAACAAGCACTAATATTTAAGAGAATGTGAAAACCCCATTTCCTTATAACCAAGGATAAATTATTTCACCCATGTGGTTCATTATAATGAAACAGGGTCCTCATGTCCCGTCTATCCAAAGGGACCATTCTGGGTGGAACGGCTCCATAGAAAGTATAAACTATCTCTATTCCCCAAAATGAAGATAGAAACTAGAACAATGTCCTTTACATCCCATGGGGGTTCCTGATTGGAGTGAAATTTTCTATGAGATATATTAATATAACTATGTTTATTGAATCATCTCATGACTTGTATCTAGGTATCAAAACCCTTTATATATGGATTCTCTTATAGGTTCCATATGCAACCACAATTCATCCCCAAAAACAACAATAGAACAAAACATACCATAATGCCCAATTACTCCAAAATGGAACTTTCAGAAAAAATAGAGGCCTAAATATATACACACATCATCCCTTTCACTCCAAACAATAAAAAATAGATTAAAGAACACACGGGAGGAACCTTCACATGGAACAAAGAAATTCAGAATTACTCGAAAGGAAGACATGTTTCTATTAAATTCGACGCTCTAAAAAGTTCACTCTCATCCACCTTTTCATTTAAGAAGAAACATAACACTACAATATTTCACTTAAGATAACCCTTTCCACCGATAGAATTATTAAATTGTGAGGGAACTTAAACTAATTCCCCACCAATAAAAGATTCTGGAAAATTTTATAGAAAAACTCTTATAGTCGGACATGCCTTAGTGGTGGCCTAGCATGATCATTTCCTTATAAGAAAATATCAAAATATCGAAAATCTATTTAAAACAAAATCATTAATATAAAAATCTAGATTGCTTCCACAATTCCTCACTGGAATTACTTCTTACACTTCTGGAAAGGACCTTCATACACACCAGTGTTGGACATCATCTTCGATAACTCAGGAAACTCAATACACCAAGATCACTTTCAAAATTCTACATCCACTCTCCCGCTGCAATGGGGGATTTCATAATCAAAAAAGAAGAGGGTTAGACTAAATATTCAAAGACATAGAAGGATGTTATTATGTTGATCAACTTGAGGATGTTTCAATGGAGAATCACCCATGGTTTCACTTCCATCATACATTAATTCCTTATTGGGTGTACACTTTCCAATAGAAGAAATAAATGGTCCAAAAAAAACCACCTACAGCAAATGAAATTCCAAAATAAACAAAAAACATGGAAATGGGATCATTTTAACAGCTTCCCAAAACACTTCCAAAAACGGATCCATTAACCATCACTTCAAACCAACTTACCGACGAAAGAAAAATTTGAAACAACATTCAAACAAGAGGTTTTCCCAACTCAAAGAACCCCACACCAACATTAAAAAAAACAAGACACACAACTACAATAATGACGATGAAAACATCATATTTTCTCTTTAAAAACAAGTATAAACGAATTTATGCTCGGTGGATAGTATTCTAAAAAATAGAATCTCATGGGACTCACACATGTATGATCTAGTGCCACGTCATGCACCCACCCCAAGTCAATATGGGTACCCATCAACTTTTTTATTGACCATTATACTTTCTATACATACCCATTCATGTTATCACTCATGATATTACCAAGGGTAATGAAACATTTTCCATTTTTAAAAACAAAAATATAACCCCCTTACATCATTTAAATCCTCAAAAGGTTTCCAAATATCCATAAAACTTTTCAAATGATCACTATTTTCATATCAAAATACATTTTCAAACATCACATGTAAATTTCAAAACCATTCATCACATTAAACTCATTCTTCAAATACCACTTATTCCCATTCCAAAAACATTCCAATAGTTTTGAAAATCCAATTTCAAATATACTTCCAAAAACCCATTCTAATATGAATAATGAATTAAAAAATTTTAATTTTAAACAAACCACAAATTTAAGTTATGAAAATCCAATTTTTGATAGACACAACCTCATTCAATCAAAACCATATCCATTTTAAAAATCAAGTTTTTTAAATTTTTCTAAGAATAGTTTTTAAAATTATTCTCCCAAATCCCTTGATATACTGTACAAATTTATAGGAAACTATTACTGATGGGGGACTAAAAAAAATGGTTGGCGGCGATACTCTAGTAACACCACCATCAGAAGGAGTGTTTTAAGAATTTATCCCCATCTCCACATGGCTTTCTTGGCCCAATGATATCACTGAGACAATTGACCCAACTTCCATTTAATTTCTAAAACAACAAGAAACCAAAAGGACCTAAGAACTCAGATAAAACCCAACTCCCCAATTGACTTGAGTCTCGTCAGGTGTTTTGCTGGATAGGAACTGCACATGTAACCATAACATCAGGTCTCGACAATCCTAGCGCATGTCTACCTAGAATCTTCCCCAAGGAACATGAATCAAATGGCCATAATCTCCCTCTAATTCCATTTTGTCACGAACCAGCCCGGGTCAACCCGGAACCGGTAGCCTAGTCATTTTGTGACAAAGTCTAAGGTCATTCCCAATCGCCACAGGCTAGGAAAAGTTCCCAAGAATAAAATAATACGTATGTTAATGATTTACATAAATTCAAAATAATAAATTACTAACTAGATATATAATCTAAAATGGAATCTAGACAACCAAATGTGACATAAATATCTTTTCATAATTAAATATACATTTATAAACAAGAATAAAGAAGATTCACAAAGTGGGGAAACAGAAATAATATCCCAAACCTCTATGAAAAAAATGATAAACCTCTTCAAGACACATCCACCAAGACCCATAATGGAAACCCTTAGAAGCCACAATTATACTACCAAACACATTTACTATACATGGAACAAACAGAAAACAATAACTACATATATCCATTTATGTATATAGGGTGTGAACTAGAGCCTAGTAGGATGCCACCCAGATATAAATATTTCATGATAAAATAATTTGAATCCAATATAACATGCTCATTCAAGTAAAATCCATTAAAACAATTCTAGGAAAAACCATTATTTGGTAATTTTTTTTAAATGTGATCATTTCCAAGGGAAACCATTTCACAAAAATTAGTTTAAATGAAAAGTGTAATTTATAAATAACACACATGCACACAAGTGGTCTTCCATATTCTAAGATATATAACCACATCATATATTGTAGAGCACTATGGGTAAATCTCCTAGGGTTAATCTATATCAAGTGGGACACTATAACCTCATAACTCAGTGTAACGTGCCATAGAAACCACAACCAATAGAATTATCATGAATTAGACACTAGATAGGAGAAACATGCAATGTTTTAGTGGTCAACAATCATCACAGTGTTTTGTTAGTTTTTTAAGAATAAAAGCTGCTAGACGAAACCAGGACAAACAACATTTTTATCATCTAGTGAAGTAGAACTATCTAGACCACCTAGATACCTATGATTCTTATGGGACCAATTTCATGTTCACACATCACACACATCAACTCCTTCACAATCCTTTCAATGAATACCTCTTTTCCAACATGATAAACTCCCTCTATTTTACACACACCAAAATCATTTCAAAAACACACTTTATATAACTCACACATCTTAGAAGGAATAATTTATAAATTTCACAAGGTAAAAAGTTAACCAATCCACCAATTCCATAGGCCAATCTGCTTTATAAATCACACATAATCAAAGATAATTTTTAAAACATCATTTACTTCATTCTCACACCCACAAACCATTTTTCATGTTTCTCAATAAAAACATACATGAAAAAATAAGTTATCTTCTTTTGGAAAACCTAATTTAATCACATTCTACAATAAAGTGCCCTTAAAAATAATATTCTAATTTCCCAAACAATTTATTGAACACTTCCAATAATTTTCACAAAAAGGACCTTAAAGAAACATGACAATTTCCTTTAAAAAATCTATTTTTGTCATATATTCATGCCCATGTAATTCCAAAACTTATTTGACACCACCAAAATAAAATATAGAACATGATAAAATTAAATAAACCAACAAATTAAATAATCTAAAATTGTAAGGGTGTGGAACCACCTACCTCACATGATTAAATTCATGGAATCCAGTGTAGAATCTCGATTACACCTCAACCACACCTCAAATAAACCATAACAAGGAAAATTTACCCAAAACAATTATTAGACCACAATCCCTAAATTGATCCCCATATAAGTGAATGAAAACCCTAGAATGTGGTAATGTATTACCCATAGGGGAAAGGGGTGAGGAAGTTTGAGGGAGGTGGCATGTGAGAAGAAGGAGGGTGCCAATAGGGTCGCACGTCGAAGAGGAGGGTGTCGACGGGGTTGTGCGAGGAAGAGTAGAGAGCCAAAGGGGTTGCATGAGGGATTTTGGGGTGAAGAAGAGGTTTGTGTAAGGGAGAGTGGGTTTCCAATAGGGTACCATGATGGTGAGGGGGGATCTAGTGGGATTGCATGAGGGAGAGAAGCCATGGGTGGGAGGGAGGCTATCAGAGGGGAGGTTTGGCATGCTTATAGACAGTTGGGGAGGAGGGGGTGCAACATGAAATGAGGGGGAAAGGAGAATGGGAATAAATCCTAACCTAAATAATAATAATAATAATAATAATAATAATAACAACAACTTAAAATTAATAATTATCCTAACAATATTAATAATATTATTATTAATACTAATAACAATAACAATAATACTAACTTAATTAATAACAGTAATAATAAATTAATGACAACATAAAAAATAATGAAAATAATATTCATAATAATAATATTTTTAATATTATTATTATTAAAACAATACTTTTAATTTCATTTTACCATTATTTATTTTTTATTACTCATTTAATGATTTATTTATTTTGAACATCGGGAAGGTGAAACGGTGACCTAGGCAAAGCCTCACAGGTTCCAAACCTTGTTCTTTCTATAATCAAGATGCTACTAATCCCAAAACATGAATTTATCATTAAAGACTAAAATATTCAAAACAAGGACCAAAATGATATATGATAAGAATATCCCAAAACATTAAACATGTCACAACTTGTTCCTAAGAACAACAACTATGAACCTGACCATAGCCAAATCCAGGGAAAAAATAAAATAATGATGGAACATTAGTTATTGTTGAGGAATTTCAAATCTATATTGGCTCATTAGACTCACCCCTATAAATGTATATGGAATGGTTTTTGATGTAAATTTTTATATCTCCTTATTTTCATTGATAAGATAGGTATTTTTTTGTGATAGAAATACTATTCACTTAGGGGTTTCCAAGGATGAGGATACATTTGGTTGGTTTATATGAGTTAGGCTATAACATGGTGTAAATAATTTTTGTTGTTGTTAAGAATGTGTACCCTTTATTATAAAATTTTCCTATATAATTATCACTTATTTTTAAATCTATTTCTTCTATGATGGGTTGTCTTGAAGAAACATGTAGATAATGTTACTGATTTCTATTCTATAATTCAAGGGCTATGTTGGATTCCTATTTTCTTATATAGGATTCAGAATGTATATTATAAGGATATGTCTTGTCGAATGATTAGTGGGTTTATGAATTTCCCTCTAGTTTTTATTTATAGGGAATAATATCACCATGAATATGTTATTCTCTTTCCTCTATTCATTAGCCTCAAGAATATGAGGTGGCATACCTTAGGTAATATGATGACCCTCCCATGGGTTCAGATTAGGAAGTCTTGGTAAGGTCATTTTAAAATTATATAGTGTCATTATTTGGGATAAATATTATATTTATTGGTGTATTTGTGTAATTGAGGCTTGGGAGGTAGATCGAGTGCATTCCTAGCCCACATGACATTGAAACCCTTGCTGCTAAGGGATGTCTAATTTTGAGACCAAACTCCCTAGGATGTGTGAGTCATTGGGTTAGAATGAGAATACCAATGTGGGATGGATAGATCCTAGTTTGAGTTAAATGGATTGGATAAAATCCAATGTTTTTTTCAAGAATTATGTTATTTGCATGTTTGAGGAATAATACATTCAACATTGGGTGGTATTGATTGACATGTTTCCTCATCGAAATCAATTATTAATGGAATAAAATTATAATATAATCACCATTTTCATGATTAAATTATAAAGGGTCATTATAATAATATATATTAGAGTGGTTTTTTTGATTTATTATTATTATTATTGTTTAACTTTCATATGGAAATGGTTTTCAGGATAGTTGATTTAAAAAAACTATGTTTTAAGAAGAAAATACAATTTTAATTGAAACCTATGTGATTATGTGAGATGGGAAGGAAATGTTTTTGTAATACACTTTAACATGAATTGTATCATTTAACCATTTATTTTAATGTGTATGAGATTATCTAGTTTTGTTAAATTCAACTGAAAATATTTTTAAAAATTTATTTTAAATTTTCTATGAACATTGGTTTTCAAATTAAAAGTGATATTTGAGAAAGGGACTTACTATGTTTGTAACACCTCAAGCCTAGTTACCCAGAGTTGGTGCACTATTTTAATACATTGGCATGATTACAATAAATCATGTCCCAGAGGACCGATATGTTTAGAAGTATTGGAAAATATATTACATACATAAACGTTATATAAAATTATAAAAATAAAAACAACAACAAAATTTTCACCATTGACCAAATTTATATCTCATATATTATCCTTTTGGGTCATTCATAATATATTTCTTCGCATCCTAGGAAAAAGAAATCATATAAAGGGGAAAGCTAATATTCTCAATAAGGATAACAATATAGCGAAACCATTCATAAATACGCATTAATATTTAATGAGATATTTAAAACTAATCAAAAGATTTTTAAACTTATACATAAAAATAATATGGAAAATATAAATAAATAATTCCATATATTTATTCACACGGATACTCTATATGTCAAATAATCACATGTAATTTCAATAGCTAATTTCATAATGATAGAATACATAATGCGAGACATCATAACTTCAAAGTCAATGCCTTGTTCCAAGACACTATTTTGTCTCATGAGACCAAACGGTGTATCAAGGAGCTATAGCGAGCTCCACTTGTCACTTATTAAGTCCAATTCATTCCTCATATGAACAGGTTTAAACATATCATAAACATTAGTATTAAAACATGCATAAAAAATGTCAATACTTTATCCATAAACCATGTATGGAATAAAAATAACACATCCAAAGTCAAACATATCAAAACACCTACAATACAATATGGATGATTTGTATCCTAAAAAATCATCATTAATCAAGAATAATATCCCATAAAGGATGTTGACATAGTTGAAATTTATCTGTCAAAATCATTGAGGTAAATATCCCTTTTTCATGAAATCATTTCAATTTCATATAAAGAAATTCATTTAAAAGATAGTTTGGAATCAAAGTGTCCCATAACACATTGAAACTATTGAAATGAATTAAAATTTTAAAACGTTCATGTCTATATAAATAAATCCTTAAAACAATTTTGAAAACATAGACAATAGTGAGAAAGGATTAGAACTATAAATCCTTAAAAAATTTAAAATGTTGTTTTAGTAAAAATAACCTTTAAAATAATCCCTTTGAAAACTTTATTATGAAACATGGAAAAGGATAATAAATATGTCCCAGTAGATACTTACATAAAAATATACTTGTATAAGTAAAGATATTGTAGAATTAACCCTTACCTTTCACTTTCCTTTGATCGGGGGTACAATTAATCTTCTGTATAATGACTATAATATTTTATTAATTTATAAAAAAACCATATTAATATTTATTATATCATACATGATTCATTAATGATTTATAAAACCCATTTAATAATGATTTGCATGTTAAATTAATATTATGGGTGATAATCATTTTCCTTATCTTACATGTTTTAACTTGTTATTATTGATCATTTCATTTAGATCATGAATTAAATACTTCAAGAAGATAAACCGTGATTTATATATCATTTATATTTAGAATATAAATATTTAAAATAGATAGATATATGAAATCGGAGGCACAATTTTTGTTGAATGTTGGCCATACATACGCATAAATGATGTTTCTGTTTTCATAATGTATTGAACAGAAGTAAGTGAATAAGATTTATGTAAGTATTTACACACACAAAGAGATATATAAATAAATATATATATATATATATCCAGTAGAATTAATATGTCATATATTACATACTTATTAATAATATATATTTTTATAATCATCGTTGAACGGTAAACATGGAAATGAATCTCATCGCGTTGTGGAGACGGTAATCCGTACGTATGCACGAGCAAAAATATCAGTATATTGATGGTGAAATAATATTTAATAGGGTGTTATATCATATATACCTAATCCTTAACATGATATATTTAATATTTACATCAGTTATACTCATTATTATACCCATCCAAATATTGAAGTGTTTGAATAATAGACTACACCACGACGTGGAGACGGTAAGCCGTACATACACATGTATGGTGACATTTTCATTACATGATTGATAGAATAAAAAATATCATTGTACCATAATTATAATAATAGAGAAGTATATATAAGTTACTATAGTTTTTATTTTAGTTTGGAAACATCAATGAAAGAGGAAGTGTGAGAAGAAAAGAACTTGAAGGATTGTGGTGAAATTATTACCGCTTCTTTGGGGGTTTCCTTTTGAGTTGATCAAAAGGGATCCATAAGATGGATTTCTAATAAAATTAAGGACTCTTGGTTGGTGGGATAATAGTTTAGAAGGTATTTGGGTATGGTTTGGCTGATCCAAAAGGCTTTGGAGGTGTGAAATTAAGATAATGGGAAGTTCCTTTTTATAAGATAGGTGAGGGTCACATTAGAAAAAGCTTGAAATGTTATTTTATAATAAAATAATTTTCGGTTTATAATGGCTCCAAAAAAATTATTTAAAGGCTATGTTGGGGATTGGTTGAAATCCTCTCAATCAATAGGTTTTAGACCGGTTTAGGTTATCAAACTAACCTTATCTTGTAGATTTAACTCTTAGTTAAATAGTTGGACATTTACCATGTCACTTTGTATTTTTATATTATATGGTTAATAGACATAATATAATAAGAAAAGAGAAATAGATGTGGTTAATTATTAATATATATAACCTTATCTTAGTCCATTTGCCAATAATTATATTTTTAGGAATAATATATCAATTAATAATACAATATTTGTTTTAAAAACTCAATAATGTCAATTTTGACACTATTTTGTATTTTATTTTTTGAAAGTCCTAAAAACATTATCACATCAAATAATATTTATTTAACCAACCCTATCATGTCATATTAACCTAGAAAAATATTGGAATTCATCATAATTCTCAATATAAATTTTTTTGGATATTTATAATATCTATTATTTTAATATTTCATTAATATGGTTATTACAACATCCTCATTGTATAATAAATAAATTAAAAATTTTCATGTATAAAAATTATAAATAAAATATTATTATTTAGTAAATAATTTTAGATTCTAATTAATATTTATAGTCTAATTTATCTTATGTATAACATTGTATTAAATATGGTTTAGTTATTAAACATTGAATTTAACACTTTTAAATCTTCATTAAATTAAATAATAAAAAATGCCATAATCTAATCCAAGCAGACCTAAAGGATCATATTTTATTCCTAAGGTTGTTTTTGGTCTAATGATACTTATCCAATAGGATTATGGCATGTGTTAGGTAATTATAATATCATTTTTCCTATTAATTTCAATATTTACTTTTAACTGTGGTAAGTAAAAGTTAAAAGTTAGTATTCAACAAAAATTATTTTCATTTTATTGAACCAAATTTTACTTACAGATGTCAATCGTTTCTCTTGGATTTTTGAAATTCAACTCAGAGAAGTAGTAAAATAGTGTTTTATGCAAATCTGCTAACCTGCCTAGAAGTTGGGTAAAAGTGGTTAAAATGTTCAATAAAATTTTATACGTCTAATTTTATTATAAAATGACTCAAAGAATTAAATTGAACTTATATGGGTATTATATTTCAATTTTTACATAAAACAATAAAATAAATAATATATTTATTTAAATAAATGTCGGTTTTAAATAATAATGTTGTGTTTTTCACAATTCATCAAAAATTGAATGTTTTCCAAAAAATACAAAAAATTAACCTTAAACTAATTTTAATATTCTAAATTCAAAAATGAAGTGTATTTTTACAAATTCAAAACATATATGTTAAATTTGTTAGTTTAATATTAATTCCTATTGTCAAAACAAAAAAGCGAGTTTTTAAAAAGTAAAAACTATCAAAAGATAAACATGTGTTTTTGTAAAATTCAAATGTGAAATTACATATAATGACCTACATTGTATTCAATAAAAAAAATATAATCTAATTATACATCAAAACCTTTAAAATTCACAATTTAACACTATAAATTATTTCTATTAAAAATGATCTTTTAAATTTAAACATGTTATTTTTCAGTATTCGCCAAAATATGAAAATTATCAGAAAGGTAGGAAACATTTATCCAAACTAAATTTTTCCCTATTCTAAATAAGAATTGAATTTCATTAAATAGTGTATATAAAAGAGTCACATATTGGTTTTAAAAATGGTTCTCCATTAAAAGGCTGTAAATTTGCTTTTTTTAAATAATTCTATTATAAAAAAAAGAATTTGTTTTTATATTATGTCTAACAAAAACATGATATGGATGTTAAAATTACATAGAGTATTTATGAATAAAAAAGCATTTAATAATTTTCATAACCGCAATTTGAACGGCCAGTTTGGTAAGTTGTGTTGCACCAGAACTCGGTGTTTCGTGTACCACAAGCTATTGAATTACTTTAATGAGATAACATACTATGAAATCACGTTGTGTTATCTTCTCCCCTCCTTCAATAAATTGAATCCTCGAAATTTGAAAATTTTCTTTGAAAATAAATGGTTAAAAATATAAAAATACCTTTGTGTAAAACCCACATCAGAAATTGGGTTAATTAAATTCAGTCATTATAAGAGGGAAATGGAATAAAAATGTCACCACCAAATTATGATACCAATTAAGTTAAAATTGGTGGCAATTAGAGACACATAATTAGAGGAAATACATAAATATTTATAGGGAGTGATTGAGGTTATCAATCACAAACATGTGTAAAATTAAGGGCCTCAAACCCATGAATCTATGACGATTTAAAATATCGTCGGTTCAGAAAAACATAAGGTATTAGGATAACACATTTTTTGTTTTATGATCTCTTCCATAAAATATAATAATTTTTTTTATTTATAAAATAAGACGAAAAAATATAATTGACCACTAGTGTTTCATCCTTCAACTAATTCCTATCAAAAACTCATCTTTCACTCCAAAAGATAATAGAATTCAAAATATTATATTCATCCTAATAAAATTGGGTTTCAAAAATAATTAATTTATAATTCATTTTTTTGAATAATAAAAAATACCACATTATATCAACTAGGACCTCACGTATACCAGTGGTAGGTGATCTACTCTTGTCGGTCTTCGATTGCGGGTTCAAGTCTCGCGGCCTTGCCGGATGGGATGAGTTGTCTCATGACCTCTAGGTTTTCCATTTTATGACAATCCAAAAATAATCTCAAGAAATCATTTATCCTTAAAAATAGTATCCAATTTCAAACTTCATCGATTCAACCTCTAGAATTATCCAAAATACTTCTGTACAAACTCATAGTCCAAAATCATTAAGGAAGGTAAACAAAATGAAGATCCTTTTTTCCATGTAATAACATGTGAATACCTTCATCATGTATTATTTTAAAACACTATAACATCATGAATTACCATAAAACGTTGTTGATTACATTCTTGACCCCTTATTACTTATGGAATACTGGATATACTTCTTCTATCCAATTTTCTTTTTTAAAACTCCTACCATGATGGAATATATAAATCATTAATCAGTTTCAAGGTAGTCAAGAATATCCAATATAATTTATCCAAATCAATCATATATTATTCCACAATCAATACCTCAGTATCTTAACCATATTATGGTTTATCATTATCTCAACCTAATATTTTCAAAAAAACATTTACCCTTCTATTGAGTCACTATTCATGGTTCCACACAATCTCAAGTCCTTAATGAAATAGTATTGCAGTACCGTTTTTATATAATCTATAATTATTATAACCATCGCATCACTCAAACAATACTCAAATGACATAATTCGTTATTATCAACATAAGAGAAATATTCATTACTCTTCACCTGTGGTAATATCATAACTTGATTATTATCCAACAACATCATTTTTGGTACACTCTGATGATTTGGACATTGATTTATGCAATGTCCCAACTCCTTGCAGATGAAGCATTGTACATTTGAAACTGTTTTCTTACCCTTGCAATCACATACTTGTTGTACTTTTTCTACACACATATAAAAAACTCCCATTCCCTTAAAGAATATACCAAGGTGATTATTTCCAAAGTTCTCACATATGGGGAAATCCTTCTTTCTCCTCTTCCCTTAATCAATCTTTCTCTCTTCCATTTTATTCTTCTCTTGATTCTGTTCAAATCCATAATACTCAACAAATTATTTACTTATCTTATTAACACATGATATTTTTTATTCATATGATGAGAATATATGGGAGAGTATATCCCTTTTAAATGTTGGCTTAATACCATGAAATATATGATCCTTCTTAATCTTTCAATCATGCATATTGCTGGAATTCTCATTCCTTCTAATAGGTGACATTTCTAAACAATGGAATACACTATGTTAGTTTATGAATCACATAACATAATTCCACACATTTATAATAATTAATGTAAATTGAAAAGATTATGCACATAATCTATAATAATAACATGTTTTCTTTGATAATGTATTTATTCCTAAATCCATCATAATGGCTTGTAATGAATATGTAAATTATCCTATGAATATACCCTTAGAGTGTTGTAACCAAGAGTGCACCAAGGCCCGTTGTTGTGTTCCAGGATACCCCGGGTAAAGCCTGAAACTCGTTGTTAGAGTTTTCACTCCTAGATACATCTGTTCCAGACCCAACTCTACAAGATCGTATCCAGACATGGATGTATTTCATGGAAAATACAAAAAATCTCTACATCACCAAATATTCTAGAAAGATAATCTATACTAATCCTTAATGTCTATCTTAGGGTAATGTTTACTAATTAGAGTTTTTTTAAATCTATTTCCAAGGTTGTTGATAAACTTCCTCTGATACCAACTATAAATCCCCGACCCCAGTTACCTAGAGTTGGCGCATTAATTTAATACATTGGCATGATTTCAAGGAATCACATCCCGAAGGATCGATATGTTTAGAAATATTGGAAAATATATGACATTCATGAACGTTGCATTACATTATAAAATGAAAAAAACAACAAAATTTCTCCATTTAACACCTTTATATCCCTTAGATTATCTCAACAGGTCATTCAAAATATAATTCTTCGCATCCAGGGAAAAATAAAACATTTAATGGTGTGAGCTCAGATGCTCACTAAGGATAAGAATATAGCAAAAAAATTTATAAATAAGAATAAATATTTTAGGAAATGTATAAAACTAAAACAAAAGCCTCTTGAACTTAAACATCATCATAATATGGGAAGGATAATTCAAATAATTCCACTTACTTATTCACATGGATATTCTACTAGTAAAATAATAACATGTAATATAAATAGCTAATTACATAATGATGGAATACATAATTTCAGACTTTATAACCACATAGTCAAGGCCTTTTTCCAAGACTACAAAAAATATTTTATCAAGGCCTTGTTCCAAGACACTAGTTTGTCTAATGAGACCTACTGATTCATTGGGAAGCTATTGCGGGATCCACCTGTTACTTACTAAGTCCAATACATTTATCATATGAAAATGATTAAACATAACATAAACATTCGTATTAAAACTTGCATACAAAATGACAATACATAATCCATAATCCATGAATGGAATAGAAACAACACATCCACAGTCAAACATATCAGAAATCCTTAAATTCAATATGTATGATTTGTATCATAATAAATCAAAATCGATCAAGAATAATATCCCATAAAGGATGTTGACATACATGAAATTGATCAGTAAAAATCTTTAGGATAAATATACCTTTTTAATGAAATCATTTTAAAGTCATATAAAGAAATTCATTAAAAAGATAGTTTTGAATCAAAGTGTCCCATAGCACTTTGAAATTTATGAAAAGAATTAACATTTAAAAACATTCTTGTCCATATAAATAAATCCTTGAAACCATTTTTAAAACATGGACATTAATGAGAAATGTTTCGAAGAATAAATCATTAAAACATATAAAATGTTGTTTTAGTAAAAAGTCCTATAAAAATCCCTTTGAAATATCATTTATAAAGAATGGAAATGGATTATAAATATTTCCCAGTATAGACTTACGTAAAAACAACCACGGATAAGTAAATATATTATAGAATTATCCCTTACCTTGCACTTTCCTTTGGTCGAGGGTATGATTAACATCCTGTATAAATACCATAGTACGTTATTAAATTATACCTGTATTATATTCATATTTATTATATTATACATGATTCATTAATTACTTTATACTACCCATTTAATAATTATTTCCATGTTAAATTAATATTTATGGTATTGATCGCTTTCTTTATCGTACCTGTTTTAACTTGTTATTTTTATCGTATCATTTAGTTCATGATTTAAATAGTTCCAGAATATAAAAACTTATTTATATATCATATATATTTAGAATATTCAAATTTATAATATATAGATATTTGAAATTGGAGGCACCATTCATGGAGATGGTAGGTCGTATGTACGTATAAACGTTGTTTCCATTTTCATATCGTATTGAACAGAAGTAAGTTGATAAGATAAATGTAAATATATACCTACATACTTACTAACACACAAACACACACAAACAAACACACACAGATATATATATATATATATATATATATATCACTACCATTATTATGTCATGTATTACATACTTATTAATAATATATTTTTTTATGATCATCATTGAATGTGAATGTGGAAATGAATCTCATCACGTCGTGGAGACAGAAATCCATACATATGTAAAAGTGACGATATCATTATATTGATGGTGAAATCATAGGTAATTGGATGTTATATAATATATAAATAATCATTTACATGGTATATTTATTATTTAAATCAGTTTTACTAATTATTATACCCATCCAAATAATGAAGTGTTTGAAGAACAAACTACACCACGACGTGGAGATGGTAAGCCGTACGTACTCACATATGGTGATATTGTCATTATAGGATGGGTTGAATAAAAAATATAGTGATAGAATATTTATAACAACATAAAAATATGTATAAGGTATTGGATGTATTAGTTTTTTATTGAAGCAACATAGGAAGAGGAAGTGGAAGAAAAAAAAACTTGAAAGAGGGTGGTGAAATTATTACCTCTTCCATGGGTGATTCCTTTTGAGTTGATCAAAAGTTATCCTTATGTTGGATTTCTGATCAAAGTAATCCCACTAGGGTGAATAGAGGAGAGTTGGTAAGGTATTTGGGTAGGGGTTAACCGTGCCAAAAAGGATTTGGAGGTGTGAAATTAAGAGAAAGGGAAGTTCCCTTTTATAAGAGAGGTGAGAGTCACTTTATGAGAAGCATGAAATAATATTTTATAATAAAAAACATTTAAGTTTTTAATAGATCCAAAATGAATTATTTTGAGGAAAATGTAATTATGTGTCTAAAACCTCTCAACCAATAAGTTTTATACAGGTTTAGGTTATTATAATAACCTTATCTTTTAGATTGAACTCTTAGTTAAATAGTTTGACATTTACCCCGTATCTTTGTATATTTATATTATATTTTTAATAACCATACTATAACAATACGAGAGAACCCCATTTGGTTCATTATTAATATATATAACCGTATGTATGTCCTTTTGCCTAACATTATATTTTTAGGAATATTATATCAATTAATAATACAGAATTTGTTTTAAAAACGCAATTATGTTAAATTTGACACTATTTAGTATTTGATTTTTTAGAAAGTCATAAAAAATTTATCACTTTGAAAAAAAGTTATTTAACCGACCCAAATATGTCATATTAACCTAGAAAAGTATTTTAATTCATCATAAGTCTCAATTTACATTTATTTATATATTTATAATATCAATTATTTTAATATTTCATTAAAAATGTAATTACTACATTATCATTGTGTCAAAAATAAATTAAATTATATAATTTATAAAAATTATAAATAAAATAAAATTATTTATGATGACTTTATTGATTTCTAATGAATATTTACAGACGAATTTCCCTTATGTATAACCGTATATTAAAAATTTTTTAGTTATTAAACTTTGAATTTAACACTTTTAACTCTTCCATGAATAAAATAATAATAAATGTACTAATCTAATCCAAGTTGACCTAAAGGATCATATGTTATTAATAATTCTATTTTTGTAATAGTTACACTTATTCAATAGAATTAGGAAATGTGTTAGTGTAATTATAATATCATTTTTACCTTTATTTACCCTTTTTTACTTAATTGTGGTAAATAAAAGTCAAAAGTTACTATTCATAAAAAATTATTTTCATCTTATTGATCCACATTTTACATAATGATGTCAAATGTTTGTTAGGGATGTTTTAAATTCAACTCACAGAAGCTGTAAAATTATGTTTTATGTAAATTTGCTACCTTGCCTAGAAGTTGGGTAAAAGAGGTTAAAAAGATAAATAAAATTATATACATCCAATTTAATTATAAAATTACTCCAATTAATTACATTGAAATTTTATAGGTCTTATATATCTATTTTTTTAAAAAATAAATTTAAATAAAATAATAATAATTAAAATAAAAATCCAGTTTTAAATAATAACGCAATGTCTTTCACTATTCATCAAAAATTGAATGTTTTCAGACAAAATCCCAAAATTCACCCTAAGATAATTTTGAAATTAATAAGTAAAAAATGGAATCATTTTTGCCAAAATAAAAACATATATTATTCATTTATTAATTTAAAATTAATTCCTGTTGTTAAAACCAAAAGGTGGGTTTTTTAAAAGAAAAAACTATCAAAATATTAATATGTCTTTTTGTCAAATTTAAATGTGAAATTACTTATAATGACCTAAATTGTATTTAACGAAAAAATAATATAACTATACTTAAAAACCATTCAAATTCATAATTTTAAAATGTAAATTATTTAGATTAAAAAAGTATTTTTCAATTAAAACATATTATTTTTCACTATTCGTCAAATTGTGAAAGTTATCTGAAAAGTACCAAAACTTTATCCAAACTATATTTTTATGTCCCAATTATAAATAATAATTTAATTTCATTATATTTAATAAATAAAAGAATAAAATATTTGTTTTAAAAAGGGTTCTCCATTAAAAGGAGTTACATTGCATTTTATTTGAAAAATATATCTTTTATCTAAAAAATGAATTTTTTCTTATATTATGTCTAATAAATACATAATTTGGATGTTAAAATCATATAGAGTATATAAGATTCCAAATCAAGTTAATACAATTCATAACCGCTTTCTGAACGTTTAATTTGGTAAGTTGTGGTTCGATTGAACTCGTTGTTGCGTGTAGAAAACACTATTGAATTACTTTAATGAGATAACATGATATGAAATCATGGGGTGTTAAAAAGTTGGTTATCGTATATTTTAATCTTATTAAAGACCCTAGGATTGGAAGAGGTGTTTTGGGAAACTAAATGATTGTAATGTGTTTTTAAAATAATTGATTTCTACCTGTGTGAATCGTGTTTCTTGTATTTTGATGTGATTGGGATGTTAGGGAACAAGATGGTTAAAATGTGTGATTTTATCGTGTGACATTATTTAAAGAATCGACTATGTGAATTTAGGGGATGTAGACCTTATTTTATTGGTTGTTAATGAAAAATTATTTCTTTGTATAATGGATTCACTTATTTTTGAGTGACTATTCGAGAGTGACCATGGGTGTTGGCTCCAATATTCTTTGAGTAGGACAAGGTTGTTTGGATAAAAACACTTATTATTTTCCCTTAAGATTAATATATGATTTTAATAATAATTAGAAAGATATGAGTTGAGGGGTTCATGGATTTTGCCCATTGATGTTCATTTTTTTCATTTCATGATTTGGACTGTTGGACATAGTATCACCTAGAAAATAATATTCCAATGGTATGTACCTCATTTTCCTAAATCCTCCATTGGTATTGAAATATTATTGGGTGGGGGGTCTTGATAAACCTAATTGTGGAATGGGTATCAACATTTTAGTGTTTTTGGATCAAAGAGTGTGACCAAGAATCATCTCAGTTCGATGATCGATGTTTACTATTTAGAGCTCAGGTATGAGTGCGGTGGTCACATTATATCATCAAATTTAGTGATAAAAATGACATGGATCATGTAGATCAGGTGTTGGTACTAAAATTTCTTATAAATAAACTCTTTTGGAAGGGTGTATTTTAGCATTCAAGGGTATACAACCCACATACTGAGAAAGCTGAGGGTGTTTTGAAACATGCTGGTGGACTTTTGACATGGAATTAGGTTGATGGTGAGTGGATAAACTTTTTTTGACTTAAAATGTTATATTTAATGGATTATTAATCTCTGTGATAGGTGTAGAATAATTTTGGTCTCATCCGAGAATGACGCAGATCAATGATGTGTTTATGATCATTAATGAAGGAGGGTATTTGGTTTGCTAAATTAAGGGAAAAAATTGAATAACACAGATAGCCGTGTTTAGACATTTATTTTAGTGTGTGGATAACTAAATGAACCCATTAGATATTAAGGTAACATGATTTGGAGGCATGGTGATACATTGATGTGTTTCCAAGTGATGCAAAGCCTCTTGGGTGAGGTTATCTGAAGGGGGACTAATAGGTTCTATTGGCGGAAATTAGATGCGATGAGGTGGAAAATATGTTAGGAAAATAATTTAAGATATGGAAATAGAGATTCAAGGATTAGATTAGTATTTTTGAGAAAGTTTGGTGTGTTCGGGAATAGTCTTTTGAGTTTCACAACAGAAGTCTGTTGGGAATTCAGAGATACAAATGGCCTATTAGTGATGACTTAATAATTGTGGTATGTTGGGGTTTATTTTCAAAGAATACAATGGATTGTTATGGACTAAAAATGTTATAGAGGAGAGATTTTTAAAACCCATGTCATTAAGGATTGTGAAATTTCGGGAAAGTGATAATTTTCATTAGATAAAGGAGGACGTTTAATGAATTAGGAATCAGATTGTAAATCAGGGTGTTGGAACACATATTGGATATGTTTCTGGATAGGAATCAAGGCCTTTCTAGTGGATTGGGTTCTTGTGGAAATGTTAGGGTTTGCTCAGGATGACAAAAGAAATGAAAAACTACTACTACATGCAGTCATTCCATCTCTAGTTGGGTCATAGTGTGACATTATCATGGTTGAGGCAAGGCTTCTATGATTATGCGACAACATAGTTACATGTGTGATTATTAGGTTGATGTGTTCTTTTTCAAAATATTATAATATTGAAACCAATGGAAATTATTCTTCATAGACACATGAGAGAGATGAGGCCTAAACTCTCACATCCCTTCACACTCATGATACCCCTTTTATTTGGATCAATCAATAATGACCCATTATGTAGATTAAAGGTGTCAGTCCTTATTTTATTACCCTTGTTACATTTCATCATGTCCCATTGATTTTATGTTTTTTTAATGATTAGGGGAGACAATTTAACCAAGGAATTATGAAATAATCACATATAAGTCAAAATTTGTGTGTTTCGTTTAGAGGAGGTCCCAAAAGTAGATGATCATGAATTTGATTACCATTTTTGGGACGGATTCATTAAAGATTCAATTATTTTTTTTGGTAATTTGAGGTGAAATGTTTAATCATTTCAGATTTCTAATATATAAATTTTTTGTGTATTAGGACTAGTTGTGTTTTAGGAGTAGATCACACCTTGTTACTCATGGTATTAGTGTAATGATATCACCCAGTGAGTTTGAAACATGTTATACCAGATTAGGATTTTAGATATAAATATTCAATTTATTAATTTATTTGTACTTATTAATGATATATTATGTTCTGTACTTGGTGAATGTCAGTATAAGATTTTGATACATTTTGGATTGTTTATTGTGGTCGGCATCATTTTAATTCCTGATTTACATGGTTATTTAGTGACATTGTATTTTTTTCCATAACCAATATTATATATTTTTATATTTCATGATTTTTGTGATCTCTCCAATGATTGGTATGAGATCATTTGTAATTAATAACAAATATGGACTACATATATTTCTAAATGATTCAATGGGGGAAATGTTTCTAAATAAATGTCTACGTAACCATATATGATATTGGTTGGAAGAATGAGTTTTCTTTTCAATGAGAAAGTATGTTTCATTTTTTAAATGTTCCGTTAAAATGTTGAAAAAATATAACTTCAATTTTATGTTGTTGTTTTAGAAATAGTTTTAGAAATTGTACTTAAAATTTTTTTGGTTTATCCTATGGAATAATTTTATTGGGAATTTGAAAAATGGTCCTAGGGTGAGTAAAACAACAATTGATTCCTATTCTAATATAGATTGTGTTGTTGCATGTTTTTTCAGGATTTTATGTTATGAATGATGATTATGTAATTTCGTATCAAAATATTGGATAGGTTATGTTTATGTACTATACCCCTCAGAGTGTGTAGATGGGTTTCAATGACCCTAAGGAATGTTGGGTACATTATTACCAGAATTATGGGTTATGGTGGAGATATAGAAATTTAATTTTGGGACCCTTGTAGAGTGTTCATGTTATAATGTGACCTAGGAGAAATTTTATGGGAACCGTGAAATCATGATAATTTTAGAGATATTTTGTGCATGGTATGGGACATGATGATTACATGTGTCTCCTTTAATATTGAATCATTTTTGGGAGATATATATACATATATTTTCCATGATAGGTTGTGAAGTTGATCAAAAGACAATGATTATTTGAGATGGGTTTGGGCGGATTGTGAACCTGTTTGGTATGTTTGTGTTGTCTTTGAGGTTCATGGGTTTAAAACATAAGGTTCATGCTACAAGACGTTCCTGGAAGAGAGTGCACCCTATCAGTGTGTCTATATATATAATGTATGTGAGTTTCTTGGGAAGTATTTTCTATATGTAATTCATAACTATTTATAGGGTTATATTTTCCCTCTAATATATGTGTTTTATTTAAATATATATTTAATTGTTTAATGAGGGTTTATGAATCTCATGTGGGATATAATCCATTAGTAAGGGAGGAAAAATACCCTATGCCAAGTAGAGAATGTAAACCCCAAGTGAATGGTATTTATAAGGGTTCTAATGCGGGGAAAGTTCCATCCTAGGTATATATATCCATGTTTCAAGATGGGAAGTCCGCTCGGTGGGATGATGGTTCTGGGTGAGCTGTAACTACAGTTATATGATTGTTCTAGGATAAATGATTCACAAGGTGGTTATATTATGTTCAATTGATGGTAATAGTTTTACTAGGTAGTCAGTTTATTTTTAAAAAATCAACATGAGTTGAATTTGGTATAATGTTTAGCTACTAGTTCTGGTGTAATACATGGTCCCCTTGGGATGTTATCGTGACATGCTCAAAGAGACTATGACACTTCCTAATGTAGAATTGTTTGTGGTTTAATATTCTCTATTTGACACTAGATAACCCAATATATATATATATATATATATTGTGTCTTAATTTTAAAATTCCGGGTGGGTATGTTTCACGATAATAAATAAACCTGGTATATGTATTTCATGCACATCTACTTGATTATAGAAACAAAATATATTTTTAGGAACTGTGGATTCCAATTGGGTCATTGGACTCACCCCTACATATGGGCATGGAATAGATATTAAAATACATGTGTTTACAAACTATTTTATTTCATTGAACCAGCATTTCATAGAGAAAGGATCACGGTTCAGTTAAACTACTATAGACGTCAAGGATCCAACCGATTCATTTATGTGAGTTGGAAAAAAGGTTGATGTAATTTATTTTTTGTTATTAATTAGTATGTGTATTGGAAAATATTCTATTTATTTATATGATGCCTACTTTTTTACCTTTTTATGCTACTCTATTATGTTTCGATACATCATGTGGATAGTTTTAATAATTTCTACCATAGACCAAGGTCCCATTGCTGGATCCCTTTTTCTATAGTATATGGGGATGTCCATTATATGGATGGGTGATGCTGAATATTCAGTATATTTCGGAATGAACTATGGGATTTATTTTAGAGGGAATAATATCCCTAATATTGATATAAGATATATCCACAAGGTTATAGCCTTTATAATATGAGGAGGTATGTGTGAGGT
Organism: Viscum album; assembly: GCA_963277665.1. NCBI lineage: Eukaryota > Viridiplantae > Streptophyta > Magnoliopsida > Santalales > Viscaceae > Viscum > Viscum album. The sequence continues at coordinate 1,907,283,539 of OY728158.1, forward strand.
CATGTGATGAACCCCACTTGAGTTTCATTTGTGTGATCCATGATAGGGATTTACATGTACACTATATGGAAATTTGTGACACGGGTATTGGATAATCATTACTATTTTTTTCATATGTTGATATTAGTTGTTTAATTAATGTTTGTCTGTCAATATAGGATTACTGTAAGATTACATTAATGGGGGGAGAGGGTATGCACAATTAATAAATAATTTAAATATTGTTCCGTTAATGTTCTACATTATCTAATAAATTTTTTCCTATCAATATTGTGGGTAACTTGTTATACTCTATTATCTAATATAAATTAGTTTGTGTGAAATATTTTGGCATGCATGAATTAATTAAATAGTAAAAAAGAATTTACTTAGTTATCCTCACCGGACTATGTTCGAGGATCCTGAAATGATAATGTTTCATGTTACAAAATCCACTATATTCACTAAAAATGATGGGTTTGGGAATGGTCACTGGTTTACTATGATTAATACATTACAATGATTAGTTTCAAATCATTATTTCTCAAGGATCTCTACCTTACAGTGTTCAGGGTTGATTCACTATCATCCAGGATCACTACTGACACACTAAATCTTTTTCCACATCCTTTGCTAACTACTTTGGTTTGATCAACACATAGTTTATATATATTTTGATACCTTCATCAAAATAATTGATTGAATATTTAAAAAAGGATAGTTATGTTATTATATTCCCCTTTTCACTCTTTTACAATCTATAAATACTCCATTGATGTACCAGCTATTATTTTCAGAACTATTCTGGAACAACCTTCAAATTTATACTGGAATAACCAAAAATACATTTTTATTCTTGGAATGACATTCATTGGGTTGAAAACAATTTATAACACCCCACCAGAAACACAATCCTAAACTTTTCTTCTAAGAAACTAAATATAACATTGTATATATATCTCAACATCTACATCAAGTTAATCTCCATTATGAATGTATGAAGGCCATGTATCCAATCACATTGAAAAATATCGATACCATTATAGTATAATAAAATCACCCGTAACTCCTCCAAAAATCTTCTTTGATCAACATTATTAGTATATCACAAAATAAATGCTTCATGGAATTCTATCTCCTCATGCATCATAAATAACTCTACAATTAATTCTCTAGAATCAATACTGAAAATATCCTTAGATATTATCTTGGATCATGATATAAAACCAATAAACATCATGTATTAAATATTAAACATCCATCTCATACACCACCTAATTGACTTCTCAAAAATTTTGTGTATCATGGGGTTATACGACATGCATCATGGACTAGTGATAAGTTCTTGGATGGTTTCCTCCAAAACACCAAACACGACAGGCATGGTCTCCATTCATCTCCCATTTTCTATTTACATTCCACATACAGACTATAGACTACTAAAAACACCAGCACAACCATTTTGGTATTCCCCATTTTACATAGAGATTAACTCAAACCTGTACTCTTATCAATATGAAATGTTTCATCACTTTTCATCCTCCTTTGAACTATAGGTATTCAATGATGAACTTACGCTCAACCAAAAATTATTCATTATGGAATGATTCTAAATGTTTTGATCATTTTCATACAACATTCTATGTACAGAAAACATGTCCTTCTCAATGTAGGTTGTTTTAGCATACAGGTTCACCAGTCAACTTTGACTAATTCACCACATATGTGCTTGTATGCTTTTGTATGTTTCTAAAAGGTACATTGGAATTCTCTATTGAGGACCATGATAGAATGGTCCATTTATAGTTTCCCATTTTATGACCTTTCACAACAATACATCGTAAACCATGGATATGACCACTCTCCACCTTCTCCACTAAGCTTTGTACCACCATCACCACCATAGCTTCCTCTATATGTGCTGGTCCTTTTTCACATCAACATGACCTCCACCGTGGTCATGGACTTCCTAGGTTCTCTTTTACAAAAAGAACTATATCCACTTATAACCTACTCATGGTTTGTATTTCCATGAATACATTCCTTATGATATGGAAATGTTCTTTATGGTTGTCCACATGTGCATGTTTCACTTTTGTGCAATACATCTTATAGAGCTTAAATATTTTGTTTCCTATATAATTAATTCCATTAAAGAATACATATTTTTCAAAAATTCAAACATGAATATAAATTATATTAATGTCTAAAACTCAAATTGGTCATCACTATTGGGATCAACCTAAATCCAAAGAATCATTGCATCACATTGGTCATCTTCATCAAACATTGTAAAAAATGCTAATATCATCAAATTCAACATGATTCATTGATATTACAATACACAGATTTTCTTAATGAAAATAAATCCAACATTATACTTTTGGATTTTAACAATGTTGGCCTTTTTATTTTTTGGTAGTACACATTATTTTTTAATCCCAAAATATATTTCTTACCTTATTGGAAAGGAAATACAAAGGGAACAAACTCTTACATGAAATGTGCTATTTTACATTAAAACTCAAACCCCCCTTTGAATGGGATCATTTCAATTTATTTTTCGAAATTTCTCTTCCCTGATGTGTGTGAGTAAATTAAAATAATTTTCTTCCATCCTTTTCCTTCAATATTACAAAATAGATTTCATATGGGACAAAACCTCTCTATAAAGAAAGAGAGGACATCCTTATCTTAGAAATTTTCCCATAAAAAATATTTATTTCTTTTGTAGTTTGTCAATATATTCACATAGTAAATTTAAAAATTTGTATTTGATAATTCAATAAATCCAATAAGACTAACGAGATGGATCTCAATGTAAGAAATTAGATATTTTATAAACAATAACAATTCAATCCCAGACATTAATGGATACGAATGAATAGATCACATAATCATTTTATCTTTCACTTATAAACAAAATATATGATCTATATTATTTCACACCAAATGATTATTATATATCATTAAAACAATTGGTTTTTTGATGAAAATACATGATTGAATAATTTATAGTAGTTGTAATAAACATAACACTAATTTGTGTAAGAGATTTTCAATTTATAAAATTGATAAAACTATTTTTCCATGTATTTATATTCTCTACAACCTTCAATAATCATCAAATAAGGATTAATAGCCTTTAATGATCATCACAACTCCCACTGAGTCTTCAAATCAATACACCAATTTTTTTTCAATTTGGGGATACAACTTATTGGAAAAAATAAAGCAACCCAATAGATTTTTTATATATTTAAAAACATCATATGATACAAAATAACAAAACACTTTATTAGATAGAATATAGATATCTCAAATTATATATATATGAATTTAAAATTATTGGTCCCTCATATTTACTATTTGATTCTTTATAAGTTTCCAATACCTACTTTAAAGTATAGATATCTCATATATTTTGAAAGCTCTAATTAATTATATTTTTTAGAACGGTTTCCCCATAGATCATATCTCCCCCTTAATTCTGCAGCACAATATGAATAGTTATAAATAAATATAGAAAATAAGGATAGGGATACCTTAATGTTCATCATGTTAAGGAATATGGAAGATCAAGATGGATAAAAACATCAACTTCCATCTTTCTACTTACCTTTTATTAATTTTATGAAATAAATTCAATCATCACATAATTTTATTCATCATTACTTGTATGTAGAAAACATGACCTATCAGCAATGGACTTCCCTTGTATGCTACTACTTTTACACTTCTCTTTATGGATGTGAGAATTTCCATCTTTACTTGTCTTGGAAATTTCCTCAATACTAGAATTTATCACAAAAGAAGAATCACATTATTATGTTGAAAAAGAGAGGATATAAACTCTCACATTATTAACCCTTACATATTTTTTTTCCATTTAGTGGATTGTATGAAACCACTTTTGAAAACATTTCCATCATGGACAAGAGTACTATCTTAGAATAATTCTTAATTAATGTAACCCAGATCATAATCTCCTCTACCTTCTTCATATATATAACACACTATGTCTTTTGATCCTATATTTTTGTTCACTTCTTCCATGAGAGTTGTTGAGAGTATCCCAATTTTGGTTCTTGATTCTCCCATTTTTGAAGCTCCATTTCATATTTCAACACATTTAAACAATTTCTAGCTTAATACTATTTATTTTAGGATAATTATTCTCCCTATTGGTAATTTGAGTGGAGTGTATCTATATGGAATATTTACCCATCAATTAATTCCGCAAATTATAATACCTCTCATTGTGTCTATGGTTAATAAAAACAATTCATTTAGTATAATATAAATACCTCATTTTATATCTCCTTGATTGAAATGCAGGCATTGCTAGATATTTTATCTGATATTTGGAATAGTTATTTTCAATATATACAAACATGATGTACCAAATTCATCAACAATATAATCACATGATGGATTCCTTATTTTATGGAACCACACTTCTAGATTATTCATGGAATAAATCTTTCCTTATTAATTTCATTTTTATTTTTTCATTTCCATTGAGGATAGAATTGGATGGATATTTATTTTCTAAATTGAGGTGTTCATACACCACTATGGTTTCTTTTTTTTATAATTCGTCTTTAAATTAGAAAAAATATAATACAAAAATTAATCAAGATCCATTATATTTTACCTTCTTTATTCATGTTGATCATTAAGTGAAATGATTCTTGACTTTAATTCATTTTCATAATCAATTTGATTCAAAATACCTTCGGAAATATCTTTAATAATGTCACTTTTCGAGTTCAACTTTTCCCCCATTTCATTCATGATGAAATTAAATACCACATACTTTCTTCCCAATATTTTTTGTGTGTAAAAAATATTTATTCATTTAATAGTACACTTAATGCATTATTCTTCACCTGAATTATTTTCTATATTCCTTGGATTATAAACTTGATGTTGTGCCTATTCACTACTTGAATCACATATTCTTTCAACTCTATTATTGAGTTTGAAATTTTATATCTTTTATCCACACACGGTTTATAATCATAAATAAAATTAGGCTTCAATTTTACCTTGGATGAAGAATACAACTTCTAGAATTAATTCATACTATTATTATTATTTTTAATATTTAAATAATGAAATACACACTTGTATTATCTCCACTTCCTAAAAAATTTCTTCTAATTGAATCCACATTTATATAGATAACCTACAAAGATTTACCTTTTTTGTATAGGTTTTAGTCAAGTTCCACCTTTAATCCCTCTATGACTGAAGCATCAATCACAGTTATTATTGGATAATTTTTAATATAAACTCTATGTTAACGTAATAGAACAATTCTAAATTCAAAAAACTACTCAAGGAACTCCAAATGAATCATTTATGAAACTAATGAGCTTTTATTTCAATTATATTACATGATTTTCATTAATCACTCGATTATTCTTCATGAATTCCATGTTTAATTAACAAATTTCGATCATGTTAGGGAAATAAAAAACAAAATGAGAATTATTATACCTATGATATCAATTATTAGTCCCTCAAAAGGGACTTAATGTATGATTATCATTAATGGGGGTATAAATATTGTATGAAAAGTTCATATATTATTCAAATACATGTTCCTTTAGTGTTTATATTTTCATAAAATATATTAAACTCTCAACCATGAGTGTAAAATGTTATAATCTTTTACCAAATATAGTTTAGGTTTACTGATCTTTTTTTTGTACATGAATAAAGTAAACAGGGACACAAGAATTAACCTAGTTCACCCTCACTAGGATATGCCCACGAAGAATGCCTAAACAATGTTGTACACCCCATAATCCACTATCATAATTAATAGATAATGTGGTTCTAGATAGTTCACACTTTTACTAGGATAACAACCTTAAAAAGAATAGGGTTAAAAATAAGTCCCCAACTTTAAACATTACTTAAGCTTGTGTTATTTCATGAATACACGTTGAGGATGTTTTTAGGTTTAGAGTTTTAGAGAATTAGATCGTAAAAAGTGCATTACATCCCACATTTAAACAAAGTGGTTACAATAAAAGATAATATTCATTTTTTTGCCATCAACAATAAAATATTTAAAATAAAACATGTATTATTTCTTGACACTTCTTTGACATTATCATCATATCATGTACCTTTCCCTTGACCTGCGAAAAACATTTCAAAAACATGGGATGAGCATAAAAAGCTCTGTAAGGGATATAAAAATATGGAAAGGAAGTATGAGTACATGTATATATAAGAATCAATGAAATCATAATTTACTCATAAAACATAATCACTTTATCATAACTCATAAAATCATGAATAAATCATAGAAATCATAAGATATAAAGGTAACTTGAGGCATTCATAACATTCTTACATAGGGATTAATCCTCTTGGTTACGTTTGAAATACCCATCACAGTATATTCCGTAAATCTCTTCGGAGAAACCATAATGTTTATCTCCTTCGCATTACCCAATGCATTGCAGTGCTATATCGGGCTCACCTGCCCTTAGTTTATCATGGAACCACCCATCTTCATAATAATGTAGAAGAAAAGTGTTGAGCTCAAATTCCCAGTAAGGATAACAATATAGCGGAAACTATCATAAATAAGAATAAACATTTAAGGCAATGTATAAATAAAACAAAAGCCTTTTAAACATGAACTTCAACATTGTATGGAAAAAATAAAATGAAATAATGCCATTTAATTATTCACATGGATATTATACTAATTTAATGATCACATGAAATATCAATAACCACTTTCATAATGATGGAATGCATAATGCCAGACTATCATAACCACATAGCCAAGGCCTCGTGCCAAGACTACAATTAAGATTTTGTCAAGGCCTTGTGCCAAGACACTAGTTTGTCTCATGAGACCTAACGATGCATCGAGGAGCTATAGCGGGCTCCACCCGTCACATATTAAGTCCAATGCATTCCCATATGAAAAGTTTTAATCATAACATAAACATTCGTAATAAAACTAGCATAATAAATATCAATACATTCACCATAAACAATGAACGGTTTAAAAATTGCACATCCGCAGTCAAACATATCACAAAAACATCAATACAATATAGAAGTTTTGTATCATAATAAATCAACTTCAAATAAGCGTAAAATCCATCAAAGGATGTTGACATAGATGAAATCAAAACTCTTTTTAGAGAAATATCTCTTTCTATTTTTGAAATCATTTAAGAGTCATATATTTATAAAATAAAACATTTTCTATGAAAATATTCTTATAATCTTGTAAGGGAAGCTTCGATGATTTTATAATGGCATAAAATAACTGCACCCACCGTATTAGTTAAAAAAACATTCATACCTTAATTTTGTCGAAAAGGTTAAAAAGAACCTTGTTTGGAAAATGACGGAAAGATTCCTTCATAAAACTCTTATAAAAATTCAAACAAGGGTATAAATGACTTTAAACCATATTCTTTTAAGTAGTAAAAATGTTTTGAAATACATTTTTAAGAACCATGGATGTGGATGATAAAGAGATCCCAATAGATTATTACGTATAAACAACCTCGGATAATGAAGAGATTGTGAAATAAACCTTACCTTGTACTTTTCCTTGGTTGGGGTAGGTTGACCTCCTGTATAATGGTGAAATAATTGTTATTAAATTATACAAGAATCATATACATTAGTATGATATCATATATGATGTTTTAACATTGATTTGATAATAATATCTTAGTATTACCGTTGTTTCGGATGTTAACTTACTCGTTTTCATTTATATGTTTTGTTATGTAATCAATGTCTGTAATGGATAGATTGTATATTATTCATATCCATAATGATATCAAGTCCTTAAAAATCATTTTTAAATCATCAAATGATCATTATACTTGAATAGATACGATGGAGAATGAATCTCACCGCGTTCGTGGAGACGGTAGTCCGTACGTACGCACGAGTGACGATATCATTCTTTTGATATTAAAATAATATATAAATGGATGGTATATAATATATATAGAATTATTAACATGTTATATTTATTATTTTCATGAATTACACATCATTATTATACCCATCCAAATAATAATATGATGAATAACAATTACACCACGACGTGGAGACGGTAAGCCGTACGTACGAACGTATGGTGGCATGTTATTTAAAGGGTGGGTAGAATACTGAATATGGTTGTACCATATTTATAATAACATCACAGTATATATAAGATACTGGAGTTATTATGTTAATATGGTAAAAACAAAGGAAGAAGATGTGGAAGAAGAAAGGAACTTGGAAAAAGGGTGGTGAAATCATTTCCTCTTCTTCGGATTCTTCCTTTTGATATGATCAAAAGGGATCGTTAGGGTGGATTTCTGATCACAATAAGGCCTCTAGGTTGTAGGGATGTTGGGAGAGTATTGGGGTAGAGTTTGGCCGAACTAAAAGGCTTTGAAGGTGTGAAGAAATGAGAAAGAGGAGTGCCCTTTTATAAGAGGGGTGAGGGGGACCTTTGGAAAAGCTAGAAATATTAGTTTATAATAAATTCATATTCGGTTTCTAATGGCTCCAAATTTGATTATTCAAAGGTTAAGGTGGGGATAGGTCCAAAAAAACTCAACCAATATAATTTAGACAGGTTCCGGTACTTATATTAACCTTATCTTTAAGTAATAACTCTATGTTAATTAGTTTCACTTTTACAATGTCTCTTTGTATTTTTATATTATATGGTTAATAAACATACCATATACATCCAAGAGACCCCCAAGTGGTCCATTAATGATACACCTATGATGATATAAGTCTCTTGGCCTATCCTTAGATTTTTAGGAATTTAATACCAATTTATAATATAATATTTGTTTTAAAAACTCTTTTATGTCAATTTTGACACTATTCAATAGTTGATTTTTTTTGAAACTCATAATAGATATATCACCTCGAAAAAAATATATTATATCAATCCTAATATATCACATTATACTATAAAATTAGTTTAATTCATTAAAAGTTTCATATTATATTTATTTGTGTATTTATAATATCAATTATTTTAGTTTTTCACTATTATAGTAATTACTGAATCATCATTGTGTCATTAATAAATTATGTTAGTTAAGGTATCAAAATTATAAATAAAATAACATTATGTAGGAAATAGTTTTATCTTTCCAATTAATATTTATAATATAAAATCAAACATATATAACCCTATGTAAAATTTGTTTTTCTAAAAGATATATGCTTGTGTCATTTTTGTACTTATTTTAACTTAATTAAAATTAAGTGTCCCTATCACCTACAAGTGGCACTATGGGGTCCCAAAATCGACCCAAAGATGACTATGGTCGAACATGTGTCAACCAATAATGCTAGGACACGTTTTAGGGTAATTTAGTATTATTATAATATTATTTTTTAACCCTTATTTACCGGATTTACCGTTAACTATGGTAAATAAAATATTTACCGAAGTAATTATTCAAAATTTCTAAAAATAAAAGATACCTATTTACACAATTTTAACATCCTGATTCGAAATATGGAATCCATTTTTCTAAATTCAAAACATAGAAGTGGCAGAAATTAATTTAAAATTAATTCCCGCTGTCAAAACAAAAAGCGTGTTTTTAAGATATAATTACAATCAAAATATTGATAATTGTTTATGTTCGGTTTAATTGTGAAATTATGTCCAATGACCAACATTGAATTAAATGGTAAAAGTATATTCTAAATATACTTTAAAACCACTCAAATTCATAATTTATCAATAATAATTATTTTGATTAAAAAAGTTGTTTTTTAATTAAAATTTAGAAATTTTCACTATTCATCAAAATATTAAAGTTATCCGAAATGTACCAAAATTTCACCTTAGGCTAGATTCGATATTCCGAATCCAAAAATGAAGTCCATTTTTAAATATAAAATATATATAATTTCAAAAAGTAGGTATTACTATACATAACGGCTAGTTTGATTAGTTATGGTGCGTTAGAACTCGGTGTTGCGTACAACACACGCTATCACATTATTCAAAGAGAAGCGTACCGTAGAAGCTTGGGGTGTTTCACGAATTATTAATTGTCCATTCAAAAAGCGGTTATGAATAATATTAATTTAATTTAGAATTTTGTAAAATCTATAAAAATTTAGGATCCATATTCTGTATTGCTTAGACATAATATAAGAACAAATTCATTTTTTTAGAAAAAAAAGTATTTTTCAGAAAATGAAATTTTACAACCTTTTAACAAAAAATACATTCTAAAACCAATATTTGACACTTTTATATTCTAATTTAATGAAATGTAATTCTTATTTATAATCAAGACATAAAAATGTAGTTTGGATAAATTTTTGAAATTTTTCTGATAACTTTCATATTTTTATGAATATTGGAAAATACTAAATTTTAATTAAAAAAACTTTTTTAATCAAAATAATTTATAGTGTTAAATTATAATTTTGAACATTTTTAATGTATCAATATATTATATTTTTATCATTTAATTTAATTTTTGTCATTTGATGTAATTTTACATTTAAACTGTCTATATATTAGTGTCAATCTTTTGATAGTTATTATTTCTTAAAAATACACTTTTTGTTTTGACAGCGGGAATTAATTTTAAATTAATATACAACAGTTCTGTGTTTTGAATTTGGAAAAATTTATTCCATATTTGGAATCATTAGGTAAAACTAGTTTAAATAGGTAACTTGTATTTTTAGACATTTAAAATATTTACTTTAGTAAATATTTTATTTACCTTGATTAAAGGGTAAAATAGAAAATAAGGGTAAAAAAATATTATAATAATACAAAATTACCCTAACATGTGTCCTATTCCGATTGGTTGATTGACGTCCGACCATGGGCATCCTTTGGTTGAGTGTCGGACCCCATGGAGCCACATGGGTGTGATAATGATATTTAATATTAAAAAATCTAATGTAAAGTCAAAAATAACAAAAGAAAATATCTTTTAGTGAATCAATTATTATATGAGGTTATATAATTGATCTATTCGACTATAAATATTTATAGGAAATAGAAAAAACATTCATACATAATTATATTTTATTTATAATTCTTATGCAACAAATAAGTAAATTTATTTATGACACAATGATGATGATGTAATTACCTTATTAATGAATAAATCAAATAAATTGTATTATAAATATTAAAATAAATATAATTTCAATGTTTTTATGAAATACACGAATTTAATAGGTTACTATGACTTATTAATGTTGATTTAATGAATTTTTTTCTAAGTAATAATTCTATTATTATTTTAACGAAAATAAATTATTTTATTATCTCCAATTGACATAATTGATCTTTTAAAACAAATACTGTATTATTGGTTGATATAATAATCCAATAAGCCTAAGGTTAGGAAAAAGGACCTAAATAATATTATATGTGTCATTAATGAACCTATTGGGGTTCTGTTGAAGGTTTATGGTATGTTTATTGACCATATAATATATAAATACAATGGGACATGGTAAAAGTCAAACTATTTAATTAAGAGTAAAATATAAATTATTAAGTTAATATGGTGACCTAAACCTCTCTAAAACCTATTTTTTGAGATTATTTTGACCCATACCCTCCCAATCATTGAAATAAATTATTTTGGAGCCATTAGAAACTGAAAAATATTTTATTATAAAATATTTTCTACGATTTTTATAAAGTGACCTTCACCTGTCTTACAAAAGGGAACTTCCCCTTCTCATAATTTCACACTTCCAAAACTTTTTGGTTTGGCCATACCTTACCCATATATCCTCCCAACATACCATACTTCATCCTAGAGGCATTACATTGGTCATAAAGCCAACCTATGGAGCTTTATTGATCAAATCAATAGAAATAACCTTAAGAAGAAGTAATAATTTCACCACCCTCTTTCAAGTTCTTTTCTTCTTCCACTTTCTCTTTCATTGTTGTTTCATTATAAGATGATAAATACAGTATATTATATATACTATGATATTATTATAAACATACTACAACCATATTCATTATTCTACCCATCCTATAAATGAGAAAGTCACCATACATGAGTACATACGGATTACCGTATCCACGTTGTGGTGATGTTTGTTATTAAAACACTGAATCGTTTGGATGGGAATAATAATGTCTATAACTGGTGTAAATAATAAATATAACATTATAATTATTCTGTATATATGATATAACATCCAATTATATACTATTTTAATATCAAAAAAATGATATATTTGCTTATGTGTGCGTACAGATTACTGTATCCATGAATGAGATAAGATTCATTCCCCATCTTAACCGTTAAAGAATAATTTTTAATTTGTTATTAAAAATAATGATTAAGAAAATAATATCATTATGGATATGAATCTAATACATCCTATCCTTAACAAATATTTCTTATCTATCAAACCATGTAAAGGAAAATGAATCAGTTAACACCTGAGATGACGATACTACTGAAATATCTTTATCAAAGAAATATTAGAAGATCAGATATGATATCATATTAATGTATATGGTTTTTTTATAATTTAATAACTATTATTTAACCATTATAAGGGAGGTTAACATACCCTAGACCAAGGAAAAGAACAAGGTAAGGGTTAATTTCATAATCTATTTATTATCCGAGGTTGTTTTTACGTTAGTATCTACTGGGACCTCATTATCATCCACATTCTCATTTCAAAAAAATATATTTCAAAACATTCTTACTATTTTATAGAATATGGGTTAAAGTCATTTATACTCTTGTTTAATCTTTATAATATGTTTATAAAATAATCTTTTCGTTGTTTTCGAAACAAGGTCCTTTATAACCGTTTCGACAAAATTAAGTTAAAAATGTCTTTTTTTTTAACTTAAACAGTGGGTGCAACAATTTTACGCCATTATAACATCATCAAATCTTCCCTTACAATATTGTAAGAATTTTTCCAAAAGTAAATGTTTTCATTTATAATTATATGAATTTTAAATTATTTTAAAATAGAATGAGATATTTCTCTAAAAAAAGTTTTTGATTTCGTCTATGTGAACATCCTTTTATGCATTTTAAGATTATTTGATGTTGATTTATTACGATACAAAACATTAATATTTTATTGATGGTTTTGGGATATATTTGACTATGGATGTGTTATTTTTATTCCATTCATGGTTTATGGATAATGTATTGAAATTTTGTATGCTAGTTTTAATACGAATGTGTATGTTTTGTTTAAACCTTTTCATATGAGGAATGCATTGGACTAAGTATGTGATGGGTGGAGCCCACTATAGCTCCAAGATGGATCAGTAGATCTCATGAGACAAACTAGTGTTTTGGCATAAGTCATTGAAAAAATCTTATTTGTAGTCTTGGAACAAGGCCTTGAATCTGTGGTTAGGAAATTAGGGTACTATGAATTCCATAATTAAGAAAGTGGCTATTGATATTGCATGTGATTATTCGACTAGTAGAATATACATGTGAGTAAGTAAATGCCATTATTTTGATTTTATCTTTTCGATATTATGCTAAAGTTCATTTTTAAAAGCCTTTTGTTTTATTCTTATAATTTTCCTTAAATGTTTATGCTTATTTATGAAAACATTCACTATATTGTAATCCATACGGAGTATCTATGCTCTCCCATTTTTTGTTTTATTTTTCCCGGGATATGAATTAGTTAATTATGAGGGACATTAAGGCTTAATCTAGGAGACTTGGATGTTTCTAATGGTATGAATTTGTGTTGTATTTATTTTCATGTTGTAAAGTTGAACTTATGTATGAATATTGTTTCCAATAATACTAAACTGATCGGTCTTTCAGGATATGATTTCCTTGTGATCATGCCAATTTTATGTAATAATGAACCAACTCTTGGTAAATGGGGTCGGGGCGTTACATTTGGTATCATAGAATGTTTAGTAGAAACCTTGGAAACTTGATTTATATAAACTCTGATTAGAGAACATAACCCAAAGATAGTCTTTGAGGATTAGTATAGAAGAACTTTCTAGAATTTTTGTATTGTATAGATTTTGTGAGTTTTCCAAGAAATACATCCCTATCTAGATAAGAGTAGGTAGAGGAAGCTTTGGCACATATGTCCCTAGGGGTAAATCCCGAAAACACCACTATGAGCTTCACTCGAATGGGAATTGGTGCAGAACAACAGGCCTTACTACACTATTTGTTACGACACTCCCTGGGGATATGCTTAGGATAATTCACATTTTAATTACAAGCCATTATTAAGGATTTGGGAGTAAATAATTCCTCAGAGAAATTTTTATTATTATTATGGATTATATCCATATTCTATTAAATTTATGTTAGGTATTTTACAAGTTTGGAATTATGAATTGTGATTCATAAACTGACCTAATGTATTCCATTGCTCAGAAATGAAGCCCAGTATAAGGAATGAGAACTCCAACAATACGTGTGATCCAAAGAGTATGATAGATCATATTTTTCATGGTATTAAGCCAACATTTAGAAGGTAAATAGTCTGCCACGTATTCTCAACATATGTAGAAATAGTATCCCGTGTTAATAAGATATGTAAATAATTATCTGGGTCATATGGATTTGAATGGAATCAAGAGAATAAAAGGATGTAAAGGAAAAAGATGGATAAATGGAAGAAGGGAAAGAAGGATTTTTCCAAAGTGATAACTGTGGAAAGAATCACCTTGGTAAATTCTTGAAGGTAATGAGAGTTTAATATAAGTGTGGAGAAAAAGGACTCCATGAACGTGATTGTAAGGGTAAGAAAAAGGTTTCAGATGTACAATGCTTCATCTGTAAAGAATTTGGGACACTACGCGAATCAATGTCCCAGTAATCAGAGTATACCAAAAATTATGCTATTGGATAATAATCATGTTATAATACTAACATATATAAAGCGGAATGACTAGTGTAATTATGTTGTTATTAAAGAATTATTTAATTTGAGTATTGTATCAACGATGTTCTAGTTATATGAATTATGGAAATAAATAAATATTGTACTGTAGTACTATTTCATTGATGATTCGAGATTATATGGTTCTATGAAATGTGACTCAAGAACAAGTTAAATTTTTTGAAAAAAACATGGTTGGAGGAAAGTTAATCCTTAATATGGTCTTGATACTGAGGTAGTGACTTTGGAATAAAAGATGGTTGATTTGGATAGATTATATTTGATATTCTTGACTTCCTTGGAACTGATTAATGGTTTTTTAATTCCATCATTTCTGGAGTATTAAAAAATTTTGCATATAAGGAATATATCTATTATTCTATAAGGAATAAGGGAGAATGAATGTAATAAATAATTTTCTTACCATGTTTTTAAAAAATACATGATGGAAGTATACACATGTTGTTACATGGTAAAAAGGATATCCATTTTTCTTACCTTCCTCATAAATTTTGGACTGTGAGTTTGGACAGAAGTATTTTGGATAATTATAAAAGTTGTAATGGATTATGTTTGGCATTGGATACTATTCATAAGGATAATGATTTTGTTTTGGATTATTATAAAAAGGACAAACCGGATGTCGGGCGACAACCCGTCGCGTTCGACAAGGCTACAAGACATGAACTCGCAACCAAAGGGCGATACGAGTGCATCACCTACAACGGGCCTATGTGATGTCATGGTTTGTATAATGTCATTTTTTTAATAATCTCATAAATTAATTTAAAATTGATTTTTTGGAACCATATAAGATTAGGATAAGTAGATTATTTTTATGTTCTATTATATTTTAGAGTGAATTATGAGTTTGTGGTAAAATTATTTACATGTTAGAACTTTACTTGTCATGTATATTTTTCTTTTCTTATTATATGAAGAAATTAATTCCTAAACATTAGTCATGGGATCTTAAAACAAAAAATGTATTATCCTAATACCTTATGTTTTGTTGAACTGGTGATATTTTAAATCATCATAGATTGATGGCTTTGAGGCCCTCAATTTTACACTTATTTTGGATTGATGACCTCAATTACTCCCTATAAATATTTACATTTTCCCTCTAATTATGTTTCTCTAATTTGCACCAATTTTATCCTAATAAAGATCATAATTTGGTTGTGACTTTTCATTTCCCTTTCCATCTTATTAAGACTAAATTGTATTCACCCAATTTCCGATGTCGGTCTTCCACAAAGGTATTTTCTAAGAAAAAAATGTGCGGATGCAATTTATTAATGGTGGGGATAATGTTACACCCCTTGATTTCATAGTACAGTATCTCTTCAAAGTAATTCAATAACATGCGCTACATACAACACCGAGTTCAAGCGTAACATGACTTACTAAACTCACAGTTCAAAAAGCGGTTATGAATAGTATTAATGGAATTTTGAATTTTATATAATCTATAATATTTTTGAATATATATTTTTAGTTTCTTAGACATAATATAAGAACAAATTCATTTTTTTCGATAAAAGAAGTATTTTTAGAAAATGTAATTTTACCGCCTTTTAATGGAGAACCCTTTTTAAAATCAATAATTGACACTTTTATATATTAAATTTAATGAAATAAATTTATTTTTTATTATTATGAAATAAAAATTTATTTTGGAAAAATATTTGGAATTTTTCTGATAACTTTCATATTTTTATGAATACTGAAAAATACTAAATTTTTATTTAAATCAACTTTTTTAATAAAAATAATTTATATTGTTAAATTATAATTTTGTGTGGTTTTAAAGTATAATTGTATTTTATTTTTAATATTTAATATAATTTTTGTCATTGTACATAAATAAGTGTCAATCTTTTGATAGTTATTATTTCTTAAAAACACGCTTTTTGTTTTGACAGCAGGAATTAATTTTAAATTAATATATACAACTTCTATGTTTTGAATTTGGAAAAATGGATTAAATTTTATGGAATTACTAGGTAGAAATTGTGTTAATAGGTAACTTTTATTTTTAGACATTTTAGATATTTTATTTCAGTAATTATTTTATTTTCCATGATTAATGGGTAAAAATAATAAATATGGGTATAAAAAATTTTATAATAATACTAAATTACCCTAACACGTGTCTTATTACTATTAGTTGATAGATTTCAGACCATGGTCATCCTTGGTTTGACATTGGGACCCCATGGAGTCACATGGGTGTGATAATGACATTTTATATTAAATAATCTAAAGTAAAGACAAAAATAATAAAAGAAAATATCTTTTAGTGAATCAATTTTTATATGAGGTTATATAATAGATATATTTGACTATAAATATTAATTAGAATGATAAAACTATTTCCTACATAATTATATTTATTTATAATTTTTATACATTAAATAATTAAAATTATTTATGACACAATGATGATGTAGTAATTACCTTATTGAGAAAAAAATAAAATAAATTGTATTATAAATATTAAAATACAAATAATTTCAAATTTTTTATGACATACACGAATTTTATAGGATAATATTACATATTAATCTTGATTTAATGATTTTCGTTCGAAGTAATAATGCTTTTATGACTTTAAAAAAAATAAATTATTAAATTATGTCAAAATTTGCATAATTGAGCTTTTAAAACAAATACAATATTATAGGTTGATATAATAATCCAAAAATTATAAGGATTGGTCAAAAGGGCCTTAATAATATTATATGTGTCATTATGGAACCTATTGGGGTTCTCCTGGATGTTTATGGTATGTTTATTAACCATATAATATAATAATACAACGGGACATGGTAATTCCCAAACTATTTAACTATGAGTAAAATCTAAATGAATAAGTTAATATGGTGACCTAAACCTGTCTAAAACCTATTGGTTGATAGGATTTCGACCCATAACATCCCTATCCTCGATATAAATCATTTTTGGGACATTATAAAACGAAAATTATTTTATTATAAAATAATTTTCAAGATTTTCCTAAAGTGACATTCTCCTCTCTTATAAAAGGGAACTTCCCCTTCTCTTAATTTCGCACCTCCAAATCCTATTGGTTCAGCCAAACCCAGCCCAAATATGATCCAAAACCCCTAAATTATTTCTAGAGGAATTAAAATTGTCATAAATTAATCCTATGGAGCCATTTTGATCATGTCAAAAGAAAGAACTCGAAGACGAGGTAATAATTTCACCACCCACTTTCAAGTTCTTTTCTTCTTCCACTTACTTTTTCTATGTTTTAACCATTCTAAAATGATAAATCTAGTATCATCTATATAATATGATGTTATTATAAATATTGTACAACCATATTCAATATTCTATATATCATATAAATGACAAAGTCACCATAGGTGTGTACGTACAACTTACTGTCTCCATGTCATGGTGATGTTTGTTATTCAAACACTTCATTATTTTGATGGGTATAATAAGGAGTATAACATATTTAAATAATAAATATAACATGATAATTATTCTCTATATATGATATACCAACCAATTATTTACTATTTCAATTTCAAAAGGGAGATATATTTACTCATGCGTACGTACGGATTACCCTCTCCACAAACATGATAGGATTCATTCTCCATCGTAACCATTCAAGAATAATATTATTTTGGATTTTAAAAATGATTATTAAGAATATAATTTCATTATGGATATTATTCAAGTAAGTCTGGTCCATAACAAGCACATCTTATGTATCAAAACATTTAATGGAAAATGAACCAGTTAACACTCAAAACGACGATAGTACTGAAATATCATTATCAAAGCAATATTAGAAGATCATATATGATATCATATTAATGTATATAGTACTTGTATAATTTAATAAAAATTATTTCACAATTATACTGGAGGTTAACCTACCCTCGACCAAGGAAAAGAACAAGGTAAGGGTTAATATCACAATCTTTTTATTATTCGATGTTGTTTTTACGTAAGTATCTACTGGGACCTCTTTATCATCCACATACATGTTTCTTAAAAATATAATTCAAAACATGCTTACTATTTTAAAGACTTTGGGTAAAATTAATTTATACCCTTGTTTGATTGTTTAAAGGATGTTTATAAAGAAATATTTCCATTGTTTTCCAAACAAGGTCCTTTATAACTTTTTTCAACAAAATTATGTTAAGAATGTCTTTTTTAACTCGTACGGTGGGTGCGGCTATTTTCTGTCGTTATAACATCAAGAAAGATTCCATTAAAATATTATAACAATATTTACCAAAATAAATGTTTTATTTTATAATTATATGAATTTTAAATGATTTCAAAATAGAAAGAGATATTTCTCTAAAAAAAGTTTTGATTTCATTTATGTCAACATCCTTTTGAAGGATTTTTAAGTTTATTTGATGTTGATTTATTATGATACAAAACATCCATATTGTTTTGAAGGTTTTGTGATATGTCTGAATGTGGATGTGTTATTTTTATACCATTCATGGATTATGGATTAAGTATTTAAATTTTGTATGCTAGTTTTAATACGAATGTTTATGTTATGTTTAAAATTTTTCAAATGAGGAATTCATTGGACTTAGAATCTGACAGGTGGATGCTGCTATAGCTCCTCGATGCATTAGTAGGTCTAATAATACAATCCAGTGTCTTGGAACAAGTCCTTGAAAAAATATTATTTTTCTTCTTGGCACAAGTCCTTGAGTATGTTGTTATGAATGTATGAAATTATGCATTCCATCATTTTGAATGTGGATATTGATATTGCATGTGATTATTCGACTAGTGGAATATCCATGTGAGCATGTAAATGGAATTATACTGATTTTATCTATGCTATATTATGATTAAGTTCATGTTTAAAAGGATTTTGTTTTAGTCTTATAAATTTCCGTAAATGTTTATGCTTATTTATGAAATCTTCCTTTATGTTGTTATCCTTACTAAGAATCTGTGCTCACCCCTTTCTATGTATTATTTTTCCCAGGATACAAATAAGTTAATTATGAGTGACTTTTATTCTTAATATAGGAGTCTTCGATTTTTATAATTGAATAAATTTGTGATGTAGTTCTTTTCAAGTTGTAAAGTTGATCTTATGTATTAATATTGTTTCCAATAATACTAAACTAATCGGTGTTTAGGGACATGATTTCCTTGTGATCATGCCAATGTTACCTAATAATGCACTGACTCTATGTAACTGGGGTAGGAGTGTTACACCAAAAGTATTTAATTTTATTCTTAAGGTTGGTTTTGGTCCAAAGACACTTATCCAATAGAATTAGAACATCTGTTAAGGTAATTATAATATCATTTTAACCATTAATTAACCTATTTACTTTTAATCTTGGTAATTAAAATTCCAAATTTACTATTCACCAAAATTTATTTTCATATTATTGAACTACATTTTACTTAAAAATTTAAAGCATGTATCTATATATTTTTGAAATTCAATTTTAAGAAGTGATGATATAATGTTTTATTGAAATTTTCAAATGTTCCTGGAAGGTGGGAAAAAGATGTTAAAAAGTTAAATAAATTTTTTTACATCTATTTTTTTTAAAATGAATTGAATGAATTATATTTTACAAATATAGGTATTATATATCTATTTTGACTTAAAAAATTAAATAAAATAAATAATTATTTAAATATAATTTCAGTTTTAAACAACAACACAATATTTTCCACTATTCATCAAAAATTGAAAGCTTTCCAAAAAGCCAAAAATTTTCCCTAAGATAATTTTTATATTACAAATTCTAAAATTAATTATATTTTACCAAATTCAAAACATACATGTTATATTAATTAATTTAAAATTAATTCTCATTGTCAAAACCAAAAATCCTGTTTTTAAAAACTAAAAACTATCAATATATTGACATGTGCTTTTGTCAAAATTAAATGTGAAATTACTTATAATGTTATAGATTTTATTAAAGGATAAAAATATAATCTAATTATACTTAAAAACAAGTAAAATTAATAATTTAACAATACAAATTATTTATATTAAAAAGATCTTTTCAATTAAATTTTATTATTTTTCATTAATCATCAAAATATGAAAGTTATCAAAAAAGTTCAAAATATTTAGCCAGATTTCATTTTTATTTACTGATTCTAAAGAATAATTTATTTTCAAAAAATTTAATTTATAAAAGGTTCAAATATTGGCTCTAAATAGGGTTCTTTATTAAAAGGGGTAAACATTACATTTTAAAATAATAGTTCTTTTATTTGAAAGAAATTAATTTGTTCTTATA
This sequence comes from Viscum album, assembly GCA_963277665.1. NCBI lineage: Eukaryota > Viridiplantae > Streptophyta > Magnoliopsida > Santalales > Viscaceae > Viscum > Viscum album. Next base: position 1,907,304,745 of record OY728158.1, read on the forward strand.
TTATGTCTAATAAACACATAATATGGATAATTAAATTCTATGGAGAATATAAAATTCAAAATTCATTAATACTATTCATAACTTATTTTTGAACGGTTTGTATGGTAAGTCATGGTGTGCTCGAACTCATTGTTACGTGAAGCACAAGTTATTGAACTGCTTTGAAGAGATAACGTACTAGGAAATCTTGGGGTGTTACATTCTCCTCTCCTTATGTAAATTGCTTCCTCTCAATTTATAATTTTTAAGTGAGAATAAATAATTAAAAATAGAAAAATACCTTTATGGAAAACCAACATCAGAAATTGGGTTTATATAATTTAGTCTTATTAAGAGGGAAATGGAAATGAAAAAGTCACCACAAAATTATGATATTGATTATGAGGACATTGGTGGCAATTAGAGACACATAATTAGAGAAAAAACGTAAATATTAATAGGTAGTGATTGTGGTCATCAATCACAAATAGGTGTATAATTGATGCCCTCAAAGCCATCAATCTAGGATAATTTAAAATATATTCGATTAAAATAAACACAAGTTATTAGGATAACACATTTTTTGTTTTAGGATCCCTTCCATATATTTTTTGAATTAATTTATTCATATAATAAGTGGAAAAAATATACTTGACAAGTAGAGGTTAATTCATAATGTAATTCATACCACGAACTCATCTTTCACTCCAAAAGACAATAGAATTCAAAAATATTATATTTATCCTAATCATATAGGGTTCAAAAAATAAAAAAAAATTTATAATTCATTTGGAAGACTATTTAAAAAACTACATTATACAAACTAGGATATCATGTAGGACAATGGTAGGTGATGCAACCTTATCGCCCTTCGGTTGCGGGTTCAATTCTTGCGGCCATGCCAAATGCGATGGGTTGTCGCCCGACCTACGAGTTGTATTTATTTTAACAATAGAAAAATAATATTAAGAAATGATTTAACCATAACAATATTATCCAATGTCAAACATATTCCATCCTAACTATTAGACTAATCAAAAATAATTCTATCCAAATTCACTGTCTAAAATTTATATGGAAGGTAAACACAATAATGATTCTTTTTCCGCGTAATAACATGTGAATAACATCATCATATATTCTTCTAAAACATGGTATCACTGTGAATAACCCTAAAAACCTATTTATTACATTTAATCTCCCTTATTCCTTATAGAATATTGTATATTCTCTTTATATCCAAAAATGTTTTAAACTCCAAATATAATGGAATAATCAAACAATTAATTAGTTTCAATGTAATAAAAAATATCGAAAATAATTTATCCAAATCATTATTATATTATTCCAAAATCAATAACTCAATACCAGAACCATATTAAGGTTTATCATTCCATAACCGATGTATTTTCCAAAAAGATTAACTTTAAATGGAGTCTCTTTTCTTAGAACCATATAATCTCAAATTCTCAATGAAATAGAAATGTAGTACAATACTTATTTATTTCCATAATTTATATAACAATTACATCCTTGATACAAAACTCAAATGAAATAATTATTTAATAACAAAATAAGAACACAAGTGATTCCTCTTCATTTCTAGTAGTATCATAACTTTATTATTATCCAATATGATCATTTGGGGAATACATTGATGATTTGGACATTGATTCACATAGTGCCCCCACTCCTCGTAGATGTAGCATTTTACATTTGAAGCCTTTTTATCACCCGTTCAATAACGTACATGGTGTCCTTTTTCACCACACATATAAGAAACTCGAATTCCCTTCAAGAATTTACCAAGGCAGTTCTTTCCACAGTTATAACATATGGGAAAATACTTCATTCCCTTATTCCCTTTATCCATATTTATCTCCATAATACATTTTCCTCTCAAATCCCTTCATAGACATAGGACTCAGAGAATTCATTACTTATCTTGTTAACACATGATACTATTTTCTCAGATGATGAGAATATATATGAGAATATTTCCCTTCTAAATGTTGGATCAAGACAATGAAAGATACGATATTTCTAACAATTTTGATCATGTGTATTAGTAGTGTCCTCATTCCTTCTAATGGGAACCATTTATAAACAATGGTATACAATAGGTTATTTTATGAATTTCATTGAATAATTACAAAACCTATAAAATACCATACAAAAATTGAATTGTTTATGCATATAATCCACAATAATAAAAAAACTTCATTGAGGAGGTATTTATTCATAAATCCTTCATAATGGTTTGTAATGAAAGTTTGAATTTTCCTAAGCATATCCCCTAGGAGTGTTGTAACTAAGAGTGCATTAAGGCCCGTTGTTGTGTACCAAGATACCCCAGGTCAAGCCTGAAAATCCTGGTCAGATTTTTCACTCCTAGGTATATCTGTGCTAAAGCTGCCTCAACTTACTCATATCCATACAGGGATGTATTGCTTAGAAAATTCACAAAATCTCTAAATTACCAAAACTCTATAAATTTCTTTTATACTAATCCTTAATGTTTTACTTAGGGAAATGTTTTGAAATAAAAGTTTATCCAAATCTCATTCCAAGGTGGTTGTTAAATTTCCTATGATACCAGCTGTAATTCCATGGCCTCATAAGCCCGAAGCAGATGCATTATTTTATTAAATTGGCATGATTACAAGGAATCAAGTATTTAAGGATCCATCAGTTTAGTAGTCTTGGAAAATAGATTACATAAATGAACATTACATTACACATTCAAACATAAAAAACGACATAAATAATTCATTTAGAATTCCATTATTCCCATAGCTTAACCCTACATATCAAACATAATACACTCCATGGAATCATGGGAAAACAAAACATAAGAATGGGGTGAGCTCAAATGTCCTATAAGGGTAAATAATTTATTGAAAGATATAAAATTTTAAGGCAGGATTTCAAAAAAAAATATATTTATAATAATCATAAACATAATATGGAGAAAATAAATGAAATAATACCATATAAATAGGAATAAAGATATTATACTAGTAGAATAACCATATGTAAAAATTTATTTCATAATGAGGGAATGCCTAACGTCGGACATCATTTCCACATAGTCATGGCCTTGAGGAAAGACTAGAAATAATTGTTTTCTCAAGGCCTTTTTCTAAGACACTAATTTTTCTATTGAGACAAACCGATGCATCAAGGGGCTATAGCGGGCACCACCTATCAGTTTCTGTGTCCACTGCATTCAACATATGAAAATGTTGAAACAAAACATAATCCTTAATATTAAAACCAGCATACTAAATGTAAATAATTCAACAATAAACCATGAAAGGTGTAAAAATAGATCATCCATAGTAAAACATATAATAACACATTCGATACAATTTGTAAGATTTTATTATAATAAATCAACCTTAATCAAGAATAATATCCATTAAATAATGATGACATAGTTAAAAATGATATGTAAAACATTTTGAGAAAAATATCCCATATTGTAAAATCATTTAAATGTCATGAATTTATAATGGAATTTATTTAAAAAATATTTTTTAATCAAAGATTATGATACCACTTTGAAACTATTAAAAGGAACTAACATTTTAAAACAATCATGTCCATTTAAATACATCCTTGATACCATTTTGAAAACATGGACTTTAACGAGAATGAATTAAAAATAATAAATATTTAAAACATTTAAAATTATGTTTTTGTTAATGAGTAACTTCAAAGAATCAATTGGAATTTTTTTAATGAATCATGGACATGGACAATAATTTTTTCCCAGAAAATACTTACACATAATCAGTCTCAGATAATAATGAGATTGAGGAATTAACCCTTAGCTGGGACTTTCCTTTCGTCGAGGTCATGTTTAACCTCCTGTATAATGACCATAGTATGTTATTAAGTTATAGAAAAACCATATTCAGATTTATTATATCATAAATTATTCATTTATTAATTTATACTACCCATTTAATAATGATTTCCATGTTAAATTAACATTTATGATAATAATCGCTTTCTTTATAATACATATTTTAACTTGTTATTCGTGATCATATCATTTAAATCATGATTTAAATATTTCATGAATATAAAAAAAATTATTTATATATAATATATATTTATAATAAAAATAAGTATAACAGATGGATATATGAAATGGAAAACACTGTTTATGGAGACGGTAGGTCGTACATAAGCATAAACGTTTTTCTGTTTTTATATCGTATTGAATTAAAGTAAGTGAATAAGATATATGTAATTTCATACATACATAAATTAATATATATATATATATATTTTGAGTATCATTATTATGTCATATATTACATACTTATTAACAATATATATTTTTATAATAATCGTTGAATGGTGCACCTGGAAATGAATCTCATCGCGTCATGGTGATGGTAAGTCGTACGTACACAAGAGTGAAGGTTTCATTCCCTTAATGATTAAAATGTATTGAATTTGATTCTATATTAATTATGCATAGAAATTATACTGTTATTTTCATTATTTATATACATATTACTCATCATTATAATCATCCAAATAATATAGCTTGGAATAACAAATTACACCACAGCGTGGAGACGGTAAGCCGTACGTACACACGCATGGGGACAATATCATTCATATGATGGATAAAATAATGAGTGTGGTTGTAAACTATTTATAATAACATCACAATATATATATATATATGGTATTATAGTTTTTTCATTGGTATCTAAATAATAATGAAAAATAATGTGGAGGAATAAATGAACATTGATAGAGGTGATAAAATAATTACCTCTTCTTGGGGTGTCTTCATTTTATTTGAAAAAAAGGGATCCTTAGGATGGCATTATGCACAAGGTAAGGCATATAGGTTGAACTGAGAAAATTTGGGAGTATATTTGGGTAGTTTTTGGGGGATCCAAATGGCATTGGGGGTGTGATTTTTAGAGAATTGGAATTGCCCTTCTATAAGAGAGGTGAGGATCACTTTACGAAAAGTGAAAAATATTACTTTATTATAAAAACATTTTCGCTTTATAATGGTTCCAAATTGATTTATTTAGAAGTTAATTTGGATATGGGTTGAAATCCTTTAAACCAACACCTTTTAGACAAGTCTAGGTCACCATATGAATCCCATCTTTTAGATTTTACTCTTAGTTAATTAGTTTATCTTTTACCATTTCCTCTTGTATTATTATAATAAATGATTAATAAAAATAGTACAAAAAGCCAAGAAAACCCCAAGTGGATAATTATTTATATATATAAACTTATCTAGGCAGATCCTTAGATTTTTATGAATATTATATCAATTTATAATAGAGTTTTTTTTAAAGACTCATTTATGTCAATTTTGACACTATTTGGTATTTTGTTTTTATTGAAGTCATAACAATATTATCAATTAAAAAAATTGTTTAATAAACCCTAAAATGTCATATTAACCTATAAAATTTGTGGATGGCATAAAAATCTTCAATTTACATTTATTTTAATATTTATAATATCAATTATTTTAATCATTCATTGATAAATTAATTACTGCATCATTATTATGTCATAAATAAAATTAATTATTTAATATCTAGAAATTATAAATATAATAAAATTTTGTAGGAAATATTTTTATCTTTCTAATTAATAATTATTGTTGAATTTATCTTATGTATAACCCTATTTTAAAAAAGGTTTAGTTATTGAACTTTGAATTTAACACTTGTAACTCTTCTAAAAAATAATAACAAATTTAGTAATCTAATAGAAGTGGACCAAAAGGATTATATTTTATTTCTAAGGTTGGTTTTGGTCAATATACAGTTATCCAATAGTTTTAGGAAATGTGTTAGGTTAATTATAATATCATTTGTTACCATTAATTACCATATTTACTTTTAACTTTGGTAAATAAATGTCAAAAGTTACTATTCGAAAAAATTGTTTTAATATTATTTAACCTCATTTTACTTAATTATGTCAACCATTTCTCTTGGAGTTTTTAAATTCAACTCACAGAAGCAGTAAACTTACTTTTTTTTCAAATTTGCAAATGTCTCTAAACGGTGGGTAAAAGAAGTTAAAAAGATCAATAAAATTATATATATCAAATTTTATTATAAAATGACTCTAATGAGATAAAATTAACATATATATGTATTATATATCTATTTTTACTAAAAAAAATTTAAATAAAATAAAGAAATATTTAATTTAAAAGTCAGTTTTAAATAATAATGCAGTGTTTTCAGTAATCATGAAAAATTGAACGTTTTCAAAAAAATACAAACAAATCACCCTAATATAAATTTGATATTATGAATTCAAAAATTATTTCTATTTTACCAAATTAAAAACATATATGTTTAATTAATTAAATTAAAATTAATTCCCATTTTCAAAATCAAAAAACGGGTTTTAAAAAATGTAAAAACTATCAAAAGATTAACATGTGTTTCTGTCAAATTTAAATTTGAAATTACATTTAATGACCAAAATTTTATTAAATGATAAAAATATAATCTAATTATATTTCCAAAAAACTCAAATTATTAATTCAACAATATAAATTATTTCATTTAAAATGGTTGTTTTAAATAAAAATTTAGTATTTTCACTATTCATCAAAATATGAATGTTGTTAGAGAATTACCAAAAATTTATCCAAACTAAATTTTTATTTCCCACTCCTAATAAATAATTTAATTTAATTAAATTGAATATATAAAATTTTCATATATCTGTTTTAAAAAGGGTTCACCAATTTAAGGCAATAAAATTTCATTTTTTGGAAAATATTTTTGTTATCTGCAAAAAGGAATTTGTTCCCATATTATGTCTATGAAACCCTAAATATGGATTATAAATTTATATGGATTATATAAAATTAAATATTTTGTAAATAATATTCATAATCGCTTTCTTAATGGCTAGTTTGGTAATTCTTGGTGCCCTTGATCTCGGTGTTGCATGATGCACAAGTTATTGAATTACTTTGATGAGATAATGTATTATGAAATAATGGGGTGTTACGAAAAGTATTCCAAGAATTGTATAATTGGGAAACTTGTGCACAACCTAATCCCACAATGTAGGTTACAAGATTAAAAAACTCCAAACCCGATTGAAGACACTAAGCAGTTTACTACTCGCTCGGTAATTACATCATTAGACGAGCCAAAACCGAAACTGGGGTTGAATCATGAGGATTTCTATATATGGAAACCCAAACACTGATCCATAACCATAGGGGAACAAGCACTAATATTCAAGAGAATGTGAAAACCCCATTTCCTTATAACCAAGGATAAATTCATTCACCCATGTGGTTCATTATAATGAAACAGGGTCCTCATGTCCCGTCTATCCAAAGGGACCATTCTGGGTGGAACGACTCCATAGAAAGTATAAACTGTCTCTATTCCCCAAACTGAAGATAGAAACTAGAACAATGTCCTTTACATCCCATGGGGGTTCCTAATTGGAGTCAAATTTTCTATGAGATCTATGAATATAACTATGTTTATTGAATCTTCTCATGCCTTGTATCTAGGAATCAAAAACCTTTATATATGGATTCTCTTATAGGTGCCATATGCAACCACAATTCATCCCCAAAAACAACAATAGAACAAAACATACCATAATGCCCAATTACTCCAAAATGGAACTTTCAGAAAAAATAGAGGCCTAAATATATATACACATCATCCCTTTCACTCCAAACAATAAAAAATAGATTAAAGAACACACGGGAGGAACCTTCACATGGAACAATGAAATTCAGAATTACTCGAAAGGAAGACATGTTTCTATTAAATTCGACGCTCTAAACAGTTCACTCTCATCCACCTTTTCAATTAAGAAGAAACATAACACTACAATATTTCACTGAACATAACCCTTTCCACCGATAGAATTATTAAATTATGAGGGAACTTAAACTAATTCCCCACCAATAAAAGATTTCGGAAAATTTTCTAGATAAACTCTGATAGCCGGACATGCCTCATTGGTGGACTAGCATGATCATTTCATTATAAGAAAATATCAAAATATCGAAAATCTATTTAAAACAAAATCCTTAATATAAAAATCTAGATTGCTTCCACAATTCCTCACTATAATTACTTCTTCCACTTCTGGAAAGGACCTTCATACACACCAGTGTTGGACATCATCTTCGATAACTCAGGAAACTCAATACACCAAGATCACTTTCAAAATTCTACATCCACTCTCCCGCTGCATTGGGGGATTCCATAATAAAAAAAGAAGAGGGTTAGACTAAATATTCAAAGACATATAAGGATGTTATTATGTTGATCAACTTGAGGATGTTTCAATGGAGAATCACCCATGGTTTCACTTCCATCATACATTAATTCCTTATTGGGTGTACACTTTCCAATAGAAGAAATAAATGGTCCAAAAAAAACCACCTACAACAAATGAAATTCCAAAATAAACAAAAAACATGGAAATGGGATCATTTTAACGGCTTCCCAAAACACTTCCAAAAAAGGATCCATTAACCATCACTTCAAACCAACTTACCGACGAAAGAAAAATTTGAAACAACATTCAAAAAGAGGTTTTCCCAACTCAAAGAACCCCAAACCAACATTAAAAAAAACAAGACACACAACACCAATAATGAAGATGAAAACATCATATTTTCTCTTTAAAAACAATTATAAATGAATTTATTCTCGGTGGATAGTATTCTCAAAAATAGAATCTCATGGGACTCACACATGTATGATCTAGTGCCACATCATGCACCCACCCCAAGTCAATCTGGGTACCCATCAACTTTTTTTATTGACCATTATACTTTCTATACATACCCATTCATGTTATCACTAATGATATTACCAAGGGTAATGAAACATTATCCATTTTTAAAAACAAAAATATAACCCCCTTACATATTTTAAATCCACAAAAGGTTTCCAAAAATCCATAAAACTTTTCAAATGATCACTATTTTCCATATAAAAATACATTTTCAAACATCACATGTAAATTTCAAAACCATTCATCACATTAAACTCATTCTTCAAATACCACTTTGTAACACCCCAAGCTTCTACGGTACGTTTCCCTTCGAATAATGCGATAGCGTGTGTTGTACGCAACCTCGAGTTCTAACACACACCACAACTAATTAAACTAGCCGTTGTGAATAGTAATACCTACTTTTTGAAATCATATATATTTTATATTTCAAAATGGACTTCATTTTTGGATTCGGAATATCGAAATTAGTCTAGGGTGAAATTTTGGTACTTTTCGGATAACTTTCATATTTTGATGAATAGTGAAAATTACTAAATTTTAATTAAAAACAACTTTTTTAATCAAAATAATTAATAGTGATAAATTATGAATTTGAGTGGTTTTAAAGTATATTTAGAATATATTTTTACCATTTAATATAATGTTGATCATTGGACATAATTTTACAATTAAACCGAACATAAACAAGTGTCAATCTTTTGATAGTTATTATCTCTTAAAAACACGCTTTTTGTGTTGACAGCGGGAATTAATTTTAAATTAATTTCTGCCAATTCTGTGTTTTGAATTTAGGAAAATGGATTCCATATTTGGAATCAGGAGGTTCAAATTGTGTAAATAGGTAACTTTTATTTTTAGACATTTTGAATAGTTACTGTGGTAAATATTTTATTTACCATGGTTAAAGGGTAAATCCGGTAAATAAGGGTTAAAAAAAATAATATTATAATAATACAAAATTACCCTAAAACGTGTCCTAACCTTATTGGTGGACACATACCCGACCATGGGCATCCTTGGGTCAATTTGGGGACCCCTTGGAGCCACTTGTAAGTGATAATGACACATTATATTAATAAAGCTTAAATAAAAATAAAAATGGCATAAGCTTACATCTTTTAGAAGAACAATTTTTACATAGGGTTATACATGTTGGAATTTCGATTGTAAATATTCTTAGAAAGCTAAAAAGATTTCCTACATAATGATATTTTATTTATAATTTTTAGACATCAAATAATGTATTTTATTTATGACACAATGATGATGCAGTAATTACTATAATATTGAAAAATTAACATAATTGATATTATAAATACCCAAATAAATATAATATGAAACTTTTAATGAATTAAACTAATTTTCTAGGATACTATGATATATTAGGATTGATTTAATTGACTTTGTTCGAAGTAATCAATCTGTTATGAGTTTCACAAAAATCAACCATTGAATAGTGTCAAAATTGACATAAAAGAGTTCTTAAAACAAATATTATATTATTAATTGATATTAAATTCCTAAAAATCTAAGGTTCGGCCAAGAGACTTATATCATGATAGGTTAATCATTAATGGACCACTTGGGGGTCGCTTGGATGTATATAGTAAGTTTATTAACCATATTATATAAAAATACAAAGAGACATTGTAAAAGTGAAACTAATTAACTTAGAGTTAATACTTAAAGATAAGGTTAATATAAGTACCCAAACCTGTCTAAATTCTATTGGTTGAGTGGTTTTCGACCTATCCCCACCTTAGCCTTTGAATAATCAACTTTGGAGCCATTAGAAACCGAAAATGAATTTATTATAAATTAATATTTCTAGCTTTTCCAAAAGTGCCCCTCACCCCTCTTATAAAAGGGCACTCCTCCTTCTCATTTCTTCACACCTTCAAAGCCTTTTGGTTCGGCCAAACTCTGCCCAAATACTCTCCCAACATCCCGCACTACAACCTAGAGGCCTTAGTTTGATCATAAAGCCAACCTAAGGAGCCCTTTTGATCAAATCAAAAGGAAGAACCCGAAGAAGAGGTAATGATTTCACCACCCTTTTCTAAGTTCATTTCTTCTTCCACTTCTTCTTCCTTTGTTCTTACCATTCTGAAATAATAACTCCAGTATCTCACATATACTGTGATGTTATTATAAATATGGTACAATCATATTCAGTATTCTATCCACCCTTTGAATAACATGTCACCATACGTGCGTACGTACGGCTTACCGTCTCCACGCTGTGGTGTAATTGTTATTCAATATAATATTATTTGGATGGGTATAATAATGATGTGTAACTCATGTAAATAATAAATATAACATGTTAATGATTCTGTATATATGATATACCATTCATTTATATATTATTTTAATATCAAAAGAATGATATTGTCGCTCGTGCGTACGTACGGACTACCGTCTCCACGAACGCGATGAGATTCATTCTCCATCGTAACCATTCAAGTATAATTATCATTTGATGATTTAAAAATGATGTTTAAGGACTAGATATCATTCTGGATATGAATAAGATACGACAACCATGGCTTATGTAACAAAACATATAAAAGAAAATGAGTAAGTTAACACCCGAAACGATGATAATTCTAATATATTATTAATAAATCAATGTTAAAAGATCATATATGATATCATATTAATATATATGATTCTTGTATAATTTAATAACAATTATTTCACCATTATACAGGAGGTTAACCTACCCCAACCAAGAAAAAGTACAAGGTAAGGGTTATTTCACAATCTCTTCATTATCCGAGGTTGTTTATACGTAATAATCTACTGGGATATCTTTATCATCCACATCCATGTTTCTTAAAAATGTATTTCAAAACATTTTTTTTGGGTTAAAGTCATTTATACCCTTGTTTGACTTTTTATAAGAGGTTTATAAAGGAATCTTTCCGTCGTTTTCAAAACAAGGTCCTTTTTAACCTTTTCGACAGAATTGAGGTAAGAATGTTTTTTTTAACTTATACGGCGGGTGCGGTTATTTTACGCCGTTATAAAATCTTCAAAGCTGTCCTTACAAGCTTATAAGAATATTTTCAAAGAAAATGTTTTATATTATATGGATCTTAACTGATTTCAAAATAAAAGGAGATATTTCTTTAAAAAGAATTTTGATTTCATCTATGTCAACATCCTTTGATGGATTTTAAGATTATTTGAAGTTGATTTATTATAATACAAAACTTCTATATTGTATTGAAGGTTTTGTGATATGTTTGAATGTGGATGTGCTATTTTATACCATTCATAGTTTATGGTGAAACTATTGACATTTCGTATGCTAGTTTTAATCCGAATGTTTATGTTATATTTCAAACTTTTCTTCAGATGAATGTGCTAAACAAGTATGTTCCGGGTTGGGGACCGGTAAAAGTAAGCCCTCCAGGTTGGGGACTGGTAAAAGTAAGCCCTCCAGGTTGGGGACTGGTTAAAGTAAGCCCTCCAGGTTAGGGACTGGTAAAAGTATGCCCTCCGGGTTGGTGTCCGGTTATTAGAGGCACTCAGGGTTGGTGTCCGGTTATTAGAGGCACTCCGGGTTGGTGTCTGGTTATTAGAGGCACTCCGGGTTGGGTTCCGGTTAGAAGTAACCCCTAGGTCTTGGGATGAGGCCTAGACAATGAAATTAACGTTTGGCATTATGCATTCCAACATTATGAAAGTGGTTATTGATTTTTGCATGTGATTATTCGTTTAGTAGAATATCCATGTGAATAAGTAAATGGCATTATTTCATTTTATTTATGCCATACCATGTTGAAATTTCGTATTTAAAAGGCTTTTGTTTTAGTTATACATTGCCTTAAATGTTTATTATTATTGATGAAAGTTTCTGCTATATTGTTATCCTTACTGGGCATTTGAGCTCACCCCTTTTCTATGTTTTATTTTTCCCAGGAAGTGAAGATGTAAGTTATGAATGACCTGCAGGGATATTATGAGGGGATTATAGTGTGGATTGTGGAAACATTATGTTGTTGTATTAGTTTTTCATTTTATAATGTAATGTAAACCTTATGAATATATCTAGTGTTTCCAAGGCTACTAAACCAATCTGTCTTTCGAGATTTGATCTTTCTTGTGATCATGCCAATGTTACGTAATTAATGCACCGACTCTGGGTAGCTGGGGTCGGGGCGTTACAGTTGGTATCAGAGGAAGTTTAGTACAAACCTTGGAAACTAGATTTAGATAAAATCTGATTAGAGCACGTAGACCTAAGATGAACTTTGAGGATTAGTATAGAAGAACTTCCTAGAATTTTGGTATTGTAGAGATTTTGTGAGTTTTCCGAGCAATACATCCCTGTCTGGATACGAGCAGGTAGAGGCGGCTCTGGCACAGATGTACCTAGGGGTAAAACACGAAAACACCGCTTTGAGCTAGACTCGAACGGGAACTGGTGCACGACAACGGGCCTTGCTGCACTCTTGGTTACGACACTCCCGGGGGATATGCTTAGGATAACTCTCTCTATCTTTACAAATCATTATGAAGGGTTTATGAGTATATACTTCCTCAAAGAAAACATTTTTATGATTATGGATTATATCCATAAATAGTTCAATTTATGTTAAGTGTTTTATAAGTATGGGATTATGTATTTTGATGCATAAACTGATCTAGTTTATGCCATTTTTTTAGAAATGGCGCCTAGTGGAAGAAATGGAAACCGTATCAATGCACGCACTCCATGTAGGGATTGCCCTCCTGCTCAAGATAATTATAGTGGGGCTGGTGATGCAACTGGTGCTGATCAGCTAATCACCGTACTGGGACAACTTACTCAGGTTATGAATAATAACCTTACCCGTATGGAGCACCCTGATCCGCAGCGTGGAGGATCAATGTTAGATCGATTCATGAGGCAACAACCACCAACGTTCAATGGGAATACAAATCCCTTAGTAGCTGAGCAATGGATATTTTCCCTAGAGAAAATATTTCAGGCTTTGGGGAGTAGTGAAAGAGAAAAAGTTACCATGGCAGTTTACCGCCTCACTGGAGATGTTGATCAATGGTGGTCATTGATTCAAAACATGAAGGAAGATGATGAAGTATCAAACATGGAATGGAGGGAGTTCAAAGATCTGTTTTTAGAAAAATACTTTCCTCGCGACCATCGAGCAGATATGGAAAGGCAATTTCTGAGTCTGAGACAAAAGGAGGATGATAATGTCACAAAGTATGAGGCTAACTTTACAAGGTTAGCGAGGTATGCTGGAGATTATATTCGCAACCCCAGAAGTAAGATTGATCGTTTCTTTGATGGGTTAAAATCATTTCTCCGTCGAGCATTAGTCTCACAATCCTTTTCGTCGTACGAAGACATTGTCTCATGTGCTATCAAGACCGAAAAGGAATTCTCTAAGTCTTATGACTTTAAAGCGAAGCAAGAGAAGAAGAGACCTGCTGATCAATCTGGGAATGGAAATAAGGGGAAGAAGGGAAAGGTTGAATATCCATCTTGTGGTAAGTGCGGGAAGAAACACCCCGGTGCTTGCCTGAAGGGAATGGGAGTCTGTTACAAGTGTGGTGAAAAAGGCCACCAAGCTCATAATTGCAAGGGGAAGAAGGAAGCTACCAACGTTCAGTGCTACAATTGTAGGGAGATGGGGCATTATGCAAATGCATGTCCTAAGCGTCAGGAGAACTTACCTCAGAAAAGGCCAAGGGATCAAGGCCAGGCTTATGCTATCACTACTGCTGAGGTAGAAGCTCCGAAAGACGTGGTGGCAGGTAATTTAATGGTTTCCTCAAGTTTAGCAAATGCATTATTTGATTCTGGATCATCGCATTGTTTCATATCTTCCCAGTTTGCTAAGAAAATTAGATATTTCCAATTTGATTTAATAAGGGAGTTGTCAGTTAAAACTCCTAAGGGAAGTATCGTTGCAACAATGTTTTGTGAATCAGTTCCCATTAGAGCACATAAATTTTCTTTATCTGCTGATTTCATCGTCATACCTATGATTGAGTTTGATATAATCCTCGGTATGGACTGGCTTTCGGACTATGATGCGAAGATTTATTGTAAGAAGAAAGAGGTTACGATTCTTGATGATAATGATAAGGAGCACCTTATTTTTAGAGCAGAATCGTCACCACCTAATTCTTATTTAGATCCACCCCTTGTAGCTCAACTTAATTCAATTATCGGGGAGGAAGAGAATGAAATAACTGTCGGTGAGGAAAGGAATGTTCAAATAGAGGATGTACCTGTTGTGAAAGAATTTGTAGATGTATTTCCGGAAGATTTACCTGGACATCCTCCAGAACGAGAAGTTGAGTTTTCTATTGATTTGATTCCTGGATCAAGGCCTATATCGAAGACCCCTTATAGAATGGCCACTGTAGAGCTAGTCGAACTAAAGAAACAACTAGAGGAATTGAGTAATAAGGGATTTATTCACCCTAGTGTTTCTCCATGGGGAGCCCCTGTTCTTTTTGTTAAAAAGAAAGATGGATCTATGAGGTTATGTATCGACTACAGGGAGATCAATGCTATAACGATAAAGAACAAGTATCCCCTACCTCGTATTGATGATTTATTTGACCAACTGCATGGAGCTCAATACTTTTCAAAGATTGACCTTCGATCTGGATACCATCAGTTGTGTGTGAAGAAGGAAGACATTCCGAAAACAGCATTTCGAACCAGGTATGGGCATTACGAGTTTACTGTAATGCCGTTTGGATTGACTAATGCACCATCTGTATTCATGGATCTGATGAATAGAGTTTTCAAGGAGTATCTCGATGAATTTGTGGTAGTATTTATTGATGATATATTGGTATACTCCAAAACCTATGAAGATCATGAAAATCACTTGCGCATAATCTTGAAGACTCTGAGGAGGCATGAATTATATGGGAAGTTTAGCAAGTGTGAATTCTGGCTTCAGGAGATTTCTTTTCTTGGCCATATTGTCTCTAAAGATGGAATCTCTGTTGATCCTTCTAAGACCAAGGCAATCCAAGAATGGCCAGCACCTACGAGTATAACTGAGGTACGTAGTTTTATTGGTTTGGCAGGTTATTATCGACGTTTCGTCCAGAATTTTGCCCGATTGGCAAACCCATTAACGAAGCTCACACGTAAAGGGGTTAAATTTGTTTGGACAAAAGAGTGTGAAGAATGTTACGAAGAACTGAAGAGAAGATTAGTCAATGCTCCTATATTGACTCTACCATCGGGGAATGATGGGTTCGTTATTTATAGTGATGCATCAAAGAAAGGACTTGGCTGTGTCCTTATGCAGAATGATAGAGTTATTGCCTATGCATCACGACAGTTGAAAATTCATGAACAAAACTATCCTACTCATGATCTTGAGTTAGCAGCTGTGATCTTTGCTTTGAAGATATGGAGGCACTACCTCTATGGTGAAAAATGTGAGATTTATACTGATCACAAGAGTTTGAAGTATATTTTCTCACAAAAAGAACTCAACATGAGGCAAAGGAGATGTCTTGAATTACTCAAGGATTATGATTGCACGATACACTACCACCCGGGGAAAGAAAACAAAGTAGCAGATGCTTTGAGCAGAAAAGACCATGGAGTTCTGAACATGATGAGAATTGAAAGGGACCCAATTTTCATGGATCTAGAGAAGATGGACATGGGAATAACCAGGGAAGGTGAAACATCAATGCTTTTTCAAATGGTTGCCAAACCATATTTACTAGAAAGGATTAAGAGTTCTCAGACCAATGATGAAGAATTCCAAAAGAAGATTAAAGCTGTGAATGATGGGAGATTGAGAGACTTTGTGTATGAAGATGGAATTTTGAAATTCGGGAAGAGACTTTGTGTTCCCGATTTACCTGATCTGAAAAGGGAATTGCTGGATGATGCTCATAGTTCCAATTTCTCTATACACCTTGGGAGCACCAAAATGTATAGAGATTTGAAGGAACATTTTTGGTGGGACAACATGAAGAGGGAGATTGCTGATTTTGTGTCAAGATGTATGGTTTGTCAACAAGTGAAAGCTGGAAGGCAACAGCCTGGAGGAGTCATGCAACCTCTTCCCATACCGGAGTGGAAATGGGACAATATTACGATGGACTTTGTCATGGGGCTACCAAAGACTCCTAGAAGGAACGATGCAATATGGGTTATTGTTGATCTTCTTACCAAGTCAGCACATTTTCTTGCTATAAGAGAAGATCTACCCCTGGAACGTCTAGCAAGACTATATATTAATGAAGTTGTAAGACTTCATGGTGTACCCCTATCGATTGTTTCTGATCGTGATCCCCGTTTTACTTCAAGATTCTGGAAAAGTCTTCAGAAATCCCTGGATACAGAACTTCATTTGAGCACTGCTTACCACCCTCAGACAGACGGACAATCAGAACGGACTATTCAAACCTTAGAAGACATGTTGAGATCTTGCTCACTTGACTTTCAGGGTATGTGGGATCAATATTTACCACTGGTAGAATTTTCCTATAACAATAGCTTCCATACGAGTATTCAGATGGCACCATATGAAGCGTTATACGGAAAGAGATGTCGTACACCAACCTGTTGGGATGACGTTGGTGAAAGAAAACTTGTAGGCCCAGAACTGGTGGAGGAAACGGTGGAAAAGGTGAAGGTAATCCAAAATCACATTAAAGCAGCTCAAAGTAGGCAGAAGAGCTATGCCGATAATCGAAGGAAGGATTTGGAATTTCAATTCGGTGATCATGTTTTCCTGAAGGTATCTCCGTGGAAGGGAGTCATACGTTTTGGTAAGAAAGGTAAATTGAGTCCCAGGTACATCGGACCTTTCGAAATTCTAGAACGAATTGGGGCTGTAGCTTACCGATTGGCAATGCCGCCAAGTCTCTCCAAAGTTCACGATGTGTTCCACGTATCTCTGTTGAGGAAATACATGCCTGACCCAACGCATGTACTCACCTATGAGGAATTAGAACTGGAACCCGATCTGTCTTATTGCGAAGAGCCCGTCAGGATTCTTGATACAAGAGAACAAGTACTGAGAAACCGGACGACGCGTCTGGTAAAAGTTTTGTGGAGAAATCATAAGATGGAAGAGGCAACGTGGGAACCCGAGGAGCTTATGATGAAGAACCACCCGAGTCTTTTTATGCAGTAATACCCTAGAAATTGCGAGGACGCAATTATTTGAAGGAGGGGAGAATGTAACACCCCAAGCTTCTACGGTACGTTTCCCTTCGAATAATGCGATAGCGTGTGTTGTACGCAACCTCGAGTTCTAACACACACCACAACTAATTAAACTAGCCGTTGTGAATAGTAATACCTACTTTTTGAAATCATATATATTTTATATTTCAAAATGGACTTCATTTTTGGATTCGGAATATCGAAATTAGTCTAGGGTGAAATTTTGGTACTTTTCGGATAACTTTCATATTTTGATGAATAGTGAAAATTACTAAATTTTAATTAAAAACAACTTTTTTAATCAAAATAATTAATAGTGATAAATTATGAATTTGAGTGGTTTTAAAGTATATTTAGAATATATTTTTACCATTTAATATAATGTTGATCATTGGACATAATTTTACAATTAAACCGAACATAAACAAGTGTCAATCTTTTGATAGTTATTATCTCTTAAAAACACGCTTTTTGTTTTGCCAGCGGGAATTAATTTTAAATTAATTTCTGCCAATTCTGTGTTTTGAATTTAGGAAAATGGATTCCATATTTGGAATCAGGAGGTTCAAATTGTGTAAATAGGTAACTTTTATTTTTAGACATTTTGAATAGTTACTGTGGTAAATATTTTATTTACCATGGTTAAAGGGTAAATCCCGTAAATAAGGGTTAAAAAAATAATATTATAATAATACAAAATTACCCTAAAACGTGTCCTAACCTTATTGGTGGACACATACCCGACCATGGGCATCCTTGGGTCAATTTGGGGACCCCTTGGAGCCACTTGTAAGTGATAATGACACATTATATTAATAAAGCTTAAATAAAAATAAAAATGGCATAAGCTTATATCTTTTAGAAGAACAATTTTTACATAGGGTTATACATGTTGGAATTTAGATTGTAAATATTCATTAGAAAGCTAAAACGATTTCCTACATAATTATATTTTATTTATAATTTTTAGACATCAAATAATTTATTTTATTTATGACACAATGATGATGCAGTAATTACTATAATATTGAACAATTAACATAATTGATATTATAAATACCCAAATAAATATAATATGAAACTTTTAATGAATTAAAATAATTTTCTAGGATAATATGATATATTAGGATTGATTTAATTGACTTTGTTCGAAGTAATCAATCTGTTATGAGTTTCAAAAAAATAAACCATTGAATAGTGTCAAAATTGACATAAAAGAGTTCTTAAAACAAATATTATATTATTAATTGATATTAAATTCCTAAAAATCTAAGGTTCGGCCAAGAGACTTATATCATGATAGGTTAATCATTAATGGACCACTTGGGGGTCTCTTGGATGTATATAGTAAGTTTATTAACCATATTATATAAAAATACAAAGAGACATTGTAAAAGTGAAACTAATTAACTTAGAGTTAATACTTAAAGATAAGGTTAATATAAGTACCCAAACCTGTCTAAATTCTATTGGTTGAGTGGTTTTCGACCTATCCCCACCTTAGCCTTTGCATAATCAACTTTGGAGCCATTAGAAACCGAAAATGAATTTATTATAAATTAATATTTCTAGCTTTTCCAAAAGTGCCCCTCACCCCTCTTATAAAAGGGCACTCCTCCTTCTCATTTCTTCACACCTTCAAAGCCTTTTGGTTCGGCCAAACTCTGCCCAAATACTCTCCCAACATCCCTCACTACAACCTAGAGGCCTTAGTTTGATCATAAAGCC
The DNA here is from genome assembly GCA_963277665.1 of Viscum album. NCBI lineage: Eukaryota > Viridiplantae > Streptophyta > Magnoliopsida > Santalales > Viscaceae > Viscum > Viscum album. Next base: position 1,907,324,435 of record OY728158.1, read on the forward strand.
AACCTAAGGAGCCCTTTTGATCAAATCAAAAGGAAGAACCCGAAGAAGAGGTAATGATTTCACCACCCTTTTCTAAGTTCATTTCTTCTTCCACTTCTTCTTCCTTTGTTCTTACCATTCTGAAATAATAACTCCAGTATCTCACATATACTGTGATGTTATTATAAATATGGTACAATCATATTCAGTATTCTATCCACCCTTTGAATAACATGTCACCATACGTGCGTACGTACGGCTTACCGTCTCCACGTCGTGGTGTAATTGTTATTCAATATAATATTATTTGGATGGGTATAATAATGATGTGTAACTCATGTAAATAATAAATATAACATGTTAATGATTCTGTATATATGATATACCATTCATTTATATATTATTTTAATATCAAAAGAATGATATTGTCGCTCGTGCGTACGTACGGACTACCGTCTCCACGAACGCGATGAGATTCATTCTCCATCGTAACCATTCAAGTATAATTATCATTTGATGATTTAAAAATGATGTTTAAGGACTAGATATCATTCTGGATATGAATAAGATACAACAACCGTGGCTTATGTAACAAAACATATAAAAGAAAATGAGTAAGTTAACACCCGAAACGATGATAATTCTAAGATATTATTAATAAATCAATGTTAAAAGATCATATATGATATCATATTAATATATATGATTCTTGTATAATTTAATAACAATTATTTCACCATTATACAGGAGGTTAACCTACCCCAACCAAGAAAAAGTACAAGGTAAGGGTTATTTCACAATCTCTTCATTATCCGAGGTTGTTTATACGTAATAATCTACTGGGATATCTTTATCATCCACATCCATGTTTCTTAAAAATGTATTTCAAAACATTTTTTATGGGTTAAAGACATTTATACCCTTGTTTGACTTTTTATAAGAGGTTTATAAAGGAATCTTTCCGTCGTTTTCAAAACAAGGTCCTTTTTAACCTTTTCGATAGAATTGAGGTAAGAATGTTTTTTTTTAACTTATACGGCGGGTGCGGTTATTTTACGCCGTTATAAAATCTTCAAAGCTTTCCTTACAAGCTTATAAGAATATTTTCAAAGAAAATGTTTTATTTTATATGGATCTTAAATGATTTCAAAATAAAAGGAGATATTTCTTTAAAAAGAATTTTGATTTCATCTATGTCAACATCCTTTGATGGATTTTAAGATTATTTGAAGTTGATTTATTATAATACAAAACTTCTATATTGTATTGAAGGTTTTGTGATATGTTTGAATGTGGATGTGCTATTTTATACCATTCATAGTTTATGGTGAAACTATTGACATTTCGTATGCTAGTTTTAATCCGAATGTTTATGTTATATTTCAAACTTTTCTTCAGATGAATGTGCTAAACAAGTATGTTCCGGGTTGGGGACCGGTAAAAGTAAGCCCTCCAGGTTGGGGACTGGTAAAAGTAAGCCCTCCAGGTTGGGGACTGGTTAAAGTAAGCCCTCCAGGTTAGGGACTGGTAAAAGTATGCCCTCCGGGTTGGTGTCTGGTTATTAGAGGCACTCCGGGTTGGTGTCCGGTTATTAGAGGCACTCCGGGTTGGTGTCCGGTTATTAGAGGCACTCCGGGTTGGGTTCCGGTTAGAAGTAACCCCTAGGTCTTGGGATGAGGCCTAGACAATGAAATTAACATTTGGCATTATGCATTCCAACATTATGAAAGTGGTTATTGATTTTTGCATGTGATTATTCGTTTAGTAGAATATCCATGTGAATAAGTAAATGGCATTATTTCATTTTATTTATGCCATACCATGTTGAAATTTCGTATTTAAAAGGCTTTTGTTTTAGTTATACATTGCCTTAAATGTTTATTCTTATTGATGAAAGTTTCCGCTATATTGTTATCCTTACTGGGCATTTGAGCTCACCCCTTTTCTATGTTTTATTTTTCCCAGGAAGTGAAGATGTAAGTTATGAATGACCTGCAGGGATATTATGAGGGGATTATAGTGTGGATTGTGGAAACATTATGTTGTTGTATTAGTTTTTCATTTTATAATGTAATGTAAACCTTATGAATATATCTAGTGTTTCCAAGACTACTAAACAAATCGGTCTTTCGAGATTTGATCTTTCTTGTGATCATGCCAATGTTACGTAATTAATGCACCGACTCTGGGTAGCTGGGGTCGGGGCGTTACACACTTAATCCCATTACAAAAACATTCCAATAGTTTTGAAAATCCAATTTCAAATAAACTTCCAAAAACCCATTCTAATACGAATAATGAATTAAAAAAAATTTAATTTTAAACAAACCAAAAATTTAAGTTATGAAAATCCAATTTTTGATAGACTCAACCTCATTCAATCGAAACCATATCCATTTTAAAAATCAAGTTTTTTAAAATTTTCTAACAATAGTTTTTAAAATTATTCTCCCAAATCCCTTGATATACTGTACAAATTTATAGGAAACTATTACTGATGGGGGACTAAAAAAAATGGTTGGCGGCGATACTCTAGTAACACCACCATCAGAAGGAGTGTTTTAAGAATGTATCCCCATCTCCACATGGCTTTCTTGGCCCAATGATATCACTGAGACAATTGACCCAACTTCCATTTAATTTCCAAAACAACAAGAAACCACAAGGACCTAAGAACTCAGATAAAACCAAACTCCCCAATTGACTTGAGTCTCGTCATGTGTTTTTTTGGACAGGAACTGCACATGTAACCATAACATGAGGTCTCGAAAATCCTAGCGCATGTCTACCTAGAATCTTCCCCATGGAACATGAATCAAATGGCCATAATCTCCCTCTAATTCCATTTTGCCATGAACCAGTCCGGGTCAACCCAGAACCGGTAGCCTAGTCATTTTGTGACAAAGTTTAAGGTCCTTCCCAATCACCACAGGCTAGGAAAAGTTCCCATGAATAAAATAATACATATGTTAAGGATTTACATAAATTCAAAATAATAAATTACTAACTAGATATATAATCCAAAATGGAATCGAGACAACCAAATGTGACATAAATATCTTTTCATAATTAAATATACAATTATAAACATGAATAAAGAAGATACACAAAGTGGGGAAACAGAAATAATATCCAAAACCTCTATGAAAAAAATGATAAACCTCTTCAAGACACATCCACCAAGACCCATAATGGAAACCATTAGAAGCCAAAATTATACTACCAAACACATTTCTTATACTTGGAACAAACAGAAAACAATAACTACATATAGCCATTTATGTATATAGGGTGTGATCTAGAGCCTAGTAGGATGCCACCCAGATATAAAGATTTCATGATAAAATAATTTGAATCCAATATAACATGCTCATTCAAGTAAAATACATTAAAACAATTCTAGGAAAAACCTTTATTTGGTAATTTTTTTTAAATGTGATCATTTCTAAGGGAAACCATTTCACAAAAATTAGTTTAAAATAAAAGTGTAATTTATAAATAACACACATGCACACAAGTGGTCTTCCATATTCTAAGATATATAACCACATCATATATTGTAGAGCACTATGGGTAAATCTCCTAGGGTTATTCTATATCAAGTGGGACACTATAAACTCATAACTCAGTGTAACGTGCCATAGAAACCACAACCAATAGAATTATCATGAATGAGACACTAGATAGGGGAATCATGCAAAGTTGTAGTGGTCAACAATCATCACAGTGTTTTGTTAGTTTTTTAAGAATAAAAGCTTCCAGACGAAACCAGGACAAACAACATTTTTATCATCTAGTGAAGTAGAACTATCTAGACCACCTAGATACCTAAGATTCTTATGGGACCAATTTCAGGTTCACACATCACACACATCAATACCTTCACAATCCTTTCAATGAATACCTCTTTTCCAACATGATAAACTCCCTCTATTTTATACACACCAAAATCATTTCAAAAAAACACTTTATATAACTCACACATCTTAGAAAGAATAATTTATAAATTTGACATGGGAAAAAGATAACCAATCCACCAATTCCATAGGCCAATCTACTTTATAAATCACACATAATCAAAGATAATTTTTAAAACATCATTTACTTCATTCTCACACCCACAAAGCATTTTTCAAGTTTCTCAATAAAAACTTACATGAAAAAATAAGTTATCTTCTTTTGGAAAACCTACTTTAATCACATTCTACAATCAAGTGCCCTTAAAAATAAGATTCTAATTTCCCAAATAATTGATTGAACACTTCCAATAATTTTCACAAAAAGGACCATAAAGAAACATAACAATTTCCTTTAGAAAATCCATTTTTGTCATATATTCATGACCAGGTAATTCCAAAACATATTTGACACCACCAAAATAAAATATAGAACATGATAAAATTAACTAAACCAACAAATTAAATATTCTAAAATTGTAAGGGCGTGGAACCACCTACCTCACATGATTAAATTCATGGAATCCAGTGTAGAATCTAGATTACACCTCAACCACACCTCAAATAAACCATAACAAGGAAAATTTACCCAAAAAAATTATTAGACCACAATCCCTAAATTGATCCCCATATAAGTGAATGAAAACCCTAGAATGGGGTAATGTATTACCTATAGGGGAATTGGGTGAGGAAGTTTGGGGGAGGTGGAATGCGAGAAGAAGGAGGGTTCCAATAGGGTCGCACGTCGAAGAGGAGGGTGTTGACGGGGTTGTGCAAGGAAGAGTAGATAGCCAAAGGGGTTGCATGAGGGATTTTGGGGTGAAGAAGAGGCTGTGTAAGGGAGAGTGGGTTTCCAATAGGGTAACATGATGGTGAGTGGGGATCTAGTGGGATTTCATGGGGGAGAGAAGCCATGGGTGGGAGGGAGGCTATCAGACTGGAGGTTTGGCATGCTTATGGAGAGTTGGGGAGGAGGGGGTGTAACATGAAATGAGGGGGAAAGGAGAATGGGAAGAAATCCTAACCTAAATAATAATAATAATAATAATAATAACAACAACATAAAATTAATAATTATCCTAACAATATTAATAATAATATTATTAATAATAATAACAATAACAGTAATACTAACTTAATTAATAATAGTAATAATAACTTAATGACAACATAAAAAATAATGATAATAATATTCATAATAATAATATTTTTAATAATATTATTATTAAAACAATACTTTTAATTTAATTTTACCATTATTTATTTTTTATTACTCATTTAATGATTTATTTATTTTGAACATCGGGAAGGTGAAACGGTGACCTAGGCAAAGCCTCACAGGTTCCAAACCTTGTTCTTTCTATAATCCAGATGCTACTAAGCCCAAAACATGAATTTATCATTAAAAACTAAAAAATTCAAAACAAGACCCAAACTGATATATGATAAGAATATCCCAAAACATTAAACATGTCACAACCTGTTCCTGAGAACAACTACTAAGAACCAGACCATAGCCAAATCCAAGGAAAAAATAAAACAATGATGGAACATTAGGTATTTTTGAGGAATTTCAAATCTATATTGGCTCATTAGACTCACCCCTATAAATGTATATGGAATGGTTTTTGATGTAAATTTTTATAACTCCTTATTTTCATTGATAAGATAGGTATTTTTTTGTGATATAAATACTATTCACTTAGGGGTTTCCAAGGATGAGGATACATTTGGTTGGTTTATATGAGTTAGGCTATAACATGGTGTAAATAATTTTTGTTGTTGTTAAGAATGTGTACCCTTTATTATAAAATTTTCCTATATAATTATCACTTATTTTTAAATCTATTTCTTCTATGATGGGTTGTCTTGAAGAAACATGTAGATAATGTTACTGATTTCTATTCTATAATTCAAGGGCTATGTTGGATTCCTATTTTTTTATATAGGTTTCTGAATGTATATTATAAGGATATGTCTTGTCGAATGATTAGTGGGTTTATGAATTTCCCTCTAGTTTTTATTTATAGGGAATAATATCACCATGAATATGTTAGGATCTTTCCTCTATTCATCAGCCTCAAGAATATGAGTTGGCATACCTTAGGTAATATGATGACCCTCACATGGGTTCGGATTAGGAAATCTTGGTAAGGTCATTTTAAAAATATATAGTGTCATTATTTGGGATAAATATTATATTTATTGGTGTATTTGTGTAATTGAGTCTTGGGAGGTAGATCGAGTGCATTCCTAGCCCACATGACATTGAAACCCTTGCTGCTAAGGGATGTCTAATTTTGAGACCAGACTCCCTAGGATGTGTGAGTCATTGGGTTAGAATGAGAATACCAATGTGGGATGGATAGATCCTAGTTTGAGTTAAAGGGATTGGATACAATCCAATGTTTTTTTTCAATAATTATGATATTTGCATGTTTGAGGAATAATACATTAAACCTTGGGTGGTATTGATTAACATGTTTCCACATCGAAATCAATTATTAATGGAATAAAATTATAATATAATCACCATTTTCATGATTAAATTATAAAGGGTCATTATAATAATATATATTAGAGTGGTTTTTTTTGATTTATTGTTATTATTATTGTTTATCTTTCATATGGAAAAGGTTTTCAAGATAGTTGATTTAAAAAAACTATGTTTTAAGAAGAAAATACAATTTTAATTGAAACCTATGTGATTATGTGAGATGGGAAGGAAATGTTTTTGTAATACACTTTAACATGAATTGTATCATTGAACCATTTATTTTAATGTGTATGAGATTATCTAGTTTTGTTAAATTCAACTGAAAATATTTTTAAAAATTTATTTTAAATTTTCTATGAACATTGGTTTTCAAATTAAAAGTGATATTTGAGAAAGGGACTTACTATGTTTGTAACACCTCAAGCCTAGTTACCTAGAGTTGGTGCACTATTTTAATACATTGGCATGATTACAATAAATCATGTCCCGGAGGACCGATATGTTTAGAAGTATTGGAAAATATATTACATACATGAACGTTATATAACATTATAAAAATAAAAACAACAACAAAATTTTCTCCATTGAACAAATTTATATCCCATAGATTATCCTTTTGGGTCATTCATAATATATTTCTTCGCATCCTAGGAAAACGAAATCATATAAAGGGGAAAGCTAATATTCTCAATAAGGATAAAAATATAGCGAAAAAATTCATAAATACGCATTAATATTTAATGAGATGTTTAAAACTAATCAAAAGATTTTTAAACTTATACATAAAAATAATATGGCAAATATAAATAAATAATGCCATATATTTATTCACACGGATACTCTATATGTCAAATAATTACATGTAATATCAATAGCTAATTTCATAATGATAGAATACATAATGCAAGACATCATAACTTCAAAGTCAAGGCCTTGTTCCAAGACACTATTTTGTCTCATGAGACCAAACGGTGTATCAAGGAGCTATAGCGAGCTCCACTTGTCTCTTATTAAGTCCAATTCATTCCTCATATGAACAGGTTTAAACATATCATAAACATTAGTATTAAAACATGCATAACAAATGTCAATACTTTATCTATAATCCATGTATGGAATAAAAATAACACATCCAAAGTCAAACATATCAAAAAACCTACAATACAATATGGATGATTTGTATCCTAAAAAATCATCATTAATCAAGAATAATATCCCATAAAGGATGTTGACATAGTTGAAATTGATCTGTAAAAATCATTGAGGTAAATATCCCTTTTTCATGAAATCATTTCAATTTCATAAAAAGAAAGTCATTTAAAAGATAGTTTGGAATCAAAGTGTCCCATAACACTTTGAAACTATTTAAATGAATTAACATTTTAAAACGTTCATGTCTATATAAATAAATCCTTAAAACAATTTTGAAAACATAGAAATTAATGAGAAAGGATTAGAACTATAAATCCTTAAAATATTTAAAATGTTGTTTTAGTAAAAATACCCTTTAATATAATCCCTTTGAAAACTTTATTATGAAACATGGAAAAGGATAATAAATATGTCCCAGTAGATACTTACATAAAAATATACTTGTATAAGTAAAGAGATTATAGAATTAACCCTTACCTTGCACTTTCCTTTGGTTGGGGGTACGATTAATATCCTGTATAATGACTATAATATGTTATTAAATTATACAAAAACCATATTAATATTTATTATATCATACATGATTCATTAATGACTTTATAAAACCCATTTAATAATGATTTGCATGTTAAATTAATATTTTGGGTGATAATCATTTTCCTTATCTTACATGTTTTAACTTGTTATTATTGATCATATCATTTAGATCATGATTTAAATACTTCAAGAAGATAAACCTTGATTTATATATCATGTATATTTAGAATATAAATATTTAAAATACATAGATATATGAAATTGGAGGCACAATTTATGTTGAAATTTGTCCATACATACGCATAAATGATGTTTCTGTTTTCATAATGTATTGAACAGAAGTAAGTGAATAAGATTTATGTAAGTATTTACACACACACAGATATATATATATATATATCCAGTAGAATTAATATGTCATATATTACATACTTATTAATAATATGTATTTTTATAATCATCATTGAATGGTAAACATAGAAATGAATCTCATCGTGTTGTGGAGACGGTAATCCATACGTATGCACGAGCAAAAATATCAGTATATTGATGGTGAAATAATATTTAATAGGGTGTTATATCATATATACATAATCCTTAACATGATATATTTAATATTTACATCAGTAATACTCATTATTATACCCATCCAAATATTGAAGTGTTTGAATAATAGACTACACCACGACGTGGAGACGGTAAGCCGTACATACGCATGTATGGTGACTTTTTCATTACATGATTGATAGAATAAAAAATATCATTGTACCATAATTATAATAATAGATAAGTATATATAAGTTAATATACTTTTTATTTTAGTTTGGAAACATCAATGAAAGAGGAAGTGTGAGAAGAAAAGAACTTGAAGGATGGTGGTGAAATTATTACCGCTTCTTTGGGTGTTTCCATTTGAGTTGATCAAAATGTCTCCATAAGATGTATTTATAATCAAATTAAGGACTCTAGGTTGGTGGTATAATAGTTTAGAAGGTATTTGGGTATGGTTTGGCTGAGCCAAAAGGCTTTTTGGTGTGAAATTAAGATAATGGGAAGTTCCTTTTTATAAGATAGGTGAGGGTCACATTAGAAAAAGCTTGAAATGTTATTTTATAATAAAATCATTTTCGGTTTATAATGTCTCCAAAAATATTATTTAAAGGCTATGTTGGGGATTGGTTGAAATCCTCTCAATCAATAGGTTTTAGACCGGTTTAGGTTATCAAACTAACCTTATCTTTTAGATTTAACTCTTAGTTAAATAGTTGGACATTTACCATGTCACTTTGTATTTTTATATTATATGGTTAATAGACATACTATAATAAGAAAAGAGAATTAGATGTGGTTAATTATTAATATATATAACCTTATCTGAGTCCATTTTCCAATAATTATATTTTTAGGAATAATATATCAATTAATAATACAATATTTGTTTTAAAAACTCAATAATGTCAATTTTGACACTATTTTGTATTTAATTTTTTGAAAGTCCTAAAAACATTATCACATCAAATAATATTTATTTCACCAACCCTAACAGGTCATATTGACCTAGAAAAATATTGGAATTCATCCTAATTCTCAATATACATTTATTTGGGTATTTATAATATCTATTATTTTAATATTTCATTAATATGGTTATTACAACATCCTCATTGTATCATAAATAAATTAAAAATATTCATGTATAAAAAATATAAATAAAATATTATTATTTAGGAAATAATTTTAGATTCTAATTAATATTTATAGTCTAATTTATCTTATGTATAACATTGTATTAAATATGGATTAGTTATTAAACTTCGAATTTAACACTTTTAAATCTTCATTAAATAAAATAATAAAAAATGTCATAATCTAATCCAAGCAGACCTAAAGGATCATATTTTATTCCTAAGGTTGTTTTTGGTCGAATGATACTTATCCAATTGGATTATGGCATGTGTTAGGTAATTATAATATCATTTTTCCTATTAATTTCAATATTTACTTTTAACTGTGGTAAATAAAAGTTAAAAGTTAGTATTCACCAAAAATTATTTTCATTTTATTGAACCAAATATTACTTAAAAATGTCTATCGTTTCTCTTGGATTTTTGAAATTCAACTCAGAGAAGTAGTAAAATAGTGTTTTATGCAAATCTGCTAACCTGCCTAGAATTTGGGTAAAAGTGGTTAAAATGTTCAATAAAATTTTATACGTCTAATTTTATTATAAAATGACTCAAAGAATTAAATTGAACTTATATGGGTATTATATTTCAATTTTACAAAAAAAATAAAATAAATAATATAATTATTTAAATAAATGTCAGTTTTAAATAATAATGTTGTGTTTTTCACAATTCATCAAAAATTGAATTTTTTCCAAAAAATACAAAAAATCAACCTTAAACTAATTTTAATATTCTAAATTAAAAAATGAAGTATATTTTTACAAATTCAAAACATATATGTTAAATTTATTAGTATAATATTAATTCCTATTGTCAAAACAAAAAAAAGTGAGTTTTTAAAAAGTAAAAACTATCAAAAGATAAACATGTGCTTATGTAAAATTTAAATGTGAAATTACATATAATGACCTACATTGTATTAAATAAAAAAATTCTAATTATACATCAAAACCTTTAAAATTCACAATTTAACACTATAAATTATTTCTATTAAAAATGATCTTTTAAATTTAAACATGTTATTTTTCAGTATTCACCAAAATATGAAAGTTATCAGAAAGGTAGGAAACATTTATCCAAACTAAAGTTTTCCCTATTCTAAATAAGAATTGAATTTCATTAAATAGTGTATATAAAAGAGTCACATATTGGTTTTAAAAATGGTTCTCCATTAAAAGGCTGTAAAATTGCTTTTTTCAAATAATTCTATTATAAAAAAAATTGTTTTTATATTATGTCTAACAAAAACTTGATATGGATGTTAAAATTATATAGATTATTTATGAATCAAAAAGCATTTAATAATTTTCATAACCGCAATTTGAACAGCCAGTTTGGTAAGTTGTGTTGCACCAGAACTCGGTGTTGCGTGTACCACAAGCTATTGAATTACATTAATGAGATAACATAATATGAAATCACGTTGTGTTACCTTCTCCCCTCCTTCAATAAATTGAATCCTCGAAATTTGAAAACTTTCTTTGAAAATAAATGGTTAAAAATATAAAAATACCTTTGTGTAAAACCCACATCAGAAATTGTGTTAATTAAATTCAGTCATTATAAGAGGGAAATGGAATAAAAATGCCACCACCAAATTATGATCCCAATTAAGATAAAATTGGTGGCAATTAGAGACACATAATTAGAGGAAATACATAAATATTTATAGGGAGTGATTGAGGTTATCAATCACAAACATGTGTAAAATTAAGGGCCTCAAACCCATGAATCTTTGACGATTTAAAATATTGTCGGTTCAAAAAAACAAAAGGTATTAGGATAACACATTTTTTGTTTTATGATCTCTTCCATAAAATATAATAATTTATTTATTTATAAAATAAGACGAAAAAATATACTTGACCACTAGTGTTTCATCCTTCAACTAATTCCTATCACAAACTCATCTTTCACTCCAAAAGATAATAGAATTCAAAATATTATATTCATCCTAACAAAATTGGGTTTCAAAAATAATGAATTTATAATTCATTTTATTGAATAATAAAAAAACCACATTATATAAACTAGGACCTCACGTATACCAGTGGTAGGTGATCTACTCTTGTCGGTCTTCAATTGCGGGTTCATGTCTTGCGGCCTTGCCGGATGGGATGAGTTGTCTCATGACCTCTAGGTTTTCCATTTTATGAAAATCCAAAAATAATATCAAGAAATCATTTATCCTTAAAAATAGTATCCAATTTCAAACTTAATCGATTCAACCTGTATAATTATCCAAAATACTTCTGTACAAACTCATAGTCCAAAATCATTAAGGAAGGTAAACAAAATGAAGATACTTTTTCCATGTAATAACATGTGAATACCTTCATCATGTATTATTTTAAAACACTATAACACCATGAATTACCATAAAACCTTATTGATTACATTCATGACCCCTTATTACTTATGGAATACTAGATATACTTCTTCTATCCAATTTTCTTCATTAAAACTCCTACCATGATGGAATATATAAATCATTAATCAGTTTCAAGGTAGTCAAGAATATCCAATATAATTTATCCAAATCAATCATATATTATTCCACAATCAATACCTCAGTATCTTAAGCATATTATGGTTTATCATTATCTCAACCTAATATTTTCACAAAAACATTTACCCTTCTATTGAGTCACTATTCATGGTTCCACACAATCTCAAGTCCTTAATGAAATAGTACTGCAGTGCCGTCTTTATATAATCTATAATTATTATAACCATCGCATCACTCAAACAATACTCAAATGACATAATTCGTTATTATCAACATAAGAGAAATAGTCATTACTCTTCACCTGTGGTAATATCATAACTTGATTATTATCCAACAACATCATTTTTGGTACACTCTGATGATTTGGACATTGATTTATGCAATGTCCCTACTCCTTGCAGATGAAGCATTGTACATTTGAAACTGTTATCTTACCCTTGAAATCACATACTTGTTGTCCTTTTTATACACACATATAAAAAACTCCCATTCCCTTAAAGAATATACCAAGGTGATTATTTCCAAAGATCTCACATATGGGGAAATCCTTCTTTCTCCTCTTCTCTTAATCAATCTTTCTCTCTTCCATTTTATTCTTCTGTTGATTCTGTTCAAATCCATAGGACTCAACAAATTATTTAATTATCTTATTAACACATGATATTGTTTCTTCATATGATGAGAATATATGGGAGAGTATATCCCTGTTAAATGTTGGCTTACTACTATGAAATATATGATCCTTCTTAATCTTTCGATCATGCATATTGTTGGAATTCTCATTCCTTCTAATAGTTGCCATTTCTAAACAATGGAATACACTATGTTAGTTTATGAATCACATAAAATAATTCCACACATTTATAATAATTAATGTAAATTGAAAAGATTATGCACATAATCTATAATAATGACATGTTTTCTTTGAGAAAGTATTTATTTCTGAATCCATCATAATGGATTGTAATGAATATGTAAATTATCCTATGAATATCCCCTCAGAGTGTTGTAACCAAGAGTGCACCAAGGCCCTTTATTGTGTTCCAGGATACCCCGAGTCAAGCCTGAAACTCGTTGTTAGTGTTTTCACTCCTAGGTACATCTGTTCCAGACCCAACTCTACATGATCGTATCCAGACATGGATGTATTGCATGGAAAATACAAAAAATCTGTACATCACCAAATATTCAAGAAAGATAATCTATACTAATCCTTAATGTCTATCTTAGGGTAATGTTTACTAATTAGAGTTTTTTTAAATCTATTTCCATGGTTGTTGATAAACTTCCTCTGATACCAACTATAACTCCCCGACCCCAGTTACCTAGAGTTGGGACATTAATTTAATACATTGACATGATTACAAGGAATCACATCCCGAAGGATCGATATGTTTAGAAATATTGGAAAATATATGACATTCATGAACGTTGCATTACATTATAAAATGAAAAAAACAACAAAATTTCTCCATTGAACACATTTATATCCGTTAGATTATCTCAACAGGTCATTCACAATATAATTCTTCGCATCCTGGGAAAAATAAAACATTTAATGGTGTGAGCTCAGATGCTAACTAAGGATACAAATATAGCAAAAAAAATTATAAATAAGAATAAATATTTTAAAAAATGTATAAAACTAAAACAAAAGCCTCTTGAACTTAAACATCATCATAATATGGGAAGGATAATTCAAATAATTCCACTTACTTATTCACATGGATATTCTACTAGTAAAATAATAACATGTAATATAAATATCTTATTACATAATGATGGAATACATAATTTCAGACTTCATAACCACATAGTCAAGGCCTTTTTCCAAGACTACAAAAAATATTTTATCAAGGCCTTGTTCCAAGACACTAGTTTGTCTAATGAGACCTAGTAATGCATTGGGAAGCTATAGAGGGCTCCACCTGTTATTTTCTAAGTCCAATACATTTATCATATAAAAATGTTTAAACATAACATAAACATTCGTATTAAAACTTGCATACAAAATGACAATACATAATCGATAATCCATGAATGGAATAGAAACAACACATCCACAGTCAAACATATCAGAAATCCTTAAATTCAATATGTATGATTTGTATCATAATAAATCAAACTCGATCAAGAATAATATCCCATAAATGATGTTGACATACATGATATTGATCAGTAAAAATCTTTAAGATAAATATCCCTTTTTAATGAAATCATTTTAAAGTCATATAAAGAAATTAATTAAAAAGATAGTTTTGAATCAAAGTGTCCCATAGCACTTTGAAATTTATGAAAATAATTAACATTTAAAAACTTTCTTGTCCATATAAATAAATCCTTGAAACCATTTTTAAAACATGGACATTAATGAGAAATGTTTAGAAGAATAAATCTTTAAAACATATAAAATGTTGTTTTAGTAAAAAGTCCCATAAAAAATCCCTTTGAAATATCATTTATAAAGAATGTAAATGGATTATAAATATTTCCCAGTATATACTTAAGTAAAAACAACCACGGATAAGTAAATATATTGTAGAATTTACCCTTACCTTGCACTTTCCTTTGGTCGAGGGTATGATTATCATCTTGTATAAATACCATAGTACGATATTAAATTATACCTGTAGCATATTCATATTTATTATATTATACATGATTCATTAATTACTTTATACTACCCATTTAATAATTATTTCCATGTTAAATTAATATTTATGGTATTAATCGCTTTCTTTATCGTACCTTTTTTAACTTGTTATTTTTATCGTATCATTTAGTTCATGATTTAAATAGTTCCAGAATATAAAAACTTATTTATATATCATATATAATTAGAATATTCAAATTTATAATATATAGATATTTGAAATTGGAGGCACCATTCATGGATATGGTATGTCGTATGTACGCATAAACGTTGTTTCCATTTTCATATCGTATTGAACAGAAGTAAGTTGATAAGATAAATGTAAATATATACCTACATACTTACTAACACACAAACACACACAAACAAACACACACAGATAAATATAAATATATATATATATATCACTACCATTATTATGTCATGTATTACATACTTATTAATAATATATTTTTTTTATAATCATCATTGAATGGTGAATGTGGAAATGAATCTCATCACGTCATGGAGACAAAAATCCATACGTATGTACAAGTGACGATATCATTATATTGATGGTGAAATCATAGGTAATTGGATGTTATATAATATTTAAATAATAATTTACATGGTATATTTATTATTTAAATCAGTTTTACTAATTATTATACCCATCCAAATAACGAAGTGTTTGAAGAACAAACTACACCACGACGTGGAGATGGTATGCCGTACGTACTCACATATGGTGATATTTTCATTATAGGATGGGTTGAATAAAAAATATAGTGATAAAATATTTATAACAACATAAAAATATGTATAAGGTACTGGAGGTATTAGTTTTTTATTGAAGGAACATAGGAAGAGGAAGTGGAAGAAAAAAAAACTTGAAAGAGTGTGGTGAAACTATTACCTCTTCCATGGGTGATTCCTTTTGAGTTGATCAAAATTTATCCTTATGTTGGATTTCTGATCAAAGTAAAACCACTAGGGTGAATAGAGGAGAGTTGGTATGGTATTTGGGTAGGGGTTAACAATGCCAAAAAGGCTTTGGAGGTGTGAAATTAAGAGAAAGGGAAGTGCCCTTTTATAAGAGAGGTGAGAGTCACTTTAAGAAAAGCATGACATAATATTTTATAATAAAAAACATTTAAGTTTTTAATAGCTCCAAAATGAATTATTTAGAGGAAAATGTAATTATGTGTCTAAAACCTCTCAACCAATATGTTTTATACAGGTTTAGGTTATTATAATAACCTTATCTTTTCGATTGAACTCTTAGTTAAATAGTTTGACATTACCCCGTCTCTTTGTATTTTTATATTATATGTTTAATAACCATACTATAACAATTCGAGAGAACCCCATTTGGTTCATTATTAATATATATAACCGTATGTATGTCCTTTTTCTTAACATTATATTTTTCGGAATAATATATCAATTAATAATACAGAATTTGTTTTAAAAATGCAATTATGTCAAATTTGACACTATTTAGTATTTGATTTTTTAGAAAGTCATAAAAAATTTATCCCTTTGATGAAAATTTATTTAACCGACCCAAATATGTCATATTAACCTAGACAAGTATTTTAATTCATCATAAGTCTCAATTTACATTTATTTAGATATTTATAATATCAATTATTTTAATATTTCATTAAAAATGTAATTACTACTTTATCATTGTGTCAAAAATAAATTAAATTATATAATTTATAAAAATTATAAATAAAATAAAATTATTTATGATGACTTTATTGATTTCTAATGAATATTTACAGACGAATTTCTCTTATGTATAACCGTATATTAAAAATTGTTTTGTTATTAAACTTTGAATTTAACATTTTTTAACTCTTCCATGAATAAAATAATAATTAATGTACTAATCTAATCCATGTTGACCTAAAGGATCATATGTTATTAATAATGCTATTTTTATTATAGTTACACTTATTCAATAGAATTAGGACATGTGTTTGTGTAATTATAATATCATTTTTACCTTTATTTACCTGATTTACTTAATTGTGGTAAATAAAAGTCAAAAGTTACTATTCATAAAAAATTATTTTCACCTTATTGATCCAAATTTTACATACTGATGTCAAATGTTTCTTAGGGATGTTTTAAATTCAACTCACAGAAGCTGTGAAATTATGTTTTATGTAAATTTGCTACCGTGCCTAGAAGTTGGGTAAAAGAGGTTAAAAAGTTAAATAAAATTATATACATCCAATTTAATTATAAAATTACTCCATTTAATTACATTGAAATTTTATAGGTCTTATATATCTATTTTTTTTAAAAATAAATTTAAATAAAATAATAATAATTAAAATAAAAAGCCAGTTTTAAATAAAAACGCAATGTCTTTCACTATTCATCAAAAATTGAATGTTTTCAGAAAAAATCCCAAAATTCACCCTAAGATAATTTTGAAATTAATAAGTAAAAAATGGAATCTATTTTTCCAAATTCAAAACATATATTATTCATTTATTAATTTAAAATTAATTCCTGTTGTTAAAACCAAAAGGTGGGTTTTTTAAAAGAAAAAACTATCAAAAGATTAATATGTCTTTTTGTCAAATTTAAATGTGAAATTACTTATAATGACCTAAATTGTATTTAACGAAAAAAATAATATAATTATACTTAAAAACCATTCAAATTCATAATTTTACAATGTAAATTATTTAGATTTAAAAAGTTTTTTTCAATTAAAACATATTATTTTTCACTATTCGTCAAATTGTGAATGTTATCTGAAAAGTACCAAAAATTTATCCAAACTAAATTTTCATGTCCCAATTATAAATAATAATTCAATTTCATTATATTTAATAAATAAAACTATAAAATATTTGTTTTAAAAAGGGTCCTCCATTAAAAGGAGTTACATTGCATTTTATTTGAAAAATATATCTTTTATCTAAAAAATGAATTTTTTCTTATATTATGTCTAAGAAATATATAATTTGGATGTTCAAATTATATAGAGTATATAAGATTCCAAATCAAGTTAATACAATTCATAACCGCTTTCTGAACTTCTAATTTGGTAAGTTGTGGTTCGCTTGAACTCGTTGCTGCGTGTAGAAAACACTATTGAATTACTTTAATGAGATAACATGATATGAAATCATGGGGTGTTAAAAAGTTGGTTATCTTATATTTTAATCTTATTAAAGACCCTAGGATTGGAATGGGTGTTTTTGGAAACTAAATGATTGTAATGTGTTTTTAAAATAATTGATTTCTACCTGTGTGAATCGTGTTTCTTGTATTTTGATGTGATTGGGATGTTAGGGAACAGGATGGTTAAAATGTGTGATTGTATTGTGTGACATTCTTTAAAGAATATACTATGTGAATTTAGGGGTTTTAGACCTTATTTCATTGGTTGTTAATGAAAAATTATTGCTTTGTATAATGGATTCACTTGTTTTTGAGTGACTATTCGAGAGTGACCATGGGTGTTGGCTCCAATACTCTTTGAGTAGGACAAGGTTGTTTGGATAAAAACACTTATTATTTTCCCTTAAGATGGATATATGATTTTAATAATAATTAGAAAGATATGAGTTGAGGGGTTCATGGATTTTTCCCATTGATGTTCATTTTTTTCATTTCATGATTTGGACTGTTGGACATAGTATCACCTAGAAAAGAATATTCCATTGGTATGTACCTCATTTTCCTAAATTGTCCATTGGTATTGAAATATTATTGGGTGGGGGGGTCTTGATAAACCTAATTGTGGAATGGGTATCAACACTTCAGTGTTTTTGGATCAAAGAGTGTGACCAAGAATCATCTCAGTTCGAGGATTGATGTTTACTATTTAGAGATCAGGTATGAGTGTGGTGGTCACATTATATCATCACATTTAGTGATACAAATGACATGGATCATGTAGATCAGATGTTGGTACTAAAGTTTCTTATAAATAAACTCTTTTGGCAGGGTGTATTTTAGCATTCAAGGGTATACAACCCACATACTGAGAAAGATGAGAGTGTTTTGAAACATGTTGGTGGACTTATGAGATGGAATTAGGTTGATGGTGAGTGGATAAACTTTTTTTGACTTAAAATGTTATATTTAATGGATTATTAATCTCTGTGATAGGTGTAGAATAATTTTGGTCTCATCCGAGAATGACTCAGATCAAATATGTGTCTATGATCATTAATGAAGGAGTGTATTTGGTTTGGTTAATTAAGGGAAAAAATTGAATAACACAGATAGTCTTTTTTAGACATTTATTTTAGTGTGTGGATAACTAAATGAATCCATTAGATATTAAGGTAACATGATTTGGAGGCATGGTGATACATTGATGTGTTTCCAAGTTATGCAAAGCGTCTTGGGTGAGGTTATCTGAAGGGGGACTAATAGGTTCTATTGGCGGAAATTAGATGTGATGAGGTGGAAAATATGTTAGGAAAATAATTTAAGATATGTAAATAGAGATTCAAGGATTAGATTAGTATTTTGGAGAAAGTTTGGTGTGTTCAGGAATAGTCTTTTGAGTTTCACAACAGAAGTCTGTTGGGAATTCAGAGATACAAATGGCCTATTAGTGATGACTTAATAATTGTGGTATGTTGGGGTTTATTTTCAAAGAATACAATGGATTATTATGGACTAAAATGTTATAGAGGAGAGATTTTTAAAACCCATGTCATTAAGGATGGTGAAATTTAGGGAAAGTGATAATTTTCATTACATAAAGGAGGATGTTCAATGAATTAGGAATCAGATTGTAAATCAGGGTGTTGGAACACATATTGGATATGTTTCTGGATAAGAATCAAGGCCTTTATAGTGGATTGGGTTCTTGTGGAAATGTTAGGGATTGCTCAGGATGACCAATGAAATAAAAAACTACTACTACATGCAGTCATTCCATCTCTAGTTGGGTCATAGTGTGACATTATCATGGTTGAGGCAAGGATTCTATGTTTATGCGACAACATAGTTACATGTGTGATTATTAGGTTCATGTGTTCTTTTTCAAAATATTATAATATTGAAACCAATGGAAATTATTCTTCATAGACACATGAGAAGAGATGAGGCCTAAACTCTCACATCCCTTCACACTCATGATACCCCTTTTATTTGGATCATTCAATAATGACCCATTATGTAGATTAAAGGTGTCATTCCTTCTTTTATTACCCTTGTTACATTTCATCATGTCCCATTGATTTTATGTTTTTTTAATGATTAGGGGAGACAATTTAACCACAGAATTATGAAATAATCACATATAAGTCAAAATTTGTGTGTTTAGTTTAGAGGAGGTCCCAAAAGTAGATGATCATGAATTTGATTACCATTTTTGGGACGGATTCATTAAAGATTTAATTCTTTTTTTTGGTAATTTGAGGTGAAATTTTTAATCATTTCAGATTTCTAATATATAAATTTTTTGTGTATTAGGACTAGTTGTGTTTTAGGAGTAGATCACACCTTGTTACTCATGGTATTAGTGTAATGATATCCCCCAGTGAGTTTGAAACAAGTTATACCAGATTAGGATTTTAGATATAAATATTCAATTTATTAATTTATTTGTACTTATTAATGATATATTATGTTATGTACTTGGTGGATGTCAGTATAAGATTTTGATAGATTTTGGATTGTTTATTGTGGTCGGCATCATTTTAATTCCTGATTTACATGGTTATTTAGTGACATTGTAATTTTTTCCATAACCAATATTATATATTTTTATATTTCATGATTTTTGTGATCTCTCCAATGATCGGTATGGGATCATTTGTAATTAATAACAAATATGGACTACATATATTTATAAATGATTCAATGGGGGAAATGTTTTTGAATAAATGTCTACGTAACCATATATGATATTGGTTGGAAGAATGATTTTTCTTTTCAATGAGAAAGTATGTTTCATTTTTTAAATGTTCCTTTAAAATGTTGAAAAAATATAACTTCAATTTTATGTTATGGTTTTATAAATAGTTCTAGAAATTGTACTTAAATATTTTTTGTTTATCCTATGGAATAATTTTATTGGGAATTTGAACAATGGTCCTATGGTGAGTAAAACAACAATTGATTCCTATTCTAATATATATTGTGTTGTTGCATGTTTTTCCAGGATTTTATGTTATGAATGATGATTATGTAATTTCGTATCAAAATATTGGATAGGTTATGTTTATGTACTATACCCCTCAGAGTGTGTAGATGGGTTTCAATGACCCTAAGGAATGTTGGGTACATTATTACCAGAATTATGGGTTATGGTGGAGATATAGAAATTTAATTTTGGGACCCTTGTAGAGTGTTCATGTTATAATGTGACCTAGGGGAAATTTTATGGGAACCGTGAAATCATGATAATTTTAGAGATATTTTGTGCATGGTATGGGACATGATGATTACATGTGTCTCCTTTAATATTGAATCATTTTTGGGAGCTAGATATATATATATTTTCCATGATAGGTTATGAAGTTGATCAAAAGACAATGATTATTTGAGATGGGTTTGGGCGGATTGTGAACCTGTTTGGTATGTTTGTGTTGTCTTTGAGGTTCATGGGTTTAAAACGTAAGGTTCAGGCTACAAGACGTTCCTGGAAGAGAGTGCACCCTATGAGTGTGTCTATATATATAATGTATGTGAGTTTCTTGGGAAGTATTTTCTATATGTAATTCATAACTATTTATAGGGTTAGATGTTCCCTCTAATATATGTGTTTTATTTTAATATATATTTAATTGTTTAATGAGGGTTTACGAATCTCATGTGGGATATAATCCATTGGTAAGGGAGGAAAAATATCTGATGCCAAGTAGAGAATGTAAACCCCAAGTGAATGGTATTTATAAGGGTTCTAATGCGGGGAAAGTTCCATCCTAGGTAGATATATCCATGTTTCAAGATGGGAAGTCCGCTCGGTGGGATGATGGTTCTGGGTGAGCTGTAACTACAGTTATATGATGGTTCTAGGATAAATGATTCACAAGTTGGTTATATTATGTTCAATTGATGGTAATAGTTTCACTAGGTATTCAGTTTATTTTTAAAAAATCAACATGAGTGGAATTTGGTATAATGTTTAGCTACTAGTTCTGGTGTAATACATGGTCCCCTTGGGATGTTATTGTGACATGCTCAAAGAGACTATGACACTTCCTAATGTAGGATTGTTTTTGATTTAATATTCTTTATTTGACACTAGATAACCCAATATATATATATATAAATTTCTTGTGTCTTAATTTTAAAATTCCGGGTGGGTATGTTCCACGATAATGAATAAACCTAGTATATGTATTTCATGCACATCTACTTGATTATAGAAACAAAATATATTTTCTTGGAACTGTGGATTCCAATTGGGTCATTGGACTCACCCCTGCAATAGGACATGGAATAGATATTAAAATACATGTGTTTACAAACTATTTTATTTCATTGAACAAGCATTTCATAGAGAAAGGATCACAGTTCAGTTAAACTACTATAGACGTCAAGGATCCAACCGATTCATTTATGTGAGTTGGAAAAAAGGTTGATGTAATTTATTTTTTGTTATTAATTATTATGTGTATTGGAAAATATTCTATTTATTTATATGATGCCTACTTTTTTACCTTTTTATGCTACTCTATTATGTTTCGATACATCATGTGGATAGTTTTACTAATTTCTACCATAGACCAAGGTCCCATTGTTGGATCCCTTTTTCTCTAGTATATGGGGATGTCCATTATATGGATGGGTGATGTTGAATATTCAGTATATTTCGGAATGAACTGTGGGATTTATTTTAGAGGGAATAATATCCCTAATATTGTTATAAGATATATCCACAAGGTTATAGCCTTTATAATATGAGGAGGTATGTGTGAGGTCATGTGATGAACCCCACTTGAGTTTCATTTGTGTGATCCATGACAAGGATTTACACGTACACTATATGGAAATTTGTGACATGGGTACTGGATAATCATTACTATTTTTTTCATATGTTGATATTAGTTGTTTAAGTAATGTTTGTCTCTCAATATAGGATTACTGTAATATTACATTAATTTTGGGAGAGGGTATGCACAATTAATAAATAATATAAATATTGTTCCGTTAATGTTCTACATTATCTAATAAATTTTTTCCTATCAATATTGTGGGTAACTTGTTATACTCTATTATCTAATATACTTTAGTTTGTGTGAAATATTTTGGCATGATTGAATTAATTAAATAGTGAAAAAGAATTTACTTAGTTAACCACACTGGACTATGTCTGAGGATCATGAAATGATAATGTTTCATGTTACAAAATCCACTATATTCACTAAAAATGATGGGTTTGGGAATGGTCAATGCTTTACTATGATTAATACATTACAATGATTAGTTTCAAATCATTATTTCTCAAGTATCTCTACCTTACAGTGTTCAGGGTTGATTCACTATCATCAAGGATCACTACTGACACACTAAATCTTTTTCAACATCCTTTGCTAACTACTTTGGTTTGATCAACACATAGTTTATATATATTTTGATACCTTCATCAAAATAAGTGATTGAATATTTAAAAAAGGATAGTTATGTTATTATATTCCCCTTTTCACTCTTTTACAATCTATAAATACTCCATTGATGTACCAGCTATTATTTTCAGAACTATTCTGGAATGACCTTCAAATTTATACTGGAATAACCAAAAATACATTTTTATTCTTGGAATGACATTCATTGGGTTGAAAACAATTTATAACACCCCACCAGAAACACAATCTTAAACTTTTCTTCTAGGAAACTAAATATAACATTGTATATATATCTCAACATCTACATCAAGTAAATCTCCATTATGAATGTATGAAGACCATGTATCTAATCACATTGAAACATATCAATACCATTATAGTATAATAAAATCACTCGTAACTCCTCCAAAAATCTTCTTTGATCAACTTTATTAGTATATCACAAAATAAATGCTTCATGGAATTCTATCTCCTCATGCATCATAAATAACTCTACAATTAATCCTCTAGAATCAATACTGAAAATATCCTTAGATATTATCTTGGATCATGATATAAAACCAATAAACATCATGTATTAAATATTAAACATCCATCTCATACACCACCTAATTGACTTCTCAAAAAATTTTGTGTATCATGGGGTTATACGACATGCATCATGGACTAGTGATAAGTTCTTGGATGGTTTCCTCCAAAACACCAAACACCACATGAGAGGTCTCCATTCATCTCCCATTTTCCATTTACATTCCACATACAGACTATAGCCTACTAAAAACACCAGCACAACCATTTTGGTATTCCCCATTTTACATAGAGATTTACTCAAACCTGTACTCTTATCAATATGACATGCTTCATCACTTTTCATCCTCCTTTGAACTATAGGTATTCAATGATGAACTTACGCTCAACAAAAAATTATTCATTATGGAATGATTCTAAATGTTTTGGTCATTTTCATACAACATTCTATGTACAGAAAACATGTCCTTCTCAATGTAGGTTGTTTTAGCATACAGGTTCACCAGTCAACTTTGACTAATTCACCACAGATGTGCTTTTATGCTTTTGTATGTTTCTCAAAGGTACATTGGAATTCTCTATTGAGGACCATGATAGAATTTTCCATTTATAGTTTCCCATTTTATGACCTTTCACAACAATACATCGTAAACCATGGTTATGACCACTCTCCACCTTCTCCACTAATCTTTGTACCACCATCACCACCATAGCTTCCTCTATATGTGTTGTTCCTTTTTCTCATCAACATGACCTCCACCGTGGTCATGGACTTCCTAGGTTCTCTTTTACAAAAAGAACTATATCCACCTATAACCTACTCATTGTTTGTATTTCCATGAATACATTCCTTATGATATGGAAATGTTCTTTATGGTTGTCCATATGTGCATGTTTCACTTTTGTGTAATACATATTATAGAGCTTAAATTTTTTGTTTCCAATATAATTAATTCCTTTAAAGAATACCTATTTTTCAAAAATTCAAACATGAATATAAATTATATTAATGTCTAAAACTCAAATTGGTCATCACTATTGGGATCAACCTAACTCCCAAGCATCATTTCATCACATTGGTCATCTTCATCAAACATTGTAAAAAATGCTAATATCATCAAATTCAACATGATTCATTGATATTACAATACACAGATTTTCTTAATGAAAATAAATCCAACATTATACTTTGGGATTTTAACAATGTTGGACTTTTTATTTTTTGGTAGTACACATTATTTTTTAATCCCAAAATATATTTCTTACCTTATTGGAAAGGAAATACAAATGGAACAAACTCTTACATGAAATGTGCTATTTTACTTTAAAACTCAAACCCCCCTTTGAATGGGATCATTTCAATTTATTTTTTGAAATTTCTCTTCCCTGATGTGTGTGAGTAAATTAAAATAATGTTCATCCAACCTTTTCCTTCAATATTACAAAATAGATTTCATATGGGACAAAACCTCTCCATAAATAAAGAGAGGACATCCTTATCTTAGAAATTTTCCCTTAAGAAAATAATTATTTCTTTTGTAGTTTGTCAATATATTCACATAGTAAATTTAAAAATTTTTATTTGATAATTCAATAAATCCAATAAGACTAACGAGATGGATCTCAATGTAAGAAATTAGATATTTTATAAATAGTAACAATTCAATCCCAGACATTAATGGATACGAATGAATAGATCACATAATCATTTTATCTTTCACTTATAAAAAAATTATATGATCTATATTATTTCGCACCAAATGATTATTATATATCATTAAAACAATTGGTTTTTTTGATGAAAATACATGATTGAATAATTTATAGTAGTTGTAATAAACATAACACTAATTTTTGTAAGAGATTTTCAATTTATAAAATTGATAAAACTATTTTTCCATGTATTTATATTCTCTAAAACCTTCAATAATCATCAAATAAGGATTAATATCCTTTAATGATCATCACAACTCCCACTGAGTCTTCAAATCAATACACCAATTTTTTTCTAAATTTGGGGATACAACTTATGGGAAAAAATAAAGAAACCCAATTGGTTTTTTATATATTTAAAAACATCATATGATACAAAATAACAAAACACTTTATTAGATAGAATATAGATATCTAAAATTATATATATATGAATTTAAAATTATTGGTCCCTCATATTTACTATTTGATTCTTTATAAGTTTCCAATACCTACTTTAAAATATTGATATCTCATATATTTTGAAAGCTCTAATTAATTATATTTTTTAGAATGGTTTCCCCATAGATCATATCTCCCACTTAATTCTACAGCACAATATGAATAGTTATAAATAAATATATAAAATAAGGATAGGGATACCTCAATGTTCATCATATTAAGGAATATGGAAGATCAAGATGGATATAAACATCAACTTCCATCTTTCTACTTTCCTTTTATTAATTTTATGAAATAAATTCAATCATCACATAATTTTATTCATCATCACATGTATGTAGAAAACTTGACCTCTCACCAATGGACTTCCCTTGTATGCTAATACTTTTACACTTCTCTTTATGGATGTGAGAATTTTCATCTTTACTTGTCTTGGAAATTTCCTCAATACTAGAATTTATCACAAAAGAAGAATCACATTATTATGTTGAAAAAGAGAGGATATCAACTCTCACATTATTAACCCTTACGTATTTTTTTCCATTTAGTGTATTGTATGAATCCACTTTTGAAAACATTTCCATCATGGACAAGAGTAGTATCTTAGAATAATTCTTAATTAGTGTAACCCAGTTCATATTCTCCTCCACCTTCTTCATATATATAACACACTATGTCTTTTGATACTATATTTTTGTTCACTTCTTCCATGAGAGTTGTTGAGAGTATCCAAATTTTGGTTCTTGATTCTCACATTTTTGAAGCTCAATTTCATATTTCAACACATTTAAACAATTTCTATCTTAATACTATTTATTTTAGAATAATTATTCTCCCTATTGGTAATTTGAGTGGAGTGTATCTATATGGAATATTTACCCATCAATTAATTCCCCAAATTATAATACCTCTCATTGTGTCTATGGTTAATAAAAATAATTCATTTACTATAATATAAATACCTCATTTTATATCTCCTTGATTGAAATGCAGGCATAGCTAGATATTTTATCTGATATTTGGAATTGTTATTTTCAATATATACAAACACGATGTACCAAATTCATCAACAATATAATCACATGATGGATTCCTTATTTTATGGAACCACACTTCTAGATTATTCATGGAATAACTCTTTCCTTATTAATTTCATTTTTATATTTTCATTTCCATTGAGGATAGATTTGGATGGATATTTATTTTCTAAATTGAGGTGTTCATACACCACTATGGTTTCTTTTTTTTATAATTCTTCTTTAAATTAAAAAAAAATATAATACAAAAATTAATCAAGATCCATTATATTTTACCTTCTTTATTCATGTTGATCATTAAGTGAAATGATTCTTGACATTAATTCTTTGTCATAATCAATTTGTTTCAAAATACCTTCGGAAATATATTAAATAATGTCACTTTTCAAGTTCAACTTTTCCCCCATTTCATTCATGATGAAATTAAATACCACTTACTTTCTTCCCAAAATTTTTTGTTTGTAAAAAATATTTATTCATTTAATAGTACACTTAATGCATTATTCTCCACCGGAATTATTTTCTATATTCCTTGGATTATAAACTTGATGTTGTGCCTATTCACTACTTGAATCACATATTCTTTCAACTATATTATTGAGTTTGAAATTTCAAATCTTTTATCCACACACGGTTTATAATCATAAATAAAATTATGCTTCAATTTTACCTTGGATGAAGAATACAACTTCTAGAATTAATTCATACTATTATTATAATTTTTAATATTTAAATAATGAAATACACACTTGTATTATCTCCACTTCCTAAAAAATTTCTTCTAATTGAATCCACATTTATATAGATAACCTACAAAGATTTACCTTTTTTTATAGGTTTTAGTCAAGTTCCTCCTTTAATCCCTCTATGACTGAAGCATCAATCACAATTATAATTGGATCATTTTTAATATAAACTCTATGTTAACGTAATAGAACAATTATAAATTCAAAAAACTACTCAAGGAACTCCAAATGAATCTTTCATGAAACTAATGATCTTTTATTTCAATTATATTAAATGATTTCGATTAATCACTCGATTATTATTCATGAATTCCATGTTTAATTAACAAATTTCGATCATGTTAGGGAAATAAAAAACAAAAGGAGTATTATTATACCTATGATATCAATTATTAGTCCCTCAAAAGGGCCTTAATGTACGATTATCTTTAATGGGGGTAGAAATATTGTATGAAAAGTTCATATATAATTCAAATCCGTGTTCCTTTAGTGTTTCAATTTTCATAAAATATATTAAACTCTCAACCATGAGTGTAAAATGTTATAATCTTTTACAAAATATAGTTTAGGTTTACTGATCTTTTTTTTGTACATGAATAAAGTAAACAGGGACACAAGAATTAACCTAGTTCACCCTCACTAGGATATGCCCACGAAGAATGCCTAAACAATGTGGTGCACCCCATAATCCACTATCATAATTAATAGATAATGTGGTTCTAGATAGTTCACTCTTTTACTAGGATAACAACCTTAAAAAGAATAGGGTTAAAAATAACTCCCCAACCTTAAACATTACTTAAGCTTGTGTTATTTCATGAATACAAGTTGAGGATGTTTTTAGGTTTAGAGTTTTAGACAATTAGATCATAAAAAATGCATTACATCCCACATTTAAACAAAGTGGTTACAATAAAAGATAATATGCATTTTTTGCCATCAAAAATAAAATATTTAAAATAAAAACTATATTATTTCTTGACACTTCTTTGACATTATCATCATATCATGTACCTTTCCCTTGACCTGTGAAAAACATTTCAAAAACATGGGATGAGCATAAAAAGCTTTTTAAGGGATATAAAAATATTGAAAGGAAATATGAGTACATGTATATATAAGAATCAATGAAAACATAATTTACTCATAAAACATAATCACTTTATCATAACTCATCAAATCATGAATAAATCATAGAAATCATAAGACATAAAGGTAACTTGAGGCATTCATAACATTCTTACATAGGGATTAATCCTCTTGGTTACGTTTGAAATACCCATCATAGTATATTTCCTAAATCTCTTCGGAGAAACCATAATGTTTAACTCCTTCGCATTACCCAACGCATTTCAGTGCTATATCGGGCTCACCTGCCCTTAGTTTATCACAGAACCACTCGTCTTCATAATAATGCAGAAGAACCATAACATAATCATATCACATAAAACATGCATAAAGGAAACATAACATTTCCACTTTTCAATCACATGATATCAATACAACACATTGATATAAAAACATTATAAAATCAATTTTCAATACCAAAACTAAAGAAAAGTAAAACATGGTATTTATTTTTCCTTAAAAAAGGTATGGCTAGAAGAGGAAGCCGAAACTCAAATAATGGTCACGGCGGCGGAGAAGTCGTTGTCGCCGCATACGTACGACAAAAACATTCCCTTTTGTCGTTTAGTAAAATGATTCATATAAAAAAATTTATCCTTTTGGATAACAGTAAAAGTCAAAGGGGTTTATACACCGTATAAAAGAAGGTTATTTATAAAACAAAATACGCATCAATGAAAGGAGATTGAGACGAAGTCCCATACCTCGGGTCTGACTTGACTCAATCGTTCTTTAACCTCCTTAATGATAAACTTGAGTTAACTTATACTTTCTTAAGAACCTTTTTCATGTTCATTTTCCTTTTATATCACTTATTACCATGTCATGAACACTTTCTAATTATTTATGTTAATAACCATCATTTTAACAATCATTCGTACTTGAGTCAAAAATAAACTCAATTATAATTAAAGGTTGTTCATGTATCCATTATATATAGAGTTATACTCATGATTTAGATATATATATCATATATATCCATTATATACATATATTTATAATATTAAATAACGTTTAGAGGTAAGAAATGAAATGCACCGTTCATGGAGACGGTAAGCCGTACGTATGCCTGAATGATACTTTCATTTCAATTTTGTATTTTATGAAATGGAATCATAATGATATAAAGGTATATTATAATTCTAGTATAATATCATATATAATACCATTAATTACATCCTTTATACGTCCCACATATGGTATTAACGAATCAAATCACTTTTAGGGGGTGGTAGTCCGCATTTCCTAAAATGATGATATCGCATTTACCCAAAATGGAAACCATAAAGGTGTGCCATGAATGAAAAATACAGAAGCTTAAGTAAAACATAAACATATTACATACCATATATAAATATTGTGACATCTTAATGTCCACCTTTGAAGGTGTTAAAATAATATTGAACAATCATCGTTTCGTGAGGCAGAAATTCACCATCCACGGAAACAGAATGTTCGTTAACCATTAGATGTAGGTGTGTGTAAGTGTATCTCTAATCCATCTTATAAACATATCCTAGTATATTGGAGATAATTTTGTTGTTACAAAATAATGGAATAGAAATATTTTAGAGGGTTGGAGATGCAAAATAAAACATAAGAACACAAGAGAAAACACTACCATTAAAACGGGCAACTCTTTTTGATTTGAGCTCAAAGGCTTCCTTGGGAAAACTTCTGCCCAAAGTGAGGCTTCAATGAGTAAGAGAGGTATGTGGAGAGACAAAATGGATAGGGTTTGGCCGATCCAAAGGCTTGAGAGGTGTGGGGAAGGTGGTCGAGGTGGGGGCTTTTTATAAGAGTAGAGGAGGGGCACTCTTGAAATGTTATAAAAGGATACTTTATTATAAATTTTTTATCGGATTTAAAAGGTCCCAAAATAGTATATTTCGAGGATAAGGTGTTAATAGTTATAAATAAACCCATCCAATAGGTTTCTGACATGTGTAGGTCTTATATTTTACATTCTATTTTCATTTTTTGAATCGTTAAATAATGAGGTAATCCCTCCATCATCATGGTGTCATAAATAATTTAATTTATTTAATATCTAAAAATTATATAAAAAATACTATGGTGTGGGAAATAATTTTATCTTTCTAATGAATATTTATAGTCAACAATATTACTTGTATAACCCTATTTAAAAATTGTTTTAGTTAAACAACTCATGTTTGTGTCATTTTTACTTTTACTTTAAATAAAAGGAATTAAAATCTTTATCTTACCGATGTGGCTTCATGGGGTCCCAAATATCGACCCATGGGCTGTCGCGGTCTGCCATGACACATCAAATAAGGGTAGGACATGTTTCTAGGTCATTTAATATTATTAAAACATTATTTTTAACTTAAACTACACTAATTACCTCTAATTGCGATTAAAAACTTAAAAGTTACTATTCAACAAAAAATTATTTTAATCCCATTGAACCACATTTTAAATCCTAATGACAACCATGTAGGTAGGATTTTTGAAAATCAAATCACAGAGGTGGTAAAATGTCATTTAAACGAAAAATCAGTTTTTAAGTACCACTTAGTGGTTTCACTATTCATCAAAAATTGAAGTTTTTCAGAAAAAATACCACAAATTCACCCTAAGCTATATTTGATATTCCAAATTCAAAAATGATGTCTATTTTAAAAAATTATAAACATATAAGTTTCATTAATTAATTTAATAATTAATTCCCTCTGTCAAAACAAATAGCGTGTTTTTATGAAACAAAATGTATCAAAAGATTGACACTAGTTTATGTTCGATTTCAAAGTGAAATTAATTCCAATGACCACTATTGGATTAAATGGTAAAAATATTTTCTAATTTCACTTTAAAACCAAATCAAAATATAATCTAATCACATAACTAAATTAGATTAAAAATAGGTTTTGAATTAAAATACAACATTTTTCACTATTCATTAAAAAAATGAACATTATCGGAAAAATACCAAAAATTTACCCCAATTAAATTTCAATGTCCCAATCATAAATAATAAGTTTATTTATACAAATAGAGCTTATAAAATTGTCAAAAGTTTTATTTAAAAATATTTTTCCATCAAAAGTCTGTAAAACAATCTTTTAAAAATATTAGTCTATTCCATGATTAAGATTGGATTTATTCTAATTTTAAGCCTCTAAAACACTATCTAATTAATTAATAGACATAGATAAAAATATATATTATTAATTAATTACTTGGGATGCTACATCCTTACCCCCTTTATAAAATTCTGTCCCCACAATTTATTTACTAATCAAAATAAGTGGGGGTATTTATCCCTCATAGAATTTTCAGATTCCCATGTTGCCTCTTCAACCATATGGTTTTTCTACAAAACCATTACCTGGTAAATTACCTTATTCCGGAACACTTTCTCTCTATGGTTATGAATCTGTACTGGTTGTTCTTCATATGATATATTCTCTTTCAGCTGAACTACCTCTGGACTCAAAACATGAGATGGATCTGGCATATACTTTCTCAACATCGAAACATGAAAAACATTGTGTACCTAAGATAAACTCGGAGGTAAAGCCACTCGGTACGAAACTGACCCAACTCTATCCAGAATATCATATGGTTCAATAAACCTTGTACTCAGCTTTCCTTTCTTACCAAATCGAATCACACTTTTCCACGGTGAAACTATGAGAAAAACATGATCACCAACCTCGAAAGATAGATCCTTCTTCATGTTGTCTGCATAACTTTTCTGTCTTCTCCGAGCAGTTCTCAGGTGTTTCTGAATCAACTGAACTTTTTCTGCCATCTCTTCTTCCAATTCTGGTCCCATCATCTTTCTTTCACCCACTGCATCCCAAAAAGATGGAGTTCGACACCGCTTCCCATATAATGCCTCAAATGGTGCCATCTGTATACTGGAATGAAAACTATTATTATAAGAAAACTCAACCAAAGAAAGATACTGGTCCCAACATCCCTGATAATCAATCGAACAAGAATGTATCATATCCTCCAAAGTCTGAATTGTTCGTTCTGACTGCCCATCTGATTGAGGATGAAAATATGTACTAAAATTTAATTCAGTACCCAACGACTTCTGAAGGACCTTCCAAAAGTTAGAAGTAATCATGGGATCACATTCAGATACAATAGAGAGAGGAACACCATGTAACCTATCTATCTCTTTAAGATAAAAATGTGTAAGTTGATCTAGGGAAAAATTATCTCGTATAGCAAGGAAATGAGAAAATTTATTCAAGCGATCAACAATAACCCAAATTGCATTATTACCTCGAGGTGTCTTCGGAAATCCCAAAACGAAGTCCATGGATATATTCTCCCATTTCGATTCTAGTACTGGTAAAGGCTGAAGCATCCCTTTCGGTAACTTCCGCTCTTCTTTAACCTGTTGACATGTCAAACACTTCATAGTAAAATCATAAATATCCCTTTTCATTCCATCCCACCAGTAATACTCCTAATGATCTATTTACATCTTAGTACTGCCAGGATGAACTGAAAACGGGGAACTATAAGACTCACATAACAACTCATTCATCAACTTTGAATCACCAGCAACAAATAATCTCTTCCCAAATCTCAAAACAAAATCATTATCAATGTTGAATTCGGACAACTTACCTTTCTGAACAAGCTCTACCTTTTTCTGCAACTCACTGTCTTACTTCTGTGCTTACGTAATTCTGTCTGATAGAGATGATTTCACTGTTACCTGAAGCAAAACAGAAGAACACCCTGCACCAACAACTTTTATGCCAAATTTAATCAAATCCTTAACCAAAGGATCACGTTTCAGACACAAAATTGTTAAAGAAGCATTACTTTTTTAACACAAAGCATATGCCACTTTATTTTCTTTTCCTGGATGGTAATGAATTGTACAATAATAATCCTTGATTAATTCGATCCATCTCCTATGTCTCATGTTCAATTATTTCTGAGTGAATATATACTTTAAACTTTTGTGATCAGTATATATTTCACACTTTACTCCATACAAATGATGCCTCCAAATTTTTCAAAGCGAAAACAACATCAGCTAATTCCAAATCATGTGTAGGGTAATTTACCTCATGAGTTTTCAACTATCGTGAAGAATAAGCAATTACCTGATCATTCTGTATTAGGACACAACCAAGTCCTTTCAATGAAGCATTACTGTAGTTAACAAACTCACCATTGTTGGATGGTAGTGCCAAAACTGGAGCATTCACCAATCTTTTTTTCAGTTCCTGAAAACAATCATCACATTTATTTGTCCAGATAAACTTAACACCCATCCGAGTTAGCTTAGTCATTGGTAATAGCCTACCAAACCAAGGAAACTATGAATCTCAGTTACATTTTTGGGTCTTGTCCATTCTTCGACAACCTTTGTTTTTGCAGGATCAATAGTTATCCCAACTTTAGGAACAATGTGACCAAGGAAAGAAATTTGTTGCAACCAAAACTCACACTAGCTGAATTTACCATACAATTTCTTTTCTTTTAAGGTTTGAAAAATATCCCTTAAATGTCTTTCATGCTCCTCTTTACTTTTAGAAAACACCAAAATATGATCAATGAAAACAACCACAAACATATCCAGGAACTCCTGGAAAATTCTATTCATTAAGTCCATGAATATAGCAGGTGCATTGGTTATCCCAAAAGGAATTATTACAAATTCATAATGGCCATATCTTGTACGAAATACGGTCTTCAGAATATCTACTTCCTTTACCTTCATCTGATGGTACCCCGATCTCAGGTCAATATTTGAAAAATACTGAGTACCCTAGAGCTGATCAAACCAATTATCGATATGAGGAAAAGGATATTTGTTCATAACAGTGATGTTATTCATGGATCTATAATCAATGCAAAGTCTCATATAACCCTCTTTCTTTTTAACAAATAAAATAGGAGCACCCCATGGTGATGTGCTAGGTCGAATGAAACATTTCTCTAATAAATCTTGCAATTTCTCCTTCAACTCTAAAAGTTCGATTTGAGCCATTCAATAAAGGGGTTTTGAAATTGTCTTAGCATCAGGAACTAAGTTAATAGTAAATTCTACTTCCTGATCTGGTATTATTCCAGGTAACTCATCAAGAAAAACATCTGGATACTCATTTACCACTGGCACTTCATTAATCTGAACAGTTCCTTTGTTTTCAACAATGTGTTCAAGGTAACATTCATTTCCATATTTTACAAGTTTCTCGGCCTCTTGATAAGTTATCAACAGTAAGCGTTCATTCTTGTACACAAACTGAAAGTCTTTCTGAAAAGAAACTTCTGTAGCTCTACAGTCAATCATAGCATGGTAAATAGAGAGTCAATCCATACCCAGGATAACATCAAACACTACTAGAGGTAAAACAATAAGGTTCGCAAGTAGGTTCTTTCCAAGGATAAGGATAGGAAGATTCTTATAAATTCTTTTCTCTTCAACATTTCCCCCATGTGTTTTTACCATAAGTTTAGGAGTCATTTCTCAAGATAGTATTCCAATTTTACTAGAAATGTTTTCTGAGATGAAAGAATGTTTAGACCCCGAATCAAAAAACACACTGGCATAATATGAAAAAAAACAAAGTACCTGATACAACTTCATTTGATGTCCTGACATCTACTGAAGTAGTTGCAAAGGATTTCACCACCATTTTTTGCTTGTAGTCTAACTGCTTCCCATCACTCGAGCTCTTTTTCGGACACTCGTTTGCATCATGACCCATCTCATTGCACTTAAAACATTTCACTAACTGCAAATCAAATTCAGACTTAACATCATCTTGATCTTTTTTAGAGAAATCATGAGCCTTATGTATCATCATACTACATCGGTAGAACTTTCAAAATTCAGAATACATTCCCCAATATGCCTTTTCCAACATTTATCACAAACTGGAAACTTAGTTTTCTTACCATCAGACCTCTTTGAAGAATTCTTCCCTTTCTCCAACCAGCTCGGCCTCTTCTTCTACCAGTTGTTATAGAACACTCGATCATCGACAAACTCAATTTCCACCTTCTCAGCACATCAAACAAGCTTTTCATAACTTCTGAACTCACGAGAATCCAATTCCCTTCAATATTTTTGTCTTTAATCATGAGTAAAAACAATTGATTTTACTATCATGGTCTCAGATAAAATTTGGAGCATACCTTGCCAATCGAGTGAACCTCTCTTTATAGGCAGCCACTGAGTCTTATTCTTTCCTAAATTAGAAGAATTTTCTTTCCATACTAAGTCGAACAGCCTTAGGAAACTAGTTCTCAAGAAACATACCTTTGTATTCATCCCAGTTGAGAGCATCAATCTCATCAGCATCCCTGATATTTTTAACAATCGACCACCAATGATATGATTTACCCTCCAAATTGTAAATAGCAAGACTAACCTTTTGATTTTATGAACACCCCATGATATCGAAAATCTTATCCAGTGCTTTAATCCAACCTTCAGCTAGCACAGGGTCATATGATCTTCTAAATGATGGGGGATTTTGTCTCCTGAAATGTTCCACCACTGACATGTTCCTCTGCGGTTGATCTGGCTGATCTCATACATAGATACCGCCACCATTTATCTCTTGAGTCAACTACCACATTACTGCAAGAAACAGTTCAGTTCCAATTTCGACCATCTCAGGATGTTGATTCAGAAAGTTATTTCCTTCTGTATGACTTCCTAGCACTGCTTCCCTATTTCCTCTGTGGAAAACCATTCTGAACAAACATGTCTTAGATGAAGCAACATGGTAATCTTCAAATGCTATATCATTTCCATTTGACCATAAAAAAATAATTTTAGATAATCATTTAATAAAATTATAACTCGTAAATTTATCTAAACGGACCTCTGATACCAACTATAAGGCCCCGAACATAAACATTAATTAATCTTGAGTTACTTTAAGAATACACATTGAGGATCTTTTCAGGTTTATAGTTTTAGAAGATTAGATCCTAAAACATGCATTACATCCCACATTTAAACAAAGTGGTTACAATACAAGATAGTATTCATTTTTTCCCATCAACGGAAACATATTTAAAATAAAACATGGATTCTTTTTTACACTTCCTTGACACTATCATCATATCATGTACCTTTCCATTGACCTGTGAAAAACATTTCAAAAACTTGGGATGAACATAAAAAGATTAGTAAGGGATGTAAAAATATGGAAAGGAAACATGAGTACATGTATACATAATAATCAATGAAATCATACTTTACACATAAAACATAAGCACATTAACATACCTCATCAAATCATGAATAAATAATATAAATAATAAGACATAAATGCAACTTGAGGCATTCATAACATTATTACATAGGGTGTAACCCTCTTGGTTACGTTTGGAATACCCATGGCAGTATATTCCTTAAATCTCTTCGGAGAAACCTTAATGTTTAACTCCTTCGGGTTACCCAATGCATTGGAGAGCTATATCGGGCTCATCCGCCCTTAGTTTATCACGGAACCACCCGTCTTCATAGTAATTCCCCAGAACCATAACATAATCCTATCATATAAAATATGGATAAAGGAAACATAACATTTCCAAATTTCAGACACAAGATATCAATACAACACATTGATATAAAAACATTATGAAAACCATTTTCAATACCAAAATAAAAGAAAATTAAAACATGGTATTTATTTTTCTTTTAAAAAAAGGTATGGCTTGTAGAGGAAGCCGAAACTCAAATAATGGTCATGGCGGCGGAGTTATCGTTGTCACCGCATACATACGACAAAAACATTCCCTTTTTTCGATTAGTAAAATGCTTCATATAAAAAAGATTTTTTTGGATAAACATAAAAGTCAAATGGTTTTGTACTCTGTATAAAAGAAGGTTGTGTATAAAACAAAATATAACTCAATGAAAGGAGATTGAGACGAAGTCCCATACCTCGGGTCCGACTTGACTCCATCGTTCTTTGGCCTCCTAAATAATAAACATGAGTTAATTTCTACTTTTCTTAAAAAGAGTTTTCAAGTTCATAATTCCTTTTATATCATTTATTACCATGTCATGAACACTTTTTAATTATTTAAGTCAATAATGGTCATTTTAATGATCATTGGTACTTGAGTCAAAAATAAACTCTTTTATAATTACAATTTGTTCATGTATCCATTATATATAGAGTTATACTAATGTTGTAGATATATATATCATATATATATAGTATATACATGCATTTATAATATTACATAACGTTTAGAGGTAAGAAATGAAATGCACCGTTCATGGAGACGGTAAGCCGTACGTATACATGAACGCTAATTTCATTTATATTTCGTATTTTATGGAATGTAATCATAATAATATAAAGGTATGTTATAATTATAGTATAATATCATATATAATATCATTAATTACATACTTTATACATCCCACACATGGTATTAACGAATCAAATCACTTTGAGGGGGCGGTAGTCCGCACTTCCTAAAATTAAGATATCGCGTTTAACCATAATGAAAACCATAAAGGTATGCCATGAATGAAAAATACAGAAGCATAAGTAAAAGATAAACATATTATATACCATATATAAATATAGTGACATCTTATTCGCCACCTTTGAAGGTGTTAAAATAATATTGAACAATCATCGTTTCGTGAGGCAGAAATTCCCCATCCACGGAAACAGTTTGTTCATTAACCATTAGATGTAGGTGTGTGTAGTTTTAGCTCGAATACTTCATATAAAAACTTCCTAGTATGTTTAAGATGCTGATTTTGTTACAAAATAAAGGAATAAAAAGAGTTTATAGGGCTGGAGAAGCAAAATAAAACAAAACAACACAAGAGACAACACTACCTTTAAAACGGGTAACTCTTTTTGATTTGAGCTCAACGGCTTCCATGGAAAGACTTATGCCCAAAATGAGGCTTCAAGGAGTAATAGAGGGATGTGGAGAGACAAAATGGATAGGGTTTGGCCGAGCCAAAGGCTTGAGAGGTGTGGGTAAGGTGGTAGAGGTGGGGGCCTTTTATAAGAGGAGAGAAGGGGTACTCTTGGAAAGTTATAAAAGGATACTTTATTATTAAATGATTTTGGGATTTAATAGGTCCCAAAATTGTATATTTCCAGGATAAGCTGATAATAGTTCGAAATCCACCCAACCAATAGGTTTTTGACATGTGTAGGTCTTATATTTTACATTATCTTTTCATTTTTTTAATTCGTTAAATAATGAGGTAATCGCTACATCATCATGGTGTCATAAATAATTTAATTTATTTAATATCTAAAAATAATAAAATAAACTACTATGATGTAGGAAATCATTTTATATTTCTAATGAATATTTATAGTAAAAAATATGACTTTTATTACCCAATTTAATTTTTTTTAGTAAAACAACACATGTTTTTTGTCATTTTTACTTTTACTTTAAATAAAAGGTATTAATGTCTTTATCTTACCCAAGTGGATCCATGGGGTCCCAACAATCTACCCATGGGTTGTTTTGGTCTTCCATGACTGATCCAATAAGGGTAAGACATGTGTCGAGGTCATTTCATTTTTTTTAAAACTTTAATTTTACCATAAACTACACTAATTACCTCTAATCACGATCAAAAACTTAAAAGTTACTATTCACCAAAAAATTATTTTAATCCCATTGAACCCCATTTTACTTCCTAATTTAAATCACTTATGACGGATTTTTGAAATTCAAAACACAGAGGTGGTAAAATTTCATTTAAACGAAAAATCAGTTTTTTAAGTACCACTTAGTGGTTTCACTATTCATAAAAAATTAAAGTTTTTCAGAAAAATACCAAAAATTTACCCTAAGATATATTTGATATTCCGAATTCAGAAATGATGTCTATTTTAAAAAATCCAAAACATATAAGTTTAATTAAATAATTTAATTATTAATTCCCGCTGTCAAAACAAATAGCGTGTTTTTATGAAACAAAATGTATCAAAAGATTTACACTATTTTCAGTTTGATTTCAAAGTGAAATTAATTCCAACGACCACTATTGGATTAAATGGTAATTTTTTTTTTCTAATTTAACTTTTAAAACAATTGAAAAGATAATCTAATCATAAAATAAATTAGATTAAAAAGAGTTTCTGAATTAAAATACATCATTTTTTACTCTTCATTAAAAAAATGAACTTTATCGAAAAAATACCAAAAATTTACCCAAAGTAAATTTCAATGTCCCAATCATAAATAATAAGTATATTTTGAAAAATAGAGCTTAGTTAATTGCCAAAAGTTTAATTTAAAATTGTTTTCCATCAAATGGCTGTAAAACAATCTTTTAAAAATATTAGTGTCTTCCATGCTTAAGATTGGATTTATTCTCATTTTAAGCCTCTAAAACACTATCTAATTCATTAATAGACATAGATAAAAATATTTATTATTAATTACTTACTTGGTATGTTACATTATATCATTGAATGCCAAGGATCACTACCATAAATGGTTTAGGGTCGACTAACTATCGCCATAGGATCACTTCTGGATCACTACCTCTTCATCCTCATTATTACCTCATTGTTATTAGAAGGATCCATAAAATATTTATGGATGTGTATTTCCAATCATATATATCATTTAATTTATAATTAAACAAGTAATTATACACTATTTTGGTCCCCTTTTCTACTCATTCACCATATTTTAAAACACCCTCATGTATCACTTCTTCATTACCAAACAATTCAATAATGACCTTTACTTTTTTGGCACAAAACCACTACATTATTCCTCTTGAAATGAGATTTAATGGGTTTCAAATAATTTCTATCACATTTCCTTGAACAAAAACGTCTCACTATCTTCAGAGAAATCATTTACAACCGTTTATGAATAGTTCCTTCTATAATTTCAAGTTTATCTCCCTTTTAGACATAAGGACACCATGATCAAAATCAATGGGACAATTATTATACCCCCTATGGGAAAAAAACGTTTCTCAAAACTCCACCCATACTCATCCAAGATAACCAAAAATATATGTAAAAAATAACCATGTTGTGGATTTATCTCACAACTTATAGTGTGAATTAATTCTATAATTAAAATAATGTCATCAATCCAAAAAATATTATTTTATCATGGTTTGTATCATGATCTAAAATCAATACACGTGATATATATGAAACATTAAAAAAACCAATCACCCATCACATGGGTAATTTATCATGAAATCGATGCTTCATGTATCAAAATGCAGTTCCCCATGAACTAATGTATAATACATGGAGGTTTTCTTCCAAACTCCAGTTAATACCAACATGTCTTCCCATCATTTCCCATTTTCCCTTCCACTGAACCCATCAACCATATACCATTTTAAATAATATCATGAGCATTTTGTGTTTAAAAACCACAAATGATATAAAAGAAAATACCATTCATATATTTATAAATGATACAAAATCATAGTATAACACAATATCGGTAATAAACCGACTCCAAAAGCTCAGATCCAATGATTTATTTTAATACATTTGCATGATTACAAGGAATCAAGTCCCTAAGGACTTATCAGTTTATTAGTCTTGGAGAATAGATCACATACTTGAATGTTACATTACACATTCAAACATATAACAAAACATAAATAATCCATAAATAATTCCATTATTCCCCTAGAATTACCCATCATATCAAACATTATACACCTCTTGGAATCCTGGGAAAACAAACCATAAGAAAGGGGTGAGCTCAGCTGCTCAGTAAGGGTAACTAATTAGCGGAATCTATAAAATTTTATGGCAATATGGGCAATAAAAACAACAGACTTTTACATGTAAACATGACCATAATATGGAGAAAATAAACCAAACATTACTATATAAACATGCACATGGATATTCTACTAGTCGAATAATCTCATGTAATAATTATTTTCGTAGTGAGGGATTGCCTAACACCGGACATCAGCACCGCAAATCAAGGCCTCGTGCTAAGACTACAAATGAAATATTTTTCAAGGACTTGGGCCAAGACAGTATTTTTTCACATTAGATATAACGATGCATCGAGTGGCTATAGTGGGACCCACCCATCAATTACAAAGTCTACTAAAATCCTCATATGAAAATATGGAAAAATAAGATAAACATTAGTATTAAAACTAGAATACAAAATGTTATAAATAACCAAATATGGTTTCCAACGAAACTGGCACCAAACCCAGACCATTATAAGGCCCGAAGGGCATTCTCGATCCCCAGGGGCTGGAACAAGTTCCTGGGTATCATAAAATGAGAATTGGGAATGATATACCTGAGTTTATAAACCTAAAACAACAAAAGAATCCAATAAAATGAATCTTTATTTTTCAATCCAAAAAATCTTTTATAAAAATTTCGAACTGAAATACATATTTTAAAACAACTCAACAAGACTATAACAAAGGTACAAAACCATATGTAAATACCCCAAGAAAAATATTCCTTATATTGAATTATTTTATTATTTTAATTTTATTAACATGGGTAAATCACTCCCAATTCTAACATAATGATACCTAGGCTCTTGTGCCAGCGCATGCAGATTGGGAATGCCCTTCGCACCTTGTCACAGGTTGGGTTTGGTTCTGGTTTTGGTATAAACTAGATTTGCCTTGTGAAAAAATCGTATCAAAGGAGGTTCTCTATCTTTGGGTCATATTATTTGGGTAATAGTCAGGGATAGTCTGGAGTTAGGATGGTCAGGACATGGCATTCTGGTTAGGAGTAGTGTGGTTGATCTCCACAACTCATGAAGGGATTCAATTTTCAATGGGGTGTCGATACTTTTCTGAGTCCATTGGTTTTATTGTATTGATGCTGACAAGTGAAAATGAAAAGGGAGTTGGGTTAATGGTCTCAGGGAGCTCATTAGGCCTAAAAAGCCATGTGGAGCCGGGGATATTGTCCTAGAACACACTCTGTGAGGGTTAAGTGATTGGATTATGGTCGCCAACCATATTTCCAAGTCAGCCACTAAATCTAGTTTCCTCTCGCATTGTCTTGTGTTCTTTAGTTTGTAAATCTTGCTACATTGGTTTTAAAGTGACTTGTTTTTAAGAAGCATAATGTTTTTTTGAAATGATTATCTAATAAAGAGGGAATTATTAGATTTTTGAAAATGGTGAAATTAATTTTCAGAATTGTATTGTAATGGAAATTGGTGTGTTTTCACCTCTTTTGAAAGCATGAACTATGTCAATGTTGGTTTTGAAAAAGTGATTCCAATAGAGTTTTCCAAAATATTGAAAGGGGTTTTAATGGGATGAGATTTTTTGAAATTGATGTGAATAACATAAACAATGAAGGGTATAAAAATAGAAGATCCATAGTAAAACCTATTATAACTCTTTCGATACAATATGAAAATTTTATTATAATAAATCAACCTTAATAAAGAATAATATCCATAAAGAATGTAGACATATTTGAAAATGATTCTTAAATTTTTTTAAGAGAAATATCCCTTGTTGAGAAATCATTTAAAAGTCACAAATTTATTAAAAAAATCATTCAAAATAGATTTTTGAATAAAAGTCTCCTATACCACTTTAAAACTTTTTAATTTAATTGTCATTTTAAAAAAATCACGTCCATATAAAAAAATCCTTAAACACATTTTAAAAACATGGACGTTAATGAATATGATTTAAAAGAATAAAGAATTATAACATTTAAAATGATGTTTTAGTTAAAGAGTACCCTAATAGAATCATTTGGAAATGTATTTAATGAAACATGGACATGGATAATAAATATATTATAGAAAATACATACACATAAATAATCACAGATAATAATGAGATTGAGGAATTAACCATTACCATGCACATTTCTTTGGTCGAGAGTATGTCTAAACTCTTATATAGTGACCATATTATGTTATTAAGTTATAATATAACCAAATTAATATTGAATATATCATAATTATCCATTTATGACTTTATACTACCCATTTAATAATTATATATATTTTAAATTAACATTTCAGGTAATAATTGCTTTCATTATCATGCGTGTTGTAACTTGTTATTATTGATCGTATCTTTTAGATCATTATTTAAATACTTCCTGAATATAAAACATGACTTATATTTAATATATATTATGAAAATAAATATGTATAATAGATAGATATATGAAATGGAAACCACCATTTATGGAGATAATTGACAATACGTACGCATAAACGTTGTTTCTGTTTTCATATACTATTGGAAGAAAGTAATTGAATAAGATATATGTAAGTACATATATATATATCCAGTAGAATTATTATTTCATATACAACATATTTATTAATAATATATATTTTTATAATCATCGTGGAATGGTGAACCTAGAAATGAATCTCATCGGGTTGTGGAGACTATAAGCCGTACGTACACACGAGGGACGATATCATTCCCTTAATGACTAAAAGATGTGGAATTGGATGGTATATTAATTTTGAAGATAAATTATAATGTTATTTTCATTATTTATATACAAATTACTCATCATTATATCCATCTAAATAACATAGTGTTGAATAAAAAATTACACCACAACGTGGAGACGGTAAGTTCTACGTACGCACGCATGGTGACATTATCATTAATAGGATGGATAGAATAATTAGTAAGGTTGTACCATATTTATAAAAACATAAAAGTATATACAAGGTATTGTAGTTATTATTTTGGTGTGGAAATAAAAAACAAATAAAAAGTGGAAGATGAAAAGAACATTGAAAGAGGTGATAAAATAATTACCTCTTGTTTGGGTGTTTCTATTTGATTTGAATAAAAGGGATCCTTAGCTTGGATTCATGCTCAAGTTAAGTCCTCTAGATTGATGTGAGGGAAGTTGTTAGCAGAA
Source organism: Viscum album (assembly GCA_963277665.1). Classification (NCBI taxonomy): domain Eukaryota; kingdom Viridiplantae; phylum Streptophyta; class Magnoliopsida; order Santalales; family Viscaceae; genus Viscum; species Viscum album. Next base: position 1,907,369,399 of record OY728158.1, read on the forward strand.
CTTGGTAGGGTTTGGCGGACCCAAATGGCATCTTAGGGGTGATTTTAAGAGAAGGGAACATATCCTTTTATAAGAGAAGTGAGGCTCACTTTATGATATGTTTGAAATATTATTTTATTATAAAATAAGTTTTGGTTTATAATTCATCAAAATTGATTCCATTTGATGATATGGTGGGTATGGGCCTCTATAATCTCAAAACATGGGTTTTAGACATGTTTAGGTCACCATATTATCCCAATCATGTTTATTTAACTTTTAGCTAAATAGTTTAACTTCTACTTTGTCCAATTCTATTATTATAATAAGTATTTAATAAAATTACTATAAAATTCCAAAATAACCACAACTGGATCATTATTGATATATATAATCTTATATATTTCCCTTTTCCTAACCATATTTTTTTAGAAATATTATATCAGTTATAATATAGTATTTTTTTAAAAAACTCATTTATGTCAATTTTGACGCTATTTGGTATATTGTTTTTGTTAAAGTCAAAAAACATTATCACTATAAAATAAATTTATTTAATGAACACTAAAATGCCATATTAACCTAGAAAATTTGTGGATGACATCAAAAGCCTAAAATTACATTTATTTTTATATTTATAATATCAATTATTTTAATCATTCATTAATAAAGTAATTGATGCATCATCATTGTGTTATAAATAAATTTAATTATTTAATATATAAAAATTATAAATAAAATACCATTATGTAGGAAATATTTTTAAATTTCTAATTAATATTTATAGTCAAATTTATTTTATGTATAACCCTATATTAGAAATTGTTTAGTTATTAAATATAACACCTTTAACTCTTCTTTAAATAAAATAATAATAATTGACTTAATCTAATCCATGTGAACAAAAAGGATCATATTTAATTACTAAGGTGGGTTTGGGTTGAAATAAACTTTTCAAATAGAAATAGGACATGTGTTAGAGTAATTAAAATATCATTTTTACCTTTAATTACCATATTTACTTTTAACCGTGGTAAATAAAAATCAAAAGTTACTATTCAAATATTTTTTTTTCATCTTATAGAAACACATTTTAATTAATGATATCAGCCATGTCTCTTAGATTTTAGAAATTCAATTTATAGAAGTTGTAAAAATACATTTTAGGCAAATTAGAAAATGTGATAAGAAGGTGTCTAAAAGTCATTAAAAAGTAAAATAAAATATTATACATCTAATTTTATTATTAAATGACTCCAAAAAAATAAATTAAACTTATATAGGTATTATATATCTCTTTTTTACTTACTCTAAATTTAAATAAAATGAATATTTATTTAAATAAAATATTGGTTTTAAATTATAACGTAGTGTTTTACACTATTCATAAAAAATTGAATGTTTTCAGAAAAATACAAAAAATTCACCCTAAGCTAATTTATAATTATGAATTCAAAAATAAAAATATTTTACCAAATTAAAAAAATAAATGTTTCATTAATTAAATTAATATTAATTCCGTTTTCTAATACCAAAAAAGTGAGTTTTTGAAATGTAAAAACAATTAAAATATTGACACGTGTTTATGTCAAATTTAAATGTGAAATTACTTATAATAACCAAAATTTTATTAAATGATAAAAATATAATATATTTATAATTAAAAACCATTAATATTCATAATTTAACACAATAAATAATTATGATTAAAAAGTTGTTTTCAATTAAAATTTAGTACTTATCACTATTCATACAAATATCAAAGTTATCAGAAAAGTACAAAAATTTATCCAAACTAAATTATTTTGTACCACTTAAAAATAAGAATTTAATTTCATTCAATTGAATATATAAAAGTGTCAAATATTGGTTTTAAAAAAGGTTTTCCATTAAAAGGCGTTAAACATGAATTTTTTGAAAAAATACATCTTTTATTTGAAAAAATGAATTTGTTCATACATTATGTCTAAAAAACACATAATATGGATTTTAAAATTACAGGAGTATATAATATTCAAAAATTAATTAATACTATTAACAATTTCTTTTTGGTAAGCTGTGGTGTGCTCGAACTCGGTGTTGCATGTAATGCATGTTATTGAATTAATTTGAAGACATAACGTACAACAAATCTTGGGGTGTTACATTATCCTCACATTAAATAAATTGATTCCTCACAAGTTGAAATTTATTTTTGAAAACAAAAGGTTAAAAATAGAAAAATACCTTTGTGGAAAACCCTCATCAGAAAGTGGGTTAATAAAATTTATTCTTAATAAGAGGGAAACATAAATGAAAAATTCACCAACAAATTATGATCTTGATTAAGAGAAATTGGTGTAAATTAGAGACACATAATTTGAGGAAAAACGTAAATATTTATAGGGAGTTATTGAGGTCATCAATCAAAAACAAGTGTAAAATTTAGGGCCTCAAAGCCATCAATATATGATTATTTAAAATATAATTGGTTAAAAATAACAAAAGTTATTAAGATAATAATTTTTTGGTTTTAAGATCCCTTACCTAAATTTAAGAATTAATTTATTCAAATAAGAAGAGGAAAAAATATATTATACAAGTTTAGTTTTATCCTTTAACTAATTCCTACAACAACCTCATATTTCCCTTCAAAAGATAATATAATTCAAAAATAATCTACTTATCCTAATCGTATAGGGTTCCGGAAATAATGAATTTATAATTATTTTTTCAGACTATAAAAAAACTACATTATACAAAACAGAACATCACATAGGCCAGTGGTAGGCTATGCTCGATTGTTACCATTCGGTTGTGGGTTCATGTCTTACAGCCATCCCAGATGCGAAGGGTTGTCGCATGACCTATGGGTAGTCCGTTAATAAAAATCCTAAAATATTTGTAATAAATACAATAACCATAAAAATTTTTCCAATTTCAATCATAATCCATTCCTTCCTTTAGACTTATCCTAAATACTTCTCTCCATTCTCACAGTCCTAAATTTATAAGGAACGTAAACACAATGAAGATATTTTTTTACATAATAACATGTGAATACCTTCATCATGTATTTTTTCAAAACATATTAACACCCTGAATTACCATAAAACATTATTGATTACATTCATGCTCTTTTATTCATTATGGAATACTAGATAAACTCCTTATATCCAAAAAGGTTGAAAACTCGAACAATAATGTAATAAAAAAAATAATTAATTAGTTTCAAATTATTTAATAATATCGAATATAATTTATCCAAATCAGTCATATATTATTGAAAAATCACTACCTTAGTATTAGAACCATATTAAGGATAATCTTTCGTTAATACAAGTATTTCCCAAAACGTTGAAATTTCAATTGAGTCATATTTCTTAGTACCATATAATCTCAAATACACAATGAAATAGTACTATTGTACAATCCTACTTTATTTCCATAATTCATATAACCAGTACATAATTGCTACAACCCTCAAATGAAATATTGCGTTAATAATAACATACAAACACTAGTCATTCCTCTTAATCTGTGGTAGTATCCTAAATTTATAAATATCAAATAGCTTCATTTGGGGTATACTCTAATTATTTGGACATTGATTCGCGGAGTGCCCCAACTCCTTGAAGATGAAGAATTTTACATTTGAAACCTTTTTCTTACCTTTGTAATCATATACATGGACTCCTTTTTCTCCACACTTAAAACAGACTCCCATTTCCTTCAATCATTTACCATGGTGATTTTCTCCACAATTATCACATATCGGAAAATCATTATTTCCCCTCTTCCCTTTATCCATATTTCTCTCAACCACACTTTTATTCTCTTTCTTCCATTCAAAACCATATGAAATAGAGAATTCTTTACATATCTGATTAACACATGATAATATTTCTTCATATAATGAAAATATGTGGGAGACTATTTCCCTTTTAAAATTTGGATTAATTCCATGAATGATACGATCCTTATTACTCTTTGGATATTGCATATTTTTAGAGTTCTCATTCCTTCTTCTTGGTTCCATTTCAAAACAATGACATACACAAGGTTAGTGTATGAATCGAAAAGTATAATTACAATCATATAAAATATATAACGTAAATTTAAAAGATTATTGACAAAATATATAATCATAAAAAAATGTTTTCTTTGAGGAAGTATTTACGCATAAATCCTTCATAATGGATATTAAAGTAAATGTGAATTATCATAATCATATCCCCTAGAAGTGTCATAACCAAGAGTACAATAAAACCGATTGTCGTGTACCAGGATATCCTAGGTCATGCTTGAAACTCCTTTCCAGATTTTTCACTCCTAGGTACCTCTGTTCGAGAGCCGCCTCTAACAGCTCGTATCTAGAGAGAGATGAATTTATTGAAAAATACACAAAATATATACATTACCAAAATTCTAGGATTTTATTCTATACTAATTAACTAATTCCATCTTAGGGTAATGTTCTCTATTTAGAGTATTTCTAAATCTAGTTTCCATGGATTGTACTAAACTTCCTCTGATACCAACTGTAATTTCCTTACCACAAAATCTCAGATCCAGTACATTATTTTAATACATTGGAATGATTACAAGGAATGTAGTCTCTTAGGACCAATCAATTTAGTAGTCTTGGAAAATATATTACATACATGAATGTTAAATTACATATTCAAACATAAAACACAACATAAATATTATATTGAGAATTCCATTATTCACCTAGCTTAACACGGAATATCAAGCATAATAGACTTCTTGGAATCCTGGGAAAACAAAGCTTAGGAAATGGGTGTGCTCAGATGCTCATTAAGGGTAAATAATTTTGAGGAAGATATAAACTTATAAGGAAAGATGTGTAATAAAGACAACATACTTTTAAAAATAATCCTGAAAATAATATGGAGAAAATAAATCAAAAATTCCCATATGAACATGCACATGGATATTATTCTATTTGAATAATATCATTTAATAATTAATTTCATAATGTGGGAATGCCTAACACTAAACATCATTACCACATAATCAAGGCCTCGTGCCAAGTCTACAAATAAATTTTTATTGAAGGCCTTATACCAAGGAAATATTTTGTCTCATGAGACACACCAATGCATCGAGGGGCTATAGTGGTCCTAACACATCACTTACTATTTCCACTTCATTCCTCATATGAAAATGATGAAACATAACATAAAAATTCATATTAAAACTAGCATCTGAAATGTCAAATATTAAACCATAAACCATGAACGATATAATAATAGAACATCCATAGTCAAACATATAATAACTCATTTTATACAATAAAGAAGATTGTATTATAATAAATCAACCATAATCAAGAATAATTTCTATTAAAGAATGTTGACATAGTTGAAAATGTTCAATAAAACGTTTTGATGGAAATATCCATTTTTGTGAACTAATTTAAATATCTCACATTTATAAAGGAAGTCATTTAAAATATAATTTTTAATCAAAGTGTGTCGTACCATTTTAAAACATTTGAAAGGAATTAACATTTTAAAACTATCATGTCCATATAAATAAATCCTTAAAACCTTTTTGAAAACACAGACATTAATGAGAAAAATTAAAAAGAATAAGTATTTAAAACATTTAAAATGATTTTTTTGTTAACGATTAAATTAAAAGAATCATTTTTAAATGTATTTTATGATTCATATACTTGGATAATAAATATTTCCCAGAAAATATGTACACATAAACAATCGCGGATAAAAATGAGATTGGGGAATTAACCATTACCTAGCACTTTCCATTGGTTGAGGGTACGTTTAACCTTGTATATAATTACCAAAGTTTTTTATTAAATTATAACATAACCATATTCATATTTATTATATCATATATGATTAATTTATGACTTTATACTTCCAATTTAATAATTATTTCCATGTTAAATTAAAAGTTCGGGTAATAATTACTTTAATTGTCTTTCATGTTTTAAGTTGTTATTCTTGATCGTATCATTTATATCCTAATTTAAATACTTCCAAAATATAAAACATTATATATATATATATAATATATAATTTAAATTTAAACATGTATACTAGATATATATATTAAATAGAAAACACAATTTATGGAGACGATAGGTCGTATGTATGCATAAACGCTATTTCTGTTTTCATATATTATTGAACATGAGTAAGTGAATAAGATATATGTAAATATATAAAAACGTACATACATAAATACATATTTATCTAGTAGAAATATTATTTTACATACTAGATACTTATTAATAATATATATTTTTATAATCATCATTGAATGGTGATCTTGGAAATGAATCTCATCACGTCGTGCAGACGGTATGTTATACGTACTCTTGAGCGACAATATCATTTAATTAATGATTAAAAGGAAAGGAATTGTATGGTATATTAATTTTAAAAAAAAATTGTAATGTTATATTCATTATTTATATAAATATTACTCATCATTTTATCCATCCAAATAATGTAGTGTTGAATAAAAACATTATACCATGGTGTGGAGATGGTAAGCCGTACGTACACACACATGGTGACATTATCATTCATAGGATGGATAGAAAAATGATTATGGTAGAAGAATATTTATACTAACGCCATATTATTTATAAGGTAGTATAGTTATTATTTTTGTATGTAAATATCAAATAAAGTGAAAGTGGAAGATGAAAAGAACTTTGAAAGTAGTGAAAAAATAATTACCTCTTATTTGGGTGTTTCCTTTTCATTTTAAGAAAAGATCTCCATAGGTTGGTTTTATACTCAAATAAATGCCTCTATGTTGATTTGATTGATGTTGGGAGGATATTTGTGTATGTATTGGCCGAACCAATAGTCTTTGGATGTGTTATTTTTAGAGAAGGGGAAGTACCCTTTTTTGAGAGATGTGAGGGTCACTTTAGGAAACGTTTTAAGTATAATTTTGTTATAAAATCATTTTCAGTTTCTAATGGATAAAAATTGATTTATTTAGAAGCTAAGGTGGGTATGGGGAAAATTATTTTCATCCAATAGGATTTATACATGTTTAGATCACCTTATTAACCATATCTTTTAGATTTAACTCTTATTTATATAGGTTTACTTTTACCATTACCTCTTGTATTATTATAATAAATGGATAATAAACATACTATAAAAATCCAAGATAAACCCAAGTGGTTAATTATTTATATATCGAACCATATCTATGTCTTTTGGCTGATCCTTAGAATTTTAGAAATACTATATAAATTAATAATATAGTATTTCTTTTAAAAACTCATTTAGGTCAATTTTGACATTATTTGTTTTTTTGTTTTGTTATAGTCATAAAAACTTTATCACTTCAATAAAAAAAATATTTATTAAGCCCTAAAATGTCATATTAACATAGAAAATTATTTCATGACATCCAAATACTCAATTTACTCTTATTTTTATATCTATAATAACAATAATTTGAATCTTTCATTGATAATGTAATTACTGCATCATCATTGTGTCATAAATAAATTTGATTATTTAATATATAAAAATTATAAATATAATACCATTATTTAGGAAAACTTTTTATCATTCTAATGAATATTTATAGTAGAATATAATTTATTTATAACCCTATATTAAAAATAGATTAGTTATTAAACTTTGAATTTAACACCTTTAACACATCTTTATGTAAAATAATAATAAATGCCCTAATCTAATCCAAGTGGACCAAAACGATCATATTTTAATCCTATGGTTTGTTTTTTTCTAAATACACTTATACAATAGAATTAGGACACATGTTTGGATAATTATAATAGATTTTTATCTTTAATTACCATATTTACTTTTAGTCGTCATGTCAAAAGGTACTATTCACCAAAAATTATTTTAATCTTCTTGAACCAAATTTTACATACTGATGTCAACCATGTATCTAAATGTTTTGAAATTTAATTCACCGAAGCTGTAAAATTACGTTCTATGCAAATTTGCAAATGTGCCTAGAAGGTGGGTAAAAGACGTTAAAAGATCAATAAATTTTAGACATCTATTTTTATTATAAAATAACTACATGGAATTAAATTAAACATTCATAGTTATTATATATCTATTTTGAATTAAAATAAATTTAACTAAAACTAATAATTATTTAAATAAAAATTCGGTTTTAAACAAAAACACAACGATTATCACTATTCCTCAAAAATTATATATTTTTCGAAAAATAAAATATTCACCAAATTTTTTTTAATACTTTGAATGTAAAAATGAAATCTTTTTTACCAAATTATAAACCTATAAGTTTCATTAATTAATTAAAAATTAATTATCGTTGTCAAAACCAAATAGTGGGTTTTTTGAAAAATAAAATCTATCAAAAGATTTTTATGGAAACATTAAATGTAAAATTACATATAATGTCCTAAATTTTATTAAATGATAAAAATATAATCTAATTATACATACAAACCATTTAAAAAAATAATTTAACAATATAAATTATTTTGATTAAAAAAGTTGTTTTCATGTAAAATTTAGTATTTTTCACTATTCATCTAAATATGAAAGTTATGAGAAAAGTACCAAATATTTATCCAAACTAAATTTTTATATCCCTATTCTAAATAAAAATTTAATTTCATTAAATTGAATATATAAAAGTCTCAAAATGTTGTTTTTAAATAGGGTTCACCATTAAAATGTAGTAGAATTGTATTTTTTGAGAAATAATTCTTTTATTTGGAAAAAATGAATTTCTTCTTATATTATGTCTATGAAACACAAAATATGTATTATAATTTTATATGGAGAATTAGAAATTCAAAATTCAGATAATACGATTCATAATCACTTTTTGTACATCTAGATTGGTAAGTCATGGGGCGTTTGAACTTGGTGTTGCGTGTAGCATAAGTTATTTAATTACATTGAAGAGATAACATATTATTAAATATTGTGGTTTTATAATATTAAAATTATAAATGAAGAATGGGTGAAATAAGATAAATTAAATAACCTTTACCATTCGAATAGTAACATGACCTTTAGAATAGTAATGTGACAATTAAGAATATAAACCCAGAGAATAGAATATTAACAATGCCTATGAAATTATAAAAAAAATATTATAAACGAAAATATATTATATTTATATTTGATAATAAGTAAATAAATGTTTTAAAAATGATAAATTATGTATTGGAATTTTTATAAAACATAAATCATTATTTACAATATTATAATTAATATAATGATTTAAAATAAAATATATTTACTTAAAAGATATTAATGAAATAATATTTTGTTGTGTTATGATGATAATATAAATTTTTGAGACCATAATTATTTTTTCAGTGTAATAAAATCAGTTTTGATTTTAAAATCAGTATTTTCAGAATAAACCATTAATTTAATTGAAAAATAAATTTATTATATTTAAAATTTTATTTTCTTAAAATTGAGTTTATTTTTGAATTCTACAAGTTGAAAAAATATTAGGGTGATTTTTGGGGATTTTTCTAAAATAAATAATTTTTTGTGAATAATGAAATATGGTAATTTAAAGTATTTAACAAATACAAGAATTATTGATTCATAGATGATGTATAGATTATTTATGAACATAATATCAAAAAATAATTATCTCTTTATTTTATTTATCAATGGGAATAAAAATTATTCACATTCTTGATCCCAAATAATAAAAAAACACCCATCTCATCCCGTATAATTGCCACCCCTCACCACCACTTCTCCTCACACCTTCTAAGATTTTATGGATGTAAAATTTCAAAAATATCATCTTCCCGAGCCCCTACACCATGTACATGATCCTTTTCCCCAAAAAATACCAAATCCAATTTCCCTATGGAGGTTCTCAAGGAGAAGAAGTTCAAGAGGTAAAATTGTCTTCTGTTTTATTTTAATTTCATTTCATGTTATTTGATTTTCTTATTCTAACCTCACCTCCTATAACGCATGTTAAAAGATAAATATATTATATTTTATATACTAAAATTAAATTTTTTTATGGAAAAGTTTAACTCAAAGCACTTCTCCTCGAACTTTTATTCTAAAAATGAAAACACAATCCGTGAGGTAGTGATTTATCACCACCCAAGATAAACATAATTCATTTTCCATTAAATTATTAAACGATGTTAACAAAACTATTAAAATGGATGGAAAAGATTGAAAAATATATTTTATAACCTTTTTTATGTTCATTAATTAACATATATATAATATTAAATAACAAATCCAAATGATATTATTCTGATCAAAAACCCACAAAATTAATCTAAATGACAATAATTACCATTTTATCTAATGGATGATCGTCATATATGTTAAAACATATTAGACCAATTAAAAATATTTATTTTCACTAATAACATATAATTTTAATATTTTATAATTATCCCCATATTATATGATCTCCCAAGTAAGTATATTTGTGGATTTATCATGAAAACCATGAAAATGAACACTCATGGAAAACCAGAATTGAAATTTATAACCCATAATATTGGACATAAATTAATTTAATAAAATTATAATAAATAAAATAATTGTGTAATTAATTATGAATTTATTAATTTATTAACATAATTTTATTATCCATGATAATAATGTAAATAATGAATTCAAATATAATGTTAGGTTATTATCAAACCCAATTTCATATAGTATGGTTATTCCTCTTTCATGAAAAATTTATGTAAGGATATTCTTTAAATATTCCTAAAATATAATTTCACTACCATTAATTTTTCAGTTTTTTATATGCATTCTTCAAATCCTATTTTATGTCAAATATATAGATTTTTCCAAATGAACACTTCTTTCTAAAGACTCCTATTTTTCATCCCTTGAGATTGTTTCTTCTTCACCAAATGTTGATGATTATTATTCTATGTTTGTTATTCCCTAATTATTTTGGGATCCAAGAAGTTTATTTAAGAATTTAGATTTTTTGAGAATATTAGGAAACCCATTTTCTTTCCAAGTGTTATTTTTTTGTCTAAGATTGATATATGTTCTATGTGGCCTACAAGATTATATAAATGTAATTATGTGACAGGTGTGATCGGAATTATATTACACACCATTTTAATGGGTAATGTGATTTATCTCATGAGTTATTTTGGAATATACATGAACATGATGCTATATTTTTTTACAATGATTATATTATGATAATACACATATGTTATGTGTGAACATGATGCAAGATTTGTTCAAAACTATGTGTGGTATTCGACCACTAATACACAAAGCTTCATTTTTTTGAATTTCCACTTCTCATACCTAAATCTAATTAATCCACTCATTATTATGAAGATGATCCTATTCTTATGTTATAATGATAATTAGTATACTCACCCATTATATATTTATTCATGTCCTTAACTATCCTATTATTGGGCATTTATCTCTCACCTTTCATTGATGTATATCCTTTGGTGATTACTTGTACTATAGAGAATGTGAAGGACTATAAGAAGATAAAGAAGAAGCAATTAAATTATTTTTATGTTCTATTATTTAAAAGTTATGTTTAATCCTAATTTTTCCAAGACCCTAAACTGTTTGAGCCAATATCAATAAATCTAATTTTTTTACCTTTAATATTTTGTAATAGAATTTTATTAAAAAATAATGCTGTCATAGTTCATATTAGATCATTGTTTAGTTAATATGTCAGTTAAGATTAGATAAAATTAGTGAAAACTCTTAGTATTAGGCATTGTATGCTTATGAATACAAGATACTTAGTAAAATGATAAACATAGGGATCCCAAAAGATATACCTTAAGATTTAATTTCATAATGGAATAGATTATTTATAAATGAATTATGAATTATATTTTAATCAAAAAATTTATATTTTATAAAATTTTGGGAATCAAGTGAAAATAAGCCTTCAACCCATGTGGGGTACAATGCAAAAATTTCAAGAATGACATCCCAAATTCATTGGTAGGTGGAGTTCAAATTTTCATGGAGATGGTTACCCAACTATCTCAAGATATAAACAATAACCTGAATAATATGGAATTTCCACTTTTACCTAAAAGGGAGAAACATGATATCAAATATTTTATGCAGAAATTACCACCAACATTTAGTGGATATTCTGATCTACTAGTTGTGTAATTGTGGGTCAAATAAATGGAGAAGATATTTTATGTGATTCAATTCTATGAGATGGAGAATGTGACATAAAATGTGTATCATTTAGATGGATATATTGATAAATGGTGGTAATATATTAAGAATACCAAGCCGATGAATGAAATTGAATATATGGAGTGGGAAGATTTTATGAAAATATTCATCAAAAGGTATTTCCCTTAAACACTTCATACATAAATAGAGAGAGAAATCATAGAGATAATGAAAAAGGAAGGATGATATATCAGGGACTATGAATAAAATTTAATAAGTATTTCAATGTATGAGTCAGGTTTTGTTAATAATAAGGATAGAAAAGTATATAGATTCTTCAGTGGTTCAAAACCACACCTTTGAATGTATCTACAAATTTGATACATTGGGTGCTATGAAGAATTTGTCTAATGTGATTTCAAAGTGGATATGGAGTTTGATGAATGATCACATTTCTATGGAGATAATTAATGGAATATGGAGTTTCAAAATGGAGGGTCTAATGAAAATGGTAGAATTAAAACTCAACCAATCACATGTCAAAAATTTCAGATGAAGCATCATGTAAATTTCATCCAGTGGAAAGTGAAATGCTTAAACTATGGGAGAGAAGGCCACCAAGATCATGAAGGTTTAAGAGACATGATGAAGTAGGAAAATGTGGTGGAGGAAAGGATATCACCACCCATGCTTCAATGATTCAATTGTTGGGTGAATTGTCACTATGCAAGACAGCACACTAAACCTCAACTCCTTGAAGGTAAATGGGTGTCAGCAACCACCTAAGAACAAAGAGTAAGGGAATGGTTATGCCATCATTATTGTTGAGGTGGATCCCTTTGATATTGTGGTGATAGTTATGCTAGTCATTAATTAAATAATAGAGAATATAATATGTTATTCTAGTCCTATACATTATTTTATATCCTGAATGCGTAGTATAACTAATCAAAGACAACCTCAAAATATGGATATTGAGTTATCTACAAGAAAAAAAATGTTGAAATTATTGCATCCAATGTATATAACTCCTCCAAAGTTATTTTTTGTGGACCGAAACTCCTAGAATATCTTATCTTACTTCCATTGGTTGAGTTTAATGCTATTTATTCCCTGGAATATCAATATTTATTAAAATCCATCATCAAATTTTTGGAAAGGGAGATCACTCTTCACAAACTGAGGTATCCAATAATTCATGAAAAGTGTAAGGATGAGGATGTATCTCTATCAGAATCATCATCTCATGTGGGAATATTATATGTTTTTGTGAAAAAAAATCTAGCTTAAATGATTCAGATAAAGAGATAATCATGCTTGAAGAGGTGCCCATTGTGAGGGGACTACACTGATGTGTTCCCTAAATAATTTCATGTTCTTTATCATAACCGAGAGATTGAGTTCTAAATTGAACTTAATCTTGTATATCTATAGATATTATATACTCCTTATAGAGTGACCACCATTGAGTTGGAGAAATCGAAGAAGTTGTTACATGAGAATCTTGAAAGGGTTTTACATGCATGTGTGCTTCACCATATGGTGAAATAATCATATTCATCAAGAATATGGACAGATATATGATCTTATGAATTCATTATCACTATATAAAAAATTTAAAATAAAGAACAAGAATTCCCTTACATGGATAGATGCCTTGTTTGATCAACTTTGTGGGACAAATCATTTCTCAAAGGTGGACCTTCTTTGATGACATCACCAATTAATGGTGAACAAGAAAGATTTTTCCAAGACTGATTTTCAAATAAGGCGTGGACAATATTAGTTCGTAGTGATTCTTTTTAGAATCACTAATGATTCAGAAACATTCATGGACTTAATGAGTAGGGTTATTAATGAATACTACTAAAACGTTTTGGTAGTATTTATCAATGATTTTATATTATACACCAAGATAATGGAGGAATATGAAGAACATTTGATTACTGTGCAAAAAGAATTTTCGATGGGAGAGAATTTATGCAATGTACAATAAATATGAGTTATGGATTAAGGAAGTGCCATTATTGGGGGATGTTATCACCAACAAAGGAATATTTGTGGACCCTTCCAGGATAAAACAACTTTTAGAGTGCCCAAGACAACATCTGTAATATAGATCCATAGTTTACTTGGACTAGATGTGCATTACACAGGATTTTATAATAACATATCATGATTTTCAACCCCAATAATGAAGCCGAATTAAAAGGGGGAAAGGTTTTTTGTGACTAGTGAATGTGAACAATTCATCAAAAAGATGTACAATAGGTATATCACTAGACTTGTACTCACTCTAATAAAAATTGGGGAACTCTTTATGATACACAGTGATTTCTCAAAGAATGGATTAGGATTTAACAGATGAAATATGATAAAGTGATATCGAATACCTCAAGGTAATCAAAAACTAATTAGAAAAAATATCCCACACATGACATGGTGTTGTTAGATATGGTGTTTTAATTGAAAATATGACATAATTATCTCTATGGGGAGAGGTGTGAAATATATACTGATCATAAGAGACTATAATATATATTCACATATAAGTATCTTAATAATCACCATTGAAGATGGTAAGAGCTCATCAAGAATTATGCCAGCTCAATCCACTACTATCCTTGTAAGGTAAATAAAGTGGTATATTTTTTATGTAGAAAATCTCCCATGAGATTATAAATAATGATAATATAGAAGGATCCAATATTTTTATATTTTAATAGGATATAAATATTTATAATTAAGGAAGGAAAATCATAAATACTTTCCAAAATGATTTCTCATCCATACCTTATGAAAAAATAAAGGACACCCAAAAGAATGATGTGTAAATTTTAAGAAGGTTCAATCCATGAAAAAGGGGAAATCCTCAATGTTAAAATTTTACGAGGAAGTGGTTGTTGGATTTGGGTCATTACTCTGCGTACCTTCAAATCCATATATAAAGAATGAGCATTTGAGTGTTGCGCATAGCCTGACCTTCTCTATTAACTTAGGGAGTATAAAGATGTATCAATATCTCAAAGAGAACTATTGGAGGGAAAATATGAATAAGTATATAACTAGATATACATCAAAGTGGTTGGCATGTCAAGAAGTGAAGGTTGAGAGGAAAAGTTCGATTCAGATAATGCATCCACTTCCCATACCAACATAGAAATTGGAAAACATCACCATGTAAGTTTTCACTGTACTTCCAATGACATATAGAGGATACAATACTATATGGGTTATTATGGATCATCTTACAAAGAAAAATCACTTTATCTCAATTTGAGAGGACTTATCACGTGATCAAGTTGCATGGATATACACCAGAGGAGTGGTAAAGATCCCTAGAGTACGACTGATGATTGTATCTGATTGAGATCCGAGAATCAGCTCATAGTTCCTGAAAAGTATCCAAAATTTTATAAACACTAAAATAAACTTTAGTATGGATTTTCATCCTCAGAGTGATGTAAAAACTTGAATAGACTATGTAGATATTGGAAGACCTTTTGAGGAAATTTTCTATATACTTCAAAGGATGATGGGATGAACATCAAACTCTAGTTGAGTTCTCATAAAATAGTATTCTCCTTTCAAGAGTCCAAATGGATCTATATGAATCCCTCTATGGGAAAATATAAAGCACACAAACATGCTAGGATAAAGTAGTTGGATATAATCTGTTAGCATGTGAAATGGTCAAATAAATGGAGGAAAAGGTGAAAGTCATTAAATAACACATCAAGGCATCCTAATGTCGATAGAAGAACTACGTAGATAATCAATGATGAGATGTTGAGTTTATAGATGGAGAAATGATATTCCTCAACATATCCCCATGTAACATGATCATGAGGTTTGAGATGAAAAGAAAGATGAGTCCCATGTACATCAACCCCTTTGAGATTCATGATCATGTCAAAGATGTGTCCAATTGAATATAACATCAAACTACCATGTCTCAAGTACATGATGTATTCCATGTATCCATCTTGAGGAAGTACATACCATATCCCACACATGTAATGAATTTTGAGATGGTATTTTTGGAAAATGTTATCTCTTATAATGAGTATCCAGTGAGGCTACTGAACCATTTAGATAATTTTCTACGCAAAAAAAATCATCTAATCAATGTACTATAAATAAATCATTACTACGAAAATGCAACATGGGAACCATAGGAAGTGATTATAGAGAATTAACCTCACTTATTTTCACCATAGTTTGTAAAGTGACATTCCAAAGGAAAAAATTAATAAATGGGGAAGAATGTAAAACCCATGAATTCTATTAATGTAAATTCCATTCTAATAATTATGAAACACATAAAATCACATTAACAACACAATACCAACTATAAAAATTAACAATGAATGAATTAAGATAAATTAAGAAACAATTACCAATGGAATAGTAACATGACCATTGGAATAGTAATGGGACCAATAAGAATAACATCTGGACCAAGTGAATTGAAATCTAACCAATGAAAGTATAAATAAAATTTTGGAATCTTTTAACTAAAAATATGATATATTTATATAATGGAAAATGAAAATAAATGTTTTAAAAAATAATAATATATGTACTGGTTTATTTGTGAAACATAAATTATTATTTAAAATCTTCTAATTAATATAATTATTTAAGACAAATTATATTTTCTTAAAATATAATCACAAATAAATATTTTTTGTGTTATTATTATAAGATAAATTTACGAGACATTGATTATTTTTTCAAAGTGTCATGAAACTAGTTATGATTATAAAATCTATATTTTTTGAATAAATGAAAATTTATATTAAAAATAAAATTTATCATATTGATATTTTTTAATAATATGTAATTAATATAAACATTTTATATTATGAAAAATGGTTATGGTGATTTTTTTTATTTTTCTAGAAAAGTTGAATTTTTAGTGAAAAGTGAAACACTATAATTTACTGTATTTAAAAAATACAATAATTATTAAGTCATAAATTATTTATATAATAAGTAATCCCATAATATCAAAAAATTATTCTCTTTTTATGTTATTATTCCTAATAATCAAAACTATTCATAGAATTTATCGAAAATAATAAACTAATGAATAAAATAACTAAAAACCACCCCTCTCCTCCCCTATAAATAACAACTACACCTATCTCTTCTCCTCATATTTTAAGATTCTCTAATTTCTTCCAAATATTATTCCTAATCCCCTCCAAAATGTCATTGATTATTTGGTCTTAATAAAATTCTCTATCTAATTTTCTTAATGAAGATCTCAAGGAAAATAATTTCAAGATGCAAAGTTCTTTTCCATTTTCATTTAATTTCTTTTCATGTTCTTTTCTTTTCTCATTATCTACTCACCTCCACTCATAAAAGTGGAATAATAACTATAGTATCTTATATATACAAGAATATTATTATGTTAATGAAATAATACATCATCATACCTCTTCTCATGTCCATTTTATTCTAAAAATGAAAACCACATCCATGAGGTGTTGATTTATCACATTTGAGGATGAAAAGTTTTCTTTTTTTCCTTTATCGCATTCAAGTATGGTCATAAAAACATTATAATGGTTGAAAATTATTTTAAAATTTATATTATAATGTTTTTTATAATCTTGAACTAACATATATACATAATATTGAATAATAATATAGAACGAGTTTATTGTGATCGGAAACCCCCAAAGTTAATCTAAACAATTTTCATTAAATTTTATCTAATGAATCATCCTCATATATGAAAAAATAATATATAAGAACAATTAAAAATATAAATGACCTCAAATGACATATAATTTCAATTATTTATAATTATCTAAATTTTAAATGATCTCCCATGCATGTATACAAGTTAATTGATCATGAAAACCAAGAAAATAAACACTCTAAGAATATTTTAATTGAACACTATAACACATAATAATTGCAATAAATGAAAATAATAATATTATAAGAAATAAAAAAATTATAATAGTTTATATATTTATTAATTAATGAATTTAATTTTGTTATATAGGATACTAGAGTGAATTAATCATTGAGAAATAATTTAAATGGAATCTCAAACCCAATTTGTTTCTTTAGGGTCACTCCTCTTTCGTGTCAAGTTTCATTACGAATGTTATTTTAATATTCCTCAAATATAATTCTATAGTTATTTCCTTTTCATTTATGAGATATACGTGCTTCCAATTTTATTTTAGGGCAAATTCAATGATTTTTTTTCAAAAGAAGTCTTCTTTCTAAAAACACATGTTTTACTTTCATTTGGATTGTTTCTTATTCACTCAAGAACGTTTATTCTTATAAATAGTATGTTATTTAATTATTCATTTTGAAACCATAAAACATATTCATAAATGTATGATTTATGAGATTATCATGAAACCCATTTTCTTTCCATCAATTATTTTATATCGAAGATTGATATACGTTCTATGAGGCATCCATGATTATGAAAATGTTATGACGTGACGGGTGCACCCAGAATTATACACTGCTCCAATTAAAAGGGTAATGTTATTTTTCTCATTATATAATGTGTAATTTTCATGAACATGATGATATATTTGTTCACACTAATTATGTTATGATTATTAACATATGTTATGTGTGAACATGATGCTCGATTGTTTCACAACTATGTGTGGTATTTGACCGATAAGACATGAAATTTCATTTTTATCATTTTCCACTTCACATTAATTTATACACTATTTCATCTCATCATTATTATTACGATCCCATGCTTATGTTATGATGATAATTATTTTTAAAACCCATTTTATATTGATTCATGCCCTTAAATATCATATTACATAGATTTATATCACCCATATCAATGATGTATATCAATAGGTGATTACATGTACTAAGAATAATTTGAAATCCTCTAAGAGTCTATATAATGAGGAATTAAATAATTTTTATGTTTTATTTTGTACAAGATCTATAAAATACTAATTTTTCCAAGACACTAAACTAGGTGATCATAGATTTGTAACACTATCATGTTTTATACCTTTAAAATGATGTAATAGTATTGTAAGAAAAAAAAAGGGTCACCAAATTGGCCTTCCTCATTTTATATAGGGATATTATCAAACCACCATGCCTATCTATAGGGTATGGTCCATCTTTATCCGTCCTCCATTTAACTACAATTATTTATAAAGAACAAATGCCGGACCAAAATTTTTTCACTACATTGTGTTTACTTTAACATACCAATAACCATTGTAATGCTCCACTCCTATTGGGAAATTATGGATTATATCTTCAACTATTGACCACTACCACTTCACTCTGATCTCGGCCCTCTACTATTGGCTATTTCTCAAAACATGCAGTAGAAATCCAACCTTGGGACCAATAAAGAATTTCCTTTTCCTATTTACAATTTAACACAATTTCTTGTCAATATTACATCAACAATGTGGGTGATCACACCTATCCATCTCTATTTAACACTGGACCATGATTACCCTTATGGTTTCCTCTTCCCATATTAGTTGTTTTCTATTCACCATTCCCTCTACCATATGCATTCTTTTCATAGACTATCCTTAAAAAATCACCAAATCCACCTCTAACTCTTCTATGTTTATTATTTCCATGAAAAAAACCTATAATATAGGAATGGAATTTCTAGAAATCATTTTTTTTCGAATTCAATCATTTACAAAACCACTCAAGTTGTTTCTCTACCAATTGTGCTTCAAATTTATTCCTTATGACAAAAAAATCTATGTGAACAATTAGAACAAGAATATAAATTAATCATTATGTCCATAATCAAACTTCTCCATAACTATTGGTGTCAAAAAAATCCAAAGAACTACTTCATCACATTGGTCATCTTCAACATGTGTTTGAAAACATTATATTTTATAGAAATCTAATGTAATTCTTTGAGAAGTAAAACAATCATATTCTTATTTTCAAGAAATAATAAAACTTTTAATATTTATATCACATAATATTAATTCTATCCATATCACACAAAGGAACATAATTTCATTTTGAAATTCAAACCATGTTAATATATTATTCTATTAGTGTGTGTGTGCCACTAGAAGAGTTGAAAAGATAATGTTATGGTGATAGAATGATAGATCAATTTAGATTACTGTGTTGAGGTGAAAAAGTTTTAAAATTTAAATTGAATAAAATTATATCATAATGATTTACCCCCTTTTAGTTTTCAATATATACCCAGGTAATCCAATAATTGGTATAAGATCATGGTCTACTTATGAATGGAATATCAAATTTAAAGGTTATTTTATTTTGAGAATTTATCCCCCTTTATGATTTTCTAGGTAAGAGAATTTTTTCTATAGACAGATAAATTTTATATCATGAATATATCTCTACCATTATTATAATGAATAGGAAAAGAAAGATATTAGAATATTCAATATGGGATCCCATTCATTATAAGTGTAATAAGTTACATTCCCTACTTCTCATAATAATAAAAAAACCAAGATATAGCCTGGAAGGAGAATAAATGGTAGTTAAATTAATTAAAATTATTATGTGAAAACATTTTTTAATTTTTATTTATCAAATATTTTAGTCCATATTGAGGAATGATAATTTTATTGAATCCCATTTACATAAGAGAAACTAATAATTAGTATGAGTGATCACATGTTTATAGATTCATAATATATTTCACTTTATGTATTGGAATATATGATATATATTTTTTCTAAAAATACTATTCTCTTCTATTTATTGGTTATTTAAATGAATTTATGGTTATATCACTTATCTTGAGGGATATTCAAATAATATAAAAAAATAATTGAAGGAATATGTTTTGACATGTAGCAATATCTTTAAATAAGTTGATCAATAAAAGTAATTAATATGGATCATGGGGAGTGGTTATCTAAGACTAAAGATGAATATAATAATGAAATAAAATAAAATAAATATATCAATAAAACTATTGATTGGAGGTCCTATGCCTTTGAAACCAACTAGAAAATCAGTATTGATATAAACATTTTATATTGTATATCAAGGAAATGAAAATAATTAAACATGACACAATTATTTTATAAAGTAAAATTTTTCATGGAAATAATGTTATAATAATCAAGAAGTGTGATGAAAAACAATGTTTAGTTGAAGATTTAAAATGAACTATTAATATTTAGAGCATTGATATTGAAATTTAATTAGAAATTCTAAAAACTTATCAAGTAATGTTTAAATGACTGAAGAAAAACATTCAAGTACCACAAAACCATTAGAGGACAATTAATGTCATAAAAATCATTAAATGAATAATATATATATTTTCATCATCAATGTATAAATCTTAAGCATGCTCAATGGAAATTTTACAATTTATATAAATTTCTAATAATTGTTCTAAATATGTTTTCTTGTATGATACAAATATAAAATCAAAATCTATAAACAAATAGATGATATAAATGATAATAATATGAATAAAATTTCATGTTTGAATAAAATAATTTATAAGAGTTTGGGATCACTAAAATAATCCTAAACTTATGGGAAAAATTGAAAATAATAGCATCTTCTTAGTTCTGAAAAATCTTAACAGAATATAGTCTAAAGAATACAATCATGTTCTGTAGGTTGTTTATAGTGTGGAAACAGGTGTTTCAATATGGAATTTGTGTGATGAAAAAAAATATAAATATCATAAAATTAAAATAATCCTTTATAAAGTGGGATAAAAGAAATACTGTTGATAAAAAAGAAATGTTTAAGAATAGAAATCTTTTAGTATCTAATAGATATGAAACACTTGGAATTACCATATAATTTCCAAACAATGTGGTCATAGGTGTGTTATATGATTTATTAATTCACCAATTAATGTTTCAAAAACAAAAAATAAATAATAATATAAATTTTATGAATAAATATAACAGAACCTCAAGAAAAAAGATGTATAAAGTGGTCATATATAATAATGCTAACAAAATTATAAAGAAGTGTGAGTCATGAAAATATAGAAACAAGGAAAATTATGTTGTTCTAAAGATGATAAATAATTCCATTAATGGTTCCACATCAAATAGGATAATATTATAATATTTTAGAACTATGGACACACCATGGAATCGTGAAAAATGGCAAGAATATATGTATCAATTTTTCAAAGAAAATGTAATTTGAAAAATCAGTCTATGAATGAGTGAAAAAGAATAAATTGGTAAAATTCCCTCCTAAAAATCCATGTGGGAATTAAAAACAATGTTGATAATGTTCTCCAGGAATACATATTCATTTGGTAGTTGATTCAATAATAAAAATAATATGGAGGAAACATAATTAAAGGCCAGTGCTAAAGTGAAAGAAGGATATCCACATGATGATATATAATTTCATGAGATGTTATAAAAAATGAAATCCAAATATTTAAATAAGAGTTTTGGGTATGGTGAAATATAAATGGACATTCTATCAAAGATAATTTAGCTATAATACTAGTTAAAGAATAAAATCTAAAGAGGATTAATATTTCATCATGTTATATATATTACTTTTTATTTTATGATAAGAGAGTTATAACACACAATGAAAAAAAATTATAAAAGAACACCATTATTCCCAAATAAAAATCATATTTAAAATCCATATGTGCATGAATGAAAGCTATAATGAATATAGAAATATGGTTCAAAACATTATATAGACCCTATTGTTCACATTGAATAAAAATGTGATACACCTTATTCCTTTCAAATTTGTTTTTTTAAATCTATTTAAGGAATTGAATGTGTTTCTAGTTCAATGAGGAGTGGGGGGTATAAAATAGGATGAGTAAGCTTTCAAAAACTAAACAACATAAATAAAGTAAAGTAAGTTGTTTTGTTTGTAAAACCAATTTAACTGAACCATTTTGGTTCATTCTCAACATGGGATATCTTAAAATTTATATAATTAATATATTCACTATGATAATGATAATTATACTTTCATTTAATGGGGAGACAAAAAAAGAACAATTTTAAAAGATTCTAGATATTTTAAACATAATGTAAATCTAAATATTCTAAAAGGTGTTTGGAAAAGATGTCATTGAAAACGAATGAATTAATACCCTCTAATTCTTGCTTATAATAAATATGACCACAACATTAAGATTGAGAAATTTATTTTAATAAATTGTATAGAGGTGAAATGTTAATTGTGGCCTAGGGTTGTTTTCATTAATTCAAAGAATACTATTTTTATGTGAATTATATTAATGCGTGTATTTAAGTGAGTGTTGGAATATAGGTTAAATGTTTCCATGAAAATCTTCATAAAAATTGGAAATTCGTCTATCTCAACATACAAATAGTTTTTCATATTTTTAGAAATGTACTAGTAACTCATTTTAGTCGGTATCATATTTTTTTAATGGAAACAAATGTTGTAGAAATCAAACCCTCTTGTTCGTACGCTGAGAATGGATCATGTAGTCATAGAGTGGAATAATGTATGAAATATTTATAGACATTGAATTCATACTATCCACTATCATGGAATTTTTATTTCTATTTAATAATGGGGAAGAGGAATAAGAAAAATTAACGGTGAATAATTTTTAGAGACAATGAAAGAGGTTTGTGAAATTAAAATCACATATTGCCAAAAAGTATTAGAATGTATTGAAAAAAGAACAACAATGATTTTTTATAGCAATTTGTGTGTGTTTTATTTTTTATAATTGTATATTTATGATCATGGAGTATCAACTTATATTTATTTCAACATATTGACAAAATGTTTCTTAGAAATATGTTTAAGAACCTATGAATATTGTAGTAAAGAGTTCTGAAGTAAATATTTTACATCTACTAAGGTCATGAGAATTTGAAATACTATATTGTATTTTGGTTTCATATTTAATAAAGGGTTAATACATTTTAATTTTTGGATAATCCATTCATATTATAGGAAAATTATATTTGATGATTTTTTTATGTATGTTTTCTCCATGAAGGAGATATAATGAACATATGCATGTGGTTATGATAAGAAATGTTGATGAAGGTACATATATTATTATAAGAATAAAGGAATATTATGATTGATATTAAAAGATAATAATAGAAGGATGGAATATGGAAGCCTAGATTTTTCTCCTTGAGTTATAAATTATTACTTTAAAAAGTAAATCTAAAGTGTTTTAAATTTAAAAAATTCATCAAGATCCAAGCTAACACATACACCAAAGAAAACTGGACATCACAATGGCACCTGATAGTTCTGGAATATAGAACCCAACCTTAAGTGATATTTTCGGTTTCATATAAGAGGTATATCACATATGTGGTTCACACTTGAGAAAGATAAGAAATTATAACTTATGGGGTAGTATGGAAGATCCGTTGGGACAATGAAAGCCCTAATACTTATATTAGACTACTAATAATAAAGATAATTAATAAGAAAGTATCACTCCGGATTACATTTGTTAAATGGGCTCATTGAAGATTAATTATAGTTTTTTTTAATTCATATCTTTTTTGGAATAAATTACATCACATGGTTTGTTATCTACATCATGTGAATTAATATAGATCAAGACTATTTTTTTAAGCCATGATCTACTATTTATGTAGAAGGTAAACTCAAGTGGAGATTATAATAATTTCCATCCAATCATTAAACGTTTACGCATGATTATATAAAGACTAAATAATAATAATGATCTATATGTACCATATGAATTCATAATATTAAAATAAATGTATTTATAAATGTACAATGAGTACTAGAATAATAGAATAAAGAGATCGAAAACATAATATTTTACAGATATCACATATGAAATATATATATATATATATAAAAGAGAAATTTA
Source organism: Viscum album (assembly GCA_963277665.1). NCBI lineage: Eukaryota > Viridiplantae > Streptophyta > Magnoliopsida > Santalales > Viscaceae > Viscum > Viscum album. The sequence continues at coordinate 1,907,394,395 of OY728158.1, forward strand.
TATTCTTATGTATGTGTCACCAGATACTACATACAAGTCTATGTATGGGTCATTTTGGCTATTGTTTTTTAGTAATTTCATATTACATACAAGACATTTACATAGAAAGTATGTTTAATCCACTTATGTATCATGTCCATAATCTTAAAGAATAATTATGATTCATATTATATCCTACTAGATGTAAAACTATAATATACCATAAGACTTCCACTAAATGAATTGTATGACTCTATGATTTATAAGACAATGTAATTTTAATAAAATTGATAAATATATATTTTTAATATTCTGAAAACATGGATATATGAATATATAGATGATAACCCATGTTTTAAAATAAAAAAAATCCAAATTCTCTTTATTGTGATCCTAGTAGTGATTCGAGGAGAATATCTATGATAAATGTCCCAAAAATTAAAGAGAAAATTGTTACTATAATATATTGTCATGTATACTTGTAATATGTATAAGTATTTTTCATGGAATGTTTTCGGAAATAATAAATTATTGGATTTTTTAGAGTTCTATGGATAAGGTAAAAGGTAATAAGATAACAGTCAAGTGTTTATGATCTTTAAATGTGTGGATATGCGAATAAGAGGATAAATATTTGAGTGTTTTATTTATAGAGTATTATTGAATGAGATATTTAATAGGTTTTGTAAAAATCATAATGATAAAGTATTGTTGAAGATATATATTTTATAGGATTTATAAAGAAAATTTTATAGAGAATCATTGTTACAAATACAATATTCATGCCATATAAATCAATGACGATAGGAAGAGAGACCTGATGATGTTATTATAAAGATAAATGAAAAAGAAGGCCTAACTCTAACATCATGATATTTTTTGGATTAATTATAATATTTAAGATGATAACTAGTAAATTTTTTTCTCACCGAATAAAGTAGAAGAATATTAAAGAAGAGGGAAGAGGAATGGTTTATATAGCCCAATTTCTATAGAAGATGAGATTAGAAATTATAAATGAGAAGAAAAAAATAAGAGATTATATCATCCATTCTATTATATCTCTGTGAAGAATAATATGTAGTTGTTATTTTTCTTGTTCAGATACTAAAAAGGAGTGTGCACTAAAATTAAAAAAATGGAATTTCTTTCTTGTTGGTTACTATTCATGTAGGAGATGAATAGGTAAAATAGTTAGCACAAAAAAAATAAAGAGAGTCTATAATGTAGAATGTTTTTTTTCATGTTACATGATTTTAAGCTATTGTAAAGTCTTATAAACACTTAATGGGATGATGTAAATGTGATGGATACCCCATAAACTATCAAGATACATGTAACACAATTGGGATAATCCATACTTGTTTATATCATATAGGTTTATATAAGTGGTTCAAATAATCCTTGTGGAATTTTGTTCATACCAAGGACTAGACATTCATTTAGAAATTTAAGCCTTGTAATTTCATTGTCCACTTTTGGTTTGAGTTTGGATATGCTAAAAAAATGGAGGTAATTTTATGGAACAAGAAACCTATTCACCTAATTTTTTATTGGTAAAATAATGGAATAAAATGGAAAATTGAATATGAAGACCTGAAAACAAATTCACCAAACCATTCTTTGTTCAAGAAAATTCTATATTGATACTAAAACATAGCCACACCCATCCAATTTTTCGTGGTTGGTATATACAATTCATGAATACATATTTAAATATAAAGATCCTTTTTTATATTTAAATTTTTAATTCATAAAAATATATTTAATTTATTTTATTTGTGGATGGTTAAAGAGTAAATAAATATGACAAAAGAAAATGAGAAAATATATATGTAATTCATGATTAGAAGGATGGTCCGTGAAATGGGCAATTTCAAATCATGATCCTAAGTATTAAAATTGAATATTCAAGTAGAAATGAAACCAAATATGCTAGAAAACAATAATTCAAATTGAGAATTACCTATTAATCATGTGAAATTCGTTAAATATTTTTGATGGGAGTAAGAAGTAAGAACAAATATACAAAACAATAGAGAACTATTTTTTTGATGCAACACATAGTTTCATACTATAAACCATGATGATGAAATTTACATCTTTTGTATTTTTTCTATTTATAGATATGAATTCATAAAAAATCATTAATAACTTCTATAGATTAATAGGATTTAAAAATTGGATTATTATATGGAATTTAATCTACTCATGGTGTATTTATGCCTATAGAATAAATTTTTTTAGTGACCCTTCAAAGACTTCATCCCGAGATGAACATAAGACCTAGTCATGTAGTGCCTCACTATAGAGTCTTCCACTAGGTTTTTAAAAAACTGTCTTATGATTTCCTTTATTTTATTTATCCCCAATCTCACTCTCTCTTGACTAGAATGACTGGTTGGTTTCGTTATGTGGTGAGTGATGTTATTTTAGGGGTATTTTGCTGATGGATATTTTTCATTAATTTCTGTTTATGTCTGGTTGTATGTTTGTGCATAAATTTTCTCTCTTTCACTTTATTTCATCACGACCATAGATAACTGAACCAAGAATAATCATGAAATATATTTCTAATATTATTAATTAATTCATGAATATTATACTTATTAGGATAATTATGCTTAACCATAGTTCTGAATCACCTAATTAATTGATCCATGGGAACTAATTGACTATATTAAAAAGATATATTAATGACTTATGGAGAAAAAACCAAGGCCCAGGAATTTTTAGTTAGATTTTAAAAGCCACATAAATTAATTAAATTAATTGCTAATCCATTAAGACATGAAACTAAAATTACTGATTTTGGCGGGTTTTTTGACCATTTTATTTCTTACAAATTATTTTTATACTCTCTCATTATCATTCAATGTCAATCAATTATTTATTTTTCTTATGTATTTTAATAATAATCACTACTTGGGTTTGACATTGGTATCATAAATCACCATTTTTATTAGTTTATAGTGATAGATTGAGTTCAAAAAGAACATAGTAAATTCGACTAACCTTATTGTAAATAATGATTCCCTAAATAATGGTCAAATTATGGATTACATTACATTGTAATGGTTTCCAATTATTAATAAGTTAATTATAATTTTTTAATTTTATTTTATTTTTTTATCTATTTTATACTGGGTCTTGTAATGCTATGGTCATAAATCATACTATGATAAAAAACTACCCCACTCATGGTAATGGAAAACAAACCATCCTCACATATGATCTCGAGTTTGATAAAAACAATAAAATAAGAAAAACTACCATGAAAAATGTATGGATTGAAAAGAAAGGCATGACATGATTGGAGGAGTACTGCACGAACCACCTAAGATACATACACTCATGGAATATAGACGAACCTATGTTGCTGGAATTCACACTAGAAATATAGTTCCTCCAATTGTAGTATATAAATTACAAATAAATATATATATAATTACATAAAATTTTATCCAATTTTATAGGTTACTACAAAGTGTATCTTCATGTTCACATTAGAATTTTCCCTGAAGTACGCGACCCCTATCAATTATATAATGTTTCAATGGATATAGTAAGACTATAACTATATTTATTTTAATTAAAAGATTAAAAAGGTAATGGATTGAAATCCTCCCACCTCATCCCATCACTCAATGAAATGGGTTTGTGAGAATCTTCTTGATACGATTTATGCACCAATAAAAATCAATGAACATCAAATTCAACATTTCAAATTTTTACCAAATTGATGATGAATATATTTAAAATTCATGGAAATGATTTATGTATTTCATTTGAAAATCCCCAAATCATGTTATTGAAATATATATTTTTATTAAAACTATTTATAATGGGTTTTCACAACAAAACATGTCTATCATTAATGCCACAATAAGAGGATCCCTTATGAAGAAATAATTTAAAGAGAGCTACAAACATTTGGATGAAATTCATACAAATATATTTCAATGTAAATATAAGTAACCCAAAGGTGAGGGTTGTATATGGTTGAAAACCAATGATGGATTTTAGTTTGGTTTGAGGATATGCCAAGAAATTTGAATGCACCAATGACTCACCCTACCCCCCAAGGCATGCATACTGAATATGTAAACTACATTAACTACAATCACCAAAATTATTTTCCGGGGTAGAGTCCAAAAAAACTGTAATATAAAGGCCTCCATTGAAGAAAATAGGGATACTTGCAACAGGAACTTCATTGTTTCTCACTAACAAGAGAAAATCACTCATTATTGGAGACATTGTCCAACTTCAAGAACACCACTAAAGTAGCTATAAAAGAACTGAAATAATATTAAATAACTCAATACAATTTCACTAAAATAACTATAATTACAATTGGGAAAAATTATTAAACAACTAAGTGAAAGGAAAGCAGGATTCATGCCAACATCCTAGAATAAAAACCATGTGTAGAGGTAAAATAAATCACCTTAGGATGTGGTAAAATCACCCAATACCATCCGAAAATAGGCATGAAAAAGAATAGACTGATGAAAAAAAGAGGGGAAAAAAGAAAAAAAGAATGAATAAACAAGGTAGGAACCATAACCAATAATAATTATATGGATACCATTTCGTAAGAGTGTTAAGTAAGAAATGATTTATACATATAGAGATATGTTTATTGATCAATTTAAAAATTTGAAATTTAATATTCTTTTTAGAGATGAACTACACAACAACCCATCATAGTAAATTTTTATGAAAGAACTAGTGATGAAAAAAATAATGATGGAGGAAATTATAAATATACCAATCACAAGAGAATTCTCTACCATAGTTTCTAAGTATCAAGCGAAAAATAAACAAGACACAATTTTTTTAAATTTGTTTTTATATTGGGTCTAACAAATTTAGAAATTATTTATTCAATTTAGATTTAGGATTCAATATCTTATCCTAAATCACCTTCAAAATCTTGGTACTTGAGGACATGAAAGATGTATGTGTCGTACTTCAATTATCATATTCAATAGTGAAACTCTCATGGGGATTAATGAAATGAATTTTGAATAAAGTGTATATGTTTATTTTTATCATTAAATTTATATTGTTAGATATGGAGGAGGATTGGACACCACTCTTTCTTAAGAGTCTATTTTTGGAAACTTGATGGGAATTGATTGAGGTGAATAGTGGTTTTCTATATCTATTAGTGGTTAATAAAAATTCCCATTTCAATATACATTGATAAATAAATAATTATAATGTTAAAAAAGATGAATTTCAAGAAGATGAAATGTTCAAAGTTGAAGATGTTCCGATCCCATATTACAATAAAAATATACATACTATATATAATTATTAAGAAGGATAAAAATCATAATTGAAAACTGGAAATATATGATTTAAATTCCCTGATGATGGAGGTATAGTTGGAACAAAGATCATTGAAGAAGTCTGATCGCACCGTGATTGAATATTCAATTTGAACCTTATTCAATGGCATTAAAATGATTTTGTATCACAAATTCCAATTTTAATAACAAATTTCATATCAATTTTTGTTAAACTATTTGTTTTTTTCATATTTAAGAAGGTTATTTTCACATGTTTTGTTGATTTCATTATAGGTTTATTTGATTCAGAGAGCCTATGATGATGTAGGACGCAATGGGACAAACTGCATGGAATCCCATGAATACATGTCCATTTTCTATGTGTTCCAAATAATATTTTTATCCCAAAGATATTAAAGTTTGTGATATAATCCAAATCATCATGGGATATAACTCATCTCAACAAACCCAATCCCAATCCGTCGATCTATTTGCCAAACCGAACCGATCTATATATGTAACCAAATATTCACGATGTCAGAAGATTGGATTGGTAGTTTTACTATACATCCCATTCCAAATGTTCAATGATCACTAAATTTGAAATAGAGATATTAAATTTACAAAAAAAACACTTTTATTTTTTTAATGTATAGATAATTCAATTTACCAACCCAAAATAGGGAGACAATTGGTATCTAAAAAATTCCATGCCCAAAACTGCTTCCTATTATGAACTATAAAAGGGTACGGTGGGTACCCATTTTGGATGTTTGACCAGGAGGAAATGTTATATAATTTTTTAAACCCAAAAGAGTTATCTACAAATTCCAAGTAGTTCTGGATTCTATGAGAAGTGCTAACTAAACATTAATGGCTTCCTCTCTTTTTAAAGAGTTCCATACATTAGGAGATCACCCGGGGAGGAACGTAATGAAAATACCAAGATTATTTTTTGTAATAATTGACTGATATTTTTAATTTCAAGTTTTTATGTAATTTCCATATATTTTATTATTATATAATTGACTTATGTATTGGTATTACCTACATGAATCATATGATTATTTTTAGGGGTACTCATTCATGTGATGTTTCACACACCGTTCACCACTTATTTTCCCCCTTTTAACGGTGTTGTTTGTGTGTATCATATTGGTCAATTAAACTCTCATAAAAATTTCCATAGACATGTAATTTCATGTCATGGTAAAATAACAAAAAATAATTTAAACATAGAAAATTAATCAAGTTCTTCATGTGTTTCCTTTGTGTGTTTTAGTTATAAATTCAAACATAAATAATCGAATCATCAGCAGTATCTAGTGAATCATTCTCTATTTTTGAATAAACACATTGAGGTATCATAATATAACTTCATAAAATTATATATCTAGTTGTTTCAAAACTATTATTAAAATATATGTTCCCATTATATTTAAGTGATAAAGGATGAACATCCTAATAATTCACCTAGTTGATCATGCTTAATTAATTCTGTTAATTTCCACTTTGTTTTTTCACTTTACATTTTCTTTTGGATTCATAAAACATAAAAATAAAAGTATTCTGAAACCTAATATCCCTTTTAATTCATAATCACAGCAATATTTTTGGATTAATGATATAATACTCTATTAGGAGATGAACTAGGGTTCTTGTTATAATATAGAAATTATAGTAAAACTAAACATTTAATTTGATGTGCTCGACAACACAATAAAATGTGTTCACCGTTTTCGGGGATCTGATACCATTGTTTATTTATTATTTCATTTTATTTATTTATTTAAATTTTTAGTTATGATTCACTTCAATACCCCCTTCATTTTTGGTTTCTTTTGTTTTTGTTTTTTCCTTTTGTTTGTTTTTTTGTGTTTCTTCTTCTCATTCTTCCTCTCTATATCTCTCTATCAAATTATATAATATCACATTATCTTAGCTTTTATCCTTTAAATATTGATTCAATTATTTTATTTCAATCATAATTATTCATGAAAAATGATAAAAAGATTAAAAAAATTCACAAATAATATTTATGACCCAACCAGAAAAAGAAAAACATAATTAATTTGACCACAAAATTGAAAAGAAACATCACTAAAAAAATAGGCCATCTTGAGTAGGAAAATCAAGTAATAGTGAAGAACCCATTATGGAACCACAATTAGTACAAAAAAATAACTAATTCAAAAAATAACTTAATCATCAACTGTATATAGTGAATCATTCTATGTTTTAGATAAAACCCTAGTGGGTATCATATTATAAATATAGTAAAATTGTGGTTCTAGGTGCTAAAAACTTTGGAACTAAATCTGCATGAAGTCAAAAATATAGTTTTTAATTCTGACTATATATACAATTCAAGATGTCTAATGGCCACCAAATTTGACATGGTGATATTCAATATTCCATAAAAAATGATTTTATTTTTCCCATTTTCAGATAATTTCATTTACCAACCCAAAACCAGGACAAAAGTGGTATCTCAAAAAATGTGTGCCAAAAAAACATACCATTTCGGATATAAATGGGAACTTTAGGAACCCCATTTGGATGTTTGACATGTAGGTATGGTTATGCCATATTGTATACCCAAATAATTCCTTCACTAATTCCTATATGTTTTAGAGGCTAAGGGAATTTCTACATCAACATCTGTGGCTTCATCCCTTTCTATGGAGTTCTACACTTCTTGTGATCACCTGAGGAGGAATGTGGTGTAAATGAAAATAAATTTTTTTTGTAATAATTGAATTATATTTTTAATCATAGGATTTTTTATGATATCCTATTCCTATATTATTGAGTTATGGACTGGTATGTCATACTCTACTCACATGGTTATGTTTGGGGGGTACCCATTCATGTGATGTTTCACACACTACTCACCATTTATTATTCCCCTATAAATTACCATGTTTGTGTGGTTCATATTTTCCAATTGAAATATCATTAACAGGGCATGTCCATGTACCTTCATGTCATAGTAACACACTGAAATAACATTCTATCATGGATAGCACATCATGTTCTTTGTGTGTTTCCTTGGTGAGTTTCAGTTATGATGTCAAACAAAAATCACCTAATCTTCAGTATTATTTCTTAAATCATTATGTATTTATGAATATTTCTCACAATATCATGATTCATATGAGTCTTGTGTAGAATTAATCCCTCGGATTCCTTTTCAACAAGCCCCAACCTTCTAGAAAGATCCATTCAGGAAAAATTCAATCCCCGGGTGGAAAGCACAACTATAATACAAACAAGGGGGAAACTCAAGCTACCATAAAAAACATGTATAAATAATGAAATGATATGAAATCTTTTTATGATCAAAAATCTGGAAACAATACCACTCCTCTAAAATATGAACCAAGACCCGAGTAAATAGTGATGAAAATGGAAATCCTAAACATCCAGTTCCAACAGACCACACAATCAGCTATTCAAGACCTATGAAATCTAGTGGGATAATTGAAAAAACACTATATGTGGGATAAAGATGCAATGTTATAGAAAAATATGATCTCAACCTAAAGGTAATGATTGCTAAATCAGACTTCATAGGGGTAAATAAGATTCCTCTTCAAATGATTCTACCCAATAGGTATGTCCTCCTCTTGAACACTCTCTTTATATACCCAAAAATGATTAAAGTGAATAAAAAAGTTAATAAGTGTAAAAATACTATCATTAAAGATTCACGTGATCAATCCATTCCTCATCATTTTAACCAATGATTATCTAAATCAATGAATCTTTTGATAATGATTCTGATAAATAATTAATTAATACATTTAAAAAGATGATGGTTAATATTGATTTATTAGATATAGTTAAATATATCATTATTTAAACTAAATTTATTAAATATCATTGCATGAAAAGACAATGAATGTAGTGGAATGAGTGTGTCAACCAATGAAGGAATGTCTCAAACGTAATAAAAATATAAATTCCAACCAAATGGAAGGATCCAATGACATTTACAACACCTTGGAACAGAGGGGAGATCATATTTTATGATGCAATACTAGATTTCAGTTCTTTGATTAATGTGATTCCTTACTCTATTTACACTTCTCTACAAGTTAGGGTGTTCCATCCAATAAGAATCATTATAAAAATTTCCAGCCAAAGAACAATACACCCATCCAATGTGATCAGGGATGTACTTGTAAGATTATAGAATCTAATCTTCCCCTGAGAGTCTACATTCTAGAGGTGGAAGATACCTGAACCCCAGGACATTCCATCTCTTATAATGGGAATTCCATTCCTTAAAATAGAAAATAGGGTTATCAACGTTCATAATATTACATTGTCCACATAGTTTGTTTGGGAAAATGAATGGTTTAGTATTCTTGATTCTATGAAATACCCCATTGAAGAGAACTCCTCTCTTCCTATCTATTCTATGTAAGTTATCTCTAATGAAAAAAATGCACAACATTCTCTTCATGACCCATATATTGATTAATTTTCATCTTCTTCACTATTTTTGATTTGGATGTTGGTTTTCATTTTTAGTGTTTTATGGGTTCAGAAAAGTGTAAATGTTTTGATTTAATTGATGATTTTGTTAATTTTAAGGTACCCATGACCATTGTTGATTATGGAATTCTCATTTCTTTAGATTTTATTTCCTTAGATAATAATCATCAGTAGATAGAAAATTTCATAGACCTCATTACCTAAAATACCTTCCCTCAATACAAAAAACCAAGGCCGTTTCAATTAAAACCACTTCCATCGAATTTAAAATATTCATATCTCGATGGTATTGAACAAAGGAACATCTTTAATGCTAACATGATCTCTTCATAGTTTTAACCAAAACTGTAATATCTTTTGACCGAGTATAAAAAGATAATAGGATTGACATTGGATGATATTCTAGGGATTAGCCCATCTATTTTTATTCCCTATATACTTTTATATGATGAGGCTAAAGCAGTAAAATAACCTCAATTCTAGTTAAATCCAACTCTCCATGAAGTGATAAAATTTGAAGTTAGTAAATTACTTGTTACTGGGATCATTTATCATATATCAAATAGTAAATGGGTTATCCTAGTTAAAATTGTTCTCAATATAACTAGAACAATAGTAGTGTCAAATGAATGGAATGAATTGGTTCCAACACATGTGGAAAATATTTGGTGATTCAGTTTTGACTACCGTTAACTGAATAAATCTATGTGAAATAAGTCCTTTTCACTACCTTTCAGTGAACATATATTAGAATGATGGTCTAGAAAGTCCCGTTATTATTTCCTTGATATATATTCGAATTTCTTCTTGATCTATATCTCCCCAAGGATCATGAGAAGATAATATTTACATATCCATTTATAAAGTTTTCATACAAAAGGATGCATTTTGGACTATGTAATTATCCTTGTACTTTTCAACAATGTATATTGAATATTTTTTATGAGTATATTGATAATTGTATGGAAGTCATTATAGATGATTTCATAGTTTATGGATCTTACATTGATTACTATTTGTCACACAAAGGATCTATCATTTTCCATTGCATGGAAAACGTTAAAGTATTAAATTACAAGAAATTTCATTTCATGGTTGAGTGGTGGATAGTTCATGGGTATATTATTTAAAATGAGTTAATCCAAGTCTATAGGTTAAGAATTGAATTAATTTTATCTCTTTCAATTCCAAAATGTATTCGTGAGGTGCGATATTTCTTGGGAAATGTCGATTTTACCACCGATTCATTAATTTATTTAGTAATATCACACTTCCCATGTCTCAAATAGTATAGAAAGAATATATGATTGTGTTTGATAAAAATTATGAGGATCCATTAAATTCACTAAAAGGAATCTCACATCACCTCTCATAATCCAACCAACAACGTGGTATATTCCCTTCAAACTTATTTGTGATGCCTATAACATTGCAGTTGGTTTAGTTTTATAAAAAATGGTTTATAAGGCTCATCATGTCATTGCATATGCCTAAAATACCCTGTTCCCTTCCTATGTAAACTACCCAACCATTGAAAAAGATCTTCTTTTTGAATGTATTTCTTGGAAAAAACCATATCTTTTTTGATCAAAAGTCATTGTCTTTTTTTCCATTATACACTTCAATTTCCCGTTAATAATGATAAAGTAGTGATTCATCTTATATGGTGAATGCTCCTCCAGTAGGAGTTTAACCTTGAGATTATAGATAAGAGAGGATTTGAAAATGAGGTAACTAAACACATTGGTGGGATTTCATCACTATTGGTCCTCTATGTTGACACACCCCCCACACTGGAATAATCTTTCCTCATGAGGACCTTTGTGATGTTGTGGACCAAACATCCTAGTATGCAGACATTGTGAAATTTCTAGAAAAAAATATTGTCCCCAAATATTTCATAACATAATAATACTAGATTATTAAGTATGATTCTTGATGATACAATTGGGACACATAATATTTGTGGAGAATTTGTAGAATCCAAATTGTTCATAAGTGTGTCATGGACCACAAGTTCAGCAAAGATTTGATCTTTTTCCACAATTTTGATTTTGGGGGACATATTGTCTCTAAACATACATCTCAGAAGTGACTTGACTTAGGAAATTTTTGTCCATTATTGTATATATACTCCAATAAATGTTTTATTTCATTTACCCCATGTCAATTCACAGGAAATATAACCAAGAGGAATGAAATTCCCAATCATCCCATTTTATTTTGGGATGTATTTGATGCATGGGGCATTGAATTATTGTGGCCTCTTATTAATTCATTTAGATTCATTTACATATTACTATATGTTGACAATGTCTCCAAATGGTTGGAAGAAATGGCTACTGGGACAGATGACTCTTGAGTGGTTGTTGATTTTATGAGGTCCCAAGTTTTTATTAGGTTTGGTTTTTCAATATTCATAATTAGTGATGAGGGTGAACATTTTATGAATCAAACATTAAAAACATGCTCAGTATGTATGGGGTTGTTCATAATGTTCTCAATTCATATCAACCCAAACTAACATACAAGATGCAATCTCAAATTTCTAAGTTTTTCGAATGTTGAAAAACTAGTACAACCAAATACGAAATATTGGATTTTTCACTTCGATGATACACTTTGGTCATTCCATACAACTATTAAAGGAAAAATAAGAATTTAATCATATGGTATTGTATTTGGAATGGCTTTTCACCTCCTTTTGGATGTCTATTAGCATGTATATTGTGATTTAAAACAATGTAATATGAATCTCTCTAATGCTGGCGATCATAGGGAGTTATAGATTTATGAGATGGAATAATTTTAGCATGCTGCATATAAGAACCCTAGAATCCATAATCTGGAGTGAAAGATTATCCATTACAGGATGATTCACCAGTGTATGTTTCATATTAGTTTAACGGTACTCATGTACAATTTAAGGATAAATCACCACCTAGGTAAACTTCATTCCTCATGGCTTAGTCCTTACACTACTGCTTATGTTTACCCTTTTAGTACAATATAGGGTTTGAATCAGAATAATGTATGAAGTATTACAACCAATTTTAATAGGCATAAGCAAATTTATGAAGATTTTCCAATGAATCTAGTTGAGGAAATACTTCTTCACGAAGAAACGTACCGGTGAATCCCACCCAGTTTTATCCTTCCATACAACGTTCCATTATTATTTTGAGGACACTGCATATTATAGTTGTGTGTGTGGGGGGGGGGGTGATTATATTCTTGGGTTTGTTATGAATTTTAATCATATTTTCCCCTTTTTTTCTTACTAGATAGTATTGTTACAATTCTCTTATCCACCTCACTTTTTTGATGGAATGTTATTTTTTTATTCCCATATTATTATAGAAATAATACCCACTTAATTATGATAGTTATTAAAAATTCATGAGGAATTTCTTCTTTTCATGTTGCTTTTATCATTTTCAATGACAAAAATTATTTTAATGATGAAAATTGTGTTTTAGTATGAATATAATAAGGAGGTGTGACCTTATTTAAAATTGGTTATTTGCAGATGATATGGATGGTAGTTTTACTTTAAATATATGGATAAAACTTTTACCATTTATGTTAGTAGTTTATGGTAAAATAATGTCACTCAATATATCTATACATATTATTACACAACCATGATGTGTGAACATTTATTTCTTAATATAATTTAAATAGATGTTAGGTTAATATTTCATTACATTCCAAAATTATTCAATAAATTTATTACTTATCTAATCTTTTTTAGTATTGTACTTGATTGACCAATGGACATATTCCAGTTATCCGTCTATTGTATGCCTTAAAAACCCTAAAAAACTAAAAAAACATTAAAATAAAAGTTATTTCATGGGTAGTTCAAAATCTACTCTTCATAAACTGTTGATCTTGTTATAAAAATTACAATTTTTATTGTGAAGGGTTCAAACAATGTTAGAGTAATGTATGTTAGATTAGTTCCAAGTACATGTTTTCAAACACCCCATCCTAAATATAAACGAGGGGAGTGATGAAATATAAAACATAGGTGAATATCATTATTAGGAGATTAAGGATTGAATTATGAGAATGATTATCTGAGTGGGTCTTGGAATATGATTACAAAGAATGTAGGTCATGTCATATGGATAAAATCATTAAGGAAGTTTTTTTTGAAATAAACTATATTTACTAGATAGAATGTGGAACGTATAGGATGAATTGTTTGTCACAAAAAAAAGTGGAGAATTAGTGACATGGTTAACTTATGAATAATTTTACTATATTTGTATCATGCATGTCTTAGAATTTTGTTCTGATACAATTTCTAATAAATCTTTTCCCGTGATCACTAAGAATAAATCCTAGGTGATATTTTTTTCTTTCATCAAAGTTTCTATAAGGATTAAATTTTAATTTTATGTTAAATATTAATTAATGTAGTAATATCTTCATGAATAATTTTTCTAAATGTGAATTTTACCAGGATTGAAAATGGTTAGGTGTGGGGTGTGATCGCACGACGATTCACTATTAATTTCAACCCTTATAACACTATGTTAAACATATATGGTATCATAAATTCCAAATTTAATAACAATTTTCAATTCATTTTTTATTATTATTTTTTCACTATTAAAAATAAAAACATCACTTTTTATTTTCATTCAATTGTATGTAGAGGTGATTCATTGAGCCTATGATGATGGAGAAGGAAAATGGTCCAAACTGCAAGGGATCACATTAAAACATGTCAACTTTTTTTATTGTTCTGAAAAATCTGTGAATCCAAATCGGTTGAAAACTTTTAATATGATCTAAAAATCAATAGGATAAAACTCATCTAAAGAAACCAAATACCAATTCATAAATATGTTTGGCCAACAGAACTGGTCTATCCAGGAAACAAAATCTACACAAAGTCAAGAGTTTGTTTTGGTGTGCTAACTATATCTCTCATTCCAGATGTCAAATGGCCTCCATATTAAACATGGATATAGTTAAGATTTCATAGCAAAACTATTTTTTTAATAATGTTTATGGTTTTGGTGCAATATCGTTTTTTCATGAGAATATTGGATTAATTGTAACGATCAATGTAAAATACCTTAATCAATTTTATAAGGATTTTATAAAGCATCTAGAATAAATATACCTTCATAAAGAAACATAACAGTGAAGCCCATCATTTTTATAAATAATTCTAATATTATATTATTATTGTGAGGACGCTTTATACTCTAGGTGTGGTGGGGATTGGTATATTCTTGGGTTAGTTATGAATTATCATCATCTTTCTTATTTCCCTCTTTTTTCCTACTAGATAGTGTTGTTACCTTTCCCCCACCCACCCTCACTTTTATTCTCACATTATCATGGAAAATGATTCCCACATAATCATGAATGTTATTTAAAATTCATGTGGAATTTCCTCTTTTTATTTTGTATTAATATTACCAAAAAAAGTTGTTTTAATGTCAGAATGTGAGTTTTAGTTTGCATTTAACATTGAGGTGTGAATTTTGTTAAAAATGGATGTTTTTTAATGATATGAATTGTTGTATAACTTTTAAAGAATTGTAAAAAACGGAAACATTTTTGTTAGTACAATATGAGAAAACTATGTCACCTAATATCTCCACACATCTTTTCACCCAACTTTGATATTTGAATATTTCACACTTAATGGATGTTAATAATATGTTAGTTTAATATTTCTCTACCATCCAAAATTATTCTTCCATATTTTCATTCAATATCCGATTTTTTTATTACTGTATAGGAATGACCTATGCAGATATACCTATTATCTTACTATTTCATACCCTAAAAAAGAAAAAACATAAAACAAAAAAAGAACCGAAAAAATATGAGTTGTGTCTTGGGGTGGCCAAGAAACACTATTTTTTGACCATTGATCTTATTATAAATATTATAATTAGTGTATTGAGAAGATCCAACATGTGTTGAGTGATGGGAGTCATATCTGTTCCATGTTCACCATTTGAAAAAATCAAAATAATAATAAAAGATTAGAGTGATGAAATGAAAAACATATGAGGAAATATATGTCAATAGTGTAAGGTTTGACTTATAAGGATTATTATGTTAGTGGGTCTTGAATTATGATTATAAACGATGTAGGATATGTTAGGTGGATATAATCATTTATGTAGAATTATTTAAAAAATAACCTGTATTTACTAGATAGAATGTGAAAAAAATAGCAAGAAATGGGTGTTACACACATGTGGAGAATTAGTTAAATGGTTATCTTATGAATTATTATCTTAGATTAGAAGCATGCATGTATTATAATTTTATTCTGATAAAATTTATGAGACATATTTTCCCATGATTACTAAAAATAACTACATGGTTTGATTTTTTTCATTGATCACTTTGCCAATAATGAATAATTTTTCATTTAATGTTAAACATTCATGTAATTGGGAATATCATCATGCATAATTTTTTAGAAATGTGACTTTCCCCATGAGTGAAAATTTTTATGTGTTGGGGTGTGATCGTAATGGGATTCAATATTCATTTTGACACTTATAACATTGTGTTAATCTGATTTTGGATCATAAATTCCAAATTTAATACCATATTGTAAAACTCCCTATATAGGATGATTGTATCACCGATAGGGGGAGGAGGTGAATCAGTGAAACGTTTTTCTATTAGGATTCTTCTAAAAAACCTTCACCTCCTATTAAAGATTAAATTTCATACTGAAACAATTCAACCACACATCCAAAAGAGAACAATTATTAAAAAATATCACTATTTAATAAGAATAATTATATTTATGGTATGGTTTGGAAATGATGCAATACCATACAATACACTAGAAAAAACCCTTGTATTACAATGAGTAGTATATAACCTTACACTCTTGTATTACTATGTAAACAATCCCAATAGTGTATTCCCACCCTCTTAGAACAAATAGGGTAATACGGTGTTTATGGTACAACTCATTTTACATGTGGTTATTTTCATTTCCAAAAAGGTATTCAATTGAAAATAATTCGTCAATTTCTCACCCAGAATATGGTAAGAACGTCATGGACTTTTGTTATGAACACTCATTCCAATTTCAATAGCTCGATTTTCCTAGTCCGATTCCTCTAAGTATGATTCTCTGTGATATGATTATTCTTGGTATGGTATTTCCTAGTAAAATTCTACCCAATACGATGAATATATAATTGATAAAATAAGATAGAGATGAATCATCACCACTTCAATTATCCTTCTCCCTTAGTCTGAAAATCGTACTATGGAAATCCCGATATAATTGATCCAGCCTGATATGATGATCCTCTAAATACAATTGACAAGCATAATATGGTAATCATCGGATTATAATAATCAATGAGAACAATTATCATATAAATAAAATATTTTTATCTTGAAATTTATCTTTCACTTTAATCAATAAAAACAATTTTGAAAAAAGTGAGTACGAGAACTTCTTCATTTATCTGTAACTTGGATCTTCTCTATCATGAATAGTAAATCTGTTATCACAAAAGTACAATGTCATATTATCCATTTATAGGTTACCATCGAGTGTCATTTGGCAGGAATCACAAATTTTTTCCCTATTAGTCAAAATCACCATAATCTTAATTCCCGCAAAAATATCAGGTGAATTTTGACATTGTCAACTCATCTCCAAACATTATGATTCTTCTACTATATTCACTTATTCTTTAGAATTTAATTTCAATCACCATTATAATTTCAACTCATAGTCCTATATTCTGAATCTAATGTCTTCAAAACAAATCTTTTTACCAATTTTAATAATGTGCATAATGTAATGGATACCATTATTATTTTCAAAATATGATCATTAATTTGAATTTCATGATCCCCATTGAATGCACATTCAGAAAACTCTACTTTTGACCCATGTTTAATTATTCACTTCATCATTTAAAACAGTTGGAAATACACATCATATCCTTCATTTAATTATCTATAATCACATGAAAATTGACTTGAATAGTAAACAAATTGAACAAAATATTTACCATATTGATTAATATATTTCAAAAAACAATCAGGGATCATCTTTTACAAATACCTTCATTCACATACCTTTGATTGTATCATGAATACCGTCCAAAATTTAAATTCATTTTAGAATAACTTCAAAATTGTCAAAACTCAATTGAAAGTATCCTAACATTCCATTCATCCTAATTCTTTTCTTCTCATCCCATTTATGATATAATCTGAATATTATTATCCTGGATACAATCATTGTGAATATGATCATATTGGGAATGTAAGTTTTCTTTCCTAAGCCTTTGTATGATCATCTAAGATACACATTGTTTTTTATGATTTTTATGGATGATCTGATGATATGGTTCCTAGAAATGATCATTATTGGTGCAATCTATTTATTATGATTCTTAGATATCTTTTCTTTCCTTATCATCCCAAATATGATTTTGTTGAGTACAATTACTTTTCAATTGGAATCATCTATTTACTCTCTTCCACAAACATATGATAAATCTGGGTATGATTTTCAATACCTTATTTCCCCTTTCTTTTGTCCATATTAGATCATATGTTCGTTAATCAACTTATTATTTATGAAATATGAAACAATAAAGAATCATCACATATACTTATTTCATAGTAATTCATAATTAAATACTTCATAAAAATAATATATATTGTCATATTGAATCCAGATTGAATCCAACATTAAACAATTACTCATTATGATATTCTCCCATACCGAACCCAAGACTTGTTCAATAAAAATCTCTTCTTTCAAAATCTATTCTTCTCATTACAACTAATAATGTTAATCTGGTAATTTAGAGAATAAGATTCTGAATATTTTCAAAAACATGGATCAATACGATTCTCACCAAATAGAAAGTGTGGTTATTTCAATTTCATTATAAACATCCTTGACCAAATAATGCCATCTTTGACAAA
The DNA here is from genome assembly GCA_963277665.1 of Viscum album. Taxonomy (NCBI): domain Eukaryota; kingdom Viridiplantae; phylum Streptophyta; class Magnoliopsida; order Santalales; family Viscaceae; genus Viscum; species Viscum album. Next base: position 1,907,413,138 of record OY728158.1, read on the forward strand.
CAAAGACAACATTTGAAAACAATCACCTTCATCTTTAGCTTGATCCCAAAAATCTCCCTCATCAGATTTTGTTATAAACCAAGTTTCATAAATCATTTAACTTTGTATCCTCATGAAATGTATAACATATCCACAATTCTAAGCCTACCGGAGCTAACTCATTATACGAAAAAAGAATCATTGGTAGAAATACCATGATATCAAAAATAAATGATTATGAATAAATTTTTCTTATTCCATTAATAGATCTTCTTCAACCTCATCTTTTCATAATCCTCCCAAGAATAGAAAATAATTTATTTTAAAACAACCACTCTAAAAAACAACTAGAATAATTATGCCCCAAAAACAATACTGATTTGACAGAGTACCCAAAAATCCCTCTTTTGACATGAAATACATTGATTTTCAAATCAGTTCTCCCCCTTGACAAAACAATCCAATGGTTAGATTATAGAGAGGAAAAATTACATACCTCAACCATGAAGAAAAATAGTTTGGACACCCATTTTTAACGTCAATTTAGAAAATGTTTCCTTCTGTAATGGTTTTTTCATTATGTAATCAACTTGTTCTGATGTTGGAACATATTCCAGTTTCAATTCATTATTCTCCAGATTATATTTGATAAAATGATATTTTATATCAATATATGTTGAATGATAATGTTGAACATGATTCCTGGTGAGATTGATTGTGCTTTGATTATCACAACCCATGAGTAAGCGAAACTTCACATCGACAAGTAAAAATTCCAATTTTGTTTTCATCCACATAATTTTAGTAGTGGATTGAGTGGCTGAAACATACATAGCTTCATCCATTCCGATATGTACTGAATTCTATTTCATTTAATTCCATATAACACAATTATTTCGTCGAAAGAAAACTACAACAAATTTGGATACTCTATAATCAACATTTACTATCCAATCAACATCTAAATACCCAAACCATTCATACTATTTGAGTTATTATACTTCATTCTGAAATCTGTTCTGTCTTTTAGGTATTTGATAATTTTATACATGTAATTAAATGTTAATCTTTTAGAGCACTATGAAATATTTCCGATAAGGTAAAAACATGAACAATGTCGGGTCTTGTGGTAGTAAAATAAAACAACCTTCCAATCTACTTTTTAAATTAATTTTAATCAATATATTTTCCTTCTCAATATTTTTAAAACATTTCCTACACTGAAAGTGGTTTGGAAATAGGATTCGTTTTTTCAATGACAAACCTCATTAGAAGTTCCTTAGAATTTTTTTTATTGACAAATAAAAATGTCTTATTTCCTTTAATGAATTTGTAACCCAGGAAACTATTTCATTTCCCACAACATGGAAATTTAATAAACCTTTTTCATCTCTTAAACAAACCATTCACAACTACTTTAATCATTCCCATCAAAGATAATGACATCACCATAAACAATCAAAATAAGGGAATACTGTTGACTTTCACTGATGTGGTGATTTCATTAAACTTTTATTTTCTTAAAATTCATATTCTTTAATAAAGTATCCATTTTGAAATACCATGCACTATGATAATGTCTAATTCCATTAAAATCTTTTTTTAATATACATACATAATTTTATCTTTTCTATCAACAAATCCATAGGGTTGTTCAATACAAACTTCCTCATCAAGAACTGCATTTAATAATATAAAATAACATCCATTTTAAAAAAATTTGTATCCTCATTTTGCTTAAAATGAAAGAGATATTCTAATTGTATTATATATTTCTGCCAGAGAAAATATTTTATCAAAGTCAATACCTTCAATTTGTGAATACATTTTCGAAACCAAATTTTCTTTTATTCTTATCACTTAACCATCTTCATTCATCTTTTGTCAGAAAACCAACTTTGTTCCAATGATGTTTCTATTTTTCAGATTGGGATTGAGTTCCCATGTATTATTCTTTTAAATCTGATCCAACTCTTCATTCATTGTTTGAACCCATTCTAAATTTTGAAATGCTTATTTCACATCATTTGGTTTCACTTTTTAATACAAATAAGTATTTGTTATAACATATGTTACACTTCTTGTTTGAACATTTAGATATTGACCACCTATAATATTCGAGGCATCCACTTGTTTCCTCAACCTAGGTTGAGATTTATATATATCTTCTTCATCACTTGAAATAATGAGTCTGATTATTCATCATGATAAGGAATACTATTGTTTGTATCCTTATTATATTTGTTTTCCCAACTTTATCAAAATCCTTGTGTTCCTGAGTACGTTTTTCTTCCCCCACCTTATCAATTACTTTTTTATCAATTGAATCAACATGACTTCTTGTTTCTTTGTTGAAGCACCTATAGACTCTTTCTTACAGCACATATCCTAGAATGATTTCATCTTCTCTTTTTTTGTTCAATTATTCCCTAGTTTCCACCATTCCCTTTTATTAATCCTTAACTCCAGAAAACCCTAAAGTTCTTCAAAAACGGTGCTTTTCCATAAAATAATTCATATGGGTCATAAATAAATGATTCCTATAGAAACAATGGTTCTTAATTTAAAAAATAGTATTCATGGATTGCCTCCAAAAGTAATGAGAGAGGCCTTGTTCAAGTGACATGGTTCATCAAATTTCCAAAAACCATCTATTCATTCTTTTATGAGCCCCATTTTTTTGGGGAGTGTGTGGGGAACTATAATCATACTGAATTCCATGATTATCAAGATAATATGAAAATTATTTACTTCTATATTCACCACCATTATCTATCCACAACTTATTCGTTGAATACTCACATTCCTTTTCTAATTTTCCCCTTCAAACTTCTAGGGATTTCAAAAAGCCTTATTTATGTTTCATATACATGAAACGTGTAATGCGAGTAAAATATTCAATGATAGTAATGATGAAATATTTTGAATTTGTTGATTGTTTTCTCATCCGCCTACAAATGTTGGAATAAATCAGCTCCATTGGTTGTTTTGAACTAATATCATCTTTTTTATTCACAAAATTTGTTATATTTTCTTTTTAACAGGTAGTTTGACGCCAATCACTTATTATTGGAAAATCTAGAATGTCCTAAAAAAATTGTTTTCGATAACTTTATCATGTTTCTCTTACACATGTGTCCCAGCCTTTTCTGCCGCAAAATATTTTCTTCCAATATAATCATGTAAAAATAGTTCTATATTTCAACAACCTGAAACAAATAACATTTTTCTCATTCGTATCCTATAAAAATCATTCAGCATTATTTAATTTTCATAAAAAAACATTTTTTTACGACATATTTTTTACCCTCCGCACAAAATTTCGAAACACTTATTAAATATTGATTCAACATGTAAACATAAAATATTTTCTTGGCTGTCATATTTTCTTTTCCAATGATTACTGATCTGACACCTTTTATTTTTAGGGATTTATAATTAAAAAATCTCACCATTCCTTCGTTAAAATATTCAAATTATTCATCAATTTAATATATCTGGTTAGGTGATAAAAAACCCACTATTATGTATCCAAAGTCATTCTATATTTGAATCATTAAAAAAATTTTACATAATAAGAGATTTTCCCCCTCTTTTCATTCTTCACTTATGAAAATTTAGTATTAGTAAGAGTCAATTATTTTGATGATAAAATAAAAAAAATTATTTTGAAAGGTGTCCTAGTTGTTCACATCTTTCACAAATAGTTTTTAGGGGCTGGAACTTATTTTTAATCTTATTTTATTATTTTTAGGTTTCTTCACAATAGCCATCTTAGAATAATTTATTTTGGATATTGATCCCATCTAAACCTTTTACTTTTATAGCCTAAGGTATAATAGTTATTACTTTGGTTATAGAAATACATGAATTCCTTATGTCTAAATCCCCTACAATACCAGAAATAGCCATTGAATGAACATTTGCCTATGAATCATCTATACTATCAAGAAATATGAACATAATTTGCAGTCACCTTATCCTCTTTCTTTTCTGAACCACCAACCATTTAATTATCAATCAATTTCTTACATTTATTTTCATAATTATTTTAACCAATAGAGTTTCAAAATTTACCATCCACTGATTGTTTAAAAACATTTACAGACATGGGGTTCTTTGAGACTTTTCAATACCAAACTTTGTTGGTCTTGGCCGCATACATGACTTTACCAGCTTTATTATATTCAGAAACAATTCCATATTTCTTATCACCCTTTGAGGGCAATTTATTTTATCATTCATAGGTTTCTCATCACAAAACAATTCACCAACATCAGTTATATAGTTTGGGAAACTTTTACTTTACCCTTCAGATTTAGAATGTTTTTGTTAGAGAAGTTCTAACTCTTTTTTTCATTCAATTTCACTTCTGTATGCTCATTAAAATTAATATCTTCTTCAAGATATTTCTGCAAATAATCAATTTCTTTCACTCTATTTTCTTTCTCTTCATAATTTTTTTTTATTCCTTGAGAGTTCATCTTCTAAATATTTGTTTTTATTTTCAATTATTATGATAATTCTCAAACATTATTTCAACTCTTCATTCAAATGAAATTCAAGATGAGTTTATTCTTATTCAAAACTATAGCTTAAAAATTATTCATCATTAAATATTTCAGTAAAATTAAATTCAATACCATAATAAGATGATTTTTTAATTAAATAGCATTGCTTTGTTCTTCTTTATCTTTAGATAAGAAGCTTCTTCTTTTTGAGTGGATGAATTTCCCATCTTTCCTTATGGAATACACTTCTTCTTTTTCACTATATTTCTTACATGGTCTTCTTCGATTTTTCTATTATTCATCACTATCCACTTCTTTATTGCTTTGAGGAAAATTTCTAGCAATGTTCCCAATGACTCCAAATTCAAAATATTTCAATGGAAGTTTACCTTTTTATTTCTTCATATATCTTTTATCTTTTTTAGAAAACAAGGATAAAATATTGTCAATATTTTCATATACCTCATTCTTAGAATCAAATTCGCTAGAATCATCTTCAATTAGAATGTTCGGTGACTTTTCATTCTTTTCATCATTGAAAGGCATTTCACTATCAGTCGCTTTTTTTTCTTTTGATTGAATTATACATTCTCATTTCATAAGTAATGATGGAGATATTCAAATATTCATGAGATGGTGTTTCAGGATCTCTATCTTCCAATTAAGAAAGTTTTTCATCAAACTTGTCAAGAAGGATTAAAAAATGTATTTCAACCAGTATAGAATAATCAAAATTTTCACCAAGACATATAATAACACTCACAATGTCATTTTCCTTAGTAAATATGTCCTCGAAAAAATAATTCTTACCAATCTTCAAATCATCACAATTCAATATTCATATTTTTATCTTTTCTTTCTTCACTTTTTAATCTCCTTTATATATGTTTTTTAATTTTTCCTATATACCTTTGGCTATGACAAAACCGTTCACCCTTAAGTATTAACATTAAGAGAGTGATGATAATATAGAATTCTTGGATATTCCATTATTCTATAGATTTTTATAATCTATAGATGTAATATGAGATTTTAAATAAATCGGTGGAAACCCATATTTTGAAGCTTTATGAACACCATACCCAATATAAATAAGATAAGGAAACATTAAATCTTTTAAGATATGATAATTCTTTCTATCCATGTCTGGAATACCTTTAATATTCACACAATTGAAATTCCCCACCAACCAAGAATAAGAAAAGGGCACCTACTCTGAAACTAGTTAAAAGTGCCCAGTCAGGATGATTGCATCACTGATATTTGGAGGGGTGAATCAATGATAATTTTATCAATTATGTTTCCTTGAAACAAACTCCTCCACCTGTTAATGATTCAATTCCCTACGAAAAACAATTCAACCACACATCCAACAGAACATATACATTTATAATGTTCAATATTCAATAAGGATAGATACATCCATGGTATAGTTTGAAAATGATTTAATTAAACACAATACACTATAATAGAATCATTGGATTAAAAGATGTGTGATATACCATTAAACTCATGTAGAATTATGTAAATAATTACAATGTTGTGTGTGCACCCTCTTAGATAAAATATGGTAATAAAATACTTATTTATCAACTCATGTTACTTGTGCCTATTTTTAATTCAAAAAATGTATTCAATTGAAAACAATTCATCAGTTTCATTCCTAGAATAAGGTAAGAACTTCTCGGTATTTTTCTATGATATTTTAGTAGGATTTCACCGGTCTGATTTTCCCACTCTAATTCCTCAGAGTTTGATTCTCCCTGATACATTTATTATAGGTACGATACTTCCTGGTACAATTATTCCAAGTATGATAAATATAACATTGATAGAATACGATGGATCTGAATTTACACCACTTTAATTCGATTTCATCTGAAGTCTGTAAATCGTAGTATGAAAATCCAGATCCAATTAATCTATCCCCATCTGATGATTAGTTGAATACAGTTGACAAGGGAGGTATTGTAATTAGATTTGTAGGATAATCTTTGATTATTTCAATCATTTGAATACAATATTTTATATAGTCTCTTCTCTTTCACATAAATTCATCAAAAGGTTTTCAACAAAATTGAGGACAAAAACATCTTATTCTATCTACATCTCAGAAATTTACCCTTATGAATAATACATCAGTCATTAAAAAAGTATAATGTACATTTTTCCTTTTATAGGTGACCCTTTAGTGTCTTTGGTGGGAATCCCAAATTTTCCTAACTTAATCAATTTCACCTTAATATCAATTTCACCTAAAATATATGGTAAATTTTTACTTCTTTAACTCTTATCAAAACTTCTCAATTATTCTACAATATTCACTTCTTCATTAGACTTTCATTTCTATCACTAGTTAAATTTAAATTCATATTTCAGATTTTCGGAATCCGATTTCTTCAAAACACATATCTATAAAAATTATATGAAAGTATATAATGATATGGATACCATTCTTATTTTACTAATATGATAATTCATTTGAATTCTATGATCCCTATCGATTGAACTTTAAGCAAACTCTTATTTCAAACCACTTTTACTTCGTCACTTCCTGTCCTGAACTAGTTGGAAATAGACATCACCTCCTTCATTTATTTCTCTTGACACACATGATGATTAACCAGAAAAGTAAACTATGTGATTCAACTCTTGACCAACATGATGAATATATTAGAAAAACAATTAAGGCTTATCTTTATCCACTGAAATCATTCACAAACCTATTCTTGTATCATGACTTCCTTCATGACTTTAAATTCATTTGAGGATAGCTTCAACGTCATCAAACTTCAATTGGAATGTATCGTAACATTCCATTTATTCCAACATATTTTTTTCTTCTCACCCCGTGTCCAATGTTTTCAATATTCTGTTCGCATGGATTCGATCATTGTGAATAAGGTCCTACTAGTTAAGATATTTTTCCTTCACGATCCTAAGTATGATCATCCTGGGCACTAATAATTTTTTATGACTCTGATGGATGATCAGATTCTACATTACCTGAAAACGATCATTCTATGTATGATCTCCATAGTTTTATTCACAAAACTATTTTCCGTCCTTCCCATATGAAATCTGATTTTCAAGAGTATGATTCCTTTTTAATCTCCAAAATATCCATAATATATTCCACCAAAATATTATAAATCTGGGAATGATAAAAATTACCATTATCCCTTTTCACTTATCACGGTTTCATCATAAGTTATGAAATCAACTGTTGGTTTATGAAATATGAAAAAATTGTATAGTCATATTTAATTTTATCATAGTCATGCATACATAGATACATCATCAAAAAAATTTCTTCATTATTCTAAAATCCAAATAGAATCCAATGACATATAACTCCTCATTATGTTATTCTCCCATAATGAACCCTTGGTAAGACTAATAAAAAATATTTTATCAAAGAAGCTTCATATCAATATAATGGTCATAAGGAATTTGATTGTTCATAAAACCTGATTTCGGTTCTTTTGAAAACATGGATCAATATGATAATCATTGAAAACAAATTGAGGTTATTTCACTTTCGTCATAAAATTTCTTGACAAAAAATCCTTATTTAACAATAAAACACAACATTTGAAAGAAACTATCTTCATCTTTAGCATGGTCTAAAAAAATTGAAATACATCTTTGATTCAATTACATTGTGTTTTTCTTTGTTAAAATTGGAAATATTACTTTTTTTGGTTATTTTATTGTAGGTGGATGTGATTTAGATATCCCATTATGATGTGGAAAAAAACTAGACTGAACATGAAAGAATCCCATGGAAACATGTACAATGTTTTGAATGTTCTGTGAAATCTATATATATAATTGGGATGAAAATTTGTGAGAAGATAAAAAATCCATAGGATACAATTCCTTTGATGAAAAAAATAACAATTCTTCCTTATGTTTTCCCAACTAAGCTAATTTATCTATGAAATAAAATCTAAAAAAAGTCGAAAGATTGAATCATCATTCTGTCTATATCTCTAATTACAAATTTCCAATGGCCACCATATTTTACATGGATATAATTAATATTCCTAATAAAATATAATCTATTTGTTCCATTCCATGATAATTCAGTTTATGAACCCAAAACCAAGACAAAAGTTTCATCTCAAAAACATGGTGCCCATTATGACTACAAAAGGGCACCTTGGGAATCCCATTTGGATGTTTGACCAGGATGCAAGGTTCTGCCATTTTTGTGACCTAAAGGAGTACCCTAGAAATTACTAGTTGTTATAGAGGCTATTAGAAGTGATAATTAATTATCTATGGCTTCCTCTGTTTCCATGGATTTTTAAACTCATTATGATCTCTTGGGGAGAAATGCCAGGTAAATCATGAGCTTCATATTTGTAATAATTGAATGATATATTAATTCTAGTTTTGTTTGTTAATTTCCCACATATTATATTATTATTTTATTTATATATGTACCAGTATATCAAAATAGACTCATATGATCTCGTTGGGTTGTACTCATTCATGTTATGTTTCACATATTATTTACTACTTCTTCCCCATTTTAATTGTGGTGTTTCTCTGGTTCATGTCAGTCAATTTAACTTTTATAAAAACTTTAATGGTTTGTAGTTTTATTACATATTAAAAAATTGAAATAAAATATAAACTTGGAGTGTTTATTGAGTTTTACAAGTGTTTCCTTGGTGAGTTTTAGTTATGAAGTCGAACAAATATCACTCAATCATCGCTGTTATATGGTGAATCATTGTGTGTTTCTTGAAAAGTGACTGAAACATCATCATTAATATAATTCATGTTTTGTAGTATTACCTGGGATTTTTTTCATCATGCCCCACCCTTCATGAAATAACCATTCAAGCCAAATCCAAACCCCATGTGGAAATCAGCATCATAGTACAAACAAAAAAGGAAACTCAAGCTTCCATAAATAGAACTGGTATCCACAAGAAAAATGTTTAAAACCTTATTATCCATAAACATATAAAAATACCTCCTCCTCCCAAGTATAAACCAAGACTTGAGGAAATAGTGTAAAAAATGGCAACAGAGAACCTCCTATTCCAACTAACCACACAATCATCTATTGAAGACCTAAAAACTCATGTGGGAAAATTGGAAAACCCCATCAGTGAGATAAGGATACATGGTTCGGGAAAACCTCCATCATAACCAATTGGTAATCGAAATGGAAAAGGTAAGGTCTAAAAATTTGTACTTCATAGTGGTAATGATGATTCTCCATTCAATGATTCTATCCGACAATTATGCCTTCATCTTGGGAACCCTATTTCTCTACCCATTAGAGTTTGATGTAAAGTAAAATAAGACAAAAAGTGTAAACAAATTATCATTGATAATTATACTAAAAATAAAACCATATTCCACTACCCTAAATAGATTCTAAATCAAATAAATTTTTTGATAATGAGATTGGTAATGAAATAGTGGAATCATGTGAAAAGGTAAATGTTAAAATTCCTTTATTGTATGGAGTTAAGAAGACCCCTTGTTGCACCAATTTTCATGAATAGATCTTCTTCAATATCTGGTGGCTGAAGGGGAATGAGAGAGCCAATCAATGAAGGAATGTCTCAGGCATTAATTTTTCTATCAATTCGAGCCAAATTCGAGGATCTTTGCACATTCACGATACCATTCACCATAGTAGAGACCTTATTTTATGATGAAATTATAGATTTGGGGTGTTTTGTTAATTTTATACCTTACTCTATATGAACTTCTCATTAGGTGGGATATCTTCAACTAATGGTAATCATCAAACAAATAGCTAACAAGAGTATAACACACCCATCTGTAATGATCTAGGATTCCCTCATAAGAGTGTATAATAGAATCTCCCCCATAGACATTTATATTCTAGAGATGGAAGATACTAAAACCCAAGGACATAACCCTATAATACTAGTATTTAAATTAATTTAAACATAAAATATGATCATAAAAATTAATAATGGTACATTGTCTATAGATTTTGGGGAAAAATATATGTTTTTACATTCATGATGCTTTGAACCAACCCATTATGGAGAACTCCAATCTTATTGTCTAATTAAAGGAAGATATCATTAACAAAACATACACACACACAAAAAAACTCTCTCCTATACCCACACATTGATTCATTTTCTTCTTCTTCACTTGTGGATGATTTTAATCTTAATTAATGTTTTGAGTGTTGTATGGGTTTTTAAAAGTGTAAATTTTCCACTTTAATTGATGCTTGTGTTCATTTTGTGGTACCCATGACCATCGATGATTTTGAAAATCTCATTTCAATAGATTCTCTTTACATAGGTAATAAACATGATAACATAGATAGTTTTATAGAACTCCCTCACCCAAAATTCCCCCCCTCAAAAAAAAACACATATGTTGGAATTAAATCCTCTTCTTTCTAATTTAAAATATGCTTATCTTGAGGGTATTCACCAATTTACATTCATTGTTGCTAATAACCTATCCCCATAACAAGAATCAAAATTTCATGACATTTTGAGAGTGTAATGAGACAATATAATGGACATTGGATGATATTCATGATATTATCCCATCTAATTTTCTGCACCATGTAATTTTATATGATGAGGATAAACCTATAGGAAAATATCAACACTAGTTAAATCCCATTATCCAAGAAGTCGTAGTATTTGAATTTAGTAAATTACTTTTTTGTGGGATAATTTATCGTATATCTGATAGTGAATGGGTTAACCCAATAACAATTAACCATAAATTACACGAATAATAGTAGTTTAAAAAAAATGGAATTAATTGGTTACAACACATGTTCAAAATTTATGGCGATTTAGTATTGACTACCATCAAATGAATCAAGCCATGCGAACATACCATTTTCATGTACCATTCTTTGACCAAATGTTAGAATGTTTGGCCAGTAAGTCCCATTATTCATTCCTTGATTGCTATTTAGCTTATTTACAAATTCATATATCCCATAAGGATCAACAAAAGAAAACTTTTAACATTCCATTCTTCAAAATTTCGTACATAATGATGCCTTTTGGTATATAAAATTATAATGGTACTTTTCAACGTTGTATGTTGAGTATTTTTTATGATTAAGTTTAGCATTTTATGTAATTTTTTATGGATGATTTCACAGTTTATGGCTCTTCCTTTGATGACTGTTTAGAACACCTAGGTCTTAACCTCAATCATTAAATTGGAAAAAATCTTGTATTAAATTTTGAGAAATTCCATTTCCTGGTCAAGTGGGGAATAACACATGACAATTTGATTTCAAATGGAAAAATTCAAGTGTATATGTAAAAAATTAATTTAATTTCAACCCTTTAATATACAAAATGTGTTCTTCAGGTGCACTCATTCTCAGGTATTGTAGGTTTTTATCGTTGATTCATTAAATAGATTTGTAAGATCACACATCCACTGCCTCAGTTATTACAAAAATAATATGAGATTATGTTTGATAAAAATTGTGAGGATTCACTTAATTCACTAAAAATAAATCTAAATTTATTTTCCATCATCTAAATACCAAGGCGGGATAAGCCTTTTGAACATATGGGTCATGCCTCTAAATTTGTCGTTGAAAATGTTTTATCACAAATGGTTGAGAAGGATATTTAGGTCATTGCATATGCCTAATGTACCATTTTCCCTACCCATGTAAACAACACACCCACTAAAAATGTAAGCCTTTATAATGTGTTATCTTTTGTAAAATTATGTTCATATCATGTTGGATCAATAGTCATTTTGTTTTCCAACCACGCCACCCTTTGATTTATCCCCAAGAAAGCTAATATAAAGACCAAACTAATATGGTGGATTCCCCTCCTCCAGTGTTTGACATTGAGATTAAAGATAAGATAGGACTAAAAAATGTGGTATCTGACAAAATTGGATTGAATTATATACCATTGTATCAATATATTGACTCATACTTCCCCTTTGGATAATTATATCATTATGAGTACCTTTGGGATGTTGTGGAACTTACCCCATGGTAGACATTGTCAATTTTCTTGAAACATCTAGGGGCCCTAGTGATTTCATCAAATTACAATCAGAAAGAATTAAGCATGATTATTGAATGTAAATTTTGGGTGAACAATATTTGTAGTGAATTATTAGTGACCATATTCATTGTGTGTGTGTCCCAAACCATGAGTTCACCATTATATTGAGCTTTTTCACACATTATCTTGGTGTCCACTTTGGATCACATCATATATCTCAAAAGGTCCTTGACATAGGAAATTATTGACAAACACTTAATATATAATCACATATATTTTTTAAATCATGTACATTATTTCAATTCATAGAAAATATCTCCAAGTTGAACCAAATACCCCAAATACAAATTTTATATCATGAAATCTTTGATACTTGGGGAATTGATTTAATAGGGCCTTTTCAAAATTCATTTGGATACATGTACATATATCTTGCGGTAGACTATGTCTCTAAATGGGTATGTGTAAATGATATCAGGATCGATGGATCTCATTTGGTTTTTGATTTTGTGAGGTCCCATATTTTCACAAGGTTTAGTTTTACAAGATTTATAATTACTGATCAGGGATCTCATTTTTTCAATCATAACATGTAAAAATCTCCCAAAAATTATGGTGTTATCCAATAGTGTCCACAACATATCAACCAAAACTGACTAACCAGATGAAATCTCAAATCAATATGTTAAGAAAATATTGGAAAAAGTGTTCAAACCTAATATGAATGATTTGAGTTTGTGATGGGTTGATGAACATTGGGAATAATATAAATATTTTAAACCTTCAATCTAAATGTCACAATACATGATTGTGTTTGGAAAGGATTTCCACCTCTCAATGGAGGTAGAGAACCATTCATATTTTACTATTATATAATGTAATATAAATATCCTAAATGCAGGTAAGCATAAGAAGTTACAGATTCAAGATTTGCAAAAAAAATTCATGATGCGTATGAAAACTCCCAAATCTATAAAGATAAGATAGACACTATCCGTGATAAGATGATTCATTAGTAGAAGATTTATTTTGGTGAGAAGGTCCTCTTGTACAATTCTAGGCTAAACCTCAACCCATGTAAGATTTGTTCCCAATATATTCTCCTAACACTGTTACAAATGTTTACCATTTTGGAGAAATATAGGATTTACATGATAAAATTCACCATTGTATTACTGTCAATGGGTAGGGACTTAAATCATTTTATGAGGATTTTATAAAGATGTCGATGGAGGAAATTCACCTTCATGAAGCTACAAACCATGAAAACTGACTAGGTTTAATCCTACTTTCCCATATTATCTTATTATAGTGAGGCCACTGCATAATCTATGTGTGGGGGAGATTGGTTTATTCTTGAGATCGTAATTTTCATCATCTATCTTTATTTTTATTTTTAGTTCTTTAGATATAATTTTACCTTCACCCTCTCTTTTGTGTGGTAATGTTAATTTTTTATTCTCACTTTATCATGGAAAATTATGCTCACTTAATAATGAAATTTATTGAAAATGCCTGAAGAATTTCCTTTTTTCATGTTGTTTTAACATTTTCAGTTTTTTTCAAAGATAGAGGTGTGCTTTACTATGATTTTAACATTGATGTGTGACATTTTTTTAATTGGATGTTTATTAATTATATTAGTGGTTTAATCATGTTGAATCCTTTGAGAATAGTTATACCCTTTGTGTGAGTAGTTTATAAGAATAATGTGTCACATAATATGTCCATATATATTTTCACCTAACCATGATTTATGAATATTTATTTACTTAATTTAAAGTAAATATAATCACAATTAAATTTTATCTACTTTTAAAAATGATTTTTCTATATGTTCGTTCCTTATAATAACATTTTCATTACTATTCTCAATTGACTTATTCCTGTGTACCTGTTAGTTTATTATTGTACGCCCTAAAAAAAGATATAAAAACAAAAAAATATGAGATGTTTTTTGTGAAGGTCAAAAACCACTCCTATACAACCATTTATCTTGTTATAACTAATAAAATTCATGTCATGAGGAGATTAAAGGGTTTACTGATGAGTGTGATATGTTTTCAAAAGTTGACTTTTGAAAAAAATCCATAATTATAATAAATAAGGGTGTGTTGAAATGCACACCATATGAGGATATCTAAGACAATAGCTTATGGTTTGAATTATAGGAATTCTTATGTGAGTGGGTCTTGAAATATATTTTTAATGGATGTAGGTCAGGTTAGGTGAATATAATTATTTAAGTAGTTTTTTTTAAAATAACCATTATTTATAGCATAGAAAGTAGAAAAAATGGAATGAAATGGTTTTCACACACACACATGGATAATTATTGACACAGTTAACTTCTATATTATTTCCTCAGATTGGTATCATGTTTCTCTTCAAATTTAATTAAAATACAATTTATGGGACATCATTTCCCAAGATCACTTAGAATAACTCCATGGTGTGATTTTTTATTTTATCACATTTCAATCACATAGTAAATTTTCAAATAATTTATAACATTCTTGATGTTTTGAATATTGAATAAAAAATGTGGTTAAATTGTCTTAACGAAGTTATTATATTTTTTGAAAAAAAAAATTTGGATAAAAATGTTTTTGTTAATAGATAAATAAGATCCATCTGCATTGTATTTAACTCATCAGATCTAAAAGAATCAGATTTATAAATTCTTGTGTACTAGATTTTTTCCTTTGTCCTAATCAGAGAATGAAAGAAGATTATAAGGGAATAATTCATATTGTTATGGAAGAGGATTGTTGAAGAAATTGAAGATAGGATTTAGAAACTTATCATACATTAAAAACCAATTCAGATGATTATTTATCGATCATATATTTCTCACAAATCATGAAAATGTATATCATTTTTTAGAAGAAATTGTGGAGAGGTTTTATGAATTTAAAAGTTTCAATATGAAACTTTTATAGTAATGGGAATTCCATAATAATGTTAATTATATAGTAAACATAATTCATTAAGATTCACTAAGAAAGATACAAAATTTTAATTCCCTAAAAAAGATGTATAATCTAGATTCACCGGGAATGAAATAGAATTAAAATTCATGGAGAAAGGAGAACAAATTAAAATCACTAAGAAAGAAAAAGTATTCAGATTCACTATGAACTTAATATAATTTAAATTTATTAACAAATAAAAAGAATTCATATTCACATATAAATTCTTAGAAATCATATTTATAGAGGAAGAAAAAAAATTAGTATTCAGCTGATTATGAAGTAGAATCAAAAGGAATATTACATAAGTTTTATGAAGAGTAGAGAGTTCAAACATGAAATTAAATTTTTCATAAATTTAAGAGAAATATAAGGTGTTTTTCAAATTTCTAATTTAGAGTTTTAAATGCGACATATTTTTATATTTTTTCTAAATTTGAGGAATAAGGGAAACTTTTCAAGTACACAACTTTTTATTTCTGATTAGCCTATAAATACCTGCCTAGATCATATGCCCTGAGTGGAATTTTCATGCAAGAGGAAAATGCAGAGTTCTGATAGAATCAAGTGAAATTAATTTCCAAATATAGATCACATGAGGAGGATTATACAACTAATTTTTTTTTTACCAGATTAAGAAAGATCATATTAAGAATATCATATTGAGTTTATAATATTTATAATATTGTTAATTCAATAAAATTGAGTCAATCATATAGAAGAAGACCATATTGAGCATTTGATAAGAGTTTGAGTTTTGCAGATTGAGAATGGGTTCATCATATTGAGTCCATTATATTGTGATAATATGATCCCTACTTATCTTATTGTGAGAATCAGATCTACTCTTATCGTATTGAGAGAATTAGATCTAGACTCATCATATTGAGAAAATAGGATCTAGCCAAATCGGACTAAGAATTCAAATAAAGAAATTGTGGAGAATTTTCAATAAAGAATTTATTATTTTGTTTGGATCAATTGTTTTTTAATAAATAATTATATAATTATGAGTGTCAATATAATATTTCCTATTAGGATATAGAAGATGTCTAACTGGAATTGGGAATGTTTCACTTCACTTCTACATTATAGTGGATCTCCATATACACACGAGAGTGTCTATGACAAGGATGTATGTTCTCACACAGAGTTCAAACCTTGTAAATATTGTGGATTTACATTATTAAGTAATTTTTTATGCATGATTATTTATTAAAATTTTATAAAAAATAAATCTTAAAATGTTTTAGGGGATAAGTTTATAAATGTTTTGAAACATATTAAATGTGAAAAACGAATTCAACCCCCCATTTCTCAGTTTGTATTCGATCCTTTGGAAGATAAACTTGAATTCGAGGGAAGGTTCCCTTGTTTAAACTATATCATATATATATATATATAATTTTTCAATAGTAGATTAATTCCAACATTAAATGGAAAAAATTATTATTCCTGGAAAAATATGATGATTCCTTATCTCATATATCATGGCCTATAGTTTTTTGATGCTATTACTATAGGATTTTCATCTATTGATAAATATTACACAACTACTATTTATGATAAGTGAAATATAGAAATTGATGGAAAGTCTATAAATGAAATTCTCAAGAACTTATCTAATAACTTTTATCAGAAGGTGATGAGTATCAAATCATTAAAAAGTATTTGGGCCAAGCTGGAATGTTTTTTATAACGTAATAAAAAATTATGAAAGAAAAGTTACAAATATGTTGTAGTAAGTATGAAGACATAAGAATGTGAGTTGTTGAATAACTTAATGAATATATCACTAGAGTAAATGATTTTTTTAAAACATATGTGGATTCAGAGATGTCATCGAATATTTTACTACTGTGAAGAATCTTATGTGAAAACTTCTGGACATGTTTGATTATAAAATTTATTCTTTATAAGACAGGGATGATTTATCTATATATGGATTGAATAAATTTCTTGTAGTTTATTAAATATAGAATTTTTTAATATTTAAATGAAATATAAAAGATGAAATGGATTTTGATGCAATGAGAATGATGAAAATCCAAGAACTTGAAGAATCTTATCCATATGAGTATGAAGATAAAGTGGATGATGAGTTGAATTAAAAAAATTCATGTCTCTTATATCCAATAACTATCTAAGAGAAAGTGGAATGTTTGGAAGTAAAATTACTGTCAAATGTTTTGAGTGTATTTAAATTGAACACTTTTCTATAAACATCCCTAAGAATAATGTTGGATAATATCAATATGATTTCAATGGAAATATACGATCAAAGTAGTGGAAAAATTGATTCAGTAGAAAATAATTCCAATACACACAATAAGAAGTTTATTGGAAAAAAAGAAGTATGTTGAGTACGAAAGTTGAATTAAAAACAACTAACTACAATTCATTTGAAGAATAAAGTGTAGAAAAATTCATAACCATCATTGATAAAGAAGATAAAAAAATTATTATTCAAAGAGTGAAAAATATAGTGAATAAGTTATATAGTGTATCTACTAAAAACAGAACATTTTTCATGTCTTGAGAAAAAAATAAAGAAACAAATTAATGTAATGAAAAAATATTATGAAGAAGTTATTTATGGAAAAATAAATTTCATCAAGAAGGAGGATGAATATATTCATGATATTTTAATTTACAAAATTATAATTTATAAAGAGGGAATGATGATTGAAGATCATAATAAGAATATGGAAAATAAGAAATATGAAGTTAAAAAGTTTCAATAGAAAATTATTTAGTCTGAAATTACCTTGAGGAAGATTAATCAAAACGTAAAAAAATCTTCTAAATTAAAAGATAAAACTTCTATACTTTCTGAGAAGGATCAATAAATGATTTTGGTGAAATCTACTCTTAAAAAATTGGTTTGTTTGATTATTTTAAAATTTATGGTTACAAAATAAGTATTGGGAAAGCATTTCTGTGGAGAAGATCTGAGATAACTATCAAATCATCAAAATTCTAAAACTTAAGAAATAGAAAATATGGACCACGTCTGGAGTATTCTAGTGCTGAAATATGTTACCAACCACTAAATTGTTTATACAAATAAAGGTAATTCTTAAATAGAAAATAATTATTTGATTGCTATTGTTGGTTTTTTTTGTAATTTATGGACACATGGAATATAATTTTTGGAAAAAATAATCTTTATAAAGATGGATATTTGTGAAATGTAGATGAAATAGTGGAAGTAAATTGAACAACATTACTAGCTTACAAAATTTTGAAAAAGTGAATTCTCAATATGAGTGAAAACTTTCCACAAAAAAATAAATTTTATTTTTTGGAAGATTTATTTGGAAGATTTGATCCATTTGGTCATAATACCAAAATAAATGTGACCCTCCTTCCATAATAAGATTCTTATGATATAGAAGAAAGGAAATTTAAAAATAAGAATGTTGTAGAAAGTGAATTTGTTTTGTTGAAATTGATTTAAAAGCAAGTGAAATGAAAAAACCATGGATACTTGACAGTGGGTTCACTTAACATATGATAGGTGATATAAAAATAATGAAATATATTGAAATTAATTATGTATTAATAGTTACCTTAGGTAATTATAGTTCCCTAAAAATAAAAGGAATTGGAACAAATGAGATTGAAGTGGAAAAGATGAAATCTATGGAATTTTTATTTGTCGATTGACTAAAACAAAACGTACATGGTGTAAGTAATCATTGTGATGATGGAAAATAAATTTGTTTTATAAACTGTTTTTGAATCATCGAAATTGTGAAATATGGGAAAGTTATTAAAAAAAGAGAAAGAACTAGTTCAAATATCTTTCAATGTAACATGATTTTAGAAGATGAAAATGTATTTTTCTTCACTAAATAATTATGAAATGTGGATAGAAATGAATGAATAAACATTTAAAAGTTGATTCAATTTAGAATATTCCATAATTGATAAGAAGATATGATGATGATTGTATTTGTTTCTAGAAAGCAAGGATAGAAAACAAAAAACAGAAGAGAATTAAGATTCACTCTACCATACCTCTTGAACTTATTCATTATCATTAAGGTGGGACAATGAGATATAAATAATGAAAGGATATTTGTAAATTATAAATTTTATTTATGATTTAAATCAAATGAAAAAAATTATTTTTATGAAGAATGAGTCATAGGATATTGAACTATTCAAATTCTGTAGAAAAAATATTGAGAAAAAAACAAGGGTTTCTATAAATAAGTTGAGAACAAATAATGGTACCAAATTCATAGACAATACTTTTGAAACATATATATGAAATCATTGTATTAAACATAACTATAGTTCAATTGATAGTCCATAACAAAATTGAGTAGTAGAAATAAATAATACTTTCTTGGTAGAAATTGGAAGAAGTATGTTAGTAGAATACAAAATTTCCAAATTCTATTGGAGTGAAACTATTTGTACTACTGTAATTATTCAAAATATATTTTTTTGAGACCATAAACCAACCTGAATCACTATGAAATGTGGTATAAAAATATACCTTCATTGAAATACTTCAATGTTTTTGTATTTCCATGTTCTCTCAATATCCAATAAAATTATATGTTAATTTTTGATGAGAAAGGTGTGAAAGAAAATTTTATGAGTTGTTCACTAATTGTAAGAATTAAAAAATGATGGAACAAAAATTTTAAAAAATTTGTGGGCTCATATGATGTGAATGAAATTGAAAATAAATGTTCCTTAAAAAAGTGTGTGAAAATGATGAGGAGGATAAACTGAATAATACCAACAAAAGTGAAAGTAATCCAAAAACTTCTTATCAATACTTAGAAAAACTGTGTGAAGAGGAAATTTCAGATGGGAAAAAAACTTTGGAATACCATACATTACAAAAAATGTTTAATATGAAAATATAATTGGGAATCAAAAGGATCACGTTCAGAAAATATGTATATTGAGATAAGATAATAAGACTTACCTTATCTCAAAAGTGGAATCAAAATTAGTTTCAGATGTTTTTCAATATAATGAGTGGGTGGATGCTATTGGTGAAGAGTTTGATCAGATCGAGAAGAATGAAACATGATAAATTGTTTCATAGAAATCGAATTTAAATATTATTGGAACCACAAGTGTTTATTGAATCAAATTGAAAGAGAATGGAGATATTTCAAGAAATAATGAATGAATTATTTTTAAAGGACCTGCACAGGTCAAAGTTGTGGATTTTGATGCACATATTCTCCATTAAAAGTCTATAAACTATTCAAATATATCTTGGATTGGAAGTTCATATTTATTATAATGTTTATTAGGGTAATTCTTGAGCCTTAAAGATTGAATAATCTTGATTTAAGTCAATAATTCACGTTGAGGATCTTTTCTGGTTACGATTTTTAGATAACCAGGTCATAACTATTACATACCAAGATGAAATAACTAAAATAGAATATATTTATTCCATAATATAAAACATTTATAAGTAAACATGATTTATTTTTCTTAATAAAAATCTTATTTACTTCTTCCTTTTTCTTTCCCATCCTTAAACCTTTTTGAAACATTTAAAAAACAAGGGATGAGCACAAAAAGCTCAGTAAATGATATAAAATATACAAAAAAAACATTAGAGCATGAATATTTATAAAACTAAGAAATCATATTAAATCATGAAAAAAATCATAGAAATAATAAATCATAATTGAAGCTTTTGGAATCCATATCATACATGCATTGTATCTTTCACAACTACATAGGGAGTAACCTTCATAGTTAAATTTGGAATACCCATCAGTGTATATTCTGTATACATCTTGGTAAAAACCTTATTCTTTAACTCCATATCATTACCCAATGATTTAGAGAAAAATCATGGACTCAACCACCCTCATTTTATCGTAGAACCACATAAATATAATAGAAATTCCCATGAACCATAACATAATCGTAACACATAAAGAAAACATAATATAGAAAATAACATTTCAACATTGAAATCAGAAGATATAATTTCCATATATTGAAAAAATAAATACCTTCTCAAACCCATTATAAATACCAATGTACATAAAAAAGTAAAATGGTATTTATTTTTTGATTTAAAATATTATATCTTGTAGAGGAACCCAAATATCAAATAATGGTTACAACAGCGGAAATGTCCATGCTATTGCGTATGTTAAAAAATTCATTTTTTTATTTAGTAAAAGTATTCATAGAAAAATATATATTATGAAAAAATTTGAATCAATTTAAATGTTGAATGAGGTTTATTATATATTTTATTAAATAATGTGGTGTATAATTTTAATATATTCCACAATTAAAGGATATTGAGATGAAGTAACTTACAAATATCATATCATTAAATAAAGGATAAATCCATGAAATAATTATGTGTGAATATATAAATACACAATATATAAGAGGATATTAATTGTAAATCAATTCACAGTAATTCAGACATATTCGTGGAAAAACAAAACCAATGACATGGATATGTAACTGAGTGAATCGAAATTCAGTTAATAATTCTCGTACCTTGAACATGATTCGTCACATATGTTACTTGATATTTTTGAATAATAAACATAGGTTAATTTATAATTTTTTGAGAAACTTTTTTAAGTTTATTATTCCTTTTATATCACTTATTACCATTTTATAAAAATTTCATAATTTTTTAAGTTCATATCGGACATTTTGTTGATATTCTGTACTTGAGTTGAAAATTACCTTGGTCTAATTTCAATAGCCCATGTAGTCATAATTCAATAATATCTAGAATAATATTCATGATTTATATATCAAATATATCAAATATATATATATATATATATTTATTTATTTATAATAATCCATAATATTTTGAGATAATAAATGAAGTATGTAGTTAATGGATAGGGTAGTCCATATGCACTCTTGAACACTACATTCATTTATTTGTCTTATTAAAAGAATAATTATTAAATGATAAAAATGTATATGAAAATAAGAAATATTATATTAATGTCATATGTGTATCAATGTTTTAATAATTCCATCCTTTATATATTTTCTGTATATCGGGAAAGAGTCATATCACATTGAAGGGATGGTAGTCCACACTTCTTCCAACGAAATTACCATATTTACATAATATAGAAAGAATAAAGGTTTGTTATAAATAAATAATAAATAAGCATAGATAACATATAAATATATTATATATAATTTTTAAAAATAAGTTTTATTATAAGGGAAACCATTAAATATGGTAGGGGAAAATTTAATATTAATCATTTAGTGAGAGAATAGCTCATCCTACACAAAAGAAAATTGTTCATTACCCATTAAAAGGAGGCGTGTTAAAGTGTAAATAGGAACCGTAGAATAAAAAAATCTCATTAAATTTAGTATACTTGTGTTTTTATGTAATCATATAGTTATAAGAGTTTAGGAAGTGGAGAATGTAAATGGAACTAAAAAGCAAGAGATAAGGCATTACCTCTTAATTGTGTGACTACTTTTGGTTTATACCTAATGGATTCGTTGTGATACATTCATACCTAATTGAGGCTTCTAGGATGTTAGGATGGATTATATGAAGTGATTTGTAAAGGGATAGGTCGAGCTAAATGGTTTTTGATGTGTGTGTATTATAAAAGACATGGTACCTTTTTATACGATAGGGTAGGGGTGCCCTGGGAAACTATTAAATTATTAAATTAATATAAATAAATTTTTTAATTTAAATGTCTCCGTCTTGAGATATTTTTAAGTTAAGATGAATATAGTTAATATTTATATCATAAAATAATTTTTAGATTTGTATTGATTTTATATTAAACCTTATAATTTTAGTTTACCCTTAATTATAATCTTTTAATTTAAATTGTGGTAAAAAGTTTTAATTATTAAGAGGCTATTGATTTAACTTATATGAGGTAAATTTTAATTAATTATAACCTTAATGTATTTTTAGACTCTCTCATAGTCCCTTTGTGATTTTAATGTATTTAGTATTTTTAAATGATTTGATAAATTAAAATTTCATAAAATATCAATTATGATAATTTTAACACAGTTTAATTTATTGAATTTAAATAAAATATAAAAATAGAGATAAATTTGAGAAAATAAAACAATTAACTGTATTATAATAAGTTATATTAATCTAGAAAAATATTGGATGAAATAAATCATGTCATATTTGATTTATTTTTATATTTCTTATATTATTTATTAGATTCGATAATTAATAAAGCAACCACTATATCACCATTGTGTCATATTTAAATTTAGTTATTTAATGTCTAAAAATTATAAAGAAACTACCCTGATATAGTAAATAATTTTATATTTATAATGATTTTTTTTTATTTCAAATATATCACTTATATAATCCAACAATAAAATTGTTTTTGTGAGAAGATATTTTTTTATAACATATTTTCCTTTAATTTAAATTAAATGTTATAAGTTTCATTATCACACACAAGTGGATTACAAAGTTTAACGCTTTGTCCAATGGATTCAATCGGTTAGCCATACCTCAGGCAATATGATTACCATATTTTTTATTATAGTTTTATATACTTTTAATTTTATTTTTACCCTTATTTAATGGATTTAACATTGTGGTAAATAGAAATAATTACTAATGTTACAATTCATAATTTCTAAAAAATAAAAGGGAACTGTTTAAATATTTTTTAAATTCTTATTACAAATATGGAATCAATATTTAAAAATTCAAAACACATAATAGGGAGAAATTCATAAAAAATTAACCCCCGTTGTGAAAATGAGAAAATAGTTTTTCTATGTAAAAACCATCAAAAGATTCACAAGCATTTATATATAATATCAATGTGAAATTACATCTAATTACCAAAATTGGAGTAAATGATAATTTGTTTTAATTGTAATTTTAAAATGAATTAGAAATATCATCTAACTATATATATAAATTATATAAAAATATTGTTTTGAAATAAATTGCAGTATTTATTTCTCTATTCAATAAATATAAATTTTATTACAAAAAATAAAAAATTCAACCAAAGTGTTTTTTGATTTTACACTTCTAAAGAATACATATATTTTTTAAATAAAACATTTTAAATTACAAAAACTAGATTGAAAAATGTTTTTCCATCAAAATATGGTAAACTTATTTTTAAAAAAATTTAAAGTATTTTATGTTTAAACTAGTTTTATTATCATTTTAATCCTCTAAAATTTATTATATGAAAGTAAAAAAATTTAGTAAACATGTAAAAAAATATATATTTAATTATTTTATTTCTCACTAATAGAACTCATAGGTGATAACTACAATTTATAATAATAATACTAATAATGTATTTTTTTCAGTGTTACTCAGTCTTGTGTGCAACAAATGATTTCATAGAAATCCCATTTTGCATGTCTAATACACTATCATACACAATATCCCATTTTATGTAAACATAATATATAATTCATAAATATTAATATATATGAAAAATTATTATTCTATAATAATTGTGGTTCTTACATTCTCCCTCATTTTGAAAACCGCGTCTCACAATTTTAATTCTGGGTTGGTAACTAAGGTTTGATTTTTCTGAATTACTTCATTGATACCCCCATCATAAAAAGTGTCAATAAAACATCCAATTTAAAATAAATAATTTAAAGTAAAAAATGTCACCTGAGATAAAACATACATGGATTCTATGTAAGAAAAATGGATATATAAGAAAAATAAACTACCATGTTGTGACAGAGAGTGATAGAAAACATGATAAGGATAATGTTAAAAACCAAAAAATAGAAACATGGGATTGGGTAAACAGACATTGATTTCGAAGTAGGAAATGTAAATAGTAACCTTTATTTTATTTTAAAATGATTTTTATAAGGTTTATAAATTATTTAATTAATTAGAAGAAGGACATAAGAAAATATACATACATGATAAGTTGAGTATCATCCATTAATCTAATTCCACCATAAACTAATATTTTTTCCAATCAAAGAGTTTTTAAGATTAAATTTTTTTTATTGAATAAAAACAATCAACTTCTAAAGACACAAATCAACCAAAAATGGTTAACTATTTATTTGTTCTACCTTTAAAAACTATCCAAACCCAAAATGGTTAGTTTAAGATCAAATAATCCCCCCAAAAATAATAATTGTTTATAAGAAGATTGACTACCTTTAATCTCCATAATTCAGCAGTAATACCAAAATTTAAACACAGTCAATTCAAAAAATAATATTCCTCAAAATTTTTCAAAATAATTTAAAATATAAATGAAACCAAAAACAGAGATGGATTGATAACATATTCTTCAATGAGAAATTTTAAAATTTATCTGAAAATAAATTCATCACTCTAAATGTCTTGTACCAAAATCACACATTCTTTAAGATAGGACAATCATTTCAATAATTAACCTAATTCACCCTAACTATACAATAAAAATAAATATTCTTCCAAAATAAAATTCAACTTTTACTCCTAAAATAAGATCCCATTATATTCAATTTTAAATAGGCATATAGGGGTCCCAAAATAGTGAACATGTTTCAAAATAACAATTTTCACTCAATCCAAAAAACATTTACTGATACCAACGATATGAATTTGATAAAATATAAGTTCCCAAAGACAATTTATTCTTATTTCATCAACCCTTTTAAAAAAATATAAAATAATACTAACTAGAGACTTCATGTAGGCCAGTGGTAGGAAATACAAAATTTCTGCACTTTGGTTGTATATTCAATACCTACAGCCTTGCTAGATGTGATGGGTTATGTCCCATCCAATATATAGCATCTTTTTGTAAAACTATATCATTATTATAAAATAATCCCAACAAAAGACAAAATTATCAAAAACAACCATAACATGTTTTAACCGTAAAGTTTGTCTTATACCTATCATTTTCATTGCAACTCATAATGACCTCATCCTCAAAATTCATTTAGTGTTATATATACTAATTTTTATTTAATTTCACATCCATAATATTTAGTGAATCTATTATGAAAAGAAAAAATATCATACCATGATCAGGGTTTCCACCTAGTTTTATAGCCATTTTTTCACTTAAATAGAAGTTCTATGAATTAAAATAATGATTATGGGATTATTCAATATCACTATCTTCCATTGTACAAAAACACCATATAAAACCAGAGTTGTATGGGTGTTTGTAGAGAAATTGTTTTTGAAAATTATCTTGTATGACATATCATTTCAAAAAATAAGATAAGACTTTATTTTGATAAAACATTTGGATTGATTTTGAGTTGAAACTTTCAATAAATGGTCCTTTTAATATACCATATGTATGTGATGAAAGATTATATCATAAAAAGAAAATATAAATAGGTTGTGCAAGGGTATCTTTCTTCAGCAACATTTTTATAATCATAATATGCTTCATA
Organism: Viscum album; assembly: GCA_963277665.1. Lineage (NCBI taxonomy): Eukaryota > Viridiplantae > Streptophyta > Magnoliopsida > Santalales > Viscaceae > Viscum > Viscum album. The sequence continues at coordinate 1,907,440,024 of OY728158.1, forward strand.
ATATTATGATAAGGTTAAATATCAACGAATTGCTTAAAACTATTTACCTTTTTTGAAAATTTGATAATATTGATAAAATAATATTTGATTAAAAACAACCCATGATCCATGATGATATCGAGGTATAGTGGAGGTTTTTGACATCTCAAATAACATTTTGAAAGTAATTTGTATGTGAAAAAAATTTTCACAGTCATCTGAACTTGAATTTTCATTAATTATTGCAAACTAGTCATCATGAATATACATGAATATTGTTTGTGATCCTCCACCTTCTATTTGAAATTGTATTTCCTTGATCTTAAAATGTTATAGAACAAAGATATAACTAAAATAATAGACATAGAATGTTACCATATGTTTAACAAAAACTCATAATCCTTAATGATTTCTAAACCAACCTTTGATACCATCTATTAGCCCCTAGCATTAAACATTTTATAATTTTGAATCATGTCAATAATTTACATTGAGGATCTTTTTAGGTTTATAGTTTTAGAAAATTAGGATATAACTATTACATAAAAAGTGGATAAATCTATAACAAAATCTGATTATTCAATAAAATAAAACATTTAAAATTAAACATGATTTCTATTTCTTGATAAAACATATTCTTGACTTATTCCTTTCTCATAATCGTCATTATAACCTATGAAAACATTTTAAAAACATGGGATGAAAACAAAAATATTAGTAAGGGATATAAAATAAGGAATGAATACATTAGTCCATGAATATTTATAAACCAATGAAATTATAAAAAATCATAAAAGATATCACATAAATCATTAATCACAATGGAAAATATTGGCATCTATATCAAAATTACATTTTAGATTTCATAGCTAAATAGGGAGTAACATTCATGGTTACGTTTGGAATACCCATCACAGTATAATCACAAAATCTCTTATGAGAAACATTATCATTTAACTCCATATCATTTCCCACTACATTGGAGTGATATAAGGGGCTCACCCACCCTAAGTTTATCCCAAGACCACCCGTATACACAAGTTATTCCCAATAACCATAACGTAATCATAATAGAAAAAACAAGAAAGAAGGGAAAAAATCCACACTACAGTCAAAAGTTATAATTTTTAGATATTGAAATAATCAATTCCTTATCAAAACCGTTATAAATAACAAAATAATTGAAATGTTATAATGGTATTTATTTTTCTTTTAACAACATTACATCTTTTATAGGAATCTAAATATCAAATAATGGTCATAGTGGCAGAAATGTCCTTATCATTGTATACGTTAAATGAACATTCCTTTTGTTGTTTAGTAAAACTATTCATAGAAAATATTTATTATGATAACAATTTAATGAAATTAAAAAGTCGATGGTGTTTATTATTAATCTTATAAAACAAGGATGTTTATTATATCAAAAAATTCCTCAATTAAAAGATATTATGATGAAGTCCCTTACCAAGATCGTTTCATTATAATAAAGATAAATCAATGACATAATTATGTGTTAAAAATATAAATACACACAATATAAGAGGATATTTAGTGTAAATAAATCTGATGTAATTCACAAATATTCATGAAAAAAATAATCCAATGACATGGATATTTAATTCAGTGAATGGAAATTGAGTTAATGTTTCCCTTACCTTGAGAATGATTCTTCATATATGTTCCTTGATTATCCTAAATAATAAACATAGGTTAATTTTCAATTTTTTGATAACCTTTTTAAAGTTTATTATTTCATTTATTTGAATTATTACAATTTTATATAAATTACATAATTATTTATGTTCATATTGGACGTTTTGTTGATATTTGGTGCTTGGGTCAAAAATGAACTTTGATTGATGGAAATAGTCAATGCGGTCATAAGTCCATAATATCCATAATAATATTCATGATTTAAATATCATATATATCTAGTATATATTTATTTATTATAATCCATAATATTTGGAAATATTAAATTAAATACACCATTCATTGAGACGGTAGTCCATACGTTCGAATGAACGCAACATTCATTTCATTTTCATATTAAAAAACAATAATTTAATGATATTAATGTATATTATAAACCTATTATTATATTAATGTCATATATTTATCATATATTTATTAAGACTATACTTTATACATTCAATCTATAGTGGGAATGATTCATAACTCTTTGAGGGGATAATAGTCCACACTTCCTCTAATGAAATTATCATATTTACACAACATGGACAGAATAAAGGTATATTATAACTAAATATTACAAAAGTTTATAGAAAATATAAATAAAATATATATCATATGTAAAAATAGAGTCCATTATAATGGCCACTATAATATGTGGTAGGGGAAAATTTATCAATCATCATTTCGTGAAGCAACAATTTGTCTTACACAAGAACGGTATATTCATTACCCATTAAATGATGGTGTGTGTATGTTTAGATAAAACAAATAACATAAAAACATCCTATTATTTTTATGATACAGTTTTTTCTGTAATCATATAATAAAGAGATTATAGGTCCAAAAGAATGGAAATGAAACTAAAAACCATGAGAGAAGGTGTTACCTCTTAATGGGGTATCTTATTTTTGTTTATACCAAAAGGATTTCTTAGGAGACATATTTTCCAAAAGGAGGCTTTTTCATTAAGATATGATTCAAGGAAGTGGTTTGGGTAGGTCTTGGATGAACAAATGGGTTCATTATTTGTGAGTATTAGAGAAGAGATGGAATCTTTTTTTAAGAGAGGGAAGTGGCACCCATGGAAACTCTTAATGTATTAAATTAATATAAATTAATTTTTTTTAAATTCAAATGGATCCATATTTAGATATGTTGAAGCTACGATGAGTATAGTTCCAAATACTCTAATCCAATAATTTTTAGACATTTATTGAACTTATTTTAAACATTATCTTTTCGGTTTATTCTTAATTATTCTCTTTTAATTTTAAATTTGGTAATAACATTTTAATTATAAAGAGGCTATGAATTTTAATTATATGGGGTAAATTTACATTAAATTGAAAAATAATTAGTTTTTTACATTATAGTGGTCACTTTGTGAATATAAAATATTTTTAATAATTTTTAATAATTTAATAAATTTATCTTTTATGAATAATCAATTATGGAAATTTTTGACATTATTAATTTTATGGAATTTAAATAAAATATAAACACACAGTTAATTTTAGAAAAAACAATTCAATAGTATTATTACAAGTCGTATTCACTTATAATAATATTTTAAAACCTAAATTAGGTCATATGAGATTTATTTTAACATTTATTTTATCATTTATTTTATTCATTTCATAATAAAGAAATCACTACATAATCATTGTATAAAAATGAAATTTTATTATTTAATGTATAAAAATTATAATACAAATACCCCAATGTAGGAAATAGTTTTATATTTCTGTTGATTTTTTATAGTTGAAAGGATCACTTATATAAAACCATATTAATGTTTTCTAGTTAGATGTTATATGTTTAAAATATATTTTCCTTCGCTTTAACTTAAAAGTTATAAGTGTCTTAATCACACCCAAGAGGCTTGCATTGGCCAATGTTTCATCCCAAGGGTTATCAATGTTCCGTATATCTCATCAAATAATATTATGACAAGTGTTAGGGTAATTTTATATTATTATAATATTATTTTTTCCCTAATTTATCTAATTTAACCTTTAACCTTGGTAAATAAAAATTATTTCTAAAGTTACTATTCATAATATCCAAAAAAAAATTACCTATTTAACTAATTTATACCTTCTTATTCCATATATAGATTCCATTTTTTCAAAATGAAAAAAGATAATTGAAAGAAATTAATTTAAAATTTATCCCCATTGTCAAACTGAGAAAACTAGTTTTTTAAAACTAAAAATCATCAAAATATTACAAGGCGTTTATATCTAATTTAAATGTGAAATTATATCCAATGTCCTAAGTTGGATGAAATGATAAAATAATACTCAATTATTCATTGAAACTAGTTAAAAGGATTGTTCAAATATATAATTAAATTATGTGAAAAGGCAGTTTGGAATTAAAATGCAGTATTTGTTTCAACATTCATTAAATATGAATTTTAGCAGAAAGATGCCAAAAATTGAATCAAATTGAATATTTAGGTCCTCCTTATAAATTATAAGTTTATTTTTTCAAATAGAATATATAGAAGTTACAAAAACTAGATATAGAAAGGTTTATCCATCAAAAAATGTTAAAACTACCTATTAAAATGTTAATTTATTTTGTGCTTAAAATAAGTTTTATTATCATTTTAATCATACAAAGTTTTTTTATGAATGTAAAAACATTTAAAATAAATTTGTAAAAAATATAATTAGTTTCATTCATTCCTAAAAATACAACAGCTACGTGATAAACATCATTTTAATAATAATTCTAATAATTTATTATTTTTCAGTATAACTCAGTTTTGTGTGCAAGATAATATTCCAAATAAACATGCTATTGTGTGTCAAGTGTGATATCATACCTAGAATCCTCTTTTAAGTAAACATAATATATAATTAAAAAAAACTATATATATGAAAAAGTATTATTTTATTATTACATAGGATGTTATAATCATATGGATCTAAAGTCATCTTTCTTAAATGGTGATATTGATGAATAATTTTACAATGAACAACCTTGTGAGTTTCTACATGATGAGGATGATTTTTTTGTAAATTGAGGTAATCTCTGAATAAGAATAAAAATGCTCTGGGTTTATAGTATTCTATTAATGAAATTTGTTTGATAATGTTGAGATTTTATAAAGGAAATGTTTATTGTGACTAATATGTGAAAGATATTGACTTTTGATATCTAATTTTAAACTATTTATGTGGATGATGTAATTTTTTATGTGGATCTAGAAGATGTTGGGATATCATTTATTGAAGAAATTTTAATGAATTTATAAATTTCTATATTATGATAATTAAATTTCATCCTAGGATTACAAGATAAACAAAACGAAAAATACTTTATTTATCACAAGAAAAGTATTAAATTTTTTTAAAAATAAATAGGGGATGGAGGAATCCAATTAATTTTCAACTCATAATTTAGTGAGAACAAATATTATTAAATTGGGGATAGGGAAATAAATTTTAGATAAAAAAAGTGAGATAAAATGATAATAGTGTGTGAAAAATAAAAGTGAGAGAAAAAATGCCAGAGGAAAAGATAAGTGTGAGGGGGACTTTATCTTTTCATGGACAGAAAATGTTCTTTCCACCAATACTTGTAATTCCTTTAAAAAATACTATATCTAGTTCTGTGGTTTTAGGACACTCTATCATGAGAAATTATAAGTTTAAAAAAATGTCAAAATTTGAGTTGTGAAAAAACATTGAGAGTGGAAAATTTGTTAAAGAGGGTTGTCGACAATCTTGAAGGGGGAGATTGAAGAACCATTATGGATAAATTGTTTTATAAATATATTTTTATTTTGTCAAAAACTAAAATTTTTTATATCAATGTTTTTATAAATCTAGGAATCCGAACTATCTACAATGTATTCATCCCATCAAATACAAATAATCGGACGCAAAAATTAATGTGTCCTGGAAGTTTTTATTTATCATAATCAGTGAATGAAATATTTTTCTAAGGTAATAAGTCTTATTATTGTTGAAGATATTTGTTGAGGAAAGCAATGTAAGTAGTTTGATAGATTTTATCCTTTATAAAACAAGTTAGAATATTCTTTTCTAATCATAATGTTCCCACATATCATGAAATATTTCATGATAATGGTTTTGAAGAAATGGTGGAGTGGTTTAAATAATTTCAAAGTAATAGTATGAAGAATACATCATAATGGGAATTAAATCCTAATGGTAATTTCATCATAATGAGAATTTAGTTGGATTTACTAAGAAAGATATAGAATTTGGATTCACTAAATGATACAGAATTTCATTTCAGTAAGAAAGAAATAAAATTTCGATTAAATGATAAATAAACAGTAATTATATTTTTTGAGAGAGAAATAGAATTTGGATTCACTGAGAAAGAAATGGAATTCAGATTCACTAATAATGAAATTGAATTCTAATCCACAAGGATTTGAATAAAATCGGATTCACTATGAATTAAACATAAATTCTATTGATTTGATTATGAAGTAGACTCATAAAGAAAATTCTAGTGGTTTTATGAAGATTTAAGATTTCAAAGATGAAAATCCATTTTCCATGAATATAGGAGAAATCTATGGTGGTTTGAATAGGCTAATGTTGATATTTTATATTTGAGATATTTTCGGAGATTTTTTAATTTGAGGAAGTAGGGAATGTTTTCATGCTTTCCTCTTTTGTTTTCTAAGCCGCCTTTAATTACTTGCTTAGATCATTTACTCTATGTGTATTTTTCATCAAAGAGGAAAATGAAGCTCACTGAAGAAATAATGTTAATTTCATTGAAGAATTTAGATTTCATGGGGAGGATAAGACAACTAAATTTTTGCTTTTAGGACCGAAATATTGTAGCGAGTCTATTTTATTAAGAAGAACATATTCAGTGAATTGGGTTTAGTCAATCAAACTGATGAATATTGTATTTATAATTTGTGAAAATTTTGAGTTTTGTATATTATGAATGGGTTTATAATATTGAGAGAAATAGATCCAGGCTTATCATATTGAGAGAGTCACATCCAGACTCATTGTTTTTAGAGAATTAGATCCAGACACATCATATTGAGATAATATGATCTAGACAACTCCAACTTAGGATTTAGAGTGATAGATTTTGGATCCATTTCAACAAAGAAATTATTCAATTGTTTGGAAAAAATTTTAATTACCAATCCTTATAAACTTATGGGAGTCTGTATAAATTTTTCTATTAGGTGATATAAGGTGTACAGTGGGATTGTGCACAAGTTGTATTCACTTCATCATAATAGTTTATTTTCATAGAACAAAGGTAGTGTCTACAGAATGGATGTAGGTTCCCACAATGAGTCATAACCTTATAGATCTTATGTGATTTACATGTTTTATAAATCTTTCATGAATGATAATTTACTAAAATTTGATAAAGAAATAATTCTTAACAAGTTTCCGGGTTTAGGTTTCTAATTTTTTTACAATATATAAAGGTGAAAAATATATTTTAACCCCATCATAATTATTATTTGATCCTTTGTAACATCAAATATCATCATGAATTATTTTTGTAAATTGGAATTTTTTCGGGAGTGCAAATGTTTAGTTGTGGGGGTGTGATCGTACCACAATTCACTATTCATTTCGACCATTATACCATTCTGCTAAATTAAATTTGTATCGTAAATTAAAATTTAATCAAAAATTTCACTTAATTTTTTATTTAAGTTTTTCAGTATTAAAAATTGAAATTTCACATGTTCTGATTATTTAATTTTTGGTAGAGGTGATTTGGAGAGCCCATGATGATGTAGAAGGAAATTGGGTCAAACTATATGGAAGTCCATGAACACATTTCCACAATTTTTCATTTTTCATAAAATCTATAATATAAATGGGATTAAATTTTGTGATATGATCCAAAAAATCATGGAATAAAATGCATAAAAATAAACCAAGAACAATTATTTCATATATTATCCAAAACTATCTGACCCTTCCTTGGAACTGAATATGCATGAAGTGAAAAGTTTGGTTTTGTATTATGATTATATCTCTCATTACATATATATAATTGCTTAAATATTTGACATTATGATATTAAATATTCCTAAAAATAAATATTTTATTTTTTCCAAGTCCATATAATACAATTTAATAACTCAAAATCAGTACAAAAGTGGTACCTCAAAAATATAGTGCCCAAAATCACATCCCATTTTGGCTAAAAAAAGGTAACCATGGGAACCCAATTTGGAAGTTCTTCCAGGATGCAAGGTGATTCCATTTTTGGGACCCTAAAGATTACTATACTCATTAATATATGTTTTTGAGAATATTTTATGTTCTACATAAACATATATGGCTTCTTCCATTTCTATGGAGTTACAAATTCCTTGTGATCACCTGGGGAGGAACGTGATGTAAATGTTGAGTTTTGTGATTGTAATTATTCAATTATATTTTTAATTGTAGGTTTTTTTTGTTTATACTAATCTTATATGATTATAATATTATTTTATATACTACTATGTCCTAATTGACTCATATGATCTTTTGGTGGTACTTCTTTATGTTATGTTTCAGAAACTGTTCACCACTTCTTCTCCCCCTTTCAATTACGTTGTTTGTGTGGTTCAAATTGTCCAATTAAAATCTAATAAACACTATCAAATACATGTAAATTAATATTATATAAACAAATTGAAATAACATACATTCCTTGAAAGTACATCATGTTCTTCGGGTGTTTCCATGGTGAGTTTTAGTTATGATGTATAACACAAACCACCCAATCATTGGTTGTATTCGGGGAATCATTGTCTGTTTCTGAATAAACACTAAGAGGTATCCTAGTATAAAATTAGTAAAACTATGGATATTGGTATTTGAAAAAATTATTTAAATTATCTATACCATTTATTTTGTAGTGAAAAACGATGAACATCTTGATAATTCCCCGAGTTGATCATGCTTAATTAATTCTGTTAATTTTATCTTTGTTTTGTTGCTTTTTATTTTATTTTATATACATAAATCATAAATCCAAAATATTTAGAAAACCTAATTTACATTTTATTTTCATAATCACAACCTTTTATTTTGATTAAATATATTTTAATCTGTTGAGAGATGATATAGGGTTGCTGGTGTACTTTAGAAATTCTAGTAAAAATAAACATCTAATTTGATGTGCTAGACAACATGATCAAAGGCGAGTAGGTTTTGTTGATGTACAACCCATAGTTTTTTTTATTTTATAAAAAATAATTAGTGGATAAGAAAAATGGATTAGACCATTGAGGAGTCCATGTTTCACACAAACTGAAAATGAGTTGAAAATTTTTAAATGTATTGAATGATATTCCTTATCACGTAAAAAGAAACAATAATTAAAATATATTTTTGACTTATGTAATCGAAATTGAACATTTGATAAAATGTATAATGTGATGTTTGTATATTAATACCCCCCTTGAATAACATTATGTTATTTAAATTTACAATTTAATATTGGTAGAGTGATCAAACGTTTTAATTTACTGAGATTTCATTGTTGAGGATAATATTGAGTTTATTTGAGGGGGGATTTGATGACTCTAATTCATGCGTAAATATTTAAATACAAATATTATTGATTTTGGTAATTAAATTATTTTTATTTTCAACATATTTAAATTTTTATATATTTTTAGTAGGTTACATATGAAATAAATTTTAAGGAAGAAAAAAAGTAAAAGGATGTGAAATTAAGGATGAGAAGGATACTCTATTATTTGGGATACATCAAGGCATTCATTTGGGTCTCTAAATTTATGATTCAAGTTGAAATAATGCCCAGTATTTTGTAAAACAGAAATTTAATTTGTTAATCTAATATTTATCACATGAAATTCTAAAAAAAATTTAATGGGATGAATAATGAAGAAAACATATTATTAGTATCAAGGAATAATTTTTCACGGTGAAACAAATAGTGTCACATCATGAACCTTATTGAACAAAATTACATCTTTGAATTTGTTTTCAATTTCTGGAAAGGTTACCATAATAAATCATATGTAACATCTATATTAAATATACTCATATACAATTGATGGTTTTATGTAATTTTAGAGTCATGGGGTAAATTTATGTATATAAATAAAAGGCGATGTTTCTCATCTAAAGAAATCATTACAAGATAGATATGATACCTAGGTATGAATTACTACACCACAATTTCCTTTTCCGTAATTCTATATCATTGTCATAGGAATTATTTTATTTTAACGCCATCTTCCCCCCTTATGAATAGTACAAGTGGATAATTTTCTAATACGATGAGTGATTTATTCAAAATGGGATTGTGTTAATGGATGTTGTTATTATATTTTTGTTATTGTTTGGTTATCTTTTTGTGACTCAAATAAAGAATTAGAGAGAAATCTGTAAGACTAGAGATGTTTTTATATTTAATTGTTGTGAAAAAATATCATAATAGGATTAATTATTAAACAATTGTCAAATAAACCTTAAAATTATTGAACTTGGAACTTTTTTCAATTTTATTTTATACTAACTCTTTTTCTCTCCATTCCTTCCCATTAAATGTCAAAATATCATTTAAATTTTATAATTATTTTCATAAAATAATACCACAGGTTCGACCATGGATATTCCAATGACTGGAATTAAATATTTTATAGTATAATTTTGTGTTTAAAAATAAATTATTTAATTTGATTTTCCTTGTTAGAAATAATGACGCCCTTCAGGTTGGTCATTGATTGCTAATAAGTGGATGTAATTGGTATATTTAGAGGATATCTTAAATAATGATTTTTTCATTAATGAAGGTCATAGATACCCTCTTCCAATTATTTGGTTTGAATAAAAATTGAAATATATATCACATCTATAGAAATAACATATTCTATGTCATATATAGTGTTTTATAAACATAATTGATTGATTAAAATCTAATGTTATTAACCAGGTGCTCATCAAATAAGATATAATAAAAATTGATATCTCCATCAATATATATCTCATGGGACATTACATAATCCTCATATACTTTTATTTTCCAAACGATTTCTTTGATTTTTGAAATATATGGAGATTCAATATCTTTACTATGTTTTATCATTAAAAAGTAGGGGAAGGTTTCTCGTTTACCATGATTTAGAGGGAATATATTACAAAATCCCATAAACATGATCCTGATGCATGTGGTCCATAAAAAATTATTGAAAAATAGATTGTTAGAGCATATTTATGTAGTTTATCACATTCAATAAAAAATTAATCTCTTTAGACGAAGATGTAAAAATTACTCCAGACCTATGGGTTGGGGTTTCTCCAAGATTGTAGAAATCATAGTCATATTAATATTAATGTTTGATAGTGTCATTGGTAGTGAAAAAAGTAACAACGAATATATCCCTACAAGATGGAGCTACCCCATATAAAATTACCTCTTACTAAGTATTTATTTTCTTTATTGTATCAAAATATAGAATGAGATGAGTTTTGTGTCATTTTTTAACTCTGGATGAAATGTATCATCCACTAATAATAGTTCATATATCATAAAAGTTTTCTTCTCAACATAGTGTCTTATTTCACATTTTTACATGATTTATGAAAAAATATATCAATTTCTCACTCTCATTTGGTGTGTCCATTCACTACTTGAAAATTGGATGTTTATACTTTATTTATAATTTTTTATTCCAAACTCATAAATCTATGAAATATATTGACACAATAAATTTTAAAAATTTCATTCTAGGATAACTTTGTTGACTAGATAGTGGGACACAACATAGAACATCATATTCAACCCAACTATCTAATCACGTATCAGGATAAATATCCTAGGTCATTTGGGGGACCACCATAAACTATAAAAGAATTATTACTTGAGATACTCAAGTTCCAACCTATATTTTGTGTGATAGGATATATATATAAAATTCATATTAACAAGAAGACATTTCTCATCAAATTATCTAAGGTTACTGATATATCAATCATATGGTAGGTAATTATTTTTGAAAATATGTTGTGTCCCCAATAGATATAATTATAGATTATATATGATTTCAACTTTTATAGTCTTGGGAATTCAATATTGAAGTCTATTAATGGGATTGAACATGGAAATCATTTTATATTTGGTAAATTATAGTCACATTTTTCTAGATTTTTTTCATCTTTTATGAGTGATTTATCAACCATTTTTAACAATAAATTTCATCTTCTAATTATTATTTTCATGTATAATATGATAAATTTATCAGATTTCAGTGACATCTTTGATCACATGGTCTGTTGTGAGCATTAATGATGATCGCTTCGTTAGTTTTTCCATTAACCAATATGAAATATCATTGGTTGTTAGTTGATTTCTTAGTGTAGTAGGCTTTGTCATTCAAATTACATCTTGATATGAGGGAGATATTGAAGTAACAGAGTCATTGGGTGGAAATTCATTTTTAGAAAATGAATCCTTATAATAAGTACATTTACAATAATTTCCATGGGGGGGGACCTCAACACCTATTGGTATTTTATTTGTTGTCCTTGCTAGGATCAACATTTATACTATTTCAGGTCACTAAATGGATGACATATGTATTTATAAGTTTCTTATTCATCATAATGAGGAGGACCGATACTTCATATATTTTCTTGATTAGCATTGTGAGGACCTCCATAATTTTTGATTCCTTATTCAGTATTATTGGGAGGAACATTTCTTTGTAAATTTTTATGATCACTATATGGAGAACCTCTATGGTTGTGGGGTTTTTACTACCATCATGGTGGGGAATCCATTTTAACTATTGATCATTTTACAAAGTGAAACTATTTGAAAAGTTCCATGGGAAGTACCTATAGATTATTGATTACTATTTTATTAACATGGGTAGGAACTCCATGTAATATTTTCACAATAATGTTGAGAGGATCTCAAAAACATACATCAAAATGCGGAGATCTATGATTTATAGATCAAATTTCTTCCAAGGGAGGACCTCCATAACTTTACTATATATATATATATGTGATGACGAACTTTATGGTGATAAATCTAGAATGCATGTTCGAAGACAAGTTATTATCTATATTTATTATGAAAATATTTTTGGATGATGATTTGTTGAATGGTACAATAGAGGGGACATATGTGGTCAACTACCTTATTGTTATAGGAGAACATTCTAAGAGATGATTCTTGGGAGGACATATAGTGATACTTGTAATGAGTGTATGAAGAATCACTATAATTATCATTGTTTTACTTCACTTATGAGCTATTTCTAGGGTATCCACTAATACATTCCCCATAATGACCTCATTATTCATCCAAAAACTGGACTAGAAGTAACCTCGAATCACTATTTAAAAATTTAAATGGGTTTATAAGATGATTATGATCTAATGACAATGGAATTATCCCTAAAAATTGATATTTGATTACCCTTGGTGGGCCTTCCTCCTCAGTTCCCTAGTTTAGAAAAGTACAAGAGTGAAAATATCATTGTTGGACCCCTTTTCAATTGAGTCAAGTAAATGATGGTGTTGACTATGGTTGATATTATTCCTCCTAGGTAGTTCTATAGGTTTTATATATAGATAGTGGACATGTTGTAATAGAATCCTATGGTTAGGAAGTTAGGTGTTTCCTCGCTTTGGGAATAAGCTACCAAAGTGGTTTGCGGTAGTGATCAAGAATACCTAACCCTATCAGCATACTATTAACATGTTGGAAGATTTCTTGAGGATTTCATGAGCAATATTCACTGTGGGAATTATTACATTGTGAATGTATTTGCCACCTATTTTTAGAGGATATAGGATAGGGATACTGTAAGCCATGCTTGCAGTTTTTTGATAGTCATTATAGATACAATAGATATAATTAGTGGAATTGATAGGTGAGTCATAAAACACTAGATTGAATAACATTTTCCAATAGATTTCAATGGAAATCTAATACCTGAATGTGAATTCATTGAAGATTACATTTGGATTTAACTAGAATGTAATTATAAGAAGTCATAATCAACTAAACTAACCAAACCATTTTATGCTATTTTTTGGGTATAAAAAGGACCTTTTACACTTTAAATGAATAATCAAATCAGAACATAATTTCATTTATGTTATATTGAAGAATACAATGTTTGATGAAAAATAAAAAAAAGGGATGAATTAAGTAATCCAAAAAAAACATTGTGTTACACAATTTTATAGCTCAAAGTGACACCATATTTTTGAAGAAAAAATATTTTCATTGTATGATTTATATGATTTCCATTAGCAATGGAAAAGAAAAATACCAAATCCGGTGCTCAAAATGAAGAACTGGACATAATTTGGAAAAACAAGACAGACATAAACATTAAATTTCATGTAAGTCAATAACATGATGTATAAAATTAATGAATACAATCCTTGAAACATTTCAAGAGAAGTTTCATGGACCCACATGATATAAGTCATGTAATCCACTTACACATTGTGTAAGACATGAACAAAGACACAAAATGGTGGGTGTGATGGGAATAAAAGAATAAGATCCAATTTTTTACACAGGCAGACCCATTATGACCCCAAAAAATTTAATAGACTATTTATAATTCCCCAAAGATGGATTAGAGCCTATAAATAAGAGCCTTAGGTAGATTGAAATGGGATCAATCAAAGAGGGATGATTTTGATGAGAAGATTCTATAGATTTATTTCCATACATTCCTATTCATTTATTGTATATATTATGTGATGCGTACCCTCAATTATATCGACTTGACTTCCCCATCTACAAAGGGGTGGTTCCTTTGACTTATTAAGAATTCTGGATACTGGGTCTATGTGATTTTGTTGAGTATTTTTATTAAATTAAATAATATCCTTTCCTTCATATGAATTAGGATTCAATTCATAATTATATTTCAAATTTTGAATGTGGTTATGTTAGGTTTTGATTCTGTTAAATATAATTACCTTGGTTGATGACAATTTTTTACCACCACTGAATTAGTTTTTTATATGATTGAATATAGTTGGTGTTGGTGGTGAGTTTACAATAGTGGGAATAACATGTTTAATATTCTATGTTGGAATATTGGTTTATTAGGGGAAAAAATTACATGCTATGGATTTACCAAATTAATCAATTGAACCATCTATAATGCTATATACGTAGGAAGGAGGGTAGAGAAAATTGGGGTTTGAGGTAGAAATATTGTCATCAATACTAAACGACCCGGGGGAGAGAGAACTAGGTATATGAATATATCTCTTACCAATCAGTAGAGGAAAATGGGTAAAATTTGGAAACCATGATATCACTAAAAAAAGTAAATATAATCCTTCTCCAGTAACTGTCTCTCTCAATTGTTTTCTAATCGATCAAATTTAAATATTTTCTAATTTAAATTTCACAACCCAAAATTAAAATCAAATTTTCCTGAATTAAAAAAATGGCAATGCTATTATGTCTGCACTCCTTTTTGGAAGAATACCTTGGTTCAACAACTAGAATATACATAGGTAACATAAAATATTTTTTCCACACCACATGATATAACTGCATCATAAACTGATTAGTGTAACATCACAATTAAAAGTGAAAATTAAAAAATTATCTTTCACAAGTATATGATTTCATCTTAGGTTCATCATTTTCTATTTCCAATATTTTCACATCAACATTATTTTAATTATGGACATACTTTTAAATGGTCATTGATTTTTATATTGAAGTATCATTGCTATAAATTACATGACAAAATCAAGAGTAATCATTGTCGACTCATACCACAAAGGATATTATTATATAGTTTTATTTTTATTAATATATTTTAGAAATGTTCATTAAAACCTTACTATTTACAATAATATGTTCCATTTTCAAGAATGTGGTTGATTGATACAGTGCATTAAATGAGATTATTTATGATAGATTCTTCATGTGTTCGTTTGTGTGGATCCTAATATTATAATTCAATAATAAATTATGTTTTGGTTTAAATCCATTCTAATATGTAATATATTATTTAGCATCATCAAGAAATGTTGAAGGTGTTGTAAATTAATGATTGGCCTCGTGATAATGAATTCCTACATGTCCTTATAATGGTAATTAGAATCCATTTAGTTTAGTGTTTTATAACAAGTCAGTACATACCATTTACATTTATGTGATGAGTACCATTATAGTTTTTCAAGGTCATACATCCATGACTAATGAGGTGCATTTAAGGTAGTGAATCTTAGACCTTTTTTTCTCAAAGATTAAGGTATTATGACTATGATGAAATATTATATGTTTATATTCATTTCCAATAGACTAATAGGAAACATTTTATGAAAATAGATTTTTCTCTGGACATAATCAAGAGTATCCTTCCATTGTTTAGCTATAAAGATAGTTTAGATGAAGTTATGTTTTGGATTGCACTAGATTGGAGGCATGTTGTTCTTCATCTCTGGTATGTTGGAAACTAATGCATAATGAATAATGATTAGATTCATGGTTGATAAGAACAATAATTGAATTATTGGAGAAACCACAATACTGGAGGCCCTTTTGATATTTTTTCCCATTTATTAGTCTAGATAGGCTAGTGATAGGATTTTAAAGGTTCCTAGAAGACATCATAAATGTTTAAAATATGGATTTTGGGTGATCCAAGTGGAATGAGATATACAAAATTAAGAATTCCCTCTAAATGGAAGAATCCCATTTATCATGTGAATATTTGATTATCTATATCCCAAGGGCCTTATTGGTTAGGGATGAAAACATGTTAGATATCACTTATAGGATTCTCAATTATCCTTATCAGTAGAATACATGATCAAAAGGGATCACCAGGGTGTTCCTAATAATGACCCTGTAATACATTTTGTAATTATTCATAGGAGTCTTAGGTAAGTGAGGATTTATGGAGTCTTGATCTTAATATAAGATTGTTAGGTTGACCCTTAGGGAAAATAAATCTATCCATGTAAATGACTTGGGTGAAAGGGTCACCCTGGTGGTTCTTATAATGGTTGTGTGTAGTCTTATTAAATAGATATTTTTTAGGAAGCATGATTCATGGGAATGATATCATGGTGCCACAAATGGTGGAATATATAGGTGAATAATTACTTTGTTATTATTGTGGAGAACATAGAATAACTCAAATTATAGGGATATACACACTATATTTAAGGGAACTCAAGGGTTGTACATGATACAAAATGGGATTCCTAATTGAATAAAAACCTAGATATAGACATTAGGATCCTAATGTAGTTCCGTTAATATATGACCTAGTCTATATTCCATCACACTCTGATTACTATAGAGTACCTCTTGGGAATGGATCATTACCATTATGTGATAATAACTTCGAAAAAGGGTCTCTTAGGATGGTCTCCACCACTAAAGGAAACTAATACCCATTTTTTACATTCCTTTCACCTAAGGTTTGACTCAAAATAACATGAGGGTGAGAAATAATTTTATTGGAATGGATACATGTTTCTTTATGCACTCAGATACAATTATAGACTTTACACATTCTATTTGGGTAGCATATCAGTCCTTTTATTTGTAAATAAAACCTATGCATGCTCATTACTACTGGTAACCATCTCCAGTTCCTAGGTATGTTAACATTGAAATGGTTAACCAAGATCTTAACATCATAACATAAGACTAGGAACAAGAGAATATAGTGTGTGAGAGAATACCTAGGAGTAGGACACAATGTAGAGGTACAAGACCGGGTGACTGGGAAAAAATTTATCGATAATGAAATTGAGACTAGGGAATGGGGAAATGGATCCTATGTACTTAGGTTACATTCAAAATTTTAAAATTGTTATATAGGCATTATTATGTTTTCATTCTATTAAATTCAGGCAGAACGATATACCAATTTATATTTATACCTGAATCGAAACTGATATATCTTTATTACATTTTCAATAAAAAAATACTGATATTTAATATCGATCACATTTCGTTTATTATGGAAATATTTGTTTTATGGTGTCTATAAACACATAATAATATATATTCTCATGATTTTCTTAAATTACTAATACTTTTACATTAGGAACAACATAGTAATAACAAGAGAAGCTTATATATTGTTTATATAATAATCTTATTTCTACTTGATTATATTCATTATTAAGTGATTCATAGAATAGATCCTCTAAAATCATGATAATTTCAACTTTTTAGAGAAACAATTTCAAATTTTTATATTAATCTATATAATTTTTACTATTTAGATCGTACTGATCAATAATTTATAATGAAGACAAGTTTAGTGGTGTATTCATTCCAATTTATCAACAATTAAAAATTTATTTGATAATTATCCAGGTTTAAAAATAATAAATAAGGAATTTTATTTAATATTAACACAATAAAATAAAAAACCTATATTTTTAATACAACTATTAGGAGGAAATAGCCATTTTGACTAATCTGTTTGACATATTTAGCTATTATCTCATGAATTATTTATTAGGTAGACCATTATTTCTATTATATCATACATAAATTTTGTGTAATTGAGTAGATAATAATAAATAAAAATTAACCTTATGAATTATCCAAGAATTGTTTCTTTGAACACATTATAATTAGGGTCATCTAAAAATGTTTTACCTAAAGTTCACATCACATATAGGACCCTATTTGTTTGGGTCCCCCATATTTTTGATTTCATACTAATGCTAATATAAAAGCACTAAAATTTATCATAACCTAACCAAACTTAATAATTAAGGACTTGAAATGTGTTAATAATGAAAGAAATTAAAATCATATTATATTCAATATGATTTAGTTTTAATCATGTTTTATGATTATATTCATATTATTTATTTTTCATCTCATGATTTCATTATATTTATACATACATCAAATTAAATTAAATTATACACATTCTAATGACCAATAAATTAATATATTCTAATAATGGTAATATATAACAATTTTTAAAATAATTATTTGTATTATCCAACAACAATTAAATATTAATTGTAAAATTCTACACATAACCATTATCATCATATGGAAATAGTATATGATCCTATTTCTTGTAAATGATTTAAATCATAAGAAATGAAAATCTTATTCATTATATTTTTTACTATGATTGGTACTCAACCACATACTTTTAGAGAGAATTATTTCTTAAAATAGTGTAATCATTACCAACAATCCACTATCCATAGATCAATACTCATTAGTGATTCATAATTTCAACGCCATATATGTATTATCATTTATAATAAGAATTTTAGTTTATAATTATTATAATAAAATCAAAAAACTTTATTTAAATATATATTATCATAGAATATAACATAACATGAATCACTTAATGATATATTCCCTTTTGATCCATTAATTTTATAGTTTTGGTGGTCAGAGGTGTTCACGAGAGGTTTCAAAAGTTTTTTGTGGATGTTAGATTTACAACAGAGCTACTACAGGAAATACAGGTTGTATATTATATAAATTATGTGTAATGGTGGTTTATGGATTGTGTAACTAGGTAGTTCCAAGATTGTACATGGATAAAGGGTTAATCATGAAATGGGAACACATTGGGTATGTTGGATTCACAATGTGTGATAAATTCAGGTGTTGAATACTTTGAGATGATTCATTTTTTTTGTGGAAGTTAGAAATATTAAAAAACCCAATGATTTCACACCGTGTAATGTTTACACAACTTGAAACCTATGGTATTATAGTTTTTAAGTCCCTTTATAAACCATTTTTTTCTTTCAGCAGCTCCCTTCTCTCTCATTTTGGAAGAGCACATGGCACCTCCCTGAAGTTCATCAATACATCTTCTTTATGATTAAATACTTTGGTTTAGATGGATCACCATTGGAAATCTGTGGTTGGTTCTCCTCACTTTCTCGGTTGGATTTGATATGTTATTCTTTCAGGTATTTTCTTCGTAGATATTTCTTGGTTTGGGGTGTGTGATGGGTTGTGTATTGATGGTATTTAGGTGTGGTGTATTTTTTCTGTGGTATATCGTGGTGCGGTTTTGGTTGGGTTGTGTTTTTTTCTTCACACAATGGTTTAGAACAAGTTGGAATACTTCATTCAGGTAGGGAATCACTCATTTCTCTTTATTGTGTATCATGTGAGAGGGGACTTATCATGTATATATATAGTAAATGGTTTTCCAAGGTTATATTAATATTGATAATTGGTTAATTTAAAATTTAAGGTTAAAGGGATTTGATTAAAAAGGTTTTACGGATTTTCTATTTTGGGATATTTTGATTGTGTGGGCTTGATTACCCATTGAAAATTATGAGAATTTGTAGATTTGGTTGCATTTTATGACTTTTCTATGACTTCTTCTTATGCTGTGATTTCACCTTAAAATGAAAATCGGATAACCACTTATATTTTTTTATTAAAATGGTTGTCCGATGATTATGTATTGTGTGAAAATTCCCCTAAAATAATTTGAAATTTGATAAAATCCCCATTTTGATTATATTAAATGGATTTGATATGTGCTGATGTGTGGTTACGGAATATGGGCTAGATGATTTTGACATTATTTTGGGGTGGTGATGTGGTTGTTTGGTAATGATTTTGGGGTGACAAGGATGTGGTAGTTTGGATGTGCTTTTGGGGTAGTGAGGTGGTTGTTTGGATGTGCTTTTGGGGTAGTGAGGTGGATGTTTGGATATTTTTTTGGTTGTTGGGGTAGTTGTTTGTCTGTGATTGTGGGGTGTAATGCTGGTTGTTTCGTCGTGATTTTGGGTCAGCGGGGTGGTTATTTTTCTATACTTTTGGGGTGGTGAGGGTATGGTTTGGCCTTGCTGTTCGGACAATGAGATGGTTTGTTTCCCCTGAATTTGGTCCAGTGATGTGGTTAATTTATGATGATTTATGCGGCAATATGTGGTGTTATAATTTGGATGATGAGATGTTTGTGATATGTGGTTTTTGTGTGTTATATTTCAAGGTAGTGATAAAATAAATAATGGTTTTATAATTAATGATATGGTTGGGGTTCACCTTTCATAGTGAGATGGGAATGGATAATTAATAAACAAATGATGGGTTGTGTGGTTAAATGTGGATTATTCTAAATAATAAAATTATTGGGTTGAATAATGGGACTGACTAGTAGTGTGATACAGCTTTCCACATGTTGTGTGGTGTTATATATTTAGAGGTGGTAGAGAATGTGATGGTGTTGTGAGTTAATTAGCATTTGGTTTGGTACCCGTAGGTTGGGGTTGTGTGTTTCTATATTTATATAATTTTATCATCCTTATTATTTCTATACCCACCACATCAATGTAGATCACTAAGCAATGACACCCGTACAGTAATATATTGGGTGTATTTACAGACATCGATTGGGGAGGATAAATGGTTGAGTACCCTCTCTCTCTCTTGATATCTCTTCATGGAAAGGTAGGTATTCCATAAGCAGTGATGGTTGGTGGTTTTTATCATGTTATATAGTTGTTTTGAGACCTAAGGTTTTTTCAAGTGAGATGTGATAGCCCACATGTTTTCATTTGTGATGTGGTTGTGCTTTGGTGGTGGTGGCCAAATTGTTTTGGGAGAGATGTGATATGACCCTTCTTGTGGGGCAGCTATGGTGGGAGTTTTTCATGGTAGGTGGAGGGAAAAAAGTTGATGTACAACATTTTCATGATACCATAGTACTATGGTAAAGGTAATGGGAGTGATGTGATGTCCCAGGTGTCTACGAGCGAGATGTGATATAAAGACCCATACTTTACAAACATTGTAATTACTTCATAATTGATGCATACTTATTACAACATATATTAAAACCATAATATGACTGTATAGGTATAGTGACTATAGAAACTAAGAAACACAATGAAGTGGTTCATAATGTATCTACATTGTCTCCTGTATATTTCACCATATCAAGAGTCCCTTTTGGCATATCCAACTTAATACCCTTCTTCATGACCAGGGGAAAGAAAACATACAAAAGGGTGAGGTCAAATGCTCAGTAATGTTAAACAAGGGAAAAAACAATCATATAATATTCATAAGAACATTACATTTTGAAAATCATAAACTACAAAAGAGATCATGATATCATAACATGGGATAAATCATAGTAGTGAAATGTAATCCTAATAATCATAACATAAAACATGATACTTTACGGAATACACACATAATCATATATAATCATTTTATATTAGTCAAGACTCATTTTCAAAACCATCATAGTGGACAAAGTCCATTACTGAACCGAGTTCACTCCTCGTTCCACTCATGTATCACAGAACAATATTAACTTGTCGTTCCAGCCATGTCTATCACATGAGATATAAATCTTGACCTTAGGAATTTGAGATATATATAGGTCCCACCCATCTCATAATTAAACCATTATTATGTGTGCCACAAAATCATAAATTATACATCATAGCATAACCCATGTAATAAAAATGGGATTTTTAAACATCATGACACCATAACATAAATCCATATAAGATAAAATAACATCACGAAAATAATTCCATCATAACATAATAAAATAAATTTAATAATAGGGATATAAATAGACCCTTTTATTATATTAGATGGAAAATAATTTTGTTAAAACACTTAAAATGAATTTATGAGGAAAATATCATAACTTCTGGAAAATCATCATCATTCCTCAAAATGCCATGAAATCGTAAAAGAAAATAAGTTACATAAAAATAAACATGATAACATATATAGGAAGCTTCATGGAAGTAATTATATATGAAATTGTAAAAATCCAATCATGTCGTATAAATTAAAAAAAACATTCTTCTCGTACTTTGGCCAGAAAGGTCAAAAAGATTCTTGTACAGAAAATGAAAAAAGATTTCTATCATATACTTTTAAAAAAATTCACCAATTGGTAAAAATAAATCTAATAAATTGTAGGGGTATAATATTACATATTGAGGAAACATGGATGTGGATTGAAAATATTCCCCAATAAATACCGAAGAATAAACAATCTCAGATAAAAACTATGATTGCAAGATTTTCCCTTACCTTAGGTCTAGTATGCTTCGTATGTATCCGAACCTCCTGTATAATTTAAATAATTCCTTTGAATTATTACAGAATCCTATTCATTGTTATTATATCATATATGGTCATATTCTTATATTTTTATTAGTAATATTTCATTGCTACTAGTTATTCGGGTGTTTACTGCTTTATGTTCATATGCATGTTTTGTCAAATAAATTCTTATTACTATTTTTAGGTTATAGATACCTCATTTAATGAATGGTATTAGTGTAATATATATCATATTTATTCATTCAATTCATTTATATAATCATTATTTAATGAAGATTATGTATAACGAGTCGCATCACATAGTGGAGACGGTAGGCCGTACGCACGCACGAGCGATGATATTATTATTTTGATATTGAAATCATATATAATTGGATGGTATATCTTATATAAAGAATCATAATAATGTCATATTTATTATTCATATAATTTATACTCATTATTATACCCATCCAAATGATGAAATGTTTGAATTACAAACTACACCACAACGTAGAGACGGTATGCCATACGTAAGCACGTGAGGTGACTTTTTCATTCATAGGATGGAAAAAATAACTAATACGGTTGTACTATTATTATAAAAAGATCAAAATATATAGAATATAATGGAGTTATTATTTTATAATGGAAACAACAAATAAGGAGGATGTGGAAGAAGAAACGAACTTCAAATAGGTGGTGATATATTTACTTCTTCTCTAGGTTATTCCTTTTAATTTGGTCAAAAGGGCTCCCTAGGTTGAATTTATGACTAAAGGAAGGCCTCTAGGATGAAGGTAGGATAGTTGAGAGGGTATTTGGGCGTGGTTTGGCCGAGCCTGATTGATTTGGAGGTGTTAATTAGAGAGAAGGAGGAGTACCCTTTTATAAGAGAGGTGAGGGGAACATTAGGAAAAACATAAAATATTATTTTATAATAAATTTATATTTGGTTTATAATGGATCTAAAGTGATGTATATTTAGGATATGGTGGGTATGGGTCGACATCCTCTCAACCAATCGGTTTTAGACAATTTTATATTACCATTTTAACCATATCATTTAGATTTAACTCTTACTTAAATAATTTATCTGTTACCCTGTCTTCTTGTATTCTTACACCATATGGTTAATAAACATACTAAAACTTCCAATAGAACCCCAATTGGTTTATTAATGTCATTAATATTATTATATAAGTCTTCTGAGCAAACCTACAGTTTTTAGGACCATTATATCAATTAATAAGATAATATTTGTTTTAAAAACTCTTTTATATCAATTTTAACACTATATAGTATTGTGTTTTTTCGAAACTTGTAACTGCATTATTACTTCGAAAAATATTAATCTATCCAACCCTAATATGTTATATTAACCTATAAAATTAGATTAATTCACAAAAAGACTCAAATTACATTTATTCTGGTATTTATAATATCAATTATGTTTATATTTCATTAATAAGGAATTTACTGCATCATCATTGTGTCATAAATAAATTACCTTATTTAATGTCTAAAAAATATAAATAAAATACCATTATTTAGAAAATATTATTAGATTTCTAATGATACTTATAGTCGAATTTATCTTCTGTATAACCCTATATTAAAAATGTTTTAGTTATTAAACATTGATTTTAAATCTTTTAACTCTTCTTTAAATAAAATAATAATAAGTGTCCTATTCTAATTCACAAGGAACAATGAAGTTAACATTTTATTCCGAAGGTTGTTTTTGGTATAATTATACTTATCCAATAGAATTAGAATATGTGTTCGGGTAATAATAATATCATTTTTCCCTGAATTACCCTATTTACTTTTAACCGTGGTAAATAAAAGTAAAAAGTTACTATTCACCAAAAATTATTTTTATCATATCGAACCACATTTTAATCCTTTATATTAACTGCGTCTCTCATATTTTCGAAATTCAACTCACAGAAGTGGTAAAATTATGTTTTATGTAAATTTGAAAATTCTCTTAGGAGGTGGGTAAAAGACGGTAAAAAGTTCAATACAAATTTTATATATCGATAATTATTTTAAAATAACTCCAATGAATTAAATTAATCTTATATAGGTATTATGTATCTATTTTGACCAAAAATAAATTTAAATAAATTAAATAATTATTAAAAAAAATTCGGTTTTAAACTATAACTCAGTGTTTTTCACTATTCATAAAAATTGAATGTTTTCAGAAAAATACAAAAACATCACCCTAATATAATTTCGATATTCTGAATCCAAAAATGAATTCCATTTTGAAAGATATATTTTTTAAAATTCGAAAAATTAGGTAGTTCTATTCATAAAAGCTATTTTATATAATATTTTAATAACATATAATTGTTTAGTGAAACTCTGTATTGCGTACAATGCAAGCTATCGAGGAAGGCTGCTCTTGCATGTAATGCAAGCCAAGACTTTGTTGTGTTTATTGAATGATTCCTTTGATGTTGTTTATAACATAATACATAAAAATAAAATATTTCTCATAAAATCTCAGGGTGTTACATTCTACCCACCTTAAAAATAATTCTGCCCTCGAAATTCGTCACTTCGTAACAAACAGATGAAGATACCTCTCCTTCATCATATCTTCAAGTTCCCATGTAGATTCTTCAAATCGGTGGTTCCTCTATAAACCTTTAACCATGTGAGTGGTCTTGTTTCATAGAAATTTTTTTCTACAATCCAAAACCACTATTGTCTATTATTTATAAGAATGATCTTGCTCAAGTAGTGCTACTTCTGAACTTAGTACATGTGAAGGAACAAGTATGTACTTTCTCAGAAAAGATACATGGAACACATCATGAACTTGAGAGAGATTTGGTGGAAGCGCCAATCAGTAAGCTACCATCCCAACATGATCCAGTATTTCAAACGGACCAATATACCTAGAGCTCAGCTATCCCTTTATTCCAAATCTTATTACTCTCTTCCAAGGAGATATTTGTAAGAACACTTTTCACCCACTTAAAACTCTAGGACTTTTCTTCGGTTGAAGATATAACTTTTTTGTCTACATTTATCGGCACTTATGTGTTGTTGAATATATCTTATCTTTTCTACCACCTCATCAACAAGAGCAGGTCCTAATAGCTTTCTTTCCCCAACTTCATCCTAGCAAGTTGGAGTTCTGCATTTATTTTCATAGAGAGCTTCCTAAGGAGCCATCTGAATACTGGAGTGAAAGCTATTATTATAAAAAAATTCCACCAAAGGTAGTTGTTGATCCAGACCACCTTTGAAATCCATAAAGCAAGATCTAAACATGTCTTCTAGAGTTTGAATTGTCCTCTCAGAATGACCGTCTTTCTGAGGATGATAAGCAGTACTTAAACTCAACTTTGTATCTAGAGTATGCTGAAGACATCTCCAAAACATCGAGGTAAACCACGGATCCCGATCAGATATAATGTAAAGTGGTACTCCATGAAATCATACTGTTTCCTTGACATATATCCTATCAAGCAGATCAAGAGAGAATTATTCTCTAATGGCAATGAAGTGTGACACCTTCGTAAGATGATCAACTATAACCCAGATAGCATTATTGCCTTTGGATTTTTTAGGATGTCCAGTGACAAAGTCCAATGTGATGCTTTCACATTTCCATTATGTTATGGGTAATGGTTGTAACATCCCCTTATACTTCTGTCTCTCAGCATTAAGTTGTAGAGAAACCAAGCATCTAGAGACATATTCAGCAACATCTCTTTTCATGCCATCCCACTAGAAGTACTCTTTCAGGTCCCTATACATCTTTGTGCTTCTACGGTGAATAGAGAATGAAGAAATATGACCTTCATCAAATATTTCCTTCTTTAATTATGGTATAGGAGGAACAAAAACCCAATTCCTGAACCTTATTTTTTCATTGCAATCACTGTGGAATTCAGAAGCATTTCTCAACTTCTTTTTTAACTCTACATCTTCTTTATGTGTCTCTTTAATATTTACATGTATAGATGGTTGAACATTCAATTGAGAAATATAATATTTTTCCCCTTCCATTATAATTCCAAGATCCATCCTTTGTAAATCCATAAATATTGGATCTTTTGTGATCCTCATCATGGATATGCTAGCATTATCATGTCGACTTAATGCATCTTTCACCTTGTTTTCTTTCGAAGGGTGGTAATGAATTGATCAGTCATAATCATTAATCAGATCCAAACAACTTCTTTGGAACATATTCCGCTCCTTTTGTGTGAAAATATACTTTAAATTTTTATGATTAGTATAAATATTACACCTTTCAACATATTGATAATGCCTCCAAATCATTAATTCGAAGATTACCGCAGCTAATTCCATATCATGATTTGGGTAATTTTGATCAAGTATTTTAAACCGTCGTGGGGAATAAGCTATCACCATATCATTTTTCATGAGAACACACCCCAATCTCTTCTTGGATGCATCACTATAGATCATGACCCTTTCTCCACTACAAGGAAGTGTGAGCCCAGGTGCAATGGATAACCTTCTTTTTAACTCCTTGAAATTCTCTTCACACTCCTCTGTCCAGAAGAACATAACTCCTTTTCGAGTCAACCTAGTTTGTGGATTACATAATCCTAAAAACAATATTCAAAATATGTCAATAATATCCATCCAAACCAAGAAAACTTCGGATCTCAGTTACTATTGTTGTTCTCGACCATCTTTCAATAACCTTTTTTGCTGGATCCATAGATATTCCTTATTTTAAGATTATGTGACCCAAAAATGAAAAATTTTTAAGCCAAAATTCACATATGGTAAATTTAGCATAAAGCATATCCTTTATTAGGGTCTTTAATAAAATTATCAAGTGATCTTTATATTCCCAATTGCTCTTTTAATAGATAAGAATATCGTCTATAATGACTACAAAGAACTGATCATGATATTCTCTAAAGACTCTATTCATTAGATCCATGAAGATTGTAAGGGAATTAGTAAAACCAAATGGAATCACTATAAATTTATCGTTTCCATACCTTGTATGGAAAGAGATATTTGGTATATCCTCCCTTTTAACCCTTAACTAATGATACCCTAAATGTAGATCAATCTTGGAAAAGTATTGATCTCCGCGTAGTTGGTCAAATATGTCATCAATATGTGGGAGATGATATTTTTTCTAGATAGTGATCTTGTTAAGTTCTCGATAATCATTACATAGTCTCATTGTTTCATCATTTTTCATAACAAATAGAATAGGTTCTCACTAAGGTGATGCACTAGGGCGTATGAATCCATTATCAAGATTCTCTTTGAGTTTCTTGTTCAAATCCTATAACACAATTGGGTCCATTCTATAAGGTGTCATTGAAATGGACATATCACCCAGTATGAGTTCTATTGAAAACTCAACTTCACGATTTGGTGGAATACCTATCAATTACTCTAGAAAGACATCATCAAAATCTCGTACAATGTTCATATCCTTAATTGTGAGTTTCTCTCCAAACATTTGAGATAAATAATTTTCATTTATTGAAATAAAGACACATAAGATGGAAGAAATTTCCACTGGATGGTTATATTCATCCTTGCATCGATAAATGATCACAGATTGATCAGGAATATGAAATGTGACTTCCCTTCTTTGGCAATCGATATGAGCTCCATTTAAAGAAAGCCAATACATGCCAAGAATCACATTAATTTCCACTATAGGAATGATCACAGGATTTTTCAGAAGAAAATTCCTACAAATGTCAATTGGAGAAGAATTATAAACTTTTGGTTTAACCGTTGTGCCATTAGGAGTTTTCAGAGTTAACTCAACAGCTAATTGTTGAGGTATTACGGTGATACCTGTAGAAAATTAGTTATAAAAAAGAGTGGGTGGATCCATAATCAAATAAAACATTTATCTACTTTATAGTGGATAGTAAGTTAACCTTTCACCACTTCATTATCGTACTCCACATCACCGATAGAAATTTCATGTGACTTTCCTTTTTCATTGGCCTTAAGAGTTATTTGACACCGATCGTTATCAACAACCCTTGGATTAGGGAATTAATTAGAATAATTCCCCATTTACTTGCACTTGTATCATTGAATTGTAGGAGGTGCATTATGTGTAGCCTTTTATTTGTTCACATCACTAGACATCTTTTTTCCCATCAGTACAACATTCAAATGCCCGATGAACTTCTTTTACACACCTAAAACATTTACTTTTCCCTTTAAGAAAATTCCCTCCATGGTTTTTTCCACACATTGAGCATATGGGAAAACTCATCTTCTATTCAGTGTGGTCTTTAGATTTCCCATTGAATTCCATTTTCCTCTTCTTATCAAACCCATATGATTGATGGGTTAATTCAATCTTCATCTCAACCTTGATATAACATTGAACAATTTCCTTTTAGCTATTGAAGTCCGTTATAGATAATTCCCTTCGAATACATGGTTTTATGACACTAAAGAATCGATCGATCTTACTCTCAGGTTGGATAATAATTCCAAAAGCATACCTTGCACGTCTTGTAAAATTTTCTTTGTAGGTACCAACAGACTCATCATCCTTTTTCTTTTGTTGAAGAAACTCCTTCTCTATATTTTTTTTATGAATACGAGGGAAGTACTTATTGAAAATATGATCTTGAACTCGTCACATTCCATTGACTGAATTTTGAATCTTTGCCTCGAATTCTTGATAAGATTCCACCATTGATCAGCTTCACCTTCCCAATGATATACTGCTAAGATGGATTTATCATGTTCATAACATTGAAGAACTGAAAAAATCTTTTCAGCGTTACTGATCCATTGTTCAGCCACTAATGGATCTGTAGACCTGCTGAATGAGGGTGGACACTGCCACATGAAGGATTCAACAAAATATTTATCATTCCTTTGCTCGTTTGGAAGTCCTACATGATTCATAGTTTGAGAAAGTTGTGTGAGAATGGCTACAATATTTATCATTCCATCTCCCATAACATTTGGTTACTTAGGGGGACAACCATTGCATTGCCCGTCGCATTCAGCATTAACATGGTTCCATCGGGTTCCATCCATTGACTAAAACAAATAAGCATAGTGAGAGAATCACTAATCATAACAGGAAAAACACATAATCAAGAATAAAATTTCACACTTTAGGTCCTATCATAGGTTATTCATGGAGACTTCTAAAATACGAATATTGTGTTCTATGTTTAGACATATCCATAGGGTTCTTACTAAGGATTTCAAATCCTAGTTTCCAAAGGTTGACTATACCTTTCCTCTGATACCGACTAAAATGACCTATATTTTACATACATTGTTATTACATCAGAATTGAATCATACTTATTACAACATATAACAAAACCATGATAGGACAATATAGGTTTAGTGTCTTTAGAAACTGGAAAACATAAACAACTGGTTCATAAAGAATCTACATGGTCACCATTTATTTCATCGTGTCTAGAGTCCCTTTTGGCATATCGTACTTAATACCCTTCTTCCAGACGTGGGGAAAAGAAAACATACAATAGGGTGAGATCAAACGATCAGTAAGGGTCAACAAAGGAAATATCAATCATATCATATTCATAAGAACATAACATTTTGAAAATCTTAACCTGTAAAAGAGTTCATAATATCATAACATGGGATAAATCATAGTAGTTAAATGTAATCCCAATAATCATAACATAAAACAAGAGACTTTTTGGAATACACACATAATCATAGAAAATCATTTCATATTAGTCAAGAATCATTTCCAAAACCATCATAGCGGACAAAGTCCATTACTGAACCGAGTTCACTCCTCGTTCCAGTCCTGTGTCATTGAACCAGATTAAATTGTCGTTCCAGCAATGTCTAACTCATGAGATATAAATATTTACCCAATGAATTGGAAGAAGATATCAGTCCCAGCCATCTCATAATAAAACCATTCTTATGTGTGCCACACAATCATAAATTATATATCATAGTATAACCCATGTAATAAAAATGGGATTCTTAAAAATCATGCCACCATAACATAAATACATATAAGATAAAAGGATTTCATAAAATTAATTCCATCATAACATAATTAAATCAATGTAATAATAGGTATATAAACAGAACACTATATTATCTTAGATGGAAAATAATTTTTATAAAACACTTGAAATGAATTCTTGAGAAAAATATAATTTCTTCTTTAAAATCATCATCCATTATCAAAATTCCGTGAAATCTTAAAAAAAAAATTAATTAAAAATAAAAATGAATTAATATAAAGGAATCTTCATGGAAGTAATTCTCTATGAAAGTTAACAAAAATCATGCTATATAAGTTAAAAAACATTCTTATTGTACTTTGGACGGAATGGTCAAAAAGTATCTCGTACAGAAAACGAAAAAATATTTTTTCATATCTTTTACTAAAAATTCACCAATAGGTAAAATTAGATATAAAATTTTATAGGGGGATAACATTAAATATTGAGGAAATATGGATGTGGATGATAAATATGCCCCATTAAATACCAATGAATAAACAATCTCGGATAAAAATTGAGATTGCAAGAATTTCCCTTCCCTTAGGTCTGATATGCTTTTTACGTATCTGAACCTCCTATATAATGATTTATATAATGTCTTTGAATTATTAAAGAATCATATTCATTTTATGATGTCATATATGGTCATATTCATATATTCTTATTAGTAATATTTCATTGCTACTTATTATTTGGGTGTTCACGGCTTTATGTTCCTATGCATGCTTTGTTGAATAAATTCTTATTCCTATTTTTAGGATATAGATAACTTTTTTATAAAATGGTTATAGTGTATTATATATCATATTTATTCATTAAATTCATTTATATAATCATTATTCAATGAATATCATTTAGAACGAGTCGCATTACATTGTGGAGACGGTAGGTCGTACGTACGCACGAATGATATCATTATTTTGATATTAAAATTGTATATAATTGGATGGTATATGATATATACGGAATCATAATAATTTAATATTTATTATTTATATAATTTATACTCATTATTATTCCCATCTAAATCATTAAATGTTTGAATAACAAACTATACCACGGCCTGAAGATGGTAAGCCTTATATATGCATGTGTGGTGACATTTTCATTCATAGGATGGATAAAATAACAAATATGCTTATAATATTTTTATAATAACATCATAGTATATATAAAATACTGGATTTATTATTTTGGAATGGAAACAACAAAGAAGTAGGATGTTGAATATGAATGGAACTTGAAATTGGTGGTGAGATATTTACTTCTTCTTCGGGTTCTTCTTTTTGATTTAATCAAATGGGATCCTTAGGATTGATTTCTGAAAAAAGGAATTACTCTGGGATTATTAAATTACAGTTTATAGGGTATTTGGGTAGGGTATGGCCGATCCAAATGGCATTGGAGCTGTGAATTATAGAGAAGGTGGAGTACCCTTTTATAAGTGAGGTGATGGGAACCTTAGAAAAAACATAAAATATAATTTTATAATAAATTAATATTCAGTTTATAATGGATCCAGAGTGACTTATTTAGAGGATAGGGTTGGGATGGGTCTAAACTATCTCAACCAATAGATTTTAGAAATGTTTTGGTTACAATTTTAACCTTATCATTTATAATTAACTCTAAGTTAAATAATTTAATTTTTTCGTTGTCTTCTTGTATTCTTACAACATACGGTTAATAAACTTACTATAAACTGCCTATCGAAACTCAATTGGTTCATTAGTATCTTAAATATTAATATATATGTATTTTGGACGATCCATATATTTTTAGGACCAATATATCAATTAATAATTGAATATTTGTTTTAAAAACACTTTTATGTAGATTTTGACACTATTTGATATTTTGTTTTTTTTCTAAATTCATAACAGCATTATTACTACGCAAAAAACTCATCTCGCCAACCCTAATATGTTATATTAACCTATAAAATATATTTAAATCATAAAAAGTCTCAAATTACATTTATTTGGGTATTTATAATATCAAATATGTTAATATTTCATTACTACTGTAAATACTGCATCAACATTGTGTCATAATTAAATTAAATTATTTAATTTCTAAAAAATATAAATAAAATAAAATTATGTAGGAAATACTTTTACCTTTCTAAATAAATTTTATAGTGCAATATATCTTATTTATAACCCTATATTAAAAATGTTTTAGTTATTAAACTTTGATTTTAACACTTTTAACTATTCTTTAAATAAAATAATAATAAGTGTCCTATTCTATTACATGTGGACCAAAGTGGTTCAAATATTATTCCTAAGGTTGTTCTTGATTGAATTATACTTATCAAATAGAATTAGGACATGTTTTAGGGTAATAATAATAATATCATTTTTACCTTTAACTACCCTATTTACTTTTAACCGTGGTAAATAAATGTAAAAAGTTACTATCCACCAAAAATTATTTTGATCTTATTGAACAACATTTTACTCATTTATATTAACCATGTCTCTCAGATTTTCTAAATTCAACTCATAGAAGAGGTAAATCTATGTTTTATTTAAATTTGAAAATTCTCTTAGGAGGTGGGTAAAAGACGGTGAAAACTTCAATAAATATTTTATATATCTAAAATTATTATAAAATGACTATAATTAATTACATTGAACTTATATAGGTATTATGTATATATTTTGACCTAAAGTACATTTAAATCATATAAATAATTATTTAAATAAAAATTTGCTTTTAAACAATGACTCAGTGTTTTTCACTATTCAGAAAAAATTGATTGTTTCCAGAAAAATACCAAAAACTTCACCCTGTGATATTTTCAATATTCCAAGTCCAAAAACGAAGTCAATTTTGAATGATAAAATTTATAAAATTTCAAAAAGTTGGTATTACTATTCATAATAGCTCGTTTATATAATATTTTAATAACATATCGTTGTTTAGTGAAACTCTGTATTGTGTACAATGCAAGCTATCGAGGAAGTTTGATCTTGAGTGTAACACAAGCCAAGACAATTTTGTGGGTAGTTAAAGATTCCTTTGGTTTTGTGTGTAACAAAATACATAAAAACAATGTATTTCTCTTAAAATCTTAGGGTGTTACATGTGAGGTGGTTGTTCTTATGGCGTAGTGATCCTAACAGTCTACCAGTGTGATGTGACGAGACCGTTATTAGGTGGTGGTGTAGTATACATAAGTTATGTGAGACCTAGGACATATGATATTGGGGTGTGATAGTGTCATTCCATCTAGAAAGAGGTGTATGTTACACAAAATTGATATGATTCAAGTTATATTTTATTAATATGACTTTTTTATTTGGTCAGTGTGCCTTGGTGATGTTGGATTTTGAAGTATACCTATATAGTTGATGTTTTCTTCTACAATTTCCTCATGGTTCATTAGTAATATTCTTTAACATGTTCACACGGAAATTTTATTTTCTTACTATGTATACTTGTTTTCTCACCCTATATATATATATAGTTTTTAGGTTTCTAAGTGGATAACATGGACCAGTCATGACATTACTATCTTGGTCCTCTGGATAACTGCTATGTCACTACTTTAGGTTTTCTTTTGGGTATTTAATTTGGATTATTTTATCTTTAATAGTATTATTTATACGTTAATGTGGTATAGTTTTGGATTCATTTTATTTTATTTCATAGATTTTTTTGGATGATTAATCTTATATTCAAATATTATATTGTTATAGTTGGAAATACATCAAATTTCATGATATTTTGATACCCTTGGTTCTATTCTAAATCCCATGTCCTACTAGAGGTGGGACATAGTGATAATTATCTCTTTCCATTCATTGAAGTATCTTATAATGGAGGGGGTCATGATAGAGTTGTATCATATGTGATAATTAAGAGATAATATAGAGTTTGGAGTTCAGCATAATGGGGATAGTAAAGTTAGGTATTGAAAAAAGGAATGTTTGCCTTAATGAATAACATAGGCCCATGAAAATTACTATGACATAGGAGTTTAACCCCCCTTGATATAGACCATATAATCTAAGATTATTGAACGACCAAGTGTGGAAGACCTTTTTATTGGGTATAGACCTAGGAGAGGTTCATGTATCATGATGAATTTTGTTCTTATTTTAATTGAGTTGATTTAGAAAGGATAAAATGAATTTTTTTTATTAAAATGAATTTAAATATATCTTAATACAACTGGGCTTAGGAAGTTTTTGGTTTATTTTTAGATATGGATTCCCTTTGTTGTCTATCTAGGGATCAAATAATTGAGGTTCAGAAGGATTATCTAGCTGATAGATGAATGGTTGACCCACTTGAATAGGATTAGCCTTTTCAGAGGTAATTACATGCTTTTTAGTGGAAGGATATGGGGAAGTATGAGGTTATTGTTCTCTAAGTAGAGATAGGGATTTGGGAGGAGGATCTGGATATTGATATAAGTTTGATCCATGCTCGGGTAGGATAATGGCTCTATTTTTTAGTTAGTCATATGAAGTGGTTACACATTATTGGTGGAAACATTAATTAGGAGTGGAAGGAAGAAAATGTTTTATGGGTTAAATTTCTGTAAGATTATCGAACATGACTCATTTCATTGATTGTAAATTATGTAAAGAATAAAGATCTTATTTATCATCAATTAGGGATGTTTCCAATGTGAGTATTCATAATATAGTTCGAGATCATTTGAGGTTTCAACCAACGAGGAGCCTACCTCAGTAGTTTTCCTTTTGGAATTCCAGGTCCAAGGATTGACATGCTCTTCCTAGGGATTTTTAATTGGGTGTTTCTTTGTGGGGTTCATTCCCATAACCATAAAAAATTATCAGTATTTCCCCAATCTTAGTTTGGTGGAGGTGGATATGTTCAGTTCCATCCTCCACAGTAGTTGACAGTGATATTGTTCAGTCATCATGGGCAATAGGCCTATGCTCCACTAAGGGGATATGTTTTATGTTGAGGTTTGTCTTAGGATGTTCCGCATGTTTAGGGCCCTCAACCCAAGAATTTTCATGGAGGTGGTCGTCAGTATAGATGTAGAAGAGCTGGTCATGGCTAGCTTCACACAGTGGTGGCAGTAGTGCTAGAGGGTTTACAGATTTTCAATTTTTCTATTTGGATTGTTTAGTACTATTTTTTGTGCCTTGTTTGATTCAAGATATTCATAATCCATTGTTGAACCACCTTATCCTATGATTTCAAACTATAATTATATAGTCTGTTTGTGATAATGGTGTTGACTATACCGCACCAAGTCCAAATTAGCATGCTTGATATGTTCTAGGGGTGTTCACTGATGATAGGGCCACATCAGTCCCATGGGGATTTTTTCATTCTGCAAATTATGTCATGTGATGTTATAAATGTCATAAACTAGTTTTATTATGTAAATGATTGTATCAAATTATTATAGAGGAGAGTAATTTTATTATTTTTTGATATCCAATGTGTGGTTTTTACTTGAGGGATATATTTTTAGATGGGAAAAAGACATGTGGAAATGCCTCTTTCTTTGTTGGATGTGTTGTCTATAGAATCATTAGAGTCTAAGATGGTAGATTATCCATGGTTCATTGGGTATCATTGATATTTTTTTCTCAAGGAGGTTGTGACACTAACCCCTCGATGTTACAATCTGTTTAGGAAATACTTGTAGTCTAGTGATTCTTTAATATTGATGACTCTTTATCAGATGAAACATTCTATGTTGCAAGAGGTGAGGATTCAGACTGATGATATAATAAAGAATGGTTTTATCGAGCCTAGTGTGTCACCATGGGGTGCTTCACTATATTTTTTCATGAATAAGGATGGTGGTATGAGGTTTTGTATAAACCATACGAGGTTGAATCAAGTGATTGTCATGAACTGTTACCCTCTCCCAATGATTTATGATCTATTTGGCTCACTCAAAGGGACAAGATATTTTCCTATTATTAAGCTGTAATCTCGATAGAACTAGTTGAGGGTGATAGATATCGATATCCCAGAGTCTTCCTTTAGATGCTGGTGTGGTCACTTAATGTTTGTACTTATTACATTCGTTGTTATGAATGCACTATCCGTGTTCATGGGACGTTTGCAATCCATGTTCTGTGAGTTACTAGATTGGTTCGACATTGTATTCATCGATGATATATTGATATTCTAAAATTTATAGAAGGATAATGTAAAGAATATCCAATCTATTTTTATGGTTCTTTGACACCCCTATCTTTATGGTTTGTTGTACATGTTTTTATTTTGGACACGAGAGATGTATTTCCTCAGGAATTTTATGTCCTTATAGGGTATGATAGAATAACCATCGAAGTCCATGGAAATTATTTCTTATGAATCACCCATGAAAATGGTTGATGTTTTTATTTTCCTTTATTTTTTGGATTATTATTCGAGTTTTGTTCTCGATTTATCTCAATTTTAACCCCCATTAATAGCGTTGACCGGGAAAGGCAAAGATTATTTTATAGAACGATCAGTTCTATGTTGTTTTTGGTTACCTGAAGGGGAATTTGGTTAGATATCAACTGCTTCAGTTACCTATGTAGGGGTGAGGTTTGAGGATTTTTGGTGATGCTTCCCGTATGTTATTAGGATTCATGTTAATGGAATATAGGGAATTGATATTTCATGGTTATATTAAGTTACATCACCATGACTGTGACTATTCAACCCATGATCTATTGTTTTAAGTGGTTGTGTTTTATATGGAGACGAGGTACCATTACCCCTTTGGGGAGATATTTATTGGTTTTCATGGAAAACAAGAGATTGAGGTATATATTTTCTCAGAATTATATGATCTTGTGGCAGTATTGGTGGATGGAGTTTCATTAGGATTGGGGTTTTGGGATATCCTAAACCTTAGGATAGGAGAATTTTGTGGTTGATTATTTGAGTTGTAAGTCGTGGAATGATATTTTTATTAGTCTAGGGATTTTGGAGAAAAATAGTGGATTTGTTAGAATTTTCTTAATATTAAAAGATTGATGAAGGTAGATGATTTTTGTTTTAGATGATTGTGTAGTGTTCTCTTATGTATTAGGTTTATGAGTTTATGTGGGGAGGATCAGATGCAGTGTGATGTGTGATCGTATAGGCCATAACAGTGCTCCATACGGATGGTTGGAAAAGGGTCAAAACAAGATGTTGTTTCATGGGATGTTGTTTGTTCTAGTGACTATGCAAGAGGGATTTATTGATGAGTTTCATTGATCACCTTGGGAAGTATAACCCTGAATTTACATGATGTATTTAGGCTTTATGATGACATTTTGGTGCCTTTGTATGTATTTGGTTGTGGTAGAGTTTGTGAAATAGTTTTTGGTTTTCTAATATGTAAAGGCCAAGAATTGTGTTTCTATATGTTTATTATATCCTTTGGATGTTATATAGTGAGAATGAGATGAAATATTTATGGCTTTCAACATATTGTTACCACTATTTCAGGGATGTTGTGATGATATCTTGGTGATCATGAATCAATTATTCAAATAAGACAAATTCTTTGTGATCAAGAAGTTAGGTGTAGTCAATGAATTAGTTAATAGGTACACGGTTGTAGTGGTGTTGTTTCATGGAAA
This sequence comes from Viscum album, assembly GCA_963277665.1. Taxonomy (NCBI): domain Eukaryota; kingdom Viridiplantae; phylum Streptophyta; class Magnoliopsida; order Santalales; family Viscaceae; genus Viscum; species Viscum album. Next base: position 1,907,478,340 of record OY728158.1, read on the forward strand.
TTTTAGGTGCATTATTTCCTATTAAAACTAAAATTTAACCATGATAGTCTAGTGGGTATTAAAATATGCTTTTGGTACTCAGTTACAACTCATGACTACTTTCTACCTTCATAAAGACAGGCTGACAGAATGGACCATCCAATTACATGAGGATATGTTACATCCTTTCATGGACTTTCTTTGATATTAGCAATGAAAAATTACATTGGATGAGATTAATAATAATAATTTCTATCAATATTTCTTTGTAATAGATCTATTTGAGGATTTGTATTAGATATCATGTTGATCTCTATTGTGTTGGATGCAGGTTGGGGAGGAGGTAGTTCTGGGTCCTTATGTGGTGAATAGAATTACAGAGAATTTTTAGCTTGTTTTTTTAGAGGATTTAATAATTGTAGTATTGGAAGAGGTCTTATTTGTATTTTAGGATGATGACCTTGGAGTTAGAGGTTGGATACCACGTGTTATTTATAGTCCCCCTCAACACAGGATGTGGTGGGTTGGTCAGGGGAGGGGTAATCTTTCTCCCAAGATTGTTAGTCCCTTTGTGGTGTTGGGTTGATATGGTAAGGTGGAATATCAATTTGAATTACCATTGCAGTTAGATAACATCCACAGAAACTTCCACATCTAAAAACATTGTCATTAGTTTTACATTGTCTCCCATGTCATTGAATTGGGGGAGTTGGATATCAAGGATGACACCACATTTTTGGAGTGGCCACTAGGGTTATCATATTTCGAAGATAAGGAACTACATGGTTGTAGCATTCCGATGGTTCATGAATTTTAAAGGCATTTTGGCTTTTAGGAGACTACTTGTTAATTGTAGAAACAAATTCTTTCATAGTTCTCAAAGATATTGTGAGTATTTTACAATTTTTCATATGATATGATGCTTTGATTATGTTCTATGAGATGATATTTTTTCCTTTTTTTGTTATGTATGATGAGTGATAACCATATGATATAGGAAAATGGGAGAAAATTATTCCTAATCAAGATTCATTAATTTTAATTTGATTAACCCCACGTGGTAAATTTTTTTCTTCCAAAAATATATAGTATCTTGACATGAATGATGAAATTCCATGATTCATGTATACAAGATGGGATGGTTCATTGGTGGTAGCAGTTGTTAGTTTGGGATGCATGTTGGTTGAGATTTTTGTGGGTTTTGATTGATATAGTGATGTGGTTGTGGGGTGATGAGGTTGTGCGATATGTCCTATGGCCATTTCGGTTCAGTGTGTTTGGTTGGTTGTTGAATTTGAGGTATGAAGAAATCATTGAGTGGTATCATGTGGTTCATTTGTTGAACCCCTTTCATTTTGGGATTGATTTTTGATTGATAAGGGTGATAATAATTTGAGAGTTATCTGATGGAACATATTCTTCCTTCCTGATCTATTAATTTTATAGTTTTTGTGATTGGATGTTTTTACAGTGGGATTAATAATTTCTTATTAGAGGCCAAAGTTGCAGCAAAGATACTACAGAAAATACATGTCGTGTATTGTATACATGACAAGTAATGGTGGTTCCGGGATTGTGTAGTAATTTGGTTCATGGATAGGATGAAAATATTGGGTATCCCAGGAAAAGGTGACATGTCATGTAAGTGGGATTCAAAATTTGTAATATATTTGGGTGATAAATCCATTAAGGTGATGTTTTTTTCACCAAATGTTGAAAAGTTTCAGAAAAATAAGGATTTCATGCCTTGCAATATTTAAATAACTAAAACCTATGGCATTAATGTTTTTAATTATCTTTCATGGATGAATTTATTTTCATTTATCTACCTCTATTGGCTACAATTTTAGATGCTTATTAGACTCCCCAAGGAGATCATCAAGCCCTTTTCCTTCAAATTTGATCCTTTGGTTCTTGTGGGTCACTGTTAGTAATAAATGGTAGGTTATCCTCCCATTCTTGGGGTTTTCTTCCATTCTTCCACTATGAATGTAATGTGGAGATGTTCTTTGGTCTTAGGGTGTGTGTTGGGTTTAGTTTTGATGGTCTTTGTGTCTGTTATTGTTTGAACTGTTGTATAACATGGTGTGCTTGTGGTTGGTGGGCATTTATTCTTCACCCAATGGTGAAAAAAATGTTAAAATACTTCTTTGAGTTAGATAATACATTGTTTCTATTTATTGTGAATTATACAGGAGGGATTTCCTAATGTTTATCTATGGGAGATAGTTATGTTGGACTAGTTAATGTCAATCAAATGGATAAATTTTAATTGAAGGGTAAAGTGGTTTGATAGGCACATTTATTCAACCTCATTATTATTTTAATATTTTGATTATATAGACATGATTTCCCACTAAACATTGATTACTTTGGTGGATTTTTTGTGACATATTATTGTTTTAGTATTACCACATTTGTTGTGATTGTTGTGATATCACACTAATAGTTAAAATAGCTAACCACTAATACTTGGATAATTAAATGGATTCCCCAAAATTATTCATAGCATGATAAAAATACTAAAATATTTTTGAATTTTCTAAATTCCACCTTGAAAATTTATAAAATGGATTTGATGTGCAGTTGATGTGTTGTTAGGGCATGTGGGGATGGTAGTTTTCCTATAATGTTTTGGTCTTGAGGTGGTTGTCTGGTTGTGATTTTATGGCGGGGATGTGGTGATTTATAACAATCCTTATATTTATTTCACATTAATAATTTATTTAATAAATTAATGTACACATGATACAAAAAAATATTGATAAGTCAAGTGTTTATGGTAATTAGGTACATAGCATAGCATCATGAAAATTTTATACAAAAACATTACTGAAAACATCCATAACATGCCTCTAAAATTCCATGTCTTTTAAAACTACATGTGATAACCTAGAGAAAAACATAAAAAATTGGTGAGATATAAATCCCAGTAAGGGAGTAAAAAAGACATAACATGATAAAAATAATACATTTCCGACAATATGCGTATCAATGGGGAATAAAAAAAGTATGAATCATAAACATGAACAATGGGTCATGATATAACATGATAAGAAACCTGGGATATACAAAAACTACATAAAACAATGCATCATAAACATTGGTCAAGGATAAAACTGACAAGATTTCATGGAGTACAATGTCCCATAAGGGAATGAGATTCACTCAGTATACCAAAAGATTTATCAAGATAATAATCTTTACAAAATGCATTATATCACTATATAATTTTGGGTGCACCTGTCAAATTCATTTTATTCTCATGCTTAAGTGTCCCGTGTAGATTATACAACACTGATTCATTAATCATCGTAGTTTATTCCTCTATTAATGAACGTGGAATACATATATGTAATTTTCCAATTAATTAATTTTATTTTCATAATGGTATACACAGTTTATAGGAAATGAATATGTTATTTAATATAAAATTTTTTTGGCATTAAAGACTGGGGTGTAATTTCAACAACATAACGACGTCACATAGAAATTCATAAAAATGGTTTGATGAGAGAGAATGATTTCTATCACAAAATATAAATCCAATGGTAATTAAGGGAGATATGGTGTAATATATCCCATAATAATAAAATATAATTTAAAAAACATAACATAAAAGTAGTGCTTTAATGGAAATAGGAAGAGTCAAATCCCTTAAAAAACTTTCTGCATAGTAACTGATTTACATAAAAGATCATGGAATATTAATGGGATTGAAAGAAATATATCATTATTTTTATATAAAATGGATAGTAAGATATATATTTAAGAACATATCCCCATACAATAAAACTTAAATTTAGAGACATAATCAAAATAAGTGCGTGAAAAAAGTGGAGAGTGGAAGATACCATACATGAGTGTGTGAAATTGAATGCTTGAGAGGGGCTTCTTTAGAGCATGGGGATAATTATAAAGACTCTAGGGAGCGGATGTATGATTATGCATGTTCACCAAGATGTTTGAGTGAAGATAAATGGTAGCTTTAGTGGGTTAATATTGGGAAAGATGGGGATTTCTTTATTATTTGAATTTTGGACTCTTCATAATAAAATACCAAAAACCAAAAAATATTCCATTTTTTTGCCCACGTTTTACACCCAATAGAAGGAATTTCCATTATATTATAAGGCCAATCTCGGAGATAAATAAAACAATTCCCCTTCCTATGTATTGGTGAGTAACACTCTTTTAGAAGTGATTATAAAACCTTAAAACATATTGATGTTTTTGGAGGATAATGGATTTATAAAATAAATAAAATAAACAAAAAATATCATTATTTTTAAGTAGAAAACATATATTTTTTCATGTACACATTTTATACTATATATTACATAACCTTTATGTCATTATGATTTCATAATACACAATGATTATTTATTGGATACTTAATGTCTACCTAAAAATTCCGTTGTATAAGAATATTATAAAAAAATTACCATTTGATAATTTCAAAATTCTATTAAAAAAAATATTCATTATATATATATATAATTTTCTATATATTTTAATTTTAAATTTCAAAATAATAACCAACATTTATGGTAAATGATGGGTTTTTTTATAAATACAGTTTTTGCACTCTTATAAAAATTAAATTTAAATTCATAAAAAATTAATTCTCATATATAATTAATACATATTAGTTAATAATAATATATTATTAAAAATTTTATTTATTTCAAAAATTACTTATTTAATCAAAAATCAATTCATGAATTTAATTTAATTGTTTCTCAAAAATAATATTCGGGTTTTATAGTATCAAAATAAAAATGAATTATAAAGTATAAATAATAGGATGATAAAATATCCATTATTCTATGAAAAATAATGTAATTAATTGTATCACTATGGTCTTGATTCATATCCCTTTAATACACAAGTATACACCATATGGGTACGTTGTGTGATGGTGGGACATTAATGGGGCAGTTCAACAAACATGGTTTGGGTCGTGATCTTGATGAGTCTGAAATTCTCTCATAAATGGGTTTTCTCATGCTTATGTTGTTGGATATCAGCTTGTGCTTGGTCAAGGGAAAATACCAATGATGTAATATCCCTAAAACACTCTAATAAGTGAGTTCTAAATGGAATTATCCTACTAGTAGAGGCCATAAATTACATTATCTATGAAAATAGGATTTTTCAAAACCCTATATTTAACCTAATAATTTGATCATTGTTCAACAATTTTATTATCAATATTAATGATTCTTAATGGTCATTTACATTTGGTAGGATATAAAAATACCAAATATGTGCTTGTATTTTCTATAACAATATTATATAACAATTCAATTAATTAAATATCAAGGGATATTTTACTTATAATAGTTCGGGTCATTACATTCTTCCCCCACAAAAAAATTACGCCCTGAAAATATTCATTTCCGACACTAAAATAGACAATTGTACTCTTTTTCATCACTTCCTCTAGTTACATAATTGCTTATTCAAACTTTTGGTTTCATTAAAACACATTGACATGGTGTATTGTCATATTTTTTTTATAAATTTGTCACTATGATCTAAGATCATCACCGAATGATCCTTATATGAAAGGCCATTATAAAGATGGACCACCTCTAGATTGAGTACATTTTAGGGGTGATTAGTCACTGAAAGGGGATAATATTAATTGTTAATATCTTTATATTCATTTTTCCAAAGTCCATAAACATTGTTTTTAGTGCATTACATAAATAGAACTTCATTTCTCATCAAAAATGCAATTCATGTTTAAAATGCAAATTTGGGCCCAATCATTCATTTGTTTGTTGACAATATTATATTCACATTATGAATTTTAAATTTTTTTATATTATTGATAACTTTGTTTGGAACATTTTATCTTTTAGGTCCGCTGGATGAACCCTAAAGGAAGATGAAGAATTTTGCGCCTGAAGGCAGAAACTTGCTGGAAAAAGCATAATGGGCCTACGGCCCATCAAACAAATGTGGGGCCCTGAAACCAATCCCAATGAAGCTAAAATTTATACAGTAGAATTATAATAATATGAGGATCATTTTATTCAACTGTGGCCGGATCTAATTGGGAATTTTTCAAGATAATAAAGAGATCTGAAGTTGAACTTTAAATCGTGGACCCAACATTAATGCACAGAAATCCATCCCACCATTTCAACCATAACATTCAAACGGCTGAGCCAAATGTCCTAAAATGTTGAGAGATTCTATAAGACACATGGACGAAGATAATTTAAATTTAAGACACCTTCGTATTCGGCCATATGAAGTGTCAAACACTCACGTCAAAATGGAGGACGAATCTGGACAGTTTTCCGGGTCAACTTCGAAACGTCAATTTCTTTTTGATTATTCACCCTCATTTTGACTCTATTAATTGTTGGGGGGTGAATTAATTATTGGGGGATGGACCTAAGGCTCCTAATATTCCTATATAAGGAGATATTGGTGAAGGGAATAGTGGTGGATATTTTTTTATATCATCTTTTGTTGCTTGTTTCATTGTAAGGTTATGCTTCGAAATTTCCTTTGTAATGTATTCCATTTCCAAGTAAGTTTCTTTTTTGTATCTTTATGTTATTAATAAACTTCATTCACTTCTATATTTTTCATTTCTTTTATTAATACTTTATTATCACAAAGCACAACGATATCTATGTGTTGTTGTGAATTAGTTCACACATAGGTGTGAATTTCATTCACACACACGGAGGAGTGCTCGTTATTTCCGCGGTTTTAATTTCTTCAATCCAATTCTTGTTAGCCATCTTCCGCCCACCATTGAGAGTATACCATAAATGAAGGGATAAAAATTTAATGGGTTGATCTTAGGAGGATGCAAATGCTGGATTGAATGTTATTTTATGAACGAATTGTTGTTAATTGGATAATTAATGTAAGACATCCATTCTTCAGTTATTTCTACTCTTCATATTTACTGTGTTCAAGCAAACTAAATTCAATTAGTAATGACCATATACCTCGGAGAGATCATTAATTTGGTTCTATAAGTGTATAGGGGATTATTAATTGTGTTTAGTAAGTACCAAACCAGAAAATGATGAATGTAGTGTTATTTTTGAAGAATGAATTCATCAAGAATTAATAAAACCAAAATTGTCTAAAGAAGTAAAATTAATTCATTCACACCGACCATAATCCTAATATCAAACCATTTTATTTGAATTGAATTCACTTAGGTTTCTTAGTGTTTTTTAAACCATCCAAAATAAAATCCAAAGTTGGCTACTTCATAGCCCATCCTTCACCAAATCATAGTGTCTCAAGGTTACTTCATCGGTCCCTGTGTATTCGATCCCTACTTGTACTTCACCGACCACTTTTACCGGTAGGGTAAATTTTGGCGCAACCAAATTTTGGCGCCTTTTCCGGGGACCAAGTAATTTCCTTAGACAAAAAACATTCTTTTCTTACCCCCATTATTCTATTCTCATCCCAATTCTCTTATCTTTTCCCTTTCTCTCTTTTTTTTTCTTTTGGCGCATGTCCGCCTACACCTGAGATAACTCAAACAGATTAGTAAGGGTGGATACTCCTAGGGTTGGGGAGTCAAGCACTAAAATAGGTCTATTTCCTTTAGATCCAAATCTTCCTAATACTCCAAATTCAGACGTTGAGATTGATACAATGGATAATCTCCCACAAAACCAAATCATAAACCGGGGAGGGAACCAAAATAACTGGCAGGACCCTAACTTGGGAATTGTTGCAGACCCGACTGTGAATGACTACCTCACACCAACCTGAACCAATGCACCCTCATGCATTAGGGATGATAACATAGGATATGCCCAATATGTTTTCAAACCTCATGTCCTAAACCACCTTCCACCCTTTCATGGGATGGAGTCTGAGATGCCTTACCTTCATGTTAAAGAATTTATTGACATTGTCGAAACCATGTTACCACCAAATCAAATTGAATCTTCTAAAATGAGACTTTTCCCTTTTTCCCCTAAGGACCGAGCAAATAATTGGTTAAAAAATTTGAGACCATCATCCATTCACTCTTGGGACCAACTTCAATGAGAATTTTAAAAAAAAAAACTTCCCCCATCAGAAAACAATTGCACATAAAAAGAGCATACAAAACTTTTTTGAAAGAGAGGGAGAAACATTCTACGAAACATGGGAAAGGTTCAAGGACACATTAAACATGGTACCGCACGATGGTTTCTTAATCCCAGAACAAGTGAGAACTTTCTATGAAGGGTTGGGTCCCGGAAACAAACAATTCATTGATATGATGTGTAATGGAACCTTCAAAAACAAATCCCCAAATGATGCTTACGAGTATCTAGAAAATCTTGCTGAACAAAACCAAACATGGGGAACATCACCATACTATGAGAAGCCACCCAAATCTGGTGGAATGTAAAATCTTGGAGAAGAAGAAAACCATAGAGCAAAACTTGTTGCACTCACGAGGAAAGTTGAGGAGATTGATCTTAGGAAGGTCCAAAAAACCCAAACTGTTGAGCTTGTTTGTACAATTTGTGACAAGAATGACCAGAAGACTGATAATTGTCCAACCATTCCTTCCATCAAGGATGTTCTTTTAGGAGGACCACCAAAAGAAGTTAATGCAATGAAATTTCAAAAGCCAGAATTCACGAACACCTTTAATCCAAGGTATAACGACCATCCAGGCTTTCGTTGGAAGGACAATCAATAACCAACACAACAACAATGTATCAACCCATACCCTCAACAAAACTTTCAACCTCATAATCAGTTCCAACCACCACTAGTCCAATTCCAACATCCTCATGTCCAATATCAACTACCTATCCAACAACCCATTCAATAACCTATCCAACAACCAAAGTATCCTCCTGGAATAAACCCACAAGCTCATGCACCAACCCAAAATGTTCCACAAAGCCTACTAGAACAACTATGAAAACAAATGGACAAAATGAACTCAGAATTCTCATCCATTAAACAAGAACTTCAATCCATAAAACCTGGAAAGGCACCCATGCCCACACAGGCCATTCCACAACAAACATCAAGGGGAGAGACATGTTTCACTCAAACAACTCATGAACAACTAAAGGCTGTGACATTTTTAAGAAGTGGGAAATCAATTGAAAAACCTGAACAGATAAGTCAGAAACCATGTAAATCTTCAAACTCTAATGAAAATTCAAATGAACTACAAGATCAAACTGAAGAAACTAATAATAATCTGAATGAGACAACACTTCCTTAAACAACTCCACAATCTGCACCATTTCCTCAACGCATGAGGGGGAAAACCACGCCTGAATTTAGTGAAACATTAAGGAAAATCTTCTCATAAGTCAAGTTGAACATTCCCCTTCTCGATTCCATCCAAACCATACATTCCTACTCCAAATACCATAAGGAATTGTGCACTTTTAAAAGAAAATTTTCACATAAAAACCAATTCCTTTTGGCTGCTAATGTGAGTACCACCATTCAAGGGACCATTCCTCCTAAGATGAAAGACACAGGATGCCCTTACATAAATGTTGAACTAGGAGAGAACAAAGTTGTCATAGCCTTGTGTAATCTAGGTGCAAGTGTGAACCTCATTCCTTATTCCATGTACTATCAGTTAGGGCTCGAAGAACTCCAACACACATCTGTCACTGTTCAACATGCTGATCGTAGTGTTTGAGTTCCAAAGGGGATCTTAAAAGATGTTTTGGTGAAAGTTGAAAATTTCCTTTACCCAGCTGACTTCATTGTTCTGGACAATCACCCAAGCTTAGGTACTAGAGGGAAAACCCCAATCATACTTGTTCGTCCCTTCCTTGCAATAATCAACTCTGTAATCCGAGTCCGAAATGGGAACATGACCATCACCTTTGGGAACATGAGTCTAGACTTGAACATCTACAATGAAAACTCTCAAATTGGGGATGATGAAGATATCCATGAGGTTAATTGGATTGGTAGTTTTGATAATGAACTCAATGAACAACAAGGAATTACCGAAGGATGGTTAAGCCAAGAAGAGATTGATTTTCTTTATTCACATGAGGGAAATTTTCCTCCTTGGATTGAATCTCTTTCAGACAGCTATATTGATGAATTTCTAGAATCACCAATCAATGATAACATGGTTGAAATCAATAACATTGAGTCTATATCCATTCATGATACTACTATGGATAATTTAGTGGATGAAAATTCTGTTCACAAGGAACCAATTTTGTCAAGAAATCTGAACAAAGAAACTAAGTTCAATAAAAAGTCTCAACCATTCTTGGAAAGTCATGACCAATCTGATATTGAATTTAAAGTCTTACCTTCATCACTAAAGTATGATTACTTAGGGGACAATCAATCCTTTCTTGTTGTCATTTCTTCCTCCCTTGAAGCCGATCATGAGAGGATGCTTCTAGATGTTCTTAAGAGACACAACAAAGCCATTGGATGGACCCTATCTGATATCCCTGGGATTAGCCCACTTATCAGGACTCATAGAATTATTCTTGAATCTGAGTGAAAGCCATGTCGTCAACCTCAGAGGCGACTCAATCCTAATCTCATGGATGTAGTGAGAAATGAACTTTTGAAATTGTTAAAAGCCGGTATCATCTATCCTATAGCTGAGGGTGAGTGGGTTAGCCCAATCCATGTGGTTCCAAAGAAGGTTGCAATCACAGTAATAACCAACAAGGATGGAGAGATTATTCCAACAAGGGTCAGTAGTGGATGGAGAGTTATTATTGACTATAGGAAGCTCAAATCTTGTACCAAGAAAGACCATTTCCCCTTACCCTTTATTGATCAAGTCCTCGAGCGAGTGGCGGGTCATCAATTCTATTGCTTCCTAGATGGATTCTCAGGGTATAATCAAATCGAAGTCTCCTTAGAGGATCAAGGAAAAACAACATTCACTTGTCCATTTGGCACTTTTGCCTTCAAACGCATGCCCTTTGGGTTATGTAATGCCCCTGGTACCTTCCATCGGTGCATGATGGGAATATTCTCGGATATGGTGGGGGATTTTTTAGAGGTCTTCATGGATGACTTCTCTATCTTTGGGGATACTTTTGAGGGATTCCTTATAAATTTTGAAAAGGTTTTGTCAATGTGCGAGGATTAGAATCTCATACTAAATTGGGAAAAATGCCATTTCATGGTAAGGGAAGGATTTGTTCTAGGTCATCTGGTATCTGGTAGAGGGATTGAAGTTGATAAAGCTAAGGTTGACATCATTCGTCACCTTCCCTCTCCTAAAACTATTAAGGAAGTGAGGTCCTTCTTATGACATGCTGGTTTTTATAGAAGGTTCATTAGGAATTTCAGCTCTATTTCTCGACCACTTTGTGCTCTATTGGTAAAAGATGCTCCATTTTTATGGACAGAAAGCTTTGAGGAATCATTCTCTACACTCAAGTCAATTATTATATCTCCACCTATCATGCAATATCCAAATTGGAAAATTCCTTTTGAGCTAATGTGTGATGCAAGTGATTTCGCTATAGGAGCAGTCTTAGGACAATGGTGTGAGAAAACTCCACATGTCATTTATTATGCAAGAAAATATTTAAATGATGCACAAATAAACTACACCACCACTGAGAAAGAGTTTCTTGCTGTTGTCTTTGCCTTAGATAAATTCAGGTCTTATCTCTTAGGATAACCCATCATTGTCTTCACTGATCATTCAGCCCTAAAATACCTTTTCCAAAAACAAGATGCCAAGGCTAGATTGATTAGGTGGGTCCTTCTTCTTCAAGACTTCGATTTAACCATTAAGGATAAAAAGGGCGTTGAAAATATTGTAGCTGATCACCTCTCTAGGATGGAATTCAAAGACAACTCACACCACCTCTCTGTGTCTGATTCATTTCCCGATGAGCACCTCTATTCAGTTAGTGATTGCCCTTGGTATGCTGACATAGAAAACCATTTGGTGACGGGTGACATTCCAAAATTCATGGGGACCCAAGCTAAGAGGAAATTCCTTTATGATGTAAAACACTATGATTTTGATGATCCTTACCTCTTCAAGTTCTGTCCTGATCAAATTATTAGGAGATGTATTCCTGAGTCTGAGCAAGAGTCCATTCTAAAATTTTGTCATGGAGAGGCATGTGGAGGCCACTTTTCAACAAAGAAAACCACTGAAAATGTCCTACAATGTGGTTTCTGCTGGCCGAAACTTACTAAGGATTCCTTCCAATTCTGTAAAATTTGACCTCAGTGTCAGAAATTAGGATCCATTACCAAAAGGAATCAAATGCCCCTCACTCCCATTCTAGTCGTTGAAATCATTGATTGTTGGGGAATTGATTTCATGGGACCCTTTCCAAACTCTAAGGGATACCTCTACATCCTCTTAGCTATTTATTATGTCTCAAAATGGGTTGAAGTCATTCCCACCAAGTCCAATGACCACCATGTTGTGATCCGATTTCTAAAAGAGCATATATTTTCTTGATTTAGAATTCCTAGGGCTATAATCAGTGATCGTGGAACCCATTTCTGCAACCGCCCATTCTCTTCACTCATGTCTAAGTACAGTATTACTCATAAAGTTTCCACTGCATACCATCCTCAAACCAACGGTCAAGCTATGTTGTCAAATAGAGAAATTAGACAAATACTTGAAAAACTGTTAATCCCTCTAGGAAAGATTGGACCGAGAAACTCTTAGATGCCCTTTGGGCATATCGAACTGCTTTCAAAACTATCCTAGTCATGTCACCGTATAGATTGGATTATGGAAAAGCATGTCATTTACCTGTTGAAATTGAGCATAAAGCCTTTTGGGCAATAAAAAAATGAACTTTGACATTTCTTTGGATGAAACAAAAAGGAAATTAGATCTTAATGAACTCGAGGAACTTAGGATGGAGGCTTATGAAAATTCAAGGATCAATAAATCTAAAGTTCAAGACTACCAATCTAGGAATCTCAATGTCAAACACTTTGAACTGGGAAAATATGTGCTCTTGTATAGTTCAATACTTCATCTACACCGAGGAAAGATAATGTCCAGTTGGTCTGGTCCATACCTAGTGCATCATGTGTACCCTCATGGGGCAATAGGGATTCCGGATCCCACAAGTGGTCATGTCTTCAAAGTCAATTGTCATAGTTTAAAACCATTCATTGAATCATTCAATAAACAAGAAACCAAGGAGAAGTTAACTGAGCCAACATATGAACCAGAGAAAAATTGATAGATTTAGGGTACAAGTCGGGCTAACGACGTTAAACAAAAGTGTTGCACGGGAGGCAACCCGTGGTTTTCATGCTTCCAATCACTGGGAATCAGCTTTTGTTTCATTCTACATAATTTTGTTACTTTTTTTATATATAGACTGTTGACATGTTCTTATTTTATGAGTAAGGATGGGTATGAAAATGGAGCACCGTATTCATTCGGGTCACGCGGTGTGATCCCTGAGTAATACCTTACCCAGAAATTTAAAGAAGACAATGTGTCATCAGTTTATTTTATTTATGTTTTTGTAGTTTTAAAAAAAAATTTAGACTCTTGACCTGTTCTTCATTTATGAATATGGATGGGTATGAAAGGGGAGCACTGTATTCATCCGTGTCACGCAGTGTGAACCCTGAGTAATACGTTACCCTGAAATTTAAAAGAAGACAATGTATCATTAGTTTGATTTAAAAAAAACATGAAAATGATGGTACTTGGAATTAAATAAATCATTGTGTTGTTTGTTTTCCCTGCTTTGTCCTTCCTTTTATGGTTCAGGATCTATTTTGGGTGATACATGTTCAATCAAGGAGGTGCCTACATCCCCAAAGAGATCAAAGGAGTAATTTGGAGCATCATGCACCTCAACTTTAACAACCATGTGAATTTGTTCCATGTTTTTCATTCTCAATTTCATCTTTGAACTCCTATCCTACCCACATCTAACTTTTCTTTTCTTTAAACACTGGGGACAGTGTCATTCTAAGTTGGGGGTAGATAAAAAATGATTTTTTTAATTTTGTGAATCAAAACATGAATGAAAAGAAAAATTCCATTAACCATAAACATGATAAACACACATTAAAAACTCTAAAATTGAATATCAAATAAATTTTGCATTCCTTGATTCTGATTTTAATGCAAGTTTAAGTTCATGAGCATAGTTTTTGGAAAGTGCGGTTGTCCGATGTGATTTTTCAATGTTTAAAATTTCATCCTCTTAATAAAAATGCCACAATGCACTTCTACTGGATCATGGGTGTAAATTTGAGTTCTTGGATCCCTTTCATTATAACATAAGGTTCTGGGGTCACTTTTAGTTTAATTTGATTATCCAAATAAACAAAAAAAAACAAAAACAAAACAAAAAAACAAAAAAAAATGACCACATAGAGCAATGTTTTGTCCAAATGTGTTCCGTCCGGCACTTGGGGATCATGACTCCATAGTTGTCTTTCCCAGAGTTAGGCTTTATATCTCTATTGTAGAGCATGAAATTGACAAAATGCGTGGCGTCCGGCACTTGGGGATCATGACTCCATAGTTGTCTTGCCCAGAGTTAGTCTTTTCATATCTATTGTGGTTAAAAAAATAAAATAAAAAAAATAAAAAAAAGAGATACTCATCTTATGGTTTAATGTGATTCCCACCTAGCGCTTCCATTTTTTCCCCTTGAACAATAAAATGGGCCCCATATCTTTTATGATGCACAACACTTTATCATGCTTAATTGGAATTGGATGAAATGTGCCAATGAATATGAACAAAGTAATGGGCTTGGGCTTGGGATATGCTTATGGACCTAGCTTGTTTTAAATTATTTTGATGGGTTCCATAATTTTTTTGGTATGAGGTCTTTTGAGTGAGCAATGTGTATTTAAGTGTTTTTGGAAAAGGGGATTTGGATTTCATATTTGTAATTTATTTTGCTCGTGACTAGCAAAACTCAAGTTGGGGGGTGTGATTAGTCACTTAAGGTGGCTAATATTAATTGTTAATATCTTTATATTCATTTTTCCAAAGTCCATAAACACTGTTTTTAGTGCATTACATAAATAGAACTTCATTTCTCATAAAAAATGCAATTCATGTTTAAAATGAAAATTTGGGCCCAATCATTCATTTGTTTGTTGAGAATATTATATTCACTTTCTGAATTTTAAATTTTTGGATATTATTGATCACTGTTTTTGGAACATTTTATCTTTTAGGTCCGCTGGATGAATCCCAATGGAAGATGGAGAATTTTGCGCCTGAAGGCAGAAACTTGCTGGAAAAAGCATAATGGGCCTAAGGCCCATCAAACAAATGTGGGGCCCTGAAACCAAGCCCAATAAAGCTCAAATTTATACAGTAGAAATTTAATAATATGAGTATCATTTTATTCAACTGCGGCCGGAGCTAATTCAGATGTTTTCAAGATGATAAAGGGATCTGATTTTGAAATTTAAATGGTGGACCAGACATTAATGCACATAAATCCGTCCCACCATTTCGACCATAACATTCAAACAGAAATGCCAAATGTCCTAAACTTTTGATAGATTCTAGAAGACACATGGACGAAGATATTGTATATTTAAGACACCTTCGGATTCGGCTATATGAAGTGTCAAACGCATACGTCAAAATGGAGGACGAATCTGGACAGTTTTCCGGGTCAACTTCGAAATGTCAATTTCCTTTTGATTATTCACCCTCAATTTGACTCTATTAATTGTTGGGGGGTGAATCAGTTATTGGGGGATGGACCTAAGGCTCCTAATATTCCTATATAAGGATCTATTGGTTAAGGGAATAGTGGTGGATATTTTTTTCATATCATCTTTTGTTGCTTGTTTCATTGTAAGGTTATGCTTCCAAATTTCCTTTGTAATGCTTTCCATTTCCATGTATGTTTCTTTTTTGTATCTTTATGTTCTTAATAAACATCATTCACTTGTTATATTTTCCATTTCTTTTATTAAAACATTATTATCACAAATCACAGTGATATCTCTGTGTTGTCGTGAATTAGTTCACACATAGGTGAGAATTTCATTCACACACACGGAGGAGTGCTCGTTATTTAGGAGGTTTTAATTTCTTCAATCCAATTCTTGTTAGCCATATTCCGCCCACCATTGAGAGTAAACCATCAATGAAGGGCTAACCATTTAATGGGTTGATATTAGGAGGATTAAAATGCTGGATTGAATGTTATTTTATGAACGAATTGTTGTTAATTGGATAATTAATTTAAGACATCCATTCTTCAGTTATTTCTACTCTTCATCTTTACTGTGTTTGAGGAAACTAAATTCAATTATTGATGACCATATACCTCAGAGAGATCATTAATTTGGTTCTCTAAGTGTATAGGGTATTATTAATTGTGTTTAGTAAGTACCAAACCATAAAATGATGAATATAGTGTTATTTTTGAAGAATGGATTCATCAAGAATTAATAAAACCAAAATTGTCTAAAGAAGTAAAATTCATTCAATTCACCCCGGGGATAATCCTAATATCAACCCATTTTATTTGAATTGAATTCACTTTGGTTTATTAGTGTTTTTTAAACCATCCAAAATAAAATCCAAAGTTGGCTACTTCATAGCCCACCCTTCACCAAATCATAGCGTCTCAAGGTTACTTCTTCGGTCCCTGTGGATTCGATCCCTACTTGTACTTCAACGACCGCTTTTACCGGTAGGGTAAATTTGGGCACAACCAAGGGGCATGGTATGTTATTTCTCAAGAAGGATAAATGAAATATACCATGTACATGAGATTAGTTAAGTGGGAGTGAATGTCAGGAAGCCATCACTCTATTGTGATCAAAGAATTCAAAGGGGCTGATTTATATTTGAATAAGATTTCACTTCTTCCAAAATCACAAAATATTCATCCACAAGGATATATAGAGGAATACCGTGCCTCAAAAATCAATCTCATGGTCTCATCGATGATTTCCATCATATCTCTTATTTTGACTCTAGGAATCCTTGAGGTGACATTGAATGATCTTAACCTTTTCCCCCATTTCCTTAACCATTTTAGACCTCGATGTTATTGTTCACCAACTTCATCCTAACAAGCTAGTGTTCCACACCTCTTCCTGTAAAGGGCTTCATAAGGAGCCATTTTGATGCTCGATTAGAATATGATGTTATAAGAGAAGTCAACCAATGGAAGGTGTTGGTCCCATCCTCCATTGAAGTCCATATAACATGCTGACAACATGTCTTCCAGTGTCTGAATAGTCTACTCATAATGGACATCAATTTTAGAATGAAAGGTTGTAATAAAGTTTAGCCCAAATATTGGAGTATGTAAGAGACTTTTCTAGAACATGGTGGTGAATATAAGATCTCAATTAGATACAATTGATAGTGTTACTCCATGAAACCATACCACTTCACTCATATATATCCAAGAAAGTTAATATATTGAGATGTCCTCTCAAATTATGACCAGATGAGTTTTATTTATAATATTGTCAATAATAATCCATATATAATTGTTCCCCTAGATGTATTCATTAGTCCTATAAGAAATTCCATGGTTATGTTTTACAATTATTATATAATTATGGGTATGGCTGCATCAATCCTTTTGACTTATTCCTTTAATCATTCACTTGATAACATACTAAAAAAGTTAATGAATATTCAGTGATCTACTTCTTCATATTATCCCACCAATAGTGTTATTAGAGATATTGATACATTTTTATGCCTCTTGGGTGAATGTATGAAGTCAAACTATGTTCATTATCTTGTAGTTCATTTTTTACCTTGGATTTGATGTAACACATACTGTTGACCCAAATCTCACAATTACTTTGTCATTATCATTTTAACTCTGAGTATATATATTTTCTTATATTTTCCACATTCTTTTAAATTCCCACATCATATTTTTGAGAATACTTCAATGTGTTTTAATGGTATGATTGAGAAACAAGTTTTTAAAGGATTGATGATGATCCTCCTTTATGATTACCATGACTATAGTCTTTAATTATAAGAAGATTGGAACATTCTCAATTATTATCAATGATAAAATTGTTAGATCCTATTGACATAGAGAATCTGCCACTTTATTATAATTCCTATGATCATAGTGAATTGAGAAATCATAATCTTTGATCAACTCTAACAATATTCATTGGTACATAGTCATATCTTTCTATGTGAATATATAATTAATGCCTTTGTAACCCTAAATATATTTTACACTTCTCCCCAAAGAGATAATGACACTATATATTTAAAAGTAATATAACTCCATCCATATCTATATCATGTGTTGGGTATTTCTATTAATAAATGTTCAACTTCCTTGAAGCATTGGCTCTCAATTATTCATTTTTCATCAACACCCAACCCAACCCCTTCTTTAAAGAATCTCAAAATACAATGAAATGTTATCCACTTCTAGGAAGTGTGAGCATAGGGGTAGTGAAAGGAATTATTTTTAATTGATTGAAGATCTCTTAAAAATTATCATTACTAGAAAAAATTAATCCCTGTAGAGTAATTTTGGGACCAGGTTTTGACAATTCTGAGAAATTTCTCGCAAAACAGAGTTGATACCTAGTTATATGAAAAAATCTATATATATCTATATTGATTTTCAGCCTTGTCCATCCATAAAATGGTTATATACTCGAATTGTCTACAAATAATCCTTTAATTTTGATGATATTACCCATGAATGAGAATTACATTAACCAGAACTCACTAAAGGACCCTAGACCACCCAGATAGGGGGGTGAATCAGTGTGTAAAACATTTCTCTTATTTACTGAATATTATAGCAATGTTGGTAGGATATTTTTTAAACCTTTATGAGGGATATGTGTAGTAATTAAAAAATTCACATTCATAAGGATAGATCCACACATTTACTTAGTTCACCTCTAAGGGCTACATCAAGGTACCATATTCCAAAATGTTTTCAGTTGTACCTAATTCGATTAATCTTCACTATATATGGATTACAATGATTCAGGCATAGTCACTCTATCCTAGGAATACCGCATAAAAGTCCAAAGAATTCTCACTGATTCCCTCCGATCACTTCTGTAAACTCCCCATGTCTCACTGCCACGGAGAGGACTTCCATTAGTTTATCAACATAATGGTCACTTTAACATATTGTCCAAAATTTCTTTGTCTCAGATCAGTAAGAGACACTACTTGCATTGATGTCTTAAACTGGTGATATTTTATATTTAGCATTCCCTTTTACATTAATTAATTAATGCACTAAATTATCTTCTTCATTGTGCAATAATCAAAAACGCTCTATATGATTTTTCTACTTCTGTGAACTGTCCCTGATTCTGTGGATAATATCGGATCTGCGTAATAATCCTTCTCCGCATACCGTGCCTGCTCCATGTACCACCCCTACTCTGCATACCATGCATGCTCTAAGTATCACACCTTCTTCGACTACGACACATACTCCACCTACCATGCTTTCTCTGCATACCGTGACTGCTCCACATACTACTAATGCTCCTCTTACCATGCATGCTCCATGTATGATGTCTGATCCACCTATCGTGCCTACTCCACCTACCATGCCTGCTATGCATACCATGCCTACTCCACGTACCATTCCTCTTCAATGTACCCTTCGTGCTCCATGTACCGCGCCTCCCCGCATACCATCCCCGCTCTGCGTACCACACTGACTCTACGTATTATGACTACTCTACATACTGCACCTCCTCTGCCTACCGTACTTTCTTCGTGTACTGCCTCTACGTACCACCTCTGCGTATCTCCCTGGCGTACCATTTAGTCCCTCTGTAAACTTCTTCTTCAAATTTTTCAAATTATTTCCTCTCCCTCATAACACTTTTTCCTACACTAAATCTCTTCCGAGGACTGCTCCTTCCAATTTCGCGAACCATTTCGCCATTCACATACTGCTTCATACAACATGGTATATATATTATGTACCACTTTCAAACCTCGCCAAATTCTTCCCCAAGGATGTTTTTTTATCGAATTAGATCTCTCTTAAATTATGGAACTATCACACCTCATATAAGAAAATAACACTTCAAATTTTTCTACTCTATTTAAAAAAACTTCAATTTGGGACAAACTTCAACAAATACTAAACTCCATCCATGTACTATAATCCTCCACTATATATTTTGATTCTTTACCACATACCATAATCATTATGCATATCGTAAGCCTACCGATCCATGTTCTGTATCTCTTCCACCCACGATGAACCATCCTGTATACTGTAACATTTTCCCCCACGAACCAATTTCAATACCATGACCCGTTCTACAATCAATCTTTCATACCTTTCCTGTGACATGGTATGTGTTAGTGAACTATTCATAGACATGGTTTTTGTTCTATGTTCTTAGGTACGTTGTTTAAATCATTTACCGATTTCCTTCACCATCCTGAATCTTGTTCAATATTATGCAGAAATCCTTCAACATAAAATAACAAAATCCAAATTTGGAGGTCCAAAAATTTGGTATATTCTAGGAAATGACACCACCATAAATATCTTCTTCAGAAAGAACACCCATGATTTTTCACTATCACATGGCTTCCTAAATGGTCTACAAAGTTCATCATGAACTCCTTCCACTATGATATAGAATCTTTTAATGATTAGTTTCTGCATCATCAGATTCTCCAGGGAATGTACTGCAACTTCCCAAATTCCATATCTTCAAGCATCATTAGTCTTTTCCGTCTACACTGAATATGATTAGCATCAGCGTCTATAATCTTTATGATAATTCTTAATTATTCAAATATATTCATTTTCACTCATGTGATAATGAATGTATCTTTAAGTAGTCTCTTGTATGGTCAAATTGAACAGTGTTATGTTTCTTGATCACTTCATAACATCATTCCCATCAACACTATTTGAGGCGGTATCATTGTTTTAGATAATGTATCAACTTTGATACATGTAATTGGAATTTAATTTCAGTTCAAGATTCATCTGAATGGAATTTTCCATCAACATTTGAGTTCCCCATTTTCTCCTTCTTTATTTTGACCTATATTGACAACTTTTCACAACAAATATAATCTTCGTACATGAACATGGTTCCAACAATCCCCCCTTTGTATTTTTTTGTCAATAACATAATGTTCTCATAAAATTATTGTCTCAGTGTCAAAATGATAATCTTCTCTCAAAATTTTTTCTTCTTTCTCACCACTTTTCGAAATTTCATTTCACTTTCACTCCCCTTATTGACATGAAATACAGAGTACATGGTAAAAGAGTATCGGTACATTCTTATGTAATGTAACATAAGTCATTTTACATTTTGTGTACTTGATAAATTCTTGGTGTAGAAAATAATAATATTTTTTTATACAAAAAAGTTGTCTAGTATCAATAGATCTAGATAAATCCTAATATGAGGACACATATGATTATATTTACGTAATTTCAACATTCCTTCCAAGATAATCATGTTAAACGTGATAGGGAATAATCAACCTGAAACTCTTGAAATTACTTCAAAAAACAGATCAGAAATATTTAAGTGAAATTGGCAGGATATGTGAACCTGGTGAAATTCCATTAATTTTATATCACTAATTAATTTAGTTACCCCAACCCTTTGTAAAAATATCCTCATGATGGGTAAACAAGAATGAGATATTGGGAAATGAAATAACTTTTCCATTTATTTGTTCTTCAATAAATTTCTAGAGTAATTGAATTTGATACTAAATGAAGATGATTATGATTAATATAATAACTCTATGAAGTTCTTAATTTGTCTCCCCATTAATGGAAACACTCCTCGTCATCTTTATCAAGGTTTCTCATTCATCATTTTAATCTTTAAATATTAATTTATTAATCTTTCAAGCATGGAAACTTCTTTTTCTTAACTATCAAGAGTTGATAACATTCACTACTTATCAGGTTCTCCCCTTGAGAGAATTATTCACCTTCAATTCCCTGTATTATATGACCAAATACTATAAAAATGAATAAGGTAATAAGTTGGCTCCTCTTGGATTCTTTAATGAGACCAAGAAGGCGGATATTGTTTCCCCAAGAAAGATGCTCTATTTTCTCGGGTCTTCATGCTCGAATATCCGATCAACTATTCTGATCCATACTGATGTGACATTAATCTCTTCACATTATCTTCTGTATTTCAGGGAGAGTTGGTCTTCTCAACATCCATCATGAATGATACATTATTATTTCTTTTAAAAACTGCTTACTTCTATTGTATTATGGTTAGACCACCTTTTGCAATATGACCTGATTTCAGACATCTCTCACACGAACATAATTAACATGTGTGTTTACTATGGTTTGATCTCCCTCATGCACTTTATCTTCATCACATGATGGTTTTCCTTTTTATTTAGTACCTACATTATCCTTTTCATCTTCAAATTTCCCATTTCGTTCAAAATATTCTAGACATATGACCAACATGTCATTTGGAACCATTTCAGTAGGTTTGGATCTTGGACATTGGTTCATCTAAGTGCCATCCCTCCTAGTTTCACTTTTAGATGAATTCCCCTTCAATTTTATGGATCTAAAATATGTGGTCTCCTCAGCTTTCATACTTTATATATTCTTGGAGAAATTTTTATTCACAATAATATTGGGTCTTTTTCACAAGTAATGCGCTTCAGACATGGCCGATATTAGAGGTCTTCTTTTCTTATCAATGATGAATGCATGTTGAAATTGGAATTTACCTTCATTGTGACCACTTCCTTTACATAAATCACATATTTAATCTAGAATTCGAAATCTATTTTCCATAAACAGATGATTTTGATCCTATGGATGTTTCTTATTCTTCTCTAGATTTCTTCCTTATGATGTAGGCTTCATTTGTGCTTGTAAATTATGAGAATTGTACCAACGGTTTTTTCACAGTTCCCAAATCTATTACTGCACCAAAAATTACCCAAAAATCTAGAATTCTTTGTATTATTTTTCTAGGGAATATTCTTATCATGGTGTGCTCTTTGTGGAGAACCACCTTCCAGAACCTTCTTCCAATTCACCCAAAACATGGTGATAGTTTACTCCTCACCTTTTCGCATCCATACTTGTTTTGAATTTACCTTCCAACCTGCATTCCTTGTGGAAACATATTTAGAAACATGAGTACAGAATGGTTTGGATGGTACCTTATTCCTATCAACAACTTAATATATATTAATGAGTGAATCCATGATCTTATTATCACATGATTGAGGTATTTTGACTGTAGAATCCTCTAGTGAGCATTGATATATATATTTCTTGGTTCCTCTTTGTATATTAAAATTATTCAATCCATCTAGAGAGCTTATAACATTATGATATTTTCATTACCAAGACATTATATAAAGAATTTTCATATTTTTTAGCTATTTGATTTCCACATACATACATAGAAATATTCTAAAAACACCAAAAAAACTATCTTTAGAGATACCATAAATGTATTTCCGTCATCTATCAGTTTCATCTAAGGCTGGAGATTGATCATTGGATAAAACACATACCCATCTATCACCCTGTCATTTTCATTATAGGCTTGAAACATCATTATCTTACCAATGGCAGGGTGAAACAGATACTAACTCATCCTTAGAGAATATGGACTTATTCAATTGTCTCTTCTCTTTCTTTTTTCTATTCATCATGGTCTTTGTGGGTATAGACTTCTGATAAGAGATAACTGAACTATCATTAACACTTCTCTTCATTGTTGACTCTAGAAAGAAAACAGAAATCCTCCTCTTAATTGAATTTCTAAAGAGTATCCAACATATGTAAACCTTTGGATCTGATAACAATTGAAGGACCCTAGACCACCATGAGGGGGGGGGGGGCGGTGAATACAGGTCTCAATGTTTCCACTACTTTATAGGATCTTGTTCCCACATTAGTAGGAACTTGTTTAAACCTGTATGATGGATATGTGTAGTAATTAAAACATTCTCATGCAGAAGGACAACACAAAACTTTTACACGGATCACCACTAAAGGCTACATCTATGGATCTTATGCTGAAAGGTTCCCGTTCATACCTAATGCCACTAATCATCACTAGACGTGGATTTCAATGATTCAGCTGTAGTCACACTATCCCAAGAACACTGCCTAAAAGTTATGAGATAGCTCAAAACATCCCTTGTATCAATTTCATAGACTCTCCCTAGCTTACTTCCTTGGATAAGTCTTCAATTAAATTATATAATTAAAGGTTTCCTCATTTTATTATCATGAAAGTCTTTGTCTCAATTCAACATGGGACACAACTTTCATAAATGTCCCGAATTGATGATCTATTATATTCAGTTTTCTATTTTAGTGTAATTACTAAATGAACTAAAACATCTTCTTATTTCTATTATCAAAAACTAACTTTATGATGTTTCTATTTATCAAAATTGCCCTTGATTATAGAAACTATCTTTGATTAACGTAATATGCTTGGTCCATGTACTACTCCAACTCCGTGTACCTCCCCTACTTAGTGTACCATGCTTGCTCCATGTACTACGCCTACTTCGCATATCCCTCTTACTCTGCCTACTACACCTCCTATGCATACCACACCTTCTCTTCAAGTCACACCTGCACCGCATATCAAGGAATCTCAATATACCATGCCTGCTTTTCATACTATCTCCACATACTTCCTCTATTTAATGCCTATGCATATCGTATAGTCCCACCTTTTCTTCATTCCATGAACCGATTCTTCAATTTATTTGAATTATTTACACTTTTACATACCTTGTTTTCCTATGCAGAATCACATCCATGAACTTGTCCTTCCAATTTCGTGAACTATTTCATCCTTCACATAGCGCTTTATCATACGCAGAATCTCTCTCACATAGAACTTTTGTACCTAGCTGAGTTTTTACCTAGGGATGATATTTTCTTATCTAATTTTCACATTCATAAATTATTGTATTATCACTCCCTATATTAGAAAATAACTCCACAATTTTATCTAATCTATTGTACCCAAATTTTCAATGTGGGAAAAACCATACCGCATACTAAACTCCATCAACATACTATAAGCCTCCACCACGTACTAAGATCCGTTTTCACGCACCATTAACCTTATGCATATCGTAAGCCCACTGTTTGTGATACTACATATCATCTGCTAATGATGATCCTTCCCACGCACCAGAACTCCTTCCACCGCAAACCATTTTCAGTATCATGACCAATTCCACAAAACGTCTCGTGTACCTTTCCTATTACATGGTACGTGACCACGAACCATTCACAGACATAGTACGTGGTCCATATTCTAAGGTATGTGGTTTTCTTAATTTTTTTATTTCCTTTTCCATTATTCATCTCCTACACTCTTATGCTGAAATCCTTCCATTACCAAAAAAAATCAAAATTTGAAGGTCCAAAAATTTGAAAATGCTGGGAAACACCACCACCGTAAATATTATCTTAGGTAAGAACAACCATTCTTCTCAACATTCATAAGTATTCTTCAAAAAATCATTATCTTTCATCATGAACTCCTTCCACTATGATATATTCTCTTTGAATGATCAGTTTTAGCATTGTCATATTCTCCAAGGAATAAACTGAAACATCCCAACTTCTCTGTCTTCTGACAACATTAGTATTTTTTGTCAACACTGAATATGACTAGTATCATCTCCTCAGCTTTGTATTATCATTCATAACCCTTCAAATCTCTACATGAAACCACATTAAATAATGCATGTCTCTTCATGTTTTCTCTTCCATGGTCTCTTTGAACAATGATATTTTCAATGATCACTTTCAATCTTCAATAACATCCACACTCTCTTAGATGGTTTCATTATTATATACTATGTATCACCATTGATTCATGTACATTGAACTTAAGGGCATTTCATCAATTGTCTGAGTTCCATTCCCAATCAACTTTGGCGTTCCACTTCATATCTTTGTTTATTTTGACCTATATTAACAACTTTTGAAAAAAAATACAATCTTTATACATTAATATTCTTCCAACACTAACACTTTTTATACTTGGAATACACATTATCCATTTGAAAGGTCATTATCACAATGCTCTGATATTCCAAACACTCCTCCTTGAATATGAAGAATATTAGGATATTGTTTATAAATTCTACAACAAATGTTTTTAGTTAATCTATAAAGACTGTATTTATCATGTCCATGAACATTGTTGGAGAATTATTGAGTCCAAAAGTAATTACAATGAACTCATAGATCCCCTAAATTGTAAAAAAAGTATTCTTATGGATATCATCTTTATTCACCCTAAAATGGTAATATCCTAACCATGGATCCACATTAGATATGTGTTGTGCTCTACATAGATGGTTTAGAAAATCATTAATTTAAATAAGAAGATACTTGTTCTTTATTTTGATCTTATTAAGCTCATGATAATTTATTCAAATGTGTATTTACCAATCCTTATTATTGATGAAGAGGATAGGTGCACCCCCTGGTGAAGCACTTTGGTGCATCAAAACTTTATCCAAATTATCCTCTCTTTGTTTCTTCAGATCCATTTATTCCACAACCTTCATTATCTTTGGATTTTTCAATAATGTAAATGTCCTGGGTATAAGGTCTATTAAAAATTGAAACACTTTTCTAGGAGGATGACCGATTAATTCCTTGGGAAACACATCAGCTTATTCTTACATAATAGTCAAGTCAATGAGGAAGGTTTTTTTGTTTTTAATTAATAATTTTAACATGACACACTTTCCCACAAGATATTAATATTCATTATTGAGATATAGGGATAGATAATATTCTTCCTCCTCATTACACTTGTATTTAATTGAGGGTTGATTATCAATACAGAGAGTGATTTCTTTCTTATAGTAATTTATGTTGTCTCTATATTGGGAAATCAAAACCATACCCTTAATGGTATCGAATTCTAACAAAGGTAGTATGACAAGGTTATTTAATATGTTTATCGCACAAATTGGGATAGATAAGAGTATATTCATGGGATGGAATAATTTAACCATTTCCCATTTTCCTAGAAAACTCTATTTCTGTGATTTGTGGTGGTGTTTGGATAGTTATACTAAAAATTCATGATGTGGAGGAATTCAAAAAACTATGGATGATAACACTTCCTTTCATTATTGTATTCTGGTTCTACTCATTAACATCTTATAAAATAAAATTATGGAAGATATTTTTTAAATTGTCAAACACAAAAAAAAATCTAACAAAAATAAAAGGATAACATATAAATTAAATTTATTTTCATATATTTTGAATTTATATTCTTCAATATATTTTATCCCGGATATAGTTTATAACATATAATATTATGGACATTTTTTTGTTGATTAACAATGGTGCGTTATGGGATTCTGACTTTACCAAAGCATATCCTCTAGGAGTGTCAAACCAGGTGCATGGCAAGACCCATTTTCCTATACTAGGTTATCTCGAGTCAGGCTCAGGACTCCATTTTAGAGTTTATACACAAAGGTACATCTATTCTAAAATGACGTCAAAATTGTTTATCTAGAATTGGATTTATTTTCATGATAAAAAACTTACTATATACATTCCAAAATTTAGGGATGGTTTCTTATAATTATTCCTAACCCTCAGTATTTCTCTATAGTTTCCTAATCCTAATCCCAAAAAACAACTTATCTTTTTCTCTAATACGAAACATAAAAACCATTCTTTAATCTAACTATAATAATTGAATTATTACATAAATGCACACAAGATAAAACCCAAGTGATCTAGATGTTTAGTGTATTTGATGATTAGGTATATATGATAAAATATTTAACATGAGATATAACAAAATTAATGATTTTTTTACATGATCCAAAAATTCTATGACTTTTTAAACAACATGGGATAACCTAGGGGCGTACATAAGAAATTGGTGAGATATAAAGCCTAGTAAGTGAATAAATATGGAATAACCTGAAGACATCAATACATGTTAAACAATAGTATTATCAATGGGGAATAAAAAATGTTTTAATCATAAAAATGAACAATTAAACATGATATAGAATGATAAACATAACATGAGAAATGTTGAAATATCTTTAAAAAATGCGTCATAAACATATGACAAGAATAAAACCACCAAGAAATAGTGGTTACAAAGTCCCATAAAGGAATCAGGTTCACTCTATATCCCAAAATGGCATATCATGATATAGAAAATTACCCAATATTGTGGAGCACTATATATGTCCGGACGCACGCATAAAATTCAATTCATTATCAGGATTATGTGTGACACATAGATCATAAAAAATGGATTCATTTTTCATAATAATTTAATCCACAATCAAGGAATGTGAAATAAATACATGAAATTCTATAATCAATCAAGTATATTTTCATAAAAATGAACACCCTTGATAAGAAATGGGTATAATATTAATACCGGAATTATATTGGCATAGGAGATTGTGTTTTAATTTTGACATCATTACAATTTTATATATAATTTAATAAAATTGGGATGTTGAGCGATAAAGGGGTATATAATTAAAAATACATAAAATGGAAATTAAATGGTATATGGAAGAACATATCCTATTAAAATAAGATTCAATTTAAATGACATTACAAAAATTAGTGCTTAAAGCGAATTGAGAGGGGAGAAATTCCATAAAAGGTTTTGGCATAGTAACATGTGTAAATAAATGATCAAGGAAGGATTAATGAGAGTGAATGGAATTTATAATCTATTATAAATAAAATGGATAGTAACGGGGATATGTAAACACATATAAAAACATAATAAAAAAATTATATAAATAAAAAAAATATGTGCTCGATAAAATGTGGAGAGTGGAAGATAACTTACATGAGTGTGTGGCACCAAATGCATGAAATAGGATTCTTGGGAGCTTGTGGAAATCACAGGAGGATTGTGGGGTGTGAAAGGATTATTACAGACATGCTATAATAATATTCATTGGAGGTAAATTGGATATTGGTTTGGTTTATATAAAAAATTGGTGATTTTATTATATTTCTGTTAGGGACTCTTCATAAAGAAAATAACCAAAACCACATACCTTACCATTTCTTTTCCCATGGTGTCTAAAAAATGGGAGTGGATTTGATTATTTTATATGTCTAAGGGAATAACTAAATAAAATAATTCCCTTACTTATGTGTAGTTGATTCACACTCTTAATGAAATGATTTTAAAACCATCAAATATATTAATGGTTTGGGAGGATTCATAGTGGATTTTTGTTTAAAATAAAATAAACATAAAATCACATTATATTAAAGTGAAAACATATATTGTTTCATGTATACATTTTATAGTATTTATAATATCACTTTTTGTTCATTATGATGTCATAATACATAAAGTATATTAACACGATATTTCATTTTTACATAAAAATTTGTCTATCTCACTTTTTTTAAAAAAATCTATGTTTGATAATTTTGACATTCTGATTCGAAAATTAATATTCCTTTATAAAAAAATTTTCATATTTATTTTAATTTTCAATTCTAAAATAATAAATTAAATTTATTGGAAATAATGTGTTCTTTTATGAAATAACATTTTTCAAACCCTTATAAAAAATCTATTTGAATTCATAAAATTTATATACTCAGTTATATTTAAAATATATTTAATAGTAATATTTTTAAAAAATAATATTTATTTCAAAAAAAATTATTTAAACAAAATCAATTCATTAGTTGAATTTGATTATTGCACAACAATACTATTCATGTTTTTGTAGTAGAAAAATGAATATCATTTATAACGAAACAACAATAGGATGATAATATTTACATTTTTCTATAAAAAATAATATACATAATTTAATTGATAGGGTATTGAAACATATCCATTTTATACTCTAGTGTACCCCTAAAGGGTAAGGTTCATGATGGTGGGACTTTCATGGGGTGGTTTGGAGAACATGGTTTGGATCGAGAACTCGATCATCTTGGACTTCTCTTGTGAATGGTTTCACTCATTATTATGTTTTTTGATTTTAGATTGGGCTTGGTCAAGGGAAAATACTAGTGGTGTTATATCCCTCAGAAGCTCTAATATGTGGGATTCGTAGGGTACATTCCTATTTGTTGAGGCCATCAATTCTTTTGTATGTGTCAATTAGATTTTTTGACTCCATATATTTATACTAATGATGTGATCAATAGTCAACAACTATATTTTCAATGGTAAAGATTATTAATGTTCATTTATATCTAATATGATATAATAAAATGAAAGAGGTACATTTTATTTCTATAACCATATTACATAATAATTTATTTAATTTAATTGGAAGGGGAATCCAATGTATATGTGTTCATGTAATTACTTTATTGATTGGCTATGATTTTAGGGCACAGAGATGGTTGTTTAGTTGTGAATTTGGTGTGGTTAGGTCGTTGTTTGTCCTTGCTTTTGATATAGTGAGGTGACTATTTGGAAATTATTTTGGGGTAGTTAAGTGGTTGTTTGGCTATGTTTTGGGGTGACAAGGTGTTTCTTGGCAGTGCTTTTGGGGTAGTGAGGTGGTTGTTTGGATGTGCTTTTCTGGTGGTGAGGTGGTTATTTCAATGTGATTTTGAGGTGGAGATATGGTGGTATTATGGTTAATATGCGCTGTTTTTGATATGTGGATACTTTTTTCTATATACACGAGTTGGGATGGAATATATAATTCTTTAATAATGACTAAAATGGGCGAGGTTTGGTTCAGTTAATAAGATGAAAATGGATAATGTATAATGAAATTATTGTATTTAATGTAAAATTTGGATGATAATTAATGATGAAATGAATTAGTTTGTTGATGAAAGTGGTTAGTGGGGTGATATGGCTTGTAGCTTGTTTTGTTGTATTATGCATTAAGAGGTAGCAAAAACTTTGACGATGTTGTGATGTGATTAGTGTTTGGTTACGAACCCATAAATTGAGGTTGGGTGTTGATATATGTATATAATTTTATATTCCATGTGAACTAAATAATCATCCCACCCATGCTAATCAGTTTGTGTTGATACTCGTATAGTACATGGGGTGGGATTTTGGTAGGGAAATTGTTCATGAAATTTAGTGATGAGGACAGACGGTTGAGTACCTACTCTTTCGTTATATCTATTCGAAGAGAGGTATGAATTACATAATATGTTATAAAAAATGTATATTTGTTAAATAAATTGTAGTGGTAATGGAAGTTATTTATTTGGGAATGATGTAATGGGCCAAGTGTTTTTGCGATAGATGTGATCGTGCTTGTGGGCCGATGAAACATGTGTTTTCATGAAAGATGTGATATGGTAATTCTAGTGGGTGGATATTGTGGGGGTTATTAATGGACGGAGGAGGGAATATGGTTGATGTCCTACATGCTCACGATACCCTACTACTCTTTTTATTTTTTTGGTTTTGATGTGATGACCGAAGTGTATGTGCTCGACTTGATATAGTCACTATTATGGGGTGGTAGTCTGAGGTGTCTCTAGATATGATGTGATGAGATTGCTCTTTTGGGGTGGTGTGGCATACAGAAGAGATGGGATCACCAGGACATACAATATTAGGGTGTGAGAGCAACATTCCAGCTGGAAAGCGGTGAGGTGTACCTTTTATTGAAATGATTCTTATTATATTACATTACTCAAATTCCATTATTTTTTGAGAGAACCTTAGTGAGGTTGCGTTTGAAAAGTATACATGCATAGGTTTTATTATGTTCTTCTATTTCCTGATGGGTAAATTAGTATTATTTCTCAAATCTACACGAGATACTTCGGGATTCTTAGAGATGAAACATATATGATCTCCCCATGTATATAAAATGATTTTCATGTTTCTAATATGATTACATAGACAATTGTATACATTATTAGATCCAGCCTTCGAATTGATGTTATATCACTTATTTCACTCTAATTATGGTAATTTAAATAAGAGGATTTTATATTTATTACTTTCATTTATACGTGTGTGAGGGACGATTTTGGTCTGATTTTATAATATATCATGTTGCTTTTTGTTATTGGTTATTCTTATCTATGTATATTATACTGTTTTATAGGTTAATACCTATCATTTCATGAGATTTTTATACCATCAGTGCTAGTCGTGAACCTTGGGCCTTCAGGATATGGGAATCAAGAGACGTTATCTCTCTCCCTTCATTGCAGTATTTTTGGATGGAGTGGTTCATGATAATATATATATGAATATTTATAATAAAATATATTTTTTATAATAATCACAATCAAACCATTAAAATATATTGATATGTATATTTTATGAGATTATAACATATGATGTACCTCTTAAAATTCCATAAATTTTATTTTATAAATTTTTTTTATAAAATTTTACTTAATCTAAAATAATTCACAATATATATTGTAAGATATTTGGAATTTAAAACAATTATTCAGGAAAAACATTTGGTCAACTATATGTATTTAAACACTTTAGAGGTGATTATGGTTTAATTTTTCGTCAATTTTTTAATGGTTTTATTTTTAAATATGTATTCAGTTAATCGGGGATTCAGGAAATAATTTTTAAAATTTTAAAATTTATTAGTTTTTGGGGTGATATTGGGGGTTATTAAAAGTTTCGTCACCTTTTGAAATTTCAATAAATTTATGAACACAATTATGTATTATATTGGTTGAAAACAATATATTATGAATAAGAAATATTATTTATAGGGAAATGGAAAAGGAATGGTGTGTGTAATATATCTGAATCTAAAATTTGGAAAAAAAATTAAGTTTTTAAGCCTCTTGTATATGTAAGGTTTTTGGGGTGAGTGTAATGTTTTTATCATGAGCCTTCTAAAATAAAGATAATTCAAAAACATTATATTTGGTAAACATGATTTAAATATGAACAAAAAAACTTATTTATGGGGTTAATGTCAATGTTAAAATACTAATGTAAATGGAAATGTATTATATATACGAACCAATGAAAATATATTACCTATATGAGAATATAATAGTATAGATTTTTATCTTATGAAAAAGTATAACATAGGGATGGAAAATTTATGCATGGGGAAATACCATATTTATTGAAAATTACATTAAAGAAATATGTTATATATGATAAATAAAATATGAAACAATGATTAAAAATGTTATATATAAAGGTATGTATAATGAAAAAATATTACTTTTGGAAAATATGTCATATATATAGATGCATAATATATATTATAAAAAAATTTGTTAAATTGATAATGGAAAATTAAATACATAATATTTTTTAATATATAATATATATAGGATTAAAAGTGGGTAATATGCAAGGCTCATACAAATTTTTTATAAAATTTGATAATTTTAATTTCAAAATTATTTTGCCTAAAATGGTAAAAATTAAATATTAAGTGAAAATTCAACTATAAAATGGGAAATATGGATTTCCAGACAAAATACATGGGAATTAACTCGTTATTTATTTATTTTTTCCTTTTTTTTTGGAGTTATTTTTATGATTCTTATCAGATATTTTTGTGGATGGAAGTAGTGAATATCCATATGTAAGTCTTGTAATCCCTAAGTGGTTAATTATGGTATTATTAACTATAGTGAAACATTATATCAATGGATCCATAAAATATGGGTTTTATGATTTATTAATCTCTTATGATTAAATATATATCGACAATGTTTTTCTACAATTTGAGTCCCATCTCATTAGGGTAGGAAATGCCTAACTATCTCCTTATTTATTTGTGTTTTATGTAAAGTGTAAAAAATAAGCAAGGGTAGGGTTATGTATGTGTGACCATAAATTGAACCACATAGGATTTACAATATTCATAATATATACCCCTTGTAAATATCTCATAATAATAAGTCGACAAGGTCTTGTATGTCATTCATTTATGATTTTAGTTGTTCCATCGATGATGGGATTGATGTTGTGTATTGCAATATGGTGGTTTTTATGTTATGATGATTTATCGTGTTACTTGGGAACATGATTTATGTGACCTATGTTGGGTGATATTGATAACTGGGAAAAGGGTGAAGAGGATAGCTGGTGATATACCGATAGTAATGACCATTTTCATAGGTGAAAATAAAGTTTAAATCCCATGAGGTGGTTTAGTCCAATCATGGTGGGTGGTGACCACCAAAAATTATGTGGAAGACATGGATAGTGTTAACAATTTTTATAGAGGAGGTGAACACCGTAGTTGGATACTATTAGTTGTGTGTGATACCACTAGATGAGAACAAAGTGATCATCAAATATTTTAGAGATGATGTGATGTATTTGGTGATTGACATGATATTTTAGGCCCTGGGTTTTATTTGGATATTGATCAAATCATGGTAGAGTATTTGGTGGGACTAGGTAATTTTTATTTGAATTTTATATGTCTTGAAAAAGAATTGTGATTTACTTGGGATGGTGATTCCATGTGACATGTAATCATCTATAAGCCTGAGGGTAATTTGGTATTAGAGATCTTGGATTTATTATTCCACTTCAACAATAGAAAGAGAAAGAAACAGATTACTTAAAGGCTAATGATTATAAGGGAAATTTTATGTATAGATTATTAATGTACTATTTATTTCTACAGGTATAAAATGTTATACATATGAATTTTATTTTGGGATAAAATGGATTGTGGCCAGTCCAGTTCATACACACACCTTGGATGGGCCCTATGGGATTCATACAACATTTATATATCATACTATTTTAACATAAAATGAAAAAAATTAGGAACATATTAATGATATTTCTATAGGTTGTTCCCAATTTGATGTTGTGGTTGTAGATGTAGAGGGTGGAACTTCAGTATTGGGCTGGAAATTCATTTTATATTTGTATTGTACTAATCCTATTGTTATCTAAGAGATCTCTTTTTTGACCAACACAATCAAAGAATGAATCCAACCAATGTATCACGTAAACTAAGAAGAGAAGGAATATATATAAATGAGGAAGAATAATAAAAATTGTAATGAATTTAGGGTTATAAATTACTACATTAGATTTTAGCAGTACTAAAAGTATATAAATATAATAAAGAGAAAGCATTAAAGATCAATAAACTCAAAACATCACCACTGCCCCATCGAACAATAGTGCATATCTATTGATATTATAGATACATAGTGATTCAAACACAAATGATAAATTGAAATAAATATAAAAATTTAATTCTAATATATATTAAAATTTAAAATACCTATAAAAATAAATGATCCCCTTCTTATTTATGAAAAATAGTGAATATTTTGGTATGAATTGGAGGTATAAATTTACTGGCAAGAGGGGTGGATAGTTTTCCTAAAAAATCATTCATTAAAAAGTTAAATAATGTTTAAACTATTAAATGGTTTAATTAAGAGTCATTTTATTCTATAAATTTATATTTCTTTATCTTTTATTCTCACCCACAAAATTAAAACTCTTTTAGATACTTGCAGATAATTTTAGAGTCAATATACTAAAGTAAAAGTTTTAGTCCATACAGACTCCTTAAAATGCTATTCAAATTTTTTCCCTGAATTTATGGATTGAAAATAGATTAATATATAGAATAAATAGTTAAAAAATTATTCATATGAAACATTTATATTTTGAATCAAAATTGGATAATAAATTGAATAGTATGTTCTGCGATATGGGTCTAATAATAAAATTGATCAAAACTGTCTACAAATTTCAAGGCACAACATCAACGCATTATTTGTCCTTATATATTTGGGTTTATATATAAGACCTATTGAATGAAATCCATCCAATTTATCATTTAATAATAGATTTTTTTTTTTATTTTTAATTCACAATAGCGTATGATTATTTTATGAATTAAATATTAAACTAAATAAAAATAAAAAAATAATCTATTTTCCTAATTGAGTCCACAGTATTATTTAAACCTAAAAATATGATAATTAAACATCAAAATTTATGGGATTAAAACATTGAAATATTGAAAAACATTTGTGGTAATATGTGTTTCACAAAAGTTATATTTTTATTAAATTGATCATAAGGATATTTTATTTTTGTTTAAATCTCATCTATGATATTACGATATAATTATTATTATTATTACTACTATAATTATTTAAATTTCTTGGGTATATTCTCACAAAAATCACCCAATAAACACATGCTGCTAGTCAGAAACCATTTTAATATGGATAGGTATTCATATATTAATGTATCAGACTAGGCCATTAATAATGGAGGGAGTTAGGTTAGGGAATTATACTCAGATTACCCAGTAAGGGTGGTGATTATAAAAATTGAAGTTGGATACATTGTTTATTCTGTTCGTAGTAATTAATATAGTGATTTCATATATATGTTAATAGAATATTCCTAAAAATAGAACCTTGTAATGTGATTCAGGGTATAAATAAGTTATTTAATCTTGTGTGTGTATGATGAGCATGAATCTTGACCCTTTTGAGGATAAGTGGGGCCATGAGGACAGGTGGTATATGAAATAGGTACTACAAGAAAGTGTACGGTCAAGTGTGTTATGCTTCCA
This sequence comes from Viscum album, assembly GCA_963277665.1. Classification (NCBI taxonomy): domain Eukaryota; kingdom Viridiplantae; phylum Streptophyta; class Magnoliopsida; order Santalales; family Viscaceae; genus Viscum; species Viscum album. The sequence goes on from OY728158.1 coordinate 1,907,514,821, forward strand.
ATTAAATATTTACTATTTTGTATATCTGGGATATTTTTTCGATTAAGCAACATTGGTTATCACTAATCCATGAACCCTTGTAAGCCTGTATAATGGTATAAAATAAATTTATGATCCACAAAATGTGTAAGATAGTATTTGGTAATAAATAATTCAATTTTAGGAAACATTTACATTAATAAATTAATCAAATGGGCATGATCCTAGAACCCAACTTGACTTCTCCATCACTTATTGAGTCATGATCCCAAATATAAATGAACTAAAATAAAAAAATTAATCACGCAGTAGCATAACCAAATGTAACGCCCTGACCCCAGAAACCTAGAGTCGATGAATTATTACATAACATTACCATGATATAAAGAATAGTGTCTCTAAAGACCGATCAGTTAAGTAGCCTTAGAAGTACTAGATACATACGTAAGTTTTACATTATATCATGGGATAAAAAAAACAACTACATTTTACCGCTTTGAACACACTTATATCTCTTATCCTTTCCCTCGAGGTTAACTATAAAATACTTCTTAACATCTGGGGAAAAATAAAACATAGAAAGCGGTTAGCTCAGATTCTCATTAAGGATTACAATATATTGGAAACATTCAAAAAAACATAAACATTTAATGAAATGTACAAGACTAAAACATAATACATTTAAATATAAAACTACAACATAATATGGAAAATATAAATCAATTAATGCCATTTTCTTATTCACATGGATATTTTACTAGTATATTAATCACATGAAATATCAATAACCAATTTCATAATGATGGAATGCACAATGATAGACTTCATAACCACATAATCAAGGCCTCATTCCAAAACTACAAATATGATTTTTTCATGTTCGTGTACCATGATAGTAGTTTTTCACATGAGACATACTAATGAATCAAGGAGCTATAGTGGGCCCCACCCATCACTTACTAAGTCAAATGTATTCCTTATATAAAAATGTTTAAACATATCATAAACATTCGTGTTAAAACTATCTTAATAAATGTCAATAAATTATCCCTAAACCATGAATGGGATAAAAATAACATATCCACAATCAAACATATCAAAAACCATTCAATACAATATGAAGGATTTGTATCATAATATGTCAACTTCAAAACAGTATAAAATCTATCAAAAGATGTTGACATAGATAAAATTAAAAAAATTTGAAAGAAATAACTCATTCTATTTTGAAACCATTTAAAATTCACATAATTATAAAAGAAAGAAATTATTTTGGGAATATTATTATAACCTTGTATGGGAATCATTGAAGGTGTTATAATGGTAGAAAATATCCCCACCCATTGTATAAGTAAAAAAAATTATTTCCAAAATTTTCCTGAAAAGGTCATAAAAGACATTGTTTGGAAAACGATAGAAATATTCAATTATTAACAAATAATAAAAATTAATACATGTTTATGAATGAATTTAACCCATAGTCTTGGAAGTAGTGAAAATGTTTTCAGACACATTTTTAAGAAACATATATGTGGATGATAAAGAGGTCCTAGTAGATACACACATAAAAACAACATCAGATAATGAAGAGATTATATAATTAACACTTACCGTATACTTTTACTTGGTCAAGGTTATGTTAAACTATAGTATAACTTTTAAATAATTGTTATTAATTTATAACATAACCACATACATAAATATGATATCATCTATGATATTATAATATTGCATTGAAAATAATATTTCAGTAGTATCATCATTTCTGGTGTTAACTAATTCGTTTTATATGTTTGGTTATATATGTAATGTTTGTTATAGATATGATGCATTTTATTAATATCCATATTTATATTATGTTATTAAAAATTATTTATTAATCAAGAAATGAAATTTATTCTTGAATGGTTATGATGTGGATTGACACTCATTGCATTACTGGAGAATAAATTCATACATACACGTGAGCAATAATAACATTATATTGATGGTTAAATTGTATATAATTAGATGTTATTTCATATATAAATAATCTTTAACATGTTATATTTATTATTTATATTGGTTATACTCATTATTATACCCATCCAAATAATGAAGTGTTTGGATAACAAATTACACCATGACGTGGAGACGGTAAGCCGTACGTACGCACATATGGTTATTTTCCATTCATATTATGGATAGAATATTGAATACGGTTATGAAATATTTATAATAACATCACAATATGTATAAATTACAGGAGTTATTATTTTGTTATGGAACCAATAAATAAAGAGGATGTGGAAGAAGAAAAGAACATTTGAATTGGTGGTGAAATTATTACATCTTCTTCGAGTGTTTCCTTTTCATTTGATCAAAATGGCTCTTTAGGTTGGCTTTCGGATCAATGTAAGTCTTCTAGGAATACGTGAGGGTAGTTGGTATGATATTTTGGCAGGGTTTGTTTGAGAAAAAAGTCATTGGATTTGAGATTTTGAGAGAAGGGGAAATAGCTTTTTATAAGAGAGGTGATGGTCACTTTAAGAAAAGCATGAAATATTATTTTATGATAGAATCATATTTAGTTTATACTGGCTCCGAAATGATTTATTTCTATGTTAAGTTGGAGAACGGGTCGAAAACCTCTCTACCAATATGTTTTAGATAGGTTTAGGTCACCATATTAACCATATCTTTTATATTTAACTCTTAGTTACATAGTTTAACTTTTACCATGTATTTGTTGTATTATTATATTATATGGTTAATAATCATAATATAAATTCCAAAAAAATACCATGTGGTTCATTAATGTTATATATAATATTATATAAGTCCTTTGGGAGATCCTTAGATTTTTAATACTATTTAATAATTTAATATTAGAGTATTTGTTTCAAAAACCCAATTATGTCAATTTTGACACTATTTAGTATTTGATTTTCGTGGAAGTCATAACAGCATGATTACTTCGAATAAAATTAATTTAATCAATCATAACATGTCATATTATTCTAAAAATTATTTTAATTCATAAAAATTCTCAAATTACATTTATATGTATATTTATAACATCAATTATTTTTAGACTTCATTAAAAAGGTAATTATTGAATCATCATTGTGTTATAAATAAATGTAAATATGTAATATATAAAAATTATAAATAAAATAAAAAATGTAATAAATATTTTTAGCTTTCAAATTAATATTTTTAGTTTAATTTATCTTATATATAACTCAATATTAAAAAAAATTAGTATTTAAAATTTGAATTTAACAGTTTCAACAATTCTTTAAATAAAAAAATAATAAAAGTCCTAATCTAATCCAAGTGGACCAAAATGATCATATTTTATTCCTATGTTTTATTTTGGCAGAAATACACTTTTCCAAGATTATTAGGAATGTTTTTAGGGTAATTATTATATCATTTTTACCTTTAATAACTCTATTAACTTTTAACTGTGGTTAATAAAAGTCAAAAGTTACTATTCGCAAAATATTATTTTCATATTATTGAACCACATATTACTAACTAATATCAACTATTTTTCTCGTATTTTTTACATTCAACTCAAAGTAGCGATAAAATTGCGTGTTATTCAAATTTTCAAATGCGCCAAGAAGGTGGGTAAAGACGGTAAAAAGTTCAATAAAATTTTACGTATCTAATATTGTTATAAAATGACTCTATTGACGTACATTGAAAATATATAGGTATTATGTATCTATTTTTAACTAATATAAATTAAAATAAAATAACTAATTATTTAAACAAAAATATTTTTTTATAGAATAACATAGTTTTACCACTATTCATAAAAAATTGATGATTTTTAGAAATATACCAAAAATGCACTATATGCTAATATTGATATAACAAATTAAAAAATGGAGTCGATTTTGAAAAATAAAATTTATAAAATTTCATAAATGGGGTATAACTATTAATAACGGCTAGTTTGATAATTATGTTGTGTTAAAACTCCATGTTGTGTACAATGCGAGATATTGAGTTATTCAAAGGATTACATAGCGTAGAATCTTGGGGTGTTACATTATTTCATCCTTCAAACAATTTTTTCCTCAAAATTTCTAAAATAATGGTGTACAAAATAATTTGGGTGGTTCATCATCATAAGTTCCTTGGGTTCACACATTGCCTCTTCCATTTTATGGTTTCTCTATAAAAATCTCACCAGACAAGTCGTCCGTTTTCTCAATATTATTTCTCTGGAATCAATAATTATGATATTCTCTTCGTAATAAGACATTTTGGGTTCTGGTTCTATTTCTTCATAGGTGAGTATATGCGTTGGGCTAGGCATGTATTTTCTTAACAGTGATACGTGGAACACATCATGAACTTTGGAGAGACTTCGATGCATTTCCAAACAAAAAGATACAACTCCATTTTATTCTAGAATGTGGAAAGGTCTGATGTACCTATGAATATATTTACCCTTTTAACCAAAACGTATAACAACCTTCCATGGAGATACCTTCATGATAACATGATCTCCTACTTGAAATTCAAAATCATATTTTGGTTATCAGCATAGCACTTTTGCCTACTTTGAACTAATTTGATGTGGGTTTGGATAACCTTAACATATTCCATTGTTTCCTCAACATGTTCTGGGACTACAAGTTTTCTTTCACCAATATCATCCCATCAACATGGTGTGAAACATCTCTTTCCATATAATGATTCATATGGTTCCATATGAATACTTGAATGGAAGCTATTGTTTTTGGAAAATTATACTAGAGGTAAATATTGATCCTCTATACCTTTAAAGCCATGTGATAAATATACCAACATGTATTCTAAGTTTTTAATTGTCTGTTAAGATTGTCCATTAGTTTGAGTTAGAAGGAAGTGCTCAAACAAGTTATGTGTACAAGGCCTTATGAAGTCTTTTCCAGAATATTTAAGTAAAATAGTGATCACAATCAGAAACAATCGATAAGGGTACTCCATGAAGTCTTATAACATCATTAATATATATTATTTCTATTTGGTCAAGTTTTAAATCATCACTTATAGCATGAAAACGTGCTGACTTGATAAGATGAACAATAATGACCCTTATTTCATCATTTCTTCTAGGAGTCTTTGGTATCCCCAAGACAAAGTCAATTGTAATATCGCCTCATTTCCACTTAGGTATGGGAAGAGTTTTAATGAGTACTTTAGGATGTTGTCTCCCAACATTCACTTATTGAAAAACCATAGATTATGACGCATAATAAGAAATGTCTCTCTTCATGTTGTCCGTCCAAAAATTTTCATTCAATTCTCTATACATATTAGTGCTACCAGGGTGTATAGAGAAATTAGAGCTATGGGAATCATCCAACAATTCCCTTTTTAGATCAGGTATATGGGGAAAAAATGTCTCTTCCCAAATTTTAAATTTTCATCTTCATCTACGACGTCACTCAATCTCTAATCATTCATAGCATGAATCTTATTTGGAAACTCCTCATCATAAGTCAGAGAACTCTTTATCCTTTATAGAAAAGATTTTTTAACAACCATTTGAAAAATTATTTATGTTTCAACTTCCATGGTCATTCCCATATCCATATTTACCAGATCTATAAAAATAGGATCCCTTTAAAATCTTATCTTGTTCAAAACTCCATGAACATTTCTGCTCAAAGCATCTGCAACCTTATTTTCCTTCCCCAGGTGGTAGTGTGTAGTGAAATCAAAATTCATGAGTAGATCAAACCATCATCTTTGCCTAATTTGGAGTTCATTTTATGATAGAATATTCATCAAACTCTTGTGATCATTATAAATCTCACATTTTTTCACCAAAGAGATAGTGTATCCATATTTTCAGAGAAAAGATTACAACTGATAACTCAAGATCATGAGTGGGATTGTTTTTCTCATGATTTTTTAGTTGTTGTTATGCATAAGAAATAACCCTATAATTCTACATAAGGACATAACCATGTACATTCTTTGATGAATCAATATAAATAATAAACACATCATTCCTTGATGGTAATGTCAAGATAAGAGCATTGACTAATATTCTATTTAGTTATTCAAAAAATAATTCACATTCTTTTTCCCAAAAATATTTAACCCATTATCGTATGATCTTGGTTAATGGGTTTTCCAATTTGAAACAATTTTCGACAAAATTTCTATAATAACCTGTTAAACCCATAAAACTACACACCTCTGTTATACTCGTTGGTGCTAGCCATTCATGGGTTGTCTTGGTCATTGAAGGATCGACATTGATACCATCCTTAGAGACAATATGTACTAGAAAAGATGATTTTTGAATCCATAATTCACACTTTCTGAACTTCACATATAATTCATTTCATCTAAGGGTTTTCAGAATAGTACGCTAGTCACTTTTCTTATCTTCGTAGATTTTTGAGTATACCATGATATCATCAATAAATACCACTAAAAAGTCATAAAGATATTCCATGAAAAGTATATTCATTAGATCCACGAAAACAGAGGGTGCATTATTTAGTACAAAATCTATTACTGTAAACTCGTAATGCCCATACCTTGTTCGAAATTTTGTTTTTTTAATGTCATCCTTCGTCAAACAAAACTGATGATATCCAGATTGATGTTCAATCATTAAAAAATATTGATCTCCATGAATTTGATGTAACAAATCATCAATGAGATATAGGGGATACTAGTTCATTATTGTTATAGAATTGATCTCTGTGTAGTAAATGGACAACTTCATTGATCTGTCAATCTTCTCAACAAAAAATAAGTGGGCTCCCCATGAAAAAACACTAGGGAAAATAAATCATTTATTACTCAATTCTTCTAGTTGTTTCTTCACTTCCACTAATTCCAATGTGGCCATTCTATAAGGGGTCTTCGATATGGTCCCTAAACCAGGAATTAAATCAATCGAAAACTCAATTTCTCATTCTGGAGGATGTTCTGGTAAATCCTTGGGAAACACATCTATATATTATTGGATAATAGGTATGCCATCTATTTGAACATTGCCTTCCTCACCCATAGTTATTTAGTTATCTTCCCCCCAATAATTTAATTTATTTGAGCTACTAGGGGTGGATCAAGATATGAAGTAGGTGGTGATATTTTTTTCACTAAAGACAACGTACTCATTATCATCACCAAAAATTGTATTCTTCTTCTTATAAAGAATTTTTTACATCATGGTCCGAAATCCAATCCATACTAAGGATTATATCAAATTCCAACGTGGGTATGATGAAAAGATTAGTGGATAAAGAACATTTATATGCCATAATGGGTACTGATTCACAAAACATTGTTGCAATGATACTTTCTTTCGGGGTTTTGGCTGATAACTCGTTTATTAAATAAAATTGGAAATATCTAATTCTCATAGAAAACATAGAAGATATTAAACAATTTGATGATCCAGAATAAAATAAATTATTTTCTAAATATGAGGGAACCATTAAATTACATTCAACCATGTATTTATGATCCTCAAACTCAGCAGTAGTGATTACATAAGTTTGTCCTTGATCCCTAGCCTTTTGCAAGGCATGTTACCTTGGTTCATAGGACATTAGTTTTAATAATGCCCCTTTTATCTAAAATAGTAGTATTAAACATTGAATTCCTCTTTCCTTCCCTTTAAATCACTAATATGTGGAATTTTTTACTACACATGTAATATACTCACATTCTCTTCAGGAACGTACTAGGGTATTTCTTCCCAAATTGACTGTAGGATGAATAGTAATCTTTTCCCTTTTCACCTTATTTCCATTTCCAGATTGTTCAATAGATCCCTTCTTCTCTTTCTTTTCTTTAAAGTTGAAAAAGTTATAGAATTCATTTTCTGTCTTGATAGCACAAGAGATAATATATTTTTATGATGAGAAGGATTGTGAGACTAATTCTCATGGAATCAATGGTTTTAACCCATAAAATAATCGCTCAATATTACTCCTTGGGTTACATATATAATATGATGCATTCCCTGATAACCTCGTCATGTTAGCCTCATACTTTGCGACATTCTAATCCTCCTTTTTCCTCAGACTGTAAAATTGTATTTCCATATCCATGCAATGGTCACGTGGAAATTTTTTTTTCTGTGAAAAGATCTTTAAACCCCATTCATTACATATTTGATACTTCTTCATTCTCTTTTTTTTTGAATTAATGACAACCATTTATCTATATATCCCATTATGTGATAAACTTCCATGAAAACTTTTCCCCTTTCGCTACTCCCCAAAGCGTGAAATGTTTTCTCTAAGGAACTTATCCTTTTCTTAACAACAAATGGATTTTTAGTCCTATAATATTTTGGTGGTGGTTTCCTCAAGAAGGGGTTTAATATTGATCCTCCGCATTGTGGGTCAGGGTGATCCATTCAAGTAAGGATATTATTCATAACCTGACTGAGTTGTCCCAATATGGTGATAAGTTGATCAGCACCAGTTGAATCACCATCTCCCCTATAATTATCTTGAGTAGTAGGGAAATACCTACATGGATTTCATGCGTTGATAAGGTTTCCATTTCATCCACTAGGCGCAATTACTATACAATGGAATACACATGATTAGTTTAGGAATCACAATATATAATTCCAAACTTGTAAAACACGTAAATTAAATTGAAAGGTTTATGGACAGAATTTATAATCATAAAAAAAATTCATTGAGGTGGTATTCACTTATAAATCCTTCATAATGTTTTGAAATTAAAAATGTGAATTATCATAAGAATATCCCTCGAGATTGTTGTAACCTAGAGCACAACAAGGCCTGTTTTCATGTAGCAGGATATCCTAGGTCTAGCCCAGAACTCCTTGTTGGAGTTTTCACTCTTAGGGATATCTATGCCAGATCCCGCTCTACAATATCGTATCCAGATAGTGATTTATTTCATGGAAAATACAAAAAATCAATACATTTCTAAAATTCTAGGATGTTTTCTATACTTATCCTCATAGTCTATCATAAAGTAATGTTACATAATTAGTGTTTTTTTAAATCTAGATACCATGGGTTATAATAATATTTTTCTAATACCAAATGTAATTCGTCATCCCATTTTACCCAGAGTTGGTGCATTAATACATAACATTCGCATGATTCATGGAATCATGTCCTAAAAGACCGATCAGTTTAGTAGTATTGGATGTAGTAGAAATATACATAGGTTTTACATTATATCATGGTACAAAAACAAAAAAAATATTTTCCACTTTGAACACATATATATCCCTTAACCTATCCCTACAGGTCAACTATAATATACTTCATCACATCTTAGAAAAAATAGTACATAGAAATTGGTGAGCTGATATGCTTAGTAAGGATAGGAATATAGAGGAAACATTCATAAATAAGACTAATCATTTAAGGAAATGTATAATACTGAAAAATAATACTTTTAAATCTAAAATTTAAGAATAATATGGAAAATATAAATCAATTAATATTGTTTACATATTAGGAAGGATATTCTACTAGGTTTATAATCACATGCAATATCAATAACCACTATTATAATGATGGAATGAATAATGCCTGACTTCATAACCACATAGTCAAGGCCTTGTGCCAAGACTACAAATAACATTTTTTCAAGGCCTTGTGCCAAGATGCTATTTTCCCTCATTAGACCTACCTATTCATGGAGAAGCTATAGCAAGTTCCACCCGTCACTTTCTAAGTCCAATGCATTCCTCATATGAAAAGGACTAAACATAACATAATCATTCGTATTAAAACTATCAAACAAAATGTCAATACTCTATCCATAAACCATCAATGTTATAAAAATAACACATCCACAATAAAAAATTTCCAAAAACCCTCAATAAAATTTAGATGATTTGTATCATAATATGACTACTTCATCTAATTATAAAATCCATCAAAGGATATTGACATAGATGAAATTAAAACTATTTGAAAGAAAAACCTCTTTCTATTTTGAAATCATTTAAAAGTCTCATAACTATAAAATAAAGTGTTTATTTTGGAAATATTCTTATAAGATTATAACGGATGCTTTGAAGCTATTATAACTTTGGAATATAGCCTCACCCACCGTATAAATTAAAAAAATTATTTTATTAATTTTTTCAAAAATGTCGTAATGAACATTTTTTGGAAAACGAAGGAAATATTCTTTTATAAATTATTTATAAAAGATCAAACAAGGGTATAAATGAATTTTACCCTTAGTCTATGAAATAATAAAAAAATGTTTTGAAATGCATTTTTTTGAAACACATATGTGGATGATAAAGATGTCCAAGTAGATACTCACATATAAACAACCTCAGATAATGAAGAGATTGTAGAATTAACCCTTACCTTGTAACTTTACATGGAAAAGGGTACGTTAAAGTGCAATATAGAGTTAAATAATTGTTATTAAATTATACAAAAATCTAATACATAAATATGAAATCGTATATGATCTTCTAATATTGCTTTGATAATAATATTTTAGTAGTATCATCATTTCAGGTGTTAACGGATTCATTTTATTTGTTTTGTTACGTAAGTCATGTTTGTTATGGCTAAGATGTATTTGATTAATATCTATTATTTTATTAACTTCTTAATTTGTTTTTTCAACCATAAAATGAAATTTATTCTTGAATGGTTATGATTGGGAATGAATCTCATCGGGTTAGTGGAGACGATAATCCTTAAGTACGCACAAGAGACAATACCAATATTTTGATGGTGAAAATATATATTATTGGATAATATATCATATATACATAATCCTTAACATGCTATATTTATTATTTAAATAATTTATACTCATTATTATACCTATCCAAATAACGATGTGTTTGGATAACAAATTACACCACGACATGGAGACGGTAAGTCGTACATATGCAAGTATGTGATTTTTCATTCATAGGCTGGATAGAATAATGAATATGGTTGTAAAATATTTATAATAACAACACAGTATGTATAAGTTAATGGAGTTATTATTTTGTTAATGGAAACAAAAAATAAAGAAGATGTCGAATAATAAAAGAAATTTGAAAGAGGTTGTGAAATTATTATCTCTTCTTCCGGTGTTTCTTTTTTGTTTGACCCAAATGGATCATTAGGTTGGATTTATGATCAAATTAAGGCCTCTATGTGAAATTGAGAGTAGTTGGGATAATATTTAGGTAGGTTTTGGCTGAGCCAAATGTCATTGGAGGAGTGATTTTGAGACCAGTGGAAGTACATTTATATAAGAGAGGTGACTGTCACGTTAGGAAAATCATGCAATATTAGTTTTTTATACAATCATATTGAGTTTATAATGGATCCCAAATGATTAATTTCGAGGATATGGTGGGTATGGGTCATATAACCCTCAACCAATAGGTCTTATACAGGTTTAGGTCAACATATTAACCATATGTTTTAGATTTATCTTTTAGTTAAATAGTTTGACTTTTACCATGTATTCTTATATTATTATATTTTATGGTTAATTATCATAATATAAAATTCCAATTGAACCCCATGTGGTTAATTAATAATATATATATTTTTATATATGATATGATGTTGAACCGTAGATTTTTAGGATAATTATATCATTTAATAATATATTATTGTTATTGTAAAAACACAATTATGTAAATTTTAACACTATTTTGTAATTGATTTTTTTGGAAGTCATAACAACAAGATTAATTCGAGAAGAATTCATTTAAACAACCCTAACATATAATATTAATCTAGAAAATTATTGTAATGCATAAAAATTCTCAATTTACATTTATTTAGATATTTATAACATCAATTGTGTTAACATTTTATTAAAAAGGTAATTACTACATCATCATTGTGTCATCAATAAATTTAATTATATAATGTATAAAAATTATAAATAAAATACAATTATCTAGGAAATATTTTTATCTTTATAATGTACTTTTATAGTCAATTTTATCTTATGTATATACCTATATTAAAACTGTTTTAGTTATGAAAATTTGAATTTAACACTTTTAACTCTTCTTTAAATTAAACAATAATAAATGTCCTAATCTAATAAAAGTAGACCAAATGGATCATATTTTATTCCTAAGGTTTATTATTTCCAGAATAAACTTATCCAATAGAATTATTACATGAGCTTGGGTAATTATAATATCATTTTTACATTTAATTACACTATTTACTTTCAACGGTGGTAAATAAAAGTTAAAATTTACTATTCACCAAAAATTATTTTATTCATATTGTACCACATTTTTATTAATGATTTTAACTATGTCTCTCAGATTTTTAAATTTCACCACACAGAAGTGGAAAATAACATTTTATAAAAAATTTCAAATGCGCATAGAAGGTGGGTAAAAGATGGGAAAATGTTCAGTAAAACATTATATATATAACATTACTATAAAATGAGTCCTATGAATTACATTGAACATATATAGGTATTATTTATATATTTATACGTAATATGCATTTATATAAATAAATAATTATTTAAAAAAAAAAATTGGTTTTCAACAATAACGCAATGTTTTTCAGTATTCATCCAAAATTGAAAGATTTCAGAAAATTCAAAATATTCACCAAAGATAATTTAGATATTCCAAATTCAAATATGATGTCCATTTTGAAAAATAAAATTCATAAAATTTCTAAAAGAGTGTATTAATTTTCCTAAACGCTAGTTTGATTGGTCGTGGGGTGTTAAAACTCCATTTTCCGTACAACGTAAGCAATTGTATTATTCAAAGGTAAATGTAACGTAGAAGCGTGGGTTGTTACACTAAATCTACAAATAACATGAAAACCGCATAATAAAATATGTATATAAATAGGAACATAATATTCATAAATACATGTATATAAATAATTTTGGAAAGGAATTCATGTAGGTGATACATGGAGAAAAAAACATGGAAGAAAAATAAAAAAAACGTTCTACCTATCTTTGTATAACATAAGGGTTTGATTCCAACCTTTTCTCCACCACCACCCAATCCACCACTAACCTTAATACCCACCTACAGATAGTAGAACCTCACCTTTACCAGTATAATTCATAAAATATTCGTTATACACCCATTGGGTTTGTATAGGGTTTGATTATCTAATCCAGTAAGATCTCTCCAAGTGTTTCATAAGATAGCCTTTGTTAAATAAGTCTTGGAATGGTCATTAGAAAAAAATCCAAATTAATGTATATTTATATCAATAAAAAATAAAATAATATAATCTGTTCTCCACAATCTAATTAATGAAGTTATATTAAAAAAATATCATATTTAATATGAATAGAAGATCCCTATGGTAGATATATTCATGGGAACCCTAAAAGCATTGTACCAACTCATGATAAAATTGTCAAAAAAATACATGCACAAATCACTAAATAGATTTGAAATTATATTAATGGCATGGTGATTCCCATACAATGGAACCATATCTAACTAACCAATACGAAGTGTATATCTTGACCTAGTGGTGTGGTGAATCTCATCATTAGTACCACAACCTCTTTATCCAAGTGTAGTATGATTACATAGTGTTTAAATCCCAAACGTGGCATTTGATTCTATTATACCATCCTAGGTACCTAGTTACCCTTGTTGTAATTCATTTTTTAGGATGTAAAAAATTAATTAGCAACCAAATTTCCATATTATTAGTAGATTATGGTTAAACATATAACAAACATCCATCAATTCCTTTCTTAAACCATTATTTTCTAAATAATTTACCTTCCAATTTTAAAATAAATCATTTATCAAAACAGTATTCACATTTAATATATTTTTAGGACTGGAAAACACATTTTAAATAATTATAAATATATTTAGCCGATATCAATCAAATAAGTACTATATAATAATTCCATCTTATAAAAAACATACTTATGTCTGTTTATAAATAAGAAAAATAGTATAAAATATATTTGAATAAGATGACGGATCCTAAAAATGAATAAATAACCAAAAATATAAAGACCCCTTTTAATAGAATCCTCCAGGAAAAACCATACATCTTTGTAACCATACTATTAAGACAAATCCTTGAGAAAAAAACGAAAAGTACAAAGGGTAAGGATGGATATTCTATTTCTGAAATATTTATTTATTAAATGAAGTAAAAAGACATATAGAACCAAAATTCAAGGTATGAGGAAATAAACCTCATACCTAAGGTGTGTTGAGGGTCATGTGGGAATGAAATGATATTGCTACGAATGTAAATTGAGTAATGGTTGTTTTTAGAAATTAATATTTTTCGGTTTATAGACAAGACACATATTTAGGATTCATTTTTTGGAAAAATATATTCCAACCATGATGGTGGATCTAGGCACACCCGAGAGTTTCATGGAGTGCCGACTTCATTAGAAAAACAATGTTTCAACAATAAGAAAACTCATTTGACAATAAACTATAGGCTTTACATGGTTTTATGTATGGTCAAGAATAATAGTGAAATAAAAATGAAACATGTTTTTTCCCTATTTTTAATTAAATTTCAACAGGAAAACACCCAAAATTGAAATGGAATATAAAAAATAAATAATTAACCAAAATATTAATTAAAAATGACACCATAAGTCTAATAATGATCTCTAATATATCCCTTCCCCCCAAAAAATGATCTTTAATATGGTAGGTTGGTAAAGAGGCAATAATACTATTCATTAAAAAAAGAAAATATCTCGAAAGTCATAGGAGATTCATTTTAGTGTTTATAAAACTCTCAAAATAGTGAGATAGAATTAAAACATTGAAGTTTTTCCTTCGAGCCACCAATTTAAACTGGGTGATCACTTACTAAATCATATATCTCTAACATGATATCATCCCAATTTAGAACCTGGTAGAGTCCCATGTTAAAAATATTCAGCTAACATATGTGAAATAAATTATGGTTCATTTTCAACTGAGGAGGAAATGATAATACATAAGTTAATATTTAAATATTCTATATAGAATTGAAGGGTCTAAAAATTATCTCTTGATGTTGTTCTTGGCATGATCTATTTCCTCCACTAGAAACGGGGTTGAATATGTGGATGAAATTGTTTTATTATTTTTTAATAGAAATAATCCACTATAACTTGTTAAAGGTTTATCGACTCAAAAAAAGTATCTTAGCCTTAAAAAATCATACCTAGAAAATTATGTATAGTGGACACATGATTTTCAAAAGGATTAGTTCGAATGGATAATCATTAATATTTTTTATGTTGAATTTCCTCTCCAATCATAAATTCTATTCACTATAAGCACAAGTGAGTTAAAATTACAATCATTCATTTGGAATCACATCACACATACCAAAAGTTACACCGAATGACATAGGTCCATGTTGGAGTAAATATAAGATGAATATAGGATTAATATAATCTCAAAATAAACAGGGATAATTTAGTATCAAATGACTAATATCTTCATCCAATAGCATCCAAAATATGAATGAATGAATTCCCCACCACACAAACATCCATTGCCCTAAATAAATAATATCAGACTCAAATCAGATCCCATAAAATAACGAGACTCGTCTCATTTTGATATCTAAATATCTAACCTCATTTTCATACTCTTCTTCTAAAAAATTTATCACATAGTAGAAAATATCTCTTCACATCCCAATGTTTTTCACAATGAAAATAAGAACTCTCAAAACTATTTACTCTAGAATCAATGGTCTTCATCAAAATCACTCCCTCTTCCCTTCAAAATATCATTCCATGTGTTCTATCAGATTAAAAAGGAATTAAAAACCAAATAAAACCCTCATAAATCATCCTATAATGCATCTTAAAAAATTAAAAATTCATTTTTGATGACCTGATTATAAGTTGAATGATGTGAATCCTTTTTTATAAAAAATTATATCACCATCATTATATAATGTGAATTATTATCATGTCATGAATTCCTCTGATTCATGATAATCCATATTTCTAGTTAATTATTATTCATGTGAATTAATTTAGAATAGAAACACAAATATTTCCTTAGATATTACCATCAAAAAATTACATTAGGAATTCATGTTTATGATGTGAAGTGAATATTTTTAAACTAAACTACTTTATACTAAAAACATACAAAAAATAATCATGGTGTGAATGACTATTTAAAAAATTTAAGCATGTTTCTATAACCTATAAACATTAAACAGACCTAAAAAAATACTATATACCACAATTAACGTCTCTTACATGATATATTCACTATAATAAAAATTCAATAACATAATAATTAGTGATAACACCACAAGATGGTTAAAAGGAATTAAAATAAAAAACACCACATAAATCCATGGATTCATCAAAAATCCTCATATTATGCCAGAAAACCTTAGTGTAATTAAATATCCATTTTTAATTTGTTAAAAATAATTTGAAACCCAATAAATTATCATGCATCAATAAATGAATCGTAAACTCACAGTCGATCTCAATGAGATTTATCACGAAACTACACTTCATGATGGTGCATTATTAAAGATATTTCAATAACTTTATGAAAAAAATGTTGATTTTATGTGGTTTAAAAGAATCATTTTATTATAACTATTCATCACTTATCACTAACCCATCCTTCATCGTTCCCTTCATCATGGTCTTAGATTCCTAGTTTTAAATATATCTGAAAAAGTATTTAGGGGATCTAAATGAAACCCCAATTCAAGTGTTCAAGGTGGGTTGAACTCAAAATTTTAGGCTTACCTCCAAATAAAATTAACATGAAATAGATTTCATATTGATAGAGGAAATATACTCATTATTTTCAAGAAATTAAAATTCTTCATCACCTAACGGAAACTTCTATTTTATAAAGTGATATATAATGTAAATATTTTTATACTTATAATGTTGAACATGAATTTTCAAGAGTATACTAGTACATTAATAATCATAATAAATTTTTTATAGACATATAAATTCAACAAACAAATCTATAATATGAAACTATAACTATAATTCCATTGTTGAAAAATGATTTTCCACTACATACACTGATTTATTTGTATTCAGGGGTCTCTTTCTTATAATTATTTCTTTAACATCTAAAACAATTATCACTAATAAAGAATACACCACAATATATGGATCAAAAATAATATTAATTAATTACAAAATATTCCTCTATATAACCACCAAATTTGATATTTTCATTAAATATATAGAGAAATCCATAATTCACTAAGAAATTTTATATAATTTATAATTTTTTTAATTACAATAATGTGTGAACCCTTAATTTCAATTTGATTCGATGTACACAAAGTAAGTACATAAGAAATTTTTGGTTGAGATTCTATAAGATATAGTAGACTTCCAATCATACTTCTTAATTTCAACTCATGAAAATTGTTCCAATCTTCATCTATGATCCACTTTTTACCTAATAATATAGGTGAAAAAACATCATTTCAATATTCCATTCTAATATTTCTCAATAATTCAGAGGTATATTTTTATGCTGATATACAAATATAATCTAATTTATTCTCAATTTGTAAAGAAAACAATTTAATTCCCCCATTATAGAAATTTCAAACTACTTCTACATATTCACAGTGAATTCCCCATATAAAAAACATCTTTTACTAGAAAACATTGTTTCATCCATATATAAAAGGACCATCTGTGTGTCTGAGTAAACATTATTCAAGTATACGTTTATATTAATAGTTCCTTTGGTAAACCCCAATTTTTCTAAATAGGCATCAAGTTTAACATACCAAGGACTTGGATCCCATATCAATCCATGTAACACATTATTAAATTCGTATACCAATATTCCATCATTTACAAGTATGAATACTTTTTGGGTTTTAGAAATGAATTTTTCTTCAATGTTACCATTAAAAAAAGAAGACTTTTCATTCATTTGATAAATTTGGTATTTCTTATGATATACCAATACTAATAAAATTATTATAATATCATGTCCATCAACTAGAGAAAAATTATTTGAAAATTCTATGAAATCTCTTTGTGAATATCCATTAAAAAAAGACTTGTTATTTTCAATGTTAATTTACATTTCTCATTCATTTTATTTTTAAAAACCAATTTTGTATAAATAATAGTTTTAGTTTTCATTCTAGGAACACTTTTTAAGTAATTATACTCTCAAATGCATTGAGTTCATTATTCTTAGCTTCCATTCATTCATCCTATTCAATTTACAGAGATAATATTCTTGGATTAATGTGTGATATAGTATCTATTTTTTCTCAACTCTTAGCCTTCTCCAGGAATGAAATGGTGCATTAAAATTCCTAATGATATTATACATCTCAACAAGCTTATTTATCCTATAAAAATAATTTCTATCACCACCATATCCTTAGTCATTATCATCACTAGAATGGATTAAATTAGAATCAATAGTTTCTGATTTTATTTCATCACAATTCCAATTTATTTTTAATGAAATATTATTGATATTTTCTATAAGAAACTAATAATATTATTGAATATATTGACATGTTTGTCCTATATTTTCATCAATTTTGACTTCTAAATACTATCATTGGTTTTTAGAAACCTTTATTCTAGCATATTTATCCATTAAAATTCGGTAAATATCCCATAAATAATCTACAATCAACCTTTTCATAAATGTTTTTAATCCTGATTATTTTAACTTTATTATAAAATGGACTCCAAAATACCTTGATGCATTTTAATACTGGTATATTTTATTATCATAACTCATAAGGTGTAACATGGGTATTGGGTCAGAAAAGTCAAAAATTTCGAATATGAACTGTTGTATACACCGCTTCTTTATAAAAGTATTTTGCAACATTATTCTTATCCATCATTGGTAAACCTGTTTGAATAATAATCGTATTATTCCACTCTATGACACTATTATGTTGTGATGTATAAGGTGTTATATAATGATTCTTAATTACATGTTTCCAAATATAAATTTCAAACACAACACTTGTGTTTTTATTCCCACTTTTAAATGTTAGTTTTTTTGATACACATACCAAGATCTTTTGAAACAAATATTATGTGCATTTTAAACATCCTAAAACACTATAATGTGTTCTTAATGATAACAAAATTGGTCTTATAAGTGAATTAATTAATCAATGAAATGATGAAAATACTAGATCAAGTCGAATTCTATATTATGATTCCAAAAATATGTTATTAAACTAATTCTAATAGCATTGTTCGATAAATATCCATCTTCTTATGAGTATCCCGAGTTATCATTACCTTATGACATGTTACCTAGATTCCATCTATATATTATTTAAATTTTGTCCGATCTTTTAAAAATTCATATTGACATACTCTTTTTTTTCTAAGATTCCAGAGTCATTTATTCCATAACAGGTTCTTATCATTCATGATCAAATAACATATATTTAAAGGTTCACCAATCAAGAATATGTTTTCATATATTATTCATCCTTGATAAATAAATTTTTATATTACTTTTTATTTTAATATTTAAAGTATTTTTCCTCAATATTACCTCATTCCCATAATCAAAATGTTAGAACGTTCTCAACAAGTTTTCTTCTAACATTTAAACATAGATAATATCATAGGATTTTAAATTATAATTCTCAATTTGAGACATGAAAAGAACATAAATATTTCATTGAGATTCAATAAAAAATGTTACTTTACCTAATTTATTCTCTTTATAATTTTATTGTAACTATTAATGAGGGAGGAACAACTGTTATCCAATATCCAGGTCTTTTTCTTCTTCCACACATTAAGATAATATTCTTCTATGAATAAAGTTTATTTATTTTTTACATGATGTTATTTCAATTAATCTTTGATATGGATCTAACCATATACTATTTTCATTAATTTTTCTAACTTATGCCTCTTTTTATTACACCTTCCACATATATCTTCAAGAGAAAGAAACATATTTTGTGTTATTAACTTTTAGGTATTTTTAATCTCTAACACCCTTCTAAAAAATATTTCTTATATATTATTTAAACTACGACCCTTGGATTATTTCTTTCTATAGAGTAAATATTCTTTATAAAAACATGTATAATATTTATATATAAATAAAACATAAACAAAAAATAACCCTAAAATAAGAATTTTATTACAAAACTAGAGTTATATCCATAAATGTTCTTTCAATAATTTTACATTTGTTTAACTTCTATGGTCTGAATTCTTCTCTGATTTGAGATAAATGTTTCATTAATGAATGAAAATTCATTAAGTAAACATATAGAATATTTATCTATATTTTTAATTGACTAGATTTGAATAAATTAGGATTTAAAACATCGTTAGTAGGTCCAATATTATTGTAATTGTCTTAATGAGGTTTTTATGTGATTTTTTTATATTTAATGCATTATCTATTGAAATTAATAGAACTTTTGAAGTCCTTATTAATAATTTTTAGGTCTATCTCTGATTAAAAAAAATATTATTGTTTCACTGATAGTTATTCATCAAGAGAGTTTGTCTTCATTATCAGTTATCATATTCTCATATTTTGTGAATTTCAACATAATTTTTTTATTTTATACTATAAGAGTTGTTGAAATTTTAATTTTATAAACCTTCTCATATATAATATTCTTCTTATAATTGAAAATATTATTTTTAAAATTTTTTAGAATAATTTTCTATTAAACACATGCCTCTTGTTCATGTTTCAGCATCTATTCAAGATCTCTTAGATCAGAATAATCATCATAACTACTTTATGAATCAATGATTTTAAAAACATGAGCCATAAAATTTCTTAATTTTTAATGTGTTTATTCATTATAATCAAAACAATATGTAATATTAGTTTCCTCTTCTTTGATCATCAAATAAATTATTTTTTTATTTAAAAATGTTATTTCTTTCACCTAACTTCGAATCTTCATTAGAAATATTTCACTACTTTATTCATTGAGTATTTTCATCAATTTCAGATTCTATAGATTATCATTACATATTAGTAAAATTAACTACATTAGTTCAATTAAAATTACATTTATAAAATTTTCAAATGAATGTACAGTTTGTTAAAATTTTCCCATCTATAAAATATTAAAAATGAATGAAATAACTCCTATATTCTTCTTAATTCTCATAATCACTTGATTCTAGAGAATCTTCATCAATATAAATTTTCATATTCCTTATGTATTCAATGTATGTTTATCATTAGATTTATTTTTGAGTGGAGGATGATTTATCATTTCATAAGTATTTGAATATTATGTAAACTATAAATTTAATGATATTATCTATCTTCAAGATGTGATGTTTTTCAGATTAAATCTTTCTAGAAAATTTATTAACCACTTCATCTTAATTTTTAATTAATAAAGATTATCAATTAATCCTTTAATGTAATTCAAACATTCAACTACCAAATTATACAAATCAGCAACACATTCATCTTCCCCCATTTTAATATCTTCATATTTTCTTTTATAGATCTCTATCTTTTCCTATTTGACTTTTACATTCCATTTATAACATATCCCTAGATTATCGTAGACATCTTTAGTGATTTGTAGTCACAAAATATATTGTTTGTACATTATTTTATAGTTTCATGAGGATAGGGTTTGTCATATCCTTATAAACATCCATATTGGTATTTTCTTCAAATATCATTAGCACATCATTTTATAAGGGTGGGAATCCTACAATAACTACATCACAAGATTCCATTCTAAGTGATAAAATATATGTGAAAATTAGATTATTCTAAATATAAGAGGTTTTTATGATTGATTTTTGAAAAAATAAATCACTACACCTTGTTATAGATTGATCCACTTAAAAAATATATCTTCATTACATGATAGTGTTGGGAAAATAAAGAGCAAGGAACAAACAATTATTAAAAGGCTTCGATCAAAAGTGGAACCCCACTCTTTTTAATGGTTAGGTACCCTCAATAACCATGAAATATATTCAATATCATGCAATTGAGTTCTAATTACAAGAAATTATGCGACATTGCACCATAAATACCAGAATTCACACCCAAAAACATAGCTTCATGCTATAATACCAATAATATGTACATAGGATAAATAATATAACTAAATAAACTAGATATCCTTGGTGAAAAATATAAATATAATCTTCTATGAACCTCAATAATAGGTATGAAATAATTTACCACCATGAAGTCCAAAATTTCAAAGCCCAAATATTCTCAAATTTAAATCATATCGCAAGAAATTGTGGTAATCATCAGATGTTGATAACTAAATCTCAAAAATTTTCTTTACACTCTTCTTTTTCTCAAATTCTCACACTATAGAAAATATATATTGGTTTAAATATGTTCTACATCATAAAAAGAAGAACTCTAAAAAACATTTACTTTGGAGTCAATGTTCTAGAACAAATCTATTCATAGTTTCCTTAACCCGATTAATCTATATGCTCCACTAGTTTAAAATGCATTAAAAAACTAAATAATTTCCTTATAAATTAGCGTATAAAATATAATCCTCAAATTGTAATACCTCATTCTCATCATGAATATAGTATTCATGACATGAATACATTTTTTGTAAGAGAGTAAATCTCCATCATTGCATCACTTGAATTATTATCTTGATTTTAATTCCATATAATCATGATAAATCATTGAATTAATTAATTATAAATAGTGTGATTTAATTTAATATAGATACTAAAAAATTTATATGGATCTCCCTAAAAATGAACGTTATGAATTCACGTTCATGGCATTAAGGGAATAAATTAAATCCAGACCACATATTGATAAAAAATACCCTCTAAAAACTCATTCCATGAATGAAGTTTCCATGATGTAAAACCTTTTGTTGTAACCTAAAAAATTTTATGAAACCTCAAGAATAGTTACTATCATCATGTAACTCTCTTCCATGATATATATACCCTGAAAACTAGGTCAAGAACTATTATAATTAGTGATCAAATCACAATATGTTTCTAAACAATCACAACACAAACACACCAAAAATCCATGGTACATTTAAACATCCTCAACATATTCCACAAATCACCAGAGTTTCATCACCTTATTCCAAGGATGATGGTGATACAATCGAAATGAAACCGTTATGATCACTAAAACTTTAACTAATTATTGTTTATAAATCCGTTTTATTTAAATAAATATTATTTTAATTTATGTTTCAATAAAAAAAACTATTTTATAATAACAAATAATTTCATTGTTATAATTTAACTGTTAAGTTGTTACATATAAAATTATGTAACCATATTATAAAATATATGAAGGAATGGAATGGCATTGATTAGAAAAGAAATACCTTATAAAGACCATTTATCTGTGCTTTTAATGGAGGTAGATTTTATAGGGATTTTTCATGACCAGTCCCAAGATAAACTTAAACAATTACGGTATAAGTGAAAGTATATACAAATGAAATTTCAACTTGTAAAAATCTTCATAAGATCTATTCTAGTTCAATCACCACCCTTGAACACCACTAAAGTTTACATTATACTTATATATAACATTTAGATCTTTAATGTCTATGTAAAAAATAAATTAGGATGATATAAAAAATATTTATTAACATAATAACTTATTTATGACATGAATTTTATATATTTCTCATTTTTACTTTCAAAGAATAGTTTTTTCTATAAAAAATAATTTCCATTTATATTTCATTTTTTAAAAGATAAATTTATAAATATTTTATTATTTACATTATGAAATAAATTTAATTTTGAAATTTATTATATCGATAAAATCTTAGAGTGGATTTATGGGATTTTTCTTTGATAATTGATTCTGTGTTGAATAGTAAAAAATATAGTTTTTAAAAAAGTTATAAATTTTATGAACATAAAATTATAATCTAAGAGTTTATAAATATTTTTATTCATAAAATATATATTTATGAATTAAATCTATATATTTTAAAAATACTATGTTGAATTTAGATAACCTATGATTAACATTTTAAGAACATAGTAATATTTTTCAATAAAAATTATATTTTATTCAATTATATCAATAAAATATATGTTTAAATTTCTTTAGAGTTTTTTGGAATAAAAATATAGTTTATTGGTTTTATAAAAACATAATTTATTACATTAAAACAATATACCTTGATAATTTAACCCAATACATTAGTTTTAATATTTGAACTAACCACTTTCTAAAAATGGGTCATCACGCATTAGAGGCGCTATTGTCAAAATTAATTCTTCTTATATATTTATATTTATCAGATAAAATAAATATTATATTATTAATCATTAGTTTAAAATTATTAAACAGTTTACTATTTATGTTATCATATAAATAATATGTTATCTCGCTAAAAAGCGTATAACCATGATTAAAAAATGGTAAAATGTGGTAAAAAAAGGAGTAAAAGGGATAAAATTTTAAAAAATATTTCTAATTTAGTAGTTGAGCTATTTAATGTCCAAATATTATCTATACTTAATTAGTTATATTTTTTTCACTTAATATGTTGAAAATGTGACCCGATTATATTAAATGGGTATAATTTAAAAAATACAATTTTCTCAGCTTATAAAAGGGGCCTCTCACAACCCATTAAAGGTCAATCAATGAATTTAGTTTCAAATTTAAATATATTGTTTCTAATTACATTATAATCCTATTTCTTATAATTTGTCTCGTATTTATAAATTATTATCTTAAGTCTTCCATGTATGAGAAATCATCAATGAAAAAGGAAAATATTTGAATATGTGTATAGGTTTGCCCCTAAAATATTGAATTTTATTACCTACTTTTCAAATATAAAATATTAATTTATATATAATTACATCAGTATTATTTTTATATTTAATTTTATTTTTCTAAGGAAATAAATATAAACCATCATTCCCCTTTTTTAATATGAAAAAAATAAAGCATCATTAATTTCTCGTGTAAACTACCACATCCACAAAGCGTTGACTTTTTTACAAACACATATATTTTCTAATTATAAATGTGAAATGGAATAATAAACAAGAAACATTAATTAATCTTTTTATAATAATGATATAAAATATAATCTACCTTCATTACCTATCATTTTTTAATAAATGAAAACATTAACCATACAATGTGAATGCTACTTCTTCCATAATGTAACCTAACTTATCTTTTAATCCAATTAATTAATAATTTGTTAAAACACATTAAAATAATAGAAAAACCTATGAAATTATCTGAATAATATAATTCTGATTCTATTATAATTATATTATTCCTAAAATAAATTATTTCACAGTCATATTCCAATATTAATTATAGTATGTTCAGGTTTTGGTCTGTCTAGCCACAAAATTAACCATTGAAAAATAATAATTTCACAGATAAATTATAAAAACTAATTCATCCTAATATATGATATAAATAATATAATAGATATTTTATTTTTTTATTATAATGGAAATACAAAAATAAGTCTCATTCAGTAAGATACTAACAATCGTTTATTAAAAATCACTAAAACATACTCATCAAAGAGTTAATATATAATTACCATTACTAGAACTACCATAGAATGAAAATATAACATTAAAAATAATTTTTATTATTACCTTTAATGATATTATAGTAATTAAATTTTTGATAAAAAAAATAATTATACTTATATCTTGGAAATAGTATTAATAGTTCAATATTAATCACGCTCAATATTTAAAATAGATAATAAATGATTATTATACACAGAAAATTTATTATAAAGAATATTATAAATATAAATAGTTTTGAATAAGTTTTTGAAATAATTAATTAAGATATTTTTTTTGTAATTTCAGAGGATAGAGTTTGTTCAAGAAAATTAAGATAAAAGGTAAGGGGGTCTGTGTATATCATTATTCCGGGAGCCATGATTTGATATTATAGAGAAATATTATTTTTATGGATTAACTAATTCCCCTTTAATTAAAATATATTAAATTATTTTTAATTATAGAAACATCAATACAATTATTTTAAAACCTTTATTTTGATAGTTATTAACATCTTCCCTAAAATATAAGGGCTTTTTCATTAATTCAATTTGATTTCTTAATTTACAATGTTTCACATTGAGATTTTTCTGTAATTCCATAATGTATACCCTATTTATATCATGGGATATCACTATTGTTTCAACTAATTATTATTGATTAATTATCTTACTTATTTAAAATAAAACAATATTATATCTAATTCCAAAAATCATAAATGAAACTTTATCCCCCATGTCCATGTTTTCCTCTTCAAACAATTATTCTCCTTTTATATTTTAAGTTCTATTATTTTTTAATTGTAGTTACCATCCCACTTCTATTTAGCACTTTGAAAAGTAAAATTTAATTACCTATTTTTATGAGGTGGGATTTTAACAAAAGTATTTTTAAAAATATAAAAAGGGTTTTCCTTCAATGATCAATCAATTTATCTTCTAGTGCATATTTACTTTGGATACCATTATATCTTTTTTTAATGGACCATTATGGGATATTGTTTTCAAATATAATATTTTCAAAGTTTACACTAAAAAATACATAATAGGACTTTCTAAATTTACATGTAAAATTTTATTTTATGAAAAAATTTAAAATGTTTTGTAAAACACTATTTCAATTTCAATTCAATATCCCTTTTCATTTTAAGAAATATTTACCTTATTGAGATTTATGATTAATGATAAACTCATATTTAAATTTATACATTATGAGTTTTCACTAATGTGTTAAAAAAACTAAATTAGTGTTCTATTTTTATATGTTACCTTTTGATGAATTATTTTTGGAAAGGGTGCTTTTTCAACAATTCCAATGTCCTTATATGTTTGTTTATTTAACTATGTATACTCTCTTTTGAAATGATGAATGTTATTTATTTGGATGGTTTGTGGTCTTGTTTGGTCAAAATAGTCATGAAACCCATTTCTTTCGCAGTTTAATATTGATTTAATGAAAATGTGTATGTTTTTTCTATGTGTTATAATTATAAAGGTACATAATATGGTGTGACTACTAAGCATATACTTTTATATCCCTCCAATTAATTAGGTATGATTTCAATCTAATGAGATACCTTGTATCATTCAAGGTGGATATCCAAAGAACTTAATGTTATTTAATGGATGGGCCATAAATTATATAGATCTCAAATTAATTTTCTAAATCCTTATTAATTATGAAATTTTATGTATGCAATTAGGTTTTGAACCTAACCCACATTGAGAATTTTTCTGCAATGTGATGATGGCCTTAGGAGTAAACCGTTACTTATGCTAATGATGTCAAGAATTATGTTATAGTCAAAATACAATGATGCCAAGATCATTTTAGAATATATTTTGTATGATAAATACTCGTGTGGAATTAATTCCATATATTATTCTTATGTTCACTGTTTACATTCTCATACCCATATGATCATATTATTCTCAGTTATTATATTTTATTTCTATTTATTATTGATAGATAATATTTGTAAAATATTTTCTAATTTTTTTAAATGATTAAATACAAAAAAAATCATTATATGGGAAAGATAATAATTTTTTAGAATGTTTATGTATTTTCATCTAAATTGTAAAATTCGATAATTATAAACTTTTAATAGTTTGTTTTTCTATTTTGTGTTTTGAGAATAAGTTTTTTAATAATTATCCATTTTTAAAAATTATTTTTTAGGAACCCTTTTATTTATTGATTGAACTACTTTAACTGGGATAAATGATGAATCAACCATTTAGAGGCCCAAAAATCATTCAAATTAGAAAAATATATTTCCAGAATGAATTGAAAATCCTTTAGTAAAAGAGGTACAACTCAGCCTATAAGTATCCAAATGGGAGGATTATAGATTAAAAATAAATCCAACTCATATAATATTTTCAAAATTAAATACAAATATTAAATTAAGTAATTAATATTTTATTTTATTGTATAAAACCTTAAGAATTTGAAGAGCCTATTGAGATAGAAAAGAGATCACTTTTGTAAACCTAATATAAATTTTTATAAACATGGTTAAATTAATTTAATCATTTTAGGTTCAAAATATAATTCATTTTAGAATAGTTTTATTGAATAATTCTTATCTATATTAGGAATGGAAGATGAAAAACATTATCCAACATTTAAAGGATATAAACTCAAAAAAACAATATCCAATACAATTTTACTATATATTATAATCTCCCCTTCAGATCAAGGGGTTTTTAGATAGATGGGTTGGGATATTATAGTGAAGATTGGATGGATATTGGGATTATTCTGTGAAGTAATAATTCCATAAAGGGATAAATTCAGAGTAGTGGTGAGAAGTGGAGATATGATGGTATTTCCCCTTTTGATTCGTTTTCAATGTAAACTCTCTCATTTTTAATTTTCATAAAAACTATTTATTTTATTGAATAAAGACTCCATAAATTAAATATTTTTTATTTTTATAAATTATTATTTATTAATTTTCATTTTATAAAATTAAACAGTTTACTATATTTGTTAAAATTTCGTTAGCATGGTCTCGCCTTTGAGCATGGTGAGTTTAATATGTTTTGGTTTCTCAAAAGTCTTCAAGTAATTAGTTCACTTTCATAAGGGGATAAAAACCCATATTTAGGGTCTCAATATGGTATCTAATTAATTTATGTATTTACTTTTATTTTATAAAGTGTTCATTGGGTAATTGAATTAGATGATTTTTATTTATAATGATAAAATGAGTGTGCAAGGGTTGGTTTTTTCCACCAATTATATCAGTAGATTTTCTATTTTCTTCAATATTTATTCTGAAATCAAATATATAACATTAATTTCTTTTATTTTTATAATTTATTATATTTATTTTAGTTTAACTACTATTAAATCCCAAATTTTATATTTAACTTCAACCAACAAAAATTAACAATGTGACAGTCTGATAACATAGCCTACAACCGCTTTGAGAGGAATAACCAAAGTCACCATTGCACTGCATTTCTTATGGGGAAAATATTCACTCTGGTAGCATGACATAAAATCATATAATTAATTTATTTCCATTGAAGTGGGGTTTTCCATTATTTTTTTAATTATTTCTGATTTTTTCAGATTTTAAACAATAATTTAGAGTCTTTACAAAAAAACAATGGATTTTCATAATTCTTACTTCTATTCATTGATTTATTATCAAAAACATCAGGGGATTAGTGGTAAAGAATTTTTTAAATTTAAATTAAAAAAAATATATTTAATGATCAAGAAATATTGTTCAGTTATTTGATAAAATATTCAACATATATGAAAATAAATGGATATTTATAAAAATTATTTGTGAGTGTTGAAATAAATGAAATCATAGAAAGAGGATCATGAAATATAAAATCATGTCCCATCCAATTTTGATATTGAAAAATATTTTAAGGGTGAATTGAAAATTGTATCTAATTTTTTCTTAAATTCAAAAAAATAATTCATCACTAATTTACCAATTGACCTATCTTTAGAAAATAAAAAGCCTTTGGAAAATCCTTGGGTAGACTTTTTTAAAAAATTATATTACATGTGAAGCATTTGATTATGTCAATTATAAAACTTATTTCATATATAAATTTTTATAAACTAGAATATGATCTAAAAATCATATTTTATATAGAAAAAAAGTAAATTTATTTTGAAAGGAATCTTTTGAACCTTGAATGGGAACAAATTGATTTATAACATGAATTTCCTTTCAAGTATGAAAATTTAATGAATAAACAGACCTATTAAAAGTTTAATAAAAACATGATAAACCAAAATATGATCTGAAATCATCTTGTTTTGATCAATTAAAGTTTTAATAATAATAGAGTAACCTGAACTACTGACCAATATTTATACAATTTTCATCTAATCCAAGAAAAATGTTAGAACGTCAGAATCCACATGGAGAAGTATGATTTTTTTCTCCATTATTTATTTATTATTTATATAATAAATTATTATTTGTTTCACATTATGTGTATATAATTCATTTTATAGTGGACTAATTTTTATGGTAAATATAATTTCAAGGATAAAATTGATGAATGAATAGTCTTCCTTATTAAATATCATAATATAACATTAAATGATGGTGGTACAATGTTATTTTTCAATGATGGAATCATTTTTGATGTTAATCCTAATGATGAACTACATCCTTGAATTGAATTCGAACAACCAGTGGGGGGTTTTTTGTGAGGAAAAAATATTTATAAGTTGGCCTTATATTTTGTTTCCTATTCCAAGGATTCTTTGAGAAAATCAATATCATGGAAGGGAGTATGAATAAATATTATTTTCAGATATTATAGAATTTTTTGGATATGAATAATACAAGATAAAAACCATCTTGTTGGTTTACTAGGAAGAAACCAATCCCACGTTTAGATTAGGGATGATTAGCTAGAACTATCTGACTAAAGGTAGTGAAAGAATATCACCTAATTGAGGGTTTATACTGAGGATATTTTTTATACTATATTATTTTTTCATTTATTTATATAAATTTTTTTATGTTTTTTTATATCATTTAGGTTTAGAATCTATAGATTTTAGGAGTATAACTCAAGTATGTTGTTGTGTAATACAAACTAGGTTGTGTTATTCCTTACTTTTTTTGACATTTATTATCTTATTGATTCAAACATCACAATTTTAAATTATATATATTGAGGAAATTTTAGAAAATATGTCTGGGGGATGCTTATCCTTGGTAGTGTATGTTTTTGGGGTTTTGGTCTATATTTAGTTTTAATTTTTTTTATCAAATTGGGTCTATTTTTTTAACAAATGTTGTGTTTATATTAAAACATTTGAGATTAAATGTAATAGCCTTAGATAATTGAAAAATGTTTTAAATGAAATTAAGAAACCTTATCCATTGAAAAAACATAAATTATTGTGGAAATATTATGCGTTACAGATTAAAATTGTGAAAATTCATTAAATTACCCTTGAATATTGATTTTTATGTAATTAATGCTATTTTATTACTAAAATTACTAGACCCTTGGGATTATAAACTATTTTTTTACATCTTCATCATAATAATTCTACTTCTTGATAGATATGAGTAATTCTTATTTTTACCCAAACTTTTCATGTTTCATTTAAAACCTATGAGTATTAAAAAACATATATTCCAAATGACTAAGGAAATTCATATATGATTAAAGGAAACTGTTTTCATGAGAATGATTTTTATTCTATATTTAATTATAAATTTAACCTCTATGCTATGTTGGTATCCATGAACTAATTTTTTGGTTATCCATACCACAAGACAATTTTTTATATCTAACATGCTCTAGAAATGGAAATGCATAATCTAGTTGAACAAAAGTGAGTAAAAAATAGAATTGTGGTGTTATACATTATGTTATACGACTTAAGGTGAAAATTAAAATTCTTAAGATATGTTATTTCTTTTGAAACTTCCATTCTTATGAATGTTTTTCATTTTTGGAGATTCACAGGAATAGGGGGCCATTCCTTTTGGAGCTTCCAAATAAAGAAAGGTACACTTATTTGATGCTTTCATGAGAAATAAAAAGAATACGTGAAATATAATTTTTAGACTGAAATATAGATTAATTGGTATATGAATGATATTTTAATTAATTCATAGAAATTAATTTCATACTAAATAGAGTGAGGAGGAGACTATGCTTATGTGAAAAATAGAATCAAGCAACCTCACTTTAAATAAGATCTAATCAATATCCTTCTATGTCAAAACTTTTGACATTTTAAACTAACCAAACCTCAAACCATAGAACTAAAAATTTTATGTACACATTATAGGTATAATTATTTTAATCAATTGGGTGTATATTTATAAATTTGTCAAGCCTATGGGGAATCAAATATTTTAAAAAAAACAAATTTATAAAAAAACATGTTTTTTAGGATAACTTATTGAGGTAGGAGTCCTTGTGGATGTAAGAATGAAATAAATGTTAATGAAATGAATTTCAATAATATATAATTATAAATTTAATCTCTTTAAGATGCATGATAAGTTTGGTTCCTTGATTATAGGATTTGTGAATATTATTGACATGCATTTTAAATTTTCATTGGCAATTTATTTTGAATGCTCACTTGTCCAAGATTCCAAGTGTTAAGTGTTGGGAAAGAGATAGAAATTATATTTTAAATATTTTTCACCTATATTTTAAATTATTTAATCCCAAAAAATATTTCAATATATGTGAAATTACATCATTTTTGTAATTTTGATGTGTTTTGAGCTAAATTGTGAAATTCCCTAATTCATGAAATTTAACTATGTTCATATCTCTCATATTTTGGTAATAATGTTTTTAATATTGATCAATTTTTTCAAATTATTTTTTTGGATCCCTTACAATATGGGTTTGATTTTATATATTTGGACAAAGTAATGAATTGATGATTTTGAGGATGAAAAATTCATTCAAATTGGAAAATCATTTTTTGGAAATAATTGAAACTCCTTCAGTAAATGTTTTAAAAAACATACTATAGGATTAAAAAAATTATTCTATATGTAATAGAAAAATATCTATAATTATCATATTTTAATTAAATGACAAGTGTAAATTTAGATATTAAGGTAGTCTTTGATCATGTGAAAAATGAGGATGTTGAAGTGTCTCTCCAAGTAGAGAAAGAGGACTTAATTAAATTGAATTTAACATTTTAAAAAATTAAAATATATTGAATTTTTATAGTAAATATATAAATAATTTTTTAATAAAATTTATAGAATACTTCTTGTGGATATTAATCTGGAAGGGGTTCCAAATTTGAGATAAAATCGGAGGGATATAAACTTCAAATAACCTTATCCACCCACTTTTTACTATATATTCTCATATAAACATCATTTTAAGGGATGGATATATTGGGGGAGTGGGATCTGATATTAAATACTGGCCTAAGAATATGATTATTCTAGGAATTAATAAATCCATTAAGGGATAAACTCCATGGTTATGTGGGGTTTAAATATTGGATCACATTTCTCCTTTTGATTTTTTACTTTTCAATGTATAGTAGTTCATTTTGAATTTTTCCAAAAAAAAATACGTTATTGAATGAGTTATATTTCATTCCAATTTACATTTTTTGGAAATTATTCTGGATTTAGGTTTATCATATGGAACTAAACTTGTTAGTATCTTTTTTTTAAATTTCATTAGTGTGAACTCACCTTTCAACATGATGAATTGAATCTGTTTTTGTGGATCAAAGGACGTTAGGTAATCATGTCACATTAATATGGTGATAGCCACCAATATTGGTGGTATTAATATAGTATTTCATTAATATATTTGTTTAATTTGTTATCCTTAAGTATATATTAGGAAATTCAGTTGGAAATCATTAGTTGACAATGATAAAGGGAGTGTCCAAGGATCAAATGTTGTCCACCATTGTTATCATTAGTTTATCAATTTTATCAATATCTCTTATGGTTTATAATATCTAATAATTTCTGATCTTATTTTGATTTAGTTATGATTTACATAATTTTAATCATTTGAAATTCCAAACATTATTTTTAACTTAAAAAAAATAAAAAGTGGGTTTTTGATAAGATATCCTATAACCTCACCATGATAGAACCTCGTGGGAACCACCATTATATATTTTTATAGGGGAAACTTTTTACAAGGAAAACATGACATAAAATCCTAACATAAATTCAGAGTTGTTTTTGTGGAGGTTACCTAATTTATTTTTAATTTTTTTCTTGATTTTTAGTATTTTGACCACTATTTTCAGTCATAAAAAATAATATATTTATATATTAACTACTCATATGATTTTCCAAATTATAAAAAATAAGAGGATGCAATGTGGAATTATATTCTATAAGAAAAAGTTTCAAATATTCATCCATTTTTACCAGATTATATTTATAATTAATTGTTAATTTTTCCTCAATGTGTTTATTTAATTGATATTAATTTTCAATATAATGAATTTTTGATAAATAGGATTTCAAAGATAAAATTATAGGAATAATTCCTTATCAATTAATAATCACATTGGTACACAAGAGGGTGGTGGTATTGAGTTTTTCTAAAGAAGACATCATTTTTTAAGATAAACATTTAGATAAACCACACCCTAAAATATAATTAAAAAACTAGTGGGGATTTTTAATGACGATAAACTATTATTAGGTTTACCTTTTCCCTATTCCATTTCTTAACAAAGATATCAAACTCATTTAAGGGAACCAATATAAATTTTATTTTGGGAGCATCTACAAGTTATGTGACCTGAAGAAGACTGGAGAAAACTCATTTTCCTCATCTATAAAAAGAATCCACACCCAACTTCAGATCAGGGATGATGAGTTGGAAGTAAATGACTAGGGAAAATAAAATACAAGAACGAAATTTGGGCGTCATACACAATATCTTATCAATTACCTTTATATTTTATTTTTATTCAGTTTATAATAATAGTTTTATTATTTTTTTGTTTTTTCATGTAGGTTGTCATGTAGCTGGTTTTAATACCATAGATTAAAGTCACTACTGCATAATAAAAACTATGTTGTGTCATTCAATCTAAATTTTCATTTTTAATGTAATATCGTATTTATTTTTACTTTACAATTCGAACAATTATTCAATGAGGACATTGTGAAAAATATGAGTGTGGGTTTAATCATCCTTGTTATTTTATGATTTTTTGAATTATTTTGTTCAATTGTTTTAGTTTTCCTTTCTAATAATGTGTGTTTTATTTTAAATTTTTTTCTTTTGAAACTTTTGACATTCAAAGACATAAAATGTTTTAATTGAAACTTATTTTCAGTGAAAATAATAATATTTATTCATGTAACAAAACAAAAATTATTACTAAAATATATTGTGTTCTAAATTAAAATTGTAAAAATTCTTGAAAAGACCATTTTATTCTGAATTTTGTGTCATGAATGCTAATCAAAGTTGAAAATCACTAGCCCATTAGGATTATAATGAATTTGTTACATATTATTTATATTTATTACACTTCTTTAGTGACCAAAATAATTATTTATTTAACCATAACATGACTTCTTTGTTTTAAAAATTGTGTGCATTATGTAACTTATATTCAAAATGATTGATGAAATACCTTTGTTATAAAATTCTCCCCTTTTAATGAGATTAATTTTTAATATGGAATTTCCTATATATTTAATATTTGTGATCACTTAGTTGGATTCAAATATAAATTATTTTATCCACAATAAATACCAATTTTATTTATCAAACCAACACTATAAGTGAAAATGCCTGATCTAGTTGAAAATAAGTTTGTGGGGGGGGGGGACTAACATATGTGATGATAAGTCATGATGAACTACTTTGGGAGGAAGATAAAATTATCTATTGATGTTATTACCACTATAAATTTTATTCTACCAAATGATATACCATTCTGGAGATTTTAAAGGAAAATGATCAGTTCCATTATAGAGTCTGCAATGGAATACAGTTATTCCTATATGAAGATTTCAAATGTAAAAATTCATAAGATAAATTTCTTCTTTTTGTGACCTTATAATTATGGTGTGGGATAGATATGAAATGTTTATATATTATTGGAGAAAAATTTCCCACTATGTGTAGTGGGGAGTACACCATGATTAACTAAAAAACCTAATCTTGTAGTCTATATTTAAATAAGATCCACAAAATCTCCTAATAACTAAAAATTATTGAACCCAATAACCCCAAAACATCTGAAAAAACATTTATATATCCTCATTAAAGAAAAAAATCTTTAATTTAGTTGGTTATATATTTAGAAATGTGACAATCCAATAGTGAACCATGTATTTATTTCATAAAAAACATTTTTTAAATAGAAATCATGCACTGAGTGGGGAAATTAGTGTTGTATGAATGCTTATGCATAGAAAAATTAATTAAATTATAATAAAATTAATAGAAATAATGGGTAATTTATAATTTATACTCTTTAATAGTAATTATATGTGTTTTCCTTGATTTTGAGCGTTTTGAATTTCATTAACAAGTGTTTTCAATTTTCATTGGCAATTTATTGGGATTTCTCACTTTTCAAAGAATAAAACTATGAATTGTTGGTTAATTTGTAGAGAAAATATTTAAATATTTCTCTCATTTATTTATATTATTTAATCTACACAAATCTATCATTTTATTTAAAATTTATTAATTTTTTTAATTTTTTATGTTTTAGAAAATTCCCTAATTATAGAATTTTATCAATTTTATCTCTTTGGTATTTTGAAAGTAACATATTTAATAGTAGTACAATTTTTAAAATAATATATTAAGAAACCCTTATCATGCTGTATTGAACTTTTTAACTAGTCCAAGTGATGAATCGACCATTTTTAGGCCCAAAAAATAACTTTAATTAGAAAATTATTTTTCTTAAAAAATGATACTCCTTCAGTAAATGATGTATAAATCAGCTTACATGGGTCTAAATGGATTGATTATAGCTGAGAAAAATAAAAACAATTGAATCCCTATATTAATTATATATATTATGATTACATTTGGTCATTAATATAGTGATTGAGTATAGGGAGTTTGAGGAATTCAAATAGTCTATTCAGATAGAGAAATTGGACTTTTATAAATCAATAATAAATTATCATAAATATTTCAAAATGAAAAGAAATATTTAAGGTTGTCATAAAATTTATTTTTTAATGGATTTATATAATACCTCTTGTTGGGATTTATCATTTGAGAGGTCCAAATGTGAAACAAAATTCAAGGGAATGAAACTTGAAAAAACATTTTCCATCACATTTTATCTATATATTCTCATATCCACTTCATTTCAAGGAATGTACAGATTGAAGTATTGTGATTTTTTAGAGATTATTGGATGGATAAGAGTAGTATTCCATGAATTAATTAAGTTATGAATGGATAAAATTCAGGCAGTGATTTGTAATGATGATCTAATGGAATTTCACCTTTTGATTTTGGGTTTTTCATTAAAACTATTTCATTTTAAATTTTCCTAGAACTATATTCAGGATTGAAGGAGGTATCTTTAGTTTATGTTTTTATTCTTTTAAAAAAATTATATATTTATATTCATCTTATGTAGGTAAATTGGTTACTCTCATTGTTTAAATTTCATCAGAACGGTCTCACATTTGAGTATGATGAGTTTAATCTGTTTTGGATTCTCAGATGTATACATGTTATCAGATCACATTTATAAATGAATTAAAACCCATATTTTCGGTCTTAATATGGTATATAAATTATTGAGGTGTGTAATTTTAGGTCTTAAATTATATATTGAGTAATTGAACAAGAAATATTTCATTAACACAGATAAATGGAAGGTTTGAGGACCGAATCTTGTCCACCACGCTTATATTTAGTTTTTCAATTTCATTCTATATTTCTTATGACTAAAAATATGTGACATAAATTTATAATATTATTTTGATTTAGTTTATTTTATCTTATATTATACAATTTTAAGTACAAAAAGTTTCTTTTAACAATAACAAAAAAAAATGTTTTAGTTTGACAACATAGCCGGCAAACTCAATAATTGAAAACCCAATGGTAACCAATGTGCTTAATTTTTAATGGGTAAAATATTGATCAAGGAAACAAGAAGAAAAAATAAATAATAACTTATTCTTTCCGTCAGTGTACATTTCATATCACCCCTCCTTATATTTCAATTTTACCAAGAAAATAAGGAAAGTAATATTAGTGGTATATCATGAAGAGTACCATGTGTGTAAATTATATGGGAGATGATGAAGAATAATTATGGTTTAACCAATTCTAATTATAGTGAAAACATTATTGTGTACAATAAAGATATATGATTTTTTTTTCAATGGTTCTTGTTTTACCTAAATCATCTAAATACACTATACCTTTTTATTATCGAATTTTAAACATTAAGGAATTATATGTGTAAAATAATTTAATATAATGTCCATGAGGATTGGTTACTAATTTTGGTATCAAAGGAAGGATATAGTTATTTTTGTAAATTAAGATGAAAGAAAATTAGATAAAACTCTATGAATAAATATAATTATAGGATAACAACCAAATGTTTTAATAAAGTATTTATTGGGTGATTCTACTAAAGATAACATGTATGTATCCGTAAGGAAAGTGGATGTAGATATTATACATTTCAACCTATAGGTAATAACACTAAAAATTGGGTGTTGTGTATTAATTAAATCATCACCTAGTATATGAAAATGATTTTGAACTTCACACCTAGTTTTATACTCTTGAAGGATATACTTCAGTTAATCTTCTTCTTGTTACAAGAAATTATAAAAGATTTATTATATTGAATAATATGGATAAGAAGTATGATAAAACGAAACCTAATAAAACCTTGATTGAACTGATAATTATCTTTGTTTATTTGAAATATAATTGTACTGGTTTCAAGAGTAATCATGTTCGATATTAAGTTTTCATGAGAAATCTTATGATCTCCAAATAAATTTTTTTTTGTATTTAAAAAATCTACTTTTAGGATGAGTGGTAACCTCAATGATATATATATATTGAAAATTTAAAAACATAATTCAAGAAAAAATCAAACATAAAAAAACGATAACATGTAAAAAATTAAAACCAAAACATCACCATTCCAAACATTTACACATCTCATTTTTCAAATCTAAGACTCAACAACTTCCACACCATCAAACACTGAGAATAGATTCAAAATTTAAAGTATTAAATTTCAACATTCAAATAGAAATAATAGTTACCTATTTGTAAACACTAACAGTTCATTGTAATAAATATAGGGAACATGGGAATTATCCAACAAAATATCCTACTTCAAGGTTTTGAAATAATGATAAGCATCTGAAACATCCATGGAAAGGGGAATAAGGGGAATCATATTCAAC
Organism: Viscum album; assembly: GCA_963277665.1. Classification (NCBI taxonomy): domain Eukaryota; kingdom Viridiplantae; phylum Streptophyta; class Magnoliopsida; order Santalales; family Viscaceae; genus Viscum; species Viscum album. Next base: position 1,907,553,687 of record OY728158.1, read on the forward strand.
CACATGTAATGTAGTACATTATGAAAATGATGTGTCGTGAGGAACACCAATGATAGACGCAAGAAGATCCACGTGGTATATTTGTATCTTATTAAAGTAACTTTTTGTACCTATATTAATTTTTAAGTACATTAAATCATCACCTATATGAATTTGTTTTAATTAATTACAAAAAATAGAGTTCAATTATTACTATATCCCTAGATTATAACTCCTCATTGATATATGTTTATAGAAATTAACATATTATAAAATTTTTGTATCCATAGTTTAGTCCAATTTGATTTTATATTATGCATAATCATCCCTCTCTGTATAGATAACATGATAATTTAAAAGATGATAAAAATAAATTTAAAATCCAAAATTAACTAATGATCACCAATTGATACAAGGTTGAACATATAATAGCTGTGAAAATTTACTCCCACTATATTGGGGTATTTGGAAAAATTGGTCAGAAAAAAATCAATGTTAGTTACAATATAATTATAATATAAAATATGAGTTTTTCTTTCAATCATAATATAGTAAGGGTGAATCCTCATTATAAATAAAATCTTTATCCATATTCATTGTAACGAGCCATGTAATTATAGAATAAGACATTTTAATATCTATTGATATATATGAATAAGATATAAATTTTACATTAAAGGAGACACTTTTATGATTTCATACTTGACATGGAACAACATGTTTTTCCAAAATCATACATTGCACACAACATTGAGTTATACCGAAAAATAATACAATTATATTATTAATATATTAGATGGTAGTTAAATCCTAGAATATTTATGGAGGAAATTAATAGTACCAACGTAATTATGAAAACCTGGTTTACAAATGTTTAAATATTGAATCATCGGTTACCAAATTTATTAGAAATGAAAATAAAAACTAAATAAATATAAAAGATGTTTTTTTATGAAGACATTTTTAAAAAGAGAATAATTTTGTTAATAAAATCATATCACTCATTACATATTTTTCTTTAATGAACAATATATGTTATATAAATTAATTATAATGTTTTAAATTAATATTATATGTTATATATATATGATATAAGAATAAATTCAATTTTTTTGCATAAAAGATGTATTTTTCTAAAAATGCAATTTCACCGCCTTTTGATGGTGAACCCATTTTAAATTTAGTTTTTCAAATCATTATATATTTTAATTTACAAAATAAACTTTTTATTTAGAATTGGGGAATCAATATTTAATTTGGATTAATTTTTTAATATTTTTCTGATATCTATCATGTTTTGATATATAGTAAAAATATTCCAATTTTTAATTAAAAAAAACCTTTCCCATCCATATAATTTATATGAGTTAATAATATTATTTAATGTTTTTATGGTATAAATGAAATATATTTTTATCATTTAATCCAATGGTGATCATTATAAGTAATTTCATATTGGAATTGGATACAAACAGAAGTCAGTCTTTTGTAGTTTTTACTTCTTAAAAACATGCTTTTGGGTTTTGTCAACGAGAATTAATTTAAAATTAGTTTATGTAGATTAAGCGTCTTGAAATTTGAAAAATGAATTCCATATTTGGAATAATAATTTACAAATTTTTATTAATATGTACCTATTCTTTTTTTAACATTACTAATACTAACTTTAGTAACAGTTTTAATTTACCATGGTTAAATGGTAAATCTGGTAAATAAGAGAAACAAATATTATAATTATATTATAAAACATCCCTAAATAATATCCTAATACTATTTTATGATTGATGTGTGACCTTGGGAATCTTGTGATCATTTTTAGGACCCCATGGATCCAATTGGAAGTGATAATGACATGTTATAATAATTATTTTAAACTGAAGAGGAAAATAAAAATACATGTATTTTTTTACTAAATCATTTTTATATGATGTACTATAAGTGATCTCTTATACTATGAATATTAATTAAAAATAAAAAATGTTTCCTAAGTCATTATATTTTATTTATAATTTTTATATTTTAAATAAATTAATTTAATTATGACATAATGATGATGCATTGATTTCTTCATTAATAAAGGATTCAAACCAATGATACTATAAATATTAAAATAAATATTAATTTAAAAAATTAATGTCAAACAACATTTTTATCAGTTAATATGATGTCCTAGGAATGATTGAAGGTTTTTTTGAAGGAATCATATTTTTATTAATTCTAAAAATGGACAAGTATGAAAAGTTTCCATAATTTCCATAATTCAAAACGTCAAAGAAATTTTTTATTAAATGTTATTAAATTTAAAAATTCTAAAATTCGTCCAAAAGGTTCAGATAAGTCCAAATACATGATAAATTACTTTTTTGGGTCTTTTGAAATTATATAGTAATTACATTAACCCTGAATGTGTAAATAACTTAAAATCACTGTATGATTAAAAAGAATAAAATAAGGGATAAACTGAAAAAGATAATGATAAAAAAATTCAAAACATGCCTAAAATTTATTATATGATGTGTATGTGAACCAAAATCATATTATCTTCGAATTAAATTATTTTAGACCATTTTTAATCGAAAACAAATTTATAATAAAATAACATTTGAAGGCTTTCCTCAAGATCCCCTCCTCCCTATTATAAATGGCCACTACCTCTACCCATATACTCTTACCTCTCAAGACCCTTGTATAGTAAAACTTCATTACAAATAATCTCCCAAAATCCTTACCATTATACTAGAATCCGTAACCTGGGAAAAAGTTAATTCAAGAATACCTTGTGGCTCAAATCAAAATAATTTACCCGATTTAGAGGCAACATCTTCTCTCATATTCCATTACATTATTTTCCTTCTCCAATATGTATGATCTTATTATTATTTTATTACATAACAAATAATGTGTCCTAAATAATGTTATATTTTTATATAATAGGTATTCAAGCAACCCTTACACACACCTCCATCTAATAGATACGAAAATATTGTTTCTGGGTATGGCAAACAACAACCTCACTAAATGATGATTGTTAAATTTTCTCCTACCACTTCTCATGGGGTCCATTATTATGGAACAATATTTATATATGATATATATCATATTTTTTATATGATTCATTAATTTTAATTATATGGTACCTTTATTCTATTTATAATGTGTAAATATGATAATTTCATTTGAATGTGCAGACTACTACCCCCTCAAAGTGATATTACTCGTTCATTACATGCATGGAACTTATAAAGATTTATTTTAGTAATACTATGATACATACATGATATTAATATAATACTGGTAAAATAATATTTATTTATATCATTTTATTATTATTCTTTTAATTAATGAATGAAATAAAAGTAGTGTTCATTCATACGTATGGCCTACCGTCTCCATGAATGGTGTATTTCATTTCTTATCACCAGATATTATGTATAGTTTATGAAAATTTATATTGGATATATATATGATGTTTAAATCGTGAATAATATTTTGGAGATGTTATACCATTGACCACATGGACAATTCACAAAAAACAAGTTCATTTTCAACTCAAGTACCATAAATTGACAAACGGACTAATGTGAAAATTAATAATTATATAATTTTTATAATATGATTATAATTAATTGAAAATAAATAATAATCCTTAAAAAGGTTCTGAAATATGTATAAATTAACCTACATTTATTATTCTGAAATATAATGAATGAATGAGACATGTCAGACTCAAGGTAAGGGACTTCATATCAATCTCCTTTTGTTGAGGAATATTAGGATAATTTACACCTCATTATTTTATATGGAATATAATAAACCCCTTTGAATTTTTATATCATTTAGAGATAATTTTATTTCTAGGAGGTGTTTGGATAAACGAAAAAACGAATGTTTTTAATGTATGTCGTGACAATGACCTCTTTGACGACGTAAATATTTTTTAATATTTGGATTCCTATGCAATACTTACTATTTTTTTAGGAAAAGAAATCCACCATTCACATTTTCGGTGTTTTGGTGTTTAAAATTTCTTTTTAAATGGAATTAATAAGTCACTATCGTGAAATGATTACTTGTGATTTCAAATGAAATGTTATTCGTGAAATTTTCTTATTTGAAATAATATATATATTTTGATTATATAATGGTACATGAATATTTGTTGTGTGGCTACATGATAAACCAATGATAGGTGGTTTCATGATAAACCAAATATGGGTGGTTCTGTGATAAACCAAGGATGGCTAGTTACGTTATATCCTATGATGCATCGGTTATGGAAGTCGGATATATGGCTATTCCATTTAGTGATATGTGTGGAATTAAACTGTATGGTTCTTTTATTCATTTATGTTTATGTCCAAAGATATCATTACATGTTTTATGTTGCTTTCTATAGGCTTTATGGTAATCATTTTGTTTCAAGAGGTTAAGCATTGAGCTTATATTCAGTGAATTTTTTTTCTACTTCTTAAATGTGAGAAGTAAAAATTTATGATTAAGTATTCTTGGTTCACCAGTTTATGAATAAACTAACAGTTTTAATTCTTTATGTATCCCTTACTAGATTTTATGTGCATCCAAAGTTTTGAAATATTTTTTACATGACATAAATAAAAATAGTACAAAGGATGGGATCATGGAAAATTTATACAGTTAAAACATGAAATGATATCATGTTTCTTTTAAATATGTTTTTAATTTATGAACAACTTCATAGTTTGTATAAGTGTCTACTTGTAATATTTAATTCATTATGTATGAGTTATGACCTAATTTTCAAAATCACTAAACCTATAAATATCCTCGATATGATTAACACTCGAATTATTAACCAAACTCAAGATTACGTAATGTGTAAGGATGGGGGCTTATAGTTGGTGTCATAGGTCGGTTCATGTTTTATTTAAGTGACATGTTTTATACAACCATATTGGTTATCATATTATAAAGATCCATGGTTAGTTTAGATAAATTTAATGTGTTTAGGATTACATGAATACGTATATCATAGTGTTTACCCTTCTCATAAGATAATATTTGATTATTTTATTTATACACTCACAATGACTATTTGGGTTATATTAAATGGATAGATATAGTAGGCACTAAAGTAACAATGGATGTAAAGTAATATTTGGTGTGTTTCTAAATAACAAACCTAATGAAATGGTAGTTTCAATGAGAACTCTTGTTGTTATACTTAAACAACCATATGAAGTCATGATTGACCACTAGAACCATGGTGATTTTTAAGGCATCATTTATAAGAGAACAAAATCCCAATGTATTCTCAGGTAATAATCATAAAGATAATTATATTAAAAAAAATTATGTTCCAATGATGTATAAGGAAACTCTGAATAAAATCATTCAAAGGGATGAGAAGATGTTATCAATTTGGTAATGAAGGTCAAAAGGAAATAACCTGCCAGGGAAAAATGAAGAGTTCAGTTGGCTCTAGTAATGGGAATGAAGTTATTTACAAGGGATCAATTGAGTGTTTTAAATTTGGTGTAAATGGTCATTAAGAAAATAGATGTCCAAAGAAGATGGTTCGGGAATATGATTAGCAGGACCATACAAAATATATATTAACTAATACCTAATTCCATACCTATTGATGATGAGGAAACCTAAAATGAACTATGAAAGGTATTGATTATTTATTATCTCATGTTTTCAAATTATTGAATATTAGGAAATTCTGTATGATATTTTTTGTAGGAAATAATTATAAAAGTATAAGATTGAAAAATATAGATAAATGATCATGAAAATTGTTTGATGATTAAGATATCTAAATTTTAGGAATTGAAGAGTTTTGATGGATTAATGGAATATAATATGTTTAAATGTATTATTGATGGGATTACATAGGATGGATTCTAGAATTTTTATCCATTATGTTTGTTATATTAAAAAGGAAATTTAGGAATAATTAACTTTTATTTTGTAGATATTGTTATAAAGAACCATTAAGGTTTATAAGATCCTTGAATTTCAGGGTCATTACTTTTTTGAATGAAAAATGCATGGTATGAGATAACCATTGAGGTTAAAATCTGTTATGGTTATTTATGAAGATTTTATCTCATTTTGGGAATGTTTTATGAATTATATAGTTTTAGGGAAAGGACAAACCACATGAAGGGTGACAACCCATCACGTCCGGTAAGGTCACGGGAATTGAACCCACTACTGAAGGGATATAAGGGCACATCGCCAACCACTAGCCTACATAAAGTACGATGTTAGTATGACAAAATCTATTTGGTTAACTGATCATATTGGACAAGAATATATTTATTTTTGGGAACTTATACATTATTAAATGGATATCCTTAGTATAGAAAAAACTTTTAGTTAATTAAGTAATAAATATTATTTTGAAAGAAATTTTCTCTTTTGTGAACACTATATTCCTAAGGAAAATAGAATACTATTGGATTTTATTTGAGGAGTAATGGTTTAATTTTATTTTGTAAGAATAAATATTTTTATTGTGTAAAATGGTGATTTATGTTATTTATGGAAATGATTAACCTATCATGGAGAATGTGTGATTAGGTTAATTATTTTTAAGTATGATACACTAAGTGTAGTCGATCATATTTGGAGATTAATGTTTAGATTCATCGTGGATGACTAGGAGATAAAATCCATTTAAATTTTTTGGTTTCAATCATAGTTTAGATTAAATTGAATAATTTTGAGGAATTTTTTTATTAAAAGGTATTTGTTGAAATTTGGGGTATTGTTTGCTTAATTTTGTATATTAGTAGTGGTATTTCATATTATAAAGGATATTATTTTTCGGATTATATAATCTTGTACTAATCATTTTGGTTTTGGTTAATGTTTCAAGATAATATGAATATATTGTTAATCATTTGTGGATTTTTTGATTCTCTAGATTTTGGTTCTATCTCTTCAGGAGTAACATTTTCATACGGAATACTCATCATTTAGAGAAAAGATTATTTTTTGTAGATATTTATGAAAGGACGAAACTATACTTGACAATTAAGTTTGTTTCCTTATGTTATTCTTCTAGATCATTAATAATTTTATCACCATTATGAAAAAGATATTAAAATAAAAATGTTTTAATATTACTTTTCCTACTGTGAAATCAAAGACCATTTAACCCATCACAAGTTTATGGTTTTCTAGTTGTTATATTTCTTTTGATCATGTTTTTTATCACTCTCCATCCGAACATGATGGTTAGTTTTTCCTTCCATATCCATGTTTCCCTACATGGAATCACTGTTTGTGTTATCTCAAGTGATAATTTTACATCTCATTATTTATTTTAATTTGATAGTTTTATTGACTCTTTTTCCAATGTGGGATTTTCAATGATGTCTCCAAGCATGATTTTAAAATTGTGAGAATGACATTTACAAAAGGGGGGCTGGATATAATCACTAATGTATTTATATACTAATACATTTTCATATCTATTAACATTTCTAAACAAGATATAAATTTAACATTATATTAGATGCTTTGTCTAATTGAAATCTCAAAACACAACACCTGGTTTCTTCAAAATCTTTCGCTGCACACATCTTTGAGTTATACTAGAAAGTAATACAATATTATTATTATTATTTAAAATAGAAGTTAATTTATTGCCATTGTACGGATATAACGAATATTTTCAACTAAATTATGAATATTCGGATCACAAATGTTTAAATAATGAATAAATGTTTACCAATTTTATTTGAAATGTAAACAGAAACTAATTGAATATAAAGGATCTGTTTTTATGAAGACGAGTATAAAAAGAAAATAATATTGTCAATAAAATCATATCAATATTTATGTATTATTATTTAATGAAATATATATGTTTTATATAATATATATATATTTTTTAAATTCATCTTATGTGTTTTATATATATTATATAAGAACAAAATAAAATTTTCAGATAAAAGAACTGATTTTCTATAAATGCATTTTTACCACGTTTTAATGGTGAACCATTTTAAATTTTGATATTAGAACCTTTATAAGTCATATTTGACGTAATAAAATTTTTTTATGATCGAGGATTAAGTATTTACTTTGGATGAGTTTATTATATTTTTCTGATAACTACCTTGTTCTGATTAAGAGTAAACATGCGCTAATTTTCATTTAAAACAACTTTTTTACTTCAAGATTATTTATATGATTAATCATACAATTTAATAGTGTTATGGTATAAATGAAAAATATTTTTATCATTTAATCCAATTTTGTTCATTATATGTAATTTCATATTGAAATTGGACATAAAAAATGTCAATCTTTTGGTTGTTTTTACTTCTTAAAAACAAGTTTCTGGTTTTATCAAAGGGAATTAATCATAACTTAATTCCTGAAAATTTTGTCTTTTGAATATGAAAAATTGATTACATATTTTTAATTAGAAATTCAAAATTGTGTAAATAATTTCCTTTTATTTTTTAACATTATGAATAATAATTCCAGAACGTTTTTTATTTATTAGGGTTAAAGGGTAAATCTAGAAAATAATGGTAATAAAAATTTTTTTAATAATATATATTTACCCTAAAACATGTATTGATACTATTTAATGATATATTTCTGACCATCATCATCTTTGGTTTGATTTTAGGCCTCGTGGATGCACTTGGGATTGATAATGACATGTTATAATAATTATTTTAATGTATAATGAAAAATAACAAAAATATGTATCTTCTTACTAAATTTTTTTATATGTTGTTATGTATGTAATATCTTTTAAAATAAATCTTAATTATAATGTAAATTTATTTTCTACATTATTATATTTTGTTTATATTTTTTAGACATTAAATAAATAAATTTAATTATGAAACAATGATGATGCAGCGATTGCTTCCTTAAAAATGGATTAAAATAAATGATATAATAAATATTAAAATAAATAATATATCACATAATTAATGTCATCAACGAATTTTATAGATTAATATGACTTGTTAGGATTGATTAATGATTCATTCTCAATAATCTAGTTGTTAAGAATTTGTAAAAAAACTCAAGTATAAATAGTGTCCAAAACAGACATAATTCTTAATTTAAAATATAAAATAGTTAATTAAATGATATTAAATTAATTAAAATCTAATATTCTTCCAAATGGTTAAGATAAGTCCAAACATGTCATAAATATCTTTTTTTTGGGTTGTTTGGCATGATATAGTAATTACGCTAACCTACAATGTGTAAAAAATTATATCACTATAAGTTTAAAAGGGGTAAAATAAGGATGATACTAAAAAGATAAGGATAAAAAATATTCAAAACTAATTTTAAAATTATTTTATTATTTTTATTATAACAATAACCGTGTTATCTTCTTATTAAATGAGTTCTAGACCATTTTTACTTGAAATGGGATTAATAATAAAATAATATTTCAAGGCCTTCCTAAAGTTCCCATCCTCCCTATTATAAAAGGCCACCACTCCTACCCAATTACTCACATCTCTCAAGCCCCTTGGATCATAAAAATTATTATCAACCCTACTTCCTCCTATATTCTTTACCTTGGGCATAAGCCAATTCAATGTGTCCCTTTAGCTCAAATCCAAAGATGTTACCCGAATTATAGGTAAGGTATTCTCTCAAGAGTCTTTCCTTTATTTCCTTATCCACTCACTATTATCTTCTTATTATTCGATTAAATTACAAAAACATTATCCTAAACATACTAGGATGTTATTATATTAAGTATTCTAACTGTACTTTCACGCAACTCATTCTAATGTATACGAACATATTGTTTCTGTGTACCACAACCTACAGCCTCATGAAACGATGATTGTTCAATTTTCTCCTACCACCTATATGGGGTCCATTATGATTGAATTATATTTATATAAGATATAAATTATATTGTATATATTATTCTCTAATTTTTAATTACAACATACCTTTATTCTTTCCATAAATTTAAAATATGATAATTTTATTTAAGGATGTACGGATTATGACCCCCTCAAAGTTATATGACTCGTTCATGACATACATGGAATTTATAAAGGATGGTTTAGTAAACCTATGATATATACATGATATTAATATAATACTAGTATTATAATATAAATATATTCCATTTGACTATTATTCTTCTAATATGACAATAAATGAATGTATCATTCATGCATATGTACATCCTACCATCTCCATGAACAATGCATTTCCTTTATTATTTCCAAATATTATGGATATTAAAATTACATATATATTAGATATATATTATTTCTAAATCATGGATAATATTTTGGAGAAGATTAAAATATTACCACATTGATAATTTACACCAAATAAGTCTATTTTCGAATGAACTACCAAATAATGACAAAGAAACTGATTTGAACTTAAATAATATTCTAATTTGTATAACATAATGATAAGTAATATAAAATTAATAATAAACATAAAAAAGGTTCTGTAAAATGTATAAATTAACCTATGATTATTATTTGTGAAAATAAAGAATGAATGAGACATGTCAGACTGAAGGTAAGGGAATTCATCTCAATCTCCTTTTATTGCAGCGTCTTTTGATAATATACACTGCCTTTATTTTATAAGGTGTATAATAAACAACTTTGACTTTTAATTTATTTCAAATGGAATCATTTTTTATGAATAATTTTAATAAATGGAAAAAGGAATGTTTTTAACATATGCAATGATAATGAACTCTCGGCCACTATTAATATTATTTTATATTTGGCTTCCTCTATAAACATTAATATTATTTTAAAGATAAGAAATCTATTATTCCCATTTTTTGTTATTTTATTGAAAGTGGATATTGAAACGGATTGAATATTTAAATATCATGAAGTAATTTCTTGTGATTTCAAATGAACTTTTTTAATGAAGTCTTTATATTTTGAATATTTTATATATTATGATTATATAATGGTAATTGGACATTTTACAGGTGGTTATTTGATTATCCAACGATGGCTGGTTACATGATAAACCATGGATGGGTGGTTCCATGATAAACCAAGTATGGGTGGTTATGTTATAACCTTCTATGCATTGTCTATGTAAGTCAGCCATATGGCTATTCTATTTAGTGATATGTGTGGATGTCGACCGTATGATTATTCTATTCAAGTATGTTTAGGTCCCAAGTAACCTTATATGATATATGTTTATTTATATAGAATTCATTTTATTATATTGGTTACCAAAAATGGTAAGAAATAGGATTATATTCCTTGAAGTGTTTTTGCTACTTTATAAAGGTGAAAATTATTACATTATGTTAAAGTATTTATGGTTTACATGGTTTCAAAAAACAAATTGTTTTTATTCTTTATGTATCCCTTAATGAGTTTTTATGATAATCTCATGTTTTGAAATGTTTTTCACAGGATATAAGGAAGATAGGGTCAAGGATGGTATCGAGGAAAATTTATGTTGTTAAAACATGAAACGATACCCTGCTTCTTTTTGAAGACATATTATTTTAGGAATAAAATAGATAATTAGTACAATTCTCTACCTATAATATTTAATTCATTATGTATGAGTTATAAAATAATTCTAAAAATAAATAAACCTTAAAAGATACATTATTTGATTAAACATAAATCTATTGTCATAAATCATGATTACATAATTTTTATGGGTAGAGTCATATATATAAATATATACATTGGAAACCCATAAATATAATCAATAGTGATTAGAAATTAAAATCATGAGGCCACAGTTTATTAAAGGGGTGAAAAATGAAATGACTCTAAATTTCACCATGTATTTTAATTAAATAAATATTAATTTAATATATTCTTTACACACAATGGTGATCTTAATTTAAATTAGGATATGTTATAAAAAGTTGCCATTATAATAAAGAAATTAAATTAGTGGGTATAAAATCAATTAGGCATACTACAAAATCATTGATGAAAATAAATAGGATAGAGTAGTACAATTATATCGTATAAAGCTCCTTAATATACTATTGAGAGGGAATTAGGTTCATTAGGGATTTCCTAGACTATTCCCATTCCACACATAAATTTTTTTTGTATGATATAAATAGTGTGAGAGTGAAATTCAATCCTATAGAAATTTCCATAAGATCTATGTTAGCAAAATCACCACCCTCAACTACCACTAGATTATACCATAAGATGTGATATTATGTAGATGTATTAATGGAATATTTAAATTAAAATTAAAATAACATAAACACCAAATTATTAATTTAATAAGTTATTTATAAATTCTATTTTATATATTTCTCATTTTTAATTTTAATGAATTCGATTGCTTATTTTTTTATAAAAAAAATTCCTTATATTTCATATCTATATTATAAAATTATAATTTTTAGAATTTTAATTTGATGAAATTAACATAATTTAAATTTTATTCATTTTAATATTCTTCAAGGTGATGTTTTGGGATATAACTAAAATAATTTATTTTTAGATGACTTGTGAAAAATATAGTATTTACTAAAAATGTAAATCTTATTGACCTTATAAGAAAGACCTATAACTGTATAAAACCTTTCCATTCGTAAAATATATATTTAATAATTAAAAATATTATTTTAAATATATATTATTTTATTTATAAAACCAATGAATATGATTTTAGAAACGTAAATATTATTTTCTAAAATACAAAGTTATTAGTATTTACTTTTAATTAAATATAAATTAAATAAAAATTTGTTTAATATTTATTTGAATGATAAAAAAGGATAATTTGTTTTATAATGAATGAATTTATGTCATTAAAATAAATTTCATTGGTAAATATATCATACACAGAATGTTTAAGACTAAAAAGACAAATTTTTCTAAAAGAGGTGTTTTATACATTACAAGCACTAATGTAAATATTAGTTTCCTATAAAGATATAAATATCATTTTATTAATAGATTTAATATCTTTAATAATTAGTATATTTAAAAAAAATGTATTATTATAATTTATGTTAAAAATTATAAGTTACATTCAAAAAAACCTAGTTACCACAGTAGAAAACAATAATAGTAAAAAGGTGAATCCTAAGGAGTGAATAGAATAACATATTAAAAACATATTTCTTATTCAGTGGTTGAGGTTTGGTTTGAAACAACATATCACTTGTCAATTATTATTTATTTTTGAGCCACAATAACTGTATAATATGTGATCAAAATATATTATGTGGTTATAATTACAAAAAATTCCATTCTCACAAATTATAAAAGGGGCCACACACCACACCTTCTAGAACACTAAAAGAATTCAATTTCCACATGAAACACTATCAAGTATTATTATTTTATAATATTTAAATATTTTACATGAGAGTATGTCCACAAGATATTGGCCTTGGACATCTATTTATGAGGGATCCTCCATGAAAAACACGAAGATTTCTACTTTAGTAATATTTATTCCTAAAAAATTTTATTTTATTCATAGTTCATTCCCAAAAATAGTTTCCTAATTCCAATATAATGAAATTTTTATTTATTATGTGATATATTTTATTATATTAATGGAATAAATGTTAACCACCTTTCCCTTTTCAAATAAAATAATTGAAAATCTAATTCTTGCATTGTGCAGACAACCACCTTCAAAAGTGATGACTTCCTAGTTTCACCAATGCCTTTTAAAATGATTATAAGGGTGAAATTGAAGAATAAATATAAAATTTTCAATATTATTATTCCTTTTCAGAGAAAAATTATAATCCAACTTCTTTCCATCTAATTATTTGAGAAATTAAAACATTAACTGTGTGTTGTGCAGACTACAAACTCTATGAAGTAATGGATCATATTTTTTTCATAGTGATTCATTATTATTTATTAAAACCAGATTTAATCTTATTAAAAACATAAAAGTTCCTAAAAAATATAATTATTGTATTTTAATAATTAAATTATTCTCAAACGAAACCACTTTCATAATCATAATTATCTATTAATTGTGGTATATTGATATTTGGGTCATTATAACAATATGATTGAATGATACTTAAAATTAATATAATGGATGAATATAAAAACATAATTAATTTTAATATGTTATATAAATTATCAAATAAATATTTTAATGTTGTTCTATATTGATATTACCATAATTTAACTAATTCACTAATATTTCACCACTCCATTGTTAAAATTCATTGAAACATGTCTGTCACTAAGTTTATCATTTTGGATAATAATGGAAAACACAATAGAATGAAATTATAAATTTATAAATAATTAATTATCATACCATTAATTTTATAATAATGATGATTATTGGTAGAATAATTAATATTAACAATACTATCATAAAACATATTTTGATATTATTCACCAATCTTATTATGCATGGTGCACTGAATTACACTTGAGTTAAAATAAAAAAAGTTAATATTGTTATTTTAAACATTACTTCCATTCATTATGTTCCCAAATTTGGATTGGGGTTGATATCACACCAAAAATATAATGGATTTTTCATAACTCTATATTCTTTATTGAGTTACAATGTTTCTCTATGGGATAAATCTTTCATTTTATATGGTATAACCTTTTATTAATTTGGGAGGTCAATTTTTATTTAAATCATCCTAATTGATGAATTATCATCCTTCTTGAAAAATCAACCATGTTATAAATAAATCATATCCACCTAAATGATGGTTTATCACCCATGTCCTTGTATTACTTTTGATGAAAATGTCACCCTCTAATATTTTAAAATTTTATTATGTATTAACAAGTTTTACAATCATATTTACATTTATCTCTTCTCAAAAGTATGGTTTATTAAATCATTTTATATTGTGTACTGTCAACCAATTTATTTTTTGAAATTATCAGAAATTTTTTCCTTCCATGATAATATGTCTAGTCATTCATAGAATTAGATACCATTATATCTTTTTCAATGATCCATTATTGGATATTATTTTAAATTTTGACGTTTTAAATGTTTATAAATAAAAAATTTATAATGTAAATTCAAAATTAACAAATAATTTTATATTTTTCAAGTGATAATAACATTTTCTAAAATGACTATCAATATTGGGATTTATGTATCATAGTTTAATGACTATCAATATGTATTCTTTGGGTGATTTAACTTGTGGTATCAAAAAATACAATTTGTAATACATTATTATATTCAATCAATTTAATTATTCATTATTCAATGGGGTTTTAGCATCAACTAGAACATCATTATAAGAATATTTTTTAACTAGGGATAAGATCATTTTCTACCACTCGAATTATTTATATACATAGTGTATGTTCGCATTTTTTTTTGAAATAATCCTGAAACTAAATTATTTTTTGGGTTAAAAATACTTTGATGAAATTATATATTATTTTTTCATTGTGGTAAACTAATTAATGTACATAATATAATATGAAAGATTGTATTATAATTATATAGTCCTACAAGTTATTGGGTAATGTTTTCATCCTGTAAGATATCATGTATGGTGTATTGGCAGTTTTCATAAGTACACTATGTTATGTGATGGGTGGCCCCTAAATTATGTAGTCTTCAAATGAATTTGGTAATGATTTATATCTCATAGGATATAATTTTTTGGAATAAAGGCATAAGTGTAGCATCCATGTTCTTGGTGAGGCCCAAAGGTGCCTTGTACTTGGTTGGTCACATGGCCTCAAGTGAATTTCCCCAAAATCTAGAGGCCATCATCAAGAAATGAGGGCCTTGGATGTGATAGTGGAGAAACTGTGACCTCACTGACAGTGTGACATTGAAAAAATAAAGAGATAATAGTGGAATAATAATTAATAAAATACAATAAGTAAATAGAAGAATACAGAACATAAATAAACAACTGGGGAAGATATATAAATGATGCATTTCACATGTTTCTAGGATAGCAGACATACAAGTAAAAATTCTAGAAATACAGTAATAAACCAATGTACATAGAAGAAAATAACTCTAGCAGTATTGCAAGCCTCATATTCATCCCATGCACTCCAGCTCCACAACAATCATGTACCTGACATAGACGGGCGCCTTCACTTATCTATACAAGCAACAATATAATCTGTTTGGCCCCAAAAGCATGATCCAAAAAGGGTGCTAGATGAATCCCATTAGGAAACTACCAAAATATCCTTACCTAACTAGTAGTGAATATATACATTAAACAATATTCAAAATGAATTTATAGTCAAGGAATTATATAAAAGTAAACAATTTTGCAGTTCAAACAACATTCATTTAAATTTATTATTTATTTAACCAATATATCAAATGAATCCCTCTGGGAAATTTGTCATAGTCTAACCCCTCTAGTTTAAATTATCATTTAAAGAATAAAATATAACGACCCTTTGAAAAAGCACACACAGTCTAACCCCTTTGGACACATGAAAACAAAGACTCTTTGTGGAAGCACTCACCTTCAATTACCCTTGTGGTATTTTTATGATAAACTACAGAATCTCTAAGGAAGAACATAATGTCAATTCCCCTTTGGTCACATTATTAAGTAATATATAAACTCCGATGGAGCACTCACTGTCAGTCCCCCATATGGTCTCACAACATGAATAGTATAACAAACACTCTGGGGAATACCTCAATTACAATTCCCCCTATGGTATAACTATCCCATGTTCTAATATCCTTGTTTAATAAAATCATGCAAACATGATATCCAGATACCAAAGTTAGCCTAAAATACTTCTTGGATAGAAAACTACAATGCATATCACAAGCATTTCATGTATAATAATCTCTAACCTAACAGAACTAGGCATGAAAAAAATATCCCAGCATGCTGTTCTAGACCCAAAAACCAACATAAAACAAAAATGCTAAAACACATCCATAAGAAAGGTAATAAACCTAATTTATAATCAAAACCCTTAACCATGAAAAAATGAAGGCATCACCATGGTAAAAATTACAACACACATAATACCCTAAACTAGGATATTCGACTCTTTTTGAACATATAATCCAAGCACAAGTACGTAAAGGCTCCAACATCCTACCTTGACATTGTACAATAAATATAGTTGAACCTCAGCCTTTGAGTCAACATAGAACATCGTAGATAAAAAAAGTAAAAAATAGTCAACCAAAAATATCTTCAGAAGAAGAGAATATTGGAGGAGAGGGGATAGAAAAAGGAAAAACATGTCGAGGTGATTCCAACGCAATTGATGGTGTTTGATTTGGAGAATAGATGATAGATCTGGGGATCATAAAAGATTTGGTGATTCCCATCACTCCTGGATGAGGCAAGGAAAAAAGAAGGTGTTTCTGGAAATTATACATAACCATGATCCAATTTAATAAATAAAAATAAAATAAACATCATTTTCTTTTAATGTAAATGTTGTGCACATTCCTTAACCGGAATCCACTTTAGGCATTATCCCAGTCAACCCAAAAGTCCATGTACTTGTCCATTACACGGCCACTACACTATTACCCATAGCAATCGGGTACACGACGTGTACTCCTATGTACATGGAATATATTTTTTTAAATTTCAAAAACCCTCCTTTTCCTCAAAAACACTATAAATTAAGATCCAAACCTAAAATAAGGATCTTGGTTCATAAAAACAACCCCCCTAAATGTAAATTTCCCCGAATTTCTCTGACAAGGTGGCATAGAAGAAGCAATGTCAAACTGCTACGACCACTAAAATCATATATCAGACTCCATCTCCTATGTCATGTCATGTACTCACCTTTTCTGCCCCAACATCCATATCATAGAAATAGAACAACCACATAAACTATTGATCTATGATCAACAGTCTTTATTGGATTCTACTCGAATGATTCATCCACCTGCAACTCAATCTCTTCTAGTTTCAAAAGAAGATATTGGTCTGAGATGTAACATCATAGCTGAGAAACAAGCAAGTCATCGTGCAAAGCCTAGTATCAATAAAGTAATTGCAATTTATAGGCACCTAGCCTGACTCTGTCAAAAACCGCTAACGGTCCAACGTATCATAGTGAATATTTACCATGCCTCCTAGTTCTCATGTGTCCCAACCTTGGAGTGACATGTAACAAAATCAAATATCTTACCATGAACACCATAGGTCATCTCCAATGATCTTCATATGACTTTTGTCATTAATGTGCTATATAAATACACTTCCAAATTAACTCCACATGATTTGTGGTCTCCTGGACAAGACGAGGTCCCAGTATAGATGCCTCTCCTGCCTCCCACCAATATAGAGGTGATCAGAATGGCCTATCATACAAAGCCTCATAAGGTTCCATCTGAATAGTTTCACGGAAAATTCTATTGTAGGAAAACTTTACCAAAGGTATGTGCTTCTTTGAAGAACCTCCAAAATCTTGGATACATTCTCTAATCATGTCCTGTAACACCTAAATTTTATGCTCGGACTTTCCATCTGTCAAGGGATGGTAAGTTGCACTCAGAAGTACCTATGTACCCAAAGCCCTCTGTAGTCCCTGTTACAGCTGAGAAGTAAAATGGGTATCTATATCTAAAATGATGGAGTGAAGAACATCTTCTAGATGTAAAATCTATCAGATGAAAACCATCCAGGATTCTAAACACTTACGATCTCCTTGATTGGTAAAAAGATTGAAACCTTTTTGAGTATATCAGTGACAACAAGAACTACATCATTCCCTCGAGGATACCATGTTAAACCTATCATGAATTCCATCAAGATATCATTCGAATTATACTGGATAATGTGTAACTGCTAAAAAATCCCTCCTGGTCATTGATGCTCTGCCTTCACATGTTGATAGGTGAAGCACCTCAAAACAAAACCAAAAAAATCTCTTTTAATTCTTGGCCACCAATACTAATATTTTAGATCATAATAGAGCTTGGTGATACTAGGATGAAATTACCAAACTGATGAATGAAAACCCCACATTACCTCCTTGCATATTTCAACTAATACCCGTACACGCCTAGGAAAACGCAATATCTCATCCTCACTGACTATCCATATTGGAATAGGGTACACTTTGGACACAACCTTTTATATAACTAGTACTTCAAAATATGATAGCTGCCTTATTCACACTAAATCATGTAGAGTAGAGGTAACAACTATTGAAGAATGAAACATATTACCCTATCTGTCATGCAACTCCAAATGTATCTTAGAGAACATATCTATAAGCTACCACCCAGCACTGGCCTCTAGAGCTGTCTATATATGAGTCCTCCTATTTAAAGCATCAGCCACTATGTTACCTATCCTAGTAATGTTGGAAAGCTCAATGGAAAAGGACAAAAGGTACTCAACCCACCTTCTCTATCAAAAATTATGATTGTGCTGAGTGAATATATACTTGAGACTTTTGTGGTCGGTGAAACCCACATAATGCTCTCCCAATAGATAGTTTCTCGAATAGCGTAATGCATGAACAATTGCATCCAACAAAAGATCATGTGTCCAGTAATTCCTCTCATGGGGCCTTAACTCTCAATACTCGTAAGCAAAAAAACCTTCCCATTACAAAATCAATGCTCCCATCCAGATACCTGATGCATCATAGTAAATAGTGTAACTCTTTCTCGACTCCGGAAAAACTAGTATCGGTGAAAAATTCAATATCCCTTCCAACTCTTGAGAGGATGAATCATTGGAATCTATCCATAGTTACTTCTCACCCTTCTCATTCCGTCCCATCAGTGTTGCATCTAAGCATTAAAAGTCTTGTATCAAATGTCTCTAGTGACTACACATCCCTAGAAAACTATGTACCACAAAAACATTCCTTAGCTACTCCCAGGTTACTACTGATCTCACATTATATGGGTATAATGATACTTCTACCTATAGGATAACAAAACCCATGAACTAAATCCAGTCCATCAAAAAGTGTCATTTTGAGAGCTTAGCATATAACTACTTCTCTCTCAGTGTAATCAAAATGATCTCAAGATGTGTAGCATGGTCATGTTGAGTGTGATAGTACACTGAGATATCTTCTAGGAAAGCCACCATAAAGGAGTCCATTTATGGATGGAACACTCAGTTCATCAGTTCCATAAAAACTGTAGGTGCGTTCATGAGAACCAACGTCATAACCACAAACTCGTATAGACCATACCTACACTAAAATGCTATAAAAGGTATATATAATGGTCTAATGTGAATTTTATGGTCAAATGCGAAACTGATGATAAAAGAATATCAGGTAAATCTAAGTGAAAACCAAGAATCCTCAATGATGATCAAAGTGAAAATCAATCCTCAACAGGAGATATTATTTCCTCACATTCAACATGTTCAGTATCCAATAATCCATGTAATGTTTGATGTTACTATCTGACTTCTTTTCAAACAAGACATGTGTACCCCAAGGAGTATTATTGGGTCAGATGATTCCCTTTAATTATAACTCCTCTTACTGCTTCTTGATCTCCTATAACTCTGGTGTAGCCGTCCTATAAGGAGGAATGGAAACTGGTTCTGCCCCTAACACATCCTCAATAGAAATCTATACCATTCGCTTTGGAGGAAAACTAGAAAATTCCTCTGGAATGACATCCATTAAATGATCCACCACTGGAGGAATGTTTACATGTAATTTCCCATGATCATCTAGATACAAACTATAAATCTGGGTTATAACTCACCCCAACCCATGATGCTCAGGTCCTGTTGTGCTCCCCTAGACATCCCATTAACCATTATATAGAAACAACCCACCCTCTAGTGATGTGAAACTCACACTACAATGATAGAAATTGAAATCATCATGGAAGGGATCTAAACAGTCCATTCAGAGAATGACGTCATAACCCATCATCTCTAATACATAATGGTCTCATAAGAAGTCACACTCATCAACATCAAGAGGTCATCCTTGCACTGATTTACATTGGACGTCCTTCTTCCCAATAGAGTGTCTAGTGTCATAAAACCCATAGAAGTAAATACATAGATCTCAAGGCCCTAAAAAAGATAAAAATATGAATTTATGGGATGACACTATATTAAAAATAGAAAAAGATAAAAAGGAGGAATCCAAAATCATACCCTTAAATATAGAGGGTTTTGGATCCTGCTCCTACAGGGTCTACAATAGCACAAAATAATGACATTCATCATGTCCATGTGAAGCTGTCTGTGATCCCTGAGCTAATCCACCCTACTGTTGTCAAAAACCCTGTATCTGACCACTGCAGCTTTGACATCCACCATAGACTTAACGGCCATATAAACTCTAGTTCCCTAATTGATGAGAAATTAGTGGTCCTTCTCTTGAACGTGGAGTCATATCAGAACCCCTATCACCAGATAATAGTGAGAAAAACTGAAAAAATGCATAAAATTACCAATCTTGACGCAGGATCAGCACTCGACAGGGCCTCTCAGGCAATGTGGCCTCATATTCCTACACTTCTCGCACTGGTATCTTACAACATATCTACCTTAATGAGTATCCCTCCTACTCAAATCTCTCTTCATAGACTCCCTACGATGCTTCCAACTATCAAATGGAGGAATAACAACTCCATATGGTAAGCCTCAATGGCTCACATCTCCAGAATCCCTCAGGTTCTGCTCTATGATCAGCACATGGATGACTGTTGAAGATATGGAATTCATCCTAAAGATGTTCACCTAAGATCAGACGTCATTCCGGAGACAATCCTCAATATTCCTTTCCATAAATAACTCATCCCCCCTAGAATGGGTGTGTATAACTACAACTCTGTGAAGCGAGAAGAATACTCCATGACTGAGAGAGTAACCTGATCCAAACACATGAACTATTGGGCTCGTTCATCTCCCATTATCTCTGGGTAAGAGTTTTCATATATTGTACACTAGAACTCATCCCATTCCATAACATGATAGAGTCCCAACTATGATATCACATCCCACCATCTCTTGGAGGAATCTCGAAGCATATACAATTCGATCTTCAACCTCTACTATGGAGGTGTCTCGAGATGATATAAAGCTTAGATTCTAACCATGATTCTAACCATGACTCTATAACATGAGGTCATCCATATACAGATATGTTGGAAGGATGATACTGTTGAAAAACCCATGTCAACTCTTCCATAGATGGGTCAGGATCTAGTTCTCACTATAAGGTCTTCATAAACCCGATGAATCATTTTCAGGACAATGCATCATCACCTGTGTCTAGAATAATAGCTGGTGCCAAGACATTAATTATGTGAGGATATTCTAGAAGTCTATGATCTACCATTTTCAGGGTCTGATCATTTCTGTGTATCTAGTGTTCAACTTGAAGATGTCTCGGTGGCATGACTCTGTATGGTCATGTGCACAAATTAGTTCAAGATTATCAAGGACTGAAACTTCGATGTGCAATAAATAAACATGATAAGAAAAAAAATTCATGTTTTTAAAAATAGTAATATATAGTGTGTATAACCCCTACACGGTGTGTCCCCTTAGGCTTTCACATGGGAATGCACTTCTTTCAAAACTGGTTGTGTAACTCCATATACACAAGGTGTGTTCTCCTTGGAAACCATAATGTATTTGATTCATCCCTCCTACCCATGTCCTTCTACATGGCTAAACCAAATAGTTCATTCATGAATAATAGTACAAAGCATGTTCACCCTATACACGGTGTGTACCAATTATGTTTCAACCCCTATCTTTAGAGACATGGTTGGAGAAACAGTCAACTATACATGACATTTAAGGAAGGGAAACTACACGTACAACCTAAAATTTTATCCAACTGTGTCACTGGTCACACGATTTAATGCTCATATAACTAGAACATGGCATATACGCCTAGTACACGACATATTTAGGAATGAATTTTCCAACCCATTTATCTGTCCACAAGGTTGGTCACATTGTCAAGGAAAACACTACATGTACATACACTACACGATGTGCACCTAATAAACACATTTTATTACCGAATAGAAGAATAAATGGAATGTATGAATCATCACACGCCATGTAATCTAGATTTTTTCTGGTTATTAAGCCTCAAAAACTACATTGAAACCCTATAAAAACACTAAAACATGCATTAAAGAGCCTAATTTCGATCTGTGGGGGCACATACTCCTCATGAATCCATGTTTGGCATCATATTCATGTCATATCACAGTATAATAGTGCAATCAATCACATGATCCAATGATTGGGGCCCATCCCCATGAAACATTAAATATCACAAAACCCTATCAAAATAGTATGTATTCTATCAAGGAATCTATCACATCAGCAAGCATATCTATAATAACATCTATCATAATAATATAGAATCAGTAAAGCACCCAAAATGTCAGGACACGAATGCCTGACATGTGATCCCTAAAAAGTTCTTATATGATGCATGAGATGACATACCCTCACATCATTATCATGAAATATAAATAGATCCTCAATAATATCACCAATATCAACAAAAATAATTGTGAATCACCCAATGGTGATATCAAATTAGCTGTAATAATTAAACAACCAGAAAATTGAAATAATCAAGGCATATTGGATTTTCCCTGTACACAGGTGAGCTACTCCTGGGAACATGTTATTAAAAAATAAAAATTCCTTCTCATACCAATATATAGAATCCAAACAGTAAATCAATGAATAAAAATGTTCATTTGATACCACTTTGTAATGTCATGGTTCTGGGTCCCGCTCAAAGGTTCCTTGTACATGGTTGGTCACGTGGCCTCCAGTACATTTCCAAAAAAACAAGTGGCTTCTGACTAGTGACAATGGCCTTGGGTGTGATAGTGGGTAAACTATTCACTCATTGGTGAAGTGACACAATGGAAAAAAATAGATAATAGTGGTGGAAGCTGTAATACCATACAATAAGTAAACAGTAGAAGACAGAAAATAAAATAATAATTAGAGCACATATATAAATTATTCATGACACATATGCCTAGGAAAATAGCCAAACAAGTCACGATGA